>CM059571.1:41849558-43110399 GCA_030386875.1 Morinoia aosen
TTTGGAGCAATGCGCACCGTTCTATAAGAACTAATGCCAACATTGGACATCTCTCAGCAGAATAACCATGCTACGAACATTGATGAAGCAATATTTAACTTGACTGAAATTATAACGACTTCATATAATCAATGTTGTCTGATCATCACTAGTACAATTACGCCGAAAAATAGACATAACCCCTGTATTACTGAAGAAATCACTATTAATGGTTCACCAGTGTCACCAAAGACAGTTTTAGAGTCCATGAAGCATTGTAAACAAAGTAATACTGCAAAAGTTCCAAATTTGAGAAAAAAAATTACATAGCTCACACCCCAAAAATAATTTATTTGTGATGTAATGATAGAATATCGCTTATCACCAAAAACATTTTTTCAAATGTTCAAATTTTGCAATGTCACTTTATTTACAATGCTTCAAGGATTCTAAAACTGTCTTTAGTTTTGTTCTAGCATCAAAACTCAATGAGGAGTAGCGTTTTGAAATATCCATAAAGATGTACCAAAAAACTAATTTTTCGTAAAAAAATAAGGCCTAAATCGAAAAAGTGACAGTAATAAAACGAGTTTACTTTGAATAAATACATATAGTGACCAATTTTCAAACGAATCGAACGAAAAAAGTTGAAAAATCGGGATGATCTCCTTAAGATTGGCGGAGGTGAAATCGAAGAAACCCGCTCATGTAAGTTTTTGAGCGTTATAACAGATAAACATCTGACCTTCAAAGGGCACATCGCTGATATTAGTACTAAGTTATCAAAATCCGTCGGGATCCTCCATAAAATTAATAATGTGCTGCCTGAACAAGCTTTGCAAATACTTTACCGAATGCTCATTTCACCATACCTACAATACAGAATAGAAGCATAGCACGGAACTGATAAATATAAAACCGATGTGTTGTTCACTCAGCAAAAAAAGAACTATCAGAGCGGTTAAGAAACTAGAATAAAAAGCTTACACAGATGATTCATTCAAAAGTTAAAATAACATTAACATCTGGATCTCTACAAAATCCCCAAATGTAATTTCTTGCTTGAAACATTGACCAATGATGGCAGCAAAAGCCTCAAACAGTTATTAGCTACACAAAATGGTCATCACGACCACATAACGCGAAATAGAAGTAACTTCATGCTTCCTTATTATTCATAAGCATGGTGACAAAAAAATATCCTCTTCATTGGAACTAAGACTTAGAACTCAATCCCTACGGAGATCCGTGGAAGAAATTCTTAAAAAGCTTTCAAAATAATTCCTGAATTCCTTTTCCTATCGGAATATTAAGCAAGTAAGATAACCAAGTCCAATCTTTTTCTTATATTACTCATTCTAATAGGATAATTTGTCAAGGTTAATGTCAATGGTCTTCAGTCTGCTCTCAAGTCGTTTCTAGAATATACTGCTAACATCCAGCCCATGTAACCTACTTTCCATTTTTTTTCAAAATTTTATGATCAGCAAAGACAATTTTAATTTTTTGACCCAAGCTTTCGGCTAGAATAGCTCTAGCCGTCATCAGGGGAACGATGTATTTTTAAACAAAACCTTTTATGGTATCCGCGTGTATCTAGTATACAAAACATTTTATTATATTTTTAGATGCAAGCCGAAAATCATTGATCAAGGGCGACTGATGAGCAAAGGAAGAAACTGCGGGGGGACATGAAGGTGACGATTAATTTTGTTTGGTTCCTAAACACTGTACATTGCTTCGACAATTTTTCGGGCGTATTAATTTTTAACATTTTATAAGATAGATACATTTTCAATATCAAAAGAATGGTTATCTTCTTCGGAATGCTAATAGACAAGGGATAACCTATTCTTCCTCTGCACATTCTTAGCATGCTCATCAATTCGTTGTTGAAGATTTCTACCCGTTTCTCCAATGTAACATGCTTAACAATTTTTACATTATAATTTATATATAAGATTACTTTTTTCTCAATTCTATCGTTTATATTTAAGTCTGATTAGGCTGTTTTTTATTGTATTCGAAGATTTGAAAGCCAATTTAACATTGAATGGTTTAAAGATTCGCTGGCCTCTTTCAGAACAACCTTTAATATACGGGACGCTAGCATATTTCAGGGGGCGTTAGGAATTTTCGTTGGTTTATCGAAGTATGGGGAGGTTTTGATTATTTCCACCAATCATTAGTCGGTTGCTATTACGTAGTTAAGGAGGAAAATTATTCTATTTCAATAATTAATCCACTGTTGAAAGTTCTTAATTCAAATTTTGCTCACTACAAATATTAACTGCTCTCTGAAAAAGGGATTTCGCTACACTCCTCCTCTGTGATAAAGGATGATAGCTGAAATAGTCTAAGTACCTGCCTGTGTTTGTTGGTTTCCGGTAGACCCGGAATTATAATCTATTATTGGTTAATCGATTAATTAATATATCTAAGTACGGGATGCATCCATTAATTTCTAATTCCATAGTAAATTATATGTTGGTGTTGAACCCATTGATATGCTGGAGGAACGTATCAGGCATATCTTCTGGTAGTGCAGTCAATATATCGTCAACGTAACGTTTCCAAAACAGTGGCTGGCACGGGGGTGTTGATAGGAATTAATCCTCCATTGCTTGCATTGTTATCTCGGCCAACGCGACAGAGATAGGGGAACCCATCGGTGTTCCTTCTACTTGTTGATTAATTTTGTGATTCCATTAAAAATGATTAGATTCCAGGCATAGGTTGAGGAGCCGCAAAATAGCTTCAGTTGAAATCGAAGTTACTTGAAGAGGTGAGTTGAAGTTCTGCAATTTTTCGGCGACACATTAATGAGCAAAATTTTGGGTATACAAGTGAACAGACTCTTCACATCATAAGAAACTAGGATATAATTGTCCGGAACGTGGATTTCTTGCAAAAATTACTTGACTTGAAAGCTATTTTTTAGTTTTTGCGATGCCTCGTTTGTAATTGAGGTTAGGATTCCCGATAAAAATTTTGCAACTTAATATGTTGGTGAATCAATAAAAGATACGATAGGACGAATCGGGTAGTTTTCCTTGTGTGTTTTGATTAGCGCGTAGAAGAGGGGGGTCACGCACTTGTTTACGTACAAGGCTTTACGCTATTAGTCGGTGAGTTCATTTTCATCTTTCAACTATTTTATTAGCTTGTTCACTTTCTTTACTGCTAAATAGGTTTTATTTTCGTTCATTATCCTATAGGTACTACTATTCGCTAAGTGATCAGCTATTTTTTATTCATAATCTCGTCGGTCAATAACTACCAGCGAGTTCCCTTTATCTGCAGGTGCGATGACGATTGAGTCATCCTCTCTTAATTCTTTAATGGAAACTTTTCTTTTCTAGATATATTCGTGACCCGCTAGCTACTTTGTAATGCAGTTATTACTCGAGAGCGAAGAACGGCTTTTTCTTCCTCTTGAACGGTTAGTTATCTAATTACAGTTTCCGTGTTGCCAAGGAAGTCAATTTTATTTTCCTTAGAATGAGGGAGCGCAAAGTTTTTCCCTTTCATCAAAATTTTTTGCTAATCTTCGGTTAGATGTTTGCTTTACGCAATTCATTTGAAAGGTAGGGTTTTGCTATTGAGATCAGTTGATCATACTTTTCTTTAAGACGTTATTTTTTGAAT
This sequence comes from Morinoia aosen, assembly GCA_030386875.1. NCBI lineage: Eukaryota > Metazoa > Arthropoda > Malacostraca > Amphipoda > Talitridae > Morinoia > Morinoia aosen. Next base: position 41,853,186 of record CM059571.1, read on the forward strand.
TGTTACTTTCCTTGCAGTTTTAGCGTTGCTGCTTACTAGAGACGGTTTTCTAATTCAATAGTAATTTTTCCTTGTAGTTCTAACTCAGTTCATTCAATTCTTTTCCGATTGTAATTTATTCTTCTGTGGTCATCGTTGATCATGAACGTTAAGCATTTTCTAGCGACGGTCTATCGAAAATATTCTACGGCTTCAGCAGATCGAATTGGGGGTCGAATCCTTAGCGACTTGGGAATGATGTCATTTTTCTTGCATCGTAAGTTGAAGCGGAGCTATTCCCTTGCACTACCATAAACATAAAAACTTCACTACCAAGACGTCCTTTATTTTAACAATTTATAACCTACTTTGTAAAATTGGGTATCGAATCTCGAGTGAACTAGTTCTTTGATCAGTCTAGTGCGCAAATAGGTTAAGTGAATAATAGGTTAAACATAATTGTGCTCCTTAGAAAGGCGTTGGTGGTAGGATGCCCTAGAAGTCTCTGGACTTATTTGAGTCCACAGGTAGCTATACTGAAATTTGACCATTGTACTAGACATACAATCTACTTCTGTATCGCTTGTGGTGAATAAATTTTAATTTTATTTAAATTTTGTAAAATATTATGTACGTTTAATAAATCCAAACAAAATTCATTCTATGGTGCTAAATGTAACATATTCCCATGAATTAAATGTGCTGAAGAATTTTAATTGTTTTACATCTAAACTCCTCGTAGCTTCCGATACTAAGTGTACGAAAGAACAATATACACCTCATGCCAGAAGTATACATTGCTAGCCGATAAGCAAACGGATAAAGACCACTATACTCCTCATGCTAGATGTATAGATTGCTAACTATAAATAAGCGGATGGATACTAATATACTCCCCATGCTAGAAGTATGCATTGCTAAAAGATAAAACTTCAGAAACCCTCACATTGCTAAAAACTTTTTTTTAAATATTTAGGACCCGATCTTCGAAATTAATTTTGGAAGAGCGATGTAATCAAAGCTCGTGCTTTGTGTTCAAAGTTTATGACACGTCCCGTCAAAATATATAGGACTGGAGCTTGTATCACAGATACGCTCATCACACACTTTCGTCTGGCTTCGGACAGACCGACCGACCGACCAACGAACGGACGCGGCTCTTATTATACTACAGATTTTAATTATTTGAATTTATTTTTTGCTTTTGTTATTAATTATTTTGGAAAATTTGGTGAGTAATTGATAAAATTCTCAGCTCTATTTATGAAACCTTTGTACGCCAGTCAGTTTTAGCCAAAATTCAATACTAAAGGCCTATACTGAAACTGAGACAAACATACACTAACACTCACGAGCGGTACTTCATTTTCATCGTAAAAATTACTAACCATCGAACTGAGATAGCTTCAGCATCACATAAAAGACCGAACGGTGACTGAGCAACTTCTTTAATGGGTGAAAACATTCTCTTCAAATCTAGGCAAATAAATAGCATTTGATATATTTCGTGACAAGAAAACGAGTTATCAGGGAAACAAACCCGAAGGTTCTGGCGTGAAGTTATGAGGTGTTTCACAGTTAATATTGAAATTTATACAGCTCTTTAAGGTGGTCTCGAAGTCTATTTAGATAAAGTAAAATGGCAGATGTATAGCATGACACATGAAGTACTACGCATAATGTACAATTATTTCTGAATTAGGTTGGAGCACTCTTGCCAGTTTTGAAACAAAAATGATAGTATACATAGCTGATTCAAAAATCATTTTAGTAAGTGAACGTTTCAGCTTCAAGCTCAAGCCATTATCAACACCTGTAAAAGCAAATTTAAATACAAAAAATACGACAAAAAGAAAATAACTTAACTAAAAGACAAAAAGAATACAACTTTAAATTAATAGTACAAAAAAAATGGAGAGATTGTACTGCAATTATTTTCTGAAAATCAGGCTATTTCTAACTGGAATGATGATAACATTGAATTCAGAGATGTTTTCAATTGTTTATTAAAAAGAGATTCTAGTATGTGAAGGTCGTTTCTATTTGGAAAGAAACTTTAAATTGGAAAATCAGATTTGTTCTGCTATATTACATTACACAGCTCTGCGTGATCCCGAATGGCTGTAAAGGAGCGCTTAGCTAAAACTCGACCCGTTCTGAAGCTCCTACCAACGTGCTCGAAAAATCTTGTTCTAAAACTACGCCGGATGCAACCAACATGGCGGGCAATAATACTTAAAAAAAATTCAAGAGCTCAAATCACTAAGCAGACGGTCTTTAAATCTAAAAAACGAACCAATAGTACACTTGTTTGTCAATATTATAATAAAATCTTGGCAATTGTAAAATTTCTCCACCAGCATTGAAAGATCACTGGCTATCTTCTCGGACTGTGTACCGTAAAAGAGCAAGTTACACTAGAATTTCTGTTGCCTTTTAGCCATGTCTTATTTTCTGTATACCATATATTCTGTCTTCTGTTGTTGATGATGGCTTGAGCTTGAAGCCGAAAAGTTCACTTATTAAAATGATTTTTAAATCAGCTATCTTTACTACAACTATTTCTTCAACGATGCTAAAAATTGAACCGTAGTGATTCGATAATTAGTTAATTCGTCTCGTATCATTGGTTTTGAAGGTTAAATTGATTTGACATCACTCCTTAAAAAGAGAAAAAGACATAATCCAACTTCACATCTTAGCAGTAGTTCGCAGCCGAGTAACAGCTTGTCAACGACGTATTCTTAGATTGGTGCAATGTTGCCTCTATCTACCTAAATTTTTGAATAAAAATGTTCGCATCCGAGTTATCTGAACAGAACACCCTTGCATCCTAATGCCCACGAGAGCAGCGGACAACACAGCAGCCAGCAAAACGCGGCGATGGGCGACAGAGATACGTCAGCACGATAGCTGAGTGGCGCGGTGCGTCATGTCAGGCAGGGGTGTCGCCCGTGTCGTGCTGAGTGACATGCGGACGGACATGAATACAGTGACACTCATCAGCCCTGAGATAGGCTCACTCCGAGTGTCTGTATCTGGTCGGGTCATGTTACGCACCAGAAATGTGCGAAACTGTGTGAAAAGTGCTCCAAATTTAGAGGGGCTCAGATCTTTTCGCAACGTTTTTCTTAAAAAGGAGTGACTTCCTGACGGACAATTGATAACTGAGTTAATGAGGCGAGCCAAAGTTCCCATTCGCTGATTGATCTTCCATTCAACGAAAAGCGATTCAAGAAAATGTAGTATAAGGTAGCTTCCTGTACAAATGTTACCATGGTACAAATTAGGGAAAATAAGTTACACGAATTAATGATAATGTCTTTTCTTAGCCAGAACACTGGCCGACTGCTTAAAGATATCCACTGTTGTGGCATAGAGTCTCTAGAAGAGATGTGCGGCTTTGAAGTCTTCATCTCCCCACATGTTCACGTGGCATTCGAGTGCTGGATGCATTGGCGGCGCGTGCCATTTGAAATGTTAACAACTGTCAGCACAGTTCTTACGGGTCGTGAAAACAGCCCTATACCAAATTTTAGTATATATCTTAGAAGCTATGGATCAAATTTCTCTAATGAGTGATTTTTGGAGCAGAAAGAAGCCGGGCGTCTGCTCATTACTTCGGGTCATGTGTGCCGTCCATTGTTCCAGGCGCTGCTCCTCGAGCATTTCATCTCGCGGTTACAAGCCCTTAGCAAACTCTCGAGCAACACTTCCACGGGTGCTTCTTAAAGCTCAAGTGCTTCATGAACTCAAAAGAATTTCACTTCTCAGCACCATCTGCAATACACGTTCTTTTTCACGCTGGGATCTAAACATTTAACTTCAATGCTGTGCGTCCAAATGTCTGAACGAATTTAGTTTCTATGCCAAGGCTCACAAGACGGTTTTTGCTGACTATAAATGACCTATGTATTTTAGCGTAAGAGAAGTACTTATTAGAACATTAATTTTCCCTAATCATTTTTCCTCATTTTTTTCACAAACCTCAATGTGCTCTGCATATTTTCTTTAATTTTTTCCTGTAGTATCAGCTTTTCGCACGAGAAAAGAACAAGAGCCGCGTAAGTGTCCACACTGACTCACGTTGTAGGACGGTGTACAGGCGACCATGCGAGGCCCGAACGGGACTTCGCTTTTAGTGGCATCGCTTTCAAGTCCGAGTCTTGAGGCTGAAGGGGCCAGGATCGTATTCAAAAGGCGTCGCTCGAGAGGCCGTTGGGCTTCAAGAACCAAGCCCTTACCCGCACCTTCTCCAGAATTGTCTTTGTTTGCACCATGTTCCAGTCCTCGTGAAAGAAACGTCCGAACACAAAGCGTCGAGTTGGCGTTGGCAAACTGTATCCTGAATTGACCCACTTTAATGAATTACATTAGGCATTGTTTCCATTTTCCCGATGATACAGCATATTTAAATACATGGTTCCATGGTTCCAACAACGCCGGTGAAAAAATTATGTTTACAACGACAGTAAAATCTAAAAGCTCGTGTTTTAGTTCAAAAATTGAATGGAATTGAATGCGAGAAAATAATTTCGTTGCAATTTTTAATAAATTCCCTTTATTTAACTGATAAAATACTTTGCATATAATTTCAGTAAGTCGTAAATTGTGAAAAACTTACGAAGAATTGTTCAAAATAGAACTGAAAAAGCGATATAACCATGAGCGAGGTTTTATAATGGAGCATTGATAGTTGGTACAAAACTTTTCAGTTTCGACGAGTGTTCGTGTGACCCCAACTCAGCGACGTATGTGTGTGTGTAAGTACTTTTTCATAAATAATTGCGCACGGCACGATTTCATCTCTTCACCGTTTTGATTGATAATTGAGTGATAACATGCATTTATGATCAAATATCAATTCTTTCATAATCAATATTTCTTTTTCGTCGGAAAAAAACGTCATCAGTTGAGACTTGACAAGTCTTACACTTCCTCCCTTCGTGAAGCATTACACCCTCTCACGCAATTTTAGTTTTTAATTCAAATCTAGAAAGCATTTACGAACCACATAAAATTTTCTACTAAATCTATTTTCGTTCTAGGGTTCATTCCGACCTTATAATTCATCTTCATAATTATATCACCAAAAATGAGCAAGATGTTATTTAATATTTGTTTCTTCAACTCCTAAAATGTTCACAAGATGCTCTGCCCGGTCAATAGTCTTATGGGCCAAAATTTATGATAAATCGATTGATCCTTTTTGACATCAAATTGCAACTCCCATTTTACTTGGCAGTGATTTCACATGTCTGTCACCTACGGAGCTCAGCTTTAGCGGAAATCGAAGCAGAGTCTCTCAGACAATCTTTTACGTTGAAACAAGTGGCGATGAGGAACGCAGGTTCAGTTCAAGCTCATTCCATAAATTTTTCTTTTCGATGTGCAATTTTACTGCAAATGCCCGCACCTATTCAAGTGATGTTCACACCCTTTGCCATACAGATATGGCGAGTAAATTTTGTACTTAAATAAAAGCAAAAGTTGTCTCCTGTTCCTGCAGTGCTAAAATACCTGTTTTATGCGGCTACATTTTTCGTCGGGAACAAAATCTAGGATTACGCATGTTTCTAGAAGAAATTGTTGCTGCATGATGAAAATTATTGATTGTTGGTGTATAAATAGTTTTTTATTTAAACCAATGAATTTTAAAATACAGTAAAGCAGGCGACAAATGACAAAAATTTAAAGGCCAGTGGACATTGTTTCAACTGTCTTTCAACTAGTGGTGAGATTAAGGAACATTTATTGTACGTACTGTATAGTAGTAATTTACGCTCTCTACTCTTCCGGTAATAATTATTAAGAGAATCGTCAATACATTAAAAATATGTACTGTTTTTGCAACAGGTTTTAATACTGAAAAAATGGTACGTACTGAAAGACTGATCACGGAATTACGCTCTTGAGAGTACGAATTTGTGTCAGAGTAGAGAGTTTAAAATAGAAAAATAGAAATGGATATCATCTAAAATGATTAAACCTGTGTAAAACTAATGTGATGGAAATTTTTCCTAACGGTGAGTGCAATTAAATTTATGTGGTGCTAATAGAAATGCTGTACAGTACGTTTACAAATAGGTCTTACTACATAGCTGATGGAGGAAACGACTTCTGACCCGCTGGATTTATTAGAGAAACATTTTTACTGTTTCACAGGAATACGTTTATCGAAAATATTATTTCTAGTACTAATGTTTGATCTCCCTGTAGAAGAATACCCAATTCTGCGCTCGTTCATGTGAAAGGCAACTTTACGCGTGGCGGATTATCAAACCATTGCGAGAGTGCACTGGGATAATTACTGGTGCCCCACTAAATTCTATTGCCCTTTCGTGAGTGCCTCACACTCGGTAGTGTTTTTTAATTAGGGTCTTTATTAAATCTTACATTACAGAAAAATATATCTGTAGTTCTTCTCCCTTCAGATGGGCGTGACATAAGCGCTATCTCAAGTCATAGCTCGGATGAGTTTTTCTTATTTGAGGCCACAACTGTGCTGATAGCCCGAAATCATACACATTTCTGGATACTGATAAATTCTTCTTTAAATCTTTCCATCATACTGTTTGAGTCGTCAGTTCATAAAGAGTATAGCTAAAGCTACTGAACTAGAATGATATGAACTACAACGAACTTTGGAAATGAAGGGGACATGCACTAAACCATCAAACCATCATCATACGCTGATATTGTCGAGCACTGCTATCAGTGAGATATATATATATATATATATATATATATATATATATATATATAACTTCATCCCTCAAATATTATTTATCTCATAACTATGGTGTCTATGCTAAAGATCTAGTTCACTTATTGTTGTTACTTAACTTCATAGATATGTGAAATAACGAAGCTGACGGTCAATGGCATCCGAGTCGACGAAATTACCTCCCTTCATATTTTTTGAGTTTGCAGCCACGTTCTTTAGTTTTTAATGCAGCGCTTTCCGTTTATCTGCTCCCTCGTTTGTTAACTTAGATTTTATAGCAGGATTTTTTTCCACACAACACTTTTTAATTTGCAAGCGTACGTATATTGAAATGTTTTAATTTGGGGGTCATGTCCATTTATTTGACTCAAATGTAGAATATAAAGCACACGTAGATTAAGAGTTACCGGAATTAGAAATTTTCTAAGCGCAGTTAGCCTGTAAAAAATATAGTATGACATATTCTTCGGCAGCATATTATCAGTCTTCGATGAGCATCAAGTACTAAGTATTCGCTTTAAAATACGCAGTCTTCATCATCAAATTTTCAATTTCAGAGTCATGTACTTATTCAACGGGATCATGCACGCAGTCTTTTATATCAAGCACTGTATCTTCAGTGTCCAATACCGTCCTCACTCTCAAGTGTTTAGGCTTCGGTTTCAAGTGCAAAGTCCTCGATATCAAGTACTCAGTCTTTGGCATCTTGTCGTCAGCATCCACTATCAAGCACTTAGTTTTCGTTGCCAAGGCATTGTCTTAGCTGAAGGAAGGCTTAACCCGTTTGATACTGTTTTCGTTGCATCACGTAAATAAATTCGACAGATAAATGATATGCTCCAACGTTGCGCATCAGTTTAGTCTACTAAACTCAAAGAAGAAGTGAAAAGCATAAAGTTTACGTATGTTAGTTTAAAAATATCATTTCGTTTGAACATGAATTTATTACGAAGCTAAAGAGCATCTCTGCTGCGGTCATTTGAGGCCGTTGAGAAGTGCGGCATATTTGAGTGGACTTACGCTCGATGGCCTCTCCAATAACAACGTCCAATCCAAGTCGCAAACAATATTACCTAACGAATCAAAAGCCTCATTGTGCCTGGCACCGCCAGGGGTTCCGATATAATGTCAAGACTCTAATCAGGTTTTGTTAGCAACCTAAGCGGTCTCTTGTTTGAGGTGCCTCTGTTGACGGCTTCAGTGTGATTCATGCGTCTCACATTTATCCCTGTTGAGTGCTTTATGTGTAGTCTCATCTGGTGACATTCTTTGTTACCTCATACACACCTGTCGTTTGCATTACGAGTCGGAGAGAGCTCGCTACTCGATTGTTGTGAAGGTTCAGCGATAAAATCGTCGGGGTGGTGGAATTGGAACGGCTTCTCTATTTTCTGTTTAAGAGTATGTGCTGCCTCTAAAGTAAAATGAATGTCTGAAAATAGCACTAAGGTTCTGCACGTATTTCAACTATGTGAATATTATAAATGGAACTAGTAAGACAACGCTGCCTTAAATTCAAAATTCATACGTATCATCTGCAACACTGTAAACCTTACTCATACAGGAGTGAAGAAAAGTTTTCTCCTACGCTTAGTAATTCTTATCCTGTGTTCGTAGGAAATCATAATTGGGATAACATAAAATTAATTCATTGCGGTTATTTCTATCAACATTCTCATTCCCCGTAAAATTGTACTAAGTAAGAAAGTAAGAACAATAAAACGTTTCAGGTTGCATATGTTCTCAGCTGAATTTGAGAAATATACTTCCTGGCTATCCAGACAACTCATTCGCCAGACTTCAGGGACGCCGTCAGATTTCAGTGTGCAGGTTTAAAAAAAGTTGACCCATGCACGTATGGGGATACTTGGTGAATGCAATGTTAGCTCCAATAATTAAGGTGGCAGACTGGTCTGTTTGCTCACTCGGCCTCATTACGTGCCCCGTGTCATTGCTCTAAATCACCAGCGGCCGACAGTCTTTTAGAATATTTGCTCGGTGTGCCTCGATGACGCAGATTGATGGCCTTATCGAGCCATGTACAGGTAGCGGACGCGGGAGCCGCTCGCCTCATGAATTCCGCTTCAGGAATGATGGTGATAAAATGTAGCAATGCACTGCCATATAATGCGCGTGCACATACAATGAGTGACGTACTTAGAAACTGAAAGTGATGTAATATCTAGGAATCGATTATGCTCATGGGAAAGCGTTACGGTATTTTATTTTTTGTTTTAAAGGAACATGAACAAATGCAGTACTCACTATTTTGCTGTAGGTCGTACAAAGCTTTTAGCCAGGGTTTATTTGTGCTGGTGATCAACACACTGAATAAACACTTAGGAAAAAAATAATCTAAAGTTATTTCTCTAAAATACGTATGTCTCCGCAGACATATTCTCCCATGACTTCAGTCACACCGATTCAACATTAGTGAAAAGCTATTTAACGAAAATCGGTAATTTATTTTTACGCGCGTGTTACTTCTTCAGCAGTAAAATGAAGCCATTGAACTTTTTCCATGTCAGCGATGTCAATCTTCGCAGCAAGAGTGATACAGCTTGCCTCCAGCAAAAGCCACAACTTTTTGAAGTGATACATGTTTATTCTGAGGCCTGTTTGATAGACGCGACCCTTTCCAAGCACAAATAGGTTACGCAATTCAAGGGATTGTTTAATTGGTTTTCCATAATGAGCAGACTTCATAATTTCGGAACAGTGGTATTGTGCTGTATTAAAATATCTGTTTCTCAGACGTTCAGTACTACTTGGTTAATTTGATTGTAGGCGTGACACGTGAGGTAACAGGATAAAAAAGTGAATAAGTGAACATAAACTGGCCTTCATCTCGTTGAAGTTCTGTCTACAGAGCACTCACCTCAATGAAAAGTTATCGTGCATTGATATGAGCGCAAAATTAGAAAAAATTGTTGAATTCTTTTGGCTTATGAAATAATTCTCGGTATCGTGCGGAATCTGACATGTCTATGAGTAATTTATTCTATGCTAAATACTGCAAAAGTGTCATGAAGTTTGCTGTACTAAGAAAATTACCAATTCTCAAAAGCTTGGTAGCTAGGGTACACGATGGAAAATGTAATGGACCTACTCGTATTAAGGTAGCTGTTGATCCTGCTGTAGCGCTCACCAGTGCCAATGGTTCTATTGAGGTTGATTCCAATCCCGCTGCTGCGGCATTTTTATGAATATTTTCTTTTCATACATGCGGGATCAACATGAGACTTTTTCGTGATATTAGTTTTAGAACTGCACCTTTTTCACTTCAATTTAATCCAAGTCAAATTGAAATTAGTCCAGCCCTAAGTTGAGCTAAGAATGGCATAATCACTCGTTAGTTTGAGCATTTTTTGAGTTAAATGTGTATCTATTAGATGTGATAAGCAAGACAATCGTTTTTCCTTTCAGCAATGAATACGTAAAATTGCCGTCGGTGTTGCAATCTTAAGACAAGCTGCCGTAAAATGTGCTAAGTAACCAGCATCAGGAGGCAGAGTGTGATTCAGATCTTAGGCCGGCGTAAAACATACAAGTCTATTATAAAAACTTCGTATTATACTACTCATTAAAGTTGTTTTGAAATTGTCCATTAATGGTAGTGTGCATCCATTCAAATATTTTTGTTCAAAAGGCAATTTATGTTTCACGTACACATAGTAGTTTCGAGGATTTATTTACACTCAAACATAGATTTATATGCGGGAAATTCCCCTTTATCTCAAATATGAAATCATATATTCATGCAAATACATAAGATTACCATTGGACGATGTATCCTACGTGACAAAGATAATCTTACGAGTGAATTAGACTGCATAAATAAAGTTCATCAGAAGATGGGTAAATAATTGAACTTAGCCTCGCTCATAGGTTCCTGGTCGGCGATTGGAATGAAAACTTTAAATTTATTAACTTAACTCGTCACCTTGGTTTTATTATTCACTGACAACAAAAGAGTTTTATAAAGAATGTTGCACGCCGTGCCCGAAGGCCAGACGGGGTGCAGCGCCACCAATCACTGCTGTCTGAGGGGTGCCCAGGCGTAGCCGTGTGAGGGCAGCAGCGCGTTCTCGAACGATTTTGTGTCAGTTATGGTCGAACCTCTCGAGCAAGCAACCTCATTTGATGATAATACATTGAAGTCCTATTCTCAATAGAAACGTTCATTATTATTCAATTAAGTGCTAATAATATGTCACATAATTTTCTTCAGAAAAAGAATCAAATATTACGATTATAAAAAACAACTGTGTCTCGGCGTCGACACCTTGCCCTTTTTATGAGCGGTAGTTCTCCGCCTTGGAATGGATTTGATGCTGGCGTAGATCCCCTAGTGAGGAATGTCGTCTTTCGGTTAGAGTCAGTTAGAGAGTCCTCTACTACCGCGTCTGAGTATGTGTGATGTTTTTGTTTTTGGCCATATATGTAGAGCGTCATGAAATGACTCATGAGAAACTGAGTCAAAATTTTTACATACATACATACATACATACATATACCGGGCTTATCCTCCCCATGGGAGGGTAGCCGACAGCAGGCCACAATCACCACATTTAGTCACTAGGAGGCGAGAGAGGCAGCACTGGCCGCACCTGAACTGCCAGGATCAGCAGCAGCCCAGCACAACCACCTTCCACAGTCAGGCCCGACAGCAACAGCTGGTTTACCCCGACCGCTTCATTGAGTGCAGCCCCTCCCCCGCACATGACAGGTCAACCCCATCACACGCGGGCAGCTTCCAGTAACGCGTCAAAAATAAAATTACCTCCTTATACACTGCCCCCACTCACTTCTGTCCGCAGCCATCCCTCTCGCCACGTCCACAGTCAGACCCCTCTCATACAAAGCACGTCGCACCCCATCCATCCAACTCATCCGTGGTCTACCTCGCGCTCGAAGACCACTCACTTCCGACATATATATCTTTTTCACCAGCCGCTCAACATTCATTCTTTCTACATGCCCAAGCCATCCAAGCACTCTTTCATCCACTCGCCTGCTCAACTTTTTGATAACACCCGTCTGCTCCCTAACCAACTCATTCCTGATCCTATCTCTTCTAGTTACTCCATACATGCTCCTCAAACACTTCATCTCAAACACATCCAACTTCCTCCTCTCAGCTGCTCTCAACCCCCAGGACTCTGCTCCATACAACAAAACTAACTAAACTCTGCTCCATACAAAATTTTTACTTGAATAAAAGATTGCGTTCATTGATCACTACCACACTCCTGCACACTTCTAAATGCATTGCACAAGCAGTGCTGTGTTATGGACTGGAAGGGGTTATGTTGAGAAAACTTAACAAATTCTAAACAAGGGAAATCGACTTCAAAAAAAGCTGACTCAGTCAGGAATTTCTGAAACACTTTTAATTTTTAGCAAAAAAATCAGTGCTTCATGTTCTGTAACTTTGACATAATAACAAATCACAATGGAGCCATTTCTTTTGTCAATAATGTGACCCTTCGATTTTCAGTTAAGAAATGAAAAAAAGATCGAGATAGTCTTGGAATGGATAAAATAATGTAAACGAATTTAAGGCACAAGGTGCAATATTCCAGTAGAACCGCATTTTCTAAGCCTTGTCCAAGTTCATTGTTTCTTGATATATTTTTAGGGGCTTGATTTCGATGAACCAGCTCTTTCGATATGAAACTAATTCTGTTCATATGGTGGGATCAGGAGGGTGTGGTGAACGATGAGCTTCTTGACCAAGAGTAACAGTGAATACCGTCCGCCGTCATCAACGACAGATTTCAACATTAATGAAAAATTTAAGCGTCTTAAGTAAAATTCAGAACAACGCCTCATCGCACTTACAGCCAAAGACTTCATAGGCACCATTTCTTCACTTCACTGGGAACTCTTACGCTATGCAATCGCCGAACTCTCTGAACTTGCCACCTTCGCACTCTCTCTTATTTTCATTGTCTCAATCATTTTTCCAGTAACACTTCAACAATTACGAACAAGTCGGAAAATTATTCTTTGGCAGGATCATTGCAAAATCGAAGGATTTCTCCGGGACGGTGTAGTGAAACGATTGAAAAAGTACTGGTAAAAACTTCGGAAAAATTAGGGTTTTCTTTCGCCACACGAGGAGTGAAGGGATGAGAGTTGCATCGTGGCGTCGGGAGGCGTATGTTGGGGTAGCTGAGGTGAGAAGCATGTGGAAGTTTCATTAAACAGACATCGTTGGCGTAATTGGACTTCAAATAAGAGTGATATAAATTAAAATCCAATTTAAGGGGTGTGCAACACTAATGGATAAAGTAATAAATATGCTGATAAAACCTAGATGTTCAAGCGAAGGAATGTTAAGGGATGCTCGAGGGCTACTCAAAAGCACGGGAATGGGTGTCGGTTTTTTCGAGAAGGATCTAGAACAATGGGCTGGTTTAATATATAAGGAGGAGCTTAGCAACTGAGGAATTCTTTTGTTAAATGAAGCCTGGGAGTATCGTGCACCACTGTGCTATACTCATCGTCGCGATGTAGAACCAAAACTTGACTAAGCCGGAGGTACATGTGTAATTAGTTAAAAATACACAGCGCATTCTTGTTCATTGGGTGAATAGAACGAAAGGAATATTTCGTGCATTATTAGGCAGATGTCAATAGTTACATTGAAACCAAAGAGATAGGGTGGCGACGCCATCTTGAGTCATTTGAAACGTCAGGGACTTAGTTCCAGCTTTCAGTTCGGTTTCTGTTTCTTATTTGATTTGCATTAATGCGGGAATGAGTCCTTCATTTTCAGTTGTAATTTGGTTCATTTTCAAAGGGGTGAATAGGAATTAAAATTAAATTTAAAGTGGAATGCTTTCCATTTTAAAAGGAATAGGCAATAACAATAAATATTTGAACCCATGTGGGAGAGCTGCCAGATGACCTTGCGAAAAAAACCTAGGGTGTACGAGCGAAAGGATGTGCGCCACTCGGTAAAATTTCCAGTGAAGCTATTCATTTCGGCAGTCGATTTTTCCTGTGGGTTTAATTAAATGCGTGATTTAAGGTATCGTGAGAAATACGCCCGAGTCAACAAAGGGGCGAGCTTGACGTGAACGGAAAAATGCCTTGAGGAGTGAATGGTGAGTGAAATCTATGGTCTTATTTTCAAGATGAGTAAAAAGGACATCTCGAATCTTATGATCTATTAGTGTCAAGTTACTAAATTCAAGAAAGGGTTTTCATTCTCGGGGTTACGCACGAAAAATGCGGTCATCAAGGGCTCATGCAATTGTTGTATTCGGTAAAATATAGCGTGAAAATATTGCAGATGGCACTTTTTCCCTTGTATAGTGTACCTGAAGCTTAATTAATAATGTAGTGATGTAAAGGTTACTTTCTAATATCCATATTGGGCTGTCTTCATGCTTGCATCCATAGATTGTTTCTGGCGTCTCGTATTAATTATTTCCTAATGCTGTGTTGTGCGCTCATTCACAACAGTGCCATGTATTCAACTCTTGTGTTTACTTTGAATAAAATAATTTAATGTTTCAGTTGATGGTTATTATCCCCATGAAGCTCAAGCAAATGCAGTTAGGAAACTATCTCTATGTCTTATTTCTCTCTTCCTGTGTATCTCTTCTCGCTAACTTTTCTCCTTATTTCTCTCTCTCTATCGAATGATTACTCGTAACTCCCCTTCCGCCACCTGACTCTCCCTGCACCTGCGATGGAGGGACGTGGGCGCCGTGACAACGGCAGCCACACCCCAAAGGACAGATGGACAAAATGTCTGGCGAAGGTGGTACGTACTTTTGAAAAATGCATTTGTCACCTTTCCCTCAGAGTAAGATTATTGTTTTCATCAAGAAAAATGGGAAAATTATTGAGCGGCAAATTTGACAACTTGAGTTGATTTTATGGAACGCATGACGTCCCCATGTCATCCACAATTTGCCTAGCGAACGTATTCGGAATTTCACTGAAGCGATGCACTTGTTCAGATTATTATTACTGAACAGATGAACGGTGGATGATGATACGAATAATTGAAAAAATAACGTTACTACCTTGCGCAAAAAATTCGTAATTTTTAGATTAAATTTATCTTACGCACAGAAACACGAGACCGAAATCATGGAAGGATGTTTAGAAACACTTAAGCACTCCCGACATGCCTCCTAAAATTAACATCATGTGATTATTTCCAGGTCATGATAGGGTGAATATGAGTGATTTGAATACGCTTCTTTTTTCACAAACGTCAGATACTGCGTATTTCTTCTTGAACATGACTCCATGAACGTAGTTATAGAGAATTCCTAGTCTATTCATGTGACCATATGGGCACTGGCATGGTAATGATGGACATTATTGCGGCATTATCGTTTCTCTCAGAACCCATTACATCGTACTGAGTTCGAGTCTTCAGGAACATTGAAGCGCTACAAAACGAGTCGACATTGACTCAAATTATTCATTACTGGTCTACTTTGATGAGCCATCAATACGGCTGTCAGGAGCGCAAACCCGAAAGCCGGTATTGTTAGTCAAATGTTTCTCGCTCATAAACATATTGTTAGAGTGAACCATTATTTACTTTTACCTCTTGCAATCTACGTAAGGCATATAATAATTCAAAATCATATTACAATTACAGCCCCGATAAAGTTAATAAAACGACGTTTTATAGCAACCGCTAATTGAGCACCTAAAATTTTTTGGAACTATCGCAAAACAAACCTGCTAGTTTTTAAAGCAAAATCTACTTACACCATTTTTGCTCGTTGACATCACTTGTTTGAACTGCATAAACTCAATGGAAAGATACTCTTTTAAATGCCGCTTCTCAATGCCACTTTTTGTTCTTTCAGGTCATTTTTTACGGTGTATTACACACTTCCTCACGGTTAAAATGCTCCAAAAAAAACTTTTAACGCCAGAAAAGATCTAGGCTCTCTACTTGCTATCGTAAAATCTCTCAGTGTATGTGTGATTGTTGACGTGCAAATGCATGGCAGAAATGACCATTAATAACCTGAAAAAATGCCCGCCACTCTATGTCCCGTATCACAAAATCAATTGAACGATAGCTTGGGATCACAGTGAAGAATTCTATATTTGACACTCAAAAGACTCTAAAACAAGAAATAATATAAGTTTACGCCTTAAAACCCTTTAGCCTCCACAGAAAAGTTCAGTTCTCCTTAAAAAGAACTCTGAGAAAGAGCTAGCATATCGGACGCTCAAGAATCTGAAAACTCCAGCTTGCTGTACTTCCTATATATATATAGAAGGCCCTGACCACCCTTGTCATGAAGAATACTGGGTGTGATTTCTGCACAAAAAGTTAACTATTTGAAATCAAAGCAAAAATAGAAATTAATTTTCAGAAGTTTATCTTTGTCACGTAATCAGGTTCAGGTTGATCAACGCGGTTGTAAAATAGTTCGTCACCTCTGTGGCAGTAATGCGTCTATACCATTTACAAGTTGATTTGGTCCATATGAATTTTAATTTTCTCCTCGTCAAAATAGAATTGCTCCACGGGAAATTTGATTTGATCCTAGTGAAATAGAATAGCTCCAAATGAATTTTAATTTACTTATCGTGAAATAGAATAATCTCCAGGTGAATTTTGATTTGATCCTCGTGAAAATAGAATTGCTCTAAGTGAAATTTGATTTGCTCTTTTTCAATTTACAATCGATCTAAATAATTTTTAATTTGCTATAATTATAATATCAAAATTACAGAGTTTTCTCAGCTTGTGTATTTAAAATATTTAAAATACTATATATTGTTTTACACTGTTATTGTTAAAATACTTTATCTATATTTTAAATAATGGTAATTAATAATTAATTAGCTTCTAATTAACATTGTAGAAAGACTAATTCATAAATTAGTTCTTTTATTAATCTATCAGTATAAGGCATATAAGCAAAGGGACTTTCAATATATAGTATTCAGGGTATTGGGATCATATGTTCAACCGATAACTTACTGACGATCATCCAGTAGCTGTATTAACCAAGGCTATCCTACCGACGATCATCCTGTAGATGACACCTTATTGAATAGACCATTATTATTATTATCATTAGTCCCTAGCGGGATTGGACAATATATTGATAGAAAGTGTTTTAAAATTCAAAAAAATAATATATATATAATTTATGGATAACTCGTGTACAAATACATTTTGATGAAAAAGTACAGTAATATGATCAAAAGAATGATACTGCTGAAACGTCATAACTAAGCATGATAAAAAGAAAAGTAAGCACGCATTACAACGTTTGCACAAGTTTTGATAATTATTGTCTTATTAACATATTTCTATAAGGTTAATTCTTGACGAGTTGCGGCAGCATAGTACTTCTCCACTCTGTTGGTAAAGTTTAGCAACATGCCGGGGTTGACAAGTCCAAGTGCTTCAACTGCGATGTTCTCCATCTCTCGCATCCTTTGCTCAGTAACTGACAATGCTCCACCTGGTGATATCTCAAGAACTGCATGCATCCTTTAAAGCAAGTGCCTCTTTACGTGACTCTTCACTAGGCACCAAACTAACTCTATTGTATTTAGAAAATAATAATAATGAGCGAAACGAAGTATCTGTATACTGGGATATTTTGTCTCTAGCCCCTCAAAATTAAAATGAGCTGGAGCATTGTCAATTATGAAAGTAGGATGATCAATCCCGTTCTGACGACTTGCATCTATAAGAGCAACCGGAATCACTGCAGACAATCCTCTCGTTTGAATGAGCCGCGGCGAGTCGAGGTTAGAAGCAATTGGGTACTTGTCATTGCTCCACTGATGCGCAGATTTGCGGAAGAATGACTGAAGCTCTCATACCAATTTTTGATCTTCCTTAGTTTCTTTTACAGTAAAGGTTGAAATTTGTCTCATCAACTCATGCTGGGGTCCGCTATTCTGATCTCACATTGAAAAATTGCTCCATGTATCTAGCGCGTTTTCCTTTCTTCTCTTCATTATTCACTCTATAAATGTTTGGCCTCGCTAATTTGACAGAAAACACTTCACCATCGAGCCAATTTTTGATCGTATTGACACACACGTCAATGTCATGATCTTGTACTTTTCTGCGAAGTTGTGTTAGAGTAATCGAAGTATTTTCTTCTATGGCTGTTGTCAGTGTCCTCAATATTTCGGGACATTTCTTCTTATTATTTCCTCCTTTCTGCTTAGGTAAGACTTGCTTTTTTTTAGCCACCTGTATGCAGTCTTAGCATTTACTCCTAGTGCGTTTGCAACTTTCTTCCAGTCCGCTTCATTATTGAAAGCTTCCATTATTCTCTGTCTGTCTCGTGCACTTGTTTCATTATACTTCATCTTGAAGATTTTGTTTTCTGAAAGGTGAAGATATTTGGAATTGAGGCGTACACTTGTTGTTGATGACGGTAGCATGTCTACACAAGGTGCAACGTAATGTGCAGCAATGAGAAGCGTGGCTGTAACTGTGTGATGTTTCTTTGATCAAAGTGTCTGAGATACGACTCCTTTGTGTAATGGTTTGATAATGAGTAATGGTTCTTACAACGCAAATTATATTCAACATTTTTTTGTAAATTCTACAGTGTAAAAATTCTGTATCTTTGTACGCATTGTCGGAATAAAATTACTTCACAAAGATAAAATATATTTCACTAAGATTCTATCAAATAACATCATAAAGCCGATAAAATTTTTATGGAATGATTTTAAATTGGAAAAGAGCAAATCAAATTTAACTTGGAGCAATTCTATTTTTATTAGGATCAAATCAAAATTCACTTTGATCAATTCTATTTTCACGAGAAGTAAATAAAAATTCATAGTGATCAATTCTAATTTCCTGAGGATCAAATCAAAATTCATTTGGATCAAATCAACTTGTAAATGGTATAGATACGACCAGCAGCACAGAGTTCGGTCAGTGAAACACCCAGACAGTGAGATGCGAGGAGTGCCTGCAGTGGTAAGAAGCGCAGAGGCAGACTCCATTTCTCCCATTGGTGGAAATAAAGTCAAACGCATAATGTGGATCGCATGTAGAGTTTATGGTTCAAAATTCCTTGAAGTATTGGTAGGGCTGAGTTTAATTGGATGCTGCTGTCTCATTTGTCCTTGATTAGAAATTTGGTTTGAATTTGGATAATTTATCCCTAGTGCCTACTTAAGTTATCAAACCCATCCGTTACTCATGTTCTATGCGAGCCTCGAATTTAAGATATAAATATTTCATTAATTTATATCACCAAAAATAATACCGCCGATTACGCTTGTGTAAACATGGTTTTTAATATTTTAGATTTTAAATTACAATACCAACTCGTCTCTCAAAATATGAAATACAAAAACTAGCTTCGTGAAATGCACATAAATCTTCAAATCAACGAGAAATTAAAATAGCCATTGTATGTGTAAATTAGTAGCTCAGTCAGTTCTTATTTGTCACTTTGTTTTCAAGAAAATTTCGCGATACGTTACTCAGTGACCTGAAATAATTCAAAGAAGAGAGATTACTGAACCTAATCTATGCTCAGATATGCTTTTTAACTTCAGGAAGAAAAGACCGCCGAGATATGTTAAGAATGAGCTCTGTCCGACCACGTATGCTTTATTTCAAAATGACGTTCAATTAGGATGGTGAAATAGGTTGAAAATGTTGGAAAACTCCCCTTTTAACTCTTAATTGACCCAAATAATACCCGACTTCCCAAATAAATGTCTTGATAATTAGTGTTTATAACACGTATCATGATATAAGCGCCATACAATGATGGCAGCGTATTGTCAGCGTGACTGCTGCACAGAATTGTGATGCGACCGAGTGACAAATGTTCATACCGTTCTCTTCTGGTACCGTTGTATTCTGGTCTGAACTATAACTTTTTGTAATTCTAATGTGATCTAGATTTGCCTTTTTTACTGTGTGGAGTATCTTTAAACTGATGAGTCAACCTGTCAATTATGTTCTATAAATAGTCCTCCAAGCTGTCGTCAATTTCTTATACCAACTTGGACAGAGCCAGTGTATTGACATTCTTGTTTGTGAAGGTGTGTGGTGCCTTGAAAGGCGGCGTAGATGAAAGAAAGAATTAAAACAGAGGGTGAACCTTTGCACAGATTTCGCAGTTTGCAACATTTTACTTATTTGCTAGGCAGAGCAAGGAAATTAAAGAAGGAAAAAAAGGAAGTGTGTCATGGAAGAGATCATGATAATTTTAATAATATTTAAAACATTTCTATGGCGTAAGATTTCATACCTTAAACTAAGTCGCAACAGCATAAATTGCGGCTGCATTGTAACCTGTGACTGATGAAACTTCCTACGAGACAAAGCTTCCAATGGTGTTTAAAGGGTTGAAAAAGGAAACTCTCTAAAAGATTTCTCTAAGTTGAAAACGCTCAAAAAGACTACTCTCTGAAATAATTTCCAGGACTTTGAGGAATTCGTTCAGATAATGTGCATCCTAGCCGTCAAAAAGAGCTTATTTTGACCCTAGAAAGAATTGAAAACGCAAAATAACACCAGGTTGGTGCGCAAAACTCATTTCTATCGTTATGTTTGTAAAATATTGCCAGAAAAGGAATGATCTGTTGCAAATATGAAAAAAGGAAAAATTTTAGATAGCCCAATAAATAAATCATTTTTGTTCACATAGAAAGATATGTTTGTCTGACCATATCTGTGATACAGCATACTAATGGCTGTTTTGATTTCCCAACTCATACTTTCACTCCGATACTGATTACGGGGCAACGATTCCCGACTGAGTGAGAAGTTTGATTCGAGGCAAAACGCGTAACTTTTCTTCCGTCTAGGTACTTTATAATTAAAGAGTTTTCCAACTTTAAGAAAGTCTTGGTGTGTAATAAAGACGTCTGAGAGTCGTAGCTTGGTGACGCTCGAGTTGAAGTCAGGTGTCAGGGCTTTAAGTGGTAGCAAGTGGGATAAATTGTTGTGAGACTCTCGGAGCACCGACATCTCTTTGATGCAATTGGCAGCGACACGAGCGTAAACAAGCGACCCTCGGCCTCCGTCTGATCCACGACTGCCAGTTGTGTTCGCACTTCTGTCCTTTGAACACAAACGGACGCCCGTGACAGCAAATTGCAAAACTAATCACTCAAACAGATGCACGAGTTCACGTATTATCGCGTCCTCGTAAAACCGTTCGTTAATTTCTTACGGCTCGAGGTGACTTTGAGCTTATTTAATTGTGCGCCACCAAGACATCGCATTTGCGCTGCATTTCTCGGCTTGAGACAGTAATTGTGGTCTTAATTCTCATTAGTGTCTCTTGTAAAGAGCGTCGAGCATCGTAGAATATTCAGCTTGTGTGATTGATTCAATATTTTTCCTCAGCAGCAAATTCATGCCATATACTCGATGAATGAACTTAATATTTGGCTAGAACCTCTTTTATGTCTTCTAAATTAGTGTAAGTATGGTGTTGTAGTAAGCAGGCTGAACCAATATTTTCCTCTTGTTTCCAAGACTTGAGGTTAATGCATTCTACTTCTCCAAGGACATTCGAGTGTTGCCTTATGAGTTTGTTTCATATCTGCAGTATAGACAAAGATTCTTATTAATAGGGTAGTATTGCCCATAAAACTGGTTTTTAAATTAGACTTTTAAGTCATAAAACTCTTCGGCGAACTTTATCATCAAACCGATTCGCTAAACTCGTTGAAAAAATTTTTTATTTGTCTCACCTTAGCAAATACCTTCATTTGTTTTCCGTAATTTCTGTAAATGTTTTACTTGCGTTGCAGCTCTTCATCGAGATGCATAAACTTCAAAATTAAGAAACGAAAATTTACTGGAAACAGCGTGTTTTTTTGTGTTCATTTTTGATGGCCATGTTCAAAAATTTAGAAAGAAATATGTGAAATTATCTGTGATTGTCTCTGTTCTTTTATGCTGTTATTTGCATGAAAAGATGAAAAGTTACATGTCATGTGCCAACTATGACGATAGCAGCCCTTGAAAAATACTGTGTGACAAACACCAATACTCAAATCTAATTTTCTCACAACAGGCTCACGTTATGGTGTTTTTCCAACTTGAGTATTAAGGTTAGAGTTTGTTAGAGCGGAAGTAATCCTCAGTGATTGTACGTCACTGAGCTTTCCGATTTAGGAAAACTGAGGTGACGTCCGCCAAGCACTTTTCTCAGTGGTTGGTAACAGCAATAATGGCTAAGTGAAAAAGTCGTTAGTGAGACCTCGGTAGGTGACTAGTTGTGTTAAATGAGTTCCTACGTGAGCGTTGGCTGCAGCGCAGGTATTGAGAGAGTGCTGCGGTGCACATCAGGTTGTACAAGAGCTGGGCGCAGTGCCGTTGTACTGAGAACACAAACGGACGCCCGTGACAACAAATTGCAAAACTAATCACTCAAACAGATGCACGAGTTCACGTATTATCGCGTCCTCGTAAAACCGATAGGCCTGAGCTGTCGACTCCAGTCATTCGGCGTGGAGTGAAGGGTGCGTTCGGCTAGAGTGGAGCACTGATGCAGGAGTGCTAGGTGCAGTGACGCTTGCCGAAGGAGCACTTGTTGGGGGAGGATTTGCTTTGCTCCACAGAACGGGGGTAAGCGAGTGGCGACGTCAGAGAACGATGAGGTTATGTGTTCTCGCAAGGCCCGTGGTTTATACTATTGAGTTACAGCTGCGAAGCAAAGAGCGATGAGGGAGTTACCTTCGGCTATGCGAAGGGGAAAAGCATTCGTCCTGCTCCTCAGAGTGGGGCAAGCCGTGGTCGTGCGTCTAGATGAAATGAAGTACAATGGGCTCAAAAAAGAGTTAACCTCGTTACCGCAATAGAAATGTTATCTCGAAATTTGTGGTTAAATTTTTTAACATGTTCCCATCATATAGGTAGCTCTAGAAGCTACCTAGGATGAAGCATGTTCTATCACGGACGACTCTTTCATAATTTACAGACTGGTTCAACTCGTGTACTGTCAGATGCTCATACAGACTACACCTGCGTTACGCCGCTCCAAAGACGACAACGTTTTCACCTTTCTTCTGACTTTGACGTCTTACCAGACACCACCACGCTATCACATTGGAGGAGAAAACCCGTGCCCTCACTCTGCTAGAGCAGGGAGTGCCAGTAAAGAGTATTGCAGCTTTACTGAACGTGAGCCACCATGTGTCACTCTTCAATCTCTAAAAGGCTGCCGCTACGCTCCGTCCAGGCACCGCACATGCACCGCCCCACAAACCTAGCTCTGAGGCAAGAAGAAGACAACTGCTCGGACTGACAAGGTTGTGGTACCTGAGGTGAACTAAGGCCCTTCGATAACAGCAGCTGAATGGAAGAAAAATATCCTGCCGAGAAATTCATACGATCCAACTCCGGTTTAGGAAAAGAACTGGGTATGCCCTAGCACCACGCCACCAAGAAGCCGCTGCTGACAGAGGGGATAAAGAAAAAATGGCCGTTTTCCCAAAGCAATAACGAGATTAGACATCAAAACACCAGAAGGAAATCATTTGGAGTGACAAGAGCACTTTTCGGTTCTTCAGGGGTAACTCGAAAGTGGTGTGGCGACCCTGTGATATTAGCAGATACGACCGTCGCTGCACCGTGAAGACCATGAAGCACCTTGATATCGTCATGGGTGCGGATGCTTCAATGGAGAAAAGGTGGTCTCTTTCCTCTGCAAGAATGTCGCTATTGATAAAAAAATGACGTTGAAGTTTTGAAGGTGTATCTGTTCAGTTCCTACATTATCCACAGCTATAACTTTTTTAAGCACGATGGTACTTGTGCACGTAAGTCACTAGGTGTCAAAGATTTCCTTAATGACCAGAACATGAAAGTTTTGGACTGGCCAGGCTACTCAAATGACTCAAATCCTCCTCGGAAGAATGCCTGAAACCAGAAGAAAAAATGAAGTGGCAAGTGCCAGCCTATCCCCGCCCTGAAGGACGCATTTATTAAGCTGTGGCTGTCAATGGACGGCTCCAACTTCGAAAACATTTGAACATTCATGCCCATGAGGAACCAGAAGGGCTTAAAGCTCAGTAGAAGCATGGAAAGCACTAAATGTACACAAATGTAAGTTAAAGGATAAAAAATTATATAAGTACTTCTGTTCTATTTTCTGTCCACAAATTACAGCTGCGTAATTACAGCTGCGTAAAATATTACAATTTTCCTTGAAACCTCTTTGGTATTTTTGCTCTAAGCAAAAAAAAATTTAGAGGTTTAAGACAATTGAATAGAGTTCTAGAGTGAGAGTGGAGTGAAAACCTTCGCCATGCGCAATTACTCAGAAGAGTGGTGAGAGAAGGGTCTGTAGTAAAAGGTGAAGCTGATCGGTATAGAGTGCTTCATATACGACTAAAAGTCTCACTCCGGAAGTGGTGCATATGCAGTCTGTGCGATGATTTGTTCAAATACCTCGCTCTCGAGTCGTAGTGCAAGCTACAGAGGAAGTATTAACTGGAGCCTAGCGTATGGCTATTGGGCAGCATTCGGTGGCGAGTCGATCCGAGATATTCGTACGGCCAGCTTGCGGTCGGGTAGTGACCGAGTCACTGCAACATCTTATGTGCAGCAAGAACTAAAGTTTATTAAGGAATTGAAAAGAACTATTTATCACGATGAGTACGGACACCTGGGGATAAATCCAGGTTAGTGGTTACAATTTCAAATTTATGAATTAACCTTAATAATAGCAACTAACCGGAAATATACGTATAATGTCAACGAACTAAATATGTCATTGAATACAAGCTTGATTTTATTATGTAAGATTATCCTAGAACTCGCAATGCAAAACTGAAATCATATCTATATTTGAAATATTTCCACAGGTCATTTGCGATATCATAGCATGGAAGCGAAATTAGGAGGTCGTTACAAAAGGATGCATGCACAACTAACATTCTGGGATTGCTGGCAAAAGCCGTAACATTTCCCAAGAATTTTTTTTATATATATCAAAATTAAAAATGATTAGTTCTTCAATGAAATGTAAAAACATATTCAAGACCTAAATAATGTTGCAAAGCTCAGAAATCAATGTGTGCATATAATGTCTTTGAGGTACTTAGTTGAAGTCTTATTTTTTTTCTTAGCGGTATCTGAGACAGAGGCATTCAACAGAAGCGGTTACTAGTTCAAAATATTCCTTCAAAAAACGGGAATAAACTACGAGTCTCGTGTAGAATATTTCATTCCTCGCAGACCCAAACGATGAATTTTAATTTTTGAATCATGGAGCTTTGAACATTCGCACGTCACCAGTAACGAAATAGAATATAATGTCACTTTAAATGAACACAAAAACCAACAACAGTGTAAAAAATGAGAGCTGGAAACATTAAAATCACAGCTTCTCAAGTAACATAAGATCAAAACTTCAAATCGTCAATACTCTTTATCGATAGACAACGGGTAAAAACAAAGGTGATAATATGAAATAGGTTCGGTTCTAACGATAAATGGCGATCCTTAAATTCCCAGACTTGAGTTAAACATAATGTTGAGTAAAATTTGGAATCTATTCATGTTGACAAGGCCCTCTCGCTTGTCAAAGTGCTCTCTAATCGGTGAAAGACGACCGTTTGACAGGTCATCGGTACGTGAACTCCTTCCACAATGCTCAGCGACTATGGAGCATGAAGTCTGAAATATAATTTCTGTGTAAAATCCTTACGAGATATCATTTCAGCGCACATTGTCACATTTAAAGTTGTACACCAGGGAGCCTTATTACGGGAACCCTATTAGTTAAATTCTTAATTTTAAACACAGAAGTGATACAGGTAAAAATATACTAGTTTTGAATGAAATGTTCATTAGAGCTTTAGAGCGATGCACAGCTCATAATCGGTAGCAATCTGTGAAACAATGGAGATCAGGAGAGTGTGAGACCTGAAACGAAGTTATATATCTTTGCATTTGAGGTGAACGGAATTAAGATTAAGAAATAAAGAAACAATGGGAATAAATAGACTAATATGCTTAGTTCACTTAAACTTACCCTGTGGAACTCTTGAAGAACGAGCTCACCTAAATAACCATCCAATTCATAACGTAATTTCAAATAATAGGGTGCAGTAACTAATTTGATTTACAGTAAACCGGAGGCATTTTAGTATACAAACTGAAGCTATCTCTTTACGACCACTATTCAGTAATACCACTGAGTGTTTCAGGTTGCGAGTGGTGATTAAATTTTTCCGGTGCGTTCAAGTCCGCATGGTGCCTATGTTAAACATTGTTTCTTTTTTCAAAAATTGTTTTATTTGTCTAATTTTAATATCTTACTCAAACACGAAGCAATACGTTTACGTTTGAGTTCTCATCATTTCCTGATGTCAATCGTTTCACAAATAGCTTCTAATGAATAGCAGATTGCTCAAAAGCTGTAGGGAGTAAATTCTATTAGAAATCTAGTCGCGAAGTAATTCTATGAGGAAAGTTTGCTGCAATTATTATACCCAATAACTTCAAGGTTTATTGTTGAAAAATGTTTATTAGGCTGTGTTGAAATCTATTTCTTCACTGCACAAATCCGTTTCTCATATTACTTCCTGAACATTTTCAGGAATGAACTTTAGATTACCATTGTTAATAATTCCTTCATCTTTACTCTGTTTCTGTTCAGAGATGAACATCGTGCCTAGTTACAGGCCTTCTCGCTTTACGAACTTCGTTGTGCACATCCTAACGCCCCGCACTTCCAGGATCGCTAAGCATCATGACAAAAGTTGCCGTACTTGATGTGCAGAGCGGTCCTCCCTCATTCAGCCGTCACAGGCGGCGCTGACGATTGCAATACCCTGGTCAACGTGAATACGATCAAATTGCGCAGGAAAACTACGTTTAGTTCAAGTTTACAAATTTTAGAATCGTTATTCATCAAATTCAACTCTAAGTAAAATAAGCGCATTAGTGCTTACCCTGTGGACGTGTTTAGTAAATTATTTACTTAGAAAGTGTCATATTTTTTTTCCTGCATTTTGAGTTCTAGTTGCTTTTATTCCTTTCAAAACAACCACTTTCATTTCCTAGGAACATTGCAGTTTTGTGTATTTTCAGAAAACACAACATCGGATTGCATTGACAATGATGAGCAAGTACGAGAAACTTCCAGTTTTTAGTCTTGATTCTCGTCGCGTCTTTTTCAAACGAATAAAAAAGAGATAACGTGGTACAGTAGAGTTACTGACAACCGGACTAACGTGAATATCGGTGTAATGAATATTATTAGCATTGTTTCCATGTTTTCAAGGTGGCAATGAACGATAATACAGAGGCATAACAACAATTAACACTACGTTACTCACAGTAAAATGAAGCATATATTTATTACAATCGTAGAAACAATTATTTAGCATGTGTTATTCCTTAGTTTAGTGCCTTCAGTCTAACAACAACCATGATGTTTCGTTTTTAAACGTAAACATGCAATTCTTGCAAATGTTCCTATGTTTGTAATGTTCCTACAAGCTTTACCTACAATAAAGTACTTTACGTTTCAATAAACCTTTAATTTTCATATCTTCATGCGGATGACTTGACAACAGGAATAACTTGACATCTGGACATGAATGAGTCCGGTTGTCAGGAACTCTACTGTATTTCAAATTTTCTCCTCTCATTGAATACACAAAAATTTCCATTTAGTGTTTTTGAAAAGTTTCTCTAACATAGAGCATCGATGGTGTGAGTTGCACGAGAAAAAATGTAATAAGGCACAGATTTAAACAAAACGCCCAAAAAGGAAATGATCGAAATGAGCTTAAAGGAGAAGGTTTTAGCGAGTTTGCAGGTCCTGTCATCTCATCAAGAAAATGATAAACAATGAATGAAATGAAAATAAAATAAGAAAACTAATGAAATATAATTCATGAAGATCGTACACATTTCAGTCTTCCTTCACCTATTTTAGATACACCATTCATATCAGAAAACAGACAAGAGCTAACATAGCTATTTTTTTAAGAATCGTTAATCAATCAGTTATTTCAGCTGCTTCGTTATTTTGGGTTTCATTAATTGGATAAACAGTCTTGCTATCAATTTCTCGAACGCACATGAAAAGTTCATTGGCTTTGCCAACTTCTCAACATAAAAAGTCTCATCTATTTCTCCACATGTTAGACCGACTCATGTCCAATCGCACTAGAAATGTTGGGCTGATTACTTTCGATTACAGCTTGACGGTCGGCTGGTCAGGCGCCGCGTGCATTTCTAAGTATGGACCATTATGTCTGGAGGCTCGCCTTGCTCAACTGATGTTGAATTGTTTTATAAACTAAATAAAGTTTCCAACTCACTATTTACACTGCGAACCTAAGAATTCATTTTCTTAAAATAGCTACTGGACTCCATCGCATTTCGGTGAATGAATATCGATTTCAACATCTCAATTGACCGAAAAAATTGTTCAAAAATATTCTAAGCTTCTGCCAGTTAGCCTTGAGACCTGCTTTTTAAGCTGTAGATTTGCAGTGTATCATTTTTATGTAATTTGAAGCAATATCATATCGTCAACACAGTTGAAAATTAAGGCTCGGGGTGGAAGAAATGTTGAATTTTTGGCTCACAGTAAAGTTCTTTTTGCACCAGGACGAACTGCATACTGCCACTCAATGCATAAATCTGTAACACTAAAACAACTGAAGAGCGTCGCGCACCGTCGATCTTACTCACTTTAAAGGTGATTCCAAATGCTCTGCCATATAGAATGGATAGAGATTGAAACGAGCGATGGAAACTTTGTCGCAATACCTCACAGAATCACGCGTATCTTTTTCTGTAATGTATTATTTCTTAATCTTGTCACTCACAGTTTGACTGACTGGGAAATTAGCTTGTACTTACAAGCGAATTTAACGTTTACAGAATTAGTTAGGGATCTCGCTGAAGATCATCTCGAATGAGGCACGTGTGTTTTTCAAGTATGCGTGTGAAAGTCAGGCTGAGGTAGGCACCGCAATATTAAGCACTCAAGTGGCGTGACAACGACTAGAATGAATATCCATGCTATAAATTTTTTTATCGAAGTATCCCAGAAAATATTAGTTTTTGCGGCCGATATTTGTGTGCATTGGATGTCAGTAGCAAACGTCTTTGGCAAATAACGCATGGCTCTGTGAAAGCTGTTTTTCATTTGTAGATGGGCTTCAAGTCGTTGAAGTCCTTAACTCATAAATTGACGTGCTTAAAGTCATTCGCTAGCGAATCAGAATACCATGAGGAGTTTGCTCAAACTTCTCACCCGTAGACGATTATTATCGCTTTCTAAATTTTAGTCAAATTGCAACTCAGTACGATTTGTCAAAGTTGAGAGTTCAATGAAAGGCACTCTTGATGGATTGGATTTATAAGCAGGTGCAGTCTGTTAGGTAAGGAAGGGTAAGTTCTGCGGTTTGAAGAGCTGATTGAGCTCAGCTAGAAAGACGATTCGGCGAGTAACTTTCGAGCGATGACATTAGACGAAATTATCAAACTGTGACCGATATAGCTTTTCTTACTTCAATAATATAAACAAGGCGCATTAACTCGTCTATTTAACGCAGAAATATATAGACAACAATTCTCGCGATGTAATATGAAAATTTAAGTTCTTAAGAGCTCTTTTCATCTGAACCTCTAAATCATCTGTTAAAAATTAAAATTACAAGCGACCGTCAATGAAATGAAAAAACGCTTTCAACGAACAAAAAAAAAAAGAGTAGTATGCTGTGAATTTTTGGGGGTTTTCGCAAACATTATTTTAGTAAACGAATTATTAACGTGACTTATGAACTGGGATAAAACAAGTCAATGTAAATAATATTTAGAGAACTAACATTACTGAAACACGATTAAAAAATCGAAGCGTCTGTTCGATCCATGATAAATTCTTGGAACACAGTTTTTAAGGATCATAAAACACAAGTTACAGGTAAATAAATGTATTTTCTCTCATTTTAATACAGGACTGTACAGAAAATGGCAAACACGAATAATTTTATTCACAGATAAAGCCCAAGGATTTGAGGGCAAAGTGTTAACACAAACAAGCCGCGGCAAGCAGGAGTAAGCAAGTGACCAATCTCTCTTGCTTGGGAAACGATATCGTAAACTCTTATAAGGAATATGGTTCTTGAAACCGCAGCTAAAAACCAAACAAAATTACACCTTTCAACACACGACTGTTGCTTCATTCTGATTTTGATTGCTGCGTTTGGTACGAGTCACTTACAAAGATTGTAGGGAGAACTTTAAAGTGGAAGTCAAAATGTTCTGAAGCTGAAGAGCACAAGCCTTAAAGCAATGCAGAGCACTCTTGTTCTGTCACTGGCAAATTTTGGAAACTTTTCAAAACATCTATTTAATATTACAATTTGAATAAACACAACGCTAGTTATCGTAGAAAAACGAAATTAATTCAACTTCTTTCACCCGTAAAATGATTAGGGGCCAATAACAAAATAATCCGTGCTAAGAAGACTTCGAGGACGACCGAAGGTTAGTCAAAATATCATCACGATGAAGATCTTAAACTGACACAGTTGTTGCAGTGTTCGTAATACATAGCTCATGAATAGTAATTATATTGAGATTTAAGAAACTATTAGTAAACTTGAGCTTTCAAAAAAAATAAATGAGGTATCTTTCACCAAGTTCGATACAATGAGAGTATTCGTACGCGTGACTTAATATGGGACCACTGAAGCAACACCTGCGCTCGTTACATATAAATGCGAATGAGTGCTCAGGTAAGTGATTCTCGAAATGACTCATAACTGTAGTAAATATAATGTCTTTTATAAACGAAAACCTTGAAAGACAATAACGGATTATATTTTAGATTCATAAGTTCACACTAGAGGTTCGTCGAGAGCTCAAACAATTTATGAAGAAAACATCGTCAAATATCACACAGAACATTCATTACACAAGCGAAGAGGGTATGTTGATCTCAGAGACAGTTCCAAGGTTCTCTATGTATAATATAGTACAGAGTTATATCTATAGTATACATCAGTACTCGACCTAGACTAAGCTAAACTAAATTTTGGATAAGACGTGAAGAGTAGGCCTAATCTTTGGCAATTGATATGACTGAAGAGGAGGTTGGCAGAGCTGTTGACCAACGGGTATCGTGACAGATACACTTCTAAATTAATGAAGGTTTTATCATTCCAGGGAAACGCCGGAAACGTTGGAAATATAGAAATACTCTTTTTCTTCCCACCAGCAGGCGCAAAGCCAATACTGGAAAATCATGACACACCTCGAATAAAGCATGAAAAAAAGACACTCAGACTAAGGAAAAAGCTACGTAGTGGTTCCTCTGCAGGCATATGAGACATCGTACGTATTCTACAATGACTTTAAAATAATTGAGTCGAAAATCTCTTGCGATTAAGAAACTATTCATAAGAATATTTTAAAAGAAAAGGAAAAAGACGATGGGGTAACTGTATCAAAACTATCATATCGATCATTATCATACCCTCATTCGTAAAATTTAAATCCTAGTTATGACTACATTGAAACCTCATACAAGAGTGCAGTTTATCGTAAGAATTCGGTTCAGGAGTTAACAAGTAAAGTTTGTCTTGAGGCTCTGGCACATGAGCGCAACTGAGACGTGGCCGCTGCGTACAGGCACTTCTCAGCTCGGCTGCAACGCTGACATTTTCTCGGGCAAAAATTTCCCCTCTAGTTCCTTTTCTCCATATTAAATTTGGCCATAAAGACCACTCAGCATCTGGCGACTCCTATGGCCGTGAGACACCTGGGGTATTCGGAGTATTTTTTGATAAATGACAAACTTGGTAAAATTAGCAATTTGGAAGGGCAATCCCGCAACCGAGCTTCTGAGACATGCCTACACGCCGCGCTTGCCAGGGCACCTGACGAGGCCCTCTTACATCATATAAATACTATGCAATATACTCTAGATATGACACGCATTCTTGATTCCAAGGAGAATTATAATTACTCACAGGTAACCCTCTTGTCTGGTACATCATACATCGCGAGAACTTTACCAGGGTAAAAATAAAATATGTTGCATCAAACGTGAATGACATTATGCAAATATTTGTTTGCAGAGCCCAGATGACCTCATGTCAGTCACAAGAGTCTTGGCACCCTACTTCATTAAAGAATATCACCGCTAACCGTAACTATGCCCTGTTGTCTTTCGTGCTATTAAATACGGTAAATAAATATACTTCATCGACCTCTGATTGTCTTTTATAACTCACATGATGAAAATTTAGAGAATGAATTTGTGGAATAAATTCATGACAGAAGACTGAATAGTTTCAGGTGAAGAATAAAGGTTACAAAGCAACACCGGAATTGCATGAACGATGACTACATAAAAATGAGACCGTAAATATTCATTGTGATTTATTTGAGCCACTAGTAAAGTGAACGCTACATTTCTGGCAAACAAGTCCGAATTACGCTCAACACCATTCGCTATTCTTACGAGATTAGTTGAGATCTCTCGAAATGCAACTAATTACAATAACAGTAACATTTATAAGGTTAGCTTCGATTTACACAGATCTTAGTTTGATCCTTTAATTGCAAGCGAAAAAAAATGACTTTCAGATACGTTAACAAGAAGCAACCTTGGCGCGTACTTCAAGGTCGACGTAAAATACCCCGCACGCAAATTTGCGCGGAGAAATATCCAGTAGCTTACCATAAAAATACTCAAATTACCTTGAAGTAACCGAGGCTGAATGAGAAATTTTGAATTTTAAAACGACCTTTAGGTACTCAAGACTTCTTCAAACATGACTGATTAGAAATGAAAAACATAAAACTATGGGTGAAGTCCAGCGGTCGCGCCTAAACTTCTAGCATAAATAGAATAAGGGCTATAATAAGCTGATAAAGGATGAGGAGCCAAAGCTGACAACGACGCGACGGAAAGAGCTGACGCGGGAGGTAGATGAGCTGACGGAGGTAGGTGTGTGAGGGAAGGTTTAGCAGCATATGGGTGATACCTCGCCGAGGCGGATAAAGGAGATAACGGGGGAGTGGGGTACCCACGGGGAAGATGACCCGCTAAGAGAGGGTGCGGAGGGTGCAAGGCATGGTGTAGGGACGCGAGTGTGGCAGCAGAGGCATCAGCAGCAGAGGAAGTGTGAGATCTGAGGTGCTGCAGCAACTCCTCGGCCGAGTTGAAGCGCTTCCCGCAGTAACTGTCCCCTGATATCCAATTGCACACATTCTGTTGGGTGGCCGCGGCTCCGCCCAGCAAGCTTTGGGGCCCGTACAAGCTGCTTCTGCGCAAGAAAAAAATTCCTTTCATTAATACTGGAATAAAAACTAGCTGCAGCAATGTTTGGCGTTATGAAAATGTACGCATTGAAACCTTAATCATAAGAAAATACAATATTTATAAAACGACAACGAAATGGAATACGAGTTTACGGCAACGAAGGCAGGGAATAAAAATGGCAAGTGAAGCTTTCGAAATAAAATACTGATTTTGCTACTGTATAAAATATAATTGATAGAAACTCATTGCGTGATCGAGGAAATAGCGAAAGTTAAAACAATGAAAGGTTTTCACTTTAATTAAGAGAAGCGTAAGTTGAAGGAACGAAATTAGGTTTAGTATGCAGGTATTAATTTTTAGATGTTCCGTTACCGGGAAAAGAACTTTACAATTCAAACATAGGACACATTTTCTGCGCTTAGTTTAGCACAAAAAATTGAGCTCAAAACACTGGAACTGATGTAGTTTCATAATGCCGGCAGAGAGAGACAATTTAATAGTGCTGTATGCTCCGTGAGGTAATAAAGTAAAGCTTGAAAACTTAAGAAACTTCATCTTTTTTGGAAGTCACCGAATGAAGGAAAAAATCCAGAAGAGATACATTGGGCGGCATAAAGGTGAAAGTAAGCGAGTTCGGAATAATGGTGCCACAGTTACAGTCACTGTCAAGTTTTAGCTTCATGTATTGAAAACTACACATTAAAAACGAACTTCTACTCCACAGTGTTCTGTACTTATCATTGAGAGCACATGTGTCAATCAATTCAAAAAATCAGAGTTCAACTGTCACATAGAGTACTAGAACTCCAAAACCAGATACATCCGGCTCAAGAAAAGTTAGTGTCAAAGCTGTAAACACAGTGAACCCTGTATCTCAGTATCTCAACACGGCGCAGACTGCGAATCCAAAGATAGAAACTCATGAGGCTGAAGGCGAGAGGAGCATGCAGGTATCCCCATTGGTTGATCAAGGAAGCGTGTCAGTGGGCAGTGAAATGTAGGCAGTGACCGTTAATTCGCTTGATAACGACGCCCTAAAACACGTTAACGTCTCGTAACTCGTCGCTAGAGTTGAATGCTGGTCTCTAAAACAACACAACTACGGAGTTAACGACCGACACAGTCAGTTTCGTGGCCCTCTGTCTGGATAAATTAAGTCGCGTCCAATGACTATACACCGCCCTGCACAATGTTGTTACCAACGCATTTGCATCCTTGCTCTACTGAATCCGTTTTTACTCGTTTGCAGAGCATGACCTTCGTATATTTAAAAGAAAACTGTCAGGGTTTAAGAAAAAATGCACCATAAGACAGAAAAGTGAACGTTCTCATTCCTAGCATCTTGGAGAAGAATGGGATGGTCGAATGCTAAGTCGCCCATGGAGACATGGAAAATAATTTATATTTTGCTGAAAATTAAGAGGGATACCCATATTATAAATTTTAGACAGTATAAAATGCCGCACAAGTTACTCTAAAAAAACTGTGTGAGTATATCATTTAACTGCGCGAAGCGAGGGTTGATACAAGAACACTTCGAGAAGCCAAGGATGCATGGCACCGGCCGTCTAGCTCTCTAATCTAAATAACAGCACGCATGACTGAACAGCATCTCCTCTAACGATGATTTGCATGTTAATGGAAGAATTTTTCCTTGCGTACTTCATCCATCAGGAACTTTATCGGTTGGACAAGCAGTAATGGTCCCTTCTTAAAAGCACTCTGACTTGTCGACGCAAGGCAAACATGGTTCACTTGACATGCTGATCAGAAAGAGACTTTCGGCGACCCACGGCTTGCTCGATAAGGCTGCCGGAGGTGTCAAACGGGACCAAAAACAGATTAAGAAACGCTTCGACAAGCTCCTTCTAACACTAACAAAATCGCTCCTTGAATAAAAGTCTACAAGTTATACAGAAGAAATATTACATAGAGAACGCATGCTTCTACAAAATGATACCTTTATATAATGTCACACATTGACATCGAAACCTCACTCTTTAAATCATAGAGCAGTGCATATTTCTAACTCACTTCAGGGATGAATAAACAATTCTGAAGAACATTTCTGAAATGATTCAATCTTAATGCTCTCTAAATTAGAATGGGGATCGACAATAAGTAAATGAAATATTTTTTTAGAGCACCATTGACTGTACCTACAAAGGAAAATACTCTTTCGCAATGCCCGTACACGCTTTTTTCGAATTAGCGTTGAAAAGCACAAATTCATTGTTTACAAAATTTAAATCTCCCTTTCACATTCTCTCGTACACAGGATTTTACTGAGGAAAGTTCAAATAAACGAGCTCTGTCGACCTATCTTAAAAAACGAAGTATTTATACTCAAGTGCGGTGAAAAAACTATCACAACTGACCAGCAAAAATTGCAGGGTTATTTATTGCGCCACTCAAGAAGTAAAATGCTTACATGCGGTATCATAATCATTCAATGCTCAGTCATAGCCCCTGAATTTTTTCTAGAACTAGTTTCAGCAAATAAAAACAACATGTGTAGATATGATAGAACGAACGACTATTTCCACCGATACAGCTGACTTCCGGGAAATTAACTGCCTTGATTAAACATTTGAAAATGGTTACAAAACAGATAACCATGAACTTGACTAACAGGCGCTATTATTCATTCAGGATATTCTCAATACTTTTTAAAAGCATTGAGATGATTTTGTTGACCTGGCTTCATTTCACTCAGTGCAATTTCCTACACGAATATACTTCAAATAAACAAGTACTGTTAGCATGGTACTAGAGCAAGTATAATATGCGAGCAAAGTATGTGCAAATATGTCATCAAATCATGAATTTCTGGTAAAATCATTTGATATATATCAATACATCTGTGATGGCTGCTTCTTGTTTCAGCTTCCACGACTCGAGATGATCATCTCTGATCAAAGGTACAGCTTGTATTTGTAATTAAGTGACTGTGACGGAAGGGGACATCATTATAACCTTTTCTGTAACTAATTTTTTCCATCGCATTTGAACAAGGTATCAGTTATTTATTGCCTTCAATTAGCAAATCAGAAATATGACATTAAAGTTTTAGGAACGAAAAAAATTGTGTAAAATCTTCGATATGAAATTGGAAATAATCATTCACTTCAGAGCTTTCAGTCTTCGTTTCCAATAGTTCAGTACTACAAATTGCCTCATAAGTAGTGTTTAGAAATATAAGAATTTTGAGATATGCTAGATATGCTACACATGCAATTAGACATTTTTTAGGTGTATGTAACATTGCAAAGTCTCGGTAAATGTTATCAATGATTTTACAAAGAAGTGAGTCTTGTTCACGGATAAATCCTACAGCACATTCTGACCGACGACCTTTTGAACACAATTAATGCATTGGATGCTTATCAAAGCCCCAGGGATTTAGTGCATGCATTACTAAGTCATCTCCATTCGTATCATTATGACATTAACATCTCAAGCGAATGGGGAGAAAATGCGAAGAGAATTGAGCACTCCTATTTAAAAGAGTGCAAGAGAACACAGCACGGAGTTAAGCCAAGAGCAGCAGTCTTTCAACTAGGAAAGTAACCTTTATTTCTGCAGGGCATTGCTGCAGTATTAAAACGAACAATGTGATGACCACAGCCTATTATTCAGATTGATAGTGAGGTGTCAACATCATAGGTAATGCTTCGAATGACTATTTTCAAGAATCTTTGAGAGCAAACTGACATGTGTCAGGATAAATCTTTAATTTCACATAAAATTTACAGATAAGTAGAACTCAAATAACAAACAGCTAGCAAGGATATGGGATTGTAGTGAGGTTTTTAATAAGCTATGCTAAGTCGCAATATGCGCAGCTGCACAAATGATGGTATCATCACCCAAACGTTGTGATATCGAAATCATAGCAACGATAGCAGAAAGAGATGCGATGTGGAGAAAAATTCATGAGTCGCATTTGATAGCAGTTCTTCAGAGTCACAAGAAATTTCATCTCAGAGCAGAAACTTCGCGGTGTTGTTGATAATGTGCTGCTTATCTTTTCCTCATTGGATTAAATATAACAGGTAAATAATCCAGCGCGATTTATTGCGTGTTCATACAAGCAGAAAAATATTGTTAGCAGACAATTAGTGGAAATATGTACTTCAATACATACTTCATTCACAGCACTCCACTACACACTCTATCCCAACATAGGAGCGCACATTGCACTCAATAACATTGAAGCGTTTCTTCAAATTATACTCACAGTGCAGAATGAGGCAGAGAATGTAGGACGCTGGGCAGCGCCGCAGATAGATTTTTAGAGTATGCGTTAATTTGTGAGCACTGAGAGCAGCCCGGCGGGCACGATCCGTTGACAACTTGCGCCGCGTGGGTGTTCACTTGACAACCGGCGCAGTACGGGTCACGGCACACCGGTACGACGGTCTCACTGCCACCCGTTGTTTTGACGCGCGTCCAGGTGATGTACGGGTTGCTCAGGGCTGTGGTGAAGCTGCTGCTGTTGCTGTGGGTGCCCGCAGACGCTGTGCTCGAGGCTGTGGAAACCTGGCCGAAAAGAAAGATTCGTTTAAAACAAGATGCTTCATGAAAAAAATTCAATTAAATCTTTGGACTTTGTAGCAATTTTTGAGCGTTTCAATGCAAGCTGAAGTTTATGGCGTAATTCAATGAAACAAAAAACATTAGGCTGTGCAACTGCGTGGTCCCAACGTTCGTGATTATATTTAAAATGTACAAAACCGAAGAAAATATGCATAATACGGAGTGAGTATCTACTAGCGTACGATATTATACTATGTGAGTTGAGTATTAGACATAAAATGAATGCCTTCGACTTAGTATACAAGCACGTACAAATGTACATAGTTCCAACAGTAAAAAATAATATCACTAAGAGCAGTAGGAAGCAGTTAAGAATTTCCAAATTGAACATATTTTTCACGATGTGAAGCAAAGCGATCGAGCGACTTCTTTTATAGAGTCGTTAATCAAGCCACAATAATGATTTGTCACAACTAGAGAAAACGATGATATCAATAAATCGATTTTCGTACGTCTCGCAGGAAAGGGGATAGCTATTTGACTTACAGTTCTTAAACGAAAAAATGAATGATTTATGATGAGACTTCAAAGAAGAAGATTGACAAAAGTGGCAGCCTTTGCAGTAGACGCTGCCCTTAGCATTATTAATAATAGAAATTAAAGAAGTCGTATCATTTCGCAGCCATTAATTTATAGACGAACATTCCCGTGAGTCTCGATCGATCATTGAAGCTCTCCAGAACACAGAAATTAGAGTGGTTGGTTGGTATCGCAGCAGCAGTTCGTGTCATTTCATAGCATATCAAGGACCTTCGAATGAATCAGAGCTTCGTAGAACAATACCATGAATACAAATGAGGTCACATAATGTACGATCGTCCAGATTAGTTTTAAATTTTCCTGGATTTACATGGATTCATGATCAGATTTAACCATATCTTGGATTTTTTTCCTGGACGGTAAACGAGTAGCTGCAACCAAGGCAGCAAATCGATCGAATGAGGCCATGATTTAGCTGCCAAGTATCAATGAAGGACTGAAGTTTTCTTCAGAAATTTGACAGCCTATGACTCACAATGACGGCACATGATTTAGACGCAAGATTTCGTTGCAAAGGCATCTCAGAATGTACATTGAATTCGTAGACGAAAATAAAAGTCGAATGGTTCGAAGTTCAACAAAAAATTCAGGTAAACATCAGACATAAATCTACCGAAAATTGTGAAAAAATTAAAGCAAGCGCCGAGGCAGAAAATAGCAATAGCAATAACTTTCGCATATGTCTAAATAATTAACTTCAACTTTTTCAATAAAAAATAAATAGTTCAAGACTGCTCGCAGGTAACTCGATATAATCAAGTTCAAAAATTAATAAATAGTGCACAAGGCCCAAAAACGGAGCCAGTTTCTTTTCACAGAGCTCACCTTATTTGATTGAAGTACAATTTTCCTTCTCTTAAGCACAAGATTGTTTTATTATTTCTAATGTTTTCTGTTAGGTACAGGGTGGGGCAAATCAAATGCCCAAATTTTGAAAGGCGCGCGCAACAGCTGTGGTGGTGAGGGTTAAATGTGTGTGGTCACCACCATCTTCCAGATGCCATCGTCAAAAGTGAGCACACAAACGCCATTGTATACAAACGGCATCATTGTTTCATTGATTCGAATGAAACAACAAATAATTTTGTAAGTATTGTTTTACATTTCCTAATGGCCTTTCAAAACGCAAGCATTTGATTTGCACTAATAGCCTTACAAAACGCATTTGATTTGCCCCACCCTGTAGACACAAATTAAAGAATACAAATGTAACCTTCAAGTTTTAAAACTTGAGCTAAGCATGATCACTAAGCGCAAGTATGAGGTGGTCATACCCTGAATCAAACTTGATGATACCAGTGAACGATGGTACATAACAGCTACTTAGTGTGTCAGGGCAATTGATGAATGAAAATTACATTTCATTAAGCCGAGCACTATCAGTCAGGTACAAGTTTTCAGGAACAGTCTTCGATTGATAAAGATCATCAGCTACTTAGAAAACTTAAATGATTTTGTAAACAAACTACCCACTGCACGTGATCAAAGACAGACTTTCGCTCCCCCTGTCACAACCCACAACACTGAAGTGCAGCAATGGCAACTGCTCACCTTAGCAGTCAAGGCAGCCAGTCCCGCCGCACCCAGCGGGTCGAAGCCCAGGCCCAGCGCAGGGTAGAGCCCAGGTGAGAGTTTGTACGCAGCGAGAGGGTCCTTGCAGAGCTCGCTCAGCCCTGACAGAGAGCCCAAGCCGAGAGAAGAGGACAGGTTTCCTAGCTTGGGAATGGCGGATGACGGGGAGGATGTTCTTACTGACGCGGATGACGAGGATGAGGAGGAAGGAGTGTCATGGTTGGTTCTTGAAATCGAAGAAGATGAGGCTGGTCTTCCAGAATCACTTCCTCGTGAGGATGACCTGTGATGATGGGGAGTAAGACGACCATTTAGAGAAACTGTAGGGGATCCTTGAGAGGGGGATGAGCGGTGGGTGGGGGTTTTTCTTGAAGGTGACGACCTTTCATCATCACAATCGTCTTTTTTCTTCTCGTAAGGCCTGAATGAGGCTATTTTTGCAGCTGTGGAGTCATCTGACGAAACAACGCTGGACGGGGACTTGGCACCCGGCGGAGACTTGGAGTCTTTAGACTTGGCGTCTGCAACGCCCGCAGCGCCCTTCTGGGGGCCGTCTGAGCCGATCTGGGAACAGGTGGCAGCGAGGAGCGCCAGCGGCGACTTCTTCGCGTCGAGCTGCGGAGGGGAACGAGAGTGAGTACAGCACGCCAGAGGTAGGGCAGCCAGTGCACCGCAGCTTTATGTAGCAACGAACGCTATGCAATCAATTTGGACAATGAATGCTACCCAGCAGTGTACGTGACTCGATTTAAAGATTCAACTTCTAATTTAGGTTGTTCAGCACCTACACCATTCAACATACATGTATTATATATATACTAGCCCCCCTCCCTTTACTTGAAATAAGAAATATGGTGAAATGAAGGGAAGGCGTAGGAAATAAAAAAAATTCAATCTCTCATGAGTTGATGAGGCCGAGCTTGTATCACAGATACTCTCACCACACACTTACGGCTGGCTTCGGACAGACAGACGGACGGACGCGGCTCTCATTATAGTATAGATTGTTCTTTTAGGTTTGAATATTTCAACTCAAAATTTATTATTTAAGAGATCTAAATAGTGACCATTTGGTTATAATATTGAAACAAGAATGGCTCAGTAGAATTACAGCAGTTATTATGGAATTGAGTTGGCAAGCGCAGGTAGAGATAAGAATATAATTGAAACAAAGGCGCAATAATAGTCGCTAGTTCTAGAAGTATTTCGACTCAGCGTTGCTGGAGGACGATAGAGTATGCTCTCTCTCTCTGAAGATTTTGCCTCCCTATCAACTGATATAATTGGAATAACAGCATGTTGCGAAAAAGTGGTGAAGCTTTGTATAGCATGGAAAAACTTAATTTCTAATGATACACAACCCTACAGCTAACGTGATATCTATAGACTCAAAAATTTAGTGATAAAACTTGCTTAGAACTCTTTATGGAAACCTAAATGATGTAAAACAACAATTAAATTTGATTATTTCAGTATTCTTCAACTACCTCTCTGAAGATAACTCAAAAACTTGGGAATCCAATATGTATGAGGTGCCTAATTAAGGGATAAACAACAGAAAAGTATGGCGTCAACTGCTGTAGCAAAACCTAAAATAAACAGACGTAATTCTTTTCCAAACTGGTATGATCGGTGATGTTATGCAAGTTCACGACGAATATGAGAGTGATTCGAAAAATTCTGTCTTTAGAGAACCCTAAGCTCAATGGAAGAGTTATGTTCAGGTCTGAAATATCGTACTTCATTGATCCGATTATTTTATCCTGTCGGCGCTTGTTTCATTAGCGCACTTTGATTGAAAGCAAAGGCAAGTGCAGATGACAGCGACAACACACGGGGCACAGATAGAAGCAGACAGCAAGTTGCTTGCTATCACAACTTATGAAAACTTCATTACTCTGTACGGATAAATTATGCAACCCCACGACAAGAATGTAGCAACAAACAACATCAAATAAATGATCCAGTTTAAAGCTTGGATATAGATTTTGATGTTGTGGCACAGCGGGTCGCAAGTGCAAGCGTGGCAAAACGGTTGAACGAAATAAGGCTGAATAGTAACAGTCTCAAAAAGCACGCGCTGTCTGCGAGAGCATAAAGAGCCGAAGCGCTGAGCTGTGAAATGTTTGTAGCGCGATCCGTGGGTTTGCGGGCTGCGGACGTGCACAGCGAGCTCAGTGCGACGGCCACTGCGATGCAACACAAGACCTCCGCCTAAATGCTCGAGTTCACAAAGAGGTCCAATGAATCAATCACTTAAAACTGGTTTGAAATTACCCCCATTTTCATGATATGGATTTGCTATGAACTCGAAATGATAAAATAATATATAAAACGGTCCCTCAACTACGATGGAAGTGAAAACGTTTTTGAGACAGAATAGCAAACGTAGTGCAGTTCCGCGAACTTATTTTCAT
Source organism: Morinoia aosen (assembly GCA_030386875.1). NCBI lineage: Eukaryota > Metazoa > Arthropoda > Malacostraca > Amphipoda > Talitridae > Morinoia > Morinoia aosen. Next base: position 41,895,284 of record CM059571.1, read on the forward strand.
ACACTGCTTACATTCATTGACTTTAAAACGTAGTTAAACGTTATAAACGCAGTAATTGTGTAGAAACATAAAGGGAATAGTAATAAAACATATTTTAATAATAATTTTCTGATATCAAACAAATCAAACTTCATCAACACATGCACAGTCCTAAAAGAACACGCTTAGTTGCACTGCCACAATACTCACTTCAATGGTATTGCCTTGTATGGGACTCAAATATTCTGGTCTAAGGTACTGATTGGCTGATGAAGTCAACATTTTGTCTTTTTCTAGCTTATCCAGTTTCACCGGATGAATGCTATCTTGTAGAATAAAGAAACTGTATAACGAACACGAGGAGACACAGAGCACGACAGACACGAGTCACTGAGACGCACGCTCGACACACATGCTCAGTTGACGGCGGCAGCAGACTGAATGGACTCACTTGATTTGAGCGCTGAGCCGCTGACACATCCCTGCCAGCGCCTTACCCCAAATCTAGCACAGAATTACCCCAGGCATCGTTCTGCCGACCGAAACGTCGGCTCCTCTAGTCAGAGAACATAATCATTTCTTCCGCTCAAACTCTCGCAGTTCAGAATGCGCATGGAAGGATGTTAATTTATTGAATATATATTGTGTTTTGACCCTCCCTGGTAAACGAAAGAAAATTTTGATGATTCATCTGCATCCTAGGAAAGGCGAAAGCTGTTATGATTTAGGAAATATGGAATAGTGTCTGGAAAGAGTAAAACATTAATAGTAGTTCATGAAATTTCATGATAATATGAAATTTAATCACTCTCCCGCATGGTTGTTAACGAAAACTAAGGTGATGGAACAGTTTTTGAATGACCAAAACTCAGTTAATCAATAGTTGGACCCGCGGGGAACTTTAGTCCCCTTCTGTAGCTTCAATGTCGACTGGAACACAATCATTGAGTAAAATTGCACGAGTCGTGCATGGTAAGAAGTCAATGTCTAGATATCGAAGTACATGAGGCATTTGCTAGAAAGTTAACTGATCTTGGAATCTCGGCCGACAACGTTTTTTCTAACATAGTCAAAAATCGTGCAAACGCGGAGCTTCAAAGGCAGCAAACTGCATTCCGTTCGGGGCGCATTATTTTGCTAGGCCCTAGAAAAATGTGAGGTGCAGTCAATAGTTAAAATGAAAAATGAACTTGAGAAACAGTTTTAATAGCACCCTAGTTTGTTCACGCGTTGTTGACACGTTCTTCAACCATCATTCATGAAGCTAGGCTGTTTTGATGCTCACAAGAGAGCAAGCAATGCGGTGGATACCGAAAACCGTCAATTAAATAAATATCAAACATCAGAAAAAGTTATAGAAAATAATGTAGTTTAAGATAATTAATATAGCCCCGCTAATTTATATTGTGCGTTCACGAAACATTTCGTGCAGTGGAAAATTTTGTGGTTGTGCAGTCGACAACCAAGTCATTTCGTACAGTCACCATTGAATTCGCAAACTTAAATCCTAACATTTTATGAAATCTGTTCAAATGGTGTGTCAACTCAATAAAAACATTTTTGTAAATATTTTTTAAACTCATAGAAGCAGTTTATTTAAGAGCCTTCAGTTGTTGGTGAATGCTGTCAACTGAAGACTCATTGTCAGCAATTAGAAAAGTCTAGAAACCAATGAAAACCAAAGCAGAACATTGGAGGCGGAATTATTCATAACATCTAAATCTTAAAAAAAATTGTGTTTCGAAATTGGTGTTTCATCGTTTGCGATCATTAATTGCTTCTTGACGGGAGCGAATGAGGAAGAGTATGACTTTTCCATTAAAATAACGAGCTGGAGATGACGGCTGTAACTCATTGTTTTGTAACAAAAAGAAATGACAGTGAAAAAGGCATTAAGCCTTGCCTTATTAAGGCGACCACGGCGGCTTTGATACGAACCACAGCTGCCTGCCATTGGTTAGCCCCTTTTCTGATCTTTGAGCGTCGATGAAAGGCTGTCGTTGATTGGTGGAGGATTGCGTGGTGTCATCACTTAACATGATGAATAGACGAGTGATGACTGAAGCTCACAGCCACCGATCAAACGAACGACACTAATGATCTGACACCTTCTCGTAAAATTTCGCTCACTTCTTCCACTTTCGTTTCATCATGAGAGGTTCTTCGATATATTCTGGGTCTTATATCCCACTCCTATAATATGAAAAGGACATCTAACAAATGATTTCAGTTGGCCGTGACAAGTTTTGACGGTTGGCTAAAGAAATGAATATTTGAAAAGAGCGTAAAGCTTAGAAATTCACGCTCATCGCTGTGTCATAAAGCATCGCTCAGAGTGCGAAAGAGCGCCATCACCTTGTTAGGGACTCCCTTACACGCTGGCGGCCTGGCGCGAGCGTACACAATGCAGACGTGTACTCAAGTACCACACAGTGCCCCTATGCTAGATCGTATGAACTCGCACGCATCTTCTCGTTTGATGCTTCTCACAATTAAGTGAAGTCTACAGGCTAGGAGAAAGGATGGTTTTAACGATCTACAGCTGCTCTCCGTCCGTTTTTTTGTAAAACTGTCGGAGCTTGTGTGGCATGCTATTTTCATACCTTGGACATCTAAGATCTCCTTCCTTCATGATTGGTGAACTTTACCTATCGTTATTTCAATTGTGAAATTGATATGACCTATGGCGCTGTAGAATCTCAAATGAAGCACCAGCGCTAGGAATAAAACTAAAGAAAAATTTGGTGAAAACATGTTATTTACTGGCTGAAGTTCACCTTCCGAAAAGACAACTCAGTCATGTTAGCCCTAATTAAATTCTGCAGAAAAAATAACACACCACGGATAGTGCAAAACACGGATAGTGCAATTATTGCAGGCGATATTCTTTACGCTGTGACGACACATATGTACTATTAACCAAACTGAAACGATTGCAAAACTATGAGGATAGGTCGCTTCCTTTCCAGTGGTGAGTGGACTACCCGTTGGTAGTCCACTACCAAAGGGTAGTAGACATAATACCGCACGCGGGTCTAAGTTCCAGTGAACAGTTCGCCGTCACCTCCAAGTTAGCTGTGTCTGGTTTGTGGTCGTCATTTCCAAGATTGTATGCTCATTCTGTACCGTTGTTCCCCCCAGACTGAGAAAATATGCGTCAGTGTACGTCTGTAAAATTATCTCCGATGCTCTCGCTGCATTCAGACAACCACAAAGCCGCTGTCCATGCTCCGGGTGCAGCTGTGGACTGTGGTTGCTCATTCTTCAGCAACACCAAGCGCAAAATTGTCATTTTCTTCACGAATTCTTATTTTTTGCATAAACGTAGCTCCGACGACAACGAACGAAGCTGTGCATATGAGTGCTACGGATACGCTGATAAATTATCAGCTTTTATCGTTTTACTACGTGTTCCATTTTAGGAACTTTGTAGTTACTCATGTCGATTTCCTGGGTCAATAGCCTAGTGTTTATCGGCGCCGTAACCGGCTGCATTAATCATAACGTGGATAAGCTAAATTGTTGTCTCATAATTCTTGAAAAGAGTCTCAAAGGAATTTTACCTGCAACTCTACGAGACCCGTGAGTCACAAATCATCACCAAAATTAAAAAAAAAACATTGAAATCAGTCAGTGATGTTACGTACCTAGGCAAGTTGCTAACAATCTTGAATGTTACGGGTTTTGGGAACTAGTCATGCGACAGCTCTATCGTGACAGAACTAGAGCTCTTTTTGATATACTGATGTACGAGTAGGAAATGTTCACATCACGGAAATGATTGCTAAATATATCGATCTCTACGGTACTTTTAGTTAATTAGATGATAGTGTAACACTTTTTTTTAATGCTCCGGTGAAACTGTGTTCAGAATTTCACAAACACATGAGTGGAAGGCTGTTGCACGTTAGAGGCAATCATTCTATTGAATGCTTCAGTGTCAGATTACTAGCCGTCTATACGAGCCTGCAATATACTCACAATGCGTATGAAACAAGGAGATGTGTGATTAAAATTTTGGCGCGAATCGTGACAACGGCGAGTTGTAAAGTGATACTAAAATTCACAACGGAATTCTTAATTTAAATGTTTCCCAGCGTCCAGGCTAAATTTTATGTTTCGTGGAGCCGTCCTAATATTCTGAAATTTAATATAGGTTAGAAGAAAACGTTGTAATATCTCCAGTTCTACTAAGTGTTGTTCAGTGAATCTTTGCGAACAGAAGACCCCAAGAACAAGAATAGGGGAAAAAATTTCTTCCCGAACGCACATTTTCAAAATGTTAGTTCAGCTGAGTACAAGAAGGTAGCTTTCGAGTGTTTATTTCTCTAAGAATTAGAAAGTTCGTGGGAGGAACTGCAGTATAAATAAAGAACAGCTGAAACTTCCCAGATCTTTTAAAGCTTTTTGCACTCATGAGAACCACTCATGAGCACAATTGATTGCTAATTTATCTAATCAGGGATTCCTTCAATCACTGATGTAAACAGAGCCTGCTGTAAGAAATGTAAATGTTCAGGAGTAACATTGACTCCTAGCCGCAGCAAAACTTGAGGCAATGATCGGACCAGAAGAAAAATGCTACATTTATGGGCACACATTTCAGCAATTGAGCGCAAAGCTTGGGACGTGCAATGATGCGCTCTCACTCACTTTTGTTGGGCAGATGTGAGCGTTGACTGGGCCTGTCGTGCGGGCTGAGAGACGCTCTAATCTGATCCCGCACGGTCGCATGCCCCACAACGCCATCAAAGAGCCCCGACGCAAATATTCAATGTTTTATGTAAGCAAAGTCCTTTCGCAGACGGAAGACAGCCCTACATTGTTCAAGTTTCATGGAGACGCTGCTTTTATATTTATTGTTGAGATAAGGCTTCTTCTTTCACTTCAGAACATTTTCCTGGTCTTAAAAATCGCGATTGATGGTGCTGTCTCTGATAGCAGGATTTAGCTTGTCGTAGGAAATTATCGGAAGAAGAGAATCGAACAACAATTTCCGGATAAATTCCGCCTCTAATTTGGAGACTGACGCATATTGTTTCAATCATTTGAGTTACAAAACGGAATCGAACTTTCTTTTAAAATAGTCCCGCAATTGATGCCGTCACCAATAATTTTTTGCAGTTTTTGTAGCTGTAGTACTTCCCGTTGATCTCAGTCAGGTCGCACACGACTGTTAGACTAGCATATTATGTTACTTAAAAAAATTCATCAAAAAAAGTCATACCTTCGTTTCTTTATCATTATAATATACGTTATCATTACGCAATTAGTCACTCATTTTACACCCCAGGAATGGAAAACTCCACTGCTTTGAGTAAGTATTTGTTAACGATTTTTCATAACCTTGATATTTTGGGCAAGTTTATGGTTTTCAATTTGGAATAGGTAGTTACTTCCCGAAACGAGGCCCCTAATGTGCACCATGACCAGGTCGCCACACGGACACCTCCCAGCAGCTGCCTGCGATGTTCGGTGAGTTGATGATTCCGCCGCCTCCAGAGAGTGGTTATTGCCAGTATAGGGCAGTTAATTCAATTACTCAAATGGAGAGGAAACTTTAATGTCATTGCAGGAGGCATTTTCAATTCTGAAAAGCTATAGAACTGGACGAGTTTCATTTTTAAGAACTGAGCTTCTCCAGGTAGAAGAAGGAATAAAAGCAAACAAATGGAGAGTAAACTTGAAACGAAAGAACGAATTAAATTTTGATTGAATTTGAATTTATTTTTAGCGAACAAATTTGTGAAAAAGTATTTAGCAGTCAGGCATCACGAACGTCCCTTGTTTCTTTCCACTGAAGCGAAGTAGTTAAAATAACAAAACTTTTTGCAAACTTCGCTAGAACAAAACTCAGCGAAATGATATTGAAATGTTTCTACGTCAATGTCAGCATTCAGAGCATTTCGATTTTATTTCATCCGATAAGACGAGATCTCATTTAAAGCATTTCCATCTCGCCGTACGAAATGTCGGCACTCAAATGACATTTCGAGCACTTGAGCACTCGAGGCAGTGATGTAATTAGAAGCAGCCGAGAACAATGCAGGCACGGTGACAAGCAGGCGAAAGACAGCCACTTGAACAAAACCCGAAAATGTCATCCAAATGCAGCAAATTTCTGACAGGGCGCTGATAAGTATACGCCCGGTGCCACCTTCCCTTCTAATTAATTTAATCAGCAATATTAGCAAGGAGGTCTTAAGAGATGCAATTAAGCGACGTCTGTCACGCCTAGCGACGACTCTTGTGACAGTAGACTCTTGTAGCGCTCTTTATTTCTGCTCTTGACTTCAAAAGTTCACCGCTGAGGTACTCGTAAGTTCGGTGCTTTAGAGTCCATCAGCCGTCGACGCGTCTAAAGAATGACACGCGAGTGGGTCTTTTGATCACTGATAAAGAACTCGAGCACTTGCGCTCCCATGGCTCCTCTAAATTAACCTTTAAGAGACCCCTTGAAAACCGCTCTTAGACCTTGTTTAAATTATAGTTGAAGTGCCTGTTATGAAACTTATCGAAATAAGTTCGTATTAGTAAATGAGAGCTTATTTGCCGCTGAAGATTATCTTGACTTCATTAGATGTTCACGACACACGCTGGAGATCATGTGGTGTATATGATGCATGCGATCAGCTATCTAATCTGAGATCAAGACAGCCAATGAATAGCAGTGAAGTGAGTGCAGGAGAGGGCAGAATAGCATCCGTAATCTCGTCAAAAAGCTTTGTCAACGAGCGCGTAATATTGGAACATCGAAAAACAAGCATAAATTTCTCGTATGTGCTCAAAACTGCTCATGCTTTACAAAATAATTTATTTAACATTTACATCTCTAGCGCATTTTTTTTTAACACATGTGGGGAGGAATATAAATGCACTCAATTCACTCATACTGAAATCACGTAAAATCATCAAGAAGCACTAATTGTTTCTTTCGAACCATCCATGACAAATGTTCCGATACAATTACGCGCGTTTGCAGTTATATGTAGTGCTAATGGTAAATTTTGGAACTATTCAATCCCAACTGAGCTTGTTCTTAACTCCTTGTCGTTTATACAATTAGGAAACTATTGTATGAATGATAATTTTTTATTATAAGAAATCAGAAATTTTGGCATGAAGTTTTCCCCATCGTTTTCTATTACTTATGAGCATTTTATTGCTGATGACCACATCATTCATTCGCGGCTACTCTGGTCAGCACGGAGGTCTGTTGACAAATGATAAAATGCTGTAGCAAATAAGCGTTATCAGATTGCTCGCTAGTAATTAACTGCTATATATGAGCATTGTTTAGCTTTAATATAGCTGAGGCAACGCAGATGAAGTTCTTTTTATTTTGTAGACGTACGTACGATTACAGAAGGAGGAAATAGGTTACTTGAACTATTAAAATCGTAACGAACCCGAGACACTCGTCATAAAAACATAAAAACAAGATAAGCGTCGATGAACATTTATCTTCTACTCTCGTGGAAGCGACGCATATACTGTACTACGAGCGGCGTCAGCATTGCTGGCACAAGAAATATTACATCAAATTTATCAGAAAAAAACGTAAAACATGTTAATAAAAGGGCTTGGACAAATATGTTCAGAAAACGAACGTAAAGAATACGTTGGCATTTAATAAATTTGACGGCAGTATTGCTTGCCGCTATAGACATCCTATATAGAAGCACTGGATACGTGTGTCACGTCATACTTCGGTCCCTATTCTGAGAAGTTAAGCAATGAATTGGTCGACATTTTTATCATACGTTACTGGCGTGTATATTAAAATTCAATACGTGAATGGTTTCGTTGAATGATTCATTTAAGTAGACATCCAACATGAATCCAAGCTGCTCTTGTTTATAAGTTTGTCGAACGCGATGCGACTCAGAGGTTATTGGGTGTACATTTCATGCATACTCTTCGTACTGGAGTGGGCGAGCATTCTGGTAGGAGTTTAAGAACAAGCTCATCTAAATCAGAACCCCGGGAGGGTGGGAGCATTCTGAGCCAAATGATTATTTTGTTTAAATAACTCAGCTACTCATGTTAGTTGAGCAGGAGTTTTACAACGATGTTTAAATGTTCGAATCATCAGACATTTTTAAATTGAGCCAGTTTTAAGTAATAGTCTACGTCAATCGATACCTCCTTGTAGTAATGAATATCTAACCGTTTCAAGAGTTTTGTTTATTCCTACATTTTCAAATTTTTAAGTAGAAATAGTTAGTTTCGATTAACGGATAGATATTTTTACACAGCTTTGCTAGAAACAGTTTGTGGCCGAAACCCCTGCAATTAAGCGATATTCAGAGTATGAGACGTATATTCATGGTAGGTTGTCCTTGTCTTTCTTTCTATATAAAGTCACTTGATCCTTTGACTACTGGTCAGATAGCACGCGTGCTAACGGCGGAAGTTTTATTCCAGTCGTGGAAATTGATGATTTTTTCTTCCAGTTCAGTTTCACTCGAAGGGGTTCGCTGAGTATAATTATAAAACGGGAATTTGGTGAGTGACTATGAACATTGAACCTAGTGTTTAGCTTCTAATAATTTCAATTAACTTGAAAAGTGAAGGTTTTCATATGAAAACTATTTTAATGTATTTAACCTGCTCCACAGAAATGTTATTATACTGCAAATACATTTCACTACATGTGCTCCACTGCTGAAGGACTTGGTCAAACACAGGTGTTAGTAATCATGTGATATTTTGGTCACTAAAATTCATGTTTTTTTTCTAAGACACCTTGAACTTCAACTGACCCAAATAAAGTGGGGGTAGGTCTGGAAATATGAAAGTCCATTTATACAGCATGAGATTAAAAAGAGTGATCATTATTTTCGTTAGTAAAAAGTTTATTATTTCTCGATAAGAATTGGCGACACCCAGATTAACTGGAAAATATATAGAAATTCAAAAATAGAAATGTTCTTACATCGCATAAATCAAGCAGAAGTCAATTCTGAATTATTCGTAATTTTACTGATTAAGCAAATTGTTTCTTATGAATGAATTTTGACATAAATAAGTTTTTATATACTGTTTTTGAGCTGCGATGGCTTACTCTTTTGTTAAACACGCTCGAGTACATAGCATTAGACGTATGCATAAACTTGGCGTGATGTATTAATTAATTAATGCTTTTCTTAAACCCACAGAGGATGGGAGAGGTTCCTATTTGATGTAGAAATGGTAGATGAAGTTTTCGCTCAACTTGGGTGTGGGATGTGATCAATACGCGTATTTTATTAGCATGCTAATTCTCATGCCAAACTCGAGCGCATGAAACGGAAGCGTTCTCAGTTGCAAGGTGGCCCCTTGCGGCTAAGCTGAATGTTCTCACTCAATACGCACTTCATTATCGAGGGGCCGGAAGCGCTGATCCTCCGGCACCGGGCCACGGAGAGCAGCGAGCTCTGCTTGATGTCGTAAACTAGACGGGCTAATTAGGTGGCGCTGCGAGGCCTCGCCACTTCCTCCTATTGAGCCCTCGGCCGCTGGACGTCGCGCATGCAAAGCAGAGCATGACCGTCCTCGCCGCAAGTTTGCCTTCCTTTCAAGCAAGAACGAGTGCTGGAGCATGCAGTGGTGTGATATACGATCAAGAATTTATTAAGACGTTCCATATATACTTTTGACATTGATAGACTTGTTTCTTTAATCTGTGACGACTTCTGATAATATACTACTGAAATGGTCTGCGAATAGGTAACAACATTACATGATACATGGAAACATGGAAACACATTACAAACATGGAAACGTAAGATACATGAGTGATATGAAGGAAATGTCACAATCATCAGCTTTTGTATCATATCTGAGAGTGACAGTATGCTTGGACTCAAACTGTGGTAACGTTTCAACAGCGAGCTTTTGCTTCTCCGGTTTCGTACTTAACCCGATGAAATTCGACACCTAGTTGTAAGAAAACGCACTGTTTGACTTGATAATTACCGACAGGAAATGTCCTCAGGAATGCGCCGGAGAGGAGGGTAGTTTGAGGTCTTTAGCAGTCATTTATCATTGCCTCGAGTCGACGCGAGGACACGGCTTGTCCTATAATTAGAGGGAAGTTTAAACGAACTTTAACACAGAACTAACTTAGGCTTTGCTGCTTCCTAATTTCGTATAGAACAAGCCTATGAAATAGAAACCCTCGAACACTCAGGTAGTTTAGATGTCACATGTAAATATCACATGGCCAGAATACAATGTTATAATTATGTTATTGTAAGCATTTTTACGGTCACCCATTACCAAACATTCACATCAAGTTGACTTAGAAAGCCAGATTTACTCTTTATTCGCGGGTCTAGCTAGTGCACGACGAGTGGCCGGCATTAATTACCCAGCCGGTTGTTTTGTACAGCCCTATACTTCTTGTTCACAATTGAAGAAATCAAAACTGTTGAAAGCAAATAAAACACTGAAATGTTCTTCTCGCTTTTTGGAATTGTTCGGTGCATAGATGAAAAGTGGAATCTTCACAGAAAGGAGAAATACTCTTATGTTTCTTGCATTTTTTTTGAATGAATAAAAATCTTTAGTTTTGCATGACTGTTTGCCGAGTCGTAGCTCATTCGATGCGGGCAGTTAAAGCTGTAAAACCGTCAATAATGAATGATAACATCCTGTTCTCTAATCCATTTATGGAACGAAGTTCCATATTAATTAAAATGCGATTAACAAATACAACACTCAACTGATTTAATTTCATCCACACAGTTTCTTACTTTTTTGAATTCTCAGTATGATGTCACAAAACGCCAAAACAAACTTCGAAAAAGTAAGTCATCATTTGAAAATATTGTCAATAACAAACGTATCATTGAACTTTCTCAGAGATGACAGGTGTCGCTTTCACTACTTTTCCCGTACATTATTTCACACTTCATTGAAAAATTTTCCTGTGGAAATGCAGATCAACACAATAAGCAAAATTATAATCTTTCTCTCTTTAAATAGAAAATTTCAGAGATTATTTGTTCTAAAGGGAATCTTTCATGCTCATGAAAGGTGCGTCTGGTGTGAGAAAAAGGACAAGAAGTAAAGTAGTAAGAAATATTTCGTGCAATAGAATTATTAAAATTCTGCCATGTAATTTTGAAATGAAATAGAATGGAAATGGGTATCAACTATTAATTGTTCAAGAAGAGCAATAGCCAGTACATTACAGAAAACGCTAAAACAATGAAATGTGAAGCGAACCTATTGCACGCTCTTTACCCATTGAAATGTTCAACTTATAGACGCTTTAATCCTAGGGATATGTTTTACTGGGAATATTTTCACTTCTTCATATACCAGCAGTGGAAATGACGCAGGAAAATTTGTAATGTTATTCAAAATACGCTCGTCAAAATAAGATCTATATTATTTCACACGCACACTATTTCTAAAAATGCTAAAATGCTAGAAAATCGTCCCTTTTTGATGAAAATTATAATTCTAGCCTCACCTGCTGCGGCGTAAATAAAAGCCCTGCTGCTGGTAAACATGAAGCATAAAATGTCACTAATAACGTTTTACACCAGCAGGTGCACGAATTTTACTGTTGCTCATCACATCAATTGTATTACAGTCATTCTGTTGAAATGGAATGTGCCGTACATTCGTTACCAGGAGTGTGATGAAAGAACAGAGTGAGCGAACGAAAACCAGTGAGCTGTGCGCACAGCTTACGTCCGTTTAGGAAACATGGCACAGTTATTATTGTGAATAAATTATATTTTAAATTTTAAATTGCGAACAGTGGACATGTTTTGAATGTGACTGGACGTGTTGCTCTACACAGTCTTCCGTCTCCTTTACTACTGTCAAAGAGATTCGATCCTATCTCATTCCTTCGCATCAAACTACTGTCATCACCATGCATGCAGTGTGCTTTAAAACATCGGTTCTAATATGAAGCAAATATTCCTTTTCATTTATGCGTACCACCATTAAATGCAATCCATATCGTGCGAAAGGACAGAAAATAGAGTTTGAGAAAAACTTGGCGCCACACAGCACCTCCTCATGGTGCTGCAGGTCTGACGCTTGCGACATGACAAGCTGTCGGAAGGTGGATGGGTCGCTCGCACTCGGAAACCGATGGTGCATCTTTGGTGTTGGTTCTTAGTCTCGAGACGGTAAAATTATCTTAAAGAAATGGGATTACCATGAGAAAATGCATCGAAAATAGTGGCTTTGTACCGACTTCTGAGAACATTTTCAGGAAGAAAATAACGGCGGCGATACCTGTCATAAAAGATTGAGATGATTTCACGGTCATCCTTTGTGCTTAAGTTAGTTAAAAAACTTACTTTTAATTTTCCCATGGATTATTTTCTTCTAAATTTGTTTTTAAATGAGTACATCAATTCCAAACACTTAATATTTGACTATTTCAAACTCGTACTAGAAGCTCAAACATGAGGGTAATTTTCTCAGAAACTTCCTACGTTGCCACCGCTAACTCATTCTAAATATTAGGAAGAGTAACCCGTCCGCTGCAGCTGGACGCACATGAGCATCCAGTGGTCTCATGTTAAGTAAGGTTGTAAGGAGCAGAGTTTAAAAAACGACTTTACTGGTCGGAAAAAATGGCATCGTTTCTAAGAAGTGTTAAAATGTAAAAGCATGATGGTATTTTATTCTGTATGCTTAAATCTCTTCTAAAAAAAGATGTTGAAATGATTAAAATACTGTTCATTCACACCGCTTCGTAAATGAGCAATTTACCTCGTGGTACTCTTATGCCCCAATAAGCAGTCAACGTGTTAGACAAAATTGGAGATCATCAGTGCAATTATAACAGTTTAATTCCATAGCGAAAAGCTCCTACCCTTGATGTATGGAAAATAATTTCTCATAGCTTCCAATTTCCCTCATGAAAAGATGAAGAAACTAGCGATAGGGCTTAATTCAAAAGAAGATTAGAGGCCCCAAAAAATTCATGAGAGCGAACATTTGTAAGGTTGCGTTAACGAGATGCATATTTTGGGAAAAAGCTCACACTATCTTGTATACTTGAAGTCCTCAAATGTAAATGTAGTAAACAGTATACCTAAGTTCGAAAAGCCTAAGTGGGACTCTTCAAAGTTTTCGCCTGATCGTTTTGTAATAATCAGTTTGTTATAATTGTATTATACCATACGCTAAATTATTTTGCAATCGTAGAAACTACTTAAAAGGTTTAACTGATCTTCGCAGGAGAAAAATTATTGCAGCGACAGATACGAGGAAATTAAAATATTTATCCAAAAATTTAATCAGTATTCTGAATGAAAAAGGCATTTTGAAATCAAAATCTAAAGTATTCTTTAGTTTTTTTAAGACAAGTTATTGGTTTGGATGAATTGTCGTAAAAGTTTATATGATTCAGTCGCTATGCAAGCATAAGGGCGTGCATGCGATGTGAGCAATGTCGCACGTGACGCAATATTCCGTCATTCAATCATTGCCTACCAATCTGTCATTTGTTCACAGTTTGCATTTCAAAATTTTGAATTCCTCCCTACTTTTCTTCATATAATTCTGCTGAGTTGGGCGGTAAACTGCTTATAATAATATTCTAAACATGTTTATTTGCAAACAAAATAATAAAATACAGAAATCAAAATTTTCTGCGTAATTTTATTTTCATCGAACTATATCCGACATCCTGATGAAATTATTCTAAAATCACTGCCGAAGGAAAAAGGGGAAAAGTTGAACTTTTCCTTAAATCCTTAATTCAAGGTACGTGTAGGCACGTAAGCTTGAATGAAGCATGTTTCAATTTTCCTAGAATGACAGTCGTTGACATTTAGGCGTTCGTATATATTCATCTTCCATTTTGGCGAACTGTTTTAACTTCCAAGATTTAATAACAAGAAAAAAGATTTTCACATCAGCAGGAGCACATACATAAGCTGGAGCTGCTGCAGCTATGAGCATGAAGCAAAGTGTGCACAAGTAGCCATTGCATACATGTGAGAACATGTTGGGGTAAACAATAGGGGCTGCAGGACAAAAGCATCGCTATAAATTACCACACAAACAAATAAAAGGATAAAAAAATACATACATGCTATTCGTATAGGATGTGTACCTTTTAGTTTTAATAGCAGGAGTAGTAAACTTGCTCATGAATTAGCTAGACAATATCATGGTAAGTGATGCGGTGAGGCGATGGCTGTTGAAAGCATATAGTTTATTGCAGTTATTGAAGAATAATTACTTGAGGTAAAAAACTGCACTTCAATACTCTCCATCACCAAAAGGACTCTAAAGGAATAGAACATTACTGCTCACAGCTCCAGACTAGGTTTTCCTCAGATATAAGCTTCCTTAGTTAATTCATTACTATGTAAATGTTGAAGTATAGTTGAATGTAGGATGTCTGCGACAATAATTGTTGAACAATGCCTGTCGGGTTCAGGAGTGAAGCCCCTTCACTTCGTCAAAGAGTCATTCTGCTGAAATTTTGTCATGATTGTTTTTTCGTCGATGCGATTTAACTCTATTGTTACGTCATACCAAAATAAAAGCAAATCAACATCATAGAATGAAATTCTTCACATTCATGCCGATGTCGCCATGGAATCAAATTAGGGATTTACACTGCATACGTGAGAGCACATGTAGCCCTGTGCTATTTTCCGAACGCAATTTGTATTACGTTTCATGAAGTTTTGTGTACATTTTTCCTCGTTCATTACCGTCGGAAGGGGTATGCGAAAACTTATTGAACTTTTCAATTTACAGATACCAGAACAGCCCACTGACCAATATCATTTCCTGGAACTATCACTTTTTTTTTGCCGCCCATCATCTTAGTTCGCAACATTCGCGTTATCTCGTTCGAACGCTGAATAATCCCAACTATTCAGCACCCTAATTCGGGTTCCGACCGTGTTCACACATTACTTTATGAATCGGTTATTTTGTGCATTTCTTCTATGCATTGAGTTCGCGAAGCCCACGCTAACTAAAGGATAATAGTGCATTACCAATTGTTCCCCTGGTCTGGCACTTTAATGACTTGTTGAAGTAGCAAAATATAAAGTATTACTGTCGAAATACTATTAATAAGAAGCGAATGAAGCACGTATTATACTGGTGGTATCGTACTCTCTGAATGTCTAAGAGGTGTCAATAAATCTATGCTTCTTTCCAAAATAAAACGTGAGCGCAAGACATTATCTTGCACTACTGCCCGCAGACAATAGTTCACAAGGCAAGCGCTTGGATCTAGCGCGATAGTCTCGCATTAAATTGCTGAAGTTATACGCTGTATGTCTTGAGGTATGCATGCAGGCATTCTTTTGTGAATAATAATAATGTGTCTCGACAGTCGTGGTCACACTTACATCGAACAAGTTTTTATGCGAGGCGTGTGGTGAGGAAACCATGCAGCATCTTACACTTCAAGCGCTTCAACGGAAAACCAGAATTTCCACGCACAATAAAAGGCTGCGCGTCCTGCCACAGACACCGCAGACGACACGTCGGTCTGTGTGACGCATCCAAGCGCGTACCACGGCCTGGCTTCATTAGCTGCTCGCACAAAACCAATGTTTACTTACATTGCCCTACAGTTCCACAATTACTTTTTGCCGTGCTAGTGAGAGTTGATTGATTAAATATTATTTTACTCAGATGTGATTGCCATATGAAGCTTTCGTGAGACTAGTCTAGTAACGCGTATGTATGAAATTTCAGACTCTCTGGTACATAAATGGATTCTGAAGTGCTTGAATAAGAGCTTGAAGTTTGCAAACTGATACGTCAGCTACACCACTAGGTACAAGATTCAAAATTGTACCTAGTAGCTACACTTCTTGGTACAAAATTTGGTCGTCTTAAACGTAGTCAAAATATATAATTTTCATCACTGTTTCCTGTAAAAGCGATGCCAAAGTTCAATCATATTTTATACTGCTCAGACGAGATTTCAATAAAGTGATGAACAGACTTCGCATGAGCGTAATCGAGGACTCGGAGAAAATCTCCCCTTCACACCTCATGTCATAAATTTCAAATATGTTCTAAGATATCAACATATGAGCGTATTTAGGCGGAGTAGACCATAAAATAATTAGAAGATGTCAGACCAAACCACGAAAGCTTATAGAGTGTGGAGAAGGTCTGTTAGAGAGCAACCACAGCCAAGACCGCCGTCATTTGTTTTAAGGCAATGCTTGAAAAATGGCAAACAAAGGCAACTATTGATGGCCCATCGTAAAGCTGTCACAGCTGCAGAAAAACCCGAGGAGGAAGTTCGAGCTGCTATTTATGAGGGACGCCTGAGGCTTCAAACGTCGGCCCTCCTTTAGCCGGCCAGACTTAGTTCAAACCTTCACGTCGGACAGCAGAGAATTCATACAGGCAGCTCCTTACCATGTACGAGCCATGCCAATTGCACGTCAGGCCAGTCTTTGAAGCAAAGAGGCACGGCAGAGCGTCCTAGCATTCATGCTGTATCAAATTTTGAATGTTTTCCCATAGGACAATGTAGCTACTTTCACTGAGGACTATCGAACTGAAGATAATAGTTACCATTCGCATGCAGGATGAGTTAATACGTTCTGCCTCGTCATTGAAGACGTTTCTATAACTTCCAAGGGAAAGTGCACTTAATGAAATTTAATTTCCAGTCTGACAGAGTTTTTTCCTTATGATTTGTGAAAGGCAAGTATCACTCGGACAATTTTGCTTTCTGCATGTGTCTCTGACGGAAGTGCTGTCTTTCTCACAAGCCTCGTGCATAAAATTGCACTATGATTAGATTTACTGCCTCAATTGAGTTTTCGTTGGAGCTTAAGCCGAATTCAGTTCAGATTACGACCTTATAAATCAATGAGAAAAATGCAAGAGAAGTCTGAACTGCGACGCGAAGGCAATGATCGATTAAGTGTCTCCAGCGTAAAGCTTCAATATAATTTAGGTGCTGTGCTGAGACTTACAGCGCGTCTCTCGCTCTTCACTCACAAGAATTATGGGACAAATATATTGCCTTGTCAATTGTCACTTAGGCAATATATTCCTCGCGCTGTCATAAACTACAATGAGACTCATAAAATAATCACATTATGGCCCTATAACAATGATTAGCTGGGAGCCGGCCTGTAAAAGCCTGCGTCGAGAAAGAAGGGTTCATACCACATCACTCTTCAGCACGGACAATATTTCAAAAATGATGAAAATTTACATTCCCGGACATCGCTATCAAAAGAAACAAATGGAAGCTCATGAAATGCGAATGGACATTATAGACGGCGTTCATCAAGCAGAAAATCTGTAATTTACGAGACAAGAATGTATGAGAGCGAAATTGTTACAGATTACGTTGCTCAAGATAATTTTTCTCTCGTTTAGTTTATTTGAATCTTTTGTACGAAATTGTGCTCAGTAGTATTTTATTCAAAAAAGTTACATTAGATGTTTACCCAATATTTA
This sequence comes from Morinoia aosen, assembly GCA_030386875.1. Classification (NCBI taxonomy): domain Eukaryota; kingdom Metazoa; phylum Arthropoda; class Malacostraca; order Amphipoda; family Talitridae; genus Morinoia; species Morinoia aosen. The sequence goes on from CM059571.1 coordinate 41,912,693, forward strand.
AGAGCAATGGAAGAGTTACGCTGCCAATTTATGCCATTTGGTCCATAACCATTAGTAAGTCTTTCAACTTAGCGACTGTGATCGTTCATGATAAATAAGAAAATGCACATCTAGAATCCATCGACCGTAACCATTAGTGAAGAGATGTGCAATTTTTGCCAATAGTGGCCGCGAATTCCTTGTAAAGAAAGCAAGAACAGCTGCCGGTACCCCAGATGAGAGCTCCGATGGTGAAGTAGACATGATTTTAAAACTCAATTTATAGATGCCTACTATACCATTTGCAGATATACACATTTTCTGCAATTGAGAATCAAGCGTATCAAAATAAGAATTAATTACACTCGACTGAAAGTAAAGTTCCTCGAAGTCTTAGCGGATAAAACTCCAAACGCATCTCAAGTTCCTTACAGCGTCAGTCAAATTACCCCGATTGAAATTCAAGTTTCACAGTAGAAAATCAACGTTTCTAAGAATGGAATCAAGTTCCCCGAATGCATCTGAAGGTCCTTCGACCTGAAAATCGAGTACCTTGAGTGAACGTAAAGCTGCACAAATTTTCAAACATTCAAAGCTAAAATTCCTCAAAGTCAAAGTTACTGAACTGATTTATCAAAATTGAAATATTTACCGTATGGGAGTTTCATTTGTGAGTCAATAGTGAGAAAACCAACTCTTCCTCAGGAAAATATTTTTCACAAATATACTTACATATATTTTTACACAAATGTTTCGAACGAACATATCTGTTTTAAAATTTGTGACGAAATTGTTGCCTTAAACTTAGTGAGTGCATTCACTGTAGAAACATTATTTCCTCTGAATACGTTAAACGGCAAATACAACTTTTGTAACGTGCCTGGTAAATGTAATAAAATAATTTGACATCGTCATCAATCTAATTAGCTACGCAAAGAAATGAAACATGAGTCTAAAATATTTCGAAAGAAACGTATACTGCTACATTTTATTACTAGGTGTACCAATTTAATACATGTTTTTAACAACGTCATTTTCAAAGGAATATCCTTCAAATTATGTTGTCTGGCTGCCACATGGTAATATTTTTTCATGAAGGCGGAAAACTCATCCAGACAGGTGGCGTAATTTTAGAAATAATCTTTTGACCAAATAATTCCAAGTTTCTCATCCGCTGCTTTGTTGATGACACCGTTGATTCCTGTTGAGTTCAATATGTTTTCTATTTATTTTCTAAGCCTCGGTTTCATGTGATTCTTGAGAACGCTCCAAATTAATTCAATTTGGATCAGAAAATAAATATACGGCGCTTGTCTGAGGATCTTGATGGGTGGATAATGTAGTAGGACATTTTCTAATCTACTGTACTATGAGCGTATTCGATAATATCGACCATGAGCATTATCAACAAAAAAATAGGATTTTCAATACTTTGCTAATCGCATGCTTGTACTAAATTTTCAAACCATTCGTTATAATTTCGAGATTTGAAGTCACCTTGAAGTGTTGTAAAACACACAACACAACTGACACGCGTGGCAATGTAGAGATGCATTCATGTCATTTGAGTACAGTGGTCGCACCTTTGTCTGTAAGCAACTCTGTCCAAACAATTTCTAACAGTATTGGTACAAAAATGGAAGGCGTTTTACCAACACACTTGCATTAGCGACACTGTAATGGGGATATTAAGATACCAGGATACCATTTCCCTCTCAATAAAATTATACGTCTTTTTTTTGGTGCATCTCTCCAGGGTACACTTCTATTGCTTTTGAACCATTCATAAGCTATTTTAATATTCACTCTTAAGATCTTGCATCCTCCTTATTGTCAAAAGCTTCAAACATTATTTTTCTATCGTTTTCGCTAACTTAGTTGTGCTTCTTTTTGGAGATTGCAATGGTGGTGAAGTGTTCTGAAAGACCAAAGTTGAAAAAAGTACACAACTTTTGGCGTATACATGGTCGCAATAGTGTATTTTTAGGTTAGTGTGTTTTTTCGCTGTATGTATCTTGATTTCGAATGGGTGAAAAAGGATTTTCACGCTGAAGAGTATTTTTTTTGGTAGGAGGAAATTAGTTTTCAACTAGAGGAACTTGAATTTTAATCGGGGGAATTAGACCAGGAAATTGTGTAGTTAACTCCTGCTGTCAAAAATTATGGTCTGAGTATGACTTATGAATCCGATTCATTCTTGGAAACTGTTTTAGATGAACAAAGGAAAAGCATATCTGATCCTGTATCTTGAGCATAATAGCACACGAGTACAAAGAATTTGAGTCCTGCATGCATGTGTACTACGAGCCAGGCCCAATAAAGTTTACTGTTTGACGGACAAATGGGCGCGGCTCTCATTATAGTATCGATTAGACCTCCTTTATTCGTAAAAATAAAATTCCGATTGAACAATTTATTCTTCCTCAAAATAGCACAGAGTTCTGTATTCATCACGTAATTAAGGTAAGTCTAATGATCTTCATTTATTTTCGAGATATAAGCAGAAAAAGAGCCCTCATTTCGGAAATACTGTCAGCGTGAATGATCTGCACGCAAGAACTGTAACTCAACGTCTATTATAGGAAAGCTTTCATTTTGTTCGTAAGGACTTATGTTCTGACTCGTCCATAAAAGAGCGACATATTTTTAAGACCGTGGTCATAAATTAATGAAGTGCGTGTCAGTTCGATGCCACAGGCGGCCGTTTCACTCAGTGTATCGGTCAGCTTGTTTAGCGAGCGATAAAATGTCCTAAGGATGCTATTTTGAGTTCACGGAATGTTAGCTGCTAGAGCAGGCAGACTTTTTATCTGACCCTGGGTTACTTATCGCAGGATTTATGTGCAGTTTGTATATGTCCATAATGTACTTGCCAGATAAGGCCCTATCGCCGACACACTCTTGAAACAGCGTGTCGATTGGCGCGAGAGGAGCCTGCCCTCGTTTTCGTGGGTACGATATTTCCACACGAGTTTTTCCTAGAAAAGCAATTTTGTGCTCTGAAATCGTGTTTTAGATTTACTGCGGCTCCAGCACTTTGAACAATATTGCAGCGTATATGACCCTGGGAAGGCAACTTTAAATCAAATGTGTTCGAAAGAGAGGGAGATAAAACGAAGCGTGATCTTCAATGAACCGGATGACGGTAACTCATGTACGGCGTGATAAACTGTGACACTTTCCAAGTGATGAATGGGGAGGTATGACAGGCTTGCTTCGTGTTACTCGCCCAGACAGATGGACTGTCAGGCAGGCGGTATCCGCTCTCGTCAGCAAATAGTTCGTCGAGTGCCAATACCAAAAATATTTTCATCACATTTGTTACTTTAACCTTGGCAATAGGGGGGTAGAATTTCATGAAATCAAGAAAAATCACACTTAATTTATTTCCTACTTAAGCCAACATGAATGTGTTGTGTGACTCATGCAAATAAAAGACCGACGCGAGTAGCGTTCATTTGGAGTGGTTTCGACTGAACAAAAATACTAATCTATGAAAATGTTTTTTAAGTCGTTAACTTACTTCGGAAAAGGTGCAAACAGAATAACCATGAAAATTAAGGAATTTTCAGAAATGGTCAAGATTCCTTCAATGAAACAAGTCTTTTGATGGGACGAAACATCACTGTGACAACTATCGACAAACTGGTAATGTCGTCTGTGCGTCCAGAGTGACAAGTTGCAGTTGAACACGTTGGACATAAAACCACAACGATGACGGCTCAATGCAATGGTCCGTAAAATTCTATTTCGAGGGCAAAGAGAGCAGCGATAGCCTCTCGACAGGCGTACCATTAGCTCTCGTAGAAGACGTGACAGTTTGAAGGAGAAGGCGAATTTATTGCGTTTAAACATAGGCTGGGTGAGAAGTGAACGAGGGGCCGTTTTATGGCTTTTGGTTCATGGGAAAGTCGTGTAACGGGAAACTTTGTGTATACACAAGTTCTCTTTGTCAAAGCAAACGGGCAGACCTTTTTTTTTAGTGACAGTATTTTTGAGAGCCGTTGTAATATTGATGAAATTTATTTGCATTAGGTTTTGCAAAATCTGCATACTAATATTTTCAGGAAAAAGAGAACAACATCAATTTTTAGAAGTGAAGCTTTCATCGAGGCAGAGTTAAACACACATTTTGTAGTTTTCTCTTGCAAGAGAGTATTTAAAGAAGGGAAAAATGACCAAATTTCAATCACGCAGTAACTTGCAGAGAACACTTACATTTGCGCAAGCAAATGCGCAAATGTAAGTGTTCTCTGCAAGTTACTGCGTGATTGCTTGCGCAGCATCAGCGCAGAGCTGTCTCATTTGCCGCCTTTGTGTACTGAACATGTGAACTAAGCGCTACCGTCAGGCTAGTTACACAGATGCTAAACAAAGCGTTGCCATCACGCCTTTCTATGCTGTCGAAGTTGCTTCTAACGCTTGGTTACCTTTTGACGTCGGACCAAGGCGCGAAACGTTGCTCTGCCAACACTAGATTTTGTGCGAGCGCCCAGCGCTCGTAAAGCTTCAGAGCAGCGAGTCAGGACGTGATGCTGCGGTTCATTTGAACAGAGGATGAATGGACTGCTTGACGGATGACTGGACAGTCTGGCAGTGAGATAAATGATCTCAAGATCGGCCCGAGACATTATTTGAACTCTCAAGGATGTATAGGACAAACATGAATAGCCTAGTCATTGTAAGAACTAGCAGCAATTGTATTCCAGTTACCTAAGGAATGATCCTATTCCGAAGAGAAGACAATTTTAGATTGACCAAATTCGGTAGTTAAATCTTGGCTAAAATGGTTATCTGTTTACCTCTGAACCATTTCAGGCTGAATAGGCGGGCAGACTTAGTATATCGAGTACAGTGCGTCATTTCAAAGTTTATGTTTATCGGGAAACATTCACTGAAAATTTCATGAACGCAGTGCAAAATGCATGTTCAGGGAAGACGTGAGTGTTTCAGGAACGAGAGAATGAACTCCTGAGAAGGTTAAAAGACTCATCGACAGAAGCAAGAAATGGAGCCAACATCTTGATATGAGCACAAAAAGGTGATTGATATAGTTGTGGCAAACGTGTGGTATTTGTAAAACTCACACTTTGGATGTAGATGAATTGCGTTTTTACTGCCTCGTAATTTCTGTTGCGGTGCAAACAATGGTATTCTTTTGTTTGGGTAGATTCATTCTTTGCGAGACGCTAGCAAAAAATCTTTCAGACCCTACTGCAATAGCCTTTGAGATTTACCGAACTCGAACGAGGGCAAAGTTTAAATTCAACGATGACGAAGTTTGCCCAAGTGAGTGTGACTTTGCACCTCGGAGTGTCAAGTTTGACAGGCGGGAGTCAAGCTGAGTTAGCAGGATGCTGAGAGGCGTTTGCGACGCCCAAGAAACGCGAGTCGAGGCAATTAGGGACGGCGGTGTGAGGAGCAGCTGTCTGAGACTAAGCAGACCTCGCGGTGAGCGCCACAATGCACGCCGCGCTGTCGGTCTGGGCTGCTGGCCACCGCCGGCAAGAGAACACTGAGCGCACTGCGGCTCCGTGCATGCGCACCATCCATAGAGCCTCCGCTGAGACGTGGTAGGAATCGAATGGTTAATGCTTGCGGGTAAAGTAGAGCAAGCTTAGGAAGGCTTTTTTGCTACAAGGGATGCATCAAAAGACGGGAATGTTTCCGGACAATTATTTAGGCCTGTTGAAATTAAATTGTGATGAAGTACGCTCATCACGATGGACCATACGTGAACTCGTGTATAGTGTACACAACGTTCGCATTTATGGTTATCAGTTGAACATACGCAGAGATGATGATGGCTTCGACAACTTGGAGAGGACAAAAATTAGTGTGCGTGAGTGAAAGTTCCCGTAAATCGGAAAAAAAAGCTTGACGATAGTGTTTCATTTGAAACACAATTTGGCATGAAAGGAACAGATGTATCGAAAATACAATTATCGACTTATCTATTCCAAATTTCGGTGAAAGGCGAGACATCTTTCGAAAATTATTCTCCAATTGCGTGATTGAAGGACCGTAATCAAGCAGATTCACTTGAATTATGGATTGTGCATGACGTACAAATTCATGTACTAGTACATGAATTTCTCGAATCTTCTGTGTTACTGTCTTATTAAGGATCATAATGTCGGCAGCTAAATTGTCATCTCCTGTAGGTGCTCTATTTAGCCATTTTCCAAACATACGCTGGAAAATAGACGTTCAGGTGTAATTTTTTAAATCTATAAATTTTTTTAACAGGTGAGAAGGAAGATGAATGAATTCAAAACTTAAAATATGTTTCATCTATAGGAGCCGTTTCAGAGTCAAAAGAAGAACCTATATTTAACACATAGAAAATTAGCATTGCATGGATTTCTCACTTTAGTCGCAGTTTTCGTGGACCTGAAATCGGAATTAATGTTTTGCTTATCAAAAACCGTATAAGTTTAAACTCTTCCAATGGAGTTTCAGAAGTTTTGCTTAAATATCATTATTGTGATTAGAGTATTTGCATCATCTGAAGTTCGTGTCCTGAAAACAAATTTCGCTGGCTGCAACATAATGAGCCATCGAACAGGCTGGAGTTAAGTAACCTTGAATGAGTACCTATTTCCATTGGAAGTTCTTTGGCTGCCATAAAAATAAAAGTAGGATACAAAGAATGTATTTCGTTTTCAAATTCAGTGCCAAATTTGAAAAAGAGCTTTCATATTTCGGTGAAACTTTGGACCACAAACTTTTATGAGTACGCGGTCCTACATTAACTTGAAGCACTACCAATTTCCAGAGTCATAAACTCATTGAAAATGACAATAGACAAGTTTTAATCGTGCCATCGTGAGGTAGTGAACCATCAAACATAATCGAGTTCAAGGTAAAAAAAATATCGATTGAACTCTTTCTCTCATAGAAGGAAGAGAGTACAGATATGAACTATGTAGAACTGCCGCCCTCATGACAACACTCGGTCAATTGATAACGAGGTCAGTCAATACAATACATTGAAAATTCCAATCAACTTTCCCCTGATTTACCAAGAGATGAAAATGAACACATCAGCAAGGCTTACAGATCGACCGTAAAAGCAATGCATTCTTTAGGAAAATATTTCAAGCTTAACTAGACCACATGATTTCCGTACACAGCTTTGTTGAAGCAGACCCTTTGATTGTGATGGATGACGGCCGGAATGCCATCATTGCTAGAGAAGGCTACAATCGCCCTCACGCAAAACTCTGCTCAGCTGACGCTTGGTAAATATTATAAAAATAGTTGGATGAACATCACACTCACAAGACTGGATTGAAGTTGAGCATGAATTTTTTGCATATTCTCATGAATTTGGAAGTACTTCATGATGAGGTAACCTGTAAACTGTATGATAATGGATATGTTTATTCACATTCTTTCGCTATGAATGAAAACGAAAATCCTCGGGATGTACTTGTGGTAGTCCTGGCCTCGGCGGTCGCGGAATTGTATTCAACCGGGCTGCGCGACTCCCGCCTCAACCAGTCTAACCAACGGAAAAGCACGGGTGTAGCACTGCTATCTTATCCACCAATGTACTCCAAGTTCCAGCCGACCTTACTGACCTATCTCGAGGGCTTTCACAGCCCAACTCGGCCAACAAACTTCATGAACGTCCCAAGCTTCGGTACAGTCACTGACCAAACAGAGTTACTAAATCGCACCTAAGCTCAACTTACGACCGAACTCCTTCCGATAAACCTGCACCAGTAACCAGTAATTTTCAAATCATCTCGTGGCACGATTTCCGAGCCTACTCTCAAGGGAAACAACAGAAATACGAAGCTTACTTTTACTGAAATCCACGTTCAGGATAATACACTTAAAAACATACTCCTTACGATAAAACCGGTCGGCAAGGATACATTACGGGCAACTAACCGCTCCTCCTACATACATCGGCAACTATATTATGGCGGAGTCCTCTAGCACCGGACGTTAGCTTTTATTAACTTGTCCTTGCTCAGACTCACCATATCACGCGCAACGTAGGTACTGGCGAAAGTATACACAGAGGAGTACCAGGAACCAAGCCGACCTCTACTGATTCAAAACACCGACTCCTAGCCCATCGTTGGCAACCCTCCACGTGCTCTCGCTATTACGCGTCACAGGTTGCACGTGGATGTTACTTTCCGGACTATCCAAGACGCAACTACAAACAGACAAGAAAATAATAATAAGGATTCAAAAGTAGTATCACACTACTACACTCCTCCCCCCTTAAATAACAACTCGGGTGACAAAACAGGAAAACTCAACACAAATAGAACAAATTGTCACACTACTGACGGCGCCCTCCGTTCGGCGACCGCCGCAAAAAGGGGTAGCCCGGCCACCGGTCCACGGCACTGAGATCCACCGACCGCAGCGTGGCCCTCAGCCGTCGCGACCGGCTCTGCCGCCTGCGTCGCTCTCTGCGACGGAACCGTTCCGCCAGAGACAACACTCGGCCGCGGACTATGGACGGGCCGATCTCGGGACAGCGGGCCACCGCTTCCCCCAGCAATCTCCTCCACACGCCGGCCCCCACTTCTGGTGTGGGGTGCACCCCGTCCTGACTATCCAAGTATCGATGCAACCCCAAATGGCGATCCATCATGATCGTATGGACCCCTTGCCGCTGGAAATACCCTTCCAGTTCCCGCACCGTTGATCTGTACCGGGTGGCCGACCACTCCGCTTCCTGACAGAGGAACTCGGGTAACTCAGACCAGCGCCGTGACCATACGCCCTGTAACGTGTTGAAGCGGGCGAAGTCGGGGGTAGCCGGCAGACACCACAGGACCGGGATCCCGTAGTAATGGCGAAGCACGTGGTCCGCCGAGGTTACTGCCAACCGGATCTCAGGTAGCGGGGCCGGCTCCGCCAATCTCATAATGCCTCGAGCTGCCGCAACGCCGTAGGTGGCCAGATACGTCAGGTCACAGTGGAGACCCACCATAACCAGCGCATCCGGCCGTTCCCCAGCGCGCAGCTCGTTCTGCGCGGCTTCCGCTAGCCGGGACAAGGTAGCTCCAGGACACACACACAAACGGAGCCTCCAACCAGGAGGGGCAGCCAAGGTCGCATCCCTGGCACGGGAGTCCCCCACCAGTAGCAACACCCGACTCTGAGGACAGGGGGGTATTAGTACATCGCTCACTATCGTTGGGCTCTCCTTATTTTGTGCCAGTTCCAAAAGCCAGGCTTCTCCTACCTGTTATCTTTATTCAAAATTTACATAATGGGCAAATCTTTTTAAAAGAGGACAATATCTTGCCCATAACTGAACAATATTATGACACGTTATTAGTAAAATTGCTATTAAAACATACATCAGTTCGCTACCTGACCCAAATCAGCATGATCTAGAGCGCACCAGTTCGGCACTCAAACGAACCATTTTCCCACATAGTCATACTTTGTAATTTACTTTGGGTCTCACTCGGAGCGGATATTTCTTAACAACTTGGTCCGGCTTAATCTTACTACTTTTCTCACCAGGTGTTGACGTTCTCGGAACCAGCGCCGCATCGTATTGGTGCAGGAAACCCGAAATATCTGCGGAGCTCGAACCGGACGCAGGATAACTTACCTCCCCAGGTCCACTCATCAAGCTGTCAGGGCTGCTCGGTTCCATGTGGGACCCCATACCGTCCGAAAACCCGGGCTGCACTCCGTCCGAAGAGGAGGCGTCCTTCTCCTTCTCTGTACTAGGAGTCCTCACTGTGCCTGCCCGGATTCCTCGTAAGAGCTCCCAGTCGATCCCGAGGACGAGATGTCGGTCCCTCTCCTGCGGCCGGCGTCCCCGCGCCGGCGCCGCATCCTGACAGGGCGGCGCCTTTGCTGGTACGGACACATTCGGACCCATCTCCGGTTTCCCATGGAACTGCTTCAACTGCCCTATATGAGCCCGCAAATACCGAGCTCGAGGCCCTCCTATCTTCAGCTGGTAGCTCACTCCATCCGGGTAACATCGCACTACTTGGTAGGGCCCTTCGAAACGGGGCGCGAGCTTGTGACGTTCAGCCCCGGGCAAATGCACGATCCTCCGCAAGACGTACTCGCCCACATCAAAATGCCGGAAGCGGGAACCTTCAGGTCGCCAGAGTTTCTCTTTCTCAGTCACCCTGGGCAAATCTGGCGTAACCTCTTCAGACACAAAAAACTCACCAGGCGCTTTTCCGGTCTCTCGATGAGTTAGCCGATTGTACTGCATCATGACCCTTGACAGGACCAAATCCCAATCTCCCGGAACTTTCGCACAGGTAGCCGCTAACCTGTCTCTAATGGTCCTGTTCAATCTTTCCACAGCTCCATTCATGTGGGCAGCATAAGGTACGATGGTCTGATGTCGGATTCCGTAACTACTCAACAGCGACTGAAATGCCCGTGAGGTGAACTCTGGCCCATTATCTGATCTGATTGTTTCCGGCGTCCTTGGTAGGCTCGTGAAAATGCTTCGCTCCAAGGCTCCCACTACAGCCCTGGCCTGCTTTGAGCGGATCGGTACTGCATGACCGAATTTGCTATACAGATCAATGCCGACCAAGACTCCTACATAACCTCTCTTACTCCGGGGAAGTTCCAACAGATCCACTGCATACACCTCATATGGCCGCGTCAAATTCTTATCCAGCCGATGCAACGGAAAATCCTTAACAACATCTCCCTTATGCTGCTGACAAACTACACATTCCCGCACCGTCTTTTGCACCACAACTCCCAGGTTAAGTCCGAAATAACTTCTCCTGAACGCATTCAAGAGCTTATCTCTTCCCACATGAGCTAGATGTTCATGATACTCCTTCACTAATGCTGGCAAGTCCCCCTCTGGAACAACCGGAACAGGTTTTCCCCGAAGATTCCTTTTCCTTATGCACACTGCCCCATCCCGCAAGCACAGTCGTTTAAACAATTTCTTATAGGCTCCCAAGTGCAAATTAGCCTGTCCTGTTCGTAAACTTTCCTTCACATTAACCAGAATTGGATCAGCGTCCTGGCCTGCAGCAATAGTCGGTAAACCAGCTCCCAACATACTACACTTTTCAGTTCCCGAAGCCACAACCACATTGACAGATTGCTTCCCATAACCCTGAGACAGCTTGACAGGGTTAAAATGCACCCCGCCCAAACATTCCAATGCGGCAACCGACTGTGCCCCCCGTTCAGGAACCACCTCCACAAGACTTCCCGGCTTCTCTGGACATCGAAAACTCTTATGGCTACTCTCCCCACACCATACACATGCACACACTTCACTCTTGAACCGAACACATGCTGACATAAAATGTCCCATTCGTCCACAATACGCACATACTTCCGTTCTTGCGCGAGCACTTCTCTCCTCCGTTTTCCGAGGGCAGGCTCTCGCAAAATGCCCACTCTCATGGCAATAGAAACACGCGCTCTTCGTTCGCCACTGTTCGTTCCCATCCTTTCGCACATCCTCTCGCACTCGTCTCTCCTCACTCACACACACAAATTCTTTCCTTAACCATTCCTCCTGCTCCTCCAACACGGTAGCAAGACTAACCACTTGCCTTAAGGTCACACCAGTCCAATGCCCCAGATGCACCCGTAATCGATTCACAAGCTCCTTTCGCAGTGAACTAATTAATTTGCTCTTAACTATTTCTTCCCTTTTGACTTCGTTAACTTCCTGCAACATTTCCCGTATCAGTCTCTCCAAGCGAATGGAATAACACAATAAACTTTCGCCCATTCTACGTTCTGCGGAAAAGAACGCCCCAAACTCCGTATCCGTTAATGATAATTTCGCACCAAACTCCTGCACTAATCTCTCCTTCACAACCTCATACTTCGCACCAGGACCACAAGCTTCCACAATTTCTTTAGCCTCTCCCTGTAAATATTTGAGTAAACCAGCCCGCCATGTTCCCGTATCGCTCCCATATTGCACATTACAATATTTCTCAAAACACTGTAGCCACGAGTCCAATTCTTTCCCATTACCAATTCCCCCTTTGAAAATACTGGGCTCCGGTACTTCTTTTCCAAGTCTCCCTATAGCCTGCACCAGCTGTAACATTACATCCGACATATCTGCTGCCGATGCCATACTTCACAAATTGGATCAAAAAGCACACTAGTGACCTCGCAGACTGCTCACCACCCGCTTCTAACACCTAATAGTTCTCAAATTTCGAGACCGTTCCGAGCTCTGTATCAGCCCCTTTAAAGCTCCAGAACTTCGTCTCAAATCCCCATACTGGCCACCAATGTGGTAGTCCTGGCCTCGGCGGTCGCGGAATTGTATTCAACCGGGCTGCGCGACTCCCGCCTCAACCAGTCTAACCAACGGAAAAGCACGGGTGTAGCACTGCTATCTTATCCACCAATGTACTCCAAGTTCCAGCCGACCTTACTGACCTATCTCGAGGGCTTTCACAGCCCAACTCGGCCAACAAACTTCATGAACGTCCCAAGCTTCGGTACAGTCACTGACCAAACAGAGTTACTAAATCGCACCTAAGCTCAACTTACGACCGAACTCCTTCCGATAAACCTGCACCAGTAACCAGTAATTTTCAAATCATCTCGTGGCACGATTTCCGAGCCTACTCTCAAGGGAAACAACAGAAATACGAAGCTTACTTTTACTGAAATCCACGTTCAGGATAATACACTTAAAAACATACTCCTTACGATAAAACCGGTCGGCAAGGATACATTACGGGCAACTAACCGCTCCTCCTACATACATCGGCAACTATATTATGGCGGAGTCCTCTAGCACCGGACGTTAGCTTTTATTAACTTGTCCTTGCTCAGACTCACCATATCACGCGCAACGTAGGTACTGGCGAAAGTATACACAGAGGAGTACCAGGAACCAAGCCGACCTCTACTGATTCAAAACACCGACTCCTAGCCCATCGTTGGCAACCCTCCACGTGCTCTCGCTATTACGCGTCACAGGTTGCACGTGGATGTTACTTTCCGGACTATCCAAGACGCAACTACAAACAGACAAGAAAATAATAATAAGGATTCAAAAGTAGTATCACACTACTACATACTTGCTCGAGCAAAATAGGATGAAAATGGGATGCAGTATAGCAGAAAGAGCAGGCACTTAGGTTTATTATTGGAACGTAAAGGCCGCATGATGTAGCTTAACTCGGAAGCTAGAAAAAACACGACCACTTCAATTCTTCCACTTCAGTAGCCTCTGAGTTGAAACAAAGGCGCGCGCGTTTTCACGTTTAGCAAAGAAAGTGTGGAGGATGGGCGACTGGAGTCCAGCGAACTCTGTAGTTACAAGGCTATTAAAGTGAGGCATCTAACAGGCACATTAGGGCCAAACGAGCAATATCCTGGGATGCCAATGGTCGTTAGGACGAGCTTCTCCGCCATACATAGACTGCTATGGTCGTTGTGTCGACCAGAGACCATAGTTACGAGTGACAGCCAAGCGACACGGCGCACCAAAATGAGGAGATTCTGTGCTCTTGCCCCACACACCGAATGATCTGTTATAGGACTATAATGGTAACTAAAACCAATGGGTTATAGAGTTAGAAAAGCGGCGCCGCCGACCAACAGTCTTATTATCGGTATAAGATGGGCTGCATTCGCATGAACAGCCGTATTAAGAAACTAGAATCGAGTCCTTACTTAAAATGTTATTTAAAAAGAAGAGCGTAAGGTTCACTGTTCTTTTTCCATTGAACTGAAGAAACAATTTAATTCCTACAAAGCCATACAAACCATAAGCATATGATCAAAATGTTTAGTGTCAGACAAGCTTTAATAAAATTTAGCCTAATAATGCTGACTGGATCAAAAGTACTGCTCAAGTTTTATATGCGGACAGGGTTATGATCTCAAGGTGTTCAGAAAACATGTCTTGAACCATAACGCTAAGATGCTGCTAGTAAAATTAAACTAAACGGTGACAGAAATTTTTTTCTAGAAAAAACAGAACGCCTGAACTATCTGCGCTATTGTTTGTTTTCATATCTGTATTTGAGAGCGACTAAAGCTGGAAAACTCTTCATGCACATCTGGTTACGAGAAATATGCAAGTAAGCATGTACGAACTGAGTAAGAAGGAAAATACGAGAAGTATTGTTTGTCAAGGTATAATTATCTTCTACATTCAGAGGGCAAGTAATCCGTATTTAGTCAAGTCAATGTTGAAAATTGTGAGTGTTGCCTAATACTAACCGAGTTAGCCTTCGATACACAAATATGCGTTCTCAGTGTGTGAAATACTCACAACTAGCCCTTCAAAAAACGTCATTCATTAATTGATTCTCTCCTCTTTGGTTTCAGATGTTTTTTCTTACTCACTTCAAACTTAACGTGACTTCTTTGAAACAAATATGTTTTGATATCCGTTACTTCCAAATATCCTCTGCAGGAGTAAAACAATGCATCATAAGCGTTGCAATTAAATAGGGCAAATATATAAATTATCGCCGTTTTCAAAACCAGTTTGTACGTACGGTTATTTTTAGGATTTTACTGATAAGCCATCGAAAAATTTCATTGTACCTTTCAAACTGAAAATAACGGTTGCATTAGAAGCAGCGGGAATAAAGACATGGAGAGAAAAAGGCTTGGCCTGCCTCACAACCACGTATTGTATTTAGAGATTTTTGCTTATAAATTTAAGCCGTCGCGGTCTGCGTAGAGAACTCGTAAAGGGAAGGAAAATAGGCGTGACTCATGTGTGTGGGAAAAATTCAAGTGAAGCTAGAATATCTCTTATAAAATTCCAAAGTTAAAGGCAAATTTCATGGAATTTTAAGATCAGAAAAAAATGAGCTATAATTATTGTGTAGGGTAAATACGATAGCAACGAAAGTATTACAGGTAGGTGGTATTTGTCATGATGATATGCTGAGTTTCATTCTTGACTTTTCAGATTGATAAGAAATCAAATCAATTTCACTTTGTCTTCTAGCTTCCATTCCCATGACGCCTCTTTAACTGTCATTCAACGTTTGAACGTGATGTTGTGTCGCTGCAACACTACCGTTACTATATTTATGTATACTTGTATTGTGAATTTCGAAGTACATAAAGTACTGAGACAATAGCATTGCATCCTCCGTGATATATTACATTTTATCTTTACAAGTTCAGAAACAATTTTAAACTGTCCCGAGGACTCTTGAGTTTCAATTACTTGATGGGTGAATTTTCATCGCTACAGTGGATTATAATTCTACTCAATAACAGTTATCTACAGAAATGTAGAGCAATAATAAGCAGATGAGTGATAATAATCCCGCTTGGACTCGTTTAATGTTTCATGTCGGTTTATGAAGGTTTTTATCTTCTGAGACAATATAACACTAGCTTGTTGAGAGATGTTCATCATATCAAGATTCGGCTCCAGACGAAGACAGCATAGCGATAATTTTCTTCAATAAGCCGAGCAAAATGTGTCGGATAGAGAGGCTTATCAGATTGATATAGTTGCAGAGAGCGGCACTCGCACACTGCTCACGTGCTTCTGGGTCTGTTGCGTAGTTAGAAGTTTGTGGTGCGATTGCTTCAACATTGCAGCTTCTCTCTTCAAACCTTAACATGCATACTACTATCAGTAAATTGCAACCCAAATAAATCAGGTGTACGTTCAACACAAACCTATATTTCCCGTGAACAATTTACTCCTCTGCCATTAAGGTTACATAAATCATTATTTCTGAAGTGTGGCAACCAATGCCTCTGCATGTAATGAGCGTAACCCAGCCTTCCTTAAATGTGTGTTGTAAAATTTGATACAAAATTTATTTTGAGTGTCTTTAGTCTTATGACATTCGCCCATTTTTTGAACTGTGGTTGGATCAGTTCCAAGAGAGCAAAATCGTGTTTCTCTTTCACATGGATTCATTATAGGTGCATTCTGCTTCTATGCCAAATATGTACTAGTTCCTCCTTTGCGCTAGGGAAATTTTTCTACTAGCACTCGAGGTGGAAGCTCAGAAGTTCATGGAATAGTTGTAGTCGACTGTTTGTTATCAAATAAATTATTAAATTATCGAACTAGCTTGCGTATTTGCCGTCACGAGTACGTGACTTTAGGAAGCTTTTAGTTCCGCGAGTTTTTTCAACACAAATGTATATATTCAATCTTGTTTACCCATTTTGATACCAAATAGAACCTTGCAAAAGCATATAGCAATCTCAAAGTCACTGAATTTTGGAATATTTCGTTAAAATCAAACCAAAACATCACTGCAAGAATCTCCCCAGCTCCTAAAACGTTATAAATAAGTAAAAGTGATGAAGACATGGACATTCAACTCGCTTGCGCCTACATGCCAATTAATTCAAATGACGCTCTTTTTATATATAGATTTAAAAAGAAACTTTTTAAATGGAAACAAATTTGAAAAATTAATTCGCTAATTCAAAGGAAAAATTCTAAAAATTCGCTAATTCTAAGAAAAGGAAAAAAGGAGACCCCGGGTATTGTATACATGATAATTAAACATGATAGCTGCAGTCACTTGAACCTTGGTTCAACGTGGACATGCAGCATCGAGGCTACATCAAGAGCCAGCATGTCCTTATCGGAACAATTGCTTTAATTTTCTTCAGCGGTCTGATTTCTTTTTCATTTGAGATCTCCACGCCGCTTTCTGTTGACCTGTAGTAGTGTGGCGTAATGTACTGCACCTAAGATCCACCCTCGCAACATCAAATTTTCTGTGAGAATTATTTTTTCAATTAAAATTTGTAACATTTTATTGGCGGATTTCGTGATGCTCTCATTTCAAATTCCAGGTTCCACTAACAAAAGAGAATCACAAATGTGAAGCGCGCGTCGTTCCTGATCGCCTTTTGTTTTAAATAATTTGCTTGAAGGGGTACTTTGATATGACAACAAACATTGTCTTGCATTTTAAAATTTTATTAGGTTGAAATTTACTTTCTTTGCTCGATTAGGAGTTTTATTTTCCATATCACTCTTAGCTGACGATTTCATGCGCACAAGTTCATGCATACAAAAAGTTTGGTGGGTTAATTAGTACATAGTGTGTATAGTTATATTGATATTCATACTTGGCATCGATAACTATCCCTAACGTACAGTAGAAGTTCCTTCATCCTGAACGAAACGAGTTCTCCCGCCGTCATTCCAACCATGCTTTGCACCATCCTTCTGTGTGCTTCCTTCATCATGTGCAGGAGCCCCAGTTCTCGCCACCCTTTAATGTATTTACTGCTGAAGTAGACAGGGAAGATTTATGAAGTTCCAGCAGCGGTGCGATTTGTCTTGAATCAGCGCCCGGCGCCTTCCAACTTATGGCCTTCCGGATTCTGAGAAGTGCGTAGCTTAAAGCCAGAAAATTTATGGGCCACAAATTGTTCTTGAGCCACTAACTTGACTGGTTGCTTGCAGGGCTGCCAGCTGCGTTACGCTTCTTGAAACACTATTAGGAGCCGCGGCACTGCCGCGAAGGATTGCTTTTGAAGCTCGCGTTAGAGTCCTGCAGACTGTTTTACAGACCCAAGCCTAAAAGAGGTGCTGGAAAAATTAAGCACCATTCCATCACGTTTTCTCAAACAGGAGAGTCAGCATGAGAGGCGTGCATTTATATTCGCTCTCGTAATATATACACCATAAGTTATCTGCTATGAATATAAGAATGATGGGAAAAATGCATTCGATTACGGACGCAACTTGTTAATATCTGATTCGCTACGCAAATTTGAAATCAAATGCATCTGTTATAATTTGAACAAAGCGAACTTTTTTCTGGTATCCATGATAGCGCAAGAAGAATACCACTCCGCCGGTTTGATCTGTCTTCTGCGTAGCTTATGAGAAGGAAAATAAACTTTTGCTCAAGTAGGGACAATTAAATGCTCAAAATCTAGTTATTGCCGTTTTAGTTCCTTACATGACAAGTCGTACCGGAGCTGGATAATTTCCTAAGCATTAACGACCTATTCGGTGTAGTTACATGAAATTTACGGTCTTCGTGAATATTACCAACTTTCGGAAGTGAAGCCTTAACTCACTGTTGACGAAGATGCTACGTCAGGAATTAATATTTATAACTCGTGAATGGACGATCGTGAAACTTACTTGAACGTCCTCTGAATCGCAATCTCTCATCCACTACCTCCCATTGCTACTTCAAGCCGCCGGGCACCGTTGAGGCATCAGTGAAGAGGTTGCGGTATTGCATCATCTGAGCCCAAAACTGACGAGCACCTAGTAGAGGCGAGGGAGAAAGTGAGCATCAGAATTAATTCCTCGTCATTACTTATATGCAACCATTGTAAACAAATTTCTTGTGGAATTAGTATTGCTTTTTTGAAATGTAATTTCAGCCTGGTTCCGTAGAGTTATTTTACGATCGAGAGCGACGTTCTCTTGCTGATTTTTTTTTCTCTTGCGCCAAACAAGTGAAGCTTCATTTGAATACGTGACCCTCGCTGACCCACTGCAAGTGTGGGTTCAGACGAGTTAAATGTGAGCTCTATACAGAACTGTGAATCGTAATTAAGACTTTAGTTCTTTGTTTTATCCTCAAAGTTACATTATAGTTTTAAAGAGAATAGGCCTACGAAACCATATTTAGTGCAGCACAACAGTATATTGAATTAATATCTTCCATTTTTACATTAGATATTGGATCTGATAGTGGCAGAATTAATGAAAGCTGAATGAGTTTATTAAGCAAAATTTGCTGGCCTATCATGCTCAACTCCTTACATGCTGGCCCACATTTGGGAGTTGACTACTTGTACTTTACAAGTTGGAGGAGGCCAAGCGCGTACAGTTTACCATGAGGTGCTGAATGTTTTCGCGTTTTCTCATTCTGTCAGCGGTTATAAAAATCATTTTTATTTGTTTTACGAGGATAGAATATAATCACTTCTTAGATACCCAATTACCACTACGACGAAAGTGTTCACTAGGAAATATTAATAAAAAGTACTCTAATTACTTTAGGCAACAATGAAATTTAAATGAAATACCATTTTTTCATTGTATGTAACAAAGTAACTGTTGCAGTACTCTTGTGGGGAATGACAGCGCTCATTCTGAGCAGATTACATTAACTAGAAGCGCAGGGTAATCGAGTTATTTCTTCATAATTTGCTCTTGCACTTACATACTGCATGTACCCTGCTCTATCACGGTATTATTATTCGTGCTTCATAGTTGGATGAATTTTTTCACATTACCTTGCAGTATTGGGAGATTTTATTCCCCGCTCTCATGAAGTGTTTACACATTAAGGTCGGCTGCAGCTGAGCGCAACTTTATTTATCGGCTTCATATTGCCGAGGTGTGAAGTGAGCGACTTCCGCAACTGTTTCTCATCACCCAAATACTCGACCTTAGCACCTCAACTCAAATTGCTGGGAGAATTAGAACAGTGATGAATTTCTCCCTTGAACATTCACGTATTTTCAAGTTGTTTAATTGTCTTATTTCCCGTCGTCTCTTTTGTGTTCAGCTCGAATGCTGTCTCGTTAAATGTCTCTAGGAAAACTTTTATGCTGTTGATATCTGTACACACTTGATTCATGAACACAAGCCGGAAAGTTAAGCGCAACAAGTTATTCCAAACCTTAGTCCGAATAAAAGACTTGCACTTGAAGCTCTGATACTCGACCAAGTTTGTATTGTCGACATTTGGGACTTTTTCTTAGACATTTGTAAAATCTCAGTGCCCTCTTCGTTGATGCAGCTTAATGCCTTAGGACAAGTTATCTGAACTTACTGTTTTTTCTTCGCGCGATGGTTTACTTCTACGTTGGAGACATTTTCTCGTCTCCCACGTTCTCTCGATATCCGAATTGTACATTTCGGGAAATTTTTCGAGTGATATAATGCAAAGGAAAAACATTATAAATGAGTGAAAAAATGGAGATTTAGATGCGTCATTATGACCGATTCCACAGAGGTATGAGTATTTTCTAAGCTCTTTCCAAAAATTAGGTCCACGGTGTGCAATTTTTCATGACTATGCGGCATTTTGTGCAAAATTATAGGATCGATCGGATTTTTTTACTGCGTTGCAATTCTTTAAGTCGATAGTTGCAGGGTGGGGCAGAAAAACCTATCCGATTTCAAATCCCTTTTTCTCAGAAGAGGGAGCAGGTAGAGTAGTGGGGTAAAAACCGTTAGAAAGCCGGTTTTATGCCATTTGTCAGTAGTCAACATGCCTTGGTGTGGTGAACATCGTGCTTTTGTTATTGAGCGGTTTATCGAATGCGGCGGTTCGATAATTGCTACACAACGTGCTTTTCGAATTCATTTCGGACTTGGGCGTCATGATCCTGTTCCACATCACGCTACGATTAAAGTGTGGGTATCAAATTTTAGACAGACGAGTTCAGCATTGAAAAAGAATTCGCCTGGACGTCCCAGGACAGCAACAGGACCTGAAAACGTGGCCAATGTGAGAGCCGCGATTGAACGTTCCCCGCGTCGTTCGGCGCGAAAACATTCGCTCGCTTTGGCGATTTCCAACCGCAGTATTCGGCGCATTTTGCACCGGGACCTCAAAATGCATCCCTACAAAATGGTTGTTGCACAGGAATTAAGTGAAAGGAATTTTGAAACCCGTACGAACCTGTGTCGCGATCTCCGAGAACTCCCAAACGACGATGTTGTGCTCTTCACGGACGAAGCCCATTTTCACCTTTGTGGTGCCGTTAACAGGCAGAATTTTCGATATTGGAGTGACGAAAATCCTCGAGAAATCCATCAGGAACCCCTCCATAGCCCAAAAGTGACTGCGTGGTGTGCTCTTTCCCGCCTAGGCGTCTGGGGGCCTTACTTTTTTGAAGAAAATGGGCAAACCGTAACGGTCAACAGCGAGCGCTATTGTTTCATGCTGGAAAATTTTCTTAGACCCAAAATGGAAGAAAATGGCGTGGAAAATGTGTGGTTTCAACAGGATGGTGCAACCGCCCACACATCGCGACGATCAATGGACATTCTCAGGGAACTGTTTCCCGGTCGCCTCATTTCCCTGAGAGGTGATCTTGGCTGGCCGCCGCGCTCACCGGATCTCACTCCATGTGACTTCTTCCTTTGGGGTTACCTCAAATCGAAGGTTTACCAGCATCGACCAAGGACCCTTCTTGCTTTACGAAGGGAAATTGCTCGGGCAATTGAAGAAATTCCTGTGGAAATGACGGTGAAAGTCATGGAAAGCTACCGCGAGCGCCTAAATCAGTGTATCCGCTCCCAAGGACGACATTTGAGTGATGTGCTTTTCAAAACTTAAATTTAAAAATGGCATAAAATTTGCGATATGCTAATAAAAAAAATTTTTTGACAACTTCATTCGTTTTAATTTTATAACGTTTTGAAATCGGATAGGTTTTTATGCCACACCCTTTATAACTTGCTCCCTACTGTAATCGCATGTGCACAATTTGCTCTGCGCCACCCAGCTCAAACGTCCCAATGCAGAAGCATACAGTCAAATAATGGAGCGAATGAGAGCTTTACCATTTCAGACCTCTAACGGCTAGTCATGATCATTCAAGAAAACATTCCAGAAGTTCAAAAAATAAACTTAATGAGCGACGATATTCAATAAGTTTAGGTTCACTTCGAGAAGAGCCAAATTTAGTTATGGATGTCTGAATTTCAACACTCACCGCAAAATTTTCAATGAACACTAATTTGACGATAGCTCATGCTCTGCTGGAGTTGTATCTCATTCATCTATAAAAATTCATTCACTTCATTTTGAATCGCAGAATGATGGCATTTAAGCGCGCCATTTACGTACAATAAGGTTATGCATCCAAGACTTAACACTTCAGTCAGACACAGTCGAAGAGTTTGACCTCTCTCATAGGAACTCATAATTTCACCAAAGTTATCAATACCTGAAGCTTGGCATGCAGAGAGAAACGCGAGGAGTGCGTATTCAAGATACTGCTTGTATTAATATTTCAGACCAATGCACCCAAGGCGGAGTTTGAACAGTGATACGATATTCGTTCAGAAGCTTAGCCGTGCTGGAGCTCTATACAAAGCTGAAATGTCGATAGGTTTCTTGCAATGTTTGAGCATGCCTGTAAAATCAATCCACATGGTTTATTCGAAGATCATGATGGATCTCTGGGGTCTAATTGATGGCCAAGCGACGGCTAGTGTCTCCGGAAAGATGAATAGCCGCACCTCGGCGGTGAGGCGGCCTGCGCTGCCGCGATCAGCCCTGATTGTCGTCCTTTGATGATTGAATGTGATCGAAGATAACCTCCTCAAACTACGCCTCCACGTCCGTGATGGTCAATAGATCTGTGCCGGAGTGAATGCTTAGGTAATCATCGAAGATGTTAGACTTATTACGAGGAAGTTGCAGTAAATTTGCACCTATTAAGTTTCTTTCTAGACTCAATGAGATTTAGATTGTAGGAAGAGTTGTAATTACATATGATTATTTTCGTGTGGACGATTGAAAAGGAGCGGTGCGTATCAAAATGTGAAGGAGTATGTTTTTGGGCTTAGTAATAAGTTGATTTGAATTTTGCTCTGTCTAAAATTTCATCACCTCATTTAAGATTTTTGAATTGAATAGGAATTCCTTAAGAAAAAGTAGTGCTCATGCTAAAATATAATTCAAAACTGCTGTGAAAATCTGTGCAGTCTGTACAAAGAGAATGAAATCGTTGACATTATACAGCTTCTTTCTCGGCTTGACTTCAACAAAAACATGGTGAATTATCAAAAATTAATAAAAATCGGTGAGCGGGCTTTTTTCCAGGTTCGTAAATAGACACTGGCATAATTGTGCACGAAACTAGCTCGAGATCTTAATTGGTTTCGAGATAAAAAGCAAAAAACTCACTGTAAGCTGTCTTTATTTCGAATCCTGTCCTTCCATTTCTTAATATTCATGATATGTTTACTGTTTTCACATCAGAACACTCAGATCACATTACTATTACCTTTATTATACAAATAGTGATAAAAGTAAAATTCAACATGTTTCAAATCAATGCTTTCTTGACCATTGAATTTGAGGAATATGAGAGGTGTGCTAGCTACAGGGAGACAAGAAATGACTCGAAGATCGTTTAACGCATCCTGCCGCGAATGTTTCGTACCGTAGCAGAATTATATTAGTTTTTAATCCTTTTTTTGCAATAGTGCATATTTTTTCCGTATGATAATGAGTAAATATTGAGTGTTTTTAGAGTATTAAATAAACGTGGTTCCATTTTGGAGCTGTTTCGACAAAGAAAACGCCATTGTGAGATTGTTTGTTCGTTCAGCATTTCTAAAATGAATGGTCGCGGGCGCAATGCAGTGATTCGAGGACCTTGGTCACGATGGTGATCATCAAGCACGAGGACGAAAGTCCACAGCCAATGCGTCCAAAAACCGCAAGCACGTCAAATGTATTTAACCAAAATTCTAGGGTTTCTGCGAGAACAATTGCTCGAGAGACCGGAACCAGACGCAGATCTGTTCGACCAATGGCTGAAATAGAATAATTGACTCAAGCCCTAAAACCTACCAAAAATTCAGCTTCTACCGGTTGACAACGAACGTGTGCTACAACAACGATACAGTCAGCTCAAGCATTGGACGCAGGTCAGCAATGGGAGCGAATCCTCTTCACAGACGAGTTGTTCACCGTGGAGGAAACGTACAACCATCAAAACGAAAGGAGCTGGTCCCTGTGCTTCTCGGCAGTTCCGGAATAATAATTTGTCGAACACTGCCAACACCCGAAGTCGATCATAGCTTGGGGTGTAGGTTGTGAAAATCAAATGGAAAGTGTACCGTCGCACAATTCTCAAAGCTGTAGTACATGCGGCATTTTTGCAATGCAGAATGGACGTTTTGGCAGGACTTGATACCAGCCTAAAAGGCGTAATCGACTCGGGCTAGGTCAGAAGCCCATTTTGAGAATTTCATCATTCCCATATAATAGCCGCAGTACTAGCCGGACCTCAATCGGATGTATGTACTACAGCCTCACAAAGGCTTGGATTCTCGGAAGCAATCGCTGCGTAAAGTCCATCACCAGATGACTTTCTGGCCATCGCCGAGAATTTCAACCCACGTTTGAAGCTTTGTGTCACTGCAAAAGGAACGATTACCAAACAGGTTCAATCTTTTATTACCTAATGGCATTGCCATTGCTTCCCGCAAGTGTTTTTGTTAAGCACGAGCTACTTTATAAATTAAAAAAACGTTTGAACAAGTTATTTCCGGTGCTCCCAATATTCATCTCGTGTTTCGTAACGCAGTTGGATAACTTGAATTGTTGAAAAATACGGTTAAAAAAACTTTTGAAATTATTTATACTGCTTGCTGTCTTTTTCAGTCAGAACATAATTTAAAAAATGAGTGTACATTTTTTCACATGGTCACGAGCGTTAAAACTTCAAACTATTTTGCATCATCAGCTTTAAGTTATAAAATTGTCTGACATTGTCCCCTTCATGAGACCAGCAGTAATGTGAGAATAATACAACGTAACGGATGACGAAAATTTCAATTACTGTCAAAATCAAGCAATTGCATGGTTGTCTAAGCTCTCCAGGTATCAGTACGCCCGCTGTGTTTTGCGCACAAACTACGCAGCGAAGCACTCATGGATTTGTACGAAAATTTATACCATCGCGAGATTCAACTCCCATGAATTGAAATCGGTTCAAAAAATTAATATTAAGAGCTTTGGGCCCATTATCAAGAACTCATGAAAATATTTCCGTAGCATAACTTGAATCCAATGCCGCAAACTTGTATTAAAACTCTTACCCATGAGAGTCTTTACTTAATATTTTGAGCTCGCAGACAAATCTAGTATACGTAGAATTTAACCTTACTATCAAAAACTCGTTCACAAATCTCAACTCTGCACGATTTAATCCGAATATTTAGAGTTTTAGTAAAAATTTCGCTCCTGTGGGACTTAACTCTATAATGCCTGCAGCATGGGTCTCCCACAAAATATTTCACCACCGACTTCAACGAGTGAAAACTGAGCAATGCCCGACGCAATGCCGATGGTGACATAACTCATTCTGTGCCCTCCTGCCGTAAGTTCCCTAGGAGAATTAGAGACCTTACCATGCAAATGACATTTTGTATACCCTTGAAAAGTGTTTTTGCGAAAATTAATTTCTGTAATCTCGTTGAATAATAGATGATAAGGCGATTATATATATTCTTTTTACCAAAAGATTTTTCTAGTTGAGCATGCAACAGGGCATTTATCGCCATTGCTGTTCAAATTACTTGATGCACGTTTAAAAATGAACAGTTAGGACTTGAAACTACGAAATGTGAATTCGGAGGAGTTATGAACTGTGTTCGAGTATCCAATAAACTGACACTCCAGATGTAATGCCCGCGCGGTTGGCATGCGAATGACATTACACGTACATGGTTCCGAATTTCGATCCCAAAATTACAATGTAGCAGGATCTCCCTGTAGGTAAAATTTAAATACCAATTTCGTGCTATCCCTCGCAATAATGGCTATTTTGCTTCTACTCCTATTCATTTTTGCTCAAACATTTTGAAGATACTCAACCCGCGCTGCAGCTTGATCATTTAACGCTGTAGCGCTTGTTTGCCGTTTGTCGAAGGTTTAGACAGGTTTTCAGTAGGTGACGCCAGAGAGCGTCAGTTAGCACGCTTTCTTAGCAGGCGAGTTTGCGCGCATCTCCTCGCGCCTCATCAAAGCGTCAGCCAACACTAGCAGTGAAGGGTCCAAGCTCAAATCGTAGGGCGCTCTTCCTCTATTTCAAGCACCACCGTCTCGCTATTCACTCGTCAGTCAAAAAATTTCTCGTAGAATAGAGTACTTTTACACGATTTGTGCCGTAAATTTAGGCTAACTGCTTGCTAAAAGATTAATAAGCATTCAGTAATTAGCATCTGACAGAAATTTAAGCTGTCGTCAATTATATGTACTCCGGAGTTTTATACAGTATGATATAAATTATTCCCTACATGGCATGAGAAATCACAAAAAGAAGGAAACAATACTATAAAATCAAGCGTAAAACATGACATTGACAGCTCACTTTTCACATCGAGAATTAAGAATTTTTTGAGTGTGTGGTTGAGACGAACAATACAGCGGGCGGGTGAGCATGACACCTGGAAGGACAAGGAAATACCTGCAGATCCTCATCCTGGGAACCTGGTTGCAAATAATGCCTTGAAGCATCCCTTGCCTCATCTGTTTTGAGATAAGTTCTTTTTTCTAGCCCTGAAGTCAGATTCAGCAATGACGAATGAAAGAAGGTCTTACGAGCGTGTTAGTTGCTTGGGGATCAGGCTTTTGACGTGGCAAATGAGGGGTTGGATCGGTGAACACATTGTCATGGTGATTCGAGCCGTCGAGACCATGAGCATGATTGGTGGCTGCACCGCCGGATGCCGCGAGGCATTACTCCGCCTCTGATTGATAGACCTGCAAAAAGTACGGGCTGACTTCACCGTAATCACTATTTGTTCGTTGGGCTTGCTCACATATGGGCTGAACTACAGCATTTCTGCTTCAGCTATCAAAAAAAGGCGATTTTCAATTAACCTCTCACATTCACGTGACTTGGTTGAGGTTTTTGGCGAGCAATCGTAGGTATAAATTCTGTTTATGGTGGGAGCTGAATTAACTAATGATATAAATTTCTAATATGCAGCCTTCGTGAACCTAAAGACAACTAAATTAATTTCACATCCGAAGCCCACTTTTTCGAGGATATTCGCTAGGTCTCCAAATGTTACTGCCAAACTACAATTAAGGCCTGCTGCCTCACTGCAGTTTGTTGTGGTGAGCGCTTAGAATAAAGCGTAATACGATCATTGAGCTGCTTATCAGAGAAAAATGAAGATAACATCCTTATTCTTCCACAAGTGCGTTTTCACTAAACCATATGACGACAATCCGAGAGAAAACCTTTTTCTATCTTTTTCAGCCACGTTTAGTGAACGCGTGCAAAAATTCCCCTTCACATGAATGAAGCAGAGAATTATTGTAATTAAAAATACTTCGGAATGAAACCTGTATTGACACCTAAATTTTTGGAGTTTTCATATAAGTTTTACTGAATTTCAAAACATTGTTTCTTTTCCCGTACGTCATTTAACAAATTACTCAGGCTCTTTAAGAAACATAATTTGAGAATTTTGTATTATATCTCAGTTCAACTTGAACAACTTCATTTACTTCATTTCGCATTTTACGAGAAATGGAACTATGTGCACTGGAACGTGTGCTGTGCTAAGTAACATCCCAGCACGTTGGGCTCATTATTGAAGCTCAGAACCAACCCTTCGTCTTCAAGCAACGTTGGGTTTTAAGAGTTTTACGTTCCTGACGTTGTCTATGCTGTCGCTTTTTAACGATTATTAGTTTGGGTAAGAGCACACTATAAAACTTGAAATAAGTTCCTCATAAATACCATAGAGCACAATTAGCTGGGCAGACCCGGCCGAGTCGAAACGACCCATTCTGTTTCAAATTTACTACCCATTAATTAGTGAAATAAATCGGTACAAAATTACACGAACTTCAACACTCCTCACCGATTACAGAGCACGAACCTTCAGTAAATTAGACACCCAAGAAGATATACGTAGGTCTGGGTGATCGATTTCCTTTAGAAACGGACAATTAAATCAGCAGTCGCCATGCCACTCTGACTCCCTGACGCAATTACTGGCTGTGGCGACGCAATGATAGGGATCTCTTCGATCAACTCGCGCTCAGTCCTCATTGCTTGGCGATCATCCTGATGCTTGGTCACTCCTGTGAGCAGACTTGATTGTGGATGCCTTCCAAGCAACTGCTATTGGAAAAGTTCAATAGTTGGAATCCTCTTCGGAAAGTCATCAGCGATGAGATTTTTCGCTTACTCTGTTACAAACGAGGAAAATTTCAGCTTTCCGTACTTCTGCTGGCATGCACTTTCAAAAAATATTCGTGTTGAATACGCTAGAACATGCCTCAGATTATTATCACATAATAAAGTGTCTTTCTTTGCATAGCATAGGGTTTGACCCAAAGTTCAGGAATTTGACCGTATATTGGCATCATTGATGAGATAACTGCTTTACTTTATTTTCTGTATTGTACATTTTCTGTACCTTTAATTTTCAGAATACTAGAAGCGCTCTTACGTAATTCAACATAAATAATGCAGTGTAACATTTGTGAAGAAAGAAATTGGATAACCATTTTTTTTTAACCCAGATTATTTTCGAAAAAGCATCATAAATTCCCGAATTTACGCTTGCGCTAATTGGATAATCATTTCTTTTGAACCCAGATTATTTTCGAAAAAGCATCATAAATTCTCGAATTTACGCTTGTGCTAATATTGAATATACAAAAGCTCGTGCATTCAATGAAGAAATGATCCGTCCACTCACCCATTTCCAATATTCATTCTCATTTCGAAGCCGTTAATGCTCGTAAGAAGTCGATATTTCTGTACCTAATTTGATACGTAACAGAGAAGTGAAACTCAATTTTAATAATTAAAAATTAAAAGTTGTCAAAAATTCGAAGAGTTCAAAACATTTATTGATCTACCATAAAATAATGAGAATGTTTTGGGGTTATTTTGGCGCAAATAGGACATCAAAAAATGAATTCATATTCAGAAATAGTGATTTATAAGTGCGATTTCAAGACAACGGATCAAAAACGTAACAATAAGGGGGCAAAATCGGGGGCTCATCAAGGGAACCGATTCCATCCTGGAAAATGTATCTTTCTTCCACCCAAATACACCTATGTATATCGGTGGCTGCTTATCTTCAGGTGCATAATACAAATTTCCTCTCTGACATGCCTTCAATGAGTAGTACTTTGAACCTTGTTGAAAATGAATGTCAAAATTACAAGACCGAATCCATCATCATGCATGTGCTCTCCAAAAATGACCTTCAGCAATCAGTTTGCATAATAGGAAAAAATGTTTTATAGAAAATTGTTCAAATCTCATCAAAAACTACAGAATGTCGTTATTGGATGTTATCTATAAGGAAATCATGTTTCTTACATTTAAAGCGTAATATATCAAAATGTTGTAAATTCTTTTTTTAATTATTCTGCATTAAAAAATTTTGGCACCTTCAGAACAGTTCTTGGGAACTAGGAAAATAGCTGGGGCTCTTGACTCGCGTTCAGTAATAGCAATAGCACCTTCCACCAGCGAAATACCGTAAAATGGAAATTTAATATCTGGATTTTGGTTTCTGGGTGAAATCCCGATGCATCATCGAGCATTCTCCGAAATATGCAGCCATTGGCTTTCAGACGCTTTACTTCCCTATAGATTACATAGTATGTACTCTTTCATTCATCATGCGATGCCAGCCTTCATAAGAAGTTTTAAATCTTATTTACAGTGGGCAATTGAACTATTATGAAAATAGGAACCGAAACTGCGAGAGACATCGTTTAAGCGCGAGCCCAGCGTTAGGGTTGATTCAGCTCTCATGGCGCTTATTGAAGGATAGGTTGATGGTGCCGTGTATTTCGGAAAAGAATCTCACTTCGAGTACACAGCGCCCGTTCAAAAATTATAAGGCCACGCTTCAGCAGGATAACTACTCCGCACAAGGAGTAAATTTAGCCTGGGAAGAACTCAATATGCGAAAAATTGATGTTCTCCGACTGCCTAGTCAATCGCTGGACCTCAACCTGATTGAAAATCTTTGAAATACGTCGAAGAATCATCAAGCAACGAAATTCGAAAAATCTCGTAATAGTTACGAAAGCACACGGAAGAGTAGGCCTATATATGCCTCAAACTGATGGCCGGCTTATTTCATCATCTGGATACTGTCTTCGAACAGTAATAAAGAGTAAAAGTTGAGCAACTAATTATGAAACATAAATGTATTTGACTGAATAGTTTTGTCATGCACTATATATAAAATCTTTCGTTGTATATGAAACCGTATACAATGAAAATTTAATGTCTTTTTAAAATCTTTAATTTATTCATAATTTATTAGAATCTACCAGAGCTTCGTGCGAGCATACCAACTTACAGTTCAACAAACGTGCCACCTCACACGTGCATGGAAAGACTTTGTTTCTCCGCTGTCAAAAGCGTCTTGTCGAGTACAATGTTGGCATCAAATTTTTAGCCATCAATTTAGTAGTCCAGCTTCGCCACTTGTATACAAGAGCGAAATGAAAATCAAGTCTCCGGTATCGACATCAATGGTATTTTTTTACTCACAGTAGAGATCCGTACACAAAATTTAGAGTTGTGTAGCACTCCTCGGGAAACTGGCGGATTAAAAATAAACTTGATATCTTTAGCCATGATTACTTCCCGAAGCTGCTCATTACTTTTACGGAGAACATTTCCAAAGCCATACAGATAGGAGCTGATTGTCTCTTTAATTTGGGAGCTTTGTATTCGTAAGTAGAATACTTGAAGTCTCACTGCAGTTCGCGGTGTACAATTAAGCAGTGTAACTGCAGCACTTGCATGAAGAGGTGCTTTTATACAAATCATATGCAGATTTACTCCAAAATTGGCCTCCTCGCCGTCTTGAGTATAGCAGAAAGGGTGCTTATTCAGCTCCGGAGTAGTTGCGAAACAGGCCCCGGGCTTGTTTTGCTTGCATGTATCATTTTCGGAAAAACAAATTTCAGTTTTGCTTGTAAATTTTCTTTTTATTCTGCTCGCATTAGCTTTACTTTTCAACATTCAAAACTTATTTTTCCACTGCATGATGTTCTATACTGCAATTAAATTATTAGCCGTAATTTATATCAACTTATTTCTCCACGTCGCATATTAGGCAGCTGGGTTTCAGAAAATTAGTGTCATCTGTGTTTTGATTCATCGCTATCAAGATTCGAAAGACACTAGTGTAATTTGCTTATTAATGAGCTGTCATTTTCTGGTCATTTTGGCTTAAGCTATATTTTCTCTACATCATACCAAAATTGCAGCATTATTTGCAGAAATGTTAAGAACAGCATGCGTCCTACACGCCTCATTCTAAAATGCAAGCAGTTGTCACAAAACATTAATAAGGAAAAATATCACTGTTACCTCATAATATTTCTCTACATGATTAAGAAAACAACTCTCCCATGGAAGCCCATTTAGACTTGACACGATTAGGTAAATTTGTTTAATCTAGGATAAAATTTTAAAATTAGTTCCTTCTCCTAAACTGGAAGGCACAAGTACACTTTGATATAAGACTGCATGCACATATATGCTCTGCGGTGTGTGGTGCTGCCTGGATATGGCGCCTCACATTCAAGTTTCATTTGATTACACCAAACGAAGCTTTTTGTACGATAGTCAAGATTTCTGTAATTTACTTCAGTTCTGTAATGCGTGAATCTGTATAGCGTAAGAAATTACTATCTCTGAATAACGTCGACATAACGATTGTCTTGTGTATTTTTTTCCTTCAGACTCAAATGTGTCAGATGCTGATCTAAACAACTCGTTTATTCTCGTTTATTTGTGAATTTGATTCTATAAAATGATTGAAAATTTGTCTTAAACTATCGATACTTTGGAAGAAATGTTTTTCAGTTTATCAAACAAGAAGACACAATCTTCAAACAGTTATCAAAAACATGATTTTTTAACAAACAATTACGGCATTTAATACATAGAGGCAGTCATTAAAATTAAATGACTCACTCTCAAAACTTTCCAATCTCAACAGAATGAAATCAAGAGCTCGTATATACTTTTCAAAACACTTTAGTCCACATTAATGCGTTTCTCCGCCACAAAATTCAACGGAAATCTTCATTTCAAGCTACTTTCCATGACGCAGTGGATCCTGCCAATGCAACGACAGTTACTCCCCATGCAGCGAAGCTTCATTCGCCGCCACTCGGGGGCACTGTATCTCTGTGCCTCATGTGGCCCCCTGCTATTTCATCTTCGTCGCCGCAGCGCGCCCCTCGCACCTCCCTCTCGTTCTGCCCCCGACACGCGGGGCGCGCATCTGACGTTGACTAATGTCCCGGTCAATTATCTTATTTTTGGTCATTACTCTTATTCTGAAGAGTTGAGCCCGCCTCTGGAAGACGGCAGCTGACTGAGCAGGCTGTCACAAAACAGAAATGCCTTCTCACACTCGCGTCAAGCCAAAAAATTCTTTGCCAGTCGCAAGCTGAGCTTTTCAGGGGAAAAAACTGCGGCAGGAAAGGAAGGCCTACAAGAAGTGAGACCACTGGAAAGTAAAAGTGAAGTGCGGAGGAGCTTCTGAAGCGAGATATGTATACCTGTCCATTTGATCCTTCTTATGGGGAATTAAATTTAGTTTAGCGGCTTGAGAATGCGCTTCTCATTGAGATCAATGTAAGGGGGGAAAATTTTTCAACGCTTTAGCTCCTGAAAATTCGACTATAATTTTCGACACTTTTTGATTGTCTCCAAACACTATTGTGCGATTTTTAAATGCAGCATTTTAATTTTCATGGTGCAATCAGTAATGCTAGATGAGTCGTGGCACAGAAAAGGACCTTTTTTCTCAATTTTGTAGGTGCTACATTCATTTTCTCGGGAGGCCTCACTTGAACGCCAGGTTTTGGATTCAAGTAAGGACATCAAGTTTCCCAGAGCTCCCGGTAGTTAAATAAACAAGGTCCCCCAATTCCTGAAAAGAATTCGACTTGTAGATGGCCTTAGAGACCTCTGTCCTGAGAACGGCCGCCGCCTCCAACAATGGACGCGTCCATTTACGAGGTCACGTTACTCATTCAGGTCATTCGGGTATGAGCACTCGAACGCGTCAGCTGAGGCCACTCGATCAGCCCTCCTGCGACAGACACTTGACCCTAACGGAGCCTTTAGGAAACACTAAGACCTCTAAGTGAAATCAGCAGCCGGGCCACCTTGTTTACCTCACACAATCTTAAACTGCCTTCATTAGAGAACTCACAAGCTGGGAAACCTATTTCGGCTGGAATGCGAAAACTTAGTTATCATCTTAGAAAAAAGTAGGTCACTTTGTGTGGATGTTGTAGCTATTGAAAACCGCAGCAATTTCTAAAATATACTCTGTATTTGCGGCTGTGGACGGGAAACAATAAATACCTCCTTCAAGATAACTGGGTGTCTCACTTTCGTTTTTCAACGCTGATAAAATCTTTTCTAATATAAGATGCGCATTTTTTACTCTATGTTGTTATCCGTCATAACTTCCGAACCTATGTAGCTGTAATTAATATAGGAATGATGTGAGGCAAGAAAATAAGAAAGTTTGATGTTCAGGGGAATTACGTATATTAAAATGAATATTTGTCTCAATTAGTGATGTTCGAAAGCACAGGATTATTTCATTATGGTTGAACATTATGGATTTGTGAATCATATTCGGGAACATTATTATGAATGATTTTAATAGGTAAACACGTTAAATGATTAGAAAATAGGGCTTTTAGTACGAGGTGACACTATGGTAAAATAATGAAAAGCTATGAACGAAAAAACTGACCATTTTCTGCACCTGGCTCCATTTTCGTGCAAGTGGCGTCTCTCACTTTCCTCGAGCATATAAAATCTTGTTCCAGTCAAATCAATCCGCTGAACTCTCTTGATGATTTCAAAAAGAATTTTTAGGGCTATCATTATAAATACCGGACGCCACCCAGAAAAGGGACCTAACCAACATGTGTCATGATCTATGTGTTGTTGGCATCGACATAATTAATTAGTCTTCTGGGTAATGATGACGACTGACAGAAGGAACCAACCTGGATGATGAGTTAAGTTGACTGGCAAGCCCCATCGGCTAAATGATATTTTAATCTCATCAATCCTCCTGTACATGGCCGGAGAAGTTTCCGTACCTCAGTAATTTAGAGGAAAAATGTCTATTTATCGTACGCCATGTGCCAGGCAATTTTTTCTGTAAATCTAAGAGCATCTAGCAAAATTTCTTTAAAAATTCACAAAAAATTATACCTTTTTAGTACAAAATGAATCATCTAATCGATTTAATAAATAGTGTTCCTGACATCGAGATCTTGAGGAATAAGTTCCCAATATATATGAGTTCATACTTTGAAAACTGTATAAAAATGCAAATTTTACCACTGGTTTCGTCCCACCGTCGGAGGATTTTCAGGCGCATCCATTTTTTTATATATTTTAATATCCAAAAAATGATCATATATCTGAGACCAGAAAATGATGCTTTTGGATGGCCTGTATTTTCTCATCAACTCATACAATTCACAGTTTTGAGCTCCTGTCACTCATCAAGTATACTGATATATCGTTTGCAAATTGTTGCATTTTGGCTTTCTGTGTTTCTATGATATGACCCGTTGGAGAGGAAATGGTCTTGCAATTAGTGTACATTGATGGTAAAGCCTAATCGTCACCGAAATACAAAATTTATTAAAACATTATTTCAGGTAATATGGAAATATTTAATGCTTTCAGTGTAAAGTTGTGTCAGTTAATGATGTTGAACTGCTATTGACCTTCTTGTCAGACCAAAAGCTCCATCATTGCTGTACAACAGTCTTGAACTCGCTCATCTGGCAAAACGGAAGGTGACTAATCTTATTATTGGCTCAGTAATTTCTAGCAATTCATTAATTACTTCACGAAATTGCATATTGATTTGATACTCCATTCAATTTGCCTGAGGCTAAAACCAAAGGCCCAAATTTCAAATTTATACAAATAAATATGAATAAAATTTCAAATTCATACAAATAAGAATAAAAGTGTAACAATAATTTTTTTAATTAAAACCCTCCTAGTTTTCTTACCTGCTCTTGGGTGGTAAATTTACATACGAGATAATTTTTGCTAGTGCAATGGAACTTTTGTATGGTTTTATCTATGCCATTCTGCACTCTAATATTTTAACCCAATTCAGTATTCTTTTAATACGAGGACACACATGAAAAAATAATTATCATTTTACGAATAAATGAATGGGTGATTCATGTAACGCTGTTTATGTTAATGCTGACGTGTAATAGGCACGTCAACTCCACCACAAAGAAGGAATGTTCTCCGTCACATGATGCGCGGTCACAATAGCCGTGTTATGATGTCGTCGCCACATGATCGTTTAGGAAGAATGTTACAGATGTCCTACCGAGCACAAAAATGTATCGTGATCGGCTCATATAATTTCAAAATTATTATGAATAGGCAACTAATTATTAAATAATAACTTGGCTAATGAAATTTGCTTGAAAAGCAACATGAAGTAGTTAGAGGCACTTCTCAAAAGTAACTTCGACTGTCTTACTCGCTAGAAAACTAATGAAAAATCATTACGGCCCACTAGAAAATCTTTCAAAAAACGATCATAGTGTAGTCTTGAGGTTTATTTAAAATCAGCTCACCAGAAGCCCTCCTCAATAACACCAGGCTCATCAGCGAATAGAAAGTTGAAGGTTGAATAGAAGTTAATCTTCGTGATTGAAAAAATTGAATCATTTAAAAAATTCGATTTAGTTAATTAAGCAAGCACCATCACGCCTGTCTGTCGCGAGGCACATTTGCGTCTTCACGCCGTGGCATACAGCTGACATTTTTGCGGCATTAATGGCAGTGCACGTGTCTATTTTGCCCATTGGTAAATAGACGTGTATTAGATTAAACCATTCCGGCTTATGTATTCCACAATAGGTTATTACTTGCCCCACTTCAAGAACTGAACACACATCTTCGAAAGAGTCAGCAGAGCGCATCAAGTATAAGGCTTAGAGCCATCGGAAATAGCAGTGAAAGTTCGCCTCTCGTCGAGAATGAGATCTTTTTATGGCAGCGCTCTGTTCCGAACCCGACGCCAGACGAAGAATCATGAGTCGCGGCTTCATATTCGGACACAAAGACTTTTGGTGGCAGTTGCCATCAGTCACACCTCAGAACAATGGCGCTCTGATACGGGCAGAGGCAGAGGCAAGTAATCGCACTCGCATTACCGCTGACACTGCGCCACTCTGCGTAATGGCTGGGGAATGGGAGGTAATTTATTAAGGGCCTAGACACTGGCTTAGTAAACACATCAATCGTCACACCGGACACTTGGATGCAAAACAGATTGGGTTCCTGTTCATTGCTCGACTGCGGCTCGTCCAAAACCCTCAGCTCTGAATATGAGCTAAAATTAGAATTAACTTCTGACACGCCTCTCTCATTTTGGAAAAAAACTAATTGAACACCTGACTCAACGATTCTTCAGTGATTGTGCAATCACTTGTAAAACTTTTATTTTTCTACTTTAAGAATTTACGAGCAGTCTCGCAAGTTTTATACCCTGAATGATTACAACCTTCGATTTCTGAGGTTAAAAACCATCTTCTGTGTTTCCTCTTTGCGGAGTACGCTTGAATTAAGTTGATTCAATGTGGTATATTTGAACGGTTCGAGAAGGAGGCAGCAGCCGAGCGGCGCAAGAGCGGCGTGTCGAGCGCTAGGCCTCTGCCGCACTCCGCCAGCAGCACAAGTCATCATTTTTCATCGGACTTCACTTATTGCTGCCGAAGGAAGCTCAGCCGTGCCGCAGCTAACAATGATCAATGAAGACTGATAACCGCGCTATTTATCATCATTGCGAGAGCAAAAGTGATCAACGACCAAGGAAAGTTCTGATGTTCGAGGCAGATTGATCTCGTACACGGCCTTCCTGCGATCAGTTCTCTCAAAGCTTCAATTCAAAGAACAAATTGAAGCTAAATGCGATTAAGAAGTTATTTAATGTAAGCATGGCTCAGCACGCGTCGCTTAATTGATGAAGGAATACAGCAGATAACGGAACCCGAACCTTGTCATCACTCATTCATGAGTCTGGACAGTTGAGCTGTGAAAGTCAAGTTTAGATTTGTGCAATATTTTCCTGACGTGCGGTTCCCTAACATGTTTCATGAAGGCTAAAACCTCGCTCGTCGTCTGGGCTATTGAGTCTAGTCACTCATGATAACGGCTTTAAAAGCTTCACTGATGGCACCTCATGCAATCAGATCTATATTTATCATGCTCTGACTATTTGAGGTGAAGTAATCGGGCGTTTTTTTTTCAATTCAAATTGGATTTTTGAATTATCTGTCAAAATTATTTTCCATTATGAAGATAGGTAGTGATAACAAAACTGTTTCATGGGCAAATCTTTCTCAAATTTTGTCCTTCATACACAAGATACCTAAAACAACCCTATAGTGGCTGAGTTATGTTTTTGAACATTTTGATTCAGCCATAACTTGAAGAGTTTGGCTAAAACAGGACAATCTTGCAATCCTGATTGAGACGCGCGAGGTAAAACTGAAGGTGACAAGCCACTCGCAACGTAACCCCCTGAGTTACGCTCGTGCATGACACTGACGCAGCGTCGCTGTTCCCTGTCAGCTTTGACAGCCGCAAGAGTGAGCGCAATTCACAGTCAGTGTCGTCAGAGCGCACTACGTGGGCTGACTACCAGACTATCTCAAGAGCATCAACATCGTCGAGTTTTTTTACCTGATGTCTTTTTGAAAAATCTCTGGTTATTTTTTCGAATACGGATTCCCTATAGGAAGAACAGTGTTTTTCATTGATTCATAATTACGAAGAAATTCTTCATTCTTGACGTCCATTTGGACGGCCAGTTCTAAGGAAACGGGAAATTAAAAGACCCGTTCTGAAGGGGCTTCTAATTTTAATTCACAGAAATCTGGGTCGTTAAGAGGACCCGTTCCCCTCACCCTACGTGCAGCGTACGATGTGAACTCACAAATTATCAACTCGCAAAACGCGAGAATGAGAGGATGACGCAAGCTGCATTGCTGGAATCACGCTCTAAATTTTCATGAAATCTCATTTCATATTTGTGATTTAAAAACAAGCGTTCCGTGCTTTACTTTTGTCAGTTCAATAACGAGAACAGTTAAAAAACTCAAGAGTGTATGATACTATAATTCAATACAATGAAAAATGCATACAATGTCTAAATTGTGGTAAAACCCGACACCATCCATTTGCAGCCTGAATAAGTTAAGGTTATGACCGTCTTCAACACAAATTCTAGTGCAAGTGGGGAGATTCTTTCAGCGAGCTCTTTAATGAATGCGATTTACACGACGTCAAGATTGAAAATTTCCTTAAAATAATGTCAAAACGTCAATACCATCAAAGTGCACACTATCATTCCCATACGAGACATTTTTGTCATTAAATAAGTTTGTTTTGATTTGTTGAATTTCTTGGCCCATTTCCCCTGCAAAACTCAGAGTAATACAGCAATAGCCTAGTCTGCCTCTTCACAAGCTTCACCAGCAGTCTCAAGCCGTTTATTTTCTAAGAGCTTTGAAAAAGATGGCTGCTGTTGCTTGGCTGTGCTCCAGTGCACCAAACGCAATGTCACATGCTATATGGGTCCGTCAGCAGGCATCCATTGGGGTGTCGCTCACTTGTCAAAGTATCTAATCGACGTCGCTTGGAACAAGCCTCGCGAGCCCACTTCATTACAGCTCTCGTGCATCTTCTGCGAGACACACACGACAGCACCTTACAACTTCTGCATACTCACTCACCCACCCACCTCAATCCACCCATACTGAGCTCTGCAGCCTGAAAAACAGCTCTCATGGGCTTCTTTCGGTTCACGAAAAATTCTTGAAAGCGGAATGTCAGTGGGAGAGAGGGATTGTCCGAAGATCGGCACTGTGCGTACGACTGTAAGGACTTCCAATGTTCGATTAGTTCTTTGAGTGCCGAGCGTGCTGGAATGTAACGGAGTC
The DNA here is from genome assembly GCA_030386875.1 of Morinoia aosen. NCBI lineage: Eukaryota > Metazoa > Arthropoda > Malacostraca > Amphipoda > Talitridae > Morinoia > Morinoia aosen. The sequence continues at coordinate 41,951,365 of CM059571.1, forward strand.
TTGTAACCACAGGCAAGAACTGTCCCGAAGAACGATAATAAGTTTATAAGATAATTAACGAGCAATAACTTAAAATCAACGAAAATTAATGGAAACGATGAAACCTTAACAAGAAAATTTACGGTAAATTTGCTCTTTATGAGCAATGAACGGTTAAGCTAAACATTTAAAAGTTTAAAAAGAGTTTTTTACGAACAAAGAAATCACTATAGAAGTATGAAAAAAACTGATGATATATAATTTAAATTTTATGGTATTTATCATTTTAGCAATAATATTGAAATCAACAACAAATCAGACTCCCTATTGAGACAGAGATAATAAATAAATTGAAGAGATAATACTGTAGCAACAAGATCGCATTTGTACTGAAATAAATAATTTCAAAAATTTTCATATATATTCGCACAAAGCTGTGAATCAATCGACGCTCCACGGAACACCCCGCGCAAGGCAGCGCACTAAACTCACGGCCGAGCCTAACGACTGCGCCCGAAGCACAGAGAGCAGCTAAGTCTTTGGTCTTGACAGATCGATTCTTTGTGAGGGAATTTGAGGAGCGTGAGCGTGCTCCATTATTTATCAGAGCAGCGGTGGCACAGGAACCATTTGTTTCTTTGTAGGGAACTCGGACCGAGCTGCTCACAGGCATATTTGGGCGCACAGCCTTCCTTCTCAGGCCTGGGATGTCGGATGACGGGTGTGGGGCTGGGAACGATATGCGTCTGGTGTGTGGGTGATATAGGGCGACAGGTGTACCGTGTCCAGTGATGTGTGGGAAGCGTGTAAAGAGTGCTAGCGTCTCCGATGAGGATAATGTGAGACGTGATGAATATTTAGGGCAATGCCTGTCGTATTAGAGACAATGTTAATTGACGGATGTGAGGCAGTGGCAAAGATGGAGCGATGTGAGTGACGTGGGAGGTGAATGGAGTGACAGAATCACAATAATCAACGTAGGAAAACGGTGAATTTTTAAAGAACATGAGATTTACTGCACTAGCTAAACTGAATCATCAACTAAACGATATGGATAGGTGAAAAGAGGGTGCAGACGATTAAGTGGTTTGCAAGGAGCGGGAAATTTTTCTAAATATTGGCGTATGACTTCAGTAGTGCAATTATCAGAACAATTGTTTCTTCATATGCCGGAAACGTGAAAAGTTTGATTAGTGTTCCAACAATTCTCACCTTTCAAGTATTCATCGAATGCTAATACAGTTCATATTTTATTGAAATAGCGGTAAAATGAAGTGATAGCTGACTTTTTCAATAACGAGTACCCTAAAGCGGTGCTTGCATATTTTAGAAAACACAGACTAGGTTGGTTCACATCGTCGCTGTCAACTAGTGTGTCAGTCGTTGGGTCAGTGCACGAGATTTATGCACTGAGCGGCAGTTGTCATGGCCGAGGAGGATGCGGAGGCAGTCGTAGCACCTGAACGATAACCTAAACGAAGTGAATGTAAACGTTTCAGTTTCGATGAGTAAATGCAGCACACATTTATAGCGCGCGACGTGAGCATCGCAGTGGGAGGTATCTGGTGGGAGGTAGGTGACATCAGCAGTGAGGTGGCTGATATAAATATTCATTAGGAGTACGAGTATAATGACAACTCTCCAAGAGGGGGTACATGTAGAAGCTCGGTGGACTTCATGGGGAGCAGAGCGATGTACTGTGTCACTTGGCAGCCTCTGTATATGTCAGGAAACTGTTATTTCCTTAGAATTTTCATTATGATACCAGCCCGAGGCTTAAAACAGGAGATATTTGTTAGTTGAACGATGATTATTCACTATCGACAATTGAGCAAGAACTAACCGTTTCTAAAAAACATATTTTTCGTTCTCGAGCAACACGGACTTCGCTCACCAACTCGCTCACACAGGGAAGTTTGTCTCGACTAGCAAAGATATTAAGTGTCCTTATGGAAGAGCTCTTACCTTTCTTTTTCTCCCTCCCGGCTGTCTGTCTGCGGAGCGTGTCTTTGTTGAGTCCGGGTAACAAATCGCCGTCCATTGGCCGGTGTCCAATTGTTGCGGCTCTTGCCACTATTCGTCTCTGTGACGTCACCGTTGCCAATCACCACAGATTTATTGCGGGAACTGATCGAGTCTTTGTGAGTAGAATAAACGCAGAGTCCATCCATCGACCAAAAAGCATGATCGTTTAAGCCATGACCCATAGGGAAGTGAGGCTACTTCGTTGCTCGCTTGAATTTCATAGCGAAATCTTGATGGTAGTTGGAATTTTACATCTTTAATGAGCATGAATACCTAATAATGTTTCATCGATGGATCACTCCGAACCCGCTTTTAATTAGTGTTTACGACTGTAACGAAATAATGCGAAACTTAAAAGTATTATATTTTCATCACTTGTTGATAAGCAATTACGTGGTTTCTGAGCAAAACGTTAGAGCTCATTTTGGCAAGCGCGGAGCCGAGGCGTCACCAGCTCTGATCACTCAAGATTTATGGTGGCAACTAATAGCCCAAGCCACTCTAGCTCGGCTTTAGTGCTGTTTTATGTGCGGCTTAAGCTCTTTTTGAGGCAGACTGACTGCCATACCTGATGAAACTCAATGAGGAGCGCATGCCTGACGCTTCATCCCGCAGATTGCTTCGAGACCTCGAGACAAACGTCTCTCGATCGAGTCGATCGTCTCGTAACGCCCCAGCGAGCAAGCCTTCTATCGCGGCAGTAAGCGCTTCGTACTCCATTGACTACTCTTGCGACATACTTGGGGCACCTCCTAATCGAGAGGAATTCGCGTAGGTTCATTACATAATCAAGAGCAGGTCGCCCAAATGCTCAGCGATTCTAGAAGTAAACCTACCGATAGCGATGGCAAATGTCTCCAAGCAGACGTTCTTTGCGTTTGCATAGCGTATAGACTATATATATGCAACGACATGGTTTCAGCAAGTCTCTGAAAGATAATGATGAATTAACCTTAATTTCAAAAATATGCTTCTCTTATTTCGAAGTAAGTATAACCCTGAAATTCATTTAATTTGAGTCATGTCTTTGTTGACCGATAAAAACTAACAATATAGCTCGACATAATGAAATAGAATTTTAATTTTGTTATACGTATCATTATATATTTCACTCACCTTACTGTAACTATAATTCCTTCTGTCAGTTTGACATTTTTTTGCGCTCATAGCAACAGCAAGGCGAATATTAAGAAAAAGGTCGAGAAAATCATGTCATTTCTGATGATATTCTGTATACAGACTATGAGTCAACCAAGTCAACAATTTGTTAAAAAATCGCCGTAATCACTTGCATGTTTAGCTTTGCCGTCGTACAGCTCCAGCCAATAAAGAAGCTTATTAACTGAAAGTTGTATAAAATGAATATAATTTAGTTCTCAACATTGTTGCCTTGTACCTCCGTACCCTGATGAGGATAGATGTGTGAACTGAAGACTCGATCGTGAGTGTTTCATGAGTAGTCCTGGTGACGTGGCTTGTGTTGCGCCGTGAATTTATCTGGGATGTCCAACTTCAGAAAGTTATTTGACGACTTCAGTGAACAACTGTCGGGCGTTAATAATAAGAATATTGAGTGTAGCTATTTGCAATTAATATCCGTTCGGAACACATTACATCCGAGAAACTTGATGGCTGCTACAACTGATGTATTTTATGTATGTAATTACATGAGCAGCCTTCCCTTATCCCATTTTCGATGTAAAAAAGACAGCAATACATTTTTACAGGAAAACTTTGCAAATAATTCTCAATGCCTGAATATCGTAGGAATTGTGAGGCAGGAATTGTCTGTGTCCCTCCAGAACACAAACTCAAACCCACTCAACTCGTCTGCAGCTGGAGCGAGGGCATCAGCAAAGCATAAAGGCTCGAGAAATTAACTGGAGATTTTTCTTTTCTACTTATTTAGAACCGGTGAGGAAGTTGTGCTTCAAACCCTGGGGCTTATCTAACGCTTTTTATTTTATTCCACAGACACACTTACATTGAGGCTCTTAACGGTGCAATTTGTTGAGCAAGTATATTTAGTCTGTGTGAAGCACGGCCTCCGGACACTTCTGCTGAACTTTACAACGTCGCTGCGTAGATAGCCGTGGCGTCGCCCAGCCTTGGATTCGGATATTATTTTGTTCTTCAATAGGGCGTTTCTTTGAGAGTCGGAAAAGCATGATGGGCTCAAGGAGCGGATTTAGCGCTTTGGCTGTATTCATGCTACCGCGATAACGATTCTTTATCCGTCCATAGCTTAGGAATTAAAAGAGTCTCGGGCGATTGCAGTCCAGTGTTGCTTCGCTTTAATAAATTGCCCATACTTAAGTGTGGAGTATTTATCTCCCTAAAGTACTCCTGGCTTACAACAAATGGCAAGAGAAGCGTTTTACGACTGCTTGCCGTCATTGTCGTAAATCGTCGATAAGGCAAGAGGCGGGATGAGTAATTCAAAAGATAAGCGGTATCGGAGGCTTGTCGCTGGGAGGAGTGCAGTGAGTGCTGCGGTCGAGCCAGCGGCAGGTAGTGATGGTATGGGGTGAGTGACGGTGATGTGGGCTGCGTGACGGGTGATGTGTGGTGACTGACAGGCGGTGTGTGGCTAGCGATGGGGGTAGTGTGCTGAGTGAAATGTGTTGTACCTGAGTGGAGAGTGTAGCTTGTGACGGGATTTATGATGGGTAACGGGTGATGCGTGGTGAGTGATGAATGATTTGTGGTGAATGACGGGTGATGTGTGGTGAGTCATGGGTTATATCTGTTAAGTGACGAGTGATTTGTAGTGAGTCATGGGAGGGCTTGGGGTGAGTATCAGGTCATGAGGGGTGGGTGATGGGTTAATGCACAGCGAATGACAGGTGATATGAGCAGAGCGACGAGTGAGGTATGTGTCTTGAATGACGGGTGATGTGTGGTGAGGCGCGGGTGCTGAGTGGCAATTGATGGGTGAGGTGAAGGAAGGGTGATACATATAGAGTAGCAAGGAATGAGTCGGATAGTGAAGAAGACGATGAGTGACAATGAATGATGAGTGAGATATCATGTGGGTGTTAAGTGATGCAGGGTGGTGAGAGATAAGCAGTGTAGGGATGTGGAGGATATGCTGTGAGGGCTGCCCAGTTGGGAGCAGAGGGTGATGCTGAATGTGGTGCTGTGATGAGTTAGATATGATTCTGGATATTGTGTTGTGATAAGCTAGATTTGATACTGGATATTGTGTTGTGATGAGCTAGATTTGATACTGGATATTGTGTTGTGATGAGCTAGATTTGATACTGGATATTGTGTTGTGATAAGCTAGATTTGATACTGGATATTGCGTTGTGATGAGCTAGATTTGATACTGGATATTGTGTAGTGATGAGCTAGATTTGATACTGGATATTGTGTTGTGATGAGCTAGATTTGATACTGGATATTGTGTTGTATTGAGCTAGATTTGATACTGGATATTGTGTTGTGATGAGCTAGATTTGATACTGGATATTGTGTTGTGATGAGCTAGATTTGATACTGGATATTGTGTAGTGATGAGCTAGATTTGATACTGGATATTGTGTTGTGATGAGCTAGATTTGATACTGGATATTGTGTTATGATGAGCTAGAAATGACACTTGATGAGCCTTTAAGTTGTGATGAAGATAAATAAGTGGTGAAGTACACTGATGTGAACGTGGTGATGATGTGTGAGGCGGTGACTGTATAGTGAAGGAACATGAAGAGGGTGGTGAGTCGGAGCTGAGTGAGATGAACGGAAAAATGTTCATTGATTACGAAAGCTAGAATAAAGTAATGAGGTTGCATAAAAGATGGAAAAAGTGTTTTGTGTTTGAGGTATTCATCAGAAATGAATGATGAGGGTGATGACAAGGGATTACAGGCGGGTGATGACGGATAAGAGGTTGAGGAAGATAAGTGAGAGAGGAGGTTTTGAATTGGAAAAGAAATATCTGATGACGAGTGAGCGAATGTTCCGAGCTTGGCATGGGTGTGGCAGTGATGGAGGGGTGTTGGTAGGGTGGGGTGAGGGGTGTGGAGGGGTGTTGGTTGGGTGGGGTGAGGGGTGTGGAGAGGTGTTGGTTGGGTGGGGTGAGGGGTGTGGAGGGGTGTTGGTAGGGTGGGGTGAGGGGTGTGGAGGGGTGAATTGGTAGGGTGGGGTGAGGGGTGCGGAGGTGCATTGGTTGGGTGGGGTGAGGGTGTGGAGAGGTGTTGGTTGGGTGGGGTGAGGGGTGTGGAGAGGTGTTGGTGGGGTGGGGTGAGGGGTGTGGAGGGGTGTTGGTTGGGTGGGGTGAGGGGTGTGGAGGGGTGTTGGTTGGGTGGGGTGAGGGGTGTGGAGAGGTCTTGGTTGGGTGGGGTGAGGGGTGTGGAGGTGCATTGGTTGGGTGGGGTGAGGGGTGTGGAGGGGTGTTGGTAGGGTGGGGTGAGGGATGTGGAGGTGCATTGGTTGGGTGGGGTGAGGGGTGTGGAGAGGTGTTGGTTGGGTGGGGTGAGGGGTGTGGAGGTGCATTGGTTGGGTGGGGTGAGGGGTGTGGAGAGGTGTTGGTTGGGTGGGGTGAGGGGTGTGGAGGGGTGTTGGTTGGGTGGGGTGAGGAGTGTGGAGGGGTGCAGGTTGGGTGGGTACGAAGCACCCATCAGGGTTAGCCATGAGTTACTGAGATGAACAATGCCTCGTAAAAATAGTGATGAAGATATGAAATCGATACCGGATAAATAGTATGAGTAACGCAGATTATTAAAGGATAGTGAAGAAAAGTTTCAAGTGATCAAGTCTTGTGGGACTCAATAAATTGAAAACAAGGAGACAACACCGTGCTGTGGATGTGTGTGTTTGTGTGTGATTAGCTCTGATGTGCTGAAAATCTGCAAGTCAAATTATGTGTATTTGTTAAGGACAAGATGGAATGAGTTTGTGGCAGGAATAAACTATATTTTATTCGTCATGAAGTGTTTACGTGAGTGTAGGGATGAGGTCACGTGTTAGTATGAGTCGCGTGAGCTGCGATCAGTAAGAAAAAGATGAAAAAGACCTCGAGGGAAAATGAAAAATAAGGATAGGTAAAATTAACACTTGGGTGAGTGAAGAGATGGTGTGTCAGCAGCGGGTGGTGGGTGCCGGGGTGCAGTCAAGAGTGCCAGCAGTGGGTGGTGGGTGCCGGGGTGCAGTCAAGAGTGCCAGCAGTGGGTGGTGGGTGCCGGGGTGCAGTCAAGAGTGCCAGCAGTGGGTGGTGGGTGCAGCCGTCACCCGCCAGGAGGAGGTGCGAAGAAAGTGTGTGGTGTGGCGGTGCTGCGGGAGGAGCAGTGCTGGACATCGTGTAGCGGGAGAAGCAGAAACGAGTTTCGGGCATTTGCTAATGAAACTATGTTATAAATTAATCTTAATATCTATCTGAGTAATTTTGAAGAGAAGTTTTGAAATCATATCCAGGTAATATTAAGCCCGTATTTTATAAGAGCTATCTTGATGATCCGTTTATTCTTTTCGTGAACGGCTCAAATTCTGAGCAGTTTTTTTCATAATTTCAATCAATGTCATAAGGATGTCATAAAATGTGAACTGGAAATGAATTGTCTCTTTGTAAATGTGAAAGCTGCAAAATCTGGGAACAAATTCACGACTTCAGGGTTTCGAAAACAAGATTTACGGTATTGGGTACGAAATTTTTAAACATTTTTCATAACATAAATTTTGGGGATAGTAACCTTAATTCGTAGAGGTTGTGAAATTTCATCGTCCTACAAAATGTTCCTTGTAGAAATTAATTATTTACGACATTATTTCTATTCAAATAATTACCAAAAGAATATTTCTAATCAGGAATTGCTCAATTTTTTGGGAAAAAATTTCAATGCAGTGCAAAGAATTTTCATGATGGAGAGGTAAGGCTTGTACTTTCAGCTACCTTTTATAGGAATAGCAACCTGTACTCAGAAAATAAAAAATTAACCATTGTCAATAGTTAAGGGTTTTTTCTCACAAAGATACCCTTGAGTTTACTTCAAAATTGGAAGGAAAATGGGTTCATACTTTAAACGAAGCGAGACTCCGGATATGATGTTGCAGACCTCAGTGTTATATAAGAACATACGTGAGTCTATGCGCATTTTAAAACAATCAATAATCAATGAATAGGACACGGCGGTGAAAGTTTAGTTTGTTTGTTAAAATATCCTGTTTTTATTCTATCATTGCCTTTTTAAGGTCAAATGTTTTATTTTCGGTTTATTCAAAATTAATGATTAGTTTTTAAATTTTTAATACCTTGCTTTATCGTTTCTCATAACACTGAAGATATATTTTAGTATCCAAAACGTTTGTTTTCATCATAGTATTCTAAGCTACTTTGTTTTCATTTTTATCGTAAAATTGAAGTTTCCTAGGAATCTTCTATCTTCTATTTTATCGAACAGATACGGAGTATCAACTCCTCGATGTTTCATAACAATTGAATCCGAAATAAGAAAACGTGACAAGATTCAATCTGAGAGATTGCCTGGATATGTATGTCTAAATTACAAAGTTATTACTAAGTTCCTAGGTATGAAATTGTACCAAAGAATTTTGGTACGATTTTCGCTCTGTACGTCGTGGCAATTTAGACTGAAAAAATGAAATTAGGTTTAAGGAACGTGAATTGGCAAAATTATACACGTTAGTCGACCAGTGCCTCATCACCCTTAAATCTAAGATCAGTGCTGTAGATGCGTCTTGCACTAAACTGTGGTTACAACACGGACAGAAAAGTGTCATTGCTAAAGTGAAGGAAGTCCATCGACGCAAATTGTACAATGTGCGAGTGTGTGAAGTAAAAAATGTCCAAGATCCCCAGAAGGTCATCCACAACACCTCCAAGCGGAAATTAGCGCTCGACGAAACAAGAGTGCTGCTGCTCGGCATGGATTTTGTGCTACCTATGCGTATATTGAATTACTTCAAATATTTTTCGGTCTGTGAGAAGTTTTATAATGCTTTATCCTAACAAAAATTTTTTGAAAAGGGTGCAAACTCACTGGTTAATGTAAGAAATGAGCTCAAATGCATTGCTGCGGGTGATTATTTTATTTTCAATCTTTTAAAAAATGTACTCACATGTCCAGTGTTCTTAAAAAATGATCAGGTACATTTTCTGGAATTTGGTATGGGCCTACCTCTTGGCCCAACTTCGCAAATATATTCATGTCCTTTTACGAAACTAGATGGCTAAAACTGTGCCCCAATGACTTTCGGCCCGTATTTTATCGTCGTTACATAGACGATACTTTTTTGCTGTTCCGTGAAGAATCCCATGCAACATTATTTTTCGACTTCATTAATCGTCAGCATAAAAATATAAAATTTACTATGGAATGTGAAGAGCATAATAAATTACCTTTCCTGGATTGTTTAGTGACTAAACGAGAGAATAAATTTGAAGTGTCGGTGTACCGAAAAAATACTTTCTCTGGCCTAGGAATGAGTTTCCATAGTTATTGCACTTTTAATTTTAAACTGAATTGCATTAAAACTTTGCTTGCTCGTGCTTATAAAATTTGTTCTAATTTTAGCGTCCTTCATTTAGAATTCTCTTTTTTGATAGAATTTTTCCGCCAAAATGGTTTTAGATCTTCGTTTGTTGAGCACCAAATTGGAAAGTTTTTAGCAAAGAAGTTTCAAAATGATAATGTCGAACCAAATCCGGTCATTCAAGAACCAATCTCTCAACCAATTTATTTGTGCTTACCATATTTTGGACCGTATTCTGAAAAACTCAAAACTGAATTACTTGCCCTACTCTCTAGACATTTTTCAGGCATAAAATTTCATATAATATTGAGAAATAAATTTACAATTGGTTCTTTTTTCAATTATAAAGACAAACTTCCTTCTACCATGCAGGCCTCACTAGTGTATTCATACAGTTGTGCACGCTGTGCATCCGAGTACTTTGGCATGACCTCACGTACTCTCGGAGCTAGAGTGGCCGAGCATGTTGGAGTTAGTTACCGTACTGGGGTTCCATTGACCCGTCCATCTCACTCCGCTGTTCGCGATCATACTGAAACGTGCAATATACCTCCTCACTCTAGTCATTTTAAAGTAGTACGTGTAGCTTCAAGTGTTTTAGATCTTAGAATTTTAGAATCGCTTTTCATTTTTAAATGTAAACCTTCTCTTAACAACCAATTGAGTTCATATCCTCTTGGCATCATAGGTTCTTAGTTTTTTCGTTGTTATTTACTGCATTTTCACATTTATACTTTTTTTGACCTTTTAAATCCGTGTTTATATCTGTTTGTACATTTACGTTCATTTTTTATTTCAGTGATATATGTCAGATTCTTTTAATGAGCTGATGATGGGTATTTGCCCGAAACGTTCTCAGTATAATGAAATTTTAATCAGTGTTTTTTGCTCTCCTATTTTTCTTAAAAAATGATGATAGACATCGGTAAAAGATAAGGAGAAGAGAGTTATAAATGGTGGGTATCAGGAGTTGTTGGTGATTAGTAGTTGTGAGGCACAAGTGATGAGGATTGGTTTTAGGAGAAGGAGCGATGATAGATGAGAAGTGTTGAGTAGATAACCTCTATTGGACGACAAAAAATTATTATTTGTGCTTATCAACAGAGCACTTCATTACCATCAAGTGAACTCAAAGTGACAATGCTGATGTATTTTCAGTTAACTTCAATCATAAGTAATGGTGCGTAATGATCTCCAGTCTCTGTGAACGAAGAGGTGATGATCATCAGTCGCCAATGACAAGGGGGTGATGATCTCCAGTGACCAGTAACGAGTGGGTCATGATCTCCAGCGTCTACATCATGAACTAATGCCCGTGTAGCAACACAAGAGTGTGTTTTGTGTCATGCTGCGTAGTGGCAGCGGCGTCACGGGAGTCGCGGCGCAGGCGTCAGAGCAGCTCACCGTCACCACGTCGCCCGCTAGGTAGTCAACACCAGCGAATTTTGAAAAAGGAGTTAGCTCGGCAAATTGTTTTAAGGAGCAGGTAGTGAGCTCTATCGAACGTTAAATATTTTTCTAGCAAATAAATCTGCGAAGCTAAGATTTTATGCAAACGTAGAAGAAAAGTGAAAATGAGGGCTTCAAACCTTTTCTGTCAATAAGCTTGATATAATATTGAATGTGTTCGCTTATGAGCATTTGTCTCTTTTTATGGAATTGACAATGCTCCCTAAATATCCATTCCTGATCCAAAAACTTAACAACACAACAATGACATCACATTACTGGACATAATTAAGAATGGCTCCAATTTTAAAAGGAATCGAATGGAAAGAATAATTAGCTCCCCAGTATACCTACCATCAGAACTTTAGTGATAGTCTGTGTAATTGTTTATATATTACATATGTATGTTGTGAGTGAAGATATGTAGAACTTTCATTCAGCCTCACCGTGTTTATTTTTAGAGTATTTTTTGGTTTATGCGCATATTTACTGAACGATACAGCGATTGATAGATAGAGGCTGTTGCCCAGGAAGATATCAGTGATAACAGAAATTTTTAGCATTTTCCCGTCAGTTTGACGAACTGTGCTAAACTTTGGCAGTTACTGACACTTTTTGACGCTCTCGTGGAATATGGGATCAACACTGAACGGTAAATAGTAAGAAGCTCTCCTTTGTGTAAATCATATGCTCCAGTGTTCCCGACATTGTAAGAAAATGCATAAATACAATATATCATTTCCTAAAATTTTTTCATATTATAACGCGGGATAATACTGGACCTAAACAAGCTCGACTACCTAACAATTTTCGATGGTATGAGAAATATATATTGTGAACTAACTTTTTCGTGCACTATTACGACAAAAAAACGTCTCCGCATATCTCCTAGGATTTTTCGAAGCCGGTTCAGTGTCAACGATGAATTCGAGCTAACTTTATTTTGCCCCATCGCTTCTTCACAAATGGTGCAAAATCTCGGACCACTACGGTAAAATCACATTTTTTTCGAGCAGGCCTGGAAATTTAGGAGCCAGAGGTAAAGGTACTGAAATATTATCAATAAGCTACCCCAACTTCAACGACGGAAAAGACACTTCGAATTTGTCCTAAAATGAGCTAAGGGGCAATTACTGCAAACATCGGACCCGCTCGTCCCATGTGAGGGAAGAGCAGGATAGAGGGCATGGCGCGACGAGCTGTGAGCCGGTGCGGCGTCATGTTTTGAGTATGAATAAGGGCAGTGATGGGTGAGAGTGGCAGGTTATGAATAGGAGAGTGCAAACATGAGTGCTGACGGCAGAGACTAGTAGTGAGGAAATGATTGATGCAACACTTGTAGCTCAACGAGCATGGATGAAGATAGAGCTCTGTAAAGGGCACAACTGAGATTGAATGCACGAATACTAAGTCGTGAAAGTAAGGTGAGAGAGGTGGGTGATGAGGTGTGATGAGTGATGGGTCTTGAAGCGTGGTGAGAGATGAGTGATCTTGAATAAGTGTTGGGTAATAGGTGTCGTGAGGAACGGTGAAGCTTTGTGTGTGATGAGGAATTGCAAGTGATGAATGATGGGTGATCTTTGGTGGTGAGTGATGGGGTGGGATGAGTATAAGATGATGAGGTGAGGTAGGCGAAGAGTGTTAGGGAGGGGTAGGCAATTGGTGATGAGATGGTTTCAACGATGGATGATAGAACATGTCGAGTGGGTGGTTGATGATCTGTGGTGAGCGATGGGTGATACCTGATAAATTCTGAATGATATGGAGTGGTGAGAAAGGATGAAACAGTAAAATAGGTATTATCAAGTAATGGTGAATTGAGTAACAAGAGAAGAATAGAAGAGAGACGAAGAAAGTGTAACAATTAGTATCACATAGTAATTTGATGAGAATGCAGGTATGCCAATCAATATAAAAAGTGTAAAATACTGATGAATATACATTTCTTAGCAGACAGATGCCAGCTCGTTACACGCCATGACAAGACAATGGAGCATAAATTCGGAAAAGTTTTTTTTAAATGCATCCAAGTCTTCGGCTCTGAAAACATTGTAAATTTAGGAAACATTTTCTATTTCTTCATCACCCTTGGCCGTTTACGTGTCCGGTGAGGGCAGATTTCGGCCTTTGTTTGATAGGAATATTTTTTTGGCTATATTTTCACTCGTTAACTACGGTTGCACAACTACTGCGGTTGGTTAGGTTAAGGTAAAATCAGTAGCGGAATTGAAAGCTAACTTTACAACTCGAATTTATTTCTATCTTTCATAAGAGTGTGAAAAACAAAATCTCTAAAATCAATGTTTAAAAACGGTGGTGAAATACTTGAAATGTTATTCGTTTACACCCGTTCGTAAATGAGCTAATTGTCAACGTGTTAATAGGCTAGGCCTTATTAAAATGAAATTTGACGATAAAGATGCTTCACCATCCGGCGATCCTGAATGGTTGCTGGATAGTGGGTTAAATAAAAAATGTCATCTTTGAAATAAAGAATACCTCAACATGTTGGTTTGAAGCGCAAAGTGTTTTAATTTGTCAGTGCAGGCAACGACAGGCATGTACGGGTAAAGAATGACATAATTTCAAGATATATTATTCCACTGTATTCCATTTTTGTATTTCGTCCGGCATTCTTCAAGTTTGAACCCTCTGAGAGGCGATGGAGTCTTATATGTAACTAGAATACTTTTGTTTCCGAAGCTAATGAAACTTGGAGTAACTACATTAACATTTTTAAGTACGGCGAAAGCTTGAGATATAGTCTGTTATGCTATCATCAGTCGAAAGCAGAGATGTTGGTAGCAAATGTTACTTAATTGTATGCGGGCGTTGACGCTATTAAGACTACGTCTGGACAGACTTTCTGTGTCTCCTCTACGGTGAAATCAGCACGTTATTTTTGTGCTCGCTACTCTTCAGACTGAAGTTTGTCCTCAGATGAATACGAGAACACGAAAAGACGTTCACAACTAAAGAATTGAAAGTTCGAGCGCTGGCTCAGAGTGTTAAGGCAATATTTCAGTACATTCTCCAGTACATAACTCTATGCAACTGATCTATCGTATCTTCCTGTTATTAAAGAGAATCAAGAGTTCTATCAAAGGGATCAGGTATTGAATTCCCGTGACAATCTTTTTGGAACAAAAACAAAACTCGATCACAGAGCGCATATCGTTCTTTTATAATTTCAACATTTGCATTACGTACCTAATTGATGATGAAGAATGACATTTTCATTTGCAAATCGTTTTACATGTCCCTTGAGAGTTGACTGAAGTTTTTATGAGAATCCATCGTTCACTGGTCCCCTTCATTTAGGTATAAAGCACGTCGTTACTATGAGGAGCGGCGAACAGGGTTGTTGCCACACACATCTTGGTGTGGTGTTCGTGGAGAGATTTCACCAGCATATAGATTCGGGCACGAATGAAGCGAACAAATTCTCTATGAAAAAAGGAACTCAACCCGCTTTCGTTCGACGTTGAGCAGTGATTCATTCTCCTAAATGAACTTTGGTTATCACGTAAGCCTCGCAGTGTATGCAACGAAGGCATTCAAAGTCAACGCAGCAAAATTAAACTTGACATACCTTTCGAGAGCAACGCCTGGACTCCATTGATGGATGGGAGAACGGGACGACAATCCCCTGACCAAGTATTGCATAAAATGGAAGCAATGAAGCACCAGAGTCAAATTAAGGAAAGCTTGTCACAAGTTACTGTAGCATCAAAATGTAAAAGCACTTCAAATATTAAGAGGGAGAGTGACTTATTCTACAAGAAACTGAAGTAGACACCATGAAGCAAGCTGATCACGGGCTGGGTTTTCGAACAATTCGTTTCATTGTGGCGGTATGTGAAGCTGACGACGTAAGTTCTTGTAAGTCGAATTAGTTATGCAGCCGGCAATGTAACGTTTTAAAGAACATTATTCTGACTGGGAAATCACTATGTCTCTTGCAATCAGCGAAAAAACTACACAGCCAGAACATGGTAATTGACTCCAAATGTTTATCTCAATGTCTACGAATTGACGAGCCCTAATTTTTCGCAGGAAATGTGTCGCTGAAGGTAAATTGAGCAGGTAGCTTCAAATCATTGTTTATCATTCACAGTTTCTTCACGAAATCAGTTCAAGTTTGAGTGAATTGAACTATTATTTCGCAAAAGAGGCGCTGAAACTTTGTACGTACCAACCACGCTACCGTTACAATGTTTGTTATCGTGGCCGAGAAGCCATTTTCATGGCATAGGCAGCAAAATAGACTCAATCGCAAATGTGTTCATGCGCCTAACAGCCTAACAGAAGAAGGATGCGGAATCGCTTAAATACTCTTCCCTAACTCCAGATTTCAAAATTCTGTTGTTAAAACGCGAAAAAAATGCAGTGGAACGCAGTTTAAACGTATAGGAATTCGATCTTTAATGTGTAATTTTTGAAACCTTGCAAGCGTTTCAGCTGTAAGTCCAAGTTTAGGACCCAAAATCATCTTAAAGCAGTAACGATGGAAATTCCTACTCAATACGGGTGGTATATGCATGAGTGGATATCCCTACCCGATACGGGCGTCATATCTATGAATGGTTATCAGCGAGTGACAGATCTTTGAGTGGAGATTCCTACACGGTATGCATGTCATAACTATGAGTGAAAATTTCTACACGATACGAGTGGTAGATCTATGACAACGTATGATTAGCTGGAATGGCTAATAGAATATCTGATGCCTCAAATTTGAGCTCGACTTGTTCAGTTGAGTTCGATGACGTTGACAGAAGTTATTTCATTCCCCTCTGAAGCTGCCGTCCTGCAGGGGATGTTCACTTAGTCACCAGAGTAAGTTCATCTTCAGGCCAACAAGCCTGAAGAAGAAATCGCAGGCGGGCCAGAGATGGCGGCAGGGAATGCTTGGTGCCAAATTGCTGAAGATTTCTTGGGAAGAGCGGCAAGGGTCTTCCCTACCATAATTAGCGCACCACAATCTAGCGAAAGGACATTTATGGACCCGCCAGCCGTTCTTTGCTCCGTAAATGGGACAGCTGCAGCTCTAAATTTGCCAGCAGCCATACACGCTGCACTCCTGCAGTCGCACCCATCACGGCTGCTGCTCACCAGGCGTCTTGGTTACGTGCTTCTCTCCCCTCAGCGCTGCGCTCAGGGTCGATGTTGGGAATTTCATGCGACGTAATTACGCACAGAACGAATCAGGCCATGCATGGTTGGTGCATAAACAGCAACGGGCTATCAAACTTTCCTCCAGCTGTTAAGAGCTCCAAAATGATAAAAATAAATTGTTTTTCTACCTATGTTTGTCATGGCAGTTTATAAACGTAAAGCCCTGTGCTATGAGGAAAAACAATTTTTTTGATTTCATGATATTCAGAAGCGATCCGTTTTATTTGTGTTAAAAAAATTTTCCAATTAGCAGCAAGTAACTAAGCAAGTAAGTCGTTGACTCTGATGTAAATTAGAGACATTTGAATACCAATTGAATAAGTTAGCCAAAATCTATTAGCTATTAGAGCTCCTGGATCCAATTGAAACACCTTTAAAATGATACGATTACGAACGTGCTACTGGCTAGTGGTAGTTTTGGTGAGCTCATCTAAGCTGTGAGTGGCGCCTTGCTCGATGTATGATTCGAAGCAGTTGTTATCAAAGGGCTGTTGTTTCAAGTACTACAATAGGACCGTGATTGATCAAGAAAGATAATAATGTTATAATGATACTAAATTATAATATAATGAAAATTTAAATATAATGACGGCTTTAAAAATTTTATATGCCAAGAAAGAGATATATTAAAACTTTAAGATGTAAAACGTAACGTTAGGTTTTGCAGCAAAAGCCATTACAGGTGTCTGGATCGAGAATTACTAATGAGAAGAAAGTAGCCGTAGGAAATCACAAAACAGCACGATATAATTCGTTAAGATTCTCAGACAGTGGAAAAAACAAAGATACTCTGACAATGATCAATACAAAATAAATTCAGACGACAACAGACACAATAGTACTCTGACGATGACATACACAAAGATAATCTGACAACTATATGTAGGCACAAAAATACTCCTACTATGACTGATACAAAGACACTCAGACAATGACATACACAAAGATACTCTGACAACTATATGTAGACACAAAAATACTCCTTCTATGACTGATACAAAGACACTCAGACAATGACATACACAAAGATACTTTGACAACTATATGTAGACACAAAAATACTCCTACTATGACTGATACAAAGACACTCAGACGATGACATACACAAAGATACTCTGACAACTATATGTAGGCACAAAAATACTCCTACTATGACTGATACAAAGACACTCAGACAATGACATACACAAAGATACTCTGACAACTATATGTAGATACAAAAATACTCCTTCTATGACTGATACAAAGACACTCAGACAATGACATACACAAAGATACTTTGACAACTATATGTAAACACAAAAATACTCCTACTATGACTGATACAAAGACACTCAAACGATGACATACACAAAGATACTCTGACAACTATACGTAAACAAAAAAATACTCCTACTATGACTGATACAAAGACACTCAAACGATGACATACACAAAGATACTCTGACAACTATACGTAAACAAAAAAATACTCCTACTATGACTGATACAAAGACACTCAGACGATGACATACACAAAGGAATTTATACAGGACGACAGACACCGTTATTATAGCATCTCGAATATACAACATCTCCCATTAACCGTACCAAGTCGCTAAGGTGTGCGACATCTTGCAAGGTATCTCAGATGTAGAATGTTAAACGTAAAGAATAAGAACGTGAAATAATTTAGAATACACAATATGGATTTAGATGAAATATTATTGAAATTTGTCTGCAGGAGAAAAGAGCAGCTTAATTTCAATGATAAATGAAGAGAGCTGAGATCAACTGTAGATAGCCGTGTTACCGTGATCAAAACAGGAAACACGTATGCTACAGAATGCTAAAAGTGCTCGTGTAGGTTGCCATACGTGACCATTTTCCGGTTGAAAAGTTTATTTTTCTTTGTACTCAATGTCAACTGGATTATAATCGGTACTAAAATACACTTGCATGTCTGCTCGTAAACTATCATTCAAATTCGAATAATTTATTATTTGAGTGTGCACTTATATCTAACTCCATGAAGCCAGCTGCTGTTCTTGCGCAGTGACAACCTTCTTGTATCAATGAATCTCTAACCTCATTCTGTCGACCAATAATTTTTCAGCCGTTCTGAAAACATTACCCATGCATAAAATCCGACATTTTTCACTTGAACGTTTAGGTTGAAGAAGGAATTGCAAAACTTGATCCAATTGCAATTCATACAAAATTATTGCTATCTGAAGAAGTTGATTGGATAGCATTACATGGAACATGCATGTGTTCGTTAGATGGAAAACGAACACAACTTTAATTCTGTCGTATAAACACACCACGCGCCGCATTTTACCCTGTTTATGAACCTTGGAAGCAGCAAGTAAAAGATTGCTGCAATCTCATAAATTTTTAATCTCAAGCTCTGCCGTTCACTGTAGTGAGATTTGGTACATAAACTGGATGAGGAGGTCTGAGTGCAAGCTAGTTGAGCTTCTTTTAATGAATGAGAGCATATTCATAAGTTAGGCAGAAGCGCTGCACACATCGCGACATGTTTACAAGCAGCAACATAAATTGCAGAGGCCGCTCAGTGAGTCTCCAGTGAATTCCTCGGAGAACGAGAGAGGCAGTCTTCAGTCAAGACTTATCACTACATCTCTTCCTAGTAAATAGAGATCCCCAAGGAACCATTTAGTTCTTTGTAAACTAGTAAATTGCAGCGAAGTTAAGTCTCGAGTGTGCGGCAGGCAACGCAAAGCAGCCCATCTAATAAGTTTAGAGGTGACAGACTGAGCCATAAGTTGTCGACACGTCACCAGCAGCCATTTGCGTGCGGCGCTTCAGCTCAGCCTGATTACTTTCATCGCGTCCCGAGCTCTAGTTGCTGTCACAACCTTCATCTACGGCCGCCGTCTCCCTGCTCCGTGTTTTCTGCCTGCTTTGACGTACCAAGTAACTTCCCCTTTGCGTTTTGCCTTAAATTTTCTTGAACTGCTTCACAATTTATATTGTTTTCTTACGTGGGAGCTAAGTGGGTTACTCATGTAGAAACTGTTCTGATTGTTTCCTCTTGATTGTGTTTGAATAAGGCGTGAGGAAAAGGTTAGCTGCAGTAAAGACATTAGGTTTCAAATGAGGAAGTAAGTACAACTACACTGCTTGTGTAATTTCTCTGTTTTAATTGTCTTGCGTCTAAAATTTAGCCACATAAAACAGCACACTTTTTGACGATTTTATCAGTTGAATGCAGTTTAAGGCTTACTGAGGAAATATTTGGATCTGTTAGCACAGGATGTGCAGCAGATCTGATCGTGACCAGTTCTAGAGTACAGACTAACACTATTTACATATGTCTGCCTGTATCCGATGTGCACGTCATTGAAAACTTGTTACAAAAAACCAAGTTTTCGTAGGCGTTGAATACCGTGATTCGAATATTCACTATGCCTAATATGAGTTTCGATTCAGGTGTGAAATGCTTGGACCCTTCAATTTATTTATATGTCTTGTAGTTTGCATCGTTAATTAAAAACGTTGACGTACAGGAACAGGCAAGCAATAATTGCGTTCATCATGTAACGTCGCAGCATCCTCATTTGCTTACTCAATGATGCAATGTTGTCACATCAGGCAACTTGCATGCTCAGTGACAGCGCTCCTTCTCGCACGTCCCTTAACTCAAGACCTTGGGCGTCGTTGTGATCGAGATCAAAAGAGCCAAATTGATTTTGCTTGTCAATATTTTCGAATCTTGGTGTAAAATTTACTATTCAAAAAGTTTCTAATGTTTAATGCTCTGTGATTTCATTTTTTTAATGTTTACAGGCCTTCGAGATAGTTAGCCACAGAAAGGGTTATGTGGGACGACTTTAAATTAAGATCATGATTCATGCTGAGAACCTTCTGAAAGGTCTTATTTTAAAAACTGCACAAATGCTTTAAGTTTATCATATTTCACTCCCAGACAGTAAAATAAATAATGGAATAAAATAAGAGAGGCAGTCGTCTCGGCAACAAAATTAATCTTCAGAGTAACAGGGCTGTTAAAACGAGGAGAATTTCCTTTACAGACGACGTGCTGAAAACATTCGGGGGATGATTCAACACCAGGGAATAAATTCGGGACAAAACCAGTCGACTCGGGAAGAAACACGCAGCCACGCCGCCTTCTCCCCGTCATAGGATGTTGTTAGTTTTCAGAGACGTGCTGGTTTCGTGACGCTGACTGACTCAGGCTCCTTTACTACTGGCAATAAAAAAGGCTCGAAAGTAAACAATGGAGAGGCCCCCCGCAACTGCTAATAAAAGCCTCGGCAGTAAAACGCCAACTGTTGAGACGATAGTTTTAGTGCGTGGCGGTGTATTTTGACATCACTTAGCACTAGGGAGAGCGGGAGCCGCTGCTCAACATAAATTGCTCTTACGAGTCACAAGCGTCACACATGTGTAAAGCAACACCACTTTAGCACCCTGTACTCACGTCGACGATTTTATTACCGTAAACACCTTTAAAAAAAGACGTTGATGGCTTGCGACGCACCTGCTCGTCTTACATCTTGTCTCAACGATCATGACAAGGGACGGAGACATGTGAGCTGCTCTCCGAAAACACTTCTTTTACGTACTTTCAGCACAGCGTGATCAAAGCAAACGAGACTCGAGACTTCTTCATTGCGCGAAGAAAGCTTGACGTTCACTAAGTCGATCGAGTTCATCTATAGACAGCTTTGGGTGACAGAAATTCCTCGGCCGAATTTACTAATTCGCTTGAATCTTTTCTAGAATTCTAGTCATCGAAACATGAAGCGATTTTATTCATGTTCACTACCGTACATTAGAATAATGACGTTTGATAAGTTTATTTAACAAGTTTTATCATAAATCGAGCTAGAAAATTAACTCAATAACGCTGAAGATCTTTTGAAAAATTCGTGAGGTGTGACTGAGGTGATTTTTGGCACGGCTGTTTTGACATGAGCAAGCATTTGCGAGAAATCATGATCAGTTTCATCACTTTTAATAAGTGGTATGATGCAACTGGTCAGGGAGCACAAGTATGGATTTTTGGCGCAAGAATTTATGACAGTTATTAATAAAAGACTGGAAATTTTGCATATTGATTTTGTAATTTTTTTAAGGTTGATCGCTAACACTGATCGCCAATATGTTGTACCCAAACTCGATTTGGCGATTTCCACTCAGCAGAAGTTCTGGCTAAGTGTTGTCAGATCATCGTTCGAGGATCTAAGCTCTGATCCTAGGATCAGAGCTCTAAACAACCGTGAAAGTAAGCGCCGCTGTTCCTGATCATTGTCTGGGTGGAAGTCGCGTTTGTGCCGGCGATGTTGTCACGCAGCCTTGGCTTCCGCCATGAAAATCTTCAAACATTTGTCGAGGAAGGTTGTTTGAAAGACACAATCTTAAGTGGTCGTTAGTTCTTTCGCGAAACAATAAAACCTTAAGACTGAGCAGTCTCGCGTGAACGCTGCGACTCGGCGTTGACGAAGGCTCCTATTGGTTCTGGGGCTGTTCCTATCCGATGTTAAAGATAAGTGCGAGGGTTAGTTAATACTCTTTAATTTACGTTAAAATTCTCACACCAAAATAAGAGTGCTGTGCATATGTGTACACCATTTTAAACCCCGATTTCAGACAGGTACTTCTTCAATTGCTCCATTAATTTCATTAAAAGCTTAGACCAACAAGTAATAATTATAATTTGTTGAACACAAAATGCATGTTTGACGATTTAATAAGTATCATGGCATTCAGACTCGGTTGGCAATTTCGTTAACGAGGTCCAAGTGCCCGAAAAAAATTCCTTGTTAGTATTGGTGCAAAGTTTTATGAACAGGAGCTCAAATAGATTAGGTGGCTACGCGTCGCTTGACTACTGTGTCCAACAATTCCTGCAGAAATTATTTACATTCTTCAACAAGGTAATTTAGTGAGATTTCCATTGTAGACTGTAAAGTATGCTGGGCTATCGTTAAAGATTAGAGGGCAAAAAAGGCTTTGTTTCACAAAAAGCAGACTCCCACTGCAGAGACAAATGCCCGCGCCGTGCCACACGGCGCCAAGTTTTGACAGCGAGGCTCTCAATTTAGTGCTCGCACACGAAAAACTGGTTCTCTTTTTTCGATTTGAAAACCGAATCGAGATTCTGATTTGCGCTGGATTGGATGTAGCAACAGCATTTCTTGATCTGTATTCTCGATCACAAGAAAGGATTAACCGGGCCAAAAATGTACGGACGCACCGCGTGAGGGTTTTGTTCCAAATGACAGCTCGATGTTGGCTCTCAGTTCACAGAATCCGTCATCTGCGACTCCTGCTCTTAATTCAGGTGAGGAATTTCATGTTGGAATGAAATGTTTTCAGCATGATTGTTCCTTTAATCAGGTTGCTTTTGAGAGGACGAAGAAATTTACCGACTTAAATTCGTAAATTTCGTGTTGGATTTCACAAAGTCGATGCTGTTAATAAAATACTTAGCCGAGTGAACGATTAACATCCGTTTGAGTACTTTTTATTTCTCTACTGCGATAACTGCATGGAGGTGGAAAGTGCATTTTTAGCCGATTCCACGGCGAGAAGAGAATCGTTTCCTGTTGAATGTTGAACAGAAGTCGAAATGCAATACTAGAGATTATTTTGGAAGAGGAAAATAAGATGTGCGAACAATAGCTTAAAAAATATCGCCGTTAAAGATTTTTGTCGGCACAGGAGCAAAAGTTAATAAAAAATCAGTGTAGATGGCTGCCCTAGCCAGTTGAGAGAATACGTTCACTGTATTCCCTGGACTGTTTTTATCGGCTTTTACACATTTTGTTTTCTAAATTTAATTAAAAGAACGGATTTTTACATAGCACAGAAACATCGCTTGAACATTCGGTAGCATAACAAACGACTCATATAATCTTCACCAAAAACAATAGCACGTATCGAAACTTTCAAGGTTCATCATTTTACTTGACAAAGCGAAGTACACATTGAAACCAACAGATTTGGTACTACAAAATGAGTGCATCACATATTTACCTTATACGTAGTGCATGAGAAAAGAGTTTTGTGCATTTGAAATAGAAGAAAACTTCGTACGGCGTCAAGTGTTTTGGTCGTGCTGCGATATACCATAAAATTATTTGAAATCCACAATTTTACCATTAATAATTACGAAGTATTCGTGGTTGAAACATGACAAGAAATAAAATAAGATTGACTGTTGATAACATCGTTCTGTGAACGCAGTACATGCAAATGAAAAAGATCTAACATTTTTGCTCACACAGTTTTTCGCCCGAATTTATTTAGTGTAATTTCTATTTGAATTCTTTGAGCTTGGACAAACGAGTTGAATTAGAAAAAGTATGAAACACAATACGTGAAGTCCGATCCGTACCATATTAGTTTTTCCGCAACCGATCAGCAGAAATCTCGTAATGTATCATTCGAAATTCTCTCCTTCAATGTGAAATGAAATCTTGAAGTTCTAAATGTAAAATTCTCCATGACTGTGGCTGGATGATGCTTCTAAGGGAACGAATAATGTTTTCACTTTACGCTGTTGAAGTGAAATAAGACGTGTTGCCTCTCATAAAAGCTTTAAGCTCTCAAAAAGTGTTAACGGACGAGAAATCTTGATAGAAACAATCGATTACTGTAAATGAAGCTGGTCGAGAAAATGCATGCTAAGAGTAAGTTCACTCGACTAACAACTGGCATTTTTGCTGCTCACCGCATTTAATTTTTATTATCATTCGACGCTGCAAGTAAAGCGAATTCAAAGTAGTGAAGCCTACCATAAATTTGGTCTGCTAGCTCAGTAAATGTCAAGGGAATCAATATACATGTCACACTACTTGAATGCGTCTTAATAAACTCTCACTTAAATAAGGGTAGTTTTTAGTCAGATTTTATTGCTCTTTCTAAGCTGTAGCATCGATTTAGCAATTTATTTTTTCTTTCTTCAAGGACGTTGATGCGGCGTGGAATTGTGTATCAGTAAAAATGAACGTGATATCGAAGAAAAATGTAAAATATTTGATACAGGAACACATGGCATACGAAATGTTTTCTTATTTTAGTTCAGCATGTAAATTTTTATTGACGTAAGGTTGGCACTGAGTGCCTTTTGACACGTGTCAAATTAAGTACCGTTTTTCCAAATTGGAAGATGAAAAAGACCAAAACGGAGTCGTACTATTTCACTGCGGAAACCACAATCAGGTACAAGCAAAAGTAATCAACCGTATTTCAAAATACATTTAGTGATTAGAAAAGCTACGTTCTATGCATAGGAGCAACTGCGATATTCTGGTATTAGATTGCGTTACAAAAAATTGCAGTCACAGTTGTGGCATTGCAAGCACTTTGTTTCATGATAAATAAGCTCCAGCTAAAAATCCTGAGAAATTCTTTTATTCAAAAAACCGATAGCTGGTAGTCGAATTTTAAAAGTTAAAATCGTTTGAAGTTGCTACAAAGTCACAGTTCTGCTCTTGGGCGTGAATGGCTAACGAAGAATAACTATAATTGAACACGTTATATCTCCCGCCAGCATGCTCAGCAATGTGGATACCTTGAGCCTTAATGGTAGAGTCCGCGTATTCTCGCCTACAAAGCAGGCGACTGTGTTTATAAACATAAGATGAAAGCTTGCCGTGAGGTTGTTTATATTCAAGGTTGCACAAAGAACGTACAGTATGTTTATCCATGCGTATCAAATAAAAATTTACGTGTTATTAAAAATTCGATGAGAAAACTTAATGTAACAGGTATGTCTTAAATCATTCTGGGTGCAAACTGACGTAAGAGAGAAGGCAAATGATCATACCAACGGTGTTTTGAAACGGACTGAGGAACGAAAACTAACTTTTACATGAAGAATTCGAGGATTCCATAGCAGGTAGGGGTCTTGAGTAGCAATGTTATCAAAATAATACTCATATGAGTAAATTCACCACTAAGATCTGCGTGAAATAATGCATAAATCATAATATGCTTATAAAAAAGTTGCTGAAGTAAACTGCGACGAAGAAAACGGATGAACTCAGCAAAAAAGCCGCAAATACTTTTTTCTTTAAAACTCCTTGAGCCGAAGCGATCATTCCATCTTTAAACGTTTTTAATTTCATTTGGAACTGGTGCGAATAGTTTTTTGTGTAAATAATTTTTTGTTTTTCTGCAACGTGAGCTCTACACAATGGCTGGCAGATGTTCGTAAAGTGAGTGCCTCTCTGTTATTCAGGATCCATTTTCCCATATTTTGTGTATGTTTCGTAAGAACGGCCATAATGGGCGGCGACACTGAAATCAATCTGTTTGAGTCGTTATGGTTTTTGTGACTTATTTTGAAAAATAAATAACTTACGATGATTGAGTTTCAAATTCGCCGTGCAAAATTCATAGTGAACTTCAACTAAAAATAAGAACTGTCCAGCAATTTAAAATCCTTTCGTTTTATAATAATGAATTTAATCGCAGAGCTTTTAAGATTTCACCTCAGTTTGAAATGAGAGCAAAAACAGAATACGGCAGTTGACAAGGTTAAAATCATTTATACTAATGGGAGAATACTCGAGGCTACACATGACGGAAATTGACCACAACGAAGTAATAGCATGTGAATTTGTAGGAAGTCTGACGTACTGACTGACGACGTTCTCTCGAAAAAGTTATCACTCTCTCCTGAGCAAACTTAAATATTTTCAATTAGCAGGTTTTGAATTGAGTCGAGAGTGTGGCAGCTTAATCAACGTCCAGTAAAAGCTGGTGATCATCGCAAGAGCCAGTGCACGTAAGAAGCACGACGAGAGTACGAGCTGACCGCGGTGAGCCAGCGTTCGCACTCCGTTAGCGCCGCCGAGGAGAAGCTCGCCTTGCAGCGCCGATACTGAAGCTTTTAGGGTTGGACAAGCACATCTTAAAAAGAGATTTACGGCGGTGCTTTCAGTCGGGCTGTTTGGTGCTTGAGATGAAACAAACAACACGCCTGTCTTGAATTATGGCCTCAAGCTTATGCACTCAGACAGATGGGCTAGCCTTGCTCTGAAAATAACCTCACCCACGCGGTGGTAGGACCGTATAAGGCATAATTTTCCTCAAGAACCTTAATAAAGCAGAATTGCGAGAGAAACCATAAATAAACTATAAGCATGAAATGTGGAAGCGCTTCACCCTCTGAATTCCGTGGAGAAATTTGTTGACTTTTCATTTATTTTTGAAGTTTTCACGGATGCTTTGGCGTTCCATAAACACTTTTCTTGGGTCACAAAATGATGAATGCAATCATGTCGTGTAAAGATTTAGTGAACTCGAATGCGAAATAGTATTCAAGGGCATTAATTTGATTTACGTTTTTTTGTACGAATTTTGAGGAAAATGTTTCTACTAATGAAATATTTCGTGATGATGTTTTTATGACAACACACAGAACATAAATTTGTAATCAAATAATTAATACTTATATCTTTCTCATCAATATTGCATTTCAGTTTGCAATTTGTTACTGTTAAAAATTAAGTATTTAAAAGGCATGATTAAATAAAGCGCTCTATTTGAAAGACACAAGTCTTTATATGCGTGTATAGTCTTAACGCTGATGCTTTAGTGGTAGTCAATATTTGATATAAGTCAAGAAATTAGCATTTACTGTTGAAGTCACGTTTTGTGTCGAATTATCCAACGTAGTTGCCGACTCAGGAGCTAAATCAAAAGACAGTGTTTGAATTGCTTGACGGATTTACTGCAGTGTCTGAAGAACTCCCTGAAGTAAATTCTACTACAAAGACGCTCTTTCTAAATTTTCTCTACACTCATCTCTTTCCCCTCGCTGTGTTTCACAAATCCCCGATGTTGGAGATTTTTAGCAGACATATATTAGTTCCCAAATCTACTAATGGGATTACATAAAGCTCGTTCAAAATTATCTCGATGCTGTAAGTTGTGAGTCTACCGGGACAAGTTTCCTGTTGGTCCCATGCCTAGTTCACGTTCTTTTATTTCTTAGCTCTGCTTCTGAATTTGTGAACAATGGCGTAGTGGTGGGATCAAATTCATCATAAAATATCTACCATTTAATGACCCGAATAGTGAAACAGCTGGGAAAGCAAGTAGGTGTATTTCAAATGTCTCTCATACTTGATATATTTTTTTTAATTTTTATGTTCTAAATTTGGTGTGTAGTTTCCTGAAGGTATATTTGAGATAGATGGGAGTGAATTACGCTTCACAGGAGACGGTGGCCTGGAACACAATTACTGTAGAGATATGAGCATCAAATATTAATGTAAGCTCAAACGTGAGCTCAAATTCATCACACATCCCATCGTGCGCATGCGAATTTGACTTTTTGTCGCAACCTAAGCGCGTGAAACGAGTAAGCAAGATGATAAGATACGAATTTTTAAACGTTAGAATCGTTGATCTCCAATTATGAAGAGAAAATAATTTCTCCTTTTTCTCCAGATGACACCAGAGCGATTAATTTCTCAGTTGGGAAATGCGTACATACTACATTTGGGCGCAGCTAACCTTTAGCAAGGACAAATCACGTTCCATTATATTGTTACTTGAACGACTAACTTTTGCGATGACTTGTTGAGCCCCATGGACTGTGATAACAACTCGATCACCTCAGCAAACACTGCACATCCTGCGTGCCGCGGTCCTGTTCATTGCCTGACCCTCCGACGCGACGGCCTCTGCCACACCTGGCCCGCCATCAATATTGCTGTCAGCACTCGTGCAGGAGCTCACATCAGTCTCTGCCAATGGTCTACAAAGCCCCATCTGCACACTCACTCCTGCTCAATTTGTGCCTGTAAAAGAAACACTGTCATCCGCCAGCATCCTGCCACAATCTGCCACTGAGGTGTCACTGCACACCGCCTTCTGTAGTCCTGTCACATGACCGACCAACTTTTCAATCTTTTCTCAATAACATCCATCTCTTCTCACGAATTCTGAACTCATATCAGTGACTCAAAAGCACTCATTCTGCACCATCCACTTATTTTAATTGGTTAGTGAATATCTCTAGCCATGAATTGAAATACGTGAAGCCAACGTGGTGGCCAATAACTCGTTACTACCCGCTATCACTTCATGGTTAAGCAGCGCCGCCCAACCAGAAATTGAAAGCTCTCAGCTATCAACTACTCAACTCTGCCCTCCATTAACTTTCCAAAATCGAGTACGACCAAATTATCGTTTACAATCAATAAGTCACTTCGTCAGATACCTGACGCCGGCGACCTACATGCTTTTGCTATCCGTGAGTAATCCATTCTCGTAACCTAACAAGAGTTTCAAATCACTCATCGCAAATCTTCTTTCACGTACCACTAATGCAATGCAGATCAAACCAAAATCATCATACATTAACAAAGGTTATTTATACTAACCAGGCAACCTGACATCATCACACATGATACCTTTACAAGTATCACAACCAGTCTTCCATCAGCCAGTAACCTGTCACCACTCCTCACGAGCCTGTCACACACGTCACCTGGCGGCAGCCACGCACCACAAAAATGACACCAGAATCACTATTTATTTGCAGAGCTACGTGCGAGAGAGCGCTAGGCTTGTGATTGATCAGGCAGGAAGCTCTGCGATGCTCGGCGGAGTCACGGTCGTCACTGATGCCGCTAATGTGCGATTCTTATTGTTATGTGCGGTTGCCAATATCGATACCTCACCGCCGAGACGGGCTGGCTAGCCCGCAATGTATCATGGCTCATAAACGTGTACGTGTGTAGGAAACGTCTGCCATCTTGTGCGTCTCGCTCGTAAAGATTTATTAGTCCACGTGATAACGACGCTGGCAGTGCGCTCTTCGAAAATAATTGTCTTGCACACAAGATTATGTGCTGCAGCCCATAGTTGTTTTCCATATAGTATGGCCATAAATCACAGTAATAGAGACCAACTTCAGTAGGATATAATGTTTGCGCTTCCACATGCATAAAAACACGCTTAAATTATGGAGCGGTCGTCAGCAAAGCAGGAACTTGTGTCCTCATATTTCCTGAGCTCAGTTTTAGGACACCTAGTGAAAAGTTTACAGTGTTGAGCACAATCATTGCTAGTGACGCATAAATATTTGCGAGCTAACAGATTTTGCCTGAATTCATGGCAATTGATACTTATCTACCGTCCGCAAAACTTTAGTATGAATTCAAGAGGCTTCAATAGGAAGCGATTTCTATCACAAGTGTCAGGTGGGTCCGAAAATGACCTATTTGTAATATCTTATTTTTACCAGAACATTTGGCCTTTCGAAAAATTACTGATAACAGTTGTTATTCACCGCAGATGTTACAGCCAGAAATAGTTGAAAATCATTCTTTTCCAAGCGCGACACTGTTAGAATCACACAAAGCCTGGCATTCATTTATTTACGGGACAATAACAATAGTGACACTTCAATCAGACCAGGCAATGGTTCTTGTCATCGCCTCCATGACGGGCAGAATGAACATCGCATTATTATAGCGCATGCAGCAGACACGTACGTTCCGCAGAACATGAATAATATCAAACGAAAGTTATTTTCGCCCCTAAGAATTTAGCTTGCTTTTATTTTGAGCAAGGATTATGAATAAAACATTCTGTAAGACACTTACTCTTCGCCTTCAGCCCAATTAAATTGTAGGGAACATAATTAATGAGAATTTAATTTCGTTAATAGCACAACAGCTCAAAACAGCGTGGTTCAATACCGTTCATGAGTGTTGCAAAGCCTTGCCGGAGAGAGAAAAACGACCAGCAATTTTTTCGGTGCTCCTCGACGTTGAGTGGAGCTCTTCTGAAATTAGCAGGCAATAAACTATGGAGGCAGAAATGCATCAATTTAATTGAGCTGCCTCGCATCATAGCTCGTTTGACCAGGAAACATATGACATTCAATTGACTGCTGCAAGGGCGTAAAGTTGAATAAAGGAAGCTGGAACTTTCTATTGCCAGCCGTGTAGCGCTACAGTTGCAGAGCACGAAGATTCGGAGGTAAACTCTCCTGACTCGGTGCATTGTTTAAGGATAATTGACTCACCTAGAAACTTCATGCCGAGAGAGAGAGGGAGAGAATAAAACATTTAGACGTGTTTCACTAACATATTTTTTCAAAGGCGAAAGTAGCACCCTCACTAACTGGTGAAAGACCAATACAAGAAAGCTATGTTTCTCTAGAACCTGTTGTCTTCCACTTGGAACTTATCTCTTTCAAATTAATTTCTAACTCTGTTGTCACAATTTGATCGATTCGTTAAATGTGTCCAAACAGTGCTTTCACAATCCCGTATGCTTCAGTTTTTGAATTGAATCCTATATCGAATATTCAGTTTCGGAACAATCTTGAAGGAAAAGGATCCAGCCATAGTTACTTTTCTTTGAAGAATATCATTAAGTACATCGACCCGTATGCGAAACGTTGTTGTATGAAAATACAGTGGCCTCCTCATGATTTCAACTGTTTTAGAAGCAATCATATAGCATATCAGCTGTTGTATTCTTGGGGTTCAGAGCAGGCTGACAAGACCAGGTGTTGCTGCGGCCAGTCACATGCAACCCACCATGTTTACGATGACAGCTATGGGACGTCAATCACCATTTTGTGTTAGCCCTAAAATGTGGTGACTGCTTCGAATCACTACTACTGCCCCTTGGCAGTTGAACTTTCGAAATCGTTCAATATTTTATGGTCTCGACAAGATATTATTGTCAAAATAAAACGCACCCCGTAATTATATATATCCACGCAGTATATTTATGAGGTATCTCTCTTTTCAGGCTATAACAAAATTGATGATGAACAGGTAATTTTTCAAGCGAAGTTGTTTTCAAACAAGTGAGACCGTAAATCAATGCCAATTACATGGTTTCTATTCGACATTGTCGAGTACATACAGTCGTATAATTTCGGTGATCAATGGTGAAAAATCTTCATTGCTGTACTGCAAGGTTTTATTTATTAAAGGGTCATAAATAATTGAGGGGATATCAAACTCTTTGTTTGTATCTCTGTAAATGAAGGAAATCGTTCAGACATGCGAATTTTCTGTTTATAAGACAATCAATCCTGTAGTTCAGACACGTATTCATTACTAGCAATAATATGCAGTACACTATCATTTTTACTCGTCATTTCTGATACATGATTTCCGGTCACGGTGTGCTATCCAGCTTGAATTCGAGCAGCAAACCTGTATACTTCCTGTGCGAGCGTTCCGCGCTGCATCGCGCAACCCGAGCTGAGGAGCACGCTCGAGGCAGCGAGATGTTACCCGCTCCTTCTTTCTGACCTTTTCTCATGCTGCCAATTCCGGCAGCGTCTCGAGATCGCATCGAATTTTACGCTTTGTGTCAAACTCGACAGCGTTGTGGTCAGGGTTGTTTTTTGTGTGTGAGAGTAAGCAGTAAGGTTTTTTCTTCGACGTGGTTTTTGAAATCTACGTTTTAATAGTTTGTGAAACGTACAACGTTTGAAATTTGGAATATGCCAGAGTGTTCCCGATCTTAATTCAAGTGTTCTCAATACCTGTTCGTACATGTTTTCCTAGGAAAAAGGAAATTGATGGGTGAAAAGCAGAAAGGTTTTGTGGTACAGGTCTTCTTCTCCATCTCAATCGTCTCAATCTGACAGAGCTTAGTGTCATGTCTGTCTCGAGTACCGAGTACCAACTCATGCGTTGGAAACAGAAGCGTTAACTAAACTGGTGAAAATTTAAGGACCAATAACTTGGTATAGGTATTAAATCAATCAGTGCATACATTTTTTCAGTCAAAAGCTAAAAGATACGTAACACTGTAAAAAATATCAAAAGGCCACAACTGGGACAGATAAACAAAAGATTACGAATGACTACTCTGTAGAAAACACAGGTGGGTTTAAACGCGTCTGACATAAGGAATGATTATAGTTGCATTGAAAATAAATGAGTTCATCATGTTTTCGTCAGGCTATATGAGAGGGCTTACAGAGGCTTCTCAATACACAAAATGCGTTAATTATCTTTGATAACATAGAATTTAACATATGAAACCATCTATAGTTTTAACCCAGCGGGGGTTCGCTCCACTTTTTACGCGCTATTGAACTGATGCGCGGTGACAGCGGGCCTGATGTTGGGATCGCTGGGCGGAGGGGAGACGCCTCAATAGCGGCGCGGCGGCAACCGTGTGACGCTAAATGCAAGCTGTCACAGGGACAATGTTGCTCTCTTGCACGCATTAACTTCGAGTTCATTTAATGGAATACACAGCGTCCTGGAGCTCCCGATGATTGTTTCGTCATTTTACTTCGCCTTTAATGAAGACTCGAAATGGGAAGAACTTAAAATTTACAACGAAGTTTTTGAGAAAGGCTGTTCAAAAAATTAGTTCAACAACCCTAATTTTATTACGTAAAAATGGTAAACATTTCAATCTTCGTTTCCTTGTTCTTCTCTTTCGGTGGAAAAATGAGAAGGAAATCATTTCTTTCAAGTCGCTGATGAGATCAACAAAGGGATTTCAAGTCCTTCTAAAGCATCTTAAGGGCTCAACGTCAGCTGCCACCGCTCGTTAGTCAGCGTGAAGCGGCAAGAATGCCTCTTTTGTGCATGTGCGTGCCCTTGCTGTCGTATTTCTATTTTATGATGCAGATCTACCGTACATCTAAGTCCCAACACACTGCTGCTCAATTTGGCGCCTTCAAATTATGCTTTCGTAATTTTCAGTTAAAGTTGCCTGAATGAATGTTGACTTTCTTAGTTAAAATTGAGTCCACATAACATGAATCAGCGGATGCTCGAATTCTATCAAAAACGAAAGTTGCATCCAAAAGCATTCAATTTTTTGTATTTTCGACAACTTATTCATACACATACAAGTAGGCTATAAATTTTCGACGAGTTTTCTAAACAAGGTAAGGAATTCAAAAACATTACAACATGAGTTCACTCTGAAAGAACACGAACTCTCTTCATTCCTTTTAGCGTTCAAGACTGGATCTATATAAAAAGCGCTATAACTGTTGTTGTGAAATGTGAAACTTTCGCACCCTTTGGATATAATTTTTTATCGAAAGAACTTTCAATCATAATTTTTACGCGAGGCTGTGCTTACTCTGAATGATCATCTATTAATGTTTAGACTTGACGTTTTCTCTCTATCTGCGTTCATACCAAATTGCTCAGGGCATCCATCATACTGCCAATGATTCATGCTGAATATGAGATGTATTTTAGACAGCAGCTCGCACGCAACAAACCCATGACCTGTGATGGAGCACTTGTGAACCTGATCATTTAGCTCTCCGTTGCGGCTGCACACATGCTCTCTTCCTGCGTCTTGCGTAGCGCCCTATCCCTGCGCTTGCTGCTGCAGCGGAGACTTGTGCTCCGTCTCCAGGCCGGCGCTCCGTGTTGAACACTGGGCCCATTTTAGACTGGTATTCTCATCTTAATCTTTCTGGTGCAGGAGAGGAGGATGAAGACTTGTAAATAACACTGTCCAGCAGAATATATCAATGCTGTATTCTCGTTCGTATAATGATATGACCACTGCTGACGGAAATGACTTGGCTGACAGAACTTACTCAAGTGATAAGAATATCATTATTGACCGGTATGTTAAGCTTGTAACATTTGACTTCTGGATTTGTATGGTCTCGTGAACGCTATCATCTCGTGAAAAATTTGTTATGTCAAGAACAACTATAAGGAACGCAAGCGCACTATTTTTCATGAGTGAGCAATGACATAAATTCTCGTCATTTATACTGCGGCACAAAATTTCACAAATAATGCTACTCCAACTTATATTCTGTCGCTTATGTTTTAACAGAAGTGTATGTAGAAAGAATGTTGCTGCAACTTTTAACTAGAACGTTGTTCTGCATGGTCTCGTGTGAATATATTCACAAAATTAAATATAATCTTTTCAGCACACAACATCCGTCTCAATTAAAACTTTTCCACCTGATCGATGAAAGTCTTCAAAACAGGTGTTCATGTTTGGCGATGGTTAGGTGAAGCAAAATATGGAAATGGGGAATCTTTTCAAAGGTCACTTGTTTGATTGAATGCGAACAAACGTGTAACATTTTTTTTGCCGAAGACTTAGAGCATTGAATGTGCTGGCTATATAGATTAGCATCGGCCGCGCTCGTTGGAGCAGCGCAGAAAAAGTGTCCATCACGAGGACGAGGGCGCGGTGGGTGTCGCCCATTTGTCTTGCCTCGTAGCCGTTGACACGAAATTTGCCGTGCATTTTATGTTAAGTGAAGTAAGTGCAGCAAATTGCAACTGTTGCCATCACATTTATTCGGATGAAGACCCGCAAATTACACTGTCCAACAGATAATAGATGGAAATTGTGCATGATGCATGAAAATTGCTGAGCATAATGTCGTGCTCAGTTGGAGAGTAGAACTTGGGCCAGGGCTCATGCCTCAAACGAAATTATGACCAAGTAACTATTCGAACTTTCTGCTACCAAAAATAGATGGCTTTAAAAACAAAATTACTCAATAAAATGACAATAAGTCAGTTACGAAGCTTGCAACAAATTTGACAAACGACTTTGAGTCTTGTATCGATCATTCTCATAGAAGCAATTAGATGAAGTGTATTCTCGAGATGTTCTGCCTGAGTAATATTGAGATTCTTTCTTGCTCATTGAATACATTAACCTCGGTGAGTGATGAGCTTCATTTTAACGATTTGTAATTTCCAAACAATTTTGAAATATATGTAATCTTAATATTATAAAATTGATGAAATTTTCATATTGCTAAAATGTTTCTATGTGTAACTGCCGGTATTTCATGTGTTCTGACAAAGTTTAAAGTTACAAACAAACATTCTGTTTTTTTCAGAGCCAAATAAAATTAGCCTGCCTCATTTCCGGCTGAGGAGCAAAGAGATGGTGTCGTTTAAACCTACAAATTCCTTGGCTGGCGACGTGCGCGCTGGCGTGCAGTCGCATGTTTCACTGAAGAATTTTTAAATTGAGTTCAAAATTTTCGGCGAAGAGTTTCTACACTCAACATCAATAATACGCATAGCTGTATAAGAAAGATTAATGATGCGGAATCATCATTAAAAAGCTTTATTTTTTTTATCAGGCGTCATTATTGCGTCAGTAATTTATTGTCGCGTAAATTATTGGATGGAACAATGAGTAAACTAAATTAAATCTATCAAACATTGTTGGTAAATTCTTCTGTTTGGCAAAATTCATCAATCACTGGACTCTTTCATCAATTATTGGAGGAGAGAAGGGCGGGCTTCATCCATCAAAGAGAGTAATGATTCACATCCATCAAGCAGAGCCATCATTCTCTCATACAATGGCTGACTCACCGTCACGCACACTCAGAACGCCACGCATCACCGTCAGTCATTGAGTTATGAATTGTTCCACTTGCACTTTTCCGCCGTATCTCATAACGAGACGCGGCGCGGCGCAACTCGCTCGGGAGCGCTGCAGTTGCCCGCTCTGACGTTCTGAGAAACACTTCGCGTGGCTGGGTTCAAGGGCGCTGCAATATGTTCGTCCAAATGAAGACATAATTAATGACTGCACGCAAAAAGTACTTGGCCGACAGGACTTTCTTTACAGGTTAAAATAGCATTACAATCGCTGATGAATATGTTTTGTTTAAACGGTTCAGTTCTTGTGTTCTGTAGCAAATGTATGTTCGTTTACCTCTGCTGTGTAATAATATAAAGCTAAGGTTCGCAACTACTACTAAATTGCACCTAATAACTCTTTAACATGAAGAAGAAATATGAAAGGAAGAAAATAAAAACGATTCATTTAAAAAAAGGTGATACATGAGCCAAAATGAGTTTTGAATATTTTGTAACATGAGCGTCCTACATTGATTGACAAACCGTAAAACAACAGCTGTGAAACAAAATAAAAATCTATTTTCTTCGACATTTTGTTCTAGAAACGAGGACTGAAAACTTATAAATACTGTGAGTACTGCTGGAAAATGCCGTGGAGGATAGTCTTCTTTCAACATTCGCGGCAGTTGATGTAGTTGAAAGCTTTTATAGTGAGTGGAAGTAAATAATTTTGCATCTAAAACTAAGAAACTGACATTAAAGAAATTTGAAACAAGTTTTTCGTGCATACATATCAACAAGTGCGCACCATAGTAACCAGCGCAGGGAAAATGCTTTGCCCTATAACAGAAAATTTTTCTGCTGATTTGCTACTGAAATGATGCATAAAATATTCCCTAGAGCCAGAAACGGGAAATGCTGTCGCACAAGGCTAGCAAAAATATTTTACCATGCGTAGAACTGTAAACAGAAACGAAATAGTTATAGAAAGTAAAGAAGAAAAGTTAGCATTTTTGATTTTAAAACTCAACACAAAATTGTTTAAATTTAATTTGCGAAAGTGAAACGATTGGCTTTATAATACCAATGGCAGTGATTAAATCAACTACTAGCACTGTCTCAAAAACGTTCTCTATTTGTTGAGATAGAAGAGAAGACCTAAACACTCTAATGAACTGACAAAAATACTGTACTAAATGATTTCAAGTAATGAGAAAGGGTCAGCCAAACATAATTTACAAACAATTGGAACACGCACGTTTAAACATGTGAACAAATATATATATACAGAAGTAAATTTTAACGCTTTGCTCTTAATACGATGTGTGAAAAAGACGTAAGATTATTGTTTTTTCCCAGATTACAAGAAAGTGCATCTATCTCACAAACTCTCATAAGAAATTCCAGCTCATCAACGAGAAAAAATTCATTTTGAAGTCACTACTGTAATAAGAGCAGATGAATATTACCTCCTGTAAAATTGTTTAAATTTTCAAATTCATGCTGATTTTGTGAGAGTGGTTATCAGGGATACTTGTTAGTAGCCCTGAGTATTACCAGAGCGTTAGTCACATCAATATCTCAGAAAAAGTCAATTCAGAATGCAATATAGGAGGCGCTCATCAAGTGTGAGGTTGGAGAACAAAGAAAGTCATCCATATAGCAACTTCAAAACCTTTGTGAATTTCTAATATAAAATATATAATATATCAAAGGACATTTAGCGCTTTATTATTTAATGACTAGAATAAACTAAAGAAATTTTGTACCAAGAAACGGAGAAATTTGGTGGTATACTTTCGATTGCTACCGCAGCACACTATTGCAAACGTTGCTCTGACCGTACGTTGCAGTCACGACACAGGCTGCTCTCAGCGCCGGTAAATAGAGCAAATGAAATATTGAGTACATCCTCGACACGGGAAATAATGTTCGGCACTCCTAGTTGAAATACGGACAATTTATAGAACCAACGGCATGGTAATTCCGAAGAATCAGTAATATTTCTAAAACTAAGTGATAATATATTTTCAGGTAACATTCGCTTGATTAGACTTCATATGAATAGAAAAGAAAAGAAAAAGAAAAACGGTTTATTTCCAATAGAGATGATACAAAAGTACCATCATTGGTTTTTAAAATATCTTCAAATTAATACACTTAGATGATACACACACACGAGTATTGAAAAACTCGTGTCACTAGTCAAAAGAAATGATTGAGGGCAATGAACTCCTAATCTAGCTTAATCTACATTTGATAATACATGTAATGATAATTTTAAGAGATAACACAATTTCATGGACGATGCATTTTCATTGTGGGGTGAAAACACTTTTGACAGTTTACATGTACATGACATAAAACTTCGCAATTCTTGACGCCAGGAAATAATATATGAAATCGCTTGTTTCGGTCAATGTTCACAAGTGTCATTTTAAGGAAGCATGAAAAAAAAGAAAAATATATATATATATATATAAATATATATCCATATACACACATATGTACACATACGTATGCATGTGTGTATATATCCATACACACACTCACACACACACACACATACACACACACACACACACACACACATATATACATATGTGTACATATAAGCATGAGGACCAAGAAGATTATAGGTTTTGTATTTCTGATTCAACAATTTTAACCTAACGGTCATTAGTTAACAAGCATTTTATTTAAATATAAATGGATGATCGCACAACAAATGTATAGTTTTTACATGAATGCTTTACAATACTAAAGATATGACGAGTTAGGTAATGTTACAAGTTGACAGTGCACAGAAAAAAGACCATTATCTCTAGTAAAATGCTAGTTGTCAGTCTAGTACACACATATGTGCACGTATACATGTAAATACTTACACATACACATGCACAAATATACCCACGCACATATTTACACCTAACTCGTAAACATACACAAATGCATTTCTATGCATCGAGGCAATACATACGCATTCTACAGAGTGTCATACGCATAGCGTGGACACGTACACATTTACACAAGTAAGCATGTGCGCAAATATCAGCGTATAAACTAGTCAGTATAAACCAGAATTCCAATCGAGGGAAACGGAGAAAATATCTTTTATTATAGCATGAATTTTATAAAATTTCGTACTAAAAATAGTGGCACAAAACAGTCTACTTGAGTCAGAAACATGAAAACGATTGTGGGACGTGAATAAGAAAGAAAACATTAATGTCCTATAAAGGTTTCATATTAGAAAAAAAAAAATCACATTATCTTTGAAATATGGCGCAAATTGTCGTCAATTGATGAACAAACATAGGTATCACATTATTATAAGCATATAACTATAAGCTGAATAAGTATATTACTGCAGTATAAATGGATGATCACACAACGAATTTATTTTTTTTACATGGATGCTTCACAATTTCATATTAGAAAAAATACATTATCTTTGTAATATGGTGCAGAATGTCTGTAATTGATCAACACACACACACATAGGTACCATGACGGTCTAGTTTGATGCTTGCACAGAAACGGAGAGGAATGACATAGAATGCACCTTCGACTGGTTCATCTACTCTAGTGCACACAGTTGTACGTGCACATATACACACCCATATGCGCACATACACCTATATACGTACACACATAAACAAGTAAGCATGTCCGCAAATGACAACGTATAGGCGGTCAAATCATAATACCTACGCATACTTCAAAACTGTTGTTTGATGTCTTGAATTATAAAACAATGAGTGAGGGAGATTGTTCAGCAATGGAGATACCAGGTAAATGAGATTCGTCAGTACTCATTCAGTATGTTCTGTAACTAAGGATTATTATTGAGACACAAGATGACGAGTTATTTTGGCTTTAAATTCTCTCGGTCTTCGAGGGACTTTAATACTCAGGGGAAGTTTGTTCCACAGTAAGGCGCCTGATATGGACAGAGCCTTCTGCCCTAAGTAAGATGAACGATAGTTGACTAAGACATTATTGTTTCTGTTCGGTTTTTGATTGGTTACAGTGGGTGGATGGAAACGCACTATCTCAGCATTGCTCTGAGGAAGATATAACGAGGAGAATACGTATTGGGCCTTCTGCATGAGGAGCCTTTCTTGGATAGGGATCCAGCCGAGTTTATTGAGGAGAGGGGTTACGTGATCACTTCTTTTGAAATTACCGTTGCATACCACCTTGGCTGCAAAATTCATGCATTTTTGTAAGTCCCTTTGAAGGTATTGAGGTAAGTCTCCCCATACTAGGCTGCAGTAGTCAATGCGCGATAACACAAGGGATTGAATGGCTAATAATCTGGATTTTTCGTCTAGCATACTTTTTAGACGATGAAAAAATATTAAAGTTCCGTAGATTTTGTTGCAAGTAGTCTCAACGTGAGATTTGAAGGACATATTTCTATCGAACCAAATACCTAGATTTTTAACTTTTTCTGATGCATTAATTTTATCATTTCCAACTGCAAGAGTAAGATCTGAAGTTTTTTTAATTGCATCTTTGGATCCAAAAATAATGCATTGTGTTTTATTAACATTTAATTTGAGACCATTTCGGTCGTACCATGATTTCAGGCTAGTCAGTAAAGTTTCGGCTTTAATTTGCGTCTGTGGTATTTCCGATACAGAACTTGTTATTGCAATTTGAACATCATCTGCATACATTGAGATCCGTGTGTTAGGAGGCATTGGAGGGAAATCATTAATGAAAATAGAAAACAGTAGCGGACCAAGAATGGATCCTTGGGGAACACCAAAATTGTTTTGAATGAATGGGGACAATTTGTTTTCTATGCGGACTGCATGAGATCGATTTGACAAGTAACTTTCAAACCATTGCGTGTCTATTCCCAAGTTCAGTATTTTACGTAGAAGTCTTTCATGTTGGACACTATCGAACGCCTTAGAGAGATCGAGTAGTAGCAAGAGTGTTACATTCTTTTGATCGATGTCACTGTATATTTTTTCAGATATATTGAGCAGAGCGTCTTGAGTGCTAGTATTTCTTCTATAGGCATATTGATTTTGGTGGAGTAAATTTGACTCGTCCAGGTGAAATGACAGTTGATTTGTCACCACTTTCTCCAATAGTTTGGACATGACAGGCAAAAGACTAATGGGCCTGTAGTTTGATGCTGTATTCAGGTCACCACTTTTGTGCAACGGTCTAATAATGGAGTGTTTCCATTGGTTTGGAAACGTATTGGTTACTATTGATGTATTAATTATCAGACGAATCCATGGTGCTGTAACAGGGAAACTGTCTTTGATATATTGAAGACTGATACCATCATGTCCAACTGCCTTTGTGTTTTTTAGTGAGTATAAGATGTTTCGTAACTCTGGTAAATCGACAGGGCGTGCGTGGTCTCCACTTGACATCAGTCCTCGAGGGTGCAGTGGGGCATGAATTTTCAATTGTCGTTTCATCTGGATTGGTACACACCTCACTGAAAACTTGAGCCCCTACTTTTGAAATAATGTGTTGAAATCCGTGGCTGTTGCCAAGGGATTTTCAAAATTACTTATGCGATCTAAATTTTTATATGGGGCTACCTCACTAATGATTTCACAAGTTCGCTTCGGGTTATTTTTAGCCGTTATCAGTGCCTGGTGGAAGTGAGTTTGTTTCGCTTCAGTGATTTTCTTTCGAAGAATTTTTTCATGTTCTTTATATCTCTTGTATAAGGTACTGTTTGATCTATTGTTTTTGTACTCTCGCAAGTTAGCTTTCTTTATTCTGCTCATCTCTTTAACTTCGTCAGTAATCCAAACAGTCCGTTTTGGCTTGTTTTTTTTTGGTGATGTAAGGTGCACATTCGTCGAGAGCTGCTGTGAAGTTCTCGTTGAAAATTGACACTTGTATGTCAACATCGTCAGATTGCATCATTTTCTGGAATTCGGTAGACCTATCGAGTAGTTTTTCTTGAAATAGTTCTGCTGAATAGTGCCTTTTCGAGCGATGGGTCATTAAGCGGTATTTTTGTCTATCCTTCGCAATATTAATTTCACATTCTATAGAGTGGTGATCGGAAATAGAAGGTGATATTACTGTACTAAGTATTGCGGTGGGATTATTTGTGATTGCTAGATCGTGGAGAGTTGCAGAGACTTTAGTGATGAGAGTTGGTTCTTTGACCATTTGTGATAAGCTTAGTTTATACAATAGTTTGCTTAGCTGATTGTTTTTGTCCGTTAGGTCAACATTGAAATCTCCGAAAGCAAAGAATGATTTTTTTGCCTGAAGGATTTCTTTGAAGGTTTCCTCAATGAAATCTAGTGTTAGATTTAGGGGAGACGATGGGTGCCGGTAAAGGCTGCCAATGATTATTGATTTGTGTTTATTTATTTGCACTTCTAACCAAACCATTTCAATGCCTTCGCAAACTTTATTCGTCAGTAGTGAAGATGTTGAGTATATTTCTTTCACAAAAATACAAGATCCACTACCTCGGCTGGTTTTAGTGCCATCGTAGCGGTACAACACGTAATCAGGAATGTTAAAAAATGAACTTTGGGTTCGTGAATCAAACCATGTTTCTGAGACACACAAAATGTCAATTTCTTCAGTGACCAACATTACTCTGATTTCATCCAATTTACCATTCAGGCTTCGAGCATTTACATGCTTGATTTTGATTTTACCTATATTAGCACTCTTTTTAAAGGTAGCGAGGTTACTATCTCGATGGGATCGTTCAGGGGATTTATCGATTTTGTCTAAGTTGCCCAGGGTGTTTGGCCCAGCATCTGCTATGTAAGAAAGTCTACTATTTGGCTGGGCAGCGGCACTTTGTCAAGATGAGGTAACCCCGGTCTGATTTTTGCCTTGTGTGACAAGAGCACTGTAGTGATCGTTTTTACGATGGAGTAGTAGTGGAGGGTTATTATTTGATAACTCTGAAATGGCAACGACTGATATTTTCAAAACACAATGATCTCGTTCATCCAGGACGAGAAGTTTTTGGCCTGTCACATGTTGTGTCCCGAGTACGAACCGTTAAGTTTTCACCACAAAAAAGGAGTAAGGACGGTTGGACGTGAGTCCGACATCTGGACTGCTATAAAAAAGAGTCCTGCAACTCAGCATAAACCCGGCGTGAGAAAGGGCCACGCTTACCCAGCGAGGGCTCGACCGTTACAAAAAAGAGGCAACACCGAGGCAACGCCTGCGCTCCCAGGGGCAGCGCGGCAGCGTGGCAACGAAGTGGCATCAGCGTGGCAGCGGTATGGCAGCGTGGCAGCGTGTGGATGGCAACAGCAGCCCGGTCTCAGCAGGCTGGCGGCTGGGCCATAGCCACAACAAACAATGGCGATCAGCGGCGGCATCGGGCGAGTGGAAGCGAGCGAGTGGCAGAGTGGCCGAGTGGCAATGAGTAGCCGCGACGATACTGCGGGCGTCAACTTCAACGGCTATGATCAGCTGCGGTAACTCCTGCAGCACGACAGCTACTTAAAGGGTTCGACGAGGGTTAGGGCATCATCATTATAGAGCGAAACTCCGACGCTAGAAGGTCTCATCGTGCCACCTCATTAGATGTGTTAAATTTGCATACGGCGAGGCACTCCGTATTTGACTCTGACTCTGTGTTAATTTCACGTAATAATTTAACGTACAATTCGAGACCTTATTATAGAACTTCGTCACCGCTGCATACTCAAGTTGCGTAAGACTTATGTAGCAATTGTTCCTATATTTGCTAGTCTCATCTACCCCATTGTCATATTTTGTGTACATCTTTCATTATAACAAGTAAAAACGACGTGGCCACGTTGAAAGAATCGTGTTTTCTTTCGGAAAACAACTCCTTTGATTTTTAGACTTGAAAAGACGTAAAAAAATTGAAAAACCTTGAACTTGGATTCTAAAAGAAAAGAGGCTATAACAATTGGTGGGCAGCGAGTGTGGGATCATAACCCATTAAAACTTAACATCTCCGCAAGAGACCGCTGTTGCCACGCTACCTATTCAAAAAAAAAAAATAGATGTTTAACGTATCTGGCCAAATAATTGTTCATTAGGAAGTTTATTTCACTCATCATTGTACCCATTCTATTCACATAATTTATGTCATTGTATTGATTTACTCGTATATTTCCCATGTGATTTATTGTCATTATTTGCACCTTGTGTCAGTGTATTGATTTATTTCGTGTGAACTTGTACCATATTTACTATTTTGATGCTTTACCCATTTATTGTCTCATTCCCATTGCGTAATTTAACCCATTTACCTTTCTAATATGATTATTGTGCCTATTCAAAACCCCATTTTATCCCCATTATGACCCTATTTTCTATTACTGTTGTTGATGTTATTGACGATTCATTTATTTCTGTGCATTTGGAAACTTATTGTGCGAAAAAACTCAATTATGTCTGTGTATTTAGAAACATATTGTACGAAA
This sequence comes from Morinoia aosen, assembly GCA_030386875.1. Taxonomy (NCBI): domain Eukaryota; kingdom Metazoa; phylum Arthropoda; class Malacostraca; order Amphipoda; family Talitridae; genus Morinoia; species Morinoia aosen. The sequence continues at coordinate 41,995,226 of CM059571.1, forward strand.
TATTGCATTTAAACTTCTAATTTGAAAATCTAAAATTGCTATCAGTGTTCATTGTGAATCTATTTTGCTTCGCCAATTTTGCCCTAATTATCAGTTGAAACCATGGCTGGGGACGATAATGAAAGTAATCAAAGTAACAATGGTGAGAACAATCAAAGCAGCTTTGTCACTTTAAATCACGCAATTGAACTACCTAAATTTAATGGTGAAGGCTGTGTAACTTCATTTTTAAAACACTTTCAGACCAGAGTTGACATTTACACTAATGATAAAGACTTGCAATGTCGTTATTTGAAAAATGCTCTTACTGGGAAGGCTTGGGATTCTTATGTTCTCAAGTCCGACCAATTGATCACACTGGAAGATGTCAAGACTTGGCTTGTTTCTGTTTACAAGGGAGCCATGAATTACCGAAAGACAGTCCACAAAATTCTATTTAATTTGCATCAAGAGAATGATGAGACAGTCAATGCATTTGCAACTCGCGTTCTTGCTGGCTGGAAGGACGTGTTCGGTCCAGAATGGCACTACGAGGATAGCAAAGCACAAAAGATACTCATTCCTACTATCATTAAAAATATGAATCCCAAGATCAGTGAAAATTATCTCATGATTTTGATCCTGAGAGTGTGACGAAACTCCTAGACAAAGCGAGGTCAATTGAGGAGTCTTTGATCGAAGAAAGAACTGTGTTGAGCCGGAAGAGGCGAATTCACGAAAGTGATGTGGTGGTTGAGAAGTACCAATACAATTCACCACAAAAGCGAGCGTACCAGCCTAAAAATCCATTCAAATGGCAAAGTGCTTCACACAAAAATGCTCGCCCGTTTAATAATTATCAACGCAAATTCAATGGCCATTCGAGTCAGAATGGTGACATCGCAGCAGTAAAGTCAAAAAACTTCCACGGCAACCGAAAGGCTTTTCCCCCGTGATTTTGCTAAATATTGAACAGAAAAAATGCTCCACTTTCGTTGATTCAGGCTCTTCCGTGACTCTTGTGAAATCTTGTGTAATTAGCAAATTATTTAAAACTCCACCCCGAATTAAACGATGCACTAAAGTTCTCTGTTCTGTTAATGGAGATAATCTCCACACTCGAGGTACGATTGACCTGAAATTTAAACTAGGTGATGTTGAGTATTGTCATTCCGCTATTATTGTGGAAGATTCTTACTTCCCCGGAGCTGTCTTGATAGGCCGAGATTTCCTTAAGAGATTCGGTATTGAAATAAAATACAGTCAGCATGAGAAAGGTCACGTGAGAATTAATGATAAAATTTACCCATTTCAATCAATTGCTGCTTCTAATTCAGTAAATTTTGTGAAACAATCTGAGGATGCATCATTCAGTGTCGCGAGAATGTCACATGATCTGACTATTGAGGGAGGCACGTTGTGCCATTCCTTTTTGAGAGTTCCCAAGCACATGAATGGAAAAACAGTCGTCCTAAAACAGAGCGTTACGTGCAAAGGAATAGCAGTACCTCGTACGTTAGCCACTGTCCGTGATGGTACCGTGCCTGTAGTTTTTGTAAATTATAATGATAAGAATGTTCTTGTACCTAGAAATAAAATTTGTGCTACCCTAGATGTTGCTATTGAAGAGCCGGAGTCTGGCTCAGACGAAAGCGAAAGTGATGCTCGAGCTCAGGCACAGCGCAAGGCCTATGAGGCGGTGGCTGTAGTACACGGCGACCATGGATGTAGGCAAGCGAGCGAGTCAGCTCAGTGCCAGACTGACCAGGATAGACAGACCGAGGCTAGGAATAGCAGGCTCATACGTGACACAGAGAGACGTCGGGAGCCCGATTTCAATGAAATGATAGACGATGTTGATTTGTCTCACCTGAATTTAGATCAGAAAACGACCCTTGTAAATTTGATTAACAAACACAGGAATGCGTTCGCGGTTGGAGACGAGATTGGTCATGCGCGAAATGCTGTGCATAGATTAGATGTTCAGGGACACTCCCCCATAAATACCCCGCAGTATCGAGTTCCCCACGCTACAAAACAATTGGTTGAAGAGCATGTCCAGGAGATGCTCAGGCAAAAAGTTATTGAACCAAGTTTTTCGCCTTGGTCTTCCCCAATCTTAGCTGTACGTAAAAGTGATGGTTCACATCGGATCGTAGTTGACTTCCGACTTATCAATAAGATTTGTAGGAAAGACTCTTTCCCTATTCCGAATATGACAGACACCTTGGAATCTCTAAAGGGCTCAAACTTGTTCACCACTTTAGATATGAGAAGTTCCTACCATCAGATTGAACTGTCCCCAGAGAGCAGAGATATTACCGCTTTCAAAACACCGACAGGTAGTTATAGGTATTGCCGTTCACCCCAAGGTCTTATCACATCTGCGGCTGCACTTCAAAGAGCAGTCAACATGGCTTTTTCTCCATTCATTTCAAAATTTCTGTTCTGTTATGTTGACGACATCATTATTTACTCTAAAAATTTCGAGACTCATGTCGAACATTTGGATAAGGCGCTGCTTCAAACGGCTGCTTCAGGCTTCAAACTAAGTCTCAGAAAATGCCAATTTGCTGCGAGTAGCGTGACCTTTCTTGGAATCAAAGTCAGTTCAGAGGGACTAACTCCCAGACCTGACAAAGTGCGAGCTTTAGCGGATGCTTTGAGACCTAGGAGTGTTAAAGAGGTGAAGAGATTCTTAGGCTCTACCGGATTCTTTAGAAAGTTCATTAAAAATTATGCTCATATCGCGGCACCTCTAACCGAGCTTACAAAAAAGACGAATGTATTTAAATGGACTGACGTCCATCAGCGAGCTTTCGATGACTTGAAAGATAAACTTGTGTCTGCGCCTATACTTAAATTTCCTGACTTTCAGAGAGAGTTTGTGTTGCACACTGATGCCTCGGGCATTGCAATTGGTGGAGCATTACTTCAGATGCATGACGGCATCGAGCTGCCAGTAGCATACTATAGTCGTAAATTAAAAGGAAACGAACTTAAGTACTCTGCAACAGAACTCGAAGCTCTTGCTATCCATGATTCAATCAAACATTATGATGCGTACCTGTACTTAAATGAATTTGTCGTAGTAACAGATCACCGTCCCTTAACGTTCATTTTTGCTAATAAAACAGGTAACCACCGTATTTCAAGATGGGCTCTGCTTCTCCAGGAATATAATTTCTCTGTTCGGTACAAGCCGGGAGCACAACACCATTTGCCCGACTATTTGTCTAGATCCGAAAGAATCGTCAACGCTATCGTTGACACTGCTGAGTCCAACTGTAGTAATAAGAATGATCCTAAAATTAATGCTGATGTTCCTTCTAGAATTAAGCCTTGTTCTAATAATAATGCGACAGATGTTCCCGTCGACGACGTGTGCCCTCCACCCGTGTACAGTGAACGTGATAAGAGTGTTGCCGTCGAGGCAAAGCAATTGAGCCTGGATGATGTTGTTTCAGAGCAAGAAAAGGACTCACTTTGGTCTGGTGTAAGAAACTTGTTAACTGGCAATGACTTGGGTGATACTAAGATTTCAAACATTGACGAATATTTCATTGATGAGAACAATGTCCTGTGTAGATTGTCGAGAAAGAAACGCAGAAACGGTAGAAGTAATGTACAAATAGTCATTCCTAAGTCTTTAGTTAAGGTAGCTTTAAAGCTGAGCCATGACAACGATTTGTCCGCTCATATGGGTTTCCTGAGAACTCTTGAACGTGCCAGAGATAAATTCTTCTGGATTAATCAGATTCGTGACGTCAAAGACTATGTAAAGAAATGTCTAGCTTGCCAACGAACAAGATGGCAAGGTCAATTTAAAGTTCCCTTAGGTAAATTCCCTGAAATTTCATATCCCCTTGAAAGAGTTGCAGTTGACCTTGTTGAACTTCCTGTTAGTTACGCTGGCAATAAATATCTCCTGACAATCGTGGATCATTTCACAAGATATGTCGATGCTTACCCCCTTACAAATAAGTCTGCTGATACTGTCACCAGAGCTTTCGTCCAATACGTCGGAAAGTTCTCAGCCCCAAATACTATTGTCAGTGATAGAGGCAGCGAATTTACCAATAAGCTATTTCAGGATGTCTGCAAAAATCTTAAAGCGAGATCACAAACGACTACTGCTTACCACCCGATGGCAAATGGATGCTGTGAGAGACTCAATGGCATCTTGAAAACTGCAATTTCTCACCTGGCCGCGGAAGATAAATTTAGCTGGGACGAGAGCGTTCCCTTTGCGACTCTCGCGGTGAATACTTCCTATCAGACTGCGATTAAAGACACGCCGTTCTTCTTGTTCTACGGTAGAGATGCTAACCTTCCTTACCACGACATCTTCAAGGAGCAGCCCATCAATTACGCATGTGACCAAGAGTATTCAACAGAAGTTTCGCTCCGACTGTCCAAAGCATTTGCTGCTGTTAGAAAGAACTCTGAGGCGGCCAGGCAAGCTGCGGCGAAGATCTACAATCGAACGGCCAAAGAATGTGATGTCCAAGCTGGGGACCTTATTATGTTGAGGAATGGAGGAGGGCGTGTCGAGGACAGAGCCTTCCCATCTAGGTTCAGAGGCCCGTATAGAGTCACTTCTAGACATGGAAATAACATCACTATCAGAGGCCTCTACTCAGACAGAAAAGAGCAGAAGGTGCACCTGAACCGTGTGAAACGTGCTTATCTTGACGACGCCATGGCCTTCCCTTTCAACAACGACGAAGAAAAGGACGAACTGCAAGGGGCAGAGACGAACGACATTCCTACAGTGCCGAGCACAAGCCAGAGAAATGAAGGAATGATTCCTAGATATTCTCTGAGGAATCGGACGAGACGCCCAAACTATGTATGATTATTTGTGTCTCGCAAGAACGTCCCAAAAAACTTCGATGATGATTGCTCCATTTTATTCTAAAGATGTACTATGTTTAATATTAAGAATGTTTTCTAACCATTTCCCTTGTGTTTAACATTTCTTTCATATTCCAATTTTAGGATAAGTGCTTCGAATTAAATTTAAATGATTTCTCCAGCGAAATGCAGATAGGATGTATTACATGATTAATGTCGATTTATAAATGAATCAGATAAAAAATTTTTTACTCGATGTCAAATTTGTAACCCGTTCGTATGCCTTTTCCTAGCTCTTCCCCAGGAATGCGTGCTAATACGTAGGAACTTTCCTTTACAGCCCACTAATTATCCGAGATATTGGATGTCATATTATGTATTTCTCATTAATTTCATTTACCATGCATTTTGTGTTCTCTAACGGATTTCTTTGAGCTTATTGCGTTAGATTACTTTGATCTCTCATAAATTTCATTTACCTAGCATTTATTTTATTTTGCGTTAGTTATAATATTCTCTAAATGGATTTCTTAGAACCTATTGCGTTAGATTCTAGTAAAAATGCTATCGAAGGATGGTACACCGGGCTGTAAATGACAAAGGGTAAGATGGGATGAGTAGATGGACACAATTGATTACGATAAGTCAAAGAAATCCGAGAGAAAAAATTTGTCAAAGCCTGAGATTAACGTGGAACGATTAATTACAGCGATGCTGGGCCAACTGGGGCCCAGGAGCAGCGGCAGCACACACCCTCCTCTCTCCACCGCAGCTGCGCCGCGGCTGAGAAGCCGTGTACAGGCGCGCAGCACCCACGCACCGCTCGCCAGCGCGGCAGTGCAGCGGCCCAGGGGCAGTGTGCAGGCGCACAGTACACTACCAACGCTATGGCAACACCGCTCTCCATACCAGCTGTTTCTACTACGCGCCGTCAGCGACGACCTTGCTATAAAAGGGCTCGCCTCAGCTGTCCTGGCGTGCCTCGACCACAGCTGTACAGACGCAATAGGCGGACCCAGCTTCCCATCTGCAGCAACAGTACACCCACTCGCACAAAGGACTGGACTTTCCCCTGAACATCTATATTTTCGCCAGACACGGATTCAACTACGGCGAAGAAAAAATAAAGAAGATACCGTTGGACAGCAATATGTCCGTAGTAACTACACGCAGGAGGTCGAGTATAGACTGATCGAATACATATTCGACATTTCATTAGGATGGTTTTTACCCCTTTAAACGTCTTCAGAAGGCCTCTGATAGAACGTCATTAGCCAAGAGAGAAGGTCTTCGATAGTGAATTGGAATAGGACGTCCCGACGACTACAGTAAGCTATCGCTTGTTCAGGATCTTCGATTCAGAAGTGCGTCAGAAGCACAAATCTCAAGGCTTGTCTAATTTCACCCCTGCAATGAAGTACGAATCTCAGATGCGTGACTTCAGTAGACGGAAACTTCCATTTTACATCCAGGAGGATGCTGATTAATATAGGTTGGGGGGATTCTGTTGTGTCCCGAGTACGAACCGTTAAGTTTTCACCACAAAAAAGGAGTAAGGACGGTTGGACGTGAGTCCGACATCTGGACTGCTATAAAAAAGAGTCCTGCAACTCAGCATAAACCCGGCGTGAGAAAGGGCCACGCTTACCCAGCGAGGGCTCGACCGTTACAAAAAAGAGGCAACACCGAGGCAACGCCTGCGCTCCCAGGGGCAGCGCGGCAGCGTGGCAACGAAGTGGCATCAGCGTGGCAGCGGTATGGCAGCGTGGCAGCGTGTGGATGGCAACAGCAGCCCGGTCTCAGCAGGCTGGCGGCTGGGCCATAGCCACAACAAACAATGGCGATCAGCGGCGGCATCGGGCGAGTGGAAGCGAGCGAGTGGCAGAGTGGCCGAGTGGCAATGAGTAGCCGCGACGATACTGCGGGCGTCAACTTCAACGGCTATGATCAGCTGCGGTAACTCCTGCAGCACGACAGCTACTTAAAGGGTTCGACGAGGGTTAGGGCATCATCATTATAGAGCGAAACTCCGACGCTAGAAGGTCTCATCGTGCCACCTCATTAGATGTGTTAAATTTGCATACGGCGAGGCACTCCGTATTTGACTCTGACTCTGTGTTAATTTCACGTAATAATTTAACGTACAATTCGAGACCTTATTATAGAACTTCGTCACCGCTGCATACTCAAGTTGCGTAAGACTTATGTAGCAATTGTTCCTATATTTGCTAGTCTCATCTACCCCATTGTCATATTTTGTGTACATCTTTCATTATAACAAGTAAAAACGACGTGGCCACGTTGAAAGAATCGTGTTTTCTTTCGGAAAACAACTCCTTTGATTTTTAGACTTGAAAAGACGTAAAAAAATTGAAAAACCTTGAACTTGGATGTTGATTTATACTCGTGTCTGAGAGGGGCTTTTCATCCTCTTCATCAGCATTGGATAGCAATGAAAACCTATTTTTTGTAGGCACTCCGCAGTTGTTTGTGGCGGATGCAGGAGAGGGCTTGTTATAAGAGGGCAAACATCGGGAGGAGAGGGGAGGAGAGGGTTTGTTATATGAAGGCAAACTTCTGTTTATGCTGCTGGAGGTTTCACGTGGATAGGCGGTCAACTTAGAACAATCATTCAACTCATTTTGCTGTTTTGAATAATCATTAGAGTATTCAATTTCTTCATTCAGATCATGGGAGTTTCTGATACAGGAGATAAAATGTGAAGTTAGTCTCAAAGGTGATTTTAGAGCAATTTGTTGAAGAAAATGATGCGTGTCTTCTCGCTTAACGGGCCAAGTGCGGACATTGTTGTAAGCTTCATCAACAGGACCGGTTTTTACATTTGCTCGCAGCGGAATCAGTTTAAGACCAATTTTTCTGCACAGGCTCGATGCCATGTACAATAATTATTGCTGCCCACTGCAGGCACTCACCACATAAATACGAGAAAGAAGATTCTTTGTCATGATCAAATTTTTTAAGTTCGTGAGATTTTGGGACAAGAGGCTCAAACCTTTGAAACTAATTATATAGTTCCTGAAAGGAGGTGCGCGTTCAATCTCATCATAGAGATCATTTAGACGTTCCGAAGTTATGGTCTGAATCCTGCATGCACTATCAATGTCATCTCTGTTGATTTTTGTGAGACTATTGTCTCCAACGAGAAAAGTGTCTAAAGGGGATTTCGCGTAAGGATGGTTACTCGCAGCTACCACCGGCGTAAAATCATGAGCGCTGATACGATAATTTAAAGCAAAAAGCTGTTCTGTAATCACTTGAATATTTGATACAGTGGAAAAAATCGACGCTGGGCTTGGGGGACAATTTTGTCTCAAAGCTTTATTGAGAAATGCAGCTGTAAGAGACAGCGTGTTATTTATTTCGTGAATAGTTTGGGAACTGGTCATTTGAAGAGGATGTAAGTACCCATCAAAAGCGGTAACAGGTCTGGTTGTATTTTTCTCCACTGAAAATCTTACGTTATCCTCGCAGTTTACGCTCTAAGGTATTTTACTGCCAGTATCAGCTGCTGCGTATGCATTTTCAAACATAACTTCGCCGCCTGAAAGGTCTACACACAATTTATCATTAAAATTATAATTAAAATTACCCCTTATGCTTATTGACTGGTTGCACACATCCAAAATTTTATCGCGTTCTGACGATAACGTTGGTGTTTCCGTCGGCGGCGAACGATTTTGAGCTTTCTCAGTGACGCAGGGCAGGGGCGACGTCGCCATGACGCAATCGCTTCGGCGAGACGATCTGACGAAGGAGCTCGCAGTGCTGTGGCAGCTTCCGCCAGTGAGGACGTATCTTCTTCACTAAAGATTCTCGGCTTTGTGGACGATGAATCTTCTCGGACACAGTCCAAAGCGTGGGGTTGAGAGTCGAGTGCTGCTTGTACGGAATTTCTTGAACTCGCTTCGGGTGTGCCCGTAGCAGGTTTCAGAACTTGAGAAGATGAATTATTACTGGGAGCTGGATTATTACAAGCAGCGCCTGAGAGATTTTCGCCCGTGTCAGATGACTCTGATTTTGCAGTCATTAGTGATGCTTCAGGGGCTGAGAAACACTTGCTGATACCAGACTTAACGAACGTCCGAGAAGCATTTTTCGTTTTGACTGTTTGAGGACCTTGAACTGATGGATTCACAGGGGCGGATTTATTAGGTCTGCCTTTCCGCTTTATGGCTGGTGCTTTACGCTTTTTACTGAGCTTTTCGTACGAAGCTGTACTGGAGGATGTTTTTTCAGATGGGGCAACCTTCCGAGTAGTTGAACGAGTTCTATATTGATACATTGTGACGTTGATAGAGAGGAAGAAAAATTAAATTTTGTTCATTGGGTTAAAGTAGAAGACCTCGCCTTTTAAAGGTAGATAAAAAGAGACTGCCAGTAGGAAAGCAAGGGGGGGGGGGGCTTGGGGTGTAAGACAGAGGAGGACAGAGTGTGAGCGGGAGGAGGGGGCAGGATGCTTGCGGTCGGCAGAGCAGCGTTGCTTGCTGTCCTGCTTGGGGAAGAAAAGAGAAAAGAAAAAAAGAAGAAGAAAAGAAGAAAAATAACTTCAACTCTTCCATCAGAAGATTGCTCTGGTGAACTTTTCGAGAAACGTCAGATTGTTCAAGTTTACTTCACATTGTGGAATTATGCTCTGTCTGTGAACACAGGCTTACTATGTTTAACATGGTAAATTATTTCCGAAGTTGCTGGATCAAGTTTATTGAATTTTTATATATAAAAGTTCCTTCAAAGAAGAAGAAGTTTTTTATCCTTCTCACATTTAACGTCAATAGTTAACCAAAATTGTCCATCAAAAGAACATGATAATAAGGTAAGCTAATTTTTTGAATCAAAAATTGAATGAGTACATTAGAAATTTTCAACATTCATGCTCTATATTAACAAAAATAGTTCACAAAAAAATGGTCACCATTATTTTCTAAAGATGCGAGTTTGACAGAGCACACTTTCTATTTTGTTTCTGGATATAACGGCACTTGTTCTTCCACGTTAAGAGTGGAGGTGTTTTTGAGGTATGGAGTGGAGATGGAGGGGGGATGGAGGGGGCAGGGGTGAGCTTGTTCGCGCTGCCCCTCACCGGCACTGCGAGAGCAACACAAAGTTTTCACATCTCGCCACTCTGATCTGCTTGTTAAAATGATCATAATTGAATCACCGAAACACTGAAAGTTCACTTTTACCATTTAGTTAGGTAGACGGCACATTCACGGACACAACAGTTCTAATTTCGTACTTCGTGGAGTTTTCCTTCCCTCACATTCTGAAACAATTTAGCTCCGGTAACATGGAGCGTGCGTCCACGGTGACAGACAGTCAAGATTCAGTAAATAAATAGTAAAATTTATTTAGAGCAAAAGAAGATTTGAACTAATAACTTTGTTATTTGAAGTATTATTTCCTTTCTGCAATAAAATTATTTCATGATTACTTTAAATGACGGATTTGTCAATGGCTTCAATAAATTTACTGTCGGCAAACAATAATTGAATGCGTTTTATTGTTTCGGGTATTTGTTAACTAACTGATATATTTTGAAAAGTTTAGATCACCAAGAATTATTTTGCGACACGGATTTCTCCAGTCCCCGGTAGTTAGGGGTCGGAAGATGAAAATAATGTCACTGGGGGAGGGTTAGGTTAATTTTAAATTGAAACGCCGATAAATACTCTAAAATCCACAGAAAACTAAGTTAAAAGGTTAAGATGAATTTGCTCAATTTTCTTACTTAAAAATTTCAACAAATGTGCAATTGGACGTAGAAAAAATGGTTCAATAGTTCATGGTTCAGGAATTCACTGGCACATTCTTCTTTTTCGCAGCTATGAAGCAGAATTAGTTAAGGGAATTACGCTGTGAATGTCATGTGCGAAGATTCCTTAGCTGCGGCTTGAGGTTGAGTCACATATTGTATATCATCCCTAAGACTTCGCCAGCGCACGCCGAGGGAAATATCAGGACACTCGCATCTTTCTTCCTATGAGGAACATCATAGTTTGCTCTTATAGAACCCAATGTGGTGAATGTGACCTTAAATCTAAGGACCGTTGTTGAATATACGCACAACATCCATGAAGACATTGCCCCGTACAAAGTTCCTTCGTATATAGTTCATTTACTGAATGTTTTTCTAATGAAACTTTCACAAGTAGCTTGACAAACTTCTCAAGCTGATTACATTTGAACAAAATATGAACGTCACTGGCATTTCATACTGCATTAGAAAAAGAGATGGTTTGAAAACGCAATTAGCTTCTTCCATAGTACCAACGACCGAAAATCATCACAGTTAGACATGACTTCCAAGCCAGCGGTCACAAAGAGAAGACGAGTGTCCTTTAATTTTGTTGGAGCAGGTGTGCGCAATAGATAGCACTAGCTGTGTAGATTCACGGATATTTTCTACACAGGTTATTTTTTCACGTTGACGACAGCTGCTTAAAGCAAGTTTTTGGCACGCGCCAGATGACCCGCTAATTTCTTACATGAACCTTTTTCTCCTATAGTTTTTATCGTTATGTTGAAATAGTAGTCGGAAACGAGTTAAGAAATATTTATTTGTGTTCGTTTCATTTCAGGAATTCTTTTTAGATGCATTTTCAGCAGTGAAAAACGTCAAATGGTTGACAGAAAAATCAGGACTGTAGCATACATACATTCAAAATATATGACTTATCATTTCTGCTAAATAACAGCAAAGAACGTCTAAAATCCATTGATATCCAGCCCTGATATACAGGAACAGAGATCTAGAAATTCGACCATAGAATGTTTTTGATATGTAATGAGTTAAACTTATTTGAGTACGAAGTACTAACAGATTTTGAAATATTTCGAACCTGCCTCATGATTTTGTTTACCGCTGCGCACTTTTTGCAGTTTTTCTTACAAGGTATAACCTACTAGTGTTATAATCAAACAACATCCAAAACGCAACCTTTCGTGTACCAGTACGATCATTTGTTCCGAGTGTGAAAACATTGTCGTCAACCCTCTCGATTGAGCCGGTGTATGTTAGGGCAAAATGGAGCAGTTTCTACAATATTTTCACTATTTTTTTAATTATTAAGACATGAGTGGAAAACTTTGAAAATCAAAAATCATTTCCGTTTCGTAATCAGTACTACGACTTTTTGCTCGAGGGGGAAAAATCATTTCATGTTGCATCAGCAACAAAGTCTCAAGAATTTTTGGCATGAAACATGTCATTCTCACTAGCAATTCTTCCTAGAAACTGATTTTTATATGCATAATATGCTCTAGAAATTTACTCAGACCCCCATAATAGTCAGGAAACAGCCTTGCAAATAATTTAGTTGCTTAAAATCTGACAGTAAATGTTCTATTCTTGACATAGCAAAAGCACCGGTTGCTTTTTTAGTCAAAAGTATTCAAGTTTGAACAATTTCATATAAAATTTCTAAATTCTGGCAAAAATGCACACGCTGTTGGCACGTTAATATAAAATATTTGCTTTCAGCTGTACAGCAAATAAATTATTCGGAGATCTCATTTCTATAAAAATGCCTTAAAAATCAGTACCTAGGTTGAGTTGTCAGTGAGAAAGGCTTACGACAGTAATCGTTGAGACTTTTATTCTGGAACGAGCAAAAACGATTTCTCACTCTCTGGTAGCTTTTTTAACATTTACTTGCGCACCGAATTTCAAGTTTTGAACTTTTTTCAAATGCAACATGAGTGAGCATCAACTAAGTAAATAATTTGTGTTCTTTTCATTTCAAGAACAATATTATTCTTTTTCGATGCATTTTTAGCCATGAGAAGCAAAGACTCAACATTTATTGCGACATTGCGTTCATTAAATGTTTTGTATAAATTGTTATCTGTGAATTATCTAGCATCTTTTCCAAGGTCTTTCGATACTCATTTCGGAAACCAAATAGTAGAATTAAATTTTCCTAGAAACAGTTGCAGTAATGATAGGCTTATTAGTTCAAGTTACGGGTGCACAAAAGAAGCGAGAGCCGGGAATTTATAACGACATACAGTCTAGCATTTCAAACAGCCTTAAGGGTCGTGTTTAATAAGAACAACCAAGTTCTATGCAGTCGATAGGTCACCGTTCCTGCTAGAAAACTTGTCATGATTCGGTGAAGTGAAATGAGACTCGGAAAAAAATCGAGCGAAGATAAATCAGAACAAGACTATGTAGCGGTTCTAGCATCCCATGTATTGGAAGCTAAGGGTTAGGCTAAATACGCTATTATCAGTAAGATATCAGAGGCTTCAGCCGAGATTTAACAGACTTGACAAATGAGCATGAGCACTTTACTTTTCAGTTGCCGTAAGCACGATTTGAGTTTTATAATTTCATTTGTAATTAATTAAATGTATTTTGCACTTTAATAATATTTGTTCATGTGGTTGTTCTCTCTCCATTAAAAAATTTCAAGCTTTGCTTGAAATTGATCGATTTAGGGGCTTGATCGATTTCGGGCTCCGTTCTCGTGTGCGTCCCATTTGTTGTGTGAGTTAAGATTGTTGCTTTTATTATTGCATTTGGAGTAAATATGCAGTCATCTAAGATTACTAAAATTCAGGCTTACATTCTTTTTACCAAATATTTGGATTTAAAATGCCGCACCAGTGTACAAGATTTTCCGTGTATTTACTCTATAGGGCGGCCCCGAGTTGCCTCGTGCTGCAATAACGAATGCGTTTGAGTATAGTTTTCTGCCAAACACACCGCTTCATGTGTGTGTAGCTGTTACAGCCCTGAAAAAAAAACACTCGAATAAAATACTAAGCTATCGCATCATGCATTTTATTTCACCTGCTAATATCAAGCCAATTTATTAACAAAGTGTCGGTATCGTCGGAAAAAGACCATGGAAGCCTCAAATATCACAGTTCTAATACATTCCTTGCCTGTCTTTCCAAAAATGAGTGCCGAAGAAGAATAACGATTTGTGAACCGTCATGTGCTTATAAATATTGTGGCACTGTTGACGTGAAGTTTGGCCATGTTTCATTCTAAATATCGCAGAGAAGTATTCAGGTGTAAGGGACGCTGAACAGTCTTAGCAAGCGACAAGACTACAACAGAAGACTTGAGGAAGGAAGCCTTAAACTCGCTCAACAGTAACACCTGCAATGGAGACCCAAAGCGCTGGCGAATACCGTGAAATATCTTTAGTGTGAAAACATAAAAAAACCATCAAATGCCGTTGACAAACTCACCGAGTTGTTACGAGTTCACAAGTGATGCAAAACCCGCCCATTCTCCATTGAAGGTATAGGAATTACGGGGAAGTGGTCACTTGTCTGAATACTTTTTTGTACCTATCGGTTCAATCATAAAAAAGCGTTGAAATTTAGAATCAGCAAAATGTGTTGCCGCAAACGTCGTTAATGACCTATTTTGAGCGGAAAGGTAACTTAGATTCGACGTACAAAATGTTTATTTGCAGGAGCAGCGCATGAAACCTTAGTTGTGAGTATAGTGTATTTACGTTGATGGTAGTGCATGGCTGCAGTCGTTATGAGTGATGGATGATGACGCAGATATGGTGGAGACGAAGTAAGGGGCAGGTGAGCCCTGCATACACGCGATAAATCATTAGCCAATCACCTCCTATGTTTACAACTTACGCCCGTGAGTCTCATCAATCAAGTTAAAAAATAAATACAAGTGTGGGTAACACGTGCAGACGACCGTACTCAGGCGGAGTCATCGCACCGCCTGTCATCTCAGAGGGTGATCACACACCTGGTGTTAGTTGCTTCAACAGGTCCTTAAGTTCTCTGCAGCTGCAGATAACTTCAGTAACTTGTGTTTGCTTAGCATATCCACATTACTACTGTGCTGTCAGTAAAAAATGTTCTTTCCTCTGAGATCTAGGATGGCGGGAATGATGAATGTCTGTCAGAACGCTATTATCGCCCTGTCGTGGCGGAGCTGCAATGGCATAGGGGCCTCGGATTGTGACAAGAGATCTCTAAAGACACCCTTGATGTTAGTGATGGAGGTGTAATGAGTGATGCCAGCGGGACGTGCTTATCATAACACCGCTCATCGCTGCTCCCTCCCTCTGTTAAGAGTGTATAAATTCTCCCAAGACCTAGCTAAGAAAGAGATGCTTCATTAATATCAGCTTATACGCCTCAAGCTCCTTTAAATCTTTCCCATTTTTTGACTTGATCTTTCGAATCTGAACATTTGAAAAGGTTTCTATATTGTATCATGATATAAGCAATTTGATATAAAATGCATTGTTTTACGAGCAATGAACTTTTAAAATCCGGTATCAAATGAAACGAAAGGAAATTGAATAGAAGCTGAACGCTTGAGAAGCTTTCTCGGTTAAGATGAGTTGTATATTGGGCTGTTCAAGTAAGGACTCCGCATCTCATAGCCGTAATATTCAGATCACTAAGAAACTGAGGTACAGTACCAAAAACTATTTCTTACGAAACAATAATGAGAGAATTTTATCAAAGGTAAGAACACAAGAAGGCGGGTATATATAGCAAGGGTTGAATTTCTTTATTATTTTTATCGTTTTGCTGATATTTTAATATACGATTTTACCCAAGCGATTTTTACGCTATTTTCAAAAATAAGAAAAGTATGGCAAAATAAAATGACAACTGTGTAACAAGTTCAACAACATATTTTACTTTTTTGATTGTGGTTATGGTACCATACCAGTGCACGCACCATATCATGTAGTCTATTTGATGTCCTAACAATATTTTTTAACTCGTGAGACGATCAACTGGGAGAAAAGGCGACCAAACACACTTCCAAAGAAACCAAATCGTTGATTTTTTATTAGCGACAGTACTTTTGACCAACGAACAGTGTTCGTTAACGTATTACTGTAAAAAAGAACAACAAAAACTGATGAATTTAAACAGTTTCATCGCATAAAAAAATGAGGTGTCAAAATCAGAATTATAAACAGGGTTTACACTTTAAACAAATTGGTGACTAGGATTAGGAACTCTCGCGTAGAAATGAAATAACGCTCTAAATGTAATCTTAGTCGGTTCTAGAAGTATTCATGCTGATAAAGTTAATATGACGCTGCATATTAAATCGTAAAGTGCAATCAAGTGATAGAAGTACCGTTAGGGCTTCAAAACCCACCCCAAAACTTTGAGAAGCGGTACTAGGCGCAGAAAGTAATGTTTCAATTGTTATTATAAAAACAGACACTTCTAACAGGTGATCTATCGAAACTACTGAAAACGTAGTCTGATTTTTTTTCGCGTTCGCCCCAGTCTAACTTTTTCGCCACCTGCATGCATGTTTTTCGCCCCCCAAGTAAATAAATTGCTAAACCTACAGCTATACCTGTAGTGGGTGAATTACCTCCGTGAAATTTTACGCAAGTTCGATGAGGAACTCTTCAGAGAACTTGCACGCTGCCACACTCTGTTAAATGAGGAATAATATATTGATAACACAGGATCAAGTGCGCATTAGCGAAGTGTTAAAAAATTATTGAAATGAAATTGGAAATAAATAGAGCATGTTCTCTGGCCAGCTTGAGAGCGATACATCAGCATGAAAAATTTCTCTGGTGTCCTGTAGTAGAGTTGGGATTGAGAAGCTAGAACTCAGCGCAAACAATATTCTATTTCATTAGAAAATATAAGGGATCATTACAAAACTAGTCAGCGGGGCTACCAAACGATGTTTCTCCAAATTTGAAAGTAATAAGTAGAGTTTTGCGTCTTATCGTTTCATTTCGTAAAATTTCACACATTCACGCATGTGACATTCACGCATGTGAATAGGATTTGTGTTTTCCCGTTCCTTTAATATCATGCTGTGAGATTCCAT
The DNA here is from genome assembly GCA_030386875.1 of Morinoia aosen. Lineage (NCBI taxonomy): Eukaryota > Metazoa > Arthropoda > Malacostraca > Amphipoda > Talitridae > Morinoia > Morinoia aosen. The sequence goes on from CM059571.1 coordinate 42,011,895, forward strand.
TATTGTACGACAACTTCTATGGGCTTGCCCAAAATTGCACAAAACTGTTATACTGATGCGTTTGCAAACACCTGTGTCGACGTTGCCTAAGAATGCAAAGTCGATATGGTATTCTTGTATGTACAGAGTTTGTTGCGTATCTGATGCATGATGTCGCGGCATACAAGGATTATTACTGTAACTACAGTTATTGCATGAGTATAGTCGTGATCGAACTATTCAACGAGAATCAAATATTTCCTGCAAAAAGATGTACTATAGAGTTATCACGAAAGGAATAAAATACGAATAATCGTTTCTTGTTTGAAGAATTTTCATCCTCTGTGTCTGAAATAAGAATGATATAGTTATGGTAAAAATTTATGGAAATGTAAGGATAAAATAAGAAAGATCGCAAAGAGTCCAAGATGTTTACTTCTACCCATAGGCTTTAAGAACACTACCCATGACGAGACTGTAAGCTCCAATTTGTTATCTCGTGAACAAAATCATTATAATCACCGCCTCGCAACCTCTCTTAGTCGCTATTGCTAAGTCGAACTTAAATGCAATACCAATCATACAGAACTGTTCATGATATCATACCAATCATATGCTACCAATTGTTAAAGCCTTAAGAATTGCTTCAATTCTTTGATTAGTACACTTGTATAAATAGATACTATAATAGATATCGTCTGGTAAAGCTACAGTTGTGCTACGTTCGGTTCCCGCGTCCTTTTTTAGCCAATCGAGAAAAAACCGTACTGATCCTTATAGACAACCGTTAACTGGCGCATAACGAAGGTCGTAACATTCACAGCGTTTTCATGGTCAATAAAACTTCATTATTATCCGCGTCAAAAGTTCACATCGTGTCAATAAAACCTTCAGCGCATGAAAGCATTAAGAATTTATGTTCTCGTCTATCTCCATTTACATTTGGAAAGTATACATTTATCTACGAGTGCATCTATTTGGACAGAATTCTGCTAGTTAATCCAAAAATGATCTCAACCACGCTTCAATACTGCACAAATGAATTGGAATTAGCTACGCTACAAACTGTATTGAAAATTCAATCTCCTATGCAGTACTTTCTAAAAAAAATTAAGATATAAGAATACTCGTTCAATTAAGGTATGCTAATCTGCGGGTAAAAGGTTTCTTCAATGCAAATAAGAGCGTATGGAAACCATAATAAGCACCCGGGTGTGGATGTATATACACTATGGAGATTGTGTAAGAACCGTGCGTCCGAGTAATTTCATGTATAATTTTGAATATGTACTTCAAAATTTCCATATCCAAATTGCCCTCCGAAGAAAGAACTGAGATTCAGCAAACTAATAAAATCTGAGATTCAACAATAAATATTTCATAGAAGTAATGCAACCGTGGTGAAGATATTAAGCCCGCAATACCTGCTAGACAGCTTGTTGATGTTATCACGGAAGCAGGATATAGCGGACTTAAGTCGGCATTTCTAATGCTATTCGAGGGACTGTTTCCAGAGGCAGGATACCATTTTCAAAGTTCCGATGACTGTTTGCCTTCAGAGACGGGACAGGGTTAGTAGGACTGAGATGAATGAGCAATCAAGGTGCCTCGCCAAACAATGACCTGCGTTTGTAGTGCCTTATAATTCTTTCGTGCGATGAAGTCGGTGGTCTCTCAGTTCGCGGAGATTTTAATGGAAGCCTTAACATACTGACAGGGGTACATAGAGCTAGCATTTGAACTCGCCTATCGCGCAGAGATCTCTTTAAAAATTCAACCTACCTCTGGCGTTCATCAAAGCAGCGGAGGCTGATGGATGTAGAGTAAATGGGTGGTCTAAAATAATCGAGCGCTTTGAATATCCTGTATTCTACGGCAATAAACTCGAATTCACATTAATTTCATTTTCGTAAAGGTCGAACCTCATAACCCTCTTCATACGAAATTGCAAGTAACTCCATAGACCCGCTGATGCTGATAAAATAAAAGTGCTTGGAAACTGAGGAAACGACAGGTTGTGTGACGGTGGCCAGGGGACGTGTGCTTAGGAGAGGAGTGTTTAGACGTCGAGTTTGCGTGTTGTCAGGACCCACAGAGAGGCGTCCTCAGTGAAGGGAGAGTTCACAAGAAGGCGTTTCTCAAGGGTGCTCAGCAGATGCTCGAGAGACGTGTAGTGGCTTCAGAGTCATCTCGAAATGGTGCTTTGTGTCAGGCAAAGGAGCTTTGCTGCACCACCACTGATTTAAGAGAGTCTAGCGCACGTCTGAACAACGGACAAACAATAAATTACGGAAGCCAACAGGCTGCCATGGGTATGGCCACTCTGCCTCTGCGTCAACACTCACAGCCATTGCAGTGTTCGTGAATCCATTTGAGAGCGAAGCTCTGTATTTGCATTGACCTTTGTGCCAATATAGACTCCCGGTATCATGGGCGTATTATGTAACGACTCATAATTTCTTGGGATGGAAATCCAAGTTTTAAACATTCTTTTTCTCAGAAAATCCTATTTTCACGGGCGTAAATCTTCCCTCAAAAATATGAAAGTATCTTCGTTGTGGCATTCCAGTTTGAGAGCGAGCCAACGTACGCTCTGGAGAAACATTAAACGATCGAAATTGACTAGAGTAGGTTTAAAAATTCGAACTTGAAAATCAATTTTACATACCTCTGCTTAGGATTATTTACTAAGAGTTAAATGCGTTGTGCATCATTTAATAAAAGCGAAAATGAGATATTTAGGAAAACGTCTATAATGACTTGGCCAGTTAGCGGTTCCAGATTTTACCTTTCACGCAATTGCCGTCCATGTGCTTTTTGAAAACTTTAATTTTAATCTACAGGATTTCATCTTTCGTTAGCCGTTGCCATTTTTAAACCATTCAATAAATGTTTTTCAAACGAAATTTTTTTCGAAACAGTTTCATGGTTCAGTCGTTCATGGGTCAGCTATGTAGAATTATCAAAAGGCTGAAAGAAACATTAGCGGTTTCAATGACCATGAAACAACATTGAAACCAATTTCAAGTGATTTTTTTATAGAAACCTGAATATAAATTCAGAAAACAATTGTGTGTAACTTGGAAAAAGTTTTATCTGAATTTAATGAGACAAAATTCCTTGTAACACCAGAATAATTGATTTTCTTTAAATAGAATAACTTTGAAATCATTGACAGAGACGTCAGAGTGTGAAGGCATGTCAGCTGCAGGTTGGATAGCATTCTGTTCAGCTCCTGCGATTTGAGTCACCAAATAAACATATAAATTCTGTGACGAAAGGTGAATGCAGTAAAGGGGAATTTCTCGCATACGTCATTGTTATAACGTCGTTTTTCTTCATATACTTCAAAAAATTATTCTCCTTATAGAGTTAAATTGCACTGCAAATATAAGACTCAGCAATACTCAAATTTTTCACATTAATACGCTGTGCCTATAGTGAACCTTTCACTGATCACGTCAGCGCGCCCAGCGGTCACTCAGGCGACATGGGGTAAATTATCACTGTGGCCCTATTATGGACAGCAAGTTCTGCCCAACCTGCGCAGACCTCATGACATAGTGGTTAAAGATATGCCGATTAACTTCAGGAGTCAGTAAAATTTTTTGTGAAGTGACATACAGACACTGACCTTCATATTACGTTGTTACTTCACGGATTGTCTGAGATGAATAACCTTTTGAGTCCTAAAATTGATTCTTTCAACTGATCTTTGCGCGACGCTATGCGTGCATATTTCCATTTACAGAAGCGAACTCTGGGGCTTATGTTCAAATGACATGCGAGAGTTTCCCGTTCTAATTATTTGTGCCATTTGAAAGGAAAATTACCAACCAACACGTTCAGCATAAATCATAAGCTACGCAACTAGAGTTATAACGTTTTCAATTCGTAACTAGTAGTGCCTTGCTACATAGTAACCTTCCCAAAGCTTGTAGTATAACAGACGCATGAAAAATCTTACATAATAATAATCTTCCTTCGGTTATAGAATGTATTTGAGATAATTTGATTTCATAAGACTAAAGACTACAGAATCCATGAGCGTTTGAGATTAAGCCGATGAGCTGTAACTAGCAGTAAAGCACTCAATACTTCTTGTTAAGTGAAAACCTACTGAGCATTTCCGATCATCCCAATGAATAAAAATTTTCCCCGGTTAGTTCAATTTTTTTTAAGTTCTATTATTTGTCTTCAAGTAAAAGATCAGGCTCTGATGTTACTGTCAGTACACAAAAATTGAAGTCGAGGATACAGTGCTGAGAATAATGTCCTATCAGCCGCCACCACTGGCGCTGTGTAGTTACGAGCGTCCTGTGCGCTGCACCATGTTCACGTTGGCTCAAACAGCCGAGGGCCTGATGCAGGCAGGACATCACTCAATGAGACTTGCTTCGCTCGTAAGTTACTTCAACTTTATTCTCGCCCTATTGGGTTCAATTTATTTACGACTCGTGTGTTACTTTGTGTAATTTATCACTCGTTTCCTTAACACAAAGTCTTCACTGTTGCTGGCAATTTGTACCAACAAATTTAGGTTTTTAATGGATTACAAGTGTATTACCATGCAGGTATACTTTAAGGCTAAGAACTCCTCGTGTTAGTTAGTACAACCCGTAGAATTAACTTTACTTCATATGTAAGAGAAGTATATTAGAACGTGACTTCATTCTGAATTTCATTATTTCTATGAGGTGCGTAACTGTCAGCTTTTTCCTTTTCTACCATTCCGATGGCAAAAGCGCTGTCTATTTTTCATCAAGAATCTTTCACTTAGACGAGTAGCCTATACAATGCTATGAGCGTGTCATTTGCTTTGACGTCTTCAGCAATTTTCATGTGTGACTGCTTCTATTACAGTGTCGTTTAATAAAGACTTATTAGACCTCAAAAACCATTATCATATTGATAACAACGACTGCGAGAAGAATTATTGAGCTCATAGTAATATCATTGAAATATAAGGCTAATTCATCAAAGGAAATCAGATCATGACACAACAAGTCAGGCCTCACTTCCGCAATGAAGACTAACTCTGGACACTGGCGGAGCTCTGTGGCGAGGTGTGAGTCTGGTGCGCTTGTGGGATGGCTGCTCGAACGCACCTGCTTGTTTTAGAGCGGAAAATTAGTACCACGTAATACGATTACAAACTTGAAGTAACGAGGGATACTAATTTTGACGGAAATTCTGTAGGGAAAGTTTCAAGTAAATAAAGATTTCACCAACGCTGATTACAATTTGAAGGTAATGATCTCGCATTACAGATGTGGGTATTAGAGACTGGAAGAGATTGGGAGGCACAGTATTACAGAAATTCCGCATTCCCGCCGAAAATTTTAACACACGTGAGGAAAAGGCATGCAAAACTGGCTTCCATACATGAAAGGCTTGCAAAACGGCATGCAAAAACGAAAAAAGGCATGCAAAACTGACTCCATACTCTGCTCTACACGCCCTCTTAATATGCCAACCGAGTAGCACGAGGAAAAGAAACCTTTTCATGATAAATTTGTGTGTAAAAATTCAAATATTTTTGTGTTGTCACATTTTGCAAAATCTCTGATGAGTTAAAATCACAAATAAGTGACGACCAGCCGTTGCAGCTGTCTCCATGAATTTCGGACGCATTGTCCAACGAAGCAGCTTAGCCACAGTAGTTTCTCGTAGAAATGTGCTGCTGCCATGCTGTTGCGTCAATTGTTGCAGTGATAACATATATGATTCGTGAAAATTAAGTACGAAGATTTGCTCTCGACAAATAAACTATAGCTAGCCCTCATCAGCGTCTCAAAGGAGCCTTCAGCATCGATAAAATCCCCTTCTGTTTGCAGTGGTCGTTCCGTGACTAGTATTGACCTTCATCTAGAAGGCTAACAAGCGGCGCACGACAACACACTCTCCTTGAAGCTGCAAGACCTGGGTTTGCAATGCTAGCCTTGTCTCCGAAAGGTACAGTATTTTCCCTCTGGTATTCCGACCGACGAGGAAAATATATTAAGCCACATTCAGCTTAGGAAAATTTCCTAAATTAGGATTTAAGATCCTGCAACATCGAATTCTGATTTTTCCGGTTTCCTCTTGCCTGTGATGGGGTCCTGCATGAATTTATATTGGTAAAATTATCCGGTCTTTCTCATATGAATTCTGCCAACAGATTCATTCGATTTTGAGGCACTTAACACTTAAGGTCAACCTCATGCCTTCTACTCCTAGCAATGAACTGTACTTGACTAAGACGTTTATAGTGAAATTTACCCCCGTAGAATGTTTCTGAGCCTTTTTTTCGAAGAGTGTAAATACCAGAATGTGCCTGATAATGAAACCAAAAGTTAAACTTCACCTTGTTACTTTCATTTTTATGTATGGGGCTGAGGTCACTAGCGTTATTGTTATAGTAGCTTGTAGATTTTAATAGTATCATTACGTATAGTTTAAACTCATAGATAATATGTACATCCACAGCACTATACTGAATAAAGTAAAGAGAATTTGACGGTTCGTTTCCCTCTACTTCTGGAATGGCCCCTGTTGCTGACAAGCGTCAGCCGGCATGGAACTTGGGTAGCAATGCTATACAGCGGGCCAAGTTGCATGCTTATTCCTATTTTCCTATAGAAAAGAATTTTCAAGCACCGTATCTACCGCTCTCAATCGCCGTACTCCAATTTTGGACCCTGTGGGGATGTGGAGCAAGACGATCTAAGAATTCAGCGCAAACCCGTCTACGGCTTCATTTAATTCGTTTCTTGGCCAAATTTTTCTTGAATTTTATTTTCAAGTATCTGGAGATATGTTATCGCTAAGCCTTTACGGATAATCACGTATTAAAATTAGTTTTTATTGTGCGAATTGCAGGGCTTTCTACGTTCTGATTGTGAACAGTTAAAAAATTAGATCATAAAAGGGTTAAGTTAATTCTGTTGTGTTCCTTTTTTTTATGCATGAATATTCTTTCATTCACATGGGATTTATTATGTTCAGAAGGACTGCAACTTCTATCTCCTAGAATAATGTTTTAATACAGCTGCTACCACTCACAAATAACAGTAGTGAGATAAATATTATGTTTCATCTATTTTCGATCGATAAATAAAAATTTAAATTTCATAAAAAATATCACTCCTAGGCATGATGACACACAATTCGCAAATAAAACATGCAGTTTCAATAAAATTGGCTATTATTTATAAATTATCAGGATATTCTCAGTCAATTAATGTGTAAAGAATCTTCAATAATGAATGGCAAGAGGTGGTATGTGAAAATGATATATTTTTACGGAATGATCAGAAAAGATTACATGAGGCTTTTCATATGATATATGATATGATAAATACATATGATATGATTCTAAGCCTTAGAGGAACAAGACGAGATGAGCAATTAAGCTGGAGACATTTTCGCAACTCTCAAGGGAATCTCCGATGTTTGTTGCAGGTTGTAGGACAGTCTCGGTCCAGATCGTCTGGCGTGAATATCACAAGGCAAGACTGATGTCGATTCCATTTAGCTGAAGGCTTCAAAGTTAAGATAATGTTTGTAACACAAAAAAATATGCTCAGGATTGAGATTGACATTAAAGCGATTACTGAATTTTTACACATTGGAAATAATGATGAACGATGACATGGATGGAGGCGAGTAGAGTCGTGGAAGTAAGGACACACTGTCATTTTTGTGGCTGTGGCAAGAATAGTTTCCTTTCCATGCACTGATGCGCTCGCGATGCTCCAACCAAGGCTCAGCATGACTGGATCATGGTTTTAACCAACCCGTGATGGCTGGAATCAGAGACAGATGGAATTTGCCTAAACTCACGTGAAAGCCTTTAATACATGACTAGGTATTCATCTAATTAGTGCTTTACGCAGCCACTGATATCGCATTTACGAACAATTGCAACGCTACGAAGGGGAAATGTGTCTGGTCAACGTATCTCCATATTACGCTTCAAAAAGATCCAAGTGAAGTACTATTGTAAGAGATATATTCTTGTCAAAACGATCAAGCATCTGTAAAATCCTTCACATTATCTTTCTCATCATTAATATCCATAGTACAAAAAATCCGCCTAGCATTCGATCCTCCCGTATCAACCTCGTTTTATCCCAGTAGCCAACTCTGCCGTCACAGCCCTTCTGTTCACCCTTTTCCACTACAAACAAAAAATCAAACATCATCTTGAAGAGAAATGAACCTTTTTCTCTCTCCTCATATTACTAGAGTTATTTGCTGTATGGGTGGAGAATTTTGTACATGAAACGAATTGTACGTAGCATAGGTTTACATTTGATATTATTGTCTGTGTATCAATGTAGGATCTTATTTCTTTTGACTCTGGTATTGCGTGCTTTTTCAAAACGATTACGCCTGATGCTTGCAGTAGGTTACTCTCAACTCCATTGAGCGGAGACTTGCTACGAGTTAACAGAGAGAGAAAGTATGTTAATAGTGTCTCCACCGATTGAAGTGTGCCTGTGAGGGTGCACTGTCGCAAAAGTGTGCCTATCGGTAGGAAGGCTCTGTGTCGCCGATAATAATTCTAGTCTCATAAATTTAAAAAATGATGAATGATTACAGCGTATCTTCTAGCCAATACATTTGGAAGTCACATTGTAGTTACTTGTAACCTCGTGTTCTGTGAATCCTCTAAGAAAAGGACATTTTGATACCAAATTTCATAACGTCGGCACCGCTGAGATAGCCTTTTTGTCTCCCACATCACCGTTGATCCTTGGTCCCCATTGAGTGAACTCAGCGTACTGGCCATTTATGATGAGCTTTCCGAATGCACATAGAGACATTAATGCGTTCCTCCTCATGCGAAACTCATGCGAAAGCATAATTTTACAGCTTCTCTTGGTAATAAATCTCTTGATAATCACAAAATGTCTTAATGAGCTGTTCGTTAGGGGGAATACGGGGAAGAACTTTCGAAATAATATATAAAGCAACCTGAAAGTATGACATGTAAAAGTAGCGTTACCAAAATAAAAATACCTCAGCATACTCGCTGAAGTTAATTGTTTTCGCGCAAAACGGGTGGTATAGCGATAGATTCGTAGATTAATTGAAAAATAATGAGAGACCTAAAATTCAGAATTAAATCTATCATAATTTACGACCTATATCAATGGTAAAACTAAAAAAAATAATATTGATTAACAACACAAAATAAACACGTAAGAAAACCAAACTATGCAACTATACTGCCAGCAAATGTGGGACAAAAAACAAACCTAAAATGGGCAACTATTATATTGCCATCAGGAAGATAAAGGTCCATGGAAGGAGAAATGTGGTCAAGACGTATTTGCAATATGCCCTTGGAGTTCATATCCTTATCGCAAAGAGTGGCAGATCCATGTCTATCTTACCAAAAAAGCCCCAAAATATTTCACTGCTTTCTGATGCCTGAACAGTTGGGACGGCATGAGAAAGATCCACTGCTTCGAGAGGCTAACGCCACCCTGTAACACGCCAAGAGTTCTGAAATAGTGTGCATCTGAATTCCTCGGACCACATTACATGCTTTCAATCCTCAACAGTCCAATTTTGGTGTTCTCGGGCAGATAGACAATGTTTGTTTCTGATTTGCCGCTGACATTAATGACATTGTGGTCTGTTTGCGTTTGCCTAATTCATTTTCTCCAACTCAAGACGCAGAGTTATTGAAGAAATTGTTTTTGAGCTATGAAAAAACTTAGTAGTTATTTAGATTGATGAACGTCAATTTTTCTTCACCAATCTCTTTAAAAAAGTCTCTGTCCTCCCCAATGGCCTTCCATAATTTCCACGATATGAACCTAGTTTTCCCTCATGTTTCCAGCGTGCTATTGTTCTCTGTAACGTTCTGAAACAGTGGTTACTGAACTGATGTCTTGGATTGATTTTCCATTTTGATGAAACTGTATGATGTGTCCTTTATCAAATGGTTACAGGTCCTGCCCACGGGTCTTCATCTCTCCGATATAAATGAAAATTTCATGGTCAATATTTTTCAAAATGGGGCTTTATTACTTAATAAAGGCTCTTAGAACGTTGCCCTGTACAGTTTTACTGAAGCAAATGAATATTGAAATTAAATCATACAAACAATATAGCTAGAGAAGGTAAAAGATTTGCACGATTTTTTTGGGCCCTTAGCGTTCATGAGAAATTGAAAAGCCATTCTTCTATGTGTATTTATTTCTCGAACCCGCTAAAGAAATACTAATCTAAACATAGAATATTATTGATTTAACGTAAAATTTATTCATGAACGCCATGCCATATGTATGATGAGGATATCATTCATCATATTATGTATCCAAATGATTGGTGTGCGACAAAATGATGAAATTTCTTTCTTGCTAACTATAATGGCCTTTTCTTCTTGAAAAATTCGATGGAAACGTTTTAAAACGGAATAATTATTATAAAATAAAATCTTAGAAGGATCGAGTCGACGGAAAACTCACTGGAGATGACGTCATGGAAATTATGATTGACTAAAAGAGGTGCTTGACGTAAACAGCAAGAAATAAGCAGGAAAATATGTTAGGGTCACGACACCTGATAATAGCCTCGTGACATTTGAAAGAGTTTATCTGAATAAAAATATTCTAATCCCCCCGTACCCACTTTGTGGAAAAGATCACTCGTACTTTTCTGCTAAACTTCATTCAAATAGATATAGTGATATATTGTAAACATTCGGCCTTTAGAAAGATTTGTGGTGCTGGTTCAAAGTGAATGTGGCACCCACATTGCAACTGAACATTGTGTAATCTCTCCTTTTGAACGAAGTTTCTGGTGCCTATTCGTAGACCCATATTACAATTACGTGCATTTCTAGTTCCATTTATACGTACTGTGTGAGCTATCGCTATTTACTAAATTCTATTTGAATTTTTGTATGTCAAGTTCAATCAATCGTATTTTATCTCCATTACAAATTCTAGCCCTGTAGCGAGCTAATACTAAAGTGGTGAGAGCCTAGTGTGACTCATCATTTGGTCGACTTTAGTTAAAAAAGAATTTAAAGGCGATCACACATCGAAACTGAACATCGTGTAATCTCTCCTTTTTGAAATACGCTTCTAGTGTGCCTATTCGTAGGTCCATGTTACAATTGTGTGAATTTATAATTCCATTTCTACGTATCTATTTAATGAAAATAAGGGGTGAAAAAGACCTAAATACCCGCTCTCATCTAAACTATGAATCTTAAAATCAGTTAAATTTAATTCATGATGTCGACCTTGACACTGAACGAAATTTGTGAATAAGACCAAATCCAAAGCGGAAACTCTCCAGAAGGAAAGCATCTTGAAACGAGGTGACTTGTTCAAGAAAGTGATTCGATTCTTGAAAATTACGTAGAATCAACTTTGCACTTCGCAGCACTTGCGAATTCACTAACCTCCGAATCCTGATAAATGACCAAATAACTCTTCCAAGAACATTCTCTTCTTTGGGAAGAAGCATCACCGTAAATTCTCACATCGCGGAAACAACGTCAACTTTGCATATGTTTGTTAGGATAAAGTGGCCAAAAATGCTCTCCTTTCGCTGATTGTTACTTCTCTATAACTCTTATCAAATGAACCGTCATCGAGTAAATATTCTATAATCCCTATCGAAGCAATAGATGCACTGAAGTACTTCGTTCAAAAAATGAAATGAATCTCCCCTCACTTGGTACACGTAATCTCAAATTCAACCTGCGCAGTATTAATTGTTCTCCTACCGTAATTACGAGCAGTGTAGAAGACTCGTTCTTCCTGGGGCTGTGCTGTTAGGACAAGATTAAAAAAAAATATTATTTTAAGGATCAGGAGTGATTCGTCGCCCCAACTGAAATTGCTTCGGGCACATGAATGAAATGAAATGAAATTGTCCTACTCAGAGAAGTTACCAACGCCAGAGAGGGAAGATATCACGTGTTTCAAAACTTCGAGGAGCTATAGGTACTTGCGCTCTCTTCAAGGCTTAATCACGCCAAAGTGACGGCCTTCAAAGATTTGTAAACGTGGCACTTGCTCCCTCCCCCTCTAAGTTCCTCTTAGGTAGCATAGAAGATATTATTTTGAGTACTCGAAACTTTGAAAGTTCCATAGAATATCCAGAGAAAGCCTTAGCTCAAACTTCGGCTTCAGGAGTCAAACTAAGTTAAAAAGTGTCACTTTGTAGCGAGTTCCGTAAGAATTCTACGTAAACTTGGATCCCAACTTGCGAACGCAATTGGTCCCGAACAGCTGTTCGTAAGCTGACTTGTTCGTGTGTCGTTATATGGTAATTTTCGGTTCATAATTAACTATTAAGGGTATTTAAAAATTCTTATATATAAGTACATGGTACACAAAGAAAAATAAAACATAGAATATGTAATATTAAAGTTTCAAATAATGTCGAGAATCTGTTAAGAATAACCAATTTTGTGAATCCAAAAATGAGGATTTAGGGAAAAATTTTAATTGTGTGTAATAAATTTTGTGCTTACGGAATAACCAATTTTGTGAATTAAAAAATGAGGATTTAGGGAAAAATTTTAATTGTGTGTAATAAATTTTGTGCTTACGGAATAACCAATTTTGTGAATTAAAAAATGAGGATTTAGGGAAAATTTCAATTGTGTGTAATAAATTTTGTGCTTACTTATAAATATCTCAGTAAATCCCAGCAGCACAGGAGGGTCGCTTCAACATGTATGTTTTTATGCCTATATGTTTGTACTCAGCAAAGGTTAGGTGGAGCGATAAGATGTAAGAGCTCGAGCGATGTCTGTTTACATTGTTTGTTGTTTCTGGAGAGGTCTATGTTGTGGTGTTAGCAATTTTTTCATTCGGACGAGCCCTTGGAAACTGTAGACGTTCGGAAAAATGCCTACCCATGCGCAAAACAAAGTCGCCTTGTGGTCAACATAAATCGAGACACTTAAGCCGAGAGAGGCGGCAAACCAACGGTCGGTTTCGATGGAGCTGACCAAATCGACCAAATTGTATGAATCATTTAATGGAACGGAGAGGCCACACTAGATGGGAGGGTAAGGGAAATCTAGTTTTCTTTGGAAAGGATGTTTTGAGATAAATATTGTGAAATTTCAATGTCATTTAGTGAAGTAAAAAAATTGAGATATTTCAGGGAACGTCATTGACGCGCTTAAAATGTAACAAGGTAAAATTTATTCTTGACAGGTGGGACGGAGTCATATATCTGAGGATTGATCAGCTCGAATGAAAGGAAATCGACGTGTAAATATACTGAAGCGGAATGAGCACTATAACGTCATCACCAGACATTTTCTGAACAGTGAATAAGACAGGCCTTTGAACTGAAGCGAGTCGCGGACGAATGTTTGTGGTTGAAGTGACCATTGCCCACTGTGCTACTGGAAGACTGAAATGAGAATAGACCAGAATTTATCATGTCTCATGTGTAGCTCTTGTAACTTATGCAAGGCTGGCCAGCCGGGAAAATACAGTATAGTTATGTGATGTAAGTGATTTGGCGTATGCTGTTTGATTCCATTACTTAATTTGCATGACTCCTAATACCATTCATTGTGTGTACGCTCATTGATGTTTGTATGACGTATAGCTGGAAATCATAAATGTTAGCATATTTTTCCCTGTGTATCATGTCCCACAATATTAGAAGCGATCGATTGTAACACCACGGAGGGCGCTCAGAAAATGCGCTGCGTAAGTGGGTCATCTACCATCGGTGAGTACAGCTCTAATTTTAGTATATAATCATTGATTTTTTTTTGTTCTTAGTGACTGTGTTCTTGATACATCCTCATATTTTTGTGTATTGTGTAATGTCATGGAGGTTTGCCATTCCCTCAACTCCGAGAACCTGATCTTCTTGTTAATGAAATGTTAACAAGAGGAGACGGCCCAGTTATCTCGTGACAAAATAATGAGGTAAATATGAGAAATTATATGAGAAAAAATATGAGAAATAATGGTGACAATAAATTTTATTTACGTTTAATTTGCATGTATGATATCAGTCAACTCACGTTCGTATCTCCGAATGTTTGTAACGCGGATGTTCGTAAGAAAGAAAACAAGTGTATTCTCATTAATTCCAGGGAGATTGTGCCTTAGGTCTGAGAAAGTTGGCGCCTAGTGAATGCCATGACCTAGCAGCATCAAAGGCATAAGAAGATTTATAGTTTCAATAAGGCTTTTTCGCAGATTCGCAGAAAACTACGCACGTGTTTCAGTACCCCTGATTGAACTCACGAACAAGACAAACACTTTCATATGGACTGACGTTTACCGAGTAACTTTTGAGGACCTGAAAGACTGACTTGTTTCTTCTCGTATTTTTAAATTTTTCAAATATACACGATAAATTTGTTCTACACACAGACGCTACCGGCTTGGCAATTGATGGTGCGGTACTTCAAATGCATAATAGTGTAAATTGCGTATTACTACAGGCATGATTAAGCCTGTTGCGTATTTCTGCCAGAAACTGAAATGCAATGAATTAAAATACAGTGCGATAGAACTAGACGCCCTAGCAATTCATAACTCCATGAAGCATTACAATACCTCTTAGAGTCATCTCCAGTACCTCTTACAGTACCTCGTGAAACGCAATTAATTATTTTTGGGTTCAATGATGCAATAAAAAATATTCGAAATCTAAATCTAACTTTATGGTTGGGAATGATAAAATTCACGCATCAGAGAAGTAAAATATTTAGGTATTTGATTCGATAGAAACATGTCCTTCGAATCCCACGTTGAAAACTTGCAACAAAATTCAAGGGACTTTATTGTTTTTTAATCGCATAAAAAGTATGCTTGACGAAGAATCTTTAAACAGATGTTCACTTTGCTTAAATCTCAAATTCGCTAGAAATTTAAAACGAAGAAAATACTGACTAAATTAGTCATTTTTATGTAAAAGAAAGAACAATAAATCGAAAACGTTTCAGAGACACAATCGATACTAAATTCCAGAATATAGAAAAAAGGACATCTGTGCATTAACTATCTGAAGGGGATACGAGCTAAGCATGTTGTTTAAAATAGGTTTTTCATTAAAAATATGCAAAGATTCTAAAATCCTAATGTTAAAATCATAGAAAGAACTGTCAATTGTTTTAAAATCACTATCACGAATAATTGTACTACACTTCTCGACGTCGCGTCGAGAAGTGCGTCAACAACTTAGCAGTACGCAAAATATTGCATAAATATTGGGCGACGTCATTCCGACGTAGGCCGAAGCGCTTATCCTCCTTATTTATTCAGCAATACGCTGCGACGTCGAGAAGTGTAGTGCAATTATTCGTGATAGTGATTTTAAAATAATTGACAGTTCTTTCCGTGATTTTGATCTTAGGATTTTAGAATCTTTGCATATTTTAATGAAAAACCTATTTTAAACAACATGCTTAGCTCGTATCCCCTTCAGATAGTTAATGCACAGTTGTCCTTTTTTGTATATTCTGGAATTTATTACCGATAGCGTTTTCATGCTTGCGTTAGATTGAATATACTTTGTATTTTACAGAATTGACGATGGAACTGGTCTCCGAAACGCTTTCGATTTTTTGTTTCTTCTTTTGAATAAAAATGACTTATTTAGTAAGAATTTTTTCGTTTTTAAATTTCTAGTGAAAAATCTTTATTATTGGCCGTTCAATTTTTAGTTTTATAACGTATTGACTACTGCAGCCTAGTATGGAGAGATATACCTAAATATCTTCAAAATGATTTACAAAAATGCATGAATTTCACAGCTAAGGTAGTTTGCAAAGGTAAATTCAAAAAGAATGATAACGTAACACCTCTCTCATATAAGCTCGGATGGACTCCTATTCAGGAAAGGTTTCTCGTGCACAAAGCCCAATAGGTATTCTCTTCTTTTTATCTTCATCAGAGCAAAGCTGAAATAGTGCAATTCCATCCCCCTACCGTCACCAACCTAAAGCCGTATAGGAGACATGATGTTTTAATCAAATACCGTTCATCTAACATTGGGCAGAAAGCTCTGTCAGTATCAGGCGCCTTATACTGTGGAATAAACTTCTCCAGGGCATCAAAACCCCTCAAACATAAATTCAAAACTAAAATAGGTCTTTTTCTTGCGTCTACACGATAAGTGTGAGCTGCAGTACGTACTGGAAAAGTAGTTAGGAATTTTTATTGCTAATTATCCTACCTTTCATTATAATATACCACAATCACGATATCTTTGTAGTATGCATATGCAATGTGATGGCTTGTATGCGAATATTAAGTACATGTACATATGTATGCACATGTGACGCTCGTATATATAAATGAAAAATTTGTTCTTGTTCTTAAAATGCTCTTATTAACCTTGCTGTTAATGCTTTTAACCTTGTTAACCTCTTGTCGTTCCTTACACCCTTTGAGTAAATTTTGACCACACTATTTTAGGTTGTTTCGACGTTCTCGTTTGTACCAGCTATTCTGCAAATGTTATGGTAACCATAGTACAACCATTCTCATGTCTCTAGCTCTGGTGAACTCTTTTGTGTTAGTATTATCAGCGTAGTTAGTAAATATGACAAATTTTTCTTTTAGCGAAATATATTATTCGTTTCGAGCTCATTATTTCTGCATAATAGTCGATACATAAGAACGAAAAAAATAAAATTTTCCTTAGACGCAAAATAATTTAAATCTGCCCATTTTGCTTTTAACATTAATCCCTACAATCACTTGTTCTTACATATGTCCGTTTGCTCATATTCCAATACACGTGCGCCCTAACGAGAGTGTTTTCAACTATGTGTCACAGGGATTATGTTTTCTTAGTTACTTATGTTTATTTGCATTTACAAAATCAAATTAATTACCGCAAAGAAAGGATGTTGATGTGAAGGTATTTTAGCATCTTTTTTCTTTTTTCGTTCATTTTAAAACATTTTAAAAGGCAACGGATTCGAAGAATTACAAAACTTTATTGAAAATCATTGTTTCATTTTCTTCTTCTAGCCGTAAATTGTTGTTGGTTTTGTGTGGCAATTTTGACTTTCTTACGCTCGTGAGTACATTATGACAACACTATTTTAGGTAGTTAACTTTTTCTACGGTTCCAGCCGTGTTGAAAATGTTACAGCTAGCATTGTACGACAATCCTTTTCATGCTTTTGACTCCTGTGAACTCTTTTGTATCAGTACTATTAGCGTAAGTAGGAAATATCATAAATTTTTGTTATGGTGAATATTATATTCTCTCCGAGCTCATCATTTGGCATACTAGTTGCTGCGTTAGAGTGAAAAATTGTCCCAAGTCCCGAATGTGGATCTCATAGTTTTAGTCGCAAAATAAATCAAATCTGCCCATTTCACTTTTATCATCAATCCCTCATGCTCGTATCACTAGTTCCTATGTTTGCATGCTCATATTTCAATATAAGTACGCACTAACGAGAGGGTTTTCAGCATTGCGTCACCTAGATTATGTTTTCTTAGCCACTTGTATGCATTTCAATGCATTACCAAAGTCAGACTACCGCAACGAAGGGATATCATTTTTTCGTGCTTCTCTCCGAATCATTTTTTTCGACAATTAACATGGGTATTACGATAACCATGTATGAATAGCAATTAAGGATCTCTATGTTAAGGTACATATTTGAATGCGTTTTTCGCTTTTATTTCAATGTAAGTACCCACTAACGAAATTATTTTTCAACTAAGCGTTACGAGGACTGTGTTTTCTTAGTTACTTATATTTAAATGCGCTGTATAAATCAGATTACGCAACGAAGGGAACTCGTTTTTGATGTGCTTCTCTGTCAGTCATTTTTTTTGACGTTTTACATGGGTATTACGGTACCAATGTGTAATTATCAACTAAGAATGTTAATGTTAAGATATTTTAAAAACCAATGTTCAACATTTCATGTGAACTTTATTGGAAATAAACTGTTTTTCCTTTTTTTCTTTTCTTATCTTCATGATATTCCTAGCAGATCAATGACCTTTGATGTTTATTTCTCCTAAGAAGACCGGTAATTGCAATGTATCCATCTGGTTGGTGCTCATTCTAACATATCATTTCTGTGTCAGATACATACCAGAATCGCAAGTATATGTCATGACTAGAAAGAAGCATCAATGCAACTGTTGACACTGACAAATCAAACTGACAAAAATAGTTCTTCCCTAAAGGTATTCACAATGCGCAGTCAAAGACAAGTCTCGTTGTAGCTGTACCAACATGAATGGCATCTTTGACGAACGCGAGTCCCGCCTAGTTCTCACAAGTGCATCACTATGGTATTGAGGCTGTGGTGCTTAAGCCTAGGTGACGGTGTAGCGGAACATGGTGTCACGGCGTCTTAACGTCCCCCTTACTGATGTAAGGAGCGTCTGGCGACAAAGAGGGATTCAAATCCTCAATAGGGAACGAGAAGGAAGTGGAAATATTAGAGAGGAAAGATGCACAGAAAGAGAGAAAGAAGAGAAAGAGAGAAATAAGAAACAGGGAGAGATTCCTACTCTGCACTTGCTTCATCAACACAGGGTTAATAACGACTAAAAAAATAATAATAAATAATGAAGGCATCTACGGATGCTTTATTTCCAATCAAGCCTGATACATATCACCTTGTACATTGGATTTTCAAATGCCTTATAACTAACGCCAGGACGCCATGACGCTTTCCCCCGGTCGAGACCGGTACCCATTTCAGACACCTGGGTAGAGTGGGGTATTGTGCTTGGAATTTTTCTCCTATACCCAACAGAGAAAATCGCCACTGCCAGCGCCGAGATGCGATCCCGGGTCCCGGCCGCACGGCGGCGGAACCTATAGCACATGGCTATCGCGAGCACATGCTATAGGCGAGCACATGCGAGCTCTGCTATCGCGAGACTAGCTGATTGATTCAATTATTTTATTTAAAATAAACACGTGAGGTAAAAAAGGATCACTGTAAATGAGCGCGCAACATCGTTCAATTAAATAATTAACAGGAGACTCCATAAATTATTTATCGACACAAATATGGGCACAGCACTTAGGAAATTTAGAAGCATAATATTTCGCTCTCCACTTCAATATCTAACACTATAGGCACACTCTATGAAAGAAGATCCGCCAACCATTATGAAAGCTCGCATCATTTTTCCGAATACAATAAGAGAACGCTCGACAGCCGTGTTTTTCTTGTGTAGCCTCGGGAATACGACTTTGCTTTCAACTCATCTCAATAATAAGGTCATAAATTTCACTCTGCACTTCCCCCCTCAATATATCCTATTTTCACACATAGCTCGCCCGTTGTTGCCTCTAACCGATTTCTCTGAATCTTTTGAATCACATATTTTGAACTCTTCTGCAGTCTTCCTCCTTATCATCGCTTGCCCCCGTCGTCTTCTCTTCCAGACTTCTCCTCGTCACCGTCCACACAGGAGCGGCGACGGCCAGACTCGTCCTTTGAATCTCAGCCGAATATTTGAATCGCGTTGCTCGTGTGCTCTGCACTTACCGCGGCGTTTCTTGCGGTGCTTCTTCCAGTACCCACCGTACCTGAGAACAGTTTCCTCGTTACCGCTCGTTCATGTTTAATTTATTCTCCTGCAATCAATAAATTGATAGTAGTTTATATATGTTGCATGAATGCACAAATTATGATATTTATACTGGTATACATGTTTGATTTTTAACAAAGTATCATTCATTCTAATGTAATACCGAATATAATTTAGTTTGTAATTCTAATCCTTGTTTGTCTTAGAAAATGAACGAAATTATGACTGAGAATAAAGAACTCATCCTTGTACAAAATAAATTAACAAGAAATAGAATTGAATTAACTGAAAGCTTGAACGAAGTTTCTTACTTCAAAGTGATTCAAGATGGCGTCGCCACCCCCACCGGTTGGTCACAATGCAACTGTAAAATTTCATCTACTTAAAATACACAAACATTTATTTGTTCAATTCCATCATGAAACGAAATATCAATAGCTTTTACTAATTGCGTACCTCCCGTTTAGCCTTCTTTAGTCTACATGGCGTCGATTAACATTGGCTGAAGTTTGACTGTAAAAAAGACCTCTCAGAGCCCCAACACCTCTCACTTAGCCCGCACCTTCTGGTACGGCGGTTTCCCGGGATCTCGCGGGGCAGCCCTCGAACCCCCACATTCCTTCGCTTCAATATCTAGATTTCCTAAGCATAAATTTCTCTCATACCTTATATCTTATAACTCTTTTCTCTTAGTTTTTCATACTCCTTAAATAAGAATTAAATTTATGTTACTCATATTTCAAAGTACAATTATATATTTTAATTACTCACGCGTGGCGAATTGAATGTACGTATAGGTAAATTTCCCGATACTTTAGTTTTTGACAGAGTTACTGCTGACCTTAATTATAGAACTTCCCGTAAGCTACAAAGATAATGAATACTTACATAAAAAATATATAATCACCATTTATCCACGATCACTCAATATTAAAATAATATTTCTGCTAGTATATAAAAGGCAACGTTTCGATTTTTCATGCATCATTGCCAGGCTGAAAATACAGAAAAAATATTTAAAGTCATGTTGATAAAAAATGTAAATCCAAAACTCGAGCTACTTAAACTGAATAAAAATATCGGTAATCACAGCGTTAGACTGCTAGAAGAGACAAATTTTGTACAACAAAAGTATGAAATTACAGATGACTAGTTACTATTGCACACCAGATATTTGGGAATTCACTGCACCAGAGATTGGCACAAAATGGACAATCCAGCGAAGATTCCAAACATCTTAGCCTCAGTCCTACTGAATAATTTGAGAGCAAAAAGTCATTTTCATTTTTTTTTTTGAGGATAGGTTTAAGTTTATGAATCTGCAATGCTTCGTTCATTTGAAAATGTTATTTTTATACAACATTTTATGAAGTTTTCGTACTTAAATATAGGCTTTATTTGAAGTCTTACAACTATGATCATCGCGGAAATGATTAAAAATATTACTTTGAAATTTGTGCGCTGACAATCTTTGTTACAGAGCCATACGAGTTATGCCAATGTAGCATTTATTATGAGACTTTCATTATTTTTTGCTACACTTGAACTGATACATCACATGGGCTCTGCCGAGGTCACTGACCCTAGCTGGATCTGGAAGTATTGTTTCTTACTACGATGTCACTGATTTTGGGATTTTTGTGATACTCACAAACTTTAATTGCGATTGCCGGATCTATAGCTTTTACTAAAGTTTTGGCAATATTCTTGAAGACTCGTTCTTCAATTGTATAATCCTTATGAGCTTGATTTTCAAAAAATATATTTATGAGCCGCGTATCAAGTCCCGGGTAATGGTCACCATTCAAAATTCGGTTTATAAAGTTACCAATGGTTTTACCAATCAGACTATTTGGGAAAGTTTTATTAACTAGCAACTGTTTAACTCTTTTGGATTTCTGAATGAAAACTAACTTAGTTACTACACACTTTAAAAGGTCTATTTAATTAGGTATGAATATTGTCCTCTTCATACACTTGCGGTGCATCACAATTTCATAGTTTACGGTTTCACCACCATGAAAGGGCTCAACATACACAGATCTCAGAAGCACACCGTGTAGCTTTTCCTAAAACATCCAGAAATGGCAGCTACCCATGTACACCCAGCTAATAAGTGAGAACTCGAACAAATTCGTAAGTTGAAAAGTTGGAAAAGAAATTACGTTGAACAATATTCTACACGCTAATTCTATAGTGTGTGATCGATGAAGTGAATTCACGAAGACATGTCCAAAATTTGCATGACGGATATCAGACCCCGACCGCATATCATGCAATGTCCAATGGTTGTTGTGAAAGTAAGAGCGGAAACTTAAAACCGCTCATCTTGCTCTCGCAGATGCAGTGAGTCTGATTGGGATCTAGCCGCTCCGTTTGCAACACTCGTAGGAAATATTTCAATTCAGATTATTATCGAAGATACCTTTTCCATATATGTCCATATTTTTTCATTTTTCCTAAAGAATGTGATATTCAACATGGAGCGCTTGTTATACTCAGGAATGAAACAGCTCGTTCCTAAGACGATCGCACGTGGCCCAACGGAGTTAAAAACCCCTACGGTATCGTCGCTATATATTTAATAAGTGCCAGAAAAAATATTTTCATTTAAAGATTGGTAGTTTGACTCCGAGGCACAGCATGTCCATCTAAATCACTTTATTTCAGTGCACATCAATAATTTTTCAGCTTATCCTCCGACATTGGGCAAAGAGGATGCTCATAATCTTGAATGTGAAATGAACGACATTTTCAGTGCACGATAAAATGTCTTAATGAGCAGACTTCATCTAAAATATAACAGAAGGAACTGTGATGTACGATGAGTTTGGCTACTTCTTTCTTCTAGAAAAGTTTCTGACTCTATATAGTCATGAATACTTAGTATGATTTTATTCTATTATCTTTGACGTGAGATAGTTATTCGCGAAAGAGAATAGAAACCATTTCCATTATATTTTACGAACAAAATGGGACAAGTTTGAATAGACAAAGCATTACGCATTACAAGTACTGATGTGTTGACACACTTGACACTGTGAAAATGAATCATACGATATATTATCATTTTAATATCAGTTGTCTTGCTTTCGAGACAGTGTGTACTATATACCTAATTGATGTGATTCATAGAAAACAATTAGGATCAAGAAAAAGAGACATAAAATTTGATATTGCAGCAGTAAGATATTGATAGCTTAAGAAAATGAAATCAGGACCACTGATGTATCAGCGGTTGAATAGTTACAGTAGAAAGCATGCGAACCGTAACATGTGATGGTGCAGCGGTGAGATCACGAGAGCCCAAGAAAATGGGAACCGTACCAAGCCGTCTACCAACGAAACAACTAGTCCTAGACAATGTTTTTTGTTACTCAGCAAAAACTGTTGTCGACGGGATCTTATGAAGATCATGCCTAAAATTTTCAATTTTTTGAAAACCTATGAGTAATAATAAAATATTGCGATGTCAATACATGAGGGATATACTATACTGAAGCATGCACATACATCGCTATGACATGAAAGCATCGCCGAGCGAGTGAAATAATTTCGACTTACAGCCACATGGCCTCGACGCTGTAAACGCGCGTTGATAAAATGAATTAGGTACGCGATGCAGAGGGCTTGTACGCTTACCATCTATCATCGGCCCAGCCTACATGCCATTCATGTCTGCAATGAATAACAAACCATGGCTTTCAATTCTGATAGAACGAAAAATGTCACTGCAAGAAAGACGACGTTTCGTCCGGAATGAAAGACGTACCAGAGCATGCAGTACGCTTTTAAATTGATAAAAATTAATTATATTGAAATAAGAGATTCTATGATTCTATGAAAAGATTTCGCTTACACAAGATCATAGCTTGATTTTTAAAATACCAATATTTTGAATTCAATCATTTTTGGGTTTCGTATGTATCCTGAGCTTTTAGTCTCCTGACTGTTGAAGTATTTCTTCATCTGTGCATATCATTTCTTTCACTTTCAAATTATGAACGTAGCGGAAAACTGAGACCATACTGTTGTTATCGTCATCGTTGGACCTAATCTTGAGGTTGAATATCTTTGTACTTAATTGCACTGTTACCATATGATTTTGTGCCGCAATTTCCCTTATTTCATCTGAGTGTGCCTTGAATTATATTATTTCTGAAGAATAGCCAATCGTTCGATGTGTATTCATGCCGATGCTCGCTTAAAAAGTACTGTCTTGATTAAATGTACATACATACATATACCAGGCTTCTCCTCCCAAGGGGAGGGTGGGTAGCCGACAGCAGGTCACAATTATCACCCTTAGTCACTAGGAGGCGAGAGAGGCAGCACTGGCCGCACAAGAACTGCCCGGATCAGCAGAAGCCCAGCACAACCATCTTCCACAGTCAGGCCCGACAGCCATAGCTGGCTTACCCCGACCGCTTCATTGAGTACAACCCCTCCTCCCGCAAAGGACAAGTCAACCCCATCACACGTGGGCAGGCTTCCAGTACAACGTCAAAAAATAAAATTACCTTCTTATGCACTGCTTCCACACCGGCGCGCCATTTTAGAGAACCCATCTAAGATCCTTCCCGAGTTACCCTAACAAAAAGGGTAATTTTCATCCCCCAAGGGGCGTATGAGATTTTTATTATACACTCTCATTTGGAGAATGAATTGACGCTTAAAATGAGACTAATTTCAAATTTTTAGGTGCAATACTTTAGAAATTATGACTCACACAAAATGAGCCTTTTGAAAAATCGGTCAGAGGCTAGGAGAAACTTGCTCTTCATCTTCCTACAGGGAGCGTATGACAGTTTCATTATACACTCACATTTGGAGAATAAATCGATCTTTATAATGAGACTACTTTCAAATTGTTAGGTGCAATATTTTAGAAATTATGACTCACACAAAATGAGGCTTATAGAGAAAACTCGGGAAGGATCTTAGATAAGTTCTTTAAAATGGCGCGCCGGTCCCCCACCGAGGGGCGTATGAGATTTTTATTATACACTCACATTTGGAGAATGAATTGACGCTTAAAATGAGACTAATTTCAAATTTTTAGGTGCAATACTTTAGAAATTATGACTCACACAAAATGAGCCTTTTGAAAAATCGGTCAGAGCATAGGAGAAACTTGCTCTTCATCTTCCTCCAGGGAGCGTATGACAGTTTTATTACACACTCACATTTGGAGAATAAATCGATCTTTATAAAGAGACTACTTTCAAATTGTTAGGTGCAATATTTTAGAAATTATGACTCACACAAAATGAAAACTCGGGAAGGATCTTAGATGGGTTCTCTAAAATGGCGCGCCTGTTGCTTCCACTCACTTCTGTCCGCAGTCATCCCTCTCGTCACGGCCACAGTCAGACCCCCCTGATACAAAGCACGTTTCACCCCATCCAACCTACTCATCTGTGGTCTACCTTGCGCTCTAATACCACTCACTTCCGACGTGTAAAGCTTTTTTCCCTGCCGCTCAACATTCATTCTTTCGACAAGCCCAAACCATCCAAGCACTCTTTCATCCACCCGCCTGCTCAACTTTTTGGCAACACCCGTCTGCCCCCTGACCAACTCATTCCTGATTCTATCTCTTCTTGTTACTCCATACATGCTCCTCAAACACTTCATCTCAAACATATCCAACTTCCTCCTCTCAGCTGCTCTTAAACCCCAAGACTCTTCTCCATACAGCAAAACTGGCACGATCAAGCTTTCTTATACAGTCCCCTCTTAGCATTCATACTCAAACTCCTGCATTCAAATACTTTCCTCATTGCACCCAATGTCTTGCAGCCTTCACTCACTCGATGCCTCACTTCTACTTCCATACTATCCTTCACAGCCACGTCTGAACCGAGTACCTAAAATGCTCTACCTCCTCTAACACTTCACCGTTCATCCTCACATCCAAAGTTCCAAACACTTAACCTCATGAACATCTCATCACTTCAATTTTATTTACATTTACCCTTAATTTACGCCTTTCGCACACTCTACCAAACTCTGCAACCAGCCTCAGCAGTTTTTCCTCTGAATCAGCCACAAGCGCTGTATCATCTCCAAACAACAGCTGACATACTTCCCAATTCATACCATTTTGTCCCACCAACTGCACACTTTTTCCCAACACTCTGGCATTCACTTCTCTTACAACACCATGCCATTAAAAGCAACCTACGTTTTTTCCCGAACGGTTGTTCAAACGAATGTTCTTTCAATTACTGAAGGTCGAGATGATGAAATTCAATTCTTGATTACTACTAATTACATTTCTACGAGAAAAACATTCATTAGGAGCGTCTGAATACGCAGATATTATTCAAAAGAGAAAGACTTGAAGGCCTGATTAGATGGAAAATGAATCGGAAATTTACGACGTGAAAATATCGGCAAGAGATTACGTGTAGAGCAAAGGAATAAGCACGAAAATAAGGTAGGAAGACGATACAATAAGATATTAAAAAATCAGAAAAATTTTCATGATCTCGTGAGGTCGGTCCCATTCAAGATCGACGACGAAGATGTGACGATAATACGATGAAAGTTGGGGGAGCAGGCAATGACGCAGATGCAGATCTAGAATAAAGAATTCTATTTATCTTTTCTGTATACAATGCAGTAATTTATTGTCATAAGTTTCTCATATTAATTTGTTAGGTTCATTTTTTCGTATGACGAGATGAGTAGAGAAACTATTACATTTTCGTTAAGACAAAACTGAGGAAAAGAGGGAAATAGGAGAAAATGTCAGATCGGAAAAAGTAGGACAAAATACAAGCACGGTTTCAAGTAGGATGACTGATTGTGTTTGTGAGTGGCCGAATGTGGAAGAGAGCTGCTATTCAGTGAAGTTGAAAAAGTGTTCATGGCAGTATGTAAAAGTATGAACATAAATTTGGCTTTCACAACTGATTAATGTGTGTCACAATTAATGACTAGTCATTCTGCTAGAGAATTATGTGGTGATTCTGAGAGTATGAAGCGGATGTGATCTGTTGTGCTCTATGCATGCCAACCACCTGTAGGGTAAGCTGCAGTGTATGTTGGCTAAAGTAGGTGGCGGACAAGTCAACCCTATTCTAGCTTCTTCATCATTCCAGAGACCTGATTTAGATGAGCGTTTTATTGAGAAAGCGCTTAAAAATGATGAACGATATTTTCGCAAGTTACTCACGAAAAATTAGCTTTCCCTCAATATATTACCGCTTAAAAGTATTTGTCATTTTATCTGGACTAGTTTCTGCGGCTACTTATCATACCAAGCATGTGAGAAAGTCAATTATGCTTCGAATGTATGAATAATTTTGATCAAGTTGTGCCACACACGTCAGTAATGCTGTTGTTCGGGAAGATATAACTGCAGTTGCAGCGACCGCAGAGACGTGTCAAGCTTTAAATAAACTTGCCTACTTCAGAATGGTTTTAACCCAAATATATTGATGATAAAATCAAAATATCACGTTCTAAATACGAGCTGTTTGAATGGCCGCATGGCCTGTGGTTGAATTTAAGATCTATTATTTTTCTCATTTTTCACTAACCCTGATTCATCCCTGGAAAAGTCATGAAGGTCCTGTCTACAAATATGCCAGTTGTATTATTTCCAATAATATTTAATATTGGTTACAGATCGCAGTAGGACAATGCCTTCTACAGTTCTGGGTGCAATGACATAAGGTGATAGATTTATGGCATTGAACTTTTCAACTTTCCCTGGGATGCAAAATACTGTCTGGAACGTAAGTAGTATAAAAGAAATCAGTTATAATTCTGAATTAGTTTCACAACTATTCACCCTTAGCTGTTTCGCGGCATTCCTCCATCGTTCCGGTGGCAGGATTTTTCTGTTTTAAACCAATTTTGGCAATCTCTATTTTAATGAGTGTCGATTTGGAATGTCATCTAAACTATTTATTCAACTTCTACTGAGAGCAAGCAGAAAGTTCAAAACTAGGACACTTGCGATTCAATTTCTGGTGAGTGATAAGGGTGAACATGATTCCCTTCTCGTTGTTTTTTGGGGTACAGACATGGTAATGATTCAGAGCGCTTTTCTCCTTAGGAAGTTCTTTTCTTTTCTGCATGATAGGAAACACACTCGCACGTTCCTCAGCTATTGTCCATTCCATACGAAAAGCTCGTATAACGTATCCTACCTCTGTCACTTGCAGGCATTTAAACTCTGCTCCGATGGAAGCTGGTTCCCGAGATGCACGGTAATCTTAACGGAGTGTTTCTGTAGATCAGCCCATTAGTTCGTCACGCTTCCTCGTACTGTTTTCTTTTTCATTTGTGATATGTTGAACTTCAAACAACGCGAGTTCAGTGCAGGGTACAATTCCTTCATCAAGCAGAAAATAAAGAATATGGGGCATACACGATAAAACTGAAAATGATGATTGACAAGAATTGAAAAGTTCTACTAAATGTCAAAACTCGTTCAATCTAAACTGCATTCGAGTATGATGGATGTATTTTTATGTTATAAACCATATTTTCGAGCACAAATCTTTCGTATGAAAATATAAAACCTTCATACACAAACCAATAATGTATTAAATGTTAGATTTATGTACACAACCGAACAGTTTCTCAGTTGAATAAATTGTGCGCCTCAACACGATGCCCCAACCACAAGAATAAAATGCGAGCTCACTGCCTGATACTTAACGAAAACAATCAGGTTTCACCTGTCGCCTAAATTTCATCAAAAGTGATCATTTGTCGCCGTTGCACAAAACCAAGACCTCTGGTAAAATTTTAACTGCTCCTAATGATGCTCAGCCCTGACAGCAACTCTGCAATAAATAGAGCAAACGCTCTCACCTCACGTGCGTCTCATTTCATTCACTTTCATAACTGGAGGTCACTCAACAAAATGGATCTGAACTTCTACTCAAGCTGTAAACTTCTACCGCAGGTCCGAGGACTGGCGCAATATTTTTGAAGGTTTTAATAGATTTTAGACATCCATACAAGGGTTTATCGAAGTTGAAAGAGCACTTATTTACGACTAGTCCTAAGAAATTATACAACATTGCACGGTATCATGTCTTGCTCGAGACGAGTCAGAGAAGACAAATGGTAGTGATAGAACATTATGCCCTACTGCAAATAAGTAATTAGTCGCACAACGCTCCACACAGAACTGTTGCAACCATATTTTCTACAGTGTTAGGAGCTCCTGAACAGATTACGATCGAAGCAATAATCTCCCGTACATAATTAGGTGGCGAATAAATCTTGCATGTATCGGAGGGTGATAATTTGAAAAAATATGACTTACTTTAACTGTGTTCCAGGCCTGATTTTGTTTGCTCTAATGATTCATTAAATTTTTTTGCCAAAAACCTTCGTGAAATTGTGCTTTTATGTACATCATATTCAGCTGGTCAACTTCAGTATGCAACTCTAACATTTTGCATATTTTTTAAAGTTTTGCAGCATCATTTAGAACTTCTGCAACTGATCATTCTGATTCTCGCTTGACGAGAAGTACCATTAAAGCTACATTTATTTAACAAGTTATGGGGCTGAAAGATGAACATTCGCCATTATTATCGATAGACGACTTCTTTTGCTAAAAAATCACCATCCACTCGCACATTATGTTGTTGTAATACACGTGTAAAACCGACCAATTCCCTGATTTAATAAGGAACGATTATTTTTTTAACTAAGTGGAACAATATTATGTTTCAGGAAAAAAATCTGCTAACTTATATCTGCCCTACAAATTTTTAGTAAATCTACTGCGCAGGCTTGAAAATCGGTCTGCGTATGTGCATGTGAAATTGCGTGTAACTGCTGATGTACGAGTGCGGCGCATCATCATTATTTTATTAATAAAATATCAATCAAATTAAATTGGCAAATAAAATCCTGTAGAAAGGACTTATTGAGCAAATCCCTTAATGGTGTTAGAAGCTCGTACGAGGCCACACCAGAGCTGTTTTTTGAAGCACCGTTTAACTTTCGCTTCACATTGGGGCCACTTCGACTCATTCTTCGAATGGTGAGGCTGTCTTTGCCTGTGAACGGTAAAAGCGAATAGCATTGTTTCATTTTTATGTAGCATCAAGTATTTAAATTGCGCTTTATGAGATCTTATTTTTTGATAGTGTTGTTTAATCTACGATCTATGCGATAGTTTATGCCTGAGTAATTATACGCTGGGTTTCCATTCTACATAATTTTTAGATATGCTTACTTCAGCGATGAGCGCACAGCACTGCGTGTGTATGAGTATAGAGCAAGTGAAATAATTTTGACGGAGTTGAGAGAAAGATCTCAATTTTACTGGGCAAAATTTTTTCAGTATTGTCTCATCCTTGTTATCATTTGCTCGCAATGGTTGTGATTGTTGTGTCCCAGGATTCATTCAGGTAATTGTGCGACCACCATTTCTTTCGTGAGAAATCAACAACGTTATCGCTTCAGATCTTTCTTTCTTTTCTGGTCAATCTCTTCAATCATTGAGTTATCAAGATCTTTCTTGAGTCATATTATCAATTGGAAAACACGTGAAACGCTTATTTTCTTTAATTGAATGTGAAATTTTGTACATAAGTGTACTATCCTTATAATAATTCTTTTCGTTGGGATTAATAAATGAAACGTTCGCTTCCACCCCGCTAAAGGGATAACATTTACGTTAAAAGGGATCAATATAATAAATTATATGAAAAAGTAATGGAAAGGTTGGTTCTTAGTATAAGCAAGGAAAATGGTAAGCAAATGCCATCATTTTGTAAGCGAAAGGATAGCGTATGGTAAGCGTGGCCTAATAATATCATTCAAGAGTCACTCTTCATGTGCATAGACAAATAACCAACGATTCTGAGCGTTTTAATTAAACTAACGTTGGTAGCTCTACCTCCTCAGGTGAACACACTTTTGATTGCATGAGTTTGGACACTTGATTGTGGGGGATTTGAGGTCACTGATTCCAAAAATGGCATGCGTTTGTGAAGATCAGGTTAGTTTTCATGCTATGCGATCGGGTTTTTATTTTAATTAAAAATTTTGATAAAATTTTATAATACAGTCCTGGTAAACGAAATCCTTCAAAATAAGAAGTGTTCATGTTTTTTTACATATTTCAGAAAGCTTTTAAAGGAAAAATGGTTTCTCAATAACGCAAAAGAAAATGTGTGACGAGTCCAAATGCGTTCTACATATGTGGTAGATTCACAAATCCTATGCAAAGAATGAATATTAGTGAATTTGTGAAGCGAGCTTACTTTTCTTATTTTGAATTGAAGCCTGGGGATCAAGATAAACCTTGGGATCACATAAGGTATGTCATTCCTGCGAAGAAAACATGCGTCAATGAACTAAAGGAAAAATTAAAATAAAATTTGACATTCTGATGATATATCATGATCCACAAGACCATGTCACAGACTGTTACTTCTGCCTTACTGATGTTGTGGGTTTTACTGGTAAATCTCGTCAGCCTATCACGTACCCAAGTCTAGATTCAGCAATCAGACCTGTGTCCCATTCAGATGATGTTTCAAAAGCTCTCTCCGCTAACTTGCTTCCCTTTAACTCTGAGAGCGAATGTGACGCTGGGTTGATAGAGGAGTCTATTGACAGAAACATTCACTGAGATTTTGAAGGCGTGTCAGTAGAACCGCGAACATTCATCCTTGCAGAACTCAATGATTTAGTTCGAGATCTGGGTTTGTCTAAAAACCTGTCAGAATTGTTGGCTTCACGATCAAAACACGAAACCTCGCTCGCAATGAACGCAAAGGTAACATTCTATCGCAACAGAAAAGAAACCTCATACAGTTCTTCTAATCTAAATTCAACTTCGTGAATTGTGATATTTCTGAATTAGTTACCGCGATGTGAGCTACACGTTATAATTTAAAAAAAGAGGCGCTCTTTATAAATAGCTCCAAGCGGAATCTGAAATGTGATTTATTAGATGAAGACAACACCTTTGGCGCATTAACCATTAAACACTCAGTACACCTGAAAGAAAAATATACAGAAAACAAAACAGTATTGGAGCTACTCAAATATGAAGAACACAAATGGATCATTTGTGTTGATCTAAAAATGATAATTTTTTTTGAAGGACAGCAAAGTAGACACAAAATTTCCTTGGTTTGAGTGTCTCTGGGAGAGCAGAGCCAAAGACAGACATTGGATTCAGAAGGAATGGGCAATTAGGGAAAGCTACAATGTTGGGGAAAAGAACATCATTCATGAACCCCTGAATTATGAAATGTGAAAAAAATTGTTTTCCCGCTCCTTCATATCAAGTTAGGCCTTATGAAACAGTTCGTCAAGGCGCTCAATACTGACAGTGACTCTTTCAAGTATTTGTGTTACCCATTCCCCGGTGTAACAAAGGAAAAATTCAAAGCAGGTATTTTCGACGACCCTCAAATTAGGAAGCAGATTAAAGATCAAGCTTTCACTGAATCTATGACTGATTTTGAGAAAATGCTTGGGTAACATTCGTTTCTGTTGTAAGGAACTTTCTTGGAAACGAGAAATCAAAGGAATATAAAGAGTTAGTTGAATCTGCAATGAAAAGTTTCCAGGTTTTAGGTTGCAACATGAGCATTAATGTACATTTCTTGAATAGTCACATCGAATCATTTCCGGGAACCTTGGGGGATGTGAGTGACGAGCAGGGTGAGCGCTTTCACTAGGATATCAAAATCATAGAAGAGCGACATCAAGGTCGCTGGAACGCATATGCGACATCAAGGTCGTATATGATGACCGACTATTGCTGGAGCATTCAGCGAAACTACACAGGAACGCGACATTCTCGAGTTAAAAATCTAGACGGTTCATTAAATGCAACTTTCTGCTTGAATAAATCTGTTATTCTTCATCAAAAGCAATTGATAAATCCACAATGTGTTTGCCGAGAAAAGTAGAGGAAAATATAAATTAATTCTGCACGTGTGTAATGGGTTATCAATTACATTAATTTGTATGGTTATACTTTTCTCACTAGTATCTGGTGGTCTACTTATATATTGGCGGTAGTAAGTAGGAGGAAACTTGAATGTGCAAGAAAACTTGACCTGGTAAAAAATAACTCATACCATTTTTGAAATCAGTGACCTCAATTTATCCAGGAACAGGTTTCAAAGTGTATGCAACTGACGAAAAGTACTATTTTAATCCCTAGCGTTATCTTTCTTTTCTCTCCATTTCCGTGTTTCCTTTTTTTAGAATAAATGGGTAGCATAACTTCATTAATTGTACATTCCGCTATATGAAAAATTCGTTGACTAAACACAATAGATCTGGAGAGGTCAGAACACCGGTGATTAGACACAGAATGAGTTGTTGGTAACACTCAATTTTGAGGCGGAATTATCCAGTCGGCAGACAAGTCTTTTGTGGTGAAGCCACCATGCGGTAACGGTCACCTTTCATGACCGTCGTGAGTTGTCATGGATCACCGAATTACATAATTATTAGGAAGAGAGCGTTAGTCGTGGTTGAATGATATATATTAATGCAAGTGAAAATTAAGGCTTATGCTTGCGTTGAGAAATGGAGCTCACGGCCGTTGAGGCCGGAGAAGCCGAGTGCAGCTACTCTGCCCAAGTAGCTGCTGTCTCAACTTGCGACTTCATCAAGGGAAGCAGTCCACCGCCTCGTGGGTGAGTGTGGGTCAAAATGCCGATGACTAGGTATGAAAATAACATATAAAATTTCAAATGGAAAATCTCTCCTTAGTTATTCAAAAAAATTTGAGAGCTGAGCTTTGCAGATGCTTTAAGGTCCCCACTAGAGATAACATTTCTTAATCTTTCAGCCCAGTTTTTAGGGAACTCAATAATTTAATAATACGCTGACCACTATAGTATCTCCTTGTTCCTAGCTCAATTTCAGATCATAGATCGTTGTTAGTTATGTTTAACCATAATTGGGCTTGATATAAAAAGGTTTCGTCAGTTCTCAACCTCAATTAAGCTTGCGATACTAGACGAATGATCAATGTAACGACCATGGTGGCCTCAAATCCCTTGACGAAGTGAAACATGGTGTAAACTTTTATAAGAGCTATTACCGAATGTACTACTCTCAGATTTAGAATGAATTTGATTTAAAAAATGTAATTTCATGCCCAGCAGTGCGAGGGGTTCTATCAACTGTCTCTATGTACCTCAACGGAGATCTCTCGGAAGTGAGTACAATGTTTAAAGTCAGATTACGACTCACCTCAAATACCAGTCCTAGGTAGCGCGTGGCTTGACCATGTGATGAGACAGTTTCTAAACTGTTGCTTCTACCCTCATCTTTTAATTCTTTGAATTAGGTCGTTAGTGTAGACAACGATTTACTCCTAAAAAGACGAAATCAATTTAAAATCTCTTATTGACCAAGGAGGTTTGAGACTGAAGCTGACTAAATTAGTACCTCATTAAAAGCCACCCGCCGTATTCGCGGAACACAAGGGGTGTGTCTGGCTTAGAAATATACAGGGTGTGCCAAAATTGTTGGCACAAACTTCTGCCACTATTATATTATACAAGCACTATTCCAACGCTGAAAAAAGTTAAAAAAACTTCGTTTTTGAGATTACCTGATTTGTAAAATAAGACCGCTGATTATTAGCTACACTCTGTTTATTACACCTTTTCTCGTTTTATAACCACACGGCAAAACAATATAGCAACAGTTTGCACAATCATATAACACCGAATAAAAACTAATAACAACGGCTCAAAATATAACAACGTTCAGTATAAATCCAGTGACGACGCTTAAAAATTGATAACATTCACAAAATGTAGTGACAGAGACAAATAAATATAACGTTGCTTCAAATTGTATAACACTCTCAGAATATTGCAACGGACGTTCACTTTCTGTAACAAATAATCAAATCTTGTAACAATGCATCATATGGCCAGTATCACAGGTTCAAAATAATGTAACAAATGCAAAAAATAGTAACGAAATTCATAAGATGTAAAAACATCTTTTAAACTCCAATTGACGAGAGAAATCATTTTTTTACACTTCCATATCAAAAAAATTGAAAATAATGGGTTCATCTTGAAATCCCGAATGTCAAAATTCCAGAAGTCAAAATCTCGAATATCTAATTCCCGACCATATTTGGCAGTGAAATACTGTACATGCCAGTTGGTAACCCTGATTACAACATTGGGGATTTCGACATTCGGGATTTTGACTTTCGGGAGTCTGAATGCCACCCGACAATAATACATGTAGGACTACACTCCATTACTTCCCGGTCAGTGGAAGATGCAATATCCGCTGACCGGGAAGTAACGGAATTTTCCAGAACAACTCTGACGTGGCCGGTTCACGTGTGATACATATGATGTTCATTCTTAATTGTAATTATCAATAATTTTGTATGCATAGTTTCAAAATGTATTATGTACTACACTATATGGCTACTTCACTGTTTATTTTGCTTATAAATAATTGTCAGAAATTGTCAATTTGTTACAATAATATTTACGCACTTTACTATTTTTTGTATAATTGTTATCCTTTTTGAACGTTGTTACAATAAACCTACTCTGTCACAAAATATTGTTTCCTTGTTTTGATGTATAGTTTCCCTGTCATTCATTTTGCTGGGTGTCGCTATAATTTGTCGTTGCTGTCTTTTTTTTGCGTCACTGTCTCTATATTTCTATTCCCTGTTATTGTATTGGTTCGTCGTTGTTAAATTTGCAGTTCGTCGGTACATTTTAAAAGATTGTGGTTATATAACGAGAAAAGGTGTACTGCACAAGAGGGTAATTCAAAAACCAATTAACAACAGATAATTTATTGGTAGCGAGGACCTCATTACAGTAATTGTTCAAAATGTCTATCATGAGCATCGATTCAAGTGCGACACCTTCGTCGGAGGGAGGTGCGTACGTCAGGCATTTCAGCAATATCTCCAGCAGCGACTGCAATTCTGGCGACAAGATCAGGTTTTTCATAAACAAGACTTTTCATGTGCAGCCACAAAAAAAAAAACGTAACGGAGTCAGATCAGGAGATCATGGCGGCCAGGACACAGGACCATTACGACCAATCCATCAATTTGGAAATTGATGGTCAAGAAAACGTCTCTCACATTCACAGCAAAATGTATCGGAGCTCCACCATGCTGAAACCACATTCTTCTACGAAAATCCATTGTAACATTGGCCAATAAATCCGGAAGGACTTCTTCAAGAAAAATTCCGTAAATATTCCCAGTGAGACGCTCTAGCAGAATGTGTGGGCTAATGATTTGATTATGAACTATACCTGCTCATACATTGACAGTGTAGCGATGTTGGAATCCATGTTCATGGATGACATGAGTATTGTTCATTTGCCATTCGTGAAAGTTATGGAAATTGAATATTCCATCACGGTTAAAGGTAACTTCATCCGTGAATAACACGTGTTCTGCGAAATGGGCATCTTCTTACTCTTGATTCAAAAAACAATGCGCGAATCGTTCACGAGGAGCATAATCTGCAGGAAGTAGTCCCTGGACTCTCTAGAAGTGATACGGAGGATAATTGTTCCGATTCAGTATCCGCCACACTGCAGAGTGATATTGAATTCCCATAGATGCTGCTACGGCACGAGCGCTCATACGTGGGTTTTGACGGAACTGTTCCAACATACCTTCCTCATGATCCTGATCAAGCTGTGTTGGGCGACCAGCATTCACTCTGTTTGCACTGAAACTTCCGTTCTTGCACAATCTTTGGTGCAAAGGAGTGAATAATCGATGAACAGGCAGCTGTCTATTGGGGTAACGTTTTTGATACATTCTTGCGGCACGTCTTGCATTACCGTCAGCAGAACCATAGACGAAATGCATATCAGCCATTCCTGAGTTGTTAGGCGGTTCATCTTACCAGTACAGTGTCACGATGCTAACTTAAATGAAAAATGATAACGGTTCAAACTAGAGGTTACTAATGTTGACTGGAAAGTTGTAGAAATATTTTTAATCTGGATATTTTTAAAAATTTATGAATGGTAAGTTCTTAGAAATTTTACAAATCAGAATAAATGGGTATGGCGTCAATCCTGTCTAAATTTATCAATTCTAACTCTCCTTATCGATCTGTTCATGTCTTTCGCGAGTTCGCCGTCTTACACTAAAAATCAGTCTTAAAAGTTTATAAGCACAATATTTCATCAACGAAGAGTTTTTTGAACTCTGTTCATTGATGAAATAGCGCTTATATCAATATTTTCAATTGGTAGCCGAAGTTTGTACCAACAATTTCGTAACACTCTGTATTTATATAATTTCATCTTATGGTGACCTCAAATTGTATTTCGAACTCTTAGAGGCACCATTTATTTCATCGCTCAATGACTAATATGGATAAAGTATAATAGTACTGGAACCAAATACTATTTTTCTACGTTGAATTATTTCAGTTGTTTTGCATAATTTGGAATATATTTGCCTTCTTCTAATGTAACAAACCATGTGCTGTATGTTATAGTATCAGTTTTTCTCTCCTTTTCTTTAGCATGCGTGTGAAATTTCTTTTACTACACCGCAATTCGTGAACAGTTTAACCTCGCCTAATATTTTGCATTAACTGTTTGATAATCTGTAATTCAAAATATAAAATTCCTGGCATTCATTTTTAAATCGTCTTCATTGATTTAAAATTTTGAAACCTTTTATACAATGTAAACAACTTAAGCATCTTCCTCCCTAATGAAAGCTCACTATCTAATATTCGTATTCTATGCTATAGCACGGGGTTAGTAGCTTTCTCAACGATTCCAGTGAATCAGGAAGGAACTCAAATTAACGTGATGGTTCATCCGAGTAACATTTTAGATGTTGTTCCCACTTCGATACCATGATAGCTTTTTCTGCCAATAAGCAACACGCTTAAAGCATTGTTTTATTTATCGGCCAGATGTGTAGCAATGAATTTGTTTGAATTGTTTTTTCAATTTGCGATATCAGGAATTATGACATCAGATCGTACGCGCGCTAGCTGTAAGGACAGTTACGAAAACTGCCCCTCAGCAAATGTTAGAATCACTTCTTCTTCTTCATGCTACCAAACCCTTGTTTTACCATTGCTGCTTTAGTCACTGCATAAAGTTGATTTTGTTGAACAGATTTATCTTTGAACTTCATTCAACCTTCGAGTGCTTGAAATAATTTATCAAACTGACCGTTCATAATAACACTCTCTTCCCTGGAAATAAATACGAAAAGGCGTTGATTTACAACCCGAACGAGCTCATTGTCTCAGGAACGGGAATAGACTTTATCGTTTTCAGGTTTGCAGAAACATTCGCGAGCATTTTTCGATTCTCCTTGCTGTAGTGTTACCGGTCATAATCTTTTAATTAAGACATCGGCGCTACATGGAATACATAAGGGTCTTTCATTCAAATTCGTTATAATCGTAGGTCTTCACCTTGTTGTTAGTTTTCTATCAACGTTGAGGATAATCAGGCTATTCCCTTACTGTGAGGTGTTGAGTATCACTACCTACCGTGAAAAAAAAAGTAGTTAATGGAGTAATACTTCTTAGCACGAATTCGTTAGGGCAGAGAGAGCATAATTAGATGGAATCTGAGCTGTGTTAAAATTTTCTTTGTTCAGAAAATAAGTGAAATTTCCATAAACAAGCGAAATGAACAAACAATCGCCGCACTTCTCTCCTGTCAACAGCGCGAGGCGGCGATCTCGTTGCTCTGAGCGCTGGCTGCATGCTCTGCTCGGGGGCAGCTCAGCGACCCGCGGATTCTTGATTAGCAATAATATTTAGTAACTCCATTTCGAACGGACAATTACTTACTGACACACTGTGGTCGTATCACTTTCTGGGTACCTATCAATAAAAGTCTAAATGAGCATAGTAAAATTCGCTAAATCTAGTAAAACGGGAGTTTTTCCGTAAAACATCAATGCTTAACGTAGATGCATTTTTTAATATTTTTGAAAGTGCTCAGATGCTCTTAAATGTGTTCGTTCTGTCCAGCATCAGAGGAGAAATCTATGATCCAAGTTTTTTTTTGTCAAATGTCTCGATGTCTTCCTCAAGAGCCATAAAATAAACGTTCAAAACGCACTCTTCAATTTTATTGGCTATGAATATTGTAAATAGACACGAAATATCTTCCCAACTCAGCCTTTCAGGAAATATCGAGCTTAAATTTTGTTAATGAGCTATGAAAATGCGCATCATTTTAAGAGAGGAGCGCATAATATCGATGTCGTAAATAAAATAATTACTAGTTGATATTTCTCTTTCTAAAGTTGTTTACGAAAAATTTAGTCCCATGAGATTAAAAGTTGTTGTTATACAAACAGGTCGCACAAAAGTGCCATCACCGTAGATGTTCATGTTTTCGAGACTAATTTCTCTTGGTCATTGTGAGAAATTTTACGAATATACGGCCATTTGAAAGCTTATTTTAAAATTGCGGGAGATAATCCTTAACATTTACACTACCGCTCATGAAATATCGCCTCCCTATTCGGATAAAACGGCATTCTCCTTATAAATTCCATATTCTTACTTCGTATGCAAACACCTGAAAATATCCTAAAGTATCTTGAGAAATCACGGCATGAAGAAGTTGAGTTATCAGCTGTCTCACGCACACCTCAGTTAGCCTCGCACTGCACCAGTAGAACTCATTTATGAACAACATTAATACTTGCCCTGAGCTATCCCACAATTAGGGGCTTCTCGTCGTAATGTTAAAAAAATGTGATTGTATCGAGTAAGTATCAAAAAGTCCGGAAGGAGATCGATATTTCTTTCTAGGTGAGTTAAATTTGATGCTCACGCTTCGCGACCCTTACTCAGATATTCACCGTTTATTAATCATTATGCAGAACCGCTCTTCCTCCACTCTTCATCCTTCTTGCCGAGTACAGGGCTACCGGTGAAGATCTATTTCATCAGTACAACAGCCGTAGTAATGGTAGGATGTGTTAAATTATTACTTATTAGGGGTCAGAGCCCTGTCTGGTGTCTAGATAGTTCGCTAGTGTTCCCCAGTAGCGTTAAAGTGAGATTACATTCAGCTGTCAAGTGCACCAGAAGACAGAAGACGAAATGAAGACCTAGCTGAAGAACAACTGCATGGTATTCGCGCATCTCACACTTTCGTCGGCTCCAAACGCGCACATTGACTCGTTTATTAGTATCGAGTTCTTTCACGGGGCTTATCGAACATTTTTCAGTTATCCATGCAGGATTCAATACATCTGAAAAATATCTTCCCGTCTTGAAGCATCAGCATTAATTTTGAAATTTAATTGACGATCTTTTCACATCGTTCGCAAGACATTATCATGGCGCGGAAAAAAACACTATAATGACACTATCAAATCATCGTTTTCAGTATCTGTCTTTAAAATGTTTTATTAGATTAGTTAAAGTGGGCAAATTTTGAGAGTGGCCTTGTCTATCCATTTTTATGGATCACTGTTGACCAATTTTCTGGCGGAATCATGAGGCTAACTTTGTCACCATTGAGAAACATTTCCTTGATGACCACATTCTTAAATCGATTATAATTATCTGAAGTGAATAAATCATTACTAGTGAGGGTTATTTATGGGTATACCCTTTTCTGCAATCAGGTTTTTATTATTTAGTTAACGAAATTCGCATTCTCAAAATTATCATTAGAATCTTTCCATATTCCATATAGCAACTAAAACTAAAAACTTTTTTCATTCCTTCAATAACATTTAGTAAAAATATGGCAAGGTGTCCGGCGCGGCGAGTTTTCGTATTAGAAGATTTGTGAGGAGCAGCCCTCGCTGTGAGGGCGAAGTAGGGCGCAGCGAAGGAAGCACAAGGCAGGCAGCAGGCCGCCGTTTGAGGAGTCCCCTGTAGCTCATCGCGCGCTTTATGGGCACAATTTGGGAGTTTATGAGCCCTGGTAATGAGGTAGGAGCAAAGCGACGCTCTACACTTGGATGAGAAAGTGTCACCATTGCTGACACAAGACTCCACTGGGGGACAAAAGGGAAAGGCAGGAGTAAAGGCCGGGCTTTGGCACTTGCAAGATTATTCGTGAGTTATGACCCGCTCTTAGCTTAGGAGCATCACTCCTCACCCTGATGTACGACTCAATAACGCTCTTCCAGCAATACTGCCCCAAATGCTGGATTATTCTTAGACACACCCAGACAATGATCACGCTGTGAACCTCCTATCCACAAGGTATTATAGTCACAGCTGCTCTCCATGTAGAAGTTGTAACTGCACTTTCTCGTCTTGCACTAAGAGTTTTGCTTAGCGAGGGTAATTTCTCAGTGTAATTTCGTTTCAAAAATGCTAGCTTTACATTACCATAGACATCTCGATTCAAAGAAGAAGTGAGCGCGTTTTTATAATGATCATCACCCGACATTATAACATGAAAGTTTGGAACGGAATGATGCATTTATTCAACATTTCACTACATGGCATAGTGTTGACCAGTTTCGGACACTCATTTATAGGCAATGGACTTAGTAAGGTAGTTTAGATAAAATGTTTTAAGTTTTAGATAGCAACGTGCGACTAAAAAAATCATTTATTATTTGTGAAATGCACTCAATTCCGGATAAAATTGGCCTGGTACTCATTAATAGAACTCTTAAAAGGGAAAAAAATCTTATTTAATTTTGTTTTCAAAACTTTAGAATGTCACTTTAAGGTTTTCAATAAAACAATAAACGTAGACATTTCATTATTCTATTCGTAGCTTTATTAGTAGGGTAATCAGTCTGTGTTGAATGTAATTTCGTCCAGATATTTTCTCACCAACTCCCCCGATTAACAACGATGCTAAAATGTTGCTTTTTAATCGGTAATTAAATGACTTTCATCGCTTTGATTGCATTGTACCTATTTCTATAAATAATAAGCTGAAGATGTGTATGCTTTAAACATTCAATCGAAAGGCAAACTATAGCTCAAAACTCTTATGAATTGTTACCACCATCACTTCAATTAAGGTCAAATGCTGAATAAAATGATTACATTAATATGTTCCAATATTGGAACATTTGTCCCTTAATGTATGTCGTGAAATTCATTCATGAAGCTAATCCTTCATTAACTTGGCACAGGAAATGATGCTTATATTTCTTTGACATCACTGAGCCCTCATTTCTCATGCATTTATATCCATTGCGAATTAGTTTCCTAACTAGCTTTACGATCATAAGACCGCGCATCATCGGAACAGTGTATCAGACCTCCCTGCGCTCACTTAGCGTCATTGGCTCGTAGCCTTGCCGGTGCTGAACCCATTGTTACCATTATTCCTAATAAATCTGTACCACAGTTAAACTTATTTCGTCAACTCAATTCCCAAACGTTGCATTTGAGCAAATCTTCACAACAATGTAATATAGAGGAGTGAGCTACTCTAAATTAATTTCATTTTTCCATTCTCTCAAATTCTAACATAGGCTCTGAAAAATGCAAAAAAGGTGACAACATAAACAGGCATAAGCTCAAATGGAATTAATTGATGAAAAGATGAGAAGAGCCTTTGAATTATTGTTGTTCTCATTGCTTATGCATTTATTTGAGCGCACAGTTGAAAAACGGATATGTAATTCAAAATCAACTTCAGCCAAAATAACGTGTTATTTGAAACTTACGTTATACGAAACTTGATTGCAGTTGGCTTAGCTTCTTAAAAAGATGTCAAAAAATATCATTACCTTTGTGAATGAATTAATATCATCAATGACAAGGCCTTTAAGCGAATTCGACTTCATTACAGCTGACTGCAGGTGCAAGAATACTGTCGAACACATTTATTTGTGTTTTGGATACCCTCCTTCAGATAAATATTCATTTCTTTACTATCCATTTGCATTTAATTTTACCAAAATAAGCGCTCCATAGCTAACGAGATGCTGAAAATTGTCGTAACGCTGCCTCGAAGGACAGGAATACCGCGTTACAGCTTTATCACTCTTCAGTTAGCCTCAATAAAATACACGAAAAAGAGTAAATAAGAAAACTGAAAATCGAAGCAGTTCAAATCATACGTCAAGATCAATGAGTCATGCATTCTGCTTGGCTTTTGCAGTCACCTCATTCAATAATTCATTAGCTTCTGTCTTTCTTGTGGAGTCCCCAGTCATACAATGTACGAGGCTTTTCCACTTTAAATCAAAGTAACTCTGCGCATATGTTTAACAGTTGTGGTTACAGTTTGCACGACTACGTAGAAATGTATACTATTCTAACCTAGGAATCAATTGCTCATAATTGAGCCAGCCGTTTAAGTTTACGTAATCTGAAAGAAATCGACATTTGCAAGTGCTAGAAAGGAATTGACCAGCGAGATTTTCAATGGAATTGGTCGAAACAGCGTTCATTTGAATTACTTAATGCTAAATTCAAGTCGAAATGTTAAATCCCACCTTTTCTGTCCTTAAGGTGTGCGAAAGAAAAAAAGTTAGACAATTGCTTCCGTAGAATAAAATGACAAGAATTTTTTTATCTTTCTGTGAATAAAGATGTGTGCTTGCCGGCTATGTATTGGATGTGGCTGCTTTCTCCAGTGTGAGAACGATACGTGCTCGTCAGTCATATCAATTGCAGAGGTATCCAAGGTTTACTATATCATTCATCAATCCTTTTCTAAATCAGAAATTGTTGTTCATTCAGTTAAAGTACATTATTGGCTGTTTCATGACTAAGTGCATTGAGATGTAAACTCTGATACATCTACAGCAGCTGTGAGCACAATGCTCTGTTAGCAGTGCTGCATCTGCACCAGCTCTGAGCACGTCGTATTGTGAGCACTGATTTTTCCGCACAAGCTGTGAGTACAATGTCCTGTTAGCACTGCTGCACCTACAGCAACCATAAGCACGCTGCCTCTTCCGTATCCGCACCAGATGTGAGCGCATATGCACTGTTAGCACTGCTGTGTCTGCACCAGCAACAGAAACAGTAGCTGTCCACGCATTTGACGGCAGGAACGCGTCATGTAAATGGTGGCGTTGGTCTGTCAGTCCGTCAGACTGCCGGTGTGGCTGGCGCTAACGACGCTTTGATGATGAAGCGAAAAACTTGCGATGCCTGATGGCGGACTCGCCAAAAACAGAGGAAGAGAAGCAAAAAACCTCTGAAGAGGTGGGGTGGTAACGCGAGGATATGTCGAGAAGTGAGGTCGTGGAAAAGCGTTGCTGAAGAAAATGTTATATGTAAATGAAGATATTCAGACGGGATCCGACTGAGAAATTTTAAGAAAAGATATCCTCGTAAAAAATTGCATAAAAACGCAGGTCAAGTGTGAAAGCAGAGGAACAAGGCGTAGGGTGGGGAAAAAGAGGAGT
Source organism: Morinoia aosen (assembly GCA_030386875.1). Taxonomy (NCBI): domain Eukaryota; kingdom Metazoa; phylum Arthropoda; class Malacostraca; order Amphipoda; family Talitridae; genus Morinoia; species Morinoia aosen. The sequence continues at coordinate 42,055,731 of CM059571.1, forward strand.
GCGAACGAACCGTCAAATTGAAGTATTAATCAAAATGATGTTAAGAAAAAATCCCAAACGTCTCAAAACTATGTTCGCAGAAAACAATTATTGAGGTAAATTGGAGTCCGAACATAAAACAAACTTACCTGTCCGAGTAAATGTGTGGCAAGGAGTTCAAATACTGAAATATTTTTATCCCAGGAGATAAAAAAATGTCGGATCGATACCGCTATTCCTGTTTCTAATCATGGCTTCTTGACATAAGCTGTGGTCCGATGGAGGTTGCATATAGCTCATATGAAACACAGCAACGATTTTTTCCAGAAATGCAAATTCTTTTTATTTTCATGAGACTAAAGCACTCTTAAGTAATCAAATTTAGCGCATAATTTTAGAGCGTGTACTATTTTTTTATTAATAAATTTACGATCCATCCCACGCATGTCTTTCGTTTAAACTTGGTACAGCTGAGAGAAATCAATAACAGCTCGTAACCTGCGAACCTCAGGGTAGACGTGGGAATTATTTCTATTTGTGTTATTATTTTTTAAAAGTTTCACAGTTCCGATTTTATTTTTATTTTTACGAAGTCTTGCTGTTCGCAGTTTCATTTCTCTCAACCATATTTCTTTTCCACTGAAATCTTTTCGATGATTCACTTGTTCAATATTTCTCTGTACTCGTATAAAGTAAAAGCCTTTTCTTAAAGTTCTAAAGAAAAACAGTTTCTCCGAAGAGATGCTGCATATCTATGCTAAAATACTAATCACCACATATGAGTCACCTTTGGACGCAGCAGCGAACGCTGACGGACGGTACGCACACCAGGTGCCGGCGCGCGTCTGGATTGTGCTCTCAAATTCACTATAGCGTTGATCACTGCTACACTCAACTGTAACTGAAGGCTAGCATCGCACAGAGCAGTATTTTTGAAGTGACAAAAGATTCAAAATCCAACTCAATGCCCTGTATGTATTAGATTACGCTCGAAGCATTTAGAACGTATCTTTTCACACGAGATTGTATAAAAATAACGCAATACTTATCTAAGCTTATTATATTCGTTCGATTTTTGTTTGAGATTTGCCGTAAGGGAAATAAACATTTTTACTCTCTGCAGAATTGTTGAGTCTCAATGGTGCCTTGAAAAGAGAACTAGATGAATAGAAGGCTTCTGAAAACGAAAAAATTAGACACGTAGTACAGTGTTTAAAAGAAGCGAGAAGCAATTAAGACCGGCTGTAGAAGATGAGCATAATAGCCGAATAAACGGTACCACAAGATGACGCGAAAAAATTATTCTTTCTGTATAGAAGGTTACGCATGTGATCAAAGAAAAAGTATATATCAACAAAAAATAAAAATGAAAATTCTGGAGGTGTGTTGGCCCCACGCTCGAGTTCGATGTAAATTATGAAGGGAAAAGAAAAACATTTCTGAAGCTGTTCTTGCACACACATGTCTGAAGCCAAATTATCAAATTCAGAAAGAAATCGAAACGACGGCATGAAAACGGTCAGTAAAAAATTTTTCATTTCAGTATCCATTTCAGTGAGTGAAGTCAGTTTTAACTAACAAAATCAGAACTTGTGTATTTGTGTATGAAATAATATTCACAGTACTCATTTAAAATCTCTGGAGTTAACCTAGGTAATCCATAGCAACGGTTGTGTGGAATTTGCTTTATTTCATGGTGTGAATTTGTAAATATATTCAAAAGTATTCATAAACAAAAAATACATGCAGAGAAATGCTCTGATAACCAATGCCCGAAACACTTCTTCATGTAGCCAGGCCAGTAGCACTTGCCCTCCGAGTGTGTGTCCTTGCCATGGAGACACTGTTTGCAGTCCACGGCCTTAGAAGACTTGCATGAAATGTGAGCCCCATTGTTAAAGCTGCATGACAGTTTCTTAGACAGGGATCACTCAGAGCCGTCTATATCTACAGTGTGTGCTGTGCCTGCGATTGTCGGACCTCAGTGCAACTGCACACAGTATGCACACAAATGATTAATGATTAGCACACAGTATGCCATTAGCATGTGGTCGTATCTGCCATTTCTTGACACATTGACCGCCTTTGTTCTTGCCAATCTTTTTTGCCCATTTCCGTCTTGTTTCTATCTCGAGTAAAAACTTGTGTTTCTCCGTTTCTCTTGCGTATAAAATTTGCAGGCAGGAAGAGGAATTCTTTCACATACAAGGCGTTCATCTGTCTCTGCAGTTAGAAAACTAATGTAATTTGAATAGTTGAAACCTTGCGAAGTGAGGAAGTTTTCTTCTAGCACTTCACATAATGGATTAAGATAAAATAATTGGTTATTTGTTGGGATCGTTACTTTTTGTATCTTAACCATCTCTCTGAGCTTAATTTGAAATACAAACCATGGGTACTCAATTTTAAATGAATCTGAGTCTATACAGCTGGAAAATATTTACCGTTCTTTGATATAAGTAACATGAGTAAACGGCAAATATTTTCCACTCGCACAAACAAGCGGTCGCTTAGAATAAGGAAGTCAAACATCAAGATTTCCTGTTCATTGGATAAAAACTCCGATTTAAATGGAATTTTCTATTCGGTATCATTTATTACAGTTTACAATGTCAGACGTTGGGAAAGAATTCAAGAAGCGGAGATAAAAGAACAGCAATGTGCCTTCAAACAACCAAGTCCGACATCGGCGGCAGGCTGCGTGCTTGGCGCTACCGCAGTCTCTGCTCAAAAGTGAAATTTTCTGCGCTAACGATTCACATTTTATTATAAAAGCTCTTCCTGTTTTACGTCATCCTGTAAACTGAGTAGGAAAGTTGACACAGTTTTTACTGTTGCTATAATTGTTGATATTTTCTCTCATGTATGATTTTGGGGTTAGCCGTGGTATTATCCGTGGCTGATAATATCCGGGGTATTTCCTGCACTCGATAGAGAAAAAGCTTTTGCAAAAACCAACTGGATTAGAGTAGAGAATAAAGGATACAGTTATTAAGTACGAAACTTTTCTTATTTTGCCGAGAGGAGCAACGCTCTTTAACAGACTAAACATCGTTTTCAGAAGCAAATTGTAGCGGAATTACGATCAATATTGGATTTCCGAAATATAAATTGAAAGTTTCAATTTTATTGCTCATACGTGATGAAATCATAAATTCGGGTAATCATGAAAGTGAAAAAAGCCCTGGCCACAACGGAAGGTCTGATGCAAGACCAGGACAACTCTGATAGCGCTACCCCACTTAGCCTCCTCGCGACTGTTGGTGAGGCCCCTTCTCGACCGCCTCATACATCAAAGTAAGGCCTCTATAAAAGTGTCATAAATCGGCCCTAGCTAACAGCAGCGGTCGTTCCAATAGTGCCGTACATCATGGAGATTGGTCGAGTCTGGTCGGCACTGATCCTGTCTACTCCATCGCCGGCTGAATGCATTCTCTCATTCTCACTGCGAAATTGAGCATTCAGAATGCGAATTAGAAAACATTATTGTTATGAGCAAAGGCTGTCATCATGAAAAGCAGTCGGCCAAAATCATAAGACACTTTATGGAGGAGAGCTTTATTTATTCCGAGTTTATTGATGTTTTCATTAGATGTTTTACTCCTTTGAAACAGTGCTCGAGCAAAAAAGAACAGTGAGCAGAATTGCTGACCACATGCTGTGAGTTTAGGAGCAGTCATTGATGTAAAGAAAAGTAAAGCATGCTTTATCATTGCATTATATTGCACAAGCTGTTTATTCTGTTTTGATGAGTCCAGACGATATTTGAGGGATAACATTACTCTAGCCTTTCTTTATTCGAATGCCAAAATACTGTAAAGTTTTCAACTCACTGCTTACGAGCCATCTGTTGCTATGTTTTTAAATGCTTTGGCCAGAAAAGGAACCTCGATAAAATTAATATTAAAGTGTGTAATATGTTAGGAAATCATATGTTCAATTTATAACTTTGTTTCACTGTATTACTGGCGTATATTCCACTCCATTCCATACCATCATATTTTCCCCCCCTCATCATCGTATTGCATGCCATCATGTATATAAATAACCGTACAACTGAAATCTAGTCTTTTTCACTTTATTTTTATGCAATTATGCCAATACTTCAACGAGTTGGGCGTTGCCGCGTTTCACCAGAAATGAAGTAAGGCAACATGCGTTACAGCTACGTCGCGTAAACAGACTCGGTCTGGAGGGCTTCGCACTGGACCAAACTCACTTTCGTTTCGGTTGGTTTGATCCCATTTCTTATGACTTTGAAACAACTGGGAGTAAAATCTTAAAAGCCTTTGCAGAAACGAAAGTTCAAGATTGAAATAGCGGCTAAAGAAATGGCTCACAGCACCTGCTGTGATAATAATTAATTGAATGAAATTGTTCAAAAATGTGGAAAATCCTAGCAACAATTAAAAATAGTAGAAATTAATATAGAACGCGACTCAACTCTTCTGCTATTCAACAACTTTCCAGAGAAAGAACCTCGGTAACACTTCTAGTAGAGGGCCCCGATGCATCAGCTCTAAATCTCTGCATCACTTCTGGGACAGGGTAACCCTGCATCACTTCTCCGAGCATGTATCCCTGCATCACTTATGGGAGAGGGCACCCATGCATCACTTTTGGGATAAGCATACTTGCATCCCTTCAAGCGGAGGGCATCCTTGCATCACTTATGTGAGAGGACAGCTCTGAATCCCTGCTGGGAGGGCACCCTGTATCATTTCTCTGTAAGGGCACGTAAACGCGCTGACTCTGCTTCATAAATAGTAGAAAGTATCCCTATGTTTCTTACTGAAATAGAGTGTCATTCAGTTTCACACTAGTGATGGGCTCACATAGTGTCTTCTCTCTTAATTAAAAATGCGACTTCGTCATTTCTATTGCACTTTCATCTTCATGCTATAAATCCTATTAAACTTTCACTTTCACGCTAAAAAATGAATTTTCTGGTTTATTCGCTCAGTATTGACAAAATCTTCACCTCATTCTTTTCAGTTTTCCTTTGCACATTGTTGAGTAGCTTCCAAAGGTGAATACATGGCTTACTTAAATTCATTTCATAGATCATCTATCTGAAAGAGCAGATTTTATAACTCTGTTGATAAAATTCGATAGGAAATACCTATTTTGGGGCAATGGTACTTTTCATACGTTGAACAAGAGAAAATTAAAATAGGAAGATTGAAACTGACTGTATCTCTTCCTGCCAAGGTAGATGCGACGTACTAGGTAGCAATTTATGAAACTTGATCATTTTTCAATATTATAGATATAGAAAAAATCCATTTGGCTCATACTACTTATTTAGTAATTTAGGAGTGACTACTAATCTAGTCATTTTTGCAAATCGTTCCCGGCTGCTAAAACCAAATCAGCAGCCCGATACATTGTTGAGTGCTGAGCGTTCGATGCAAACCAATTCTTTTTTAAATGTTTGCTTATTTAAAATTTTTGCTTAAGTTTGTTTCACGAGGTTTTTTGCTTCAAATTAAGTCTTTATTCGCTGGATTAAACTTCGGTGCTATGATCCTACAGTGAGATTACGCAGGCTTGAATTTCGTTGACACGAGTATAAAGCAAAACCTGTACATCGAACTCTTGTTCGCTAATGTTGCAGTGCACTTGATCCAGTTCTGTTAATAGAGACCACAACGCACTCGCCGCAATATCGGGTAGTATATATCCATCCATAATTTGCGCGCAAAGGTCACACAGGTCTATCTCTATTTCTACTTCGATCGTTTCTGTAGTTGGTTCTGAAATAGAAATTGTGTTTCACGTCTTGTTTTGTTGCTTGGTACCAGACATTTGGTGGTTTTCAATTGTAATTTTATCACACATCATCTTAAACTAGAATGTCATGCACAGACTTTACTCGCTTTCAGAATAAATTGGCAATTTCTTCAACACAGTTAAGTAAGCTGCCTCGTATTTGTTCTACAATAATAAAATAATTATCGAATGATTTTTTGTCATCCACATAAACCCCCCTATTATGATACTTAGGCATGTTTCTCTGTTTGCTCTGAACCAGGTTAATGTGGGCTGAGGACAATTTTCCAAGAAAAATTTAAACTTGTCTGTATAAAAGCTTTGCTGAATGGGGAGGAAACTTTAAAATATTGAAAGAAATTTATGTGTAACTGGAATCTGATGAGAGGCAGTGCTCATTTTGATTCTATGGGACACAACCACTTAAGAAACGTAATGCACCTAGCTATGTAAATTTTCCAGTTCTTCACAAACAACTGCTCAAAGGCATGCCCGAAATTTTTATGAGGGACCTAGGTAAAATAGAAAAATCGTACGTAGAAACCTCTGTCTCAGACCATATTTCGAGTACAACATGAAGAATTTAATTTCTGATGGTAATAGAAAAAAAATATTAAAAGAACCTTCAGTGGATGTAAAGTGTTGGAGTTTCCACTCATACATTCCTTTCATTTTAAAATACTTTTACCTGGAAATTCTCAAAATTGATGTATGAGCCGCATTTGCTTACAATTTTAGTCAGAAGTTATAGTGCGCAACAGACATGCTGGATTTGAAGGTTGTACCGATCGCTATGCTGACAACGAACTCAATGGGTCATAATGTAGCCTGACCTACTACTGTCGACCAATTATTGTCTGGTTTTGTGGTGCAGTCGATCTCGTTAGCGCAGCTTCACTAGACTGCCATGTAAACGAGCGCAGTAGACGTGCTTTGTGCCCTCAACATCATTCTGTTCTCCGGCTTGCCGCCAACACGCCTCGTCAGCTGACGGGATGGCCATCCATTTGCAGGGCTTGAAACTTGGTTTCACTATTATACTCGTAATTCTCAGAAAGTAGTTTACAGACGTGTATGCTGCTTAATGGTTACGGTACTTTCAAATGAAATGCACGATCTGTCAAACTAAAGAATAGTTGCATGATCCCCGACTGTTTGATCTTAGAAAAATCATTGTGTTTCAACGTATGTAGATCACTTGAATGATTTTAAATAACTAATTTCCCAATTGCATACCGCTATGACTGTTCTTGATCAGGTTATTTTCTACGTTTGATGTTGTGCACCTCTCGAACACGGCTGAACTCGTTGCATTTGTCCTGCTGAGTTCCCTCGCCGCTTCCCTACCCATGTTTCCCTCTCATCACCATTTGTGCTTGCCTTCAATGCCCCCCCCTGGGAGAGCGCGGCCGTCACTCCAGAGCAGTGACAGAGACAGAGCGGCGCGCGACACTGACTGATGAGCTCGGTGCAGGCCACGGTAGTGCAGGCTGTGTGGCTGAGGTCGCTGCTGCACCGTCGCTGCTCTGTACACACTCTGCCCCGAACTCCTTGCAGGCAGATGCATTTACTTTTCTTCCGCTCACTGACGTTGCTATAGTTTTTTAGACGGAAGCAAGTTATTTAACATTGCTGCAAGAACCACTTTGCTTTTTGTCGAGGAGCGTGCGCGTCCGCTTGAGAAAATAAATGTTTGTTCCACATAAGCTTTTCCTACGTTAGATGACCGGTCTAAACTGGGACATTCTGTGTTTTTCTTCCATCAAAAAAAATTGATATCTTCTCCTTTCATTTATCAATTTTCCACGGCACTATGACTGCAAAATACCCGGTTTTAAGTTAACTTTCTTCAAATTAAATTTTTGTCATGAAAAAAACAATGGAAAAACAAAAAAATCAGTTGGTAATTTGAGAAAATACCCACCGGATATTTTTATCTCGAGCGTAACCTTCACCAGCACCGCAGTGGCAGCCAGCAATACTTCGAGGGTGAGAGTGTTTTCCATTTCCGATTGTTTTGCTCAATCGTAGAGAATGTCCCACAGTCGCTTTTTTCATTGCAGCTCGAATTTGTCAAGCCTTGGATTGAAGTATCTTCTCTCATTGCTTCGAGATGAATGATCACGTGCTCACCATCCCTTATGAGGAACTCATTTGGCTCATATCGATACAAATTTATTCTGTTAACTTTAATCAAGACGTATTACCATTTACCACGATAGAATCGTGAAAAATCAAACTTGTTGGCTAGAGTTAAGTTTTAAAATTTAAACTTTTCAATAATTAGTGTTCGTAAGTCTTAAGACAAGATAAGATATGAAATGTATCACGTCCTGAAAACGAATTTCATGAGTTGTCTGTTTCCACGATGCCTGTGGCACAAATTTCCTGCTAACAATAACGTGCCTTCAACGCAGTGGAATGTGCGTTAACCATGCCCATTGGGTGTGAATGCGGAATTCTGGTATTTTCGTTGCCGAATTTGACTTTTCAGTACTTTGCCAGCCTGAAAGTGTTTATAAGCTATGGCAACCTGCAATAAATTAGCGCTTAAACGAAGTGCGAACGAAAATTTCTAAATTTGATTTTATCTTACCTATGCGTTATCTTTGAATTGATCAACAAGCCGGGAAAACATGTGGTAAGAAGGACCCTTAGAAAAAATTCTAATTTCCTGTAGAGAGTTGTGCCAAAATTTTGGCAGCACATCTTCCGTCACGTTTCTCAGGAGATAAGCAGTTAATAGGTAACGTTTACTCGATAGAATTTCAGGTTGACTGGTGGGACAACAACGAACAAGATTCCCTTATACGGCCAAATAACGCCGATGAGTTCGGAAGCCATGTGAGATCAGAGCCCTATTCTTGACTCAGTTTTGCATTCATATCATTAAGCGATGCATGGCGGAATCTACAGATCTTGCTCTCTAAAATGGTAAACACTAAATTATGAAGCAAGTTTAGGTCCGGCCTCCAAGAGGGACATTCTTCATTACTGATGAGCGTTAGAACGTATCCTGGAATCCAACTTCGGGTCACTAAGAAGCCTCATAATGGAGCGGAGGCTTGTCAAAATATCCAAGATCCACCATCAAAATATACACTTACCCAAGGGAACAGTTCTGTATCTGAGATGCTAGAAACGCAACACAGGCTTTCAAACCTTAATACCCGAAGCAACAAAAAACGAAACGAGAGAAGACTTTCTAGTAGCAGTGATATCGGCATAGACCATCACGGAGTGTGCAGCTTGGCATTAATTCACTCTTCTGCCTTCCACTGACCAATCCTTGTCCCAAACTTTCAGTCTGGGCTGGTTAAGACTTAACTAATCGTCAAATTTCTATTCATCAGCGAAGACTAAATTCAGCAGCTTGACTTCTTCCATGAGATAAAGCAGATGTCGACACCTGTCGAGTGTTAGACATTCATTAATGACAGTAAGCTCGTGCATTTTATGGATTTTGTAGAGGGAGGTCTTAGGTTCTCTTTCAGGAGTCGGAGCATTGAAATCTCAGTTACTCTCGTCACCGCGACCAGTTTCTAATTGAGCGACGAGGATTTCTCATCAACTTCCCATGCGTGTTCTTGATGAGTTGCGACGTCCGTTCAGACCGTTTACTGCCTTTGCTTGTTGATTACCAGTTGTGCCACTTTTGTCAAGTTTTATCATTTTCCATACTGTTAACTGACGAACAAATAATTATTTTGTGACCAATGAATTACTCTTACTCTTCTTCTGGAGGGATACGAGAGCTTTAAGATTAACATCGATTTACGAACTTAATTTTTCTAATGTTCTGGATCTAAAAAAAAATTAATTAATTAGCTTCGAAGTAACCTAAAATTTAATCGTAGCAACTGCGTAATCATCAATTTCTTTTAAATTTCAAAATTTACTGGCTATAATTTTAGCACACCCTTTACTGACATGGCGAGATATACATTGACATCTGTTCAAATTGTAATCGGGGCTGACCGCCGAAGATTAGCTCATTATTGACGTGGTAGATAACGCCGGCGCTGAGCTGAGGCTGCGCGAAAACGTTCATTTTTCTGCTATATGTAGCTGCTTATGGAGGAGTTACTGTTCTGCAGAAGCGATGGAGTTTTGAGCAGCCACGTCCGCCATCTAAGATGCTTGAGGGACTAATAATTGCTCTGACGCGAACGTTAATACATTGAACTACGGTCAGACTGTGATAATCTGTTAAGATGACAGCAGCGACTTTTAACTCGGAAAGTTCTTGACCTCATGAAATGTGTGAACATTTTGTAGGGCTACACGACGTTAGCGGATTTCTTGAATTGGTTCGGTTTGTGGCGGAAGTTCCGGGAGTCAAGGCGTCTCGAGGGATTAACTTTTTACGTGATTTCACTATTTTTTTTCAGAAATCACAAAATGTCATTCTGATAATTGATTGATTTGAGTTATAACTACCCTGGCACTTTGTTTTCCACTTTAGTATAATCCTTGATGAAGAGATGAAGGCATTTGGGTACAGTGTTCAGTGTATCCTGCATTCAGGAGTGACGGAAGAGTTACCAAGCCGACTTATTCGTAGAAATCGGGCTTGCAATGAGTTCCACTTCGAATTGTAATGTTCAGCGAAAAAAATCGCTCCTTCTCGTGGCAGCTTTTTACCCTCATCCATTTCAAAAAACTTCATTAGTTTTAGCTCTTCAATGGTTAGTTCCTGTAGCCTGGCTACCTCCAGTCTCGGTATGAGTATTCAAGTCTCAAATTATAAGTTCAAAGTAAGCAAGTGACGTGTTGTCATAATGTTCTTTCAAAACCTGATCGAACGACTCGTGACTTCAATATCCTAATTTTGAGGCGATTGAAGTTTTCTTCAGCTTTGAATGCAGACTCTACAGTTTTCAACAGACGTAGTTTGGTTTGTATAAATGTCAGAGGAGCTCAGGTGCCGAGTACTTCGCACTGGCTACATAATAGTTTCACTCAGAATATGGAAAAACTGGTGAAGTTCACGTGAAAATTTTAATAATGTGCTGCAATTTTTTTCAAGAATCGTTTACAACTCAAAATGTTAACGAATCAATTCGTCGAACCAATAAGGTAGAATTATGCAAAGTCAGCTTATCTCCCAAATCTCAAAAATTACTTGCACGACAACGATGTTTCAGCTGTCCTATACGATATACCCTGTTGTTACAAAGGATGAGGGTGACATTTGTCCAGCCAGGTTCTGAACACCTCCGTCTGCTCGATTGTAGGAATAAAAAATCCCGGGAGGAGTCGACGTTTGTTTTGTGCGGCGCGCCTGTCACGAGTTCGTAAAGCCGTGTCACCGCTGAAGCGGACCGCCGCCTCTAGCCAAAAGAGACAAACTTGTCCGCCAAAAGGCGAAGTGTCTCGACCAGAGAGCGAGAAGGACGCCTGACAGTCGTTCCCTGACGGCCCGAGATGGATGGTCTCGGCTGCTAATGGACGGCCCTTCGTATACTGGCGACCAGCCTTGAATTTTGGCATTCGATTTGTTTAGAGTCTTTCACGAGAACCTAATGTGTCGCCCGTGATTAATGAACACCCGCGGCCATTACAGGGCTATGATCATTAATACATGAAGCACAGTAGAAGCAGCAGTCGAAGTTGGCAGCCGCGCGTTAGGCTGCAAACTAAAAACGAATGCATTTACAAAACAAGGTCGCGAGGAGTAAAAAGTTTCACCGAGAATTTATTGCATTTTTTTTTAGGGACAGTTTACCTAATAAACAGACCAATATAGTGTTTAAACATGTTTCAATGAATCTACGCATGATTTTTTGAAGTCTGAAGCAAAATTTTTTCATTATTCAAAATATGTCCCGTAAAATATAAATATTTACCGATTATGACTTGAAAACTATTTCATACAAGTTATGTGTCTCCGAAAGACCATGTCACCATCAAGTGCGATAAAAGGAAAGAAATTTTTCCCTACCACGAAATCCGTGATTTATCGTTGTCACAATTCACAAATCGAAAAACGCCATTTTAAAAACCTACAGTCAGGATAAACATGAAAACTCGAATTATCTATACAATCGGAACTTATGAAAATGAAAACTAATGTTTTCGGGAAAGTTGAATGAAAGCTGTATTTTGTCAAATACCAGCGGCTGAAAATAGCATTATTGCATTTCCAAAATTAATATGCTGGATTGTAGGAATAATTTTGAATGAAAAGAATTTCGAGAAATATATATATCTCAGCACCATGATAGCTGTGACGAAAAATAGCAGACGTTCTACAATTGCTGCCGTATTTTGGAAAATATGCGAAAAACAGCTTACATAAATTATAAAACTAAACGTGAGGTCCCAAAAGAAATCTTAAATCTAAAAAAACTAAGAAAGGATACCGACATACTGACGCGGGGATTTCCTACTATATGTTCAACGAAGCAAGTTTTTGCAATTAATTTTGTATTACATAAGAGAAATAAATTGAGGTGGAAATAACCGTGGAATTAGAAACACAACTGAAAAACGGGTTACTTTAAAGTCGAAAGGTTAGGTGTTTCAGCTGTTTTAAATAAGTAATTTACGAGTGTCGACTGGAAATAAGTAATGTCGGCATATTTTTGGGATGCCAAATATTCTCTCACGTAAATTGGGGATGCTTTTCAAGCAGTTATGAACAGTAAACGCGTAGACTGTAACTTTAAACAGTACACATTAAAATAATAGAATTTATTTGATAAAATGTATTGATATTGATTTACGAAGTTATTGTTGAAACTCTCAAAACTAATATGCGTAGCGGGGAGAATGTGAAAGAATGTGGTCATTGAAATGTTGCAATCACTGTGTCCAATAAGTGTAAATCTTTCCAGCGCGCTTTATTAAATAAACGAGATTAACAATGATTACTTTCAAAAGATACAGAACATTCGTTTCCACAGCATTGCATCAATTTTATGTGATTAATTAAATCATTTATAGAATACGTTGCCAAAAACCCTAACCCATTCCTGATAATCCAGTTTTAAGTCTTTGCACTAATTTGGTAGGCATCTCATGCAATTGGAAGCATAGCACATGATGTAATTAAAACGTTTCTCCCATAGTAAAAGTGGAGCTTCGCATTAAATTTTAATTACAACAATGTCGGCGAAGCTCAGTTTAATGATCGAATATGTCGAAATACTCTTATGAAAATAGGTAATAAATATCCAGGGAAACTTGCTCACCGATAGAAATTTAGCTGATGAATTTGCTTGGATTGCAAAAATTTAATAACTCGTGGAACGCGTTTCTGCCACTGTTTCATGAGCTCAGTCATCAGCTTCTTATTCCACGGTACAACTCTCATCCCTCCTCCCTCTCTCATCCCTCCTCCCTTCCTGAGCGTTGTTGTTTCATTTATTTATGCATTTATGCAATCATTTGCATACTGAAAGCCACAAAATCATTTCCTGCGAGATGATTTACTGTCTTACCCCTGATATGTATAACGCTTATGATCTCAGTTTCATGGCGCACCAGAGATGCGGACCTAATTCTACGTTTCGAAGTGAGCAAATCGAATGATATAACAGAAAAAATAGATATACAGTAGCGAACTCGGCCTGTTAAAAATGGCAGCATTCGATTCAGTTATGTTCGATAAAGCTTGTAAATCATCTTTTGCTCTCAATAATTTTTAAATCTATTTCAGATCACGTATTGTAGTGTACTTTGTCTACGGGTGCAAATGCGTTTAGTCTTCTACTTGAGCAGCGAACATAACTTGTTCTCATTTTAAGTTCGATATATAGGTGTTGCGGACGGACAGAGGCGGCTATTCTTCTACAGAGTTTCATTGTCAGACTATCTCATAATTTGTCAGAAATGGGACTTGAAATAATAAATTCTGCAAAAAAATATAACCATATAAATTTGCAGCGGAATTCCCCTCTGATCTCGCGCTGCTATGTATCTAAAGATCTTTTTTTTAAATTTTCTTCTTTCAGACGCAAAGTCAGTGTCCAGGAAACGATTTTCCGCCATCAAATAAACAGGATTTAGTTTTTTCTGATATAACTAGGGATTACAAACTTAATTTTCTGCAGAATGTAAATTGCGTCTTTCCATCTCCTAACATACACGGTTATATTCGGGCGTGCAGCATTCGTCAAAGATGCCCTTGGCTAGAGGAAAAAATTACAGAACAATAATTGTGAGAATAATTATTGACTTCATTGTTGACTATAGGCTAAATTTTTATCTCCCATTTCTCATTTTGGATGCAACAAACTCATCATTCTGGCTACCTGAAACTGGTGACAGTTGTTTATTCTTATACTGTTATTTTTAGCCGTTCTGTTCAATTATAAAACGTTTAAAATTATTTCACCAGCAGACACAAAATTTCCCGCAATTGAACCACATTCATCCATGATTGTTTGGTTTTCCTTAATGACCTGTACTAGCCTTACTCAGATATTTGATCGACGACTTTGTAGCTGCTTATCGTGAGCTTTACGAGCGCATGTCTCGAAGAGGAGTGTCCGAGTCGCAAACATACAGAGTAGCTCTGAAGTTGATCAGTTTCCTCAGTTTTACGACAGCCTTACTTTTTGTGTCCCGGACCATTGGTAAACTGTGCTATTTAGAAGTTCTAGACAAAGCCTCAACGTGGGGTTCGAGAATTAAATGACCGCTTCAAATCCTGCTAACAACATAAATGGAAGGGAACTCATAAACGATAGAATTTTTTTTTAATTTTAAGCGCAGCGTTTGCTTGTAAATATCCATTTAGCGTCCACATAGTTATTAAAAAAATTATTCGCCTTAAATATGTTTGCTCTTTTAACTCATTGAGCGTTCTAAATACGTTTTTCGGACTTATCATCTGAAGTTTGACATTAATGAACATTTTTCCGTATTATTAGAAGTAGTAAGCTGCGAGGAGAGTTCCGGAAAGTGAAAAACTAATATAGTTAAAAAATAACCACGAAATCCTTGAGTTCATATTTGCCCAACAACAATGCACCCAATTCGCAACAAAGGCAAATAACCGTTTCGCCCTTGTTCGCATTGATATCGACTTTTTTGCAGTTTGCTGAAATTTGTGCTGACTGGGAACTCTTTCTGGTCTCAGGTCGTAAGGTATTCCGGACTGCGACGTCTGGAGGTTTGTTGTGTCGTGGAAGCAAAACCCAAGCAATTCGTGATTCGCTAGATTGCATTGCTTGCTGAGCTTTGTTACTGCGCTCAACTGTGTTATTGAGTCTAGAGTGCTTGGGGAGCGTGCGACAGAAGGTATAAAGTAACCCTGTTAATGGCAATTTGAATTTACGAGTACTCATTAATTTTATCTTGAAAGTTCATGGAACAAATGCAACCATGCCACAATCTCGTGTTTCTTTCTTACTTTCCACAACCTCGTGTTTCTTAGCGTTGTTGGACAATGCGTTTCTTAAGCAGTCATGTATAAGCACCAATCATTGCGAGCAGATATTATCTGAGAGTCTCCTTGCTCCTAAGTGTTGTTTCCAAAGAGAGCTGTTTTGCAGGGCAGTAAACTAGTTGTGTGCTTGATTACTAACTTTATGGTTCTTTAGATCCGTAACCTTTGCGTCTAGTACAACTCCAACGTCTATCAAGTAACAAAATATATCTAAGTCTAGTGTGAGGCATAGGGTTACTCGGACGTTCCTGAAAGATAAACAACGACGTTCTGAAGAACAGTAGAGTAATTTAATTTTTTATAATTCGTTCTGTGAGTAATTTTTTGAGCAAAAACAATTTTTAGAGTTATTTTTACTATTTACATGATGATATTGATTGAAATATTTTAAATATCATTAGACTCATAGATTCCGTCGCTAATAATTATTTTAACGTAACATTTTTATCAAAAAGGTATTTATTATAATCAATCCCTTTTTGATAAAAATGTTCACTTGCAAAATAAGCCATTGCAGAAACCTCACGCTTGTGATATTATAAAAGATTAAAAATAAATTATCAGCTTTCAATTTGATACCATGCAATAGCTGGGAACTGCCTTCTGCCTCCTCAACAGGATGATCACGTGAAGAAATCCTCACTGTCAGTCCCAACATGCCTGGGCAGATCAGAGTGAGGTGTACTTTTAACTTGTTAGTTTCATCTTACTTCCTAGCGCTCAATAGCATTTTTGCTATAGTCATTCTGAGGTATATGTATCAGACATTCTAATGTCAGTGTACGTTCTCTGATAAAATGAAATAGCATCATTTTTTTATGGTACTATCAAAAACCTTATGACTAGTGAATTCCTCTTTCATTTTCGAAGACCCATGCAGTCTCAATTCTCACGAGGCAGTGCTGTATACTCTGATTTAAAGTCTCTAGAAATATAATTCAACCCTCTAATATCCTTAGAACAGTCTTATTGTGTACTCAATATATTTCTCATGTGAAACTGATCAATTATTATTCAATTTTACCCATGAATACGACTTGCAAGCAGAATTGTACTTTCTTTTCCACTAGCATTTTGAGCACGTTTGTGCTGTCGATCATTGATTCTCTATTATGTGTAATTTATTGCCTATCTGTGATTGCCTTCGAATTTTCCAGTGTCTATTAAACAGGTTAGAACACCTAGCTTAAAATTAGATTATATAAGAATTTTTTGAGTAAAGTCCATCACAACATTCATATATCATACGGTACAAGACACATTTGTACATTATCAGAAGTCAAATGGTTTCATCTACGAGTATGTTTTTGACTGCACAAGTCTTTAATTATACTTACAAGTATACGTTGATTTAAGAAACGTTAAAATACGACTGATTTTCACGATCGAATTAATCGAATTTTTTAATACAAACTTGAGATTGTGATATCCAATTTTTGATGTTTGCTGAAATATTGTGAGAAATTCCGAATTTTATTCTGAAAGTAGAATTCTTTCCAAACCGTTTATGTACAGCAAGTCTGCAGCAGTTTTTTGACTTAAGGAATACGACATCACTAAGCTTGCCTTGAAATGGTACCGAGTTGAAAGCGCGAGATGATGATTATACTGTAGTTAGTTACTATAGTTCGTGTAAATGATAGGCAGCACTAATTATTTTGATGTGATTTTCTCAAGGCGCCTATTCAATTTTGGCCTAGAAACGGGTAATTTTAATGACTTCACAAAATGTTTGCTTGTGACTTTTTTCAAACGTTGGTTTTCTGCTAGATTTCCATATAACTCAATTAGTCAAATCAAGTACCAATCAAAATTTTACGGTGTTTCGGAATCAGGGCCAAACGATATACCAGATCGATACAAGGAAGAATGTAGTGAGCCTATCGCTACTACAGCCGGTTCAAGATTTCCGACAGATGCTCGATATCAACTCACCAACCCCTTACTTCCCAATATAGCCGAGCGCCTGGCCTCCAGTTCGGCACTTCCTGTGTGGGTCCACGATTCGGGTGCGAGCAGCGAGCAACTCGTACGAATACCGCCCTCCGCTGGAAGTGGCCAAGCTGCGCAACCGCTATTTCAGGAGTAACGCTTGTATTAAAAGTGCATTCTACTGAACAGCTGCACTCTACCTCCAGACACTACATTCAGCAGTCAGCGTTGTGACGGCACAACTTGGGAACTTCTCGCAGCTGCTCTCACTCTACAGGAATTTTCTGTAGTCTCGACTTCGGACTTGAAGCAAGTCGCACTCATGGTGACTACCACGGTTCGTCCTGCTCGTGCGCTGGAGCGATCGCTAGCTGCTCCCAGCACAATCATAGGCAACTCCCTCACCGTCCTCGCAGCGTTGACATTAGTCTAAACTAAAGCATAGGCCTTAAGAGAGCACACAACTCCCTAACCCTCTATGCAGCAGAGCAAGTCGTTTATACAGTATCTATTTATATATTATACGGGTGTGCGTGTGTGATGGTAGTGGGGAACATTCTAATTGATCTGCCTATCAAGAAAGTGTTTGTTGTTAAAAACGCGTTAATAATGGAAAGCTTTCCATGATAAACTTCACGACGACAAACAAAAAAAAACTTTCACCCGACCTAGCAATATAAACGAGTGATGCCGCAGCAATCAGGTAACATGTCTACACGGAAAAAAATAAAGGAATCTAACCATCACAACGGCATCAGGGCACCTTCACGAGTGCTTCTTACCAGCACGAAGGCAGTCAAGTGCTCCTTCATCACTGCTTCCTAGCTGAACGAGCACTTTCCTGCGCGCCATATGACTGGAGACAATGCTAGCACCACGTCCAACACTCCTACAACCTGGTGTAAGTAGCATCACTCTTTCGTTTCCCACAATACAGCCAAAGGTCAACTTCGAGATCCTGAGTTGGCAACGAAGTCGGCGTAGTTTCCACAACGAATTCGCTCGATACATCTTGAAATCCAATTTAGGCCTTGCTTACGACTACGTCAAAGCGCTCGAACTGTTGTTTCCATGCGTATGGGATAGTGCATGTATGACGCCACCTCAGGACACTAAGGACGCCAAATTAACCTGTTCAACTTGAAGGTTACTTTCATAATTGACAGAAACCTATGCTACAGTGACCTTGTTTAATGTGCTGGTTCTTCCAGCTCCGTCTGTTTGGGCACGATCTCCCACTGAGAATCTGGGACTGAACTAAAATATCACTATGTCACTGTAATAACTGTACATCACGGTGAACCTTGCTCTAGTAACTGAAATTTTTTACAGTTTCCCACATCATGGGCAGATGGCAGTTGTGAATATTATCACAGGCCTGATATGCTTCAGCACAAGTATCTAAGCATCGATAGTAGTTAAATTAAGGAAGACATAATGACTTAGGGTTTCATATTATTCAGGACCGAAAACTGTAAACAAGACCGAAATGAGTTTTATAGTTACGTCATTTTCGTTTCGGCATATCTTCCTACCTAAATACTTGGGCCACGTATCTACAATATCTTACATTTTCTTGACGCAGGGTTTTTCACACACTTTTTAAGCACCACTTTTGGCTGTTTTCGAGTGTAGGCATATGACAACATCATGCAACATTTTTACAAGTGGTTCAAAGTGAAAGACTCGAGATAATGGTTATAGCATTGATGTGATAGCACCTTAAAATCCAACTGTTTAATACATTTTAACTAACAGCTGTATAGAGCCGTATCAGTTCGTTGTCACTGACACAAACTTTTTCAGCAATAAACTTGGTGCTAAATGCGAACTGCCGGGCTTATATCAAGCCTCAATCCATTTGAACTCATATGGTAATTTTCAGTTTTCGAAATTTCAAGGCAGGTCTGTCATCTTCAGTTTGAATTCATCGCTAGAGTTTGGAGTGGACGGTAAACCTTGCAGCCATAGCCTGAAAATTGAGATTGTTTAAGCTCAAGATAAGATCATTTGATCATTGTATTTATGTTCGACCCACACGTGTTGAAGGCACCGTAATGCACATGTGCATCATCAAGTTATTGCAACAGTTCAAATATTGTTTAACTTTTCAGTCTGTTGATATTTTGAGATTCTACGCGATACTCTCTTATTACAATTTTTTGAAAATTGTGCCGGAAGATACTAAAGTTATTGATGTAGATAGTTGACATGAACCTTTTCGGCTGAAAATGCCTAGTAATTTTTTACTTTAGAGCGGAATTGACTGCACGCGTTTGAATTTGTTTAATTGCAAAATTCATTCAAATAAAATATTTTTATTGTTTTGCTAGCACACTTCTCAAATTTATGCAAATACACGTTGAAATTTGTTTCTCATTCGGACCCGAACTAATTCTTACAATAGTTGTGATCGTCATCGCGTGACCGTTTTAGCAAAGAAAAATTCTTGATGAAAATACAAGGATCCTACAATGAAAATTTTTACTTGTCCATGCAATAGCCTGTCATTATAATAACTTCTTTTAAACAATTTAAACAATTTAAACAATTTATTTACCACAGGAGATACAGAGGTAGAATGTTTCTTAAGTCTAGTACAATGGACAAGTTTGAATATAGCTACCTGTGGGCCCGAATAAGTTCAGCGACTTCTGGGGCATCCTACCATCAACATTATTCTAAGGTGTACATTAATGTTTAACCTAAATCACTTAACCTAGTTTCACATTAGACTGATCAGTGAGATAATTCAATCGATATCAGATATTTCATTTTACAATATAGGTTATGTGGACTATATTTAACAGTACATTCGATTAAAGATTTAACACCAGACTGAAGGCGAATTACATATTACCCATGGCAAATTTCATTATTGGAAACAGTCATGTTGGAGACAAGATTTGACTTGGTGATCTTACATGACTAATATTCCGATAGGAAGTGAGTCTCGAGATTTCTTTTGAATAACTTGTAAGAATTACTATCACGGATCTCCGCAGGTATTGAGTTCCAAGTTTTAGTTCCAACGAAGAGGATACTGTGTTGCGACCGGGCCTTTGAATAATAAGGAAGCATGAATTTACTTCTATTTCGGGTTAAATGGTCGTGATGACCAGTTTGCGCACTTAATAATAGTTTCAGGCTATTGTCGCCATCATTTCTTAATGTTTTGTAAATGAAATTACAAATGGAGATTTTATAGAGATCTGGAAGTTTAAGTATTTGTAAATTTTTAAATGAATCATTTGTGTGAGCATTATATTCTAGATTCTTTACCGCTCTGATTGCTCTTTTTTGCAGAGTAAAAATTATATTGGTTTTATTTTTATTAGTTCCGTGCCATGCTTCTATTCCGTACTGCAAGTATGGTGAAATGAGCGTTCGGTAGAGCATTCGTAAAGCTGTTTCAGGCAGGTAATTTTTAACTTTATTCAGGATTCCGATGGATTTCGATAATTTAGAACTAATATTAGCGATGTGCTCTTTAAAGGTCAGATGTTTATCTATTGTGATGCCCAGAAACTTGCATGAGTTGGTTTCTTCGATTTCACCTTCGCCAATTTTTATGTGTGGGAGAGATATGCTTTTCTTGTATGAGAATGTAATATACTTTGTTTTTTCGATGTTGAGGCTTATTTTATTAGCTTTAAGCCATAATGAAACCTTATGGAGTTCATTATTTATGCTCTCCGCAATCATAGCGGGATTTTGGCTCGGAAGGACCGTAGAAAGCGTGCTGTCATCGGCAAAAAGTATGAATTTGAAAAATGTTGTTGATTTGATAATATCATTTATAAATATCAGAAATAGGAGAGGCCCTAGGACAGACCCTTGTGGAACTCCATGGCTAATTGTCTGTGGGTCCGATTTTGCGTCGTCAACGACAACGTATTGCTTCCGATTTGTTAGGTATGATTTGAACCAATCATGAGCAATTCCTCGAATGCCATAACAGTGTAGTTTCGAGAGTAATATCTTATGGTCCACACAGTCGAATGCTTTTCGAAAGTCAAGAAAAACGGAGAAAACAAGCTTTCCTTCATCTATATTAGAGTAAAGGTACTGTAAATGATTTAATACAGCTTGTGTCGTTGATTTCTTAGAACGAAAACCGAATTGTCCGTCATAGAGAAAAGATTTTTGTTCAAAATACGAATACACTTTTTTATACACAATTTTTTCAAATATTTTGCTCATAATTGGTAAAACAGAGATAGGTCTATAATTATTAACGCAGTTTTTATCACCATTTTTAAAAATAGGGGTGACTCTTGCAGTTTTGAGAGAGTTGGGGAAGATACCTTGAGAAAGCGAATGGTTGATAATATCAGATATGCACGGTGCTATTATATCAGCAATAGCCTTAAGAACTTTAGCTGAAAATTTATTTAATCCATTTGATTTATTTTTCAAGTTGTTTATGCATGTAATTACATCGGAGGGGTTAGTTGGCGGGAAAAAGAAAGAGTTGTGTTCACGGACATGGTCCATGTATTGCAAGTGGTCTGTAGGTTCACTAACGACACTATCGGCTATATTTTTTCCTATATTTATAAAAAAGTTGTTGAACACTGTTGCAATATCTTGTTTATCATGATATTTTACATTTTCGTGAACGATGGATTCAATCGTTTTTTTAGCGTTATTATTCGGTCTATAGCATGAATTAAGCAGGCGCCAAGTTTTTTTAATATCAGTTTTGTAGTCAGTGAATTTGCGCGTAAAGTAGTTTTGTTTCGATGTTCGTATTTGATTTGTCACATGATTCCTGAATCTGTTATACGTTAATCTAGAGATTCGTCCTTCGTATAGTAAGGCTAAGTATGCTTGACGTTTCTTTATATTGATCACGATATCTTCAGTAATCCAAGGTTTTTGTCTATTTTTCGGCGTAATTGTGCGGGTGATTATTGGACAACATTGGTTATATGCGGTCGTTATAGTTTCAGTTAGTTTTAGTATTGCTTGGTCAATGTTAATCGCATTATTGTCTAGTTCATAGATGTCCAATGATGGCATTAATTCTTCTAGAACAGTTCGCATTGTCCCCAAGTTATATTCGTTTATACAACGATATGAAAAAGTCTCAGCATGTGGGCTGTTGCAGGGACTATAGACATTCTTCTTGATGAGAAACACCGGAAAATGGTCAGATAAGTCAGAAATTATTATTCCTGTAAGAAAATCAGTCGGATCTAACATAAAAATATTATCGAGCAACGTGGCAGATTCGGATGTAATACGCGTAGGTTTCGTGATGATTGGAAGGAAGGAGTTAGACTGAAAAACATTTATGAAGTTTGAGATTTGTTCACAGCTTTCATATTGAAGAAGATCGTAGTTGAAATCCCCGCAAATAATTATGTCATTGTATAGAGATTTGTTAAACTGAGATATTATGCTTTGAAGCTCGTTCAGGAAAGAAATGTTGCAAGCTGTTGGGGGCCTATATACAGTCCCAAGTACAATCCGTTTACCATTTTTCGTTAGTTCTATAAATAGAGTCTCAATATGTTCACGATTCATAGTCGCACTTATAATGTTTTTCGATGATATGTGTTTAGATATGTAAGTACTGATGCCACCACCACGTTTGTTGCTACGGAGTGAATGATGGCTATTATAGTTCTGAATTTGAATTAGGTCTTTAGTTGAGTCATCTAGCCAACTTTCGGTGAAACTGAGAACATCAAAATTACTGTTTAGCTCAGTGATAGTACAAGATATTTCATCTATTTTCGGATAAATGGACCTACAGTTCCAACATAATACTGAGAGATCGTTACAGGTTTTTCTCATCGATTCATTGAATTCTTTAAAATTTAGGTATTTACAATTCCCAGTTTCATTTAGGTTTGGATGCAGTCTATTCAAATGATTGAGATCTGGATCAATATCATCGAAAATATCAACATGGTCAGTCATAAAGATTAAGAAACAGTAAGTAAAATGTGACGTAAAAAATAAAAAGATGATACAGACAACAAGGTCAAGTTAAAAGTAAAGACATTCCTACTTATAGTAAAATTTAAGAAATAGAGAGAAACTAAAACACACAGAGATTATTAGTCTAAAATTATTTAAAATCTAGAATGATTTCATAAGGAGATGGCTAACTCAGTCCATGAGTGGGAGCATTAGAGATCATAAATTGCGAATAGTGTAGTTACAAGGCTGTTATACCAGTGGTATCTGCATATAACACATACGATATAGCAAAGAACGAAGTGGATTAGAATCGAAGTGACAGCGAAGTTATTTAATTAATATAAAGATCTTGAGTATCTAGATTATTTTCAGATTTTGAGACAGGTGGTAACATAATATTTAAATCAGAGTAGAAAATCCGGCATGAGCCTTCTATGAATAATGAGAAAAAGTAGATAAAAAACAATTTAGTGAGCAGTAAAACAAAGTTGCAAATTCTGCGTGGTTGCTTTGAAGAGCCAAAGGCGATTCTATCAGAAAACAAAAGAAATCATGTGGACAGAGATCAAAATGCTATTAAATTCAGTACATAAGTCTCTAATTACGAATAATTTCTTCTGAGGACTTGCCGACACGTTGTAGTAAGTACTGGTCAAGTGATTCAGGTGTGTTGATGGTGTACGGTCTAGGAGTTTCTTGTCCAGGTTTCTTGTCCAGGTTGACTTACGGATAATTAACTCATATTAATTTTGTCGGCAAGAATGAGTCATATTCATCTTCGTTGAAGATGTGGAAGTTTTTACGTGCTATGTGCAATCCGGTCTTGGAAATAATCATAACAGGATCACGAGAGCAGCGTCCCTATCTCAATGGACCTAATCCCAGCACTGTCGTTAAAGTACACTTTCCAGATAAGTGGTTTCCCATGAAGCTTTTTTCATTCATTTGTAAGGAAAACAGTGATGACTCCCTTAGCTGAGAACGACTTTTACAATCCGTAATTTTACTTTTTTCCAACATTACATCACTTTTTTCCAGATAACTATCAACAAGTTGGCAAAAGTTTATGAAATTTACTCTCACAATAATATAAGCCCCAAAATTAGTGTTACACTGCACGTTGAAATGGCTTCAGCGAGAGTTATGAGGTCGCTTTTTGCGTAGCAGATTCATGAGTTTGTCATTGATCAGTGTCAATATCCTCTGGTTCATGCTGACAAAATTCATCTCCCTTTCCTACTCTTTTCTTCTTCCAACGGAAAATGTCCCACATCGTTATGCGGTGGTAGTCTTGACCATCCCAGACATGGAGATCGTAACACCTTGAAGAATTAATTTATTTCCGTCGCACATCGTATAACAATAATAGAGTGCTTACTTTTTTCTTTTTTTAGCCTGCTAGGTTAATTATTTTGCGATTTGTGATATGACTAAAAAAACAAAATATTGCATGAACGTGAGTTATAACAGAAAAAATTGCGATATGAACCGCTCGATAAACACTTTGATTCTCGATTAGACTTACATGTGCACGAGCAGTGATTTGAATTTCGAGGCGAGGTAACTAATATACGCATAACATTATTTAATTTCCTGAATTTCTGTTTCAATTAAAAACGTTGACAGCCATTTCTCCGCAAGTTAAATTTTTTAAAGAGACTGAAATGCGCACGACCAAACTAGTTAGGGGCAGGAGACTTGCTATTGGCTGAGTCCACTTCGCAGCTGCGTTGTACGCTTAAGGGCAAACATTCTCTTAATTAATTAAATCAAGGCTACGAATGCTCGTTATAAGAGTGAAAAAACGCTGTCGAAGACGATCTTCGCTCGCGTTGAGGCTTATGATAATCGAGACTAAATTCTGCGTGTGGGTACACGAAGATACACAACTCGTACACAAAATTTTTCAGCGCAGTGGCTGATGTTGCTTTCCTATCAACGATGTTTTAGTTTTAGCTAGTCATCGTTCTTGCATGTCGAAAATTTAAATTAAATGACGCAAAGATTAAGGGCATGGTGCGTGTGTTTCTGAAGTGCAATACATTTCAAAGTAAAATAATTCGTTTTATGACAAAGATTTTTTACGTAGGTCCTAATTTCCGTATATTAGGCTTCATAATGTATTATAATGTTCGTGAGCGTTTTCATTCATTTAAAAAAAAATTCTCATTGTTGGTAAAAAAATGAATTGTTGATTTCACTTGAATACGTTTTTTGGTTCACGGTACGATGTATTTTGATTATATAATTATAATTCCCTGTTTCACCCTCGTTCTCGCACGCATGAACAAATTTTGATGTCACATCAGACAGGAGAATATTCCTGCGAAGCCTACACGCCACTGTTGGTGCGCACAAAACCTGATGGGAAGTCTACTTTATCCGTCTTGCAAAACTTACATAAAAGCATGTGATGTCCAACTCCCAGGTAAACAATTTTTATTTGCAGTATTTTTTGTTATTTATTTTCAACTCAACCACAGAGTTCAAATAAATGAACGCCTCTTTTCTTTAGCAAGTACTTTATTGGTATGTGTCTCGTACTAGAGCTTCATATTAATGACCAGTTTGGGTAAAGTTTAAAATATGTAGTACTGAAGCTCACTAAATTATATTTATGCTTGAATTTAAAGTCAATCTGAAACTGACTATGTTAACATGTTAACATGTTAACATCGGCATCTTTGGGATGCTTTATTTCCAATCAAGCCTGATACATATGATCTTAGCATTGGTTTTTCAAAAGTCTTATAACTAACCCTATATATAGGACACCATGACGGTTCCCCCGTAAAGCCGGTACCCATTTCCGACACCTGGGTTGAGTGGGGTATTGTGCTTGAGCTTTCCCTTATACCCAACGCGGAAAATCTCCGCGCCAGCGCCGGGATACGAACCCGCGACTCCAACATACGAGCCCGATCCCTTAACCACTGTACCACGGAGAGCACAGGAGACTAGCTTCGTTTTGTGAAAAAAATAATTTAAACATATTAGCAAATATTATAAACACGATTCTTATATTCGATGCTGATTACGTTCAGTGTTTTTAGTCAGAGCAGTCCTAGAATAATCAAGTCCGGTATCAGTCAGCAATTGTTTCTCAAGTAGTGGGGAAAGGAAAGACGCTACTTGATTTTAATGCTGTTATAATTCCGAAAGCACCCAATCTCATCCCCGGGTAGCCGTAGCTGAAGTGAATGGAGGTTGACTTTGCAGGACAAACATAAGGTATCATCTATCGCAGCAATTCCAGAACGTTTGATCGCTCCCTCGGCCCTATCATGGTCATACATTACCGTACGAGGACCCTTAAAGGTATCGTTCGTTTATGTACATGTCTCTGAGTCAGAGAAGTGCGCAAAGCGACGATTGAGCTTTCAGGCCAGGGGTTCAAATCTAAGGCAGAAATAGCGGCTAGATTAAGCAACTCTGCAATGTGGTTGCAATTTCAAACAAACGTGAATTTGAATTTGTTGATCAAAATAACTTTTAAATAGATCATAGGTGGAATTTGTTTTCGTAAAACAGCATATCGAAGGAAAAATAAGAAGTCCAGAACAATAAGTCATGTAGATAAACAATCAAATTCATCGGGTTAGGATTTCTGTCCCTGGTCCTCTTGATTTTGTACCATAGTATCGGGTGTCCCACAAAAATGTCCATGACTTTGAATTGATTATTCTCCGTTTACATAAACATATGTGAATTATTGTATTTTTTCACAATTTAGTGTATTTTTTCCTTTTCGAGTAATTTAAGTTTTGGAAATTCAGTTGAATAACCACTTTACAATGATCGATTTACTTCTCCCAAAATATGGGGATACGTTTGGCACTTCATTAATTTCATATATTACGAGTCTCAAATTTCCTATTTCTGCCAAACGGACTAGTGACCTCTTAAATTTCGATGGATACGAACAAGGTTGGATGATTATCTGTTTTCCTGAGCTTAAAATTCTCTCACGTGCATCAATTTCTACGGAATTCACCTCGCGCTACTAATCCGAATGTGTTGTCAATAATACGCTCAATCGATTCAGAAAAAAATAAGCCAAAAAATTCGAAGAAAGTCACACAAGAATTAGCCCCTTATAGCCATTTCAAATGAAAAGCCTTTGATAGAAAGTTTGCTTATGGTGATTTTAGCCCACCGTATTTAGATATGGATGCGACTGTATTGATTACAATAAGGGACTGTTATTTTATAACAGAAATAATTTATAGCTCCAATAATGAATAGGAATCTTGAACTATCAGCAGGTTGCATATTTTCCTTCCAAACTCACCACATTGGGACACAGTGCGTCACCCTTGGAATACAGTGCCCCGACTGGGCTACAGGATATTACATTTAGCCAACGCACCAAAGACATGAACTTAAACAAAGGCCACCTGTGTTGGCGCAATACATAGATCCTGGATTTGGTACGTGATTAATACCAGTGACGAGTCTTGCATATCTAATACATATTTTGAGTGTTCATATATCTCAAAAATTCATTTACTCTTGAGCTTAAAAATAACGAGTGGTTTACCTTATCTAGCTTTGCACACTTGATTCATGTGTTGTGGTTGCCCTCAACCAATACGAACAGCAGGAACGCCACGAAAACGAATGCATCTAGCCCACGTATCTCCCCGTTACACCTTCAGAAAAACTTACGTTTACGCATAAGAGATAAGTCCTCGTCAAACGGGAAAACCATTCGCGCAATTTGCTCTACAATCCCCCGAGTGATTTCTCACGTCATGAATATACAATACGAAGAATGCCGGGGCCCAGCTCGCGCTCATCGCAGAAGCGCCGATGCTGCTAACCGTCGACGTTGGTTACATGCCTGCCCTCACCCTCCATGTGCAAACGTCCCCTCTAGCCATCTCTTGCTAGGGTTGCCGCGTCATAGAGTTGCGTTGTCACTTCTAAGAATTTACTTGTATATTTTTATTGTTTTAATGATTTAAGATTTTCTTCATTTCACAGAAATTAGACGTAGGATTAATTTTTCACTCAATGAATCAGGGTAGTTGTTATTTTACCAATTAATCTTAAATATTTGTCCTAGCCATGTGTAACACGTTTTATCCCAGTTACGTACAAAAGGCTTGGCTCGCACGGTTACCCCCAGGCCACGGCATTCATTCCGGCAAAAGCTATTATAGAGCTAACACATGATGAATTGTTTCTAAGGATCATCATTATCACTTATTTGATGACCCCTTATTTTTTTCCATGTAAATTTGTAGCGGTGAAACTGATCATATTTAGTTCAATCACTACTTTGTTGTGATTGAGGATACGAAGGAAAGCATTTTCTTCATCGAGGTATCGAGGATAAGAAGACCAATCTCGCCTTGAATACAACTAACCAAAAGTACGATTAATATATACATTCAACCTCATGGTCTTCACAAGTTATTGACACCCAATAGGAGATGGTGAGATTCGCTTTCCTTATAATTACTGTCATGTCAAACCATGTTTCGCTCTTAATAGCTCCATAATACACCATAAGTCATCGTTTTCAACCCCTGGAAAGTGCATTTTTCATATCTTTAATTTCCCTTGGAAGTTAGGAGAAGGAATAGGAAAAATGTAATAGAGAAGATGTAAAATGAAAAGAAGAACCAATATAAAAGGGAACATTCCTTCAATCGCAAACGTTTCAGAATTTCTGATTCCATCATCAGTGCTGTAAAACGAGGAATGAAAAACAATAATGAACATATTGCAAAAAAGCTATAAAAAATTAATATCACTATACCGACATCAAAAAATAGCTTTGCATAACAGTTAAAAATAAAAACACAATTTCTCATAAACATTCGGAGCCATACGTACACTTTGATCATTATTGAGCTGAGGTCTATTGTCGTGACCCTCTTTATTTTGCCTCGCTGAGGTCACGGTCTTCATTTTCTTCTGCCGTCATTCTTTGTTGCGATGCATGATATTTTCCATGTTATATTATTCGTCGTGACATTAAGATTATTCGTCACATTTCTCTTATTTTCTACTTGTTAATATCAAAGTAGTTGCCACCAACTCAGAGTAAGTCTGAGTAAATATTTAATTCAATCTTCGGTGAGCGTAACGAGCGACTTAAGGCCATAAATTAATCGTGCATTCTAGCCGTGTTTCCTGGCTTCAAACATTATTATTCTTTTCTTCTGAATCATATCATCCTCCTTTCCTAACTATCTAAAGGATATGAAGAATACAAGGACATTAAAGAAATTCGCTATTGGACACAGGAAATTATTGAAGCATTAATCATCGAAAATACGCATTAATTGGACGCACGCGATCTACGCATTCACATCCTAATATACTCAGAAGTTTGAGTGGGGACTGGGGTTTGACATGAAATCAGAGGGAAACTTATCTTGAGGTTTGGAGATCAGGGCTCGCAGTCTGAATGTCGCCTGGCTGGTGCGCTGGAGCAAGGCCGCCAGGTTTGGTTGAGGGCAGAGAGACCAGGTTGATGGCTGGGACTATGCCAACAGTAGCAGTTTATGTTGACTTGTTGACAATCTCTAGTTTACGTTATTGGCACTGCAGGTGAGTATTCTTGAAGTTAATCACTTTCGAGCGAATGAGGGCACAGATATTCTAGTATGGCTCTGAGTAGTGAATTTAAGAGGCAAAGCCTCGGCCCAACTGGACCAAGGTAGAGGAACAAACTCGTATGCGGCTGCTTATGATCGTGTCCTGGCCTCTACTGCCGCTCTCTCCCTCTCAGTCCCTCGGGCAACCCGCGTTCGGCGTCACCTTGAGGTGCCAACTTTGAATAACAACCTAACAAGGTTACCAATAAGAGCGTGATATATCCCTACAATCGAATAGAAAACATACATCATTAACCTTACCCTCATTACTATATAAAAATCCCCACAAACAATGTTATACATATCAATTAAAGCAAATGAAGACATCCGTTGAGGTTCTTGGCATCTTCGGCTGGCGTCTTCGTTCATTACGTGTATCGGCGACGTTCGAACGTTGTTCCTGAAAAGTCGATCGTTCTAGAATTCAACGATGTGATGCTTTCTCGCAGAAATCAGGCTTAATATTCGGTCTTTTGGATCATTTATGAATAAGTCGTTGGCCGGACGATTATTCGGATCCTTAGCGATATTCCTTACACAGTTATGCGGAGAAGCATAACACTATGGGTAAAAATGAACAATTATTCCAAAATTTTAAGGTCAAATTCCTCTGCAGTTCTACAAAGTGTGGAGAAATTGGAGCTTTTGAAAGGGTGGTTTGAACTATGGCAATGATCTCTGATGGCCGACTGGGAGGGAGATGAGTATGGACCTCAGCTAAATAATGATCAAAGCGCGATGAAATTAAATATTGCCCCAACTGTGTAAATACGAATGTGTTTGAATGTGTGTGTGTGTGTCTGTGTATGCAGTTCTGTTACTTTGTGTAGGTGTTATTGTGCGTTGGTTTGATTGCTAGAATTTAGGTGTATGTGTACGTATGGCTCCGAATCTTCAAGAGAAATTGTGTTTTTATTTTTAATTGTTAGGCAAAGCTATTTTTTGGTGTAGGTATAGTAATATTAATTTCTTATAGCTTTTTTATAATTTGTTCATTATCGTTTTTTATTCCTTGTTTTACAGCACTGATGACGGAATCAGAGATTCCGAAACGTTTGCGATTAAGAGAATGTTTCCTTTTATACCGGTTCTTCTTTTCATTTTACGTATTAGATTTCCCAAAAATCGCCCATTTGATTCTATAGAGAAGATGAGTATGAAACACCATTGACGGAACAGAACATATGGGAATAAACGATTGCTTCGGAAATGAGGCTATGTTGATATGCCCGACACACTTACTATAGATATTAGCTGATCACATCTATCCTTAAGGAATAGTTGTAGTATTTCAATAATGCAATTTCTTACAACTAGTTTCGGTGGTGGCAGCAAATTCGTTAAATATTTGATTTACATTCAGACACCTAAAAGAGCCTGCAAAATGAGGGTCAATATAATATGCTTCTTTTCGACCATGAAAAAACACGTGACATCTAACAGAGCTTCGAAGCTTTTTTGTGCCATTTTGCGACTTCTTTGAATGCTTGACTTGTTACTGTATGATTCATCGGAATGAACGTGTATATTTGTCTCTTAGGTTTGGCTTTCACACGTGGTAGTGAAAGCTTGTGTAACATTGCTTGTGCGACCCGAATCTGCGCAATGTCACAGCTCGGCTCTAAGTACATTCCGGCCGCTGATTTTTTTGCGTGCCGTGCAACCATTTTATAGTTGAGTACAACCACATAAAACGATGAGTTTGTAAATATAGTATAAATATCGTTGAGGGACTGCAATTCTGGCATTGCAAGCCCTGTGAATCTCCTCGTTGGGAAAAGGGAGAACCTACTCACAATGCTCTCCCGACCCAGGCATCCGAAATGGGTATATTTTATGGACTAGCAAATCTTTCAAGTTCAGTTTCTCCCACTGCAATGCTGAATTTTCCACCTCTACTCAATTGTACATAGAATAAGACCCATTCGCCGTAATGGTGGTTCTCTAGCATCGCACAATTCACGAACGAGTTACAGTAGATATTCTGCAATTAAAATTTCACGAATTTCAATTCGACATTATCGACATCATAATGGTGGGGAAGGACCACATAGAGTCTCAGAACATCCTAGTGCTTTCCACTCTCGGTCAATGCCGGATGAAATTTGGACGTGAACCAGCCGCAAGCAACAGGTTTTACCAAAGAGAGCTCGAGAAGTGGTGCTTGTGCTGACCTAATTTGAAAATACTGCGGCATGTTCCTGTAGCCTCTATTAGTGGAAGTGATGCAGAGGTCTGCTTCATGGCAAACAGATGTTTATTAAGGTAATTTATAATAAATAATGTTAACTATTGGCTTAAAAACGAGTTCGCTATCTTGAAATGCGTTTGAACACCATGGTTGGTTGATAAGGAGTGTTGTGCATACACGGAGAAAAAAGTGCAACAACCTAAACCCCGAGCTCAGACCGCGACAAGATTGCGCCAGCTGTTACCAAAACCGGTGAAGAAGTCGGAAAATATGCTAAACTACGTGAAATGGTGGGCATTATATTTTAATGACACACCCATTCTAATTGCTCTTAGGCTTTATACTCAGTTTTAAGTCATACATGTTGATATCTATGTAGTATCACGGATGTAAGGATTTTAAAATTTTGATCATAAGTGGCGATCTGATGTTTACGCAGTATATATGACATTAACTTTAAGATCGAATTAGTACGAGTAGTCCAGTAGTGCATCCTTACAAGGACAGTCAACCACATTACGCAGGCTCTGCTGTCAACATGAATTTGATGGATTATCAAACGGTTGAGAGTAAGTACATTTTACCCTGTCCATTTATTGACACCTTCACACAAGGATGAGTGATATCAAACTCAAAAAACAATGGTACCTGGTAAAATAAGTGAGAGAAAGTGATGAAAAATACAAATTATACGAGTACAGTCAAGCTGGGAGAGCTATCGACTAATTTACACTATTTCTATTGTGAAATAAATACTTCATAGGGAAGTTTTCTCTAATGCCTTTTATAACTAAGCACACATATAGACCACCTATCAATATTCACTTACAGTTTGCTATGACAGCTGCCGTGCTGCTGTTGACGTCGTTCCATTTTTCGTCTCGGAAATAACTCTTCAAAACGATAACAGGCCCACTAAAGCAATGCAGCGAAAAGGAAAGCGGATGCAGGGACCGTGAGAACACCGCCCGTTGAATCAGAGTTGAGAAGCTGTTGGTCAGCCCAATTTCCCCCAATTCACTGATGATGGCTCGCGTTGAACCATCATAGATTTAGATTAGGATGTGGCCATTAAAATATTGAAAGTAGTCAGAATAACTTTTGTGTGATAATTTTTCAGGAATTATTGGTTGTGTTAAAAACCATGAAATATCAGAATCACGATCATTGAATGAGCTCCTTGAAGCTATTTTTATTCTATGAATTCAAGGTTTGCGATAATACCTGAGCTTGCATCCTAGCATTTGAGCTCCTCGTTTTGTGAAGGTTCGGAGACTCCAACGCACGGCTTTTTTCAGCGAGATGAATAGAAACAGTGAACTTATCGCCAACAGTTAATTTTTGTACAAAAATAAAGATCAATGACCTATGTTTTAGACACATAATATCAGTGAGTTAATTAAGACAGTTGGCAGTGATGTGGCCACAAGAAATGGCATATTCACCGTGGAATGGGCCACAATTGTCCTTATGGAAAATTTGATACAGCTGTGGAAATGCAGTATTGGTTAATACATCTGTGTTCATTGAATATAAAATGGAGAAACGGTGCATGAGGGCTCACATAATTATTTAAATAAATGCATATTCAAATCATATATGTATCGAAAATAATTTGTATGTATATATATGTATAAACATAAATACATTTGTATGTATGTATGTATGCATGTATGCAAATATTTGTAATGTTTCTATGTAGATGATTCCACCGCTGCAGCACCATTGTATTGATCTATTTTCTGTGTATTACTTCGCCACAACGGTATTGTTTGTAACGTTCTTTTTGAGTGGATTTTTCCGACCGAAATTATGTTCTTTTAGGAAACATTTCAACATTTCAATAGGATCTTCGGTATCCGGTGCCACCAACCTCTTATGAGACTTACAATATTGATATGATAATATAATTCAGTTATTAAATGATATGATTGAATGATTCACTTCGGTCATCACGTTCTGATGATTATCTTCGGCAAGCGTGGGTCGAGACTCGAGAGCATCAGCAAAAAACCCAATTTCAAGGCTATCTCATGTATATAGATCTTCTTGCCTTTTCCACTCTACGCTCTCACTTTTCCTAACTTACAAAGGGCATGAAAAACATGGAAGATCACGTATTTCACTATTGAACGCTGACAACTATATTTCACAAAGCTGATGAGAGAGGAGCTGGTTAGACATGATAATAATAATGTAGACTTATCCTAGGAATCCAGTTTTAGGCGTTGTAAGGTTTTGCGAGGAAGTTGATTACTTTTGACTTGTATCTAATAGATTGGACTGGGGCAAGATGGATCTTCTGATCTATAAGGTTGATTTAGACTCGTTGTTACTATTAAATACCACTTTGCAATAAAGTGGGTTCGTCGCCCAGGACGATGAGCCATAAAGAAAGGAAAACCAGAATTTGGGATCAGTATTTGTGATCCCGCGCATTCAACCTCTCGCTATCGCCTCCCGGAATCTCTTCGGAGTCTGGCTACTCGACCCTCTCTACTCTACCCTCTAAGGCGAGTTCGTTACGTTTGCGGTCTAACTCGTTACGTTAATGTCAAACAGTTTATTGGTGTAAAAGCCCACAATCTAAATTAATTCTTAAGAAACTGAATCCTATATTCAATCTTTATTAAATTCATGAGCCTAGATGGTTAAAATTACAGTCATATATATATAGTCTTTGAAGAGAAAAAGGGTAGCTAGTATTACTTTACGGGTTGGAGCTCTCGCAGGGTAGACATGGAGGAAGATGAGTGTTCAAATGCACCGTTCGCTATCCCATAATTCCTTTCCCTCACGGGTGAGGGTTAGATGGTGAGGGTATACGATGCCTGTTGGCGTTGTTATGGTCACTCGTGGTAGATTGTACGAGGATCGTAGAATTGTACTAATGCTGGAATTATCCACGAGAGCTCATCTCCTACGATGACGGTTCTTTTCGAGGGCTTAGAATGGAAGTCGTTGGCTATACTTATTTCTTCCTCGCAGCGTTGCATTTATCGAGTGTGATTCCTGAAATTAGTTATGAAAAATATAACATACATATATGTATAAATAACAGGCGCAGTATGAAGCAGCAGAAGGCCTGCATGAAGTCGAGCTTTGAGCCTCGAAGGCCGATATTGATTTGATACAAGACAACGTGGAGCCGTGAGAAGCTGGTATCAATTCACTAAAGGTGAGCACGGAGTTGGGGAAGGCCGGTATGTATTCGGAAAAGGGCGATATTGAGCTGCAAGAGGCAGCAAGAAGCCGTGAAAAGCAGTATCTTTCAAATAGTTTCAATGAAAGTTAAGAGTTTTTTAGAAGTTGTTCAGCAGTTTTTAACCGCTTAAAAAAGTGGACAGGGCAAATAAATTTTTTTTTTTCGACCAACTTAAGCACTGCCAGCGGTGTTGCCCACCACGGCCCAAAAACCACCTAATAACGGCCTTGTGTTTAAATTTGGTTGGCCATGGTTAATGAGAGCTAACACTGTTGAACGGGACAACGGGAGGTGACGATTTCGGTCTTATGCTGGTAAGGCTCGATCGCGACGCGTGTTGTAAAGTCGTATTCGAATAAACGCATATCTAACAAGCATACTTATTCAACATAATTACCTTACTGAGAAATCACAGCCTCAAATCGGCGTTGCGCGTCATTCAAATCGTCAAAGGCTTCAAATCGTCCGTGAAATGTGAACCTCCAAATAAATAAGCTCAAGGCCCTAATACCGATCACACTGAGAAGTCCATGGGATTAAAATTTGACAAACAGGGAAGCCAAATTACCTTAAACCACAAAAATTGCACTAAATTAATTCTGCACCAGGCGTGGGTGATATTTTGCGGTGTGTTTATTCTGTGCGTTTGGAATTTTGGTGAAAGTTGACTTTTTTACTAGTGAAATATGGTATTCCTATATTATTGGGCATAATTATCTACATCATTCTGGGACTGGACCCTTTTGAACAGCCTGAAATGTGTTTTTTTTTTCTCTTGAAGGCCGATTCTCAAAGTCTCTTCGCTCTTCATTCCGCTTGACTGCTCCGAACTAGTGATCGGGAGACCCAAGGCTCGCAACAACCTCAGAATTGTAGGATCTTGCACGGTCCATATCAACGATCGTTTCACGTTTTGACGACAACTCTTGTGCTTACCTCGATGGTTACCTCGAACAACAGAAGTGATATACAGAGACGGAATGAGTGTGGCTAATGTATTTCTTTGTTGTGCATCGAAAAGAACTAAATGAAACATTGACTCAAAGATTTATCATTCTAAAGTGGCAAAGCATCTGCGAAATCTACTTTACAGTAATTCAAATAATTTATCTCGTCATGAATGATGAATATTTAATATGAAGAACGCCGGCATCCCGGCTCTCGTTCATCGAGCGTACGTCGCCGTCGATTGTACTCCTACCCTTACTCTCGACACCCTCGATCTGCTCACTTCTACTCTGTTCCTCTGAGAATCTCCTAAAGGGCTGTCACGCCATCGAGTTACCACGCCGCTATATTCCTATGTTTGAGTACTTTTAATTATTTGGAATTCAATTCATTCATAGGAATTAGATGTTGGATTTCATTCCTAAGCAATTAAACAGGATTGTAGAAATTTCTACTAGGTAACTTTCATTATTCAATAACACTCAAGGTATTTCTTCTAAGAATTGTCCCGTGGAGTCATCTTTTAGATGATCCATATCTTTTCCGCTCCGGATTTGTATCGGAGAAACTGAGCATGTTTGGCTAAAGCACTATATACTGTCTCGTGTAATTCTTCAAAAAAAAAGCTTCGAGGATGAGAAGACCAATCTTGCAATGGCTACACGTAACTAAATATACACGTATTAATACGATCAACTTGCACAACAACGCCCGGAAGAATCAATAAGATTCGTTATCCTAATTGCCAATAAGTGTAAGTATGATTCTTTCCCATAAGCTTTGCGAGATATGTGTAGCGCACCAAAATTCGTCAATTTGTCATACGTTCGAGGGATTTTGATACTTTAGGGAAGTTTGTTCCACAGCAAGGCGCCTGATATTGGCAGAGCCTTCTGCTTAATGTCAGATGAACTATAGTCGACTAAGACATTGTTTCTGTTCGGCTTTAGGTTGGTGACGGTGAAGGGATGGAAACGCGCTATCTCAGAATTGCTCTGAGGAAGAGATAACGATGAGAATACGTATTGGGCTTTGTGCATAAGGAATATTTCTTGAATAGGAGTTCAGCCGAGTTTATTAAGGAGAGGTGTACGTGATCGCTTCTTTTGAATTTGCCCTTGCATAACCACCTTGGCTGGGAAATTCATGCATTTTTGTAACTCTATTCGAAGGTATTGAGGTAAATCTCACCAAACTAGGCTGCAATGGTCTATGTCCATGCACGATAACACAAAAGATTGAATGGCCAATAACCTGAATTTTTCGTCGAGCATACTTTTCATACTTTGAAAACGCATTAAAGTTCCGTAAATTTTGTTACAAGATTTGAAGGACACATTTCTGAATCTGAAGGACATACTTGAATGTAAAGTGATACCCTAAATCGAATCTATTGTCATTTTCTTATTTCCAGACACACCTTCCCGGGTTGACATCATGGGTTATAACTTCAAGGAAAGAAGGGGGTAAAACTATATTTTCAAAGAATGAATTAGAAGAGCGTCCCTCAAAGCGGAAGCAATGCCTTCGGTCTTCCTTGATCATCTCCCAATGTAAGCATGACTTAAGCATGTGAATAATAAATGCAAAGTTGTCGTCAAGCATCATTCCTAAGTATTTAAATAGCTAATTCGTTCCGAGGTGACACAACTACAATTTACTTGTGTTTAGGACAGATGGACCTGTGTGTGAATGGTATGAATTCCGTTAATTATGCTTGCGAGAGCAGTTCAAAGATTTTCAGCCAAGAAGTAAAACCAGCAAAGGGATCAGAGTGGTTCTTCTGGTGTATAGCTTGTGAAATGATAAATCGCATCGTTGAAAGCCTGCCTTGCTATTATAACGAAAAGACACAGAATATCATTCATACATAGGATTATTAAAAAGAAGACCCTAAACTAACACCTGAGGAATTGTGATGATGACTCGATTGCTCATGTATAGAACGATTCAAAATCATAGACTCACTTTTGTTGAGATATCCTTTAATTTCATAACGTATAAATTTACTCAACAGCATTGGATTATGTACACATTCTAATGCCAGTTTGCCAACTAAAACTATCATGGCTTGTAAAATATTTTTTTGAAGAAAAGAATGCAACAGCTCATTATTTGAATGAAAAATGACTAAAGTTATGCTTGTTATATCACTGGATTCAAATTGACTATCAGATATGATAGAGTGAGTTCTTCTTGAGGAACTTATGACTCGAATGTTTTCAGGCAACCAGTTTTCAAATGGAGATATATGGAGATAGAAATTGGCGATAGTTAGAGGTGAAATTAGTAACACCTTACTTGAAAATCAGAATGAGATCAATGGTTTTTTAAATATACATTTGAAAGTCGTACATGGTATAAAATCCTGACAAGGAACTGGTGCGATGTTATCGACCACAGTGCAAAAAAAATAGGCTGTACTTTTTAAGGAACCCCTTACTTTCGCTCAAAAATATAATTTTTTTTATTTCGTGGATGCTGGTTCAAGTGAAGATACAAGTATAATGGCTTCCACCATGGTCATACAATTCCTCAGTGATATCAAATGCTGTGCAGACAAAATGATCATTGGACTCATCGACGATGCCTATGCCAGATTAAAAAAAGATGTTATCCCTACAAATCCCTTTAATTTTTTATTTTTATTTGATTTTTGGGAGTTGGGGTAATGAATTGAAAATAAGTCATAGTTTTTTTGGTCAAAGCCAGGTCTTCTTTAGAGGTTTTTGATAAAGGGCATTGTTTTTGATAAAGTGTATTATACCTTCATTCTGCAAGTTTGGACATTGTTTTTGATAAAGTGCACTTTTTGATATTTTCCTTCTGCAAGTTTTGGAAAACTATGTGAGATAGACGCTGAATAACGCCAGAACAATTAAGGGAGCACTGATGATTTACTGTGAATCATTCTAGCTTTCACGTCTCCTATAACCCACGGCGACCTCCACCTCCATGTTACTTTACGCTGCTTGAGAAAGCAGCTCCTACACAGTGTACATGCATATGCCCTGTTACGTTCAGCTATAAGAACTCATTTGAAACGAGGGAGCAGCCATGAATTTGTAAAACTTGTTTTCTACAAGCGACCTGACTCCGTGAGAGATTCTAATTTTCTGATCATTAAATGATGCAAAAAATAATGTATAGCGAGAGACTGCAATCTCGCGGTCAAATAAATTTCAATATATTACGTGCAACGCGGAAATATGTCCAGAAGTAAAATAGCATCACACGGTGTAAAGTCTTGATCATGGTGTAATCTTATTGGTGTATCATCCTCTTACGAGAGAGAAGTAGCTACTAACAACTTGATTTAATAATTCACCAACTGTCAGTTCTTACTCGCCTTCAAACCATAAAATAAGTACGCAGTTTTCAGTAATAAACATTATTAACGTACGTTCGAAAGAACGTAATAACCCATGTACCATAAAACAAGGCCTGGGAAAGATTAATACAAACTCGAAAGTTTAAGTTACGTGATTTATTTACGAGTAACATTAACCCTTACAAATTTTAAAACTCAAATTATCAATGTGATATTAAAAACAGCATATCATTTTTTATGATCAATTGAAAACATGTTTCTAGCAGTCAAGATGGCTGTGATGGCAATAATTGGTGAATGAAGTGAATGCTCCCACGCCGCAACTCAAAAACTTTTTTACTGTTACATGTGGAGATCAGCGCGGTGTTGGAAGTTAGTGTAGCTGCAGCTCAAATATTTAAAATCCTAACACCTTGTCGGAGTTTTTCGTGCAATGTATTTCATCAAATGCTCTCCTGATCATGATCTTAGGACCAGTTGAGGAACTTCCAAAATGATAATATTTGGTATCAATTGACTTCGAAAGTTTTCCAGCTAACGTGAACTCATTGGTTGACATAAAGGATGAAAAAGGTAAACAATTTTTCACTGGTCAATTTAACTAGCAAACCAAAATTTAAGCACACGAGGTGCTTACTTGGGGACCAAAAATTTAAATAAAGTGATTAAAAACTAGATACTTTTTAAACGATGCTGAATTCAATGGAATAAAGACTTCAAAATGAGTGATGCGTCAATTATTGTTGACAGTCTTTAAAATCGTTTAGGGCATACTAGAAATATGGGGTTCCAGTTGGATTGGGACAAAATAACCCGAGCAGTGATGTCACCACGTATATTATTTACTCTCTCAAGTTGTTGTCCATTTCTGTCGACATTCCTCACCATCTTTCCTAACATTATTTATTGGATTCAAATTTGGAGAACAGACAGGGATGACGGAAACAGGGACAAAATTCTCCTGTGAGAACATTGTAGTCAGGCGGTTTTTGTGAATCGCTGTACTATCGTTTTGAAAGCATCCATAATCCGGCAAACAAGTGTCCTCTGCCGTAATGGATGCTCTTTGCAACATGTCAACGTAATCCACCGCTATTTCAAAGTTCCTATCTCCAAAGGGAAAGGCACCTCACAATGACGGAACCTCTGCCACTGAGCCTCGTAGAAAATATTTCACGGGGCAACTCTTTGTCGTGCCAGTAGCCTTGGAGGCCATGAGGACAGCTTGGAATGAATTGTTTCGCACCAAAGAAGAAAACCTTCGACTTTCTAACGTCATGTGGCTGGTGCTCCCTGGTAAACTTTAACCCCTCTATTTATAAGTGCCCTTGCCGATGTTTATTTTTCAAAATTTTTTTTGCCTCTGGACTCTCTAATGAATTATTGGACTGTAATCGGGATCAGTTAGTGCCGTAATTTGTCTCGAAGATCGTCCCCAATCTTGAAGGTGAACCCTTCAGATGTCAGTAAATTTCTATTTTGGTCTACGACTAAATTTCCCGGCTTTTATAACTGCCATGGTTTCTCAGGAAGTCGCAAACCCGTGTTTTGCTGCGTTTAACTCCAGCTGCAATTGAAAGCTGTACCGAACATTGCTTACGCAGCTCAATGATCTGGTCACACGCACGAAAGAGGATCGCCTTGGACATAGTGACACCTTCACACTGCGAGGGACAACCTCAGAGATGAAACCAATGAACATCCCTGCATTTGACTTCTATGTGGCAGGTAGCTTAGTTTCATAAAATGTAATTTTCTAAATAAAGTAATCGGAGAAAATCATTCAGTTTCTTCGCATTTCATCTTTACCAATAATTAGACTTAAAAAACTTTACGTCTGTTAGTTCAAAAACGATTTTGTCCTATTATCAACTGGTCCTGAACTTATTATCAACAGCGTTTGTCCACGGATAAATACATGGCTCTGAATAACACAAGCAAAATGGAGCGTGGATCAACTCTTATTAATGAGAAAAGGCAGTCCTCCATAAAATTAACTAAAAATATTCACATTCGTTTTTATTACCTGGTTCAAAGTTCTTATGATACACTTTTTATTTTATTTCCATCGTAATTACTAAAAGGCAATCATAGGCTCAATTTTTTAAATGTTTGTCACTCGGTGGAAGGAACAATTATACTTATAATTCCCACACATTTCGTCTCGATCATTCTCTTTTTTGGTAAAAAGTTGAGACCAGCTTAAGAAAATTCTCCAAGCCTAAAGCATGCGTAGCAACTTTACGCCGTATTTTATGCGCCAAATTAGGTCATGAATAATTTTTGTCTGTTTTTTTAAGTCTGGAAGACCCTTCTACTCAAAACAACCCTATAAAAATGTGTGAGACAAGTTTTTCAGGGAATACCCAAATTGCTCAAAACTGGAAACCCAAATTTGACTGAAGATTCATCATATACAGGGCGCAATTATAAAACGATCAGGAATCCTTCAGTCGCGTGAGA
This sequence comes from Morinoia aosen, assembly GCA_030386875.1. Lineage (NCBI taxonomy): Eukaryota > Metazoa > Arthropoda > Malacostraca > Amphipoda > Talitridae > Morinoia > Morinoia aosen. Next base: position 42,097,494 of record CM059571.1, read on the forward strand.
AGCGCTACCTCTAAAATGTATTCCTACAAAGATGGAGCATGCATAGGTAATTTTGAATAAAAACTTCATAAGAGAAATAGAAAATAGAGTGTTATATCAGGTAAATTTAACGCAGTTCAACGATGAGTATTCGCAATAAATACTTTGTACTATTCCGAGTAATTTCAAATTTTGACTTTTCGTCGTGGTAGTATTTGATTTTGTATTTCAAAATATTTATTTATGGTAATTCTTATTTCTCTGTATACTTTTTCTTATTTCTCTGTTTAAAATATGTAAAGATGCTATCAAATTGTTAATGATATTCATTGATGCAGGTTGCTGACGGGCCGGTAGATGGGAAATTATAATTCGAACTAAAAGTTCCTAGTCCGATAACAATCATTGATGAATTGCCAGCAGGGAATGTGGAGTATTTTTGAAAAACCTGCCCTATTAAACGTTTCAGGCGTTTTTCTAATATTCAATTCAAAATTGAAAATATTTTACGGACATACATGACATTACCAATAAATGAGAATCAGAATCAGACTCTTAACGATGTTTCTTTCATCATGAAATACAGGACATGGCTGGCACAGCCGGCTTAGCTCTGGAGGTTAAGTTAGGAGTAGGTAACATTGAATTCGTCTAGCCTTTTGTGTCTGCGTAATCACACATATTCTACTTAAAATAATTGAAATGTCCTCCAAAATTTGGTTTCGTAACTTGTAAGGTTTCATACGGTAAGGACGTAGCAATTTTAAAACAACCTTATTGCATGTTACGAAATAGGTTGCATTCGTATCGGAAAATAGCGAAGTCGCGAATTTCAAAATCTCATTGATCATCTTGCAGGGCCGGAGAATATTTGCGTTTTTGATAAGTCGACCAATCCTTGCCCTGGCTGGGGTCGTTCTAATGAAGAACTGCGGACCAACCGCCCAACTTTGACCATTGAAATTCAGACGCTAGCCGTCGACTCATGGCTTTGTCCGCTCCTAAACTATTGAAGAGGTCGTTGTGACGTCACGTGAGGTTCTAAGTCACGTGATAGCCGTCAATTATTGGCCAAATGGACCATCATTACAGTCTTTAGTTGCCTGAGATGAAGACCGCCCGCTCATATTGCAGATTCTTTATTGCATTAATTGCCTCCGTCAAGCAAAGTTAGAGGGAGCCCCAATGACGGCAATTCGTCGCGCAGGAAGGAAAGCTGTTAGCCTCAAACAACCAACGTTATTCCTACGAGCCGGCGTGGCCATGGGTGGCACTGAATGTTGCTCCCTAGGCAGAGATCGGTGGTCATAAGTCGCTGTTGATGGAAGCTAGCAAGCTAATTCATTTGATGGTGTGCATAAATCACCACGACCAGTGGAGACTTCATTCTCGAGCTGGGCGTATGGCTTGACTAATAATATACGATTCAATAAAATGCTGTATCTTAGGGCGGGTATTAATCTTGACACTGAATGATGTAATGAGGTTTGTCATATGTCATATCCAATCCAAAATTGCACGTGCCGTACTGCACATGAAGGTGACTGCCTATTCTGCCGATTTCTTAGAAGAAGGTAGTAATAAAATTCAGAGAAAACAACAAACTCCAGTTGGAATGCGGGATTCTCATGTGAACGAAAATCCTCTGAATTATATTTGGAAGGTTGTCTAGTGGTAATACAAAATACATTCTGTTCCAGAGTTCATGACTTCCTGGAGTTCCTGTGCTGGGCCTGTGTATGATACGAGCACGTCACCACGAGCAAACGACAGTCGACATCCGGAAATGACTGAAGGTTTATATCAATTAACATCTGTGTATTTACCGCTTAATTTTCCTATTTTATTTGAAGATTGAAAACTGCTTAGAGAAAGTCCGTTTTTTTAAATAACGAGGAAGAACAAGAAAGGAATGATTTATTCAGGAAATTCATAATTCTTCAGACGAATGTTCATCAGGAACTTGAAAACGAAGACCACAGCACGTAGTGAAATCAGTTTAATTTTACTTCTTTCTTTACACACCTAATCTATAAAAGTGAAGAAACTATAGAACTATTAGTCCTATTTTTCTTAAACGTTTCGGAGTCCAGCTCCATCATCAGTAAGTCAGATCTGAAATTTACAACGAGAATGGTTAAAAATGCAAAGTTATTTCAAATTTTTTTTTCTCTACTCTACAAGTAAATGAACTAAATATAAATTTCCAAAGGGAATGAACTGGTGGCATTATTAAGAACCGGTTTGTCTTTAGCTATGTACAATGATTCTAAAATTCTCAAACCCAAAGAATTAGAAGCAGAACATAAAATTTCGAAATCATCTTCAGACACACGGGCACTGCACTGCTCTGCATGAAGGCGGACAGAAACATGACCGGGCTGCGTAAGTCGATTCCAAAAAGCTCACACCACGATGCTGGGCAATCCTCACGTAAAATGGCAATGTCGGCATTCCGACATAGCCCGATGTACATTGTACACAACTAAATTTGTACACAACGGATGCCCGCATTCGCTTAGGTATAACATCTGTACAACGAAAAAACGAACCAATTTTATGAGAATTAACAAATATAAGGCGAAGATGTGCTGCCGAAAAATAGCGTTTGAAAAGCATCTCCAATTCTCGTGACATTTTATCAGAAAAGCAACCTAGGTATTGCGTTTTTCCTTACTTGGGTTGCTTTTCTGATAAAGTGTCACGAGAATTGGAGATGCTTTGGACAGCTTTGCGTTTATTTGCATTGTTGTTGAAGTCGCCAAAGGCGTTTGTGTGATAGATTTGAGTGCGGAAGAGACCGCTTCTCACATTCTCGTTCTGGTGTTCTGTTTCTGACTGAAAGAAGAGAGCGTCTCTCTTGCACGCGCAGTCCACTGCTGGGTCTGGAGTACAATGCAGGCTCTCGTACATCGTCAATTCAATTTGATGTATTCCGTCTAGCGTATGCTGTTCAATAGATAATTATCCGGCGACTAAGCATTTATTTTGCGGGCTGAAAATATTTCACATTGAGCCGAGCACCGAAGCCGAAGAAGAAAACAACAAATCTGTGATCGAAAGTCAAAGTATGAACTGGTCATAGAACCGGGGATTTAATACATTTCTTTCATTTCTTTCAAACACAAAATTTCGGTTTCAGCTGAACTGTATGTTTTTGTCCCGTAGTTGATCTAAGTATTTCAGTGAACTTGTTCAGGTATATTTATTTTCGTTGCGGTCGATACCTTGGAAGATAATTGAATAAAATGCCTCTTCAACGTGTACTGTAAAATCCATTGAAAGAAAAATGGGCCTTATTAATTATTGGTTAATTTCATGAGTTAAATTGGGGTTCCACAGGCTTCTCGGGTTAATAATATTATTGAGATCTTGTTCCGCTTAATTTCAAATTCTTTAGTGGAAAGATCGGTTTAAACGAGAACTCATTTTAACCCTAGGAGAACTGAAACATTGATACTGTGTTAAAAAGAATTCTAGAAATTAGCTCATCATCATTCAGAAAAATGTTAAAAAACACTGTTCTGAAGATTTTTTCTCCTCCTACAGATGCTTGCTCTTTTTTGTTCGAGGGAAATAATTCAATTTAGAGAGGATTGCTCAAAGAGAAAAACTTCCTATGCTAAGAAAAAATATTTCGAATAGGGCATACATAATATTTTGTCAACTACGTCTTAAAATCGGCTAATAAATAAAATATTTTTTGAAATAGATAAGCCATAATTGAGTTTGAAGACAGGAATTATATTATTCGTCCTACATATTATGTAACAGAAATTAGATTGAAATTCGAAACTAATCGCAGTTAAATATACATAAGACATGGTTTGGAGAATGCTAGAATGTTACCGATTTCTTTGAATATTCTATTCATATCAATATCCTGACCCGAATTCTAATTACTGGCTGATGATAATTTTTACTCTAAAGCGTGAATTAACTGATCTAACTGTCGTTATTGAATGGATCAAAGCAGCGCAGAATTCGATGAAGTTTCAAAATTCTAAAACATACTAGTAATTTGAGAAATGTTTGAGTGCGAGGCCTAAAATAAATTAGGCCAAAATTCCTAGACTGTACGGATAAAGCATGAAGTAAAACACTAATGTGATGATCATGTACTGGTAAAAGTTAACATGGTTAAGAAACGCCCATTCTAATATCATTCTGAGCTAATTTCGTTAAGTTATCTTATTTATAGAAGTAATAAGAGAAGTTCACTTGTTCTTGTGCTATATCTTGAAAATTTCCAATGAAAGAGAAAATTACGGGCATTTAATTTTCGAGAATTGTTAAAATCTAATGTTTGTCTTTCTTTGCCTGGCTTTGACGAACTTGTTAGCACCGAAAATCCCCTTTAAGTAGTCGCACCAAAACTTCTCACCCACACTACGTTATCAAAATCGTGGAAACTAAGTCTCCAAGTCTAAACCAAAAAAAGCCAATAAGGTTGTCAGCGAGAGAAAAGACACAAGAGTGAAATGGTACGAACGGTACAAAAAAAATGCCAACTCGTTTCTATTCAGGATGCAAAGTACGCTATCCCAGATGCAAACGGTAAAACGATTAGTTACAGCAATGTTCGTTTTGAAATTGGGGAAGGGCAAACTCACAGATAGTACCTTGTTTTAAAATGATTTTTTTCACTATTCGATCGATTAATTTATTGGTGTTCTTGACAGAGTAGCGGGAAGTCTGATGCCGATATCCAAGACTTTTTTAGAGGTTCACAATTCGCTTTGGTTTTGGTGTTGGCTGCCATTATAATAACATGGAAATATCCCGTCATTTTCAATCAACAAAGTTTGAAGACGAATAGTATTTTATCCATTTAATAAATTTAACTCCTGCGCTTGCAAAACGCTGCAAGAATTTCAAAATTAAACCGCTTCATTAATGGTAGGTCACTCCATTCTTTTATCTGCATGACAATCAAAACGCAACAGCAGTTCAGGACCATTTTCCGAGTCAGGTTTTGATGAACAAAAGATGACCTTCCTCATTTCATCTAGTGATTTACACCCAGTTTTATTTCTGTTAAATACATTCTGGATTCTCCAGCGAGAGCTTCATTCGATACAATAACTGACGCTCATAATTTGGCACTCTCCTAAACGCTTGACGGATAATATTTCAAAATTCATAAAGTACTGCGGCAGCGTTTTCGAATGAAACTCGCGCCCGGGAATCATGCAAATAATTAGCCGTGATGTCGATAACTGTATGATGTAAGAGGTATTTTAACAAAATATTAATAATAAAATCATCTTTTTCTTAGTTCTATTTAGAGCTTCATCTGTACCCCGTAGGTCAATTAAAAGCAAACTAGCAGTCCAAAAGTGGAACAACATACACCGCTGATGGAAATTCAAACTCTATACAGCTCAAGCTAGCTCTCCGGCCCGTCACAGACCGTCTGCGTTGTCCATTTATCAAGGGCTGAGGAGAGAAAACTAACCATAAACGGCATTTGTGCATCAGCTCCTGGAAGGAAAGGTTGCGTGATCAGAGTGACGGCAGCGGACAATGGATGTGACTAGACTTTTATAGGCAGACAAAGTCCGCCACTAATTGCGAGTGCCTCTGATTGTAGCCCGGCTGACGCTCGTCTTTTGAGGGCCTGTCACGCAGCGGGAGAGACAACAGCGACGGGTTAATCGCGCGCCTCCACCGCCGGCTGCGGGGCTGGTGCGCGGCGGCGGGTGCTGGAGTCTCGCCGTCCTGCACTCTTACGCTGTGTTGGACTACGTTGTTGGGTTTTTGTCACATTGATGGAGTGAACTTTGTGTGCTACAGCGTGCGGTAGAAAATTGAAAACGTGTAAAAGCTGTATATAAAAGCAATACTGGCTAGAATGCCTAATATTTCCAAATATGATATTGTGTGAGAATTTTGTTGAAATTCATCTAAGCATTTAATAAATGAATAATGATTTACGCTATTTAAATGAAAAATAACATATCGAGTTAAATTAATAATCCAAAATATTTGCCTGAACTCGATATTGAAAATTTCGATGCACTTTTATTATATTCTAATGATGAAATTATTTTTTCAGTTCGGTTGCTGTGTTAATTTTACGTAATTACAAAAACAACATTTTTTTATTTGCACACTTAATAAGTCTTCGGAAGACCGCAGAGTTGCCTCCGTGCCAACCTGGTATCTGAAGCTGTCGCCCTCACTAATTTTTAACTTCAACTTGGTTTTCATTTCTCCGAGAGCACTTTGCAATAAATTTGCTTTTTTTAGCTAATTTTTAGGCCCATTACCAACTGCAATCTGTATGATCTCACATGAAAAAAATATTTATTTATTTTGCATACTGTTGAAGAGCATGAACATTTTTGGCAAACCCTGGCTATTGGGGAATTGATTAATACCTATAGGGCAAAACAGCGCATAACTAAGCTTCATAATAACACAATAAGTGACTTCTGAATCTACGTTAACAATTTTGCTACTTAGCAGTAAATAATTGTTTGAGCCTTAAAAAGCTTTATAAATACTTCTTTGCAGCAGGCAATCCATACCAACTGGCAGTTTAAGTGGCAAGATGATATACTCAATAGCGCCAATCTCATGGCCGTCATACAATGGTATCCACAGGAATCGATTATTAACAGCACGAGAAATTTTCCGAAGCTGACTTCCAGATCAACGACTTCACTATAAAATACACATTTAAGGACTATTAACAACGTCATTGCCGTCAGTTAAGCACCATTATGAGCATCATCCACGTCAGGTTCAAAGTTATCACATGGCCATGTCTCAGAATTGCTCGTAGGCTATTAAAACCTTAAAAGACCGAGTAAATACTGGAAAAAACAGCTAATGGCCCATTGTCTGTAAGTTTGAGCGAGCCATCTCAGTGTTAACGCTTCCTTTATGACCTGCCAACTAACAGCCTGCAATTAAATCCATGTGAGAAACTTAATTCTTGGCTGTTCTCTTGTTCTGCTTGTACGACTGTTGTACACCGTGGAGTCCCGTGCATCTGCTGGCATTTTGTACATTCCATTATGGTTCCTGTTGTTGATGTGTGCGTTCCGCATACTAATCAGCTCTTCCTAGATAGCATGTCTGAGTATAACAATCGTACGACGAGCTCGATCTTTGCTCACATATTCTAAGTTGCTTACCGAGATAGTTCGTCAATTGCACAGTATTTATTTTGTCGTAGGCAGATGTTTGTTGTTCCACCTTTCCAATCCCTGGAGCTTCTCTTGGAGTTCTATAATGTCATCACTATGTCAACCAGCTATGTGTTGATCCCAGATGTTTTACACAGCTTTGCCTCTTTGCGTGTATGCCGCTTCACACTTCTGGCATATTTGTACAGAGGTTTGTTCTCCTTCCTATGGTATTTACTCAAGTTTGTCTCATGCGACACCTTGTTCCGTGAGCACAACTCCACTGTAAAAGTTGCTTTATGTGCGCAACCGTTCTGCAAGTCATGAGGCTTTTCAAGATCATTCTCTGCGCCAGGTTTCTTAGTCTCTTTTGTCAAAGGAACTACTGCAGTGCTACTCTCTGCAGACCTTAGGAAACATTTTTATTTATGCCGAGTTACATTGTCTCACACGTAAGGCACACCTCTGCTCCAAATCATTTTGCACTCTGATTTTATTACACAAGCAGGTCAATTCCCTCAAACAATATTGAACAAGAGAACGAAACTTGAGGTTCAGTTTGAATGATGATGGATGTGAAGAGGCGCAGCGAGGTATTTACAACCATCTTCGTCGTCGGGCCGTGATTGAAGTTTCAGTAGTGATAGATGAATTTTAGGTCGCTGCGAAGGAATTCATGAGTGCAGATCGAGATGGTGAAGCGAGATTAAGACTTCCACAGGCTAGGACAATACGCCATATAGAGCTGTAGCAGCACGGATTTGCTCAGTTTACAATGTTTGTAGTTTATCTGTGGTTACAGTAATTTTTGTAGCCAGCTGTAGAAAGTTAAAAAATAATAATGCAATCGTGTATTTTATTTATAGCGTTTCGTACCTCCAGTTACTTGTAGTGCAGTCCAAAATGCATACACGAAACAGTAAATATGAGATCTAAACAGGTAGGAACAAACCTAGCTCAAGTAGGTACTACAATTGAATTATGCAGACTTCGAATACTTCCCGAGACGAACAAAGTTTAAGAACTTTAGAGATATACAAACGATGACAGTGTTTTTCCTATAAGTTGTAGTTGATCGAAGTAAGCATTGAGACGATATGTTCAGTGGTTCAAGGTTGTATTTTGCACATGAAATTCATGCCGCTTGCTACCACTGACGTCTCTAACGGAGTAAGATGTTCTCTTATTAATTATACTGTACTTAGTATTTAAAGGGTCGAGATGAGAAGCCCTTTAGATGAAATAGGTCGATTTCTAGGAAATCTCATTTTCAAGATGAAAAGAAAACCAACGTAGCTAAGAAAATCGTCATAAAAAAACAAACGTTTCGGATCATAAAAAACCCATCCTCAGTGTTCTGAAAAACAATAAGTCAAAGTATTGAAAACTATTTCTGAACACTAATTATTTGAATAGACCAACCGATAAAATATTGACATTAAAGAAAGAAAAGACAATAGTAAAACAAAACCTATTTAACGATTTAACAAACAATCGAAAGTTTGACCGCCGTGTCACATTCATTTATTGACGGACGGTTTTTTAAAACGTACATCGATTCTAATATGCGGAGATCAGATAAATTGTGGGGTTGAATCCTAAATTTTAAAATTCGTGTTTTTAAAGAAATGGTCGTTATTCAAACAATGTACTTTTATAGACGAGTTAGATGGCTTAGTCAGATTATTGCCCTTTCATATGTGTTGGCCCTTACGAGGAGCCCTTTCATATGTGTTTGTTTCCTTGCTTCTGGCTTGATTGATTTAATGTAAAACAACGAAGTAAAAGATCACGCTTGCATTTTCCGCCCATGAGTCATGCTCGCATACTGTTTTTTTGTGTCCTCAACTCGTTGTTACTCTACTTTTAATAGGACGGAAATTGCTCCTATTTTAATGAACGTAAGAAATTGTTCAGTAAGTTGCAGGTGCATTCGAGATAGATTTGAAGCAATTTATAATTTCAAAGAGACTCCTAATACGTTGATTACTGGCTACATGCCTCTTGAGGACCACGCAAAGTTGAAAAAGTTGCGTAAACTTCTTTTCATAGATGTTTTACCAATTAATGGAGAGTATATTCCGGGTGCATGTGCTCTTGTTTGAGGTTTTTTGCAAAGTGATGGGATGGATGTAAATGTAGAACTTCCTTCAGTGATTCTGAGTCTCCATTCTCAGTTACAAGGTTTGGCTACTAATCTTATGAAGCTTCAGAGCTCTCTACAGAAAAAGTTCCCAGGCAGAAAATATTTGACAATAAGACCGCACTCACCCACACCTCATTAAGCCTAGACGAAAGTAGCTTCACTGGGCCCCATAAATTTGCCTTCATAACTCGGCGGACAATAATCAAGTACTGTAAATGCGAATTATTATGCATGTGAAGCTTTATTTCTAGCTATCGAATAGGATTAAAATATGAGAGAACGTGCTCATACGGATGACTGAAACAGCAGAAAATATTCGACAGTCGACCATATGCTGTCTCGTGTTCTGCGTTCAAGTGAGGGTGGCTCTCAATAATTAACCAGGTTTAAAGCTTTTAATTAGAGTCTGACTTTTTAACTGCTGTCAAGCAGACGTTTGCCTTGAAGAGTTCAGGCTTCCTGTATGAAGACAATTTAGTGAGGCCTACTCTTCCTGGAAGCCGTGTCGGAGACCAATACTTGGCGAAACCTCAAGTTTCTTTAGTTTGCCTGAGACCACTTGGAAATCTACTGCGAACATCCGTCTGCATGGCTGAATGCATAGTCTCGAAAATATTCTGTTCACTTCTTCGGCAAATATTTCAAGAAAATTTAGTGCGATGCATGGTATTTCAGGTACAAAAAGCTTTTGTTTATATTTCAACAAGAGCATTGATGTTTCCATTAGTAGAAAATAAAATATACATGAAATGCTGTAAATCATATCTCTGAGGTCGCACATGCCTGTATATTATTCAAATTCATTTTTACAATCGTGATTACGTTTCTCCTTAATTCTAAGAACAAGAATCGTTTTCCAGGCCGACAGATTATCACAATGTTTTTACAACGAACAGTAGTTAACCATAATTATCAAATTGAAGTCTCCAGTTTCAAAATTATTAAATTTATTGCAATATGAAACGTACGAAGTTAAACGATGATGAATTCTTTATTTAATAGAACTCTATTGCCCTACTCCGAACCATTTGCTTTCGCCCTAGAGTGTATTTCTTTAAGATATCAGCCAGTGTTCAAAGTTCCTCTTGTGAATATTGTCACTGAGTCAAGTGGAGGGAATGACAGAGTTGCGGCCAAAAAAGGAATCGAAACGCAGTTTTGATTGAGAATACAAGCAAAGAGCGCATTTTTTTCATGTATACTTCATGTATACTATTCGAGTTATACTTCACTAGATTTAGTATTTTGTGATTTTAATTTTAATTTTATCTATTTTGTTGTTCATGAACATTTCGTTCTGTTTATTTTCAAACTTCCAATGGTTTATGCAAAATATATTTTAAAACACGTCTGTCTACGTGTTCCTCAAACGCCATATGCAAGCATGAATGTGTTTGAAACAGCTTCATAAGTCGATGGGGTATTTCTGATAATGTTTAATGATATTCGCTAGCAATAGTTAATTAACCATCAAATTAAATCACCAACCACAAGACCCGATAATAAATCCCGAAGCCAGTGGTTCGTTTTTATCATTGAAATTAAAAATTGTTTATCTGGAAAAATAAATGAGGATATTTATTTAGGATATGATCCCTTAGCTACGAGTTCAATCGATAAGAGTAATTTCACGTGAATTGAACAGAAGTTGTGGTACGGCACAAATTTAAGCTGTAATACTACCGAAGTAGATGTGAGAAAATTTGAATCCATATCATTCCAGAGTGCCAATCAGGACCTGTGTTCTGTAACGGAATAAAAATAATCAGCGGTAAGCCATGAGGCGCTCGGTACGGTGATGCTGGTCTCCGTTGCCAGCAAATGTTCTCATTCGCTTGAGTCCAGTTTAGCTGGACATCAAAGATTTGCTCAATATATCGCATTCCGTGGAAAATAACACTCTAGTGGTGCACGAATAACTTGGTGGTTTACTATTTACTGCACCCTCACATTCTATTATGAAGCCCACCAACAGATGAATTCAATCATGCGGACCAGTTTTGTTTTCGATTGCTACTGATTCGTGGAAAAACAGCTTCCTTCCACTCTCTTTTAATACTTTAAATGTTCAACTACGTTCATAGGAATTATTTCATGCGCCCATTTTATGATTGCACATCCGTGGATCTTTTCGTCAAAGGATCACTCTTTTTCAATTTGTCTAAATTAAACTTTCTCGGTCATTTATGGCGCGTCGTTACCGCGCAGCCGACAATTCAGCGTGACGCAGTTATTCAATTTCTGTGCAAGGTCTCGACGTTGCATATGACGGAAGCCTCTTGTTCACAAGACCGCCAAACAACTACAACAATCATCCTTCAGCGAAACTTCATTAAGGAAAGAGACGCATAAATCATGGAAGAGCGTTCACAAAATACGCCGGGTCTATTGAGCGAGTGACGGCCTTTATAGTTAAAGTGATTAATTCACAGAGATCAGTTCAATCTTACGCCGCGGTGTGGCGCTTGCTTGACGCGTCGTTTATCATCGAGGTACAAAGCCCATGCGCGCAGCCCAGGCTCCTATCTAAATTAATAGAGCTTCAACGTAGAGAAAATAGGGTTTTCACTCACTCTATTATAGCGGCGCTCACTGCATCATTTATAACGGTGCCCTTCACTTGTCTTCATCTAAACGAGCTACATGCTCGTGATGAATTAATACCTGCTGTTAACGCTTTTTTTATTACTTGCTGTATCCTTTGTAGACATCAAGTCTGAGCTGTTTGAGCGTCCCCTACTCTGAATGAATCTACTGCAAGGTAAAATTGCATGTCATAACATACTTAATTAGTATCTTATTCTTTCATGCGACAAAGACCAATGAATTTCTTAGATGCTGCAGTAATTGCTTCAAAACTTTACACAGGAATGAAGTTTCATAAACGAAGATTTAACTCTACACATTTTTGCGTACTTGCATGTTTGGGAATAACTTTAATTGTTTTACATATATTTTGCTACGAGCCATAATGCAGCTTGATCTACATTTTCTACGAAGCAAAACAAAGAGAAACATTTCTATTCCTCATTGCTTCATAATTACCATCTTGAATTCCTAAAAACAGCAAGCACATATAGTGGTCAGCTTGCAAGACCAATTTTCTGATTATTTTCGCTTGCATAAGTTATGATTTTTGCTCCTTAACGTAACTTTTCCCGTAAAACCTCATATATATGATGCACGTATCGCTAGAAATTATACAGAAATTGTCACTTTCGGCGAGTTTAGTGGGAGATCTAAATCGTTCACCTCCGACCAAAACACAAAGGAGTTTTTCGCTGGGATAAGGAAAGCGGACCGGAAAATACATGGATGGCAGTCATTTAGAAAAAAAAAATTTAGAATCACAAATATGTCTGACAAAGAAGACTGCCGTGTATATTTCTCGCCTCGAAATAGCAGTAAAAATTGGACACAATGGATGGCTCGTCCTAATTTGTTTTGAAGCGACAGATTTCGTCTTAAAATATTTGATCATGTACAATCTTCCTAAGAATTGATCCGTGGAACAATGAATGAAAAGATGGATTGATACTGTATCCGTAATGTTTTTTTTTAAGTTATGTGATGTTAAAAAAGGAGGTAACGTTACTGCACACGTTTAGTGATGCCCGATGTTTTTAGGTAAACCTTAAAGATTTGATCGTAGCCTTAGATGTGAAACCAGGTGCAGTGGTCCCAAATTTCAGGTTTCCGAAGATTGAAGTAAACCTTGCCATGACACCAACAGTTACTGCTCCTGCGTGAGGTGTAGCGGCGCTGCAGAGGACTTGCCGCACGCATCCGCGTGGCAGAAATTATTGCCATACCCAACAGTGCACCTCATGTATGCCAACCTTTACACATCTTAAGCTGTCACATACGTAATGGCTAACAAATTAGCAGACTGTGGTCGCATAATGACAACTTTCATTTATTGAAGTTGTCGAAAAAACAATAGTTGGAAATTGAGTTTTCTGACACCTTCATATTACTGCACGCATAATTCACACGCACAACGCAGAGGGTTGGATAAATTTTACGCATTTTAGCTTCCGCATAAACCGTGTTTATTCAAACTTCATGAAGATAAATCAGTTAAACATAGAGAGCTTCACCTGTAAAATCATTATTTTCTAATTAATTTATTGTGTTCTATATTCCTGCTCATTCAACATTTGTTAATATTCAAATTATTCTTTTATATTCAACAAAAAATTTTTAATAAATGTCAATTTGGTACCGTGGTACAGTTTACAATTAACTAGCACACTGTAAGCTAGCACAGCACATTAATCAAAAAATGTATTTCTCTGGGAATGTGCATCTTGTTCTAGGCTGGGGAAATTATTTGAATAAATGGTACTTTAATTTTTTGCCGACAGATGGGAGCCAATGTTCTCTTTAAGAAATGACCAATTGGATTTCTTCAAATGCTTCATGGGGTCCTCCTGCATGAATTATGCTTTTTTATAATTGATTAAATGCAAAATATTGTTAATTCTGCTGAGCATATGTTTATAAGGTAAAAAATTAATTGCTTTTAAAATACCTCACTTAAAACTCATCAAACTTAAGTTCGGAAAACAGTTAAAATCGCAAAAGCTATGAGTTAACGCGTTAATAATAATAGGACAATATTCTGTTTATTATTATATCTCGCATGATGGTATTGAACTCAAATAAGACAGGTGTTGCTCTATGATAATTTTCGAGTTCAACATTGTGTGTACTAGATCGTACGCATAAAGTTTCTTGAATAAAATCCCACTGTACGTACAAATGGCTAATCCTTACAGGCTGCATATCCCCTTAGTTGCTGGCGCGCCTCACCCTACACCGTGTAGGCGCTGCGCAGGAGAGAAGTTGTATCGATCGAAACACTACCTGTCTATTTGTCTTTTACGGTCTCATAAGGCAATGCATGTGAACTCTTCATCAATTATTCTTCAAAATATCTCCTGTGGTGGAATGAATGAGCTTTTTGGGACGTGAAATGTACACACCGACGAGACGACGCTCGATTTCCGCACTGACACCTGCAGGTCTTTTGTGGTGGAAAATTTGACTCCTTATTCATTACTGTATATCACTATTTCATCCTAATTAGACATTTTCCCTAGTTTTTTCACGAATTCTTAGCTCTCTTTTATGTTAAAAAATTTTAGTTGAATTTCAATTCAACAATTTAATAAAGATGTGATTTGTTTAAGAAAGTGTCTACATTATTTTGAAAGTGGAATCGGAGATTACTTTATCGAAGGTAAGGTCTACTGTTTTTCGAAACAGAATTTCATGCCTCATTTTCAGACAACATAAAAACTTTTCTCATACGCGAACATGTGAATTTTAAAATTAATTTTCCCGTTAAATTGGCTCTGAAATTCTTCACATAAAGAAGTCCAAGAAATAGTGGATCGCTCTAATATATTTTGGTCTGAGAGTACGATTCAGTTATACATTACACAGTACTGAAAAAATCAATTGGCTTCCACCCGGCTTCAAGAGTTCAAAATGAACCATAATTTTGCTTTCATCAATCGTTGTGACTATCCATTTTTTGTTACCTTTTGAAATGGATATGGGTTGTTGCAGGAGAATAATGATATACTATCAAGTAGCATGATTGAGCTCCTAATCAAAATTGACTGTACCTAATACGTGTAATGAAACTACGCTCGATTTCAGGACCATGAATACTTCGACGGATGAAAATGATGTCTTTTCATTCATCTTTTTTAATCGCCCAGATTGAATCCAATTTTCTAGTCAACCTTAAGGCTATATATCTGTCATTAGAATTCGAACATCTTAATTCAGTTTTCCACGTAGGCAAACATTTTCACCTGTTTTTTTCGAACCATACCATTTGGAAGTTGAACAATTCTGCTAAGCCTGAGAAAAAATTATGGTTAATGTGGGGCTCGACTGTGTAACTGTGAAGTTTATTTGGTAACTTTCCTAGCTCTTTAAAAAATGAACCTTCTTCATTAAGACGTAGCTTGTTCATCATCGTTTTACGTAGCAAAGACTCTAGCTCGCAATACTGCTCATTTACTTATGCTGTGAGGAAATTTTACTTTGTACGCTTAACGATCAAGATCTGCAGCGCTCCAAAGAAGTTTATTTTGTTATCGGCGCATTTATAGTAATTTCACAGCAATTTATTTTTGTCTATTTACACATTAGTGGGATATCAGATCATTATTTGGTCGAAGGAAAGATGAGAGTCAGTGGAGTGTGGGGAGGTGTGAACAGGAGGAGTGGGAGGGAGGTGTTAAATGTAAGCAAGTGCATGATGCTGAGCGTGAGTGTGAGTATCAGGAGAAGATGAAAGTAGAATATGAGAGGATGAAGGTAAGTGAGGTTGGTGGAGTGGAAGGAGAATGGAAGTTTTTTAAAGATGTGGTGGAGAAATGTGCGAGGGAAGTATGTGGGGTAAGGAATGTTGGAGGGGTGATTAGAATGGGGAGTGAATGGTGGAACGGAGAAGTAGGAGCGGCTGTGAGAAGAAAGGTGAAAGGTGGCTACAGAGGGGCAGCCAGCAAAATTTCGAAGAGTATAAGGAGAGAAAGGAGGTACAAAGAATGGTAAGGAGAGCAAAGAGGGAGGCGGATGAGGAGTGGAGGAGGAAATTGGAAGGGGACTTCATGGAGAGAAGGAAGGTTTTCTGGAAGGAAGTGAAGAGAATTAGGAAAGGACAGGTGGAGAATGAGGCAAGAGTGAAGGATGCAAATGGCAGGTTGCCAGTGGAGGGTGGTGATGTGAGGAGGAGATGGGCGGAGTATTTTGAGGAACTGCTGAATGTGAAGGATGATAGGGTTGCGAGAGTGGTAGTTGTTGGAAGTGATATTAGAATGCCTGTGTTTGGTGAAGTGAATACTAGTCGGATAAGAAGTGTGGAAGTGAAAGGTGCGTTGGATGTGATGAAAAATGGGAAAGCTCCAGGTATGGATGGCTGCACGGTTGAATGTCTAAAGAAAGGAGGAAATGGGGTGGTAGAATGGTTGATACGTTTATTTAATGTGTGTTTCGAGGCTAGTAAAGTGCCGGTGGATTGGAGTAGCGCGTCTGTAGTTCCGTTGTACAAGGGGAAAGGTGATAGGTATGAGTGCAGTAATTCTAGGGGAATAAGTCTACTGAGTGTCGTTGGGAAGCTGTATGGAAGAGTTTTAATTGGGAGAGAGAGAGTGATGACATATCGTATGCTTGCTGAAGAACAATCTGGTTTTAGAAGTGGTAGAGGTTGTGTGGATCAAATGTTTGCTGTGAGGCAGGTAAATGAGAAATACTTAGCCAAAGGTAAGGATGTATATTGGGCATTTATGGATCTAGAGAAGGCGTATGGCAGAGTGGACCGTGAGGCTCTATGGCAAGTTGTAAGCGTGCATGGAGTGGGTGGGAGACTGTTAAATGCGATCAAGAGTTTATACGTTGATAGCAGAGCATGTGTGAGAGTATAGGGAATGAGGTGAGTGAGTGGTTCCCAGTCCAGTTGTGACTGGTGTGAGACAGGGTTGTGTGATGTCGCCGTGCATGGTTGTTTAATTTGTTTATGGATGGTGTGGTGAGAGAAGTGAATGCCATAGTGTTGGGAAAAGGTGCGCAGCTGGTGGGACAAAATGGTATGTATTGGGAAGTGTGTCAGCTGTTGTTTGCGGATGATACAGCGCTTGTGGCTGATTCTGAGGAAAAGAGGAGGAGACTGGTTGCAGAGTTTGGTAGAGTGTGCGAAAGGCGTAAATTGAGGATAAATGTGAATAAAAGTAAGGTGATGAGATGTTTAAGAGGTGGAGTGTTTGGATCTTTGGATGTGAGGATGAATGGTGAAGTTTTAGAGGAGGTGGAGCATTTTAGGTACCTCGGGTCGGATGTGGCTGTTAAGGATAGTATGGAAGTAGAAGTGAGGCATCGAGTGAGTGAAGGCTGTAAGACATTGGGTGCAATGAGGAAAGTGTTTGAATGCAGGAGTTTGAGTATGATTGCTAAGAGGGGACTGTATGAAAGCTTGATCGTGCCAGTTTTGTTGTATGGAGCTGAGTCCTGGGGGTTGAGAGCAGCTGAGAGGAGGAAGTTGGATGTGTTTGAGATGAAGTGTTAGAGGAGCATGTATGGAGTAACAAGAAGAGATAGGATCAGGAATGAGTTGGTTAGGGGGCAGACGGGTGTTTTCAAAAAGTTGAGCAGGCGAGTGAATGAAAGAGTGCTTGGATGGTTTGGGCATGTTGAAAGAATGAATGTTGAGCGGCTGGTGAAAAAGATTTATACGTCGGAAGTGAGTGGTTTTAGAGCGCGAGCTAGACCACGGATGAGTTGGATGGATGGGGTGAAACGTGCTCTGTAAGAAAGGGGTCTGACTGTGGATGTAGCGAGAGGGATGGCTGCGGACAGAAGTGAGTGGGGGCAGTGTGTAAGAAGGTAATTTTATTTTTGACGCGGTACGGGAAGTTGCCCGCGTGTGATGGGGTTGACCTGTCCTGTGCGGGGGGAGGGGCTGCACTCAATGAAGCGGTCGGGGTAAACCAGCTCTGGCTGTCGGGCCTGACTGTGGAAGGTGGTTGTGCTGGGCTGCTGCTGATCCTGGCAGTCTGGTGCGACCGGTGCTGCCTCTCTCGCCTCCTAGTGCTAAGAGGGATGATTGTGGCCTGCTGCCGGCTACCCTCCCATAGGGAGGAGAAGCCTGGTATATGTATGTATGTATTTACACATTTACACAACTATATAACAGTGGGGAAGATTTATGGAGTCGTAAATGATGAGGAAGCTTGATGATGTCGTAAAGGGCAAGGGAGCTTTGCAGTAACGTAAATGATGGGGAACTTCATGATATGAACAATAAGTAAGCTTCATGGTGTCTTAACGACGTGAATTTAGGAGTCATGTATGGTGCCATGAATGATGAAGAGTTTCATGGTATCGTGAATGAAATGCGAGGTTTATGGTGTAGTGAATGACGTGTGAGCTTTGCGATGTGTGAGACGTGAGTGGTATATCGGTCATCCCAGAACTTGACTACGGAATGTCCACACTTTCTTTTATTTTTATTGGCACTGAGGCAGTTCGCTCAACTTCCCTAAACTCACGTGCGAAAGCCTGCGTGAGTTTCCTCTTTTGAAAGCTATAGTGCAACATTGCTTTTATAATGATCTAGCTTTCGTTTACAGCAGGAATATATTCATAAATGGTTTTGTTCAAACTTATAAGTATCTTGTTATTGTCATTGCGTCATGAGCTCATATCTATTTTTGCGCACCAAATTTATAGTTTTAGAAGAAGTCATCCATAGAGTTTTTTATCTTTGTGTCATCAGTGAACGCTATATGCACCTTCAAAAGCAAGTCAAAAATTGGCAAATTAGGTGAGTATTGGGAGTTCACTACGAGTTACGGATACCTGGTGATACTCTAGAAAATTCACTGTAGAAAAGGTGTCGTTTGAAAAACTTTGCATTCGTACTGCCATTGCTTCACTTTTTACAAAAGAATGGCTTGTCATGGAACACTGATGATCAGCATTTAACATTGACAGCATCGTTTGATGGAATAATTACAATCAACAAGTATCGCTCTCAGCACAATTTTATTGAATTCTAGCAATCAACATGTAATAACATCAACAGCGCATTTTTCAAAGACAGTTGAATCCCTTCTACGGATCTTGGATGTCAGCGCTTCTAATTGGGTGAGAGGGATTTTTTTGTCCAATTAGACTTCGATTCGAGTCCGTAAACGTGCACGAATTTAATTATACATAGCTGCAATGCTCTTTAAAATCCTTTGGTTAATCCTTCTAATTATAATTGACGAACATGATGTGTAAGATGGTCAAATTGCTTAATGAGATTCGCTTCTCACCTTGAGATTCGAAAAATATGCGAACGAAATGAACTCGGGAACCCTATTATCAGAACCAATATCTGTCGCAAAAAGAGGCATGCGGATGGTGACTCGTATACTCTTCCTCACTGCTCACGATAGTTCACGTACGTTTATGAGTTCTCGACCTACATACATCTGCGTCTTTGCCTGCTCATCCAATTTTCATCGCGTCAGCGTGAAGCACACGTTATCGTTATCAGTCTTTACGTCGGCAACGGAAATTCGTTCTATATCTCTCGTTTTTTTTGTAACAATTATTACTAAATTGTTAATGCCAATTTGAAGACTGTCTAAACAAGTGATAATTATAGGTATCATTTTAATAAGAGCACATACGTAGGTTTTGCTTTATAGCGTCTGGGATTGGTTTTTTCGTGTGGGGATGGCGTTTGCGATTACGGAATCCATCCCGTCCTTTTCAGCTCCCTCCGTCGCTTATAGAGAACTCAACAGTTCACTAGTGAATCCTTTTAATTTGAAATAGATTTACCGTCAAAATTATTATTCTCGTCGAAAAACGTTAGGGTTTGTATGAGAGCAAAGAAAACAAAATTATTCGCTAAGGCATTTTGTGGACACGAATTACACGAACAGATTAAGAAAAAACTTGTCTCAATGGCCGACTGCCCAGTTTCTCATGGGCACTGCTCACCTCACAGTTATCCGAGAGACAGTTTACGATACAATAAAACTTGGTCTTACCATTAAATCACTCTGGATTTGTTTATAATAACTCTAAAGCCGAATTTACAGAAGGCATTCGAGTTTTATTCAGTGTCGTCCGTAAGCGCCTCAATGGAGTTCTTTTAGTCTCCTTACAAAGCGAGCGCTCAGTCCCCTGCACTAAATAAAATAAATTCCGACACAATAATTCTCTCTGACATAGTATACTTTCGGGGCGCTCAATTTTATGCTTCTGAAATTTCGCATTTATTTTAGTCGCGTCTTTCGCCTGAACTGATCATGTGTTCAATTTCCAGGCAGCAGCTAACCGGCTGAATTTTTTTAGATGAATGTTACCGTTTATGTGATGCTATCTTCACCTAACACTTACCTGGACTTTTCATAAGTAACATGAGAGATTATCATTTTTATATACGATCGCACCCCCTGTGATGAGCAACTGCGATTCTTGTGTGCACGATGCTGCATCTCTAGTGTACCCTCATAATTTCTAATTCAATTTACCTTTTACTACCTAACTGTTGGCCTAGTTCCTACATCAATAATGTGGCTGAATTTATTAGAGTTTAATATTTACGATGCTATTATTTATGGAGCTCAAAAACTCATGATTTTTGTACAGCAATAAAATCAATGCATATGCGTGGATAAACTTTGATAAGGCTTTATTTATCAAGTTAAAACCTATTTAAGTCGATTAATTCATTAAAAATCCTTGAAATAAGAAGAAATAGGATTAGCTCTCCTATCGCGCTTGAACATTCAAGCTCAGAAAATATCCGAGAAAAGCTAGCAAGCGTTTTACATGAGAGTCGTCCGACATGTGCTGAGTTGTCGAACGTTGAACAAAATTCGTAGGAAATAGTTAATGATAAGTCGGCCTTTGAAAGTATTAAAAAAAATATCTGTCAGAGTCCATCAAAAAATGTGAGATCAGTTGGGGGGCGAGAGAACATTGCTGCAACTTATTTCTGAATGCGCGTTGCAACCCTTGCGCAATGTGGCCTAATGAGAAATTCGTTTAGTTGAAAAAGTCCGAAATGATTTACAGCGGGTGTAAAAAAGAAGAGAGATATCATTCGACTACAAAACAACATTCAGACAGCAATAACCATTTCTGGTCATAACTTTGATCAGTTTGACATTTTATGGAATGAAGAGTGCATGTGCATAAAACTCCGTTGAAGAAAATTGAACTCAATCTTACAAAAATCTATTAAGTCAATACCGAGTGTTACATATGCTTGTTTGATAATTTTGAACTTCAATGAAATGCAATTTCGTCTATAGAGTACCCTCAGGTGCGTCATAAGTTGTCAATTTAGTAGTCTGTCACATTTCTGCCCATTTCAAGCCATAGAAGAATTAGGATATTGGACTTTCCATGATTTCAGTCACATTATCAGTGAAGATTAAATTACTTTAAGAGACGGATTTTTTCCTTGGTTGAATTGATTTCAACCCAGAAGTACTGATCTATGAGAACTTTTAGAGAAACATTCACCAATTTTGCACACACAGTTGGTGATGCAGTATATGCTAGCGAAGTCCATGCCACCAAGGCATGGTGGAAATTTTTCTCTAGAATGAATTATTTCAGTGATAAACCCGAGACACGAGCATATGATATCAACGTTTTGTTATTTTTTCCGTTCAATTATTTTGTGTAATTTAAACAAAATTTACTTCAGATATTTCTCGTGAAACGCTTCAATCTTTATGTTCATTGGATGAGCTTTGAACAAGTTACAAATTGAGTAAATATCATCAAATATCAAGTCCATAGAGCTCTGCATTTTAGAGCATGTACGTCCAGCATTGCTGAGGCTCGGAGAAAACACAGAGGCGTAAGACCCGCAGAACATGCGAGTGAAATACCAAGGGAGGGAATTGAACACATCTTAGATAAAAGGACAATTTGAACGGAAGAAGCAGCTTTTATTCGAATGCGTGACACGTTGGTAAGATGAATGCATGGAAAAAAACTGGTGCAAAAACTGGTGCTAAGTATGTGAACAGATACTGTCTGATTCATAGTGGAAGTGTTTTGAAAAGCATGCTCTACATATGGGTGTGAAATTAAGATCTCCCTGTTCGTTCGCCTACCCATAACTTTAAAACGTGTTCGGTCATTACCAAATTATAAATTTTCGATAAGTATTTCGAAGAATTAACTTATGTCGACCTAAATGAGAAAAAACAAAGCTTAGTGTGTAACAATTTTTCTCATTTTTAATCACCTAATTTTTGCACCGGCGGCCATTTTCTTTATTCCTCTTCAGCAACTCTATCCTTTCATCTTCGGCCATTCTTTTTTTCATTTCTAATAATGCCCCTTTTTTCATTCGCCACGCTCTTTTTCAACTCCACCTTTTTTTCATCGTAGTCGTCTCTCAGTATTTTAGGCGCGGCCTACTCCATTTTTCACAATCGCATGCCCCTTTCTTATACTCTGTCACCCATACTTTCCGTCGCAGGTTAGTCTCTTTCTTCACCAACAGCGGCAATGCTGATAGAGGCATCAAACAATATAGTTTCTGGGGATTATCAGTAAACAAGAGGGCGCTTACCTTCATTTGGTCTTCCGTAATGAGAGAAGTGGAAAAAGAGCTAAAAAATACATTCAACTACTCCAGCTGCGGCTGATGAAACCCACGAACATGCTTGATTGGACCTCACCGAAGCAGGCAGATAAAGCATGTTCTCCACGCACCCTTCATCGTGAAGACAGAGCTAATTCTTTTCTGTAATGATGCTAGCAGATAATGTTAGTGCTAAGATCGTAGTAGTTAAAATCCCCGCCCACGTTGGTTCATAAGACTCATGATATTTGACCCTACGCATGTTAATCTTACAATGTAAACTCACGTGCTAACATACTCATCAAAGCGTTTGTATCGCCATATTGGTCAAAACTTGCTGTGCGGTAGTGGAAGATCAAGATAGGGTGGGGGAGGAAATTCCGTTAACGCAATGATATTTGAAATGACTTCTCTGTATTAATTTATTTCACTTCATTTTATTTACGAGCTAAACTCATTTCATTAAAGTTGAACAAAAGCCTATCGCACGTCCAACCGAATGAACTAGTGAGAATAAATGTGCACCAAATAAATCACTCGCAATCAATTCTTACAATTTGTAACAGGCTGAGTTAGTAACCCTACTTGATAGACAAAAAGGGGGAAGCCAATAACCCTCTTTTTTCCTTTCGACCCGTAATTTTTCTACTCCAACCGTTTTTTTATCGTTGTCAAGTCTCAATTTTTTCGGCGAGGTACTCTGTTTTCAAAATCGGACATAGTTCTATGTTTGCAAGTATTAGGCATTCACTCTTCGACTGAAACTGACAAGGTTCACTGAAGTTAAATAGGGCTTATGATATGTAACTTTTCAGGAATTAAAGTTCCTTGGTAAATTTCTTCATTGGTTCAAGCAAACAACCATAATAAACGGATGCTACAGGAACCATGCAATTTACTAGTTTACAGAGCCAAAATTAAATCGCAAGATTGACTTTTAATATTATCTCCTTTCACTAACAGTTCACTTGGAATAAGGTGACTCAGCCTTTAGAGAATACTAGTGGTTCTTTCATAGTAAGACCCCTTAATGTGTGGGGTTTCTAGAGTGAGGCATTCATGACGCCGTCGAATTAATAAAAATGCTGAATAATTAGTTAATTAAATCTTAACGCCTAGATTTGGGTGAAAATGACACCTATTAAAGTTCGAGGATTCATATTCATTATTGCTGTTAGAGACTATAGCTAACATAAATTTACAGTTTCACATCGTGTGGTCACCTATCATCCAACTCTGGTAATTAATTAATACGCTACAACTACATGATCTTAATAAATTAGTTTTCTTCACCAGAGGGTTGCTCCCAATGTTTTTTATAGAATTCATATGTTACACTTGCAAATATATTTGAATAATTGAAATCTCATAAAAATAAATTGCAAAAAAATAAATCGCAAAGCTGTATTCGTATCTCATTCGCCACACGAACGCCTTGCTTCGTATTAAGAAACATTTCCGGAATGTTCGATTATATTGGCGAATTTTCATATTTTAGACTCTGACATTAATTTTACACTAACAGGAATATGATACTGGTTGGCTGAACTGAGTGACTATAAACAATTAACGAAACAATTCTTAAATGGCAAGTGCTTCACTGAGAGAATATTTTATTGCTATACGAAAAGTGGATAGGGTAGAAATTAATAATCACGCAATTTGATGTACATGTAAATATTTTCGGATCTATCATTGTGAAACATGAAGTGGCTGCTCATCTGTTTGTTAAGGAGCTGATAATAGAACATAAAAAAATTTCAATGTATGAAATTAGTTAAATGTTGAATGTATCTCCACACCTGAGGAGGGCTGCCTGTATTGTTGTTGAAGGGTTAAGGTTTAGACCATGAGTTGGAGTGAGAGGAAGTAGGCAATGATGGTGGCGTAAATTTTGGAACTTCTCTCGGAAATATAACTAGCACATCTGTTAACATGTGATCAGTGTACATGACAAGACATAGGCTATGCCTCCACGTGACCAGGTGGAAATAGTTCTGAAATAGAAATAGACCATGACGTAGAAGCTTCATGTTGAAACCTTCGTCCAACCTCAACAAAGCGCGCGCAATATAACAAAAATTGGTCCTGGAAAAAAGGGATGGAACATCAGTTTCTTTGAAAAAAAGTTTAAACATAAAAAGCGTTACAATCAATTGTATAGTTAATATTGATTAATACAAATATCCTAAATATTTATTGACAATGAACAAACGTTAGAGAGCAAATAAAGAACAGTGAAAATGAACGTAAATATCGTCGATGTGCGATTGCACTGAACGTGCATTCTCACTTTAACCAAAATTGTTGAGCAAAGTGTACATCAAAAATCCGTAACGGCTTGCTCTTTTTATGGATAACTTCATAGCCTAGTGGAGAAATATTTCCATGCATGCAGCGGTGGGGGAGACAAAAGTTTATACAACTTTTGGTATTGGAATTTGAAAGGGCTCTGGTGAACAAAAGGTGATGCAAACATTCAGAACGAAGTATGATAATGACAAAGGAAGATGAGTACATATTTTGGCAATGTAATGTGCAGTAGGTATATAGTTCTTGAAAAACAGCGTTTGGGGAATGTTAACACTCAGACCACTTAGGCAGAAGTAACAGGCAAACGAAAAAGTAACGGGCAAAAGAAAGTAACGGGCAAATATAAAAGTAACGAGAAAACGAAAGTAATCGGCAAATAAAAGTAACGGGCAAACGAATGTAACGGGCAGACAAACGGAAGTAACGAACGAGACAACGGCTGAAAATAAAGCCATATTTGTGATGATGGAAGTGGACACCCTTGCTATGGCAGCCAAGATTATAGCAGAAAAATAAAAGTTCAAGTAATGAAATTGAGCAGTGAAAATGTTGTGCATGAAATCGTGTTCATAATTGTGGAGAAAAATATTTTAAACCAAGATCAAAGTCAGCGGTACAAACGCAGTAGTACATATCGTAATTGTCAGGAACATATATAAAAACGAGTACGCCGATATTAGTACAAATATTCATAGAGAAACCTCTATGGCAAAATGAACATACTTGGACAATTCATGGTTAAACAAGTTCACATGGAGCAAGGCCAAGGTTCGGAGGGACTGCAGTCGGCACGGCTAAGCCACGATCACAACACGCAAGACAAACATTTATCTTAGGATCATAAGAGGCAAAACAAACGTTTATAATAAGATCATAGTGCGCGAAACACGCAAATTAGCATAGGCCTCCCCTCGCGTCGCTCACGGCTGACATTGCGGGTGTCAGCGGAGTGTCAGGCCCGACACGCAGGCTGACGGCGCCTCGTTACGGACACATCAGTCTCTGTCAGCTGCGGCTGCCTGAGTGGGGCGGTGTTGCCGCGCTGCTGGCAGCTGAGGCAGGGAGGGCGGGGGCGGGGCGGTGCCCGGGGGTGAGGGGTAGCGTGAGTGTGCCTCGATGGATGGAGCTGTTACAGCTCAGTTGGAGTTGTAGATGGCTTTACAAAATTGTCATAGTGTACCGCCTTTGTTATCATTCATGTGCGCCTTCAACTGTTCTAAAATGCAGTGCCGAATGCGCATGAAAAATGCATGAACGCTTAATGGACCTGTGAGTCGAAAAGCTTAGAAATAAACCAAATATGAAACCTACTTCATTTTTCATATTACCCTTGTAATTGATTTTTCAGATAATTGTTTTCATATTTTTAATTAGGTTCAATAATTTTATCAGCTCACAGCAGAAGTTCAACAATGTACAGCAAACTTCATAGAACATGATTAGAATTTTGTGAAATAATGACCATCGAAGAATGCAACTTAATTTAATACACAACTAATTTTCCTTCGAAAATAGCTATCTCCCCTCTGAAGTTTCTCAACGAAGTGTTGCACTGTAAGGCCACACGTGCGCTGTGATGTGACCAGCTCAACTGTGATGTGATATTCTCTTCTTGTATCAAGGTAGGCAAATCCCAATGGAAACGACGATGGCTTCTTTTCTTTTACATGTGTTGATATTCGACAACCGAAATAGTTCTACTGAATCGATGCTTCGACGTGAAATATATGGATGGCCTTATAGATTAATTATTAAAAACTTTAGATAGAACATATTTTGTGGAGAGCTTCGTTTGTACTCATGTTGTAGATGAAGAGACAAGTATCTATTGTTCTAAACTGCATTCGACTTCGAGAGTAAGATAAATTGGTGTCAAATTGTAGCTATGGAAAGGGATTCATACCATGTAGTACCAATGGCAAACACAGAAATTGAATTACTGTTGTTCGAAAATACTTTGCAGGAACTTAATCATGAGTTGAAATCGTGTTTTGACCCAATCACTCATTTGTGTATAATTTTTTTATGATTATCTTTCTACTTTTTTCTGAGAAAAGTCACAACATTTGTCTTCTTTTATTATAGTTTGGACAGGCCACCACTACTCACACACGTGAGAAAACTATTCGATAATATTTAATTTTGATTGATAAGCATAATTCAAGCCTTGTGATGTCATATATTTTTCTTACGCATCTCCAATAGTGAAAATTATTTTGAATGATAAAGATTTTCTTCATTATTCGACATGCAAAGAATTCCTTATAAAAAGTAGCACGAAGTTCAACATGAAACATCAATATTTTCAGGTAGCACTCAAAGACAATGATTTGACACTGTTAACTTGGCCCTCATCAGACTGGAAATGAAGCACTATTTTATTCCACTCGACTTAGCAGTATGGAACTCATTTGTCATGTAGTGCTGATCTTCCATTGTTATCGTAGGGCTGAAAACTCTGAAGAACTATAGTTGACAACATGCTAAAGGCCTATCAAAGGAAAGTTGCTTAAGATACATTTCTTACATTCTCATCGTGATTTCGTCTCTTCCAATCTGGGTGATATCAGTGACGAACAATGTATAAGGTTTTACTGAGGTATCGTAAGGATGGAAAGCATGCAGGTGTTAAGGACGCTTCAACGAAAACCTGATGGGTGACTACAGCTGGCTCTCACTGCGACGGGAGTCACGGGACTCGATGTACTCACAAGACCAACAGCAAGAGTCACAAACAATTCTGACGACATACAGTAGGTAAGAGATACCTCCTATATGTAATAAATATCTTGTTTGAGTCCGCAAAAGGATGCACATATGGCCAAATAGAGTGCTTCAATTTCAAACCTTAATTTGTCTGTAAAAGTCTCAATTATTTTTATATTCGTTATAAATATATCTAACTATAATCAGATAATTCAGGAACCTAACATGTTAAGGAAAATCTGACACAGATTTGGAACCAGCGAAATTAGCTAGTTCCACCACGATTTCTCTCAGTAGCAGAGAAAATTAAAATTTGTTGGTTAGTGAAAGACAGCTCACCTTTACATATGCAAAGACGTTATTTCATGTTTAAATATTCCTTTAATAACTTCAACGATAATTTTGTCAAATACGCCTCATTAGTTTTTGTATAAAACCAATAAAGTGTTAGTAAAGATTGACATGAATGCTGGTGTCTGAGATCCAGATTGTAAAACGCTCTAGAGAAGATTTGGGCGAGATCTTTGTATTGGCCAAACGTGAGCGTGAAAACCTAAACATTGATAATATCAATTTACTGATTATTATAATTAAACAAAGGATTAACGAAGAATCTTCATGATCGACGAGATGACCGGGTCCAATTTAAAATTTCGAAAATTTAGGCGTAATGATCGATGGTACAATGGAGGTTGGAAGAGAAGGCAGTGGCGTAGAGATCAAAGAAAGTCTGTATAATTCTGTTGTGGTTTCGAGTTTCACATCATTATTTGATAATTTCTTTGTCTTGCATCGTATGAACAGCGGCAAAAGTCATGCAGTTATGACAATCGTGAGAAATAGATTTCAAAATGGAAGTTAGAAATAAAACATGATGAGAAATTCGATGCGTGCAATATCTGCTTATTTGAGGTTAAAGTTATGGTATAGGAAATAGTTACAAAATTTTATTACGCATATACTCTTAAAACCTTTGTTAATGTTAACGCATGAGCTTGTCGATTGCGAATTACTATAGCCGAAACTGTTGAAATTAATCGATCGTTCTGCTCGTTTGATCTCGCCAATGTGGCTTTTTGATGTCAGACCAACGTGCAAGGCTGTTCGTGAGCACCCTTGATACTAACGATATAAAGAAGGCGCCATTTCTAGGATTCAGTTCAGACTTTGACATGACTCAACCTTTGAATGACATTGATGACCTCGTGTGACCTATAATTATTTAAGATGAATTTCTGAAAATAATTTTTGAAGAGAAGTATTGATAAAAAATAATCGTGTAGAGTTTACTTTATACGACATCATTCATCCGACGATACTGAAATGAATAAGATAGTTGGCGCTTGCGTTATGAAACACTAGAGTAGATCACACTCTTTAACTGCAATGGTTATTCGAATTTGTTTACTGCCTTTCCACACAAACATGGCGAGAAGGAGCTATAAGGAAACATGATCCTGTGCCTGCATGAGACTCTGATTTATAACAGCGGCTTCGAGAGCCTCTCATGTTTGTTTCTATATAAAATCACGATGAACTTGAAGAAACGCAACTCTCATAAAATATGGCCTTCAAACAGCCTTTCAAGAGTGTAGCTGTTCTTTCAACTTTAAAGAATGATTCCCGTATGCAAGCCGAAATTCATGGTGCTTTGTAACACATTCGTATAACAGCTGATGATCGTAACACGGAATGACGCATCAACTACTCGTGAGTGGACTATCATCATGCGTCACGGTGTATAAAAACAACTTTCGATGCATGTATCAAAAATTTCCAATCATGCACAAACACTCTAGCTCAGCTCACATAGTGGAAAAATAACTACATATGGAGAACACTAACCGTCATAATATTGCATAATGCACTCATAAGCTGTTATAAGGCTTGTCAAAATGGAGCTTCACACAGCCGGGGCCAAATTCAAGCTATAGTACAGCTGGGATGACTCAAATCAAGCGTTTAATTCAGAATCAGCATCATACTCGATCAATGTCACTCACTATACGCAGCATTGCAAGCATTTAGTTGGATAACCACTGTACGATTTGCTCGTTCTCTTTCGTGCCATGTAAATGCAACGCCAGATGTTCCAACTGACAGATTTATGTAGCCTCTTGAAATATCAAGTTTCTTCATTGTTGATACACACGTTCTCTTCTTTTCACCATTGTAATGTATTTGAACATTCATCTACGCCTAGCATAACTCTGGAGCCGTTCACTGTACTTTGAATATTTAAATAAATAAGAAAAAATGCAGCCACATTGAAGAAGATATGTTACGTAATACGTACAACTTAACTGTATACTGGCTACAAATGATGATCGAATATGGAATATGCGCGCAGTTCTATACATGAACGTTATCTATATGTGTGTCAAACAAAAATAATAAACGGTAGCATTTACTGCATTACCAATTGCTAGCGTAAAGATTGCAGGTCGCTACTTTGATCGCGACATTGTTGCGTTGCATACAACACTAAATTCATGCCCGTAAACTTGCTGTCGTGGGAGAATACCTTGAGCATTTACACCTGCAACATCTTTACTAATTCTTTCATCGACCTCTTAAGATCATCGATTATTGTGAACGGAAGGTTGCCACTTTCATGGACAGCTAAATCTTCATAGAGTGTCCTAAGTCGTCCTCCAGTCCGCGTCCCTTTGTCAGTCACGCAAGCTAACACTCACTCGTTCGAGGGATAACTTCGGGGCCGATCTTGTGGACGCTCCTGCTGATCATCACATGTCACGTTTGGTCTACGCCTACCTCCGGCCTCGCCTAGAGGTGTGTTACCGGTGAGCTTGGCGTTAGCAGCTGGTGATGCTAAGGTCAACTAATCTAAAAACTTAACAACCCACAATTGCCCGGTATATAACTGTAATTATTACTAGCACTTACGTGCTTTAAAACTAAACCTAACCTGTTGAGCTTGCATCACTATAACTATAACCATAACCATAACTATGATCATAACTATAACCATAACTATAGCCATACTTATAACTATAACATGCCTTTTGGGCTTGTATATATATAACTATTACTAGCCTTGTGAGCTTATATAACTATAAGAAAAAGCCTTTTGGGCCTGCATAGATAAAACTATTACTAGCATTTTGGGCTTGAATAACATTAACTATTAAAAGCTATATTACAATAACCTTTGATGAAATAAGTAAAATTAATCTTCTTATTTTCTCACCAGCAACGGGAGATGGAGTTAGGCTTGGAGGTCCTGCGCCCTGCGGTCCTCCACGTACCTACGCGAAAGAAAAAAGAAAAAAAGAAAAACACTTTATTTCCAATAGGGATAGTACAAAAGTACTATCACTAGTTTTTAAAATATCTTAAAGTTAATTCACTTAGATGATACACACACACGAGTATTGTAATACTCATGTCACTAGTCAAAAATAAATGATTGAGGGCAATGTTCTCCTAATCTTGCTTAATCTACATTTGATAATACATGTAATGATAATTGAAACGTGCTACCTAGTTAATCTACATTTGATGATACATGTAATGATAGTTATAAGAGACAACACAATTTCACGGACGATGCATTTTCATTGTGGGTTTAGAACACTTTTGACAATTATTTACGTATACATGACATAAAACTTCGCAATTCTTGACGCCAGGAAATAATATTAGAATTGTTTGTTTCGGAAGATGTTCACATATGTCATTTTAAGGAAACACGAAAAAAATAATATACATATATATAAGCATGAAGACCACGAAAATTACAGGGTTTGTAGTTTTAATTGAATAATTTTAACATATCGGTCATTAGTTGATAAGCATTTTATTTAAATATAAATGGATTATCACACAACAAATGCATAGTTTTTATGTGAATACTTTACAATAATAAAGATATAACGAGTTAGGTAATATTACAAGTTGAGAGTGAACAGAAAAAAAAACTTTTCTCTAGTTAAAATGCCGGTTGTCAGTTTAGTACACACATATGTGCATATATACATGTAAGTATATACATATATCCATGCACATACATACCTACGCACATACATACATCTAACACGTAAACACACACAAATTCATTCCTATGCATCGAGGCAATCACAATATATGCGCGTTCTATAAAAATGCTATGCGATGTTCTGAAGTATAGGATAATGAGCAAAGGAAATTCGTGATAACTCTTTCAGTATGTGTTGCTGCTTACAATTCCTCATGAAATATTGTAACGATGTTTTATTAAATATTGTATCGAAAAAATCATTGGTTGATAAGCGTCTTATTTATCTTATGTGGGTGATCGCGTAACAAATATATTTGTATATATATGTTTTATAAATGCTGTACAATAATCAAGTGAAATGAAGTATTACGTAGGGACACATTCACCTATCTACGTACGCATAGCGTGCACAAGTACACATATACATAAGTAAGCATGTGCGCAAATATCAGCGTAAACTAATCAGTATAAACTAGCATTCCAATCGAGGGAATCGGAGAAAATATCTTTTATTATGACATGAATTTTATAAAATTTCCGTACTAAAAATATTGGCACGAAACAGTCTACCTTAGTCAGAAACATGAAAACGATTTTTCTACAACGGTTCCCAAGTACAGAATATTTCCAGAAGTGTGCGAGGCTTATGTGCGGTTGTTATAATATACTCTAGAGCGTAAGAGATGATATGATAATTTGCACTACACTAGCCTTCCAAGAGCATTTTTGGACGTGAAGAAGAAAAAAACATGGATGTCCTATAAGGGTGTCATATTAGGAAAAAATCACATTATCTTTGAAATATGGGGCAAAATGTCTGCAATTGATAAACATACATAGGTACCACATTTTACATGTACAAGACATTCAAGCTTTGGATTGCCTTACAATAATAAAATGAAATGATGTGTTGGGTAGTGTTAGAAGTTGGGAGTGAGAAAAAAGTCTGGTATTTATAGCTTATATACCAGTTGCTAGTCCAGTGCACACAGGTGTATTGTGCACACATGGTGTATTGTTACCCCTCCAGTGTTTCTTCAAATGAATGTGAGCGATGCGTTATGGCAGGTTACAGGCTCTGCAGGGTACATAAGTTACGGCGACTGACATAAAAAATCGTCATACGTTGATCTAGAGGAGCAGACCTCGGACGCATCTTGTACACTCCAGCCTGCAGCTCTCCAACAGCCCTATAGACCTGCAGCCTTTGTTTCCGAGTGCCTTCTTCAGCACGCTGTTGGACTGTGGATGTTGACGCAGCGATGTCAGTTCGTAGTGACTGCCTAGGGAAGAATCAGATCAGGAATAAACTTGATTGTAAGTCCTTCAACATTATGCTACTGTAAATTTTCTCCTGTATGTTTTTCATAACGAAGAAGGAATGTTACTGGTGTCAAATATGTATGTGATACTAAGCATTTCTTTCTACCCATACGGGGATTTAGATAACCTCTAGCGATGTCACGAGTATATGGTGCAGATCGTGGGAAAGTCGGTGTCATCATGTAAAAGTTAAAGTGAGTTGCAACCTTTTCCAATTTGAGTTGTGCCATTTCCCGGGTGTGATGCGTCCATGTATTGCTCAAAATTTCCCAATCAAGTCTATGTAATCGCACTTAAAATGAGCCGATTACAATAGCTGAAGTTTAAAACTCGATGATGGGAAGTTTGACCACCATAATTCAAAACATTGGCCCTTATTAATGCAAGATTCTACTCTGTACCGGATTGAGGGAAATGTCTAATATCAGCCTAATTTCACGGGTAAATATCGTGTAAAAATATAAAGAACTCAAGCTATGCAGAACTTGTTCAAATTGTTATAGTGTGTTGAAATAATCATTCATGAGATAAATTCATCACTCCTTCAAATATTCTGTACCTCATGCAAAACTCTCATGCTCTCAATTAAGGCCAGAGAACTCAATCAGGTTCTCACCATTTACAACTAATACATGGAAATTGCACTAAGAGCAGGTCATTTATTTAGCTTTAAATTGGCCTATGTCGTAGGTAACATTTACATTTTTTCACTTACTAATGATACTTCCATGAGTATTTCTAACAGTAACGGAGATTTCTGCAAAAACGGCAGATGAATCTTGATTCATGAAATCCGTACATACTTGAGAAGCGCAAAAACTTCCGTCTCCGTTTCTCACATTTGATCTTTAAGGAATAATACAACATTGCAGTTCCTTAAATTCATACAACGTGCGCGACAGTACTTCACACGGTTCATGATGAATGAGTCAATTTAATAGTGGTACAGTAATTAATTCTGATATGGCTCTGCAATAACAATGAACACGCAAGGATTTATTCCTCGTTCTGTGCAGAACATTTCAAGTTTCGCACTTTCAATAGGAAAAATTCAGTAACTCTGTACTTATATATTATGTCTAATACCATCTTCTAAAATAGAAGTAGATACAGTGAAAAAGCAAAATGGTAACGCTTTTAATAATCATAGAATTATAGTAAATATTGTATCACAGAAAGTGTCGGTTTTGCTATGTTTTTACTTTCAATAAAGATTGGCATGGAAGTTCTTACAACGCTCTACGCGTAAATGAAACTAAGAATTATTCACATCGTGTTAATTGATCTGGCACTTTTACTTTTTTCAGGCTTCAGCGTGCGTTGGTTGCAACTAAGTCGAGTTCTGCTAACTTAAATAGACAATGATCCCAGAAATGAGCTCTCGGTCATTAGTTCCGCGTAAACCTGCAACATTACTTAGCTGAACCTTCCATATGGTAAGTAAAGAATAACAAAATAGTTTCTTATAAGAGATCCTACGGAAGTTTAGAGTTCTCGAACCTAATTGCTTAGAATTGTGCCTTTTTACAGTAGAAATCCCCTAACGAAAACTACGTGCCATATATTCTTCTTTGTTTCTTAATTCTGCAACTCAAGATAAATGCCTGAATACAGAAACACGATAGCTATGTTTAGAATCGTCAGTAGCCAAGTGAAAGGCTTTTCATTGTTCAGCAACCGTATGAGAAATTATGACCTGATGCGATGAAATCTGTAACTCTGATGATAGGGCTAGACCTATTGTTAGACTTCCGCAGGCTTGCTCTGAACTAAAATCGAACTTAGAAATTTCATATCCTTGTTCAGCCAAATTATTGGCTGAAGAAACGATTACCGATCGTTTCGAGTGTTGGTGGCACTCGGTTTGCGGAGGAAATGTTTACCGAAAGAAGGTGAAATTTCAAGTAGCGAGTTCTCTTGAGAAGCAGCGGCGCTACGTACAATTTGAGATCATTATCGGCCATAAACGATGGTTGAAATTGCATTCAGATACCGCGAAGCGCGTGTATAGCAGCTCAGTCGTATGACGACTCATACGAATCTTAAGAACACGCCACGTGATGTACTCGTCGTAAACAAGACGCTCAATTGCGGTCGTTCATGTCATAAATTGTAATAAAACGTCGACTTCGTTATTTTATGGCGCGTAAAATATTAACGATGAGTATCGAGAACTAGCTCCGGTAAAAGTTTCTAATATGAGTGCGTGTTTGACGCTGTTCCATCCATTACACACAGCAGGGTCGATTACAAGGCAGAGGTAAAGGAACATTGCTTCCGTGGACCTCAATCATACTGTGACAACACGTACGGGATAATGGATTGTTGCAGCCGTCTTATTCGGCATTTCATTTGAGTTTATCGCATTTTTTCAACGTAAACATTCTCCCTTCTTGGATTTTCGCTCAAGTTTGGGTACTTGATCTATAACTACACTCGAAAGTGTTATTAGCAATGGTCTCCTCAATCGGACTTGGCTTCGACGGACAAGCGAGTATTCTTTCGGAATTTATACCACGTGTGCCCGCATAATTTTGTGCGCCATTCCATCAGCATATATGATTTTTGCCGTGGGCTGTCATCCAACGTATGTTTTCTCATATTTTCCTAATGCCATTTTCTATCACATCAAATTTGTGGGCGAGGCGGAAGTGGTACTCGTAAACGAACAGCTGCCGGTCTTAAAATGATTCATTGCGATAGCAGTCTCAAGACAAGTATCACACTAAAAATAATTTATGCAGTTTCAGGCCAAAATTCCAGCTCATGAACGAACAATACTACGGAGTGTTGCATGATTGCCGGTAAATTCTGAGGAGAAAAACGACACTTAGTATGGATTAACCACGGATTCACCATGACCAACACGAAGTGTGTGTCGTTTTTAATAAAAACATAACTAATTATCTGATACCATAAGTTAGCTAAGGATCGGCTACAACCATAATTTACGATGCATACTTGGGCTGGCTAACGATGCTTAATGAATGCAGTTGGGCGCATACACCGCGCACCAAACTACCGCTACGAACGCGACAGGCTGCTTTGTGGCTCCGTCGCACGCAACCCTGGTAATGAGAACTCAAATCAGGAAAGTGAGACAAACTGCAAACTTTGCTTCTGTTCTTCACACGCTCAGAGCAATAACTTCATGTGATGAGTATGGACGAATAAATGAGGAGAGGATAACGTGATCTTTATGATCAATATCTGTTGCTGCCGTTGATTGGTATGCTGCCTTAAAGCACGACATCAAAGAATGTTTGAACGTTTACTATATAAACAGCAGACTTTCATACTGCTCAAAATATGCAATGAATGATCTGCTTTAAAGCTTCTACAATCGTGAACTAAAAAAAATCTCGCAACAAGTGGTTAAAAAAAATGCAATTAATGAAATTTGAATCAAACTGTTCAAGAGAGCGATGGACGATCACAGTATGTACTTAATTCTACCGTTTGCTCTTGCACATTTAATGCAAGTACTTCTAATCACTTCTCTCTACACAAGCACACCGACTCATATACATATTGAAAATAGGCAGCTTCTTTCATGTATTTACTTGGGGTTTTCATCGCTTCAAACAATGCGATTTGTTATTATTTTTCTGTGGATGTTTTATGACGCGGAAGACGATCTTATGTTATTAAAAAAAAACAATTATTAGGGGAATAGTGAATAAAGACTATCGTCTTACAAACACGTTGCCTTGGTTACAAAGCCCGCATATTAATATTGAGCTGGTATAATCAAAAAGTTTACCTCGACTTTACCTCCTTGAGAAGGAAGAAAAATTAGTGGCTTTCGGTAACGTTACTTGATTAAGGGAGAAGTTCAGGCCCGATCAGATGACGTTATATAATCGTGGCCCGATCTATAGATTCCTAGCTCATTCTCTTGCTTTTCGAATGGCATAACTCTCTCCCAGAGAGTGTTGTTTACACCTTTTATCTTTACTTTACTTCATTCTAAAACTTGTTCACATGAACGCACTGTCGTACCTCCTCATGTATCGGTCTATCAAATAGAGTTTTCACCGCTGCGTAATTATCGTACTCGAAAGTTTTTTGCTCCTACTTCCACGGCCTTCTTTTTGAAGCCGTCTGAAAACAACTGTGACTCGTTGTCAAGTTGATTCGTGATTTAACTTTTATGCCTTTATCTACTTCTTTCATTCGATCTCGTATAGCTCCACATGAACTACATTACATAAGTAACTCACATGTCTTCACCTATTATCAACTCCCTTAACCCTCACATTCATTTGACAGAATTCCTTAAACTCAGATTTCAACGTTTTCACAGATATAAAGGGTGATTAAAAATTGTTGGTACAAACTTCAGCTACTAATAGAAAATATTGATGTAAGCACTATTTCATAATGAACAAAGTTCAAAAAACTCTACGTTGATGAGATATTATGTTTATTAACTTTCACGACTCAGTTTTAGCAGTACGAAGGCGAATTCGCAAAATACGGGAACAGAGGGACAAGGAGAGTTAGCAAATTATTGACAAATTTAGGCAGGTGTGAAGCAATACCAATTTATTCGTATTTGTAAATATCTAAAACTTACCATTCTCAAATTTGAAAAAAATTCCAGACTAAAGAAAATTCTAGAAATTCCAGTCAACTTTGGTAACCTTAAGACCTCTAGTTTCAGTCGTAATCATTTGTCAGTTAGCATCGTGACACTGCACTGGTAAGGTGGACCGCCTAACAAATGCAGAAATGGGTGATAAGCATTTCGTCTATGGTTCTGCTGATGGTAACGCAAAACGTACCACAAGAATGTACCAAGAACGTTACCCCAATAAACAGGTGCTTGTTCATCGATTATTCACTGCATTGCACCGAAGATTGTGTGAGAAGGGAAGTTTCAGTGCAAACAGAGTGAATGCTGGTCGTCCAAGACAGCTTGATCTGGATCATGTGGAAAGTGTGTTGGAATATTTGCGTCAAAACCCACGTGTGAGCACTCGTGCCGCAGCAGCATCTTGGGAATTCTTGATCACATTTATCCGTATCACTTCCAGAGAGTCCATTGACTACTTCCTGTAGGTTATGCTCCTCGTGAACGATTGGCGGTGTGGTTTTTGAATCTGGGGTTAGAAGATGCCCATTTCGCAGAACACCTGTTGTTCACGGATGAAGTTACCTTCAACCGTGATGGAATGTTCAATTTCCATCATTTTCACGGAGGGCAAACGAACAACCCTCATGTCATCCATGAACAAAAATACCAACATCGCTTAACTGTCAATGTTCGAGCAGTTATCGTTCATAATCAAATCATTGAACCAAACATTCTGCCAGAGCGTCTCACTGGGAATGTTTACATAATCTTTCTTGAAGAAGTCCATCTGGATTTATTGGCCGATGTTCCACTGGATATTCGTAAAAGAAAGTGATTTCAGCATGGCGGAGCTCCGGCACATTTTGCTGTGAATGGGAGACGTTTTCTTGACCTTTAATTTCCAAATTGATGATTTAGTCGTAATGGTCCTGTATCCTGACCGCCATGATCTCCTGATTTGACTCCGTTACACATTTTGTGGCTGCACATGAAAAGTCTGGTGTATGGAACACCTGTCGAATTGGAGAAGATCTTGTCGCCAGGATTGCAGTCGCTGCCGGAGATATTGCCGAAGTGCCTGATGTACGCACCTCCCTCCGACGGAGGTGTCGCACTTGTATCGATGCTCACGGTAGACATTTTGATCAATTACTGTAATGAGGTCCTCGCTACTAATATATTATCTACATGTTGTTAATTGGTTTCTGAATTACCCTTTTGTGTATTAATAAACAGAGTGTAGCTTTTAGTCAGCGTTCTTATTTTACACATTAATTAATCTCAAAAACGAAACGTTTTTGAACTCCTTTTATTGATGAAATAGTACTTATATGAATATTTTTTTATAAGTATGCAAAGTTTGTACCAACACTTTTGCAACCCCCTGTATATGTACTTCATCAATAGAGACTTTACTTTTCCAAATGTATGAAGTCACTCCATTGAATAAATTCTTAAAATTGGTTACTGGAGTAGCATCATCATATTATTTTTGGCCCTGCTCATATAGAAACCTTGCAAATTAGTTGGAAGCATTCACCGGGAACTGTACCGTTAACTTCCCAAACTAGAATAATCAAGACCAAATCAAATAACTAAGAGTTCGTGTTTTCTTGCCATTGTCTCTTCAACTCAGGAAGCCAGTTCCGTACGATATTTCTGATTCCTATTGTCTCTACGCGTATGAAAGTATAAAAAAAACACTTTACGCTGATCTATGAATCATCCACTCAATGGAGACTATAAATTTAACTAAACTTCTACCAATTTTGCCCAACATTTTTTCGTGAACTACACACGTTCAAAATGTCATGTAAAATAATGTTATATTCTTTTCTAGGTCGTGTTCCATATAAAAGGCAAAATTTCTAAAATATGAATATGAATCAATCCTCATTGAATGGTGTGCCACGTGACCTACATGAAGAATGAATGGTAAAGGATCCACTCTTCATCACCAGCGAGACTCTTCACTCTTCATCACCAGCGAGACTCTTCACCCTTCATCACCAGCGAGACTCTTCGCTCTTCATCACCAGCAAGACTCTTCGCTCTTCATTACCAGCGAGACTCTTCGCTCTTCAGAACCAGCGAGACTCTTCGCTCTTCATCACCATCGAGACTCTTCGCTCTTCATCATCAGCGAGACTCTTCACCCTTCATCACCAGCGAGACTCTTCACCCTTCATCACCAGCGAGACTCTTCGCTCTTCATCACCAGCGAGACTCTTCGCTCTTCATCACCAGCGTGACTCTTCGCTCTCCATCACCAGCGAGACTCTTCGCTCTTCATCACCAGCGAGACTCTTCGCTCTTCATCACCAGCGAGACTCTTCACCCTTCATCACCAGCGAGACTCTTCGCTCTTCATCACCAGCGAGACTCTTCGCTCTTCATTACCAGCGAGACTCTTCGCTCTTCATCACCAGCGAGACTCTTCGCTCTTCATCACCAGCGAGACTCTTCGCTCTTCATCACCAGCGAGACTCTTCACCCTTCATCACCAGCGAGACTCTTCACCCTTCATCACCAGCGAGACTCTTCGCTCTTCATCACCAGCCAGACTCTTCGCTCTTCATCACCAGCGAGACTCTTCGCTCTTCATCACCAGCGAGACTCTTCACTCTTCATCACCAGCGAGACTCTTCACTCTTCATCACCAGCGAGACTCTTCACTCTTCATCGCCAGGCTGTGCATAGAGATTTACGGCATCAGTGCAGACTAGCGAGCAACAAGCTCTGACGTACATACAAGTATTACGATTGAGGAGGAACGAACAGGACCTCTTCCATACATCGATTCCTATTAATTTTTTTCCAATTTAGACTAGGGTAATCATAGAAATTTAAATAATTGGCCAGCAAGTTTGCAAGAAGTGCAGACAGTTCTCGAACACCAATAGCAGCGGAATTAACTTTATATACGGTTTTCAGCTCCTCTTTATAGAGTCGTTATGGACAACCATAGTTAAATTATTAATCGAATTGAACTTACGCCCATAGCATGAAAATTGATCTTGTGCAATTTTCATTAAACACAGACTTTTATGATCAATTGATAGAGATTGTTACGAATTAAGTTTCGCTGTAGGGCTAGAATTATGAACAATACTTTCATTAGCAGGGGAAAAATGTTGATTTCTCATGATAGCTGCTTTGAGGTCCCTGGGGAGTGAATTATTAGCAAGAGGATTGGACTTGATTTGATTTATAAGAAGTAGCAGTCTTTCCAGACCATTAAACTTCATTTTCGAAAAACAAGAATTCCCTGAGGTTTGATCCATTCATGACCCATTTGTACAAAATCCTGGTGAGGAAAGTAAATGGTCCCGATCATCTACTTTTCTGGCTGGCGAGTGAGCCGCACGAAAGATGAAGTATAGCCTTGGCTGGGCCTTAGACGGCAGTTCGCCATCATACTCTGCCAACACCACTAATCTTTGCCCGAGCTCTCCTGCACCTCAAGGAGGCCTACGTTGCACGCTCAACTTCACCGCCACCGCCACGGTCATTGGAGTCCCAGCCTCGAGAGGTGGGAAGGAGTGGTTCCCATACCTGGGGGCTCGACGTCACTCTTCGCGGCTTTAGCTTCTGATGCTGCGGCGCCGTGTTGTGACACGAGGTGAGGCTCAGCCTGACGTTTCACTCGCCCCTTGCTCACTTCCAGTAATAAGTGGATGATCCCATAGGACCGAACCGTTTTGTCTAAACTTTCCCACCAGGTTTTTGTGCCGTAGTAAATTTTCTAGCAATATATTCTCATTCTAATTCTAGTAATTTATTCTCATTCTAATTCTAGTAATTTATTCTCATTCTAATTCTAGTAATTTATTCTCATTCTAATTCTAGTAATTTATTCTCGTTCTAATTCTAGTAATTTATTCTCATTCTAATTCTAGTAATTTATTCTCATTCTAATTCTAGTAATTTATTCTCATTCTAATTCTAGTAATTTATTCTCATTCTAATTCTAGTAATTTATTCTCATTCTAATTCTAGTAATTTATTCTCATTCTAATTCTAGTAATTTATTCTCATTCTCATTCTAGCAATTTATTCTCATTCTCGCAAATTAATTCTCATGCTCATTCTCATTCTAGCAATTTATTCTCATGCTCATTCTCATTCTAGCAATTTATTCTCATGTTCATTCTCATTCTAGCAATTTATTCTCATGCACATTCTCATTCTAGCAATTTATTCTCATGCTCATTCTCATTCTAGCTATTTATTCTCATGCTCATTCTCATTCTAGCTATTTATTCTCATGCTCATTCTCATTCTAGCAATTTATTCTCATGCTCATTCTCATTCTAGCTATTTATTCTCATGCTCATTCTAATTCTAGCAATTTATTCTCATGCTCATTCTCATTCTAGCTATTTATTCTCATGCTCATTCTAATTCTAGCAATTTATTCTCATGCTCATTCTCATTCTAGCAATTTATTCTCATGCTCATTCTCATTCTAGCAATTTATTCGCATGCTCATTCTCATTCTAGCTATTTATTGTCATGCTCATTCTCATACTAGCAACTTATTCTCGAATTAATTCTAACTTCTCTTGTCCTGCGTGCAGGTGCCTGTGTGAGGTCCCGGCACGGACGAAGAGAGCGGAATCTGTTCTTACTTTTCAATAAAGAAAATATTGCGAATTTAGAAAGGGATAACTTTCCTTATAAACTTGAATATTTGTCTCCTTCAGCCTATAAACCGTAGGTGGAAAGTAAGATTTAAACTTAATTCTCAAACAAAATCCTTCAGATTTTTGTAAACCATTGATCTTATAACCATTACAAGTTAGCAACGCGTCGTAAAAAAACTTGGCATACTTTGATATCGTTCACTCCGTAAATTCATATGCGTTCACGGTTCTAGTCATCAATCGAAAGTTCAAGCTGTCCTCCATGCAGCGGTGAAACTCAAACCTGCACATCACGCTTCAGTTTTCTAAAAATTTCTCTCATTCGTCGTACAAGACTCGTATCGTGTATACCCTACTGGCATAGTAATGCACTGCCTCAGTACGATGGTCTCATCCATCCTCAACATTCGTCTTTGTCTTACCCTCAATCGGTCATAATCCTATGCTAAGAATTTGTTCAACGTAGTTTTTCTTTTTTCTTGGTTTTCCCAATATTTCATCCCTTTCATTATTCTGCCACCAAAAATTTATTGAATGTGCATTCCATGGTAGAGGAAACAAGGTAGGATCATTTCTATGGAAGAAAATACACCTCCTCTGGTTTGGCTAGCCAATAGAAAGGTTTTATTTAAAACAAACTTTATGACATCACCAAAACGCAAAGTCGCTTGCCAATAGTGGAGCCAGATTTGGCGGTAGCAGTGATGCCAGATGCAATATGAGCGCTGCTTTCGGTTTGTTGCCGTGACGTCAGCAAAACCACACCGTCAACGAAAAAGAGACTGGTTTGAACTTACCTTGTTTGCTCTACCGTGGTGCATTCTTACCTTCCTTCTCACGAATGGACACCTAACTCCTAATTGTAAATTAACAATTTTTTTCACCAAACCCAATTCCATCAATGCTTTATCTACTATTCATTCTTAAGTGAGAGTAACCTACGTACGGCCTGTGAAATCCAATTTGAAATCAGCCTACTTGACACAGTCAGTAAACTGACTGTATACTTTGAAGCATTTCCACAACTTTTTACCTGAGCGGGACACCACGTTTTCCTATGCACGTCTAAAACTTGATGAATTCATTGCCGAAAAAATCATTTTTTTTCTCATTATCTTCAATATACCTCCCTTATCTCTGTATCACCTGTGGTAAATAAATTGTTTAAATTGTTTAAATTGTTTAAATAGTTTAAATTGTTTAAATTGTTTAAATTGTTTAAATATTAGACAATTCATCAGCCACAAAGTCATGTAGTGTCTATTCTCTACTTGCATATTTTCCATGAATAGTTATCAATAATGCTAATGATAATAATTAATAGTTGGACAGAATACTCTGTTGCTACTCATTACTAGATTCGAAGTATAGCTTAACCCAAGCACGCGGTAGTCGTCAGAACAAATATCAGCCCCGAGCAAAACATGGCAAGGTTTGGAAGCCTGAGGAACACAAGGGAAGCCTCTGCGCAACACGTAGGCAATAAGTTTGCGCAGCTACACGAGAAAGGTGTGACGGAGAAACCCTAAGTGCTTCCCACTAACTAACGACCTGCCTAAGCCTTTATTAAAAAGCACTTGGCGCTTTACAACCTT
This sequence comes from Morinoia aosen, assembly GCA_030386875.1. Classification (NCBI taxonomy): domain Eukaryota; kingdom Metazoa; phylum Arthropoda; class Malacostraca; order Amphipoda; family Talitridae; genus Morinoia; species Morinoia aosen. Next base: position 42,141,043 of record CM059571.1, read on the forward strand.
ACACAACTCCCTAGGCTTCGGAATTCTGTTTCCAAGAGGTTTGCAGGGAAAATTTTTGCTTATGTTTTTAGGCGTGATAAAAATCCGTAACTCCAAACGAATGGTAACATAAAAATTTACTCTATAGGAGTGAACGAATTCTACATTTTATTGAGTGCTTTTTCGTCTTTTAGCAGTAATTTCCAAATATGTTAATGAGTAATTTTGTTCGCTCAGTCAACATAGAATCGAAACTATTTAGTTACCTAATTATTCCAAAATAGTGTTTCAACGAAAGATGTTTGAAGAAGAATTAAAAATGGGAGAATTCGCGTTGTATTTTTTACTCATGAGTGCTTTCAGCAGACGTTGAAAAGAATTTCGTTCCTATGAGAATAATTTTCGAATTTAACTGCAGGCCTTTTCTCCGATAACGTGTTAGTACTCATATAAACCGAATATAGATGTCGAGAATATGTTCAGAATGATCAAATTTTGCGAATTAAAAATGAAAATTCTTGTAAGTGTGTGTAATGTAACAAATTTGTGCTTACGTAAAAAGTTGTGTCTTGAAATGTCTCAGACAATCCTATCAGCCAGAGGGGTCGCTTCAACATGAATGTTTTATGTCGCTTCAACATGAATGTTTTATGTCGCTTCAACATGTATGTTTTTACGCCTGTATGTTTTCTTTCAACTCAGCAATGTTAGGAGGCTGTGATAAGGTGCGAGAGCCAAACGATGTATGTTTACAGTGTGTCTTGTTTCTGGAGGGGCCTATGTTGTGGTTATGCGAGCGAGCCTTGGGAAACTCGATACGGTCGAAAAAACGCCTACCCAAGCGCGAACAAAGTCGCCTTGTAGTCAAAGATAAATCGAGACACTCAGACCGAGAGAGTCGGCAAACCAACGGTCGGTTCGAAGGAGCTGAGCGTGAGAAGAAAAATGATGCTAAGAAAGAAATAAAGGCAAGCGGCGGCACTACCAATTAGAAAAGAGGTAGGCGGGCACTCCGAGGCTCCTAAGATTCTCATAGGCCGAAGGTGAGAGTTCTCAACCCTCGAAGAGAATGCGCCAGGGCTCAAGGCGTCGGAGGAACAATGGACAGTTCGACCGGCGTAACCGTAACGTGAGGTGCAACCAAGAAACGCGGGTGTGTTCACAATAACAAGCGTGCTTAATGCAATAATAAGAAAAGTGGCTATATTGAAAATTATACTAAGTTTCACGCTATAATGTAATCCAGAAAGTAACACATTCTCGTTTCACTTGCAGAAATTTTACGTGTTCCCGTCACCACGTTCACAAAGGGGAAATTTATCAAAACATAACCCACCGTGGGAGTTATTGATGGAACATGGAGATGCTGCACTAGAAGGGAGGGTAAGAGATGCATTTTAAAAAAAAAAGAAAGAGTAAAGATAGTGTTGAGATAAATATTGCGATAATTCATTGTCATTCACACACTGATGCGCTTAAAAAGTAACAAGTTAAATTTTTATCTTTGACAGGCGGGACGGTAATTCAGTCATACATCTGAGGATTGATCAGCTCGAATGAAGGGAATCGACGTGTGAACATGCTGAAACGTAATGAGCAAGATGACGTCATCACTAGACATTTTCTGAACAGTGCACAAGACAGGCCTTTGAACTGAAGCGAGTCGCGGACGAATTTTGTGGTTGAAGTGACCTTCGCCTACTGGGCTGCTGGGGGGCGCTGAGACATTGTAGGCATATTTGTGTTGTGTTTGGATGCATAAGCAATCTGCGGTTAAAGGCTGGCCAGCCAAATTTCTGTGTAATTATGTGCAGTAGGTCATTTGACGTATGCTATTTGCTTGCATTACTTAATTGGAATTGTTCCTAACACCAATCATTGTGTGTGCGCTCATTGATGTTTGTATTACGTATAGCTGGGAATTATAAATGTTAAGCATAATTCACCCTGTGTATCATGCCCCACAATATTAGAAGCAATCGATCGTAATGCAACGGAGGGCGCCCAGAAAATGCGCTGCGTAAGTGGGTCAGCGATCCCCGGTGAGTACCTTTATTTTAGTATATGTGCTGTAATTGCCGATGATAATTCATTTAATTTGTGTTGTGTATATAGCCTGGAGGTGTGCCATTCCTCTATTCCGAGAACCTGATCTTCTTGTTAATGAATTGTTAACAAGGAGGTGAAGGGACGACTTCTCGTGACATAGAGAATTATTATTAAGTGGATACTCATGTAGATTTATTACTCACGTCAAACCAGCGGCTTTATTGAATGATCGGTGTTCAAGGATATATATATTTGGGATTTTCTATGATACTCTTCATCTGGTTAATTTTGTAATAAAAGCTTTCAAAAGTTTTTTAGTTCATGGTTGACTAATGTATCACTGTACATAAAAATATTAGGCTCCTTGTTTTTTCCCATGCACAATGTGATGATGGGTGCATGATAGTGCTGTAGTCGCAGCACACCAACATGTTTTGCGAATAATTGAGTGTTAACAAGTCGAGACACCGCGCAGGCTTTAAGTTACGGCACTCGAAGCCTACGTTCGAAAAAATAGCTAAAAATCTTACCTCAATCTCCGTCCGTAACCGCATACATTGATCCTTTCGTTCTCTTCAAAATAATAACGATCCAGTTCGAATTGAAAAGAATAACAAAATAAAAAGAATCATAAGTGAGTGAGACACGGATGAGGGAGTACCTAGACTTGTGATAATGAATAAAGTACGCCTGTAAGTTTTTATAAAGTACAATTGTTAATTCACAAATTCAACTAGTCTACAAAGTGGTCTGAAATGTAGAAAGAATTCGGGGTACTAACTCGCATGTACAAATAATTATTTTAAATATCTGTCTAAAAAGAGTGAAAATAGGAGTAACTAAATTAATGTTAATGCTTCATAACTAATAAAGTCTGCATGCGAAATCAGTTTTATATATAAATGAATTCACTAACACACGCTCCGAACATGATCCCCATTGATGTAACAAATACATAAATGGCTACATCTGCAAGTATGTTCAAACCTAATATTTTCACTGAACTTTTTACGCCACAAAACTCTCGGTACTCGAAGATTGTTTGCCAATGTACCATCGCCTCGCTTTGTATAATTCACAACCAGAAGAAGAGATGAGCCCAAGGTCCCCCGCTGATACACAACTTTATTTTAGTTAAATTTCGATAAAATAAATTCAAACTAAAAATAAAACTTGAGAGCGTGGGTCCTGCACTTCCACTCCGAACTTGTTCATCTTGAGTTCAGTTTTTCTTCAGCTGATGGTAACAAGGCAGCACAGCCTTCATATTTTCCCCACCTTGTCATGAGGAGCTCAGTCTGCAAGAAGTGACTCTAGGAGTGCTAATTGTGTACCTTCTTAGTTTCACTCCCTGGAAACGACTGCTGGAAAAAGCTTTAATAGATGCTTGCACGAGTCGTTTGACCTTAATGACCGTCCCATATATCAGCCATAATTTTGGAGCTTGAAGTTAAAGAGTGTATTTAAAAGTTGTAACCATGAACTGGAGCACAAAACTGATCCCTACTTCTGACGCATAATGAACGGAATAGAACTGTGCCCTTCGGCACCAGTTAACTCCTAGCTGTTTTTACCGCCGCGGCTCAATTCTTACTTCAAGAGAAGCTTGATTTCGAATCGTTTAGAAGCTAAAGTAAAACCCTTGGAAGAGATGAAAAAAGTGCCTTCATTGAAGTTATTGAACATTCTCCGAAGTGAATTTTCTAGTGTTTTCTTTTATCCTAATTTAAGTACTTTCCACTTCATTGAGAATAAATTTTTGACGTTCAACGCATGGAATTCTCAAGCATAATTTGCAAAGAACTCAAAGCCAATAATTATTTATTTATATATGAAGAATTACGATTATTAAGAGCACATTTTTTTCAAATTCATCAATCTTTATCGTGAGAAGTTTAACGCACAACTCTTGATTAACACAAAGATGGTAAAATCGACATCGGTTTGTCCACTTGCAAGTAACTCAATCGCAACTAGGTATTTAATGATCAATTGTGATGATGTATACTTCCTTGATAAAAAATGACTCTTTTTTAGCCATTCTATGACCTAGTTTTAATGTTATGTTTCCATAAAACTCATTTGAAAGTAAGAAGCTTAAGTACGTTACTAGTACGTTACTCTAAGCATAACTCACTTAGTCATTAGCATGAAGCGAATCTCAAGTTAGGCACACATGACCAATGCCTTCTACATCCCCAGGCATTCTCATAAAATATATGACGTCACACTAGTGGTCTGAAATTGGGCGCCATTTTTGATGAACCAAATGAGTATAATTAAGTTGACTTCAATCTATTGTTGATTTCTCACAGAATGGAGCTGGTCTTGGCAGGCTTTGGAAAATTCGGGATCTATGCAGTGATAAATTTACTGTCAGATAAGTGAATGTTAAAAATCAGTTTATAATAATTCTTTCTGATATGACAAAAAAATTAGAGGAGTTTTGAGCTCGTTAGGGCCTAAAGTTATGAAGAAAGTATGGCTGAGTTCATCAAGCAAGCATAAAATCCCTCTAAAGTTGACACGATTTTGAGAACTACTTTCGCAATAATTTCTTTCATCCAAACGTTGCACAGCACTACATGACGACTTCGATTCTCTCATTTTATTGTAATGCAATCAAGCAACATAATAAAAGTTATTTCCTTTCACTTCTTATCTCTACGTACCAAATGTGTAATTTTTGATCACTGCCAAGTAATATCACAAAAATTTGAATGAAATTTATCCTAAATTATTCACTTACTTCATTTCAATCCTTTAGAACTGGCGCCTTTGTTATGACCAGTAGCGTGACGTCATTGCTATGATGCCACGCCAAGTGTGTCTGGAGATGAAGGAGGCATTTCCGTGACGCGCTGTCAGTTCCCAAGTCAGCTTTGGGTGCATAGCATTTAAAACTTACCTATTCGAATCCCCTCCAATAGTTACTTCATTACTGTTACATATCTCCCCTACGTACTCTATCTCATTGCAACGCTGTACCTAAATTGTGTGCGACGTTTTATTTTCACTGATTTTAATATATATCTTGTTAACGCAGATTACACAGGGGAAGACTTTTTCAGTAAATTTGAGTTGCATTGAATATTTTAGCTGATTCTATAGAAGTTTAGGCGCTGATTTACAATCTGAAAGTATTTTATTCTCTAAGATCTAGTTTGTATGCAATTTAAGGTTAATGAAATTGTACAAATGTTAACTTACGTAACCATGTAAAAGTATTTTCACGTCCATATACATAGGCAACATCTAATATTTTGATCATTCTTCTTTTGTTCCAGTTAAAACATGGTTTTCGAAGAGAGACATCATTGCAGAAACAGGCCTGATGCCTTCTGCTACATATGTGGATGCTAAACACTCAATCGTCAGAGACGTAACACATCCTCGTTCGTCAAGCGTGCATACTCGTATATTTGGAAGTTCATCTTAGTGATCAGGACATGAAATGGGCATCTCATGTTATTTGTCACAATTGTGAGGAAGCGTTTCAAGACTGGACCAAAGGAAAACACAAAGGCCTGCCTTCTGGAGTTCCAATGATTTTGCGCGAACCCACCAACCATGTAACTGACTGTTATTTCTGCATGGTTAACACAACGGGTGTTGGGGAGGAAAACCGACAGAAGATTACGTATCCGAACATTCCTTCAGCTATTCGACCTGCTCCTCACTCTGAAGAAGTTCTTGTTCCAGTTTTGAAAGGTTTTCCTTCATTAAACGATAAAGACATTGAACATGATAGAAGCAAAAAAGACAGTTGTGACAGTGAATTGTCAGAAAAGTGTTCACGATCGAATTTTCACTGTTCCCTTTACCACGTTTTACTGGCGGGAGACGTGGCTGGTAAAGTTTGTTTCAGAGTAACCCAGGCTTTACAGGATTTTGTTTGCGAGCCTGCACGTCTCTAACGTAGCTCTAACTAAATGAGTGCCATGTATCACTCTGTCCCGAGTGGGACGTGCTGTGGGCTGTGCGGGGAGGAGTTGGGGGGATCGGCCCTCAAGTGTACAGACTGCGGAGTCTTTGTCCACTTGAGGTGTTCCGGTCTGCCAGTGTACCACCTGGTATGGTTGGAGACCTCCCGCAGCAAATTCAAGTGTGAGACGTGTGTCGTGAAAAAGTGCGGCGAGGAGTTTGCCGTCATGGCTTCCCGAATTGAGAGGCAGCTGAAAGCGGGGAATGCCGGATCTGGGACTCCCGCCCCATCCGTCGTCGTCGAGTGTCCTCCTGCTCCTCTGACACCGGGCCATGGATCGGGATCTGTGTCGGATGATTCGTTGATGGTGCCGGAAGGGGAGGTTTCGGCGGCGGTTTTTGTGCCTGAACCAGCTAAGGAGTTGTCGGCCACTGGGCTCTCTAAAGCTGGACCTAAAGTGTGTAGGCACTTCCTGAGGAGGGAGTGTAAGTATGGCAGAAGGGGGGAAGGTTGTGAGTTCTCCCACCCCAAGGTGTGTTATAAATTCGCGAAGTTTGGGGGAAAACTGAAGGAGGGATGCAGCAAAGGCCGGAAATGTGAGTACTTCCATCCACCCTTGTGCTGGAAAGCGGTGGAAGGTCTGAGTTGCCCCAGGAAACAGTGCAAGTTCCTCCATCCGGCGGGAATAAAAGTCAAGAGAAGCTGCCAACGCAGTGGGTAGTGAGGTGACTCCGAATGCTGTTGGCGCGCCTCCACCGGCGAGAATCTCTTTTAGAGAGCCTGTGAGCGGCCGCGGAGTTGAGGCTTTAGGAGTTCCTCCGCCTGCAGCGACTGTGCCGAGCCTTGGGTCGGACAGGACTAATCTTCTAAATTTGGAGAATGCGACTCCTTTTTTAGAGTTGCGGAGACAGGTGCAGGCAATCCAGGAGCTTTTGGAGAGAGTACTGAGTGGGCGAGACGAGCATCGTCCTTTGGTAACAGAGGCCCGAACCTGCACCTGCAAGCGAGTCTGGTAAGCAAGGAAACTCATTGCACCATAATGATGTGCAATGTGGAGGGCTTGAGCACCCGTCAGAAGAAGTTCAAGGTCGGAATGCTCAGGGACAGAGCTCTTTTCGCGGGTGCTGTGTTGATTGCTTTGGTGGAAACCCATCTGAACGTGGACGTGCTTGACGCTGAGGTCTACATGGAGGGTTTCCAGCTATTTAGATCGGACCGGCTTCCAGGCCGAAAGAAGGGCGGAGTTGCGGTGTTCGTAAGGGAGGATATAGCCGCTGAAGCTGTTGTCCTCACTGGCGGTTCTGATGGAGTGGTGGAGCACCTTGCGTTGTGGTTCGACAGTAGGAGGCTGGTCCTGGCTGTGATTTACAGACCTCCTACATGTGAATCGACCAACTTCGATACTGTGCTTGGCCATCTTGTTGGGAGGTTGGAGGAGCTGGGTACTCACACCCCAACCATGGTGGTGTTGGGAGACTTCAACTTCCCTCGGATGTGCTGGTCCACTGGTAGGATGGAAGGAGGTGCCAATGATACCAGAGCACAGGCGGCTGCTCTTTGGAGCTTTATGGAGGAGTTTGCCCTGGAGCAGTATGTCACTGTGCCTACGCGGTTGGACAGTGTACTGGACCTATTCCTGACAAATGACGGGGACCTGGTGAGAGGACTAGCTGTCGAAGACACTATCCTGTCGGATCACCGGTTAATCCTGGCCACCGTTGACCTAGGCTCAAAGTCTCGTAGTGAGGAGCGCCAAAGTGGGCGGTGTGCGCTTGACTCACTGAACTTCATGAGCGGTCGTGTTGGCTGGACTGGGTTGAGGAGGCACCTGTTGGAGATACACTGGGAGGACCGGATAGATGCGGATGTGGCAGAGGAAGTGTATCAGCAGTTCTGTGGGGTGCTGGCTGACGTCTGCCCAAAGTACGTGCCGAGGAGAAGGAAGCATAAAGGTAGATCTGTTCCTAGTGATCGCCGTACTTTGATGCGCAAGAGGAGACGGCTCCTAAAGCGACTATCAGAATCAGCCACTCCAGAGACAAAGCAGAGAATTGTTGCAATGGTGCGTGACCTTGAGGTATTGCTCCAGCGTTCGCATGAGGAGGAAGCTTTGAGGGAGGAGGATTTGGCCGTTAAGGCAATCCAAAGAAACCCTAAGTACTTCTATGCATTCGCCAAAAGGAGAACCCTGACAAGGTCTACGGTTGGACCGTTTCGCATCGGTGATAGTATTGTCAGTGCTCCAGACGAAAAGTGTGAGGTCTTGAGAAAGCAATATGAGTCCGTGTTTAGCGTACCGAGACTCCAGAGCCTGAGGTCACACTTGGATGAGCTGCTGCGAGGGATCCGTGAACCGGGACTGTTGGAGGACATCTGCTTTACGGAGGACGATTTGGTGGTCTCTATAAAAGAACTGTCCCCGACGTCGGCGCCGGGACCGGATGGAATCCCTGCCGTACTGCTGCGAAATTGCTGCGAGGAACTAAAGATGCCACTCTTTCGGCTGTGGAGGTCGTCGATGAGCGAAGGCAACGTCCCGCAAGCACTGAAGCGTGGTTTAGTGACGCCGATATTCAAGGGCGGAGAAAAGCACGCCCCAATGAATTATCGACCAGTATTACTGACGTCACATGTTATTGAGGTCTTTGAGAGGGTGGTAGCCAGGAGATTGGTGCGTCTTTTGCAGAGTGCGGACCTCTTCAACGAGCATCAACATGGCTTCAGAAGAGGAAGGTCATGCCTCTCGCAGCTCCTAGAGCATCACCGCTTAATAACCGAAGAGCTGGGCAGTGGACGGGCAGTCGATGTCGTGTACTTGGACTTCGCCAAAGCCTTTGATAAGGTGGACCACGGTGTCCTTCTGCGAAAGCTGCGGGCTTGCCACATTGGAGGAACGTTGCTGAGATGGTTGGCCAGTTTCTTGACGGATCGGAGGCAGATGGTGATCGTGGATGGGTGCCTCTCGTCTGAGTCGGTGGTTGCAAGCGGGGTCCCGCAAGGCTCAGTGCTGGGCCCGCTACTGTTTTTGATCCACATCGCAGACATTGATCTAAACCTGCAACATGCGCGGGCGTCCTCTTTTGCTGATGACACCAGGATAATTAAGGAGGTGGCCGGCTCAGAGGATTGCATCGACTTACAGGAGGATTTGGAGAGGATCTATATCTGGGCGGAGGAAAATAACATGAAATTCAATGAGGCTAAATTTGAGCTCATTAGGTACGGCCGGCATCCAGACGAAGCATTCTCCTACACGACAGCGGGTAACCTCACGATCGAGAGAAAGCTTTCTCTTCGAGACTTGGGGGTTGTTGTGGAGGAGGGAGGAGGCTTCGGCGAGCACATCAGTGGTGTGGTGAAGAGATGCAGGCGGCAGATGGGGTGGGTGTGGAGGACCTTTAGGACCAGAGAGCCGACCCCAATGTTGACCCTGTACAGAGCACTAATTCTTCCCCTGGCAGAGTATTGCTGCCAACTTTGGAGCCCAAGTGGGCGGGGAGATATAGTGCGGCTGGAGAGTATTCAGCGGTCCTTTACTGCCAGGATTGCAGGTGCTCGTCGACTGGATTATTGGAGTGGACTTGAGCATTATCGGATGTACTCCCTCCAACGGCGTAGGGAGAGGTATATAGTAATATATACATGGAAGATGCTGACGGGGCTTGTTCCGAACTTCACGGACAGCAAAATTGGGCTTCGGACGAAACAGCACATTCGGTTCGGTACATTGTGTGTGGTCCCGACCTTGAATAACAGAGCCCCAGCAAGTGTGAGGAGCAGGCATGAGCAGTCGTTTTCAGTCATGGGCCCAAAACTTTTTAACTGTCTTCCACGCACCCTGAGAGAGCATGTCGGGTCGCTGGAGGCATTTAAGAGGGCACTGGATGAATTTTTGAGGACGGTTCCGGACAAGCCACCGCTGCCTCACTACTATCAGCCTGCTGCAGGCAACAGTTTGCTGCAGCAGCTCGCCGATCGAAGGGCGCAACAACTGTAGCGGCGCGACAGCGCTGCGAGGCGGCGCCTTCGGCGTGACCTGGACCAGAGCGTCCGAACTTCACCAAAGGACCAAAGGATCGGAGAACTGTTCTTCAAAAACTGAACCTTTCCCCGCCCCAAGTCTCTTCCCCAGGCTGCAACTGAATGATTTAATGCGGGATTTAGGTCTTTCAAAAAAAAAGCAGCAGAGCTTTTGGCATCTAGATTACGAGACAGATATCGTGTTGATCACTCAGCTACAGTAATATATTTCAGAAGGCGTGACCAGATTTTTGTGACCTTCTTTTCAGAAGACAGACAGTTTGTTTACTGTCATGACATGCCAGGGCTTCTCAAAGAACTGGATGTACCTTACTGTAGTCCTAATGAATGGGGATTCTTTTTAGACAGTTCAAAACGCAGTCTAAAGGGTGCTCTTTTTTTACATAATGATAATGTTTATGTAGCAGTACCTGTCAGTCACTCAGTGCGTTTGCGGGAAGACTGTGATGATTTGAGAAAGTTCATGGATATTTTGAAGTACCATAAGTACAACTGGATCATTTGTGTCGCCTTAAAGAAGGTCAACTTTCTCCTTGGACAACAGAAAGGTTTCACGTTTCATGTTTCCTTTGTATGCGGGACAGCCAAGCACGAGACAGACATTGGGTCCTGAAGGACTGGCCTATTCGTAACACCCTTGAAGCAGGCATGCCAAATATCAAACAAAACTCAATTGCAAGCAGAGATAAGATCATATTTCCTTCTCTTCGCATCGAATTAGGTTTGATGAAGCAATTTGTCAAGGCACTGGAAACCGGTGAATGTTTCTAACACATCATCACAGCTTTACCAGGGTCATCCCTTGAGAAGATCAAAGCAGGCATGTTTAATGGCCCGCAGATTTGAACCCTAATTCGTGCTGATCAGTTTGTTCCTAAGGTGTTCGCTTCAGAAAAGGCAGCACGGTTATTCTTTGTGGCAGTCGTTCAGAACTTCCTTGGAAAAAATAAGGAGGAGAACTACAGTGAACTTGTGAACAGAATGCTCCTTGGTTTTCGTGGTCTTGGGTGCAACATAAGCATCAAGCTTCATTTTTTGAACACCCACCTTGATAAGTTCCCTGACAACCTGGGCCTGTGAGTGACCAACAAGGAGAAGAATTCCACCAAGACCTAAAGGTGGGTCTAAAGGGACGAGGACGCTGGGTCTACAGTATGATGGCTGACTCCTGCTGGAGCTTTAACGAGATTGCCCAGATGAAGTGTACAACCGCAAAAGTTACAAACGCAAATTCTTGCCTGAATAAAATACACAAACAAACTGCTAAGCTTTCATCAGCTGTGGTGATGTTCTGAAGGATGCTAATCTAACTTTGGGACAAAGATTGATGTTTTCTCAGAAACGCTATCAAAAAATACACCACAACCAACAATAGTGTAATTTACTCTCAAATCACATTTTAATGTTCTGTTTCTTTTGCCTTAATAAATATACAGAAATGACTTTCATACCTTTTATGTTTCAAGGGGACCAAAGTATTGTGGCTGATATTGTAAATTCGTATAATAACGAAAATTAACAAATTAAAAATATCATATTGCATTAAATCATTAGCTTGCAGACAATAACTAACTTTAAGTTTGAAGTCAACACACTCAAATTGACTGTAGAAATGCATTTTTTATTTTAAATGCAACAAAATGAGGGTTCCCCAGTGTTAGAAATACTTAATAAAACTGAACTTTTTTTAAACGTGTGAACAAGTCAAAAAGTAAGAAACAATGATTTAAAAACGATGATTTAAATGATTTAAACAAAGAGTGATTTAAAAAAGATTGTTTTAGTTTGAATTTAATTTCAAAAGCTCTATTAGTTTTGTATATTTTTTCAGGAAAACAAATTTAATTTGATAAATTCGTCTTAGTACGCGAAATACCCTGAAGGCTAATGATTACAAAAAGTCTAAAATTGTCGCCATGTGGCAATTTTAGGCAAAAATTGTCTCACTGCTCATAACAACATCCCGTTACCTGTTGTTGACGCTTTTTGAAGAATCCTATATATTCGTCAGTGATTATTGTGATCATACACAGGGTATCGCCAACCATTACCAATGCCTTCGATATATCAAGGCTGCATAAATAAATTACGACGTCACGCTAATGGTCCACTTTTTGTGATGAATCGATGGGAAGAAATTATGTCAGCTCAAATTTATCGTTGATTGCCCATGTAACGGAGGTAACCAGGCTTTGGAAAAAATTTGCAGTTATGTATAGTAACACTTTTATATAGCAGCTTCAGTCTCCTATGACTACTTCTGATACGATGAAATTAGAGCGCAGTCGAACTTGTAAGAGGCTCGACGTTATAGCATACACCATCAAACTGAAAAATTTCAGCAAAGGCAATACCGTGTAATATAAGAAGGGTTGTGGTCGTTATTTTATCAGCGGAACATAAAAGTTAGGCAAAGCCAAGCTACTTCTCAGAATTTTCCTTTTGATGTTAAAATAATGAGACTCGAGACCGTCAAAAATTTTGAGTTTGAACAAAAGTCTGAAACTGTTTAAAAAATGAACGAAAAAGCGCTCAAAATTGTACATTGGAGCATTCAAAGCTTCCTTCGCTATAGCTTGTTTCTTTCAAACGCTGCACAACTCCACATGACGGGTATGGTTCCTTCATTCAAACATAAATTAATCACAAAAAAATATATTTTTGTTAGCTTAAAAAATGTATACCATGAATGTAAAAATCTTCACACACCACTTGATTAAATTTTAATCACTCATGCACGATATCACGGAAGCTCTATTGGAAATAATGGATTAGATGCCATTGAATTCTATTCAAAACTGCTGTCATCTTTCGACCGCTAGAGTTACGTCATTGTTTTGTCACCACATGTATAGGAGAGCCTGGAGATGTTGGAAGCATTGCCTTGACCGTCAATGACATGAGCAACTTTAACTTTAAGCTAACAAGTACAATAATAGTTGAAAAAATTCCTTGATTAGAAATTTGAATGCTAGAACGCACAGGGAATACAAGCAATGACATTTCATCTATCACTAGTTTTAGTAAGAATAGAGGTTTCGGGTTGAATCTGTATTCATCTTCTGTAAATATTACCTAATATAAAGAAAAACCACTCTAAGCAATATGAATGCATTAACCCTGGCTAAAAGCAAAAAGAACACACAAGTATAAAAATAAAAAACGAATGAAACGATAGCTAATCATTTTACCACTGTGTTCGAAATGGCACAGAGCTATAGCGTTATCGGTGAGGGATTGTTTTTATTTGTGAATCAATATACTTTTTACAGTTCATAAATCTGCATTGGATGAAGATGCTATAACTTAAAAGGTTTCATTTCAAACAGGATGGCCAAATATTCTACAGCATGTAGTTTACTTATGCTACACGGTGGTGTTGCTGCAGTTAAGCAGATGGACAGGAGATTTTAAGGCGGTCAGTGAGGCATGCCTGAAGCTTGCAGGTGACACTTGGTCTCCACAACAAAAGTAACGTTGCTCTGGCCACACCAGTAAAAAAATACCGCTTTACTTTGCACTAAATTTAGGGTTCCATCCTGAACACTAATAGTCTATCAACAATGTTTCGAAAAATCGGTTTAATTTTCATTTCAGAGTAGTTGGGGAGGATTATAGAATTTGTTTTTTTTTCTCACCTGCGTGTTAGTAGTAAACCTCGTTCAGGGAACGGAACCGTAAATTAGGTTTTTCGAGCCCTAGCTCATATTGGCTCCGTGTGAAATTTAAAAATTCAAATATCATCTGGTATATTTTTTAGTTAAAATGAGCGAAAAACCATTTTTACTAAACCCATCGAAAAAATTCAGTACAGTTGTAAAATTGTACTTTCTTTTTAAGTCAGGAAGATTAATTCATTCACTTTTCTTAAACGTGGGATTTTTTCATGCTTCAGAGTAAATTTTAGACGACTGAAGATAGCACTCGAAAGCTCCATTTTCAACAAAATTTGTGTAGACAGAAATAGTTTAGTTTGCTTTCTTGCTGTGTTTTACCGTAAAACTTCGCTTTCTCTCAATGACGCAAATTCATTGAATCCTATTTGGTACAATCTATTATTTCATGAAACAATTCTGGAATTATTTTTAAATTGCATACTTATTTTAATTAGAATAATTCTTGTCATAATCCGTAACAGTTACTGAATTTTTCATATAACTCAGTTTTATTTCTGATATATAGCAGTCACAAAATTACGCCCGGTGCATTATTTGAAGATTTTCTATAAGTTGGAAACAGATTCAGAGGAATACGCTTAACTGGTGTACATAAGGAAAATGAATAAATTTTTGGATGGGCGAGGTGAGCAATTTAAATTTGTTTCTTACATTTTTTCGGACAAATGAAGGCCATCGTTGGCAGTTCATTAAATTTTCTGCGACTCGCTTTAGCATGTCACGCGGCAAAGCGTTTATTTCCTCTTAGCTCGTTCCCTCCTGAATGACATGGGAAAACCTTTCTTAAAACTTATTGCCTAAGCTAAACGTCGCATGTGCCAGATATTTTATACGTTTTTTAAAAAATTGTTAAAATGATTCACAACAAAATCAAATGACAGACTTCAATTTTCTAACTAGATGCTCCCCGATTCTTCTGTTACCTTTAAGAAAAATCCAGTGGGGGAAAAAGATAACGCCAAAATTCAAATTATTTAAGCGTACCAATGCGTCGAGATGACAAAGAAATAACGAAAGGGATCTTGCGCTCATCGTATAAAAGCACGTCCGGGACTTTTAGTGGGTAAGAAGTCGGAGATTGGTGCACCAGACGGCCACCCACACTCAATCTCATCAATAAACATGACCTGTGGAAAGCATGCACTTTTAGATGCATCATGAAATGTTAAAAATACTTAAATAATCAGTTTGATCGGGCATTCGGCACTAGGGTAAATGATACTGAAGATGAAAAAATAGTTTGAATATTAGTACAGTTTACTTCAGAGTGAACTCATCTTATATCGCACAGTGAGTAAATCTAGTGCTTAATTTACGTAGTTAGGTCACGGCACAATTTGTAGGTATGGCTCGAGCTGTGGAATCCACAGCCATATGAAGGCTACAGTGAGGGACGTTCGAGACAAGTGCACCTACTCATCACCACAACCAATCCTCACAAAGCGATTCCTGGTTGTCCACACGACGAAGGTGGCGGAGAAGGCTGGACGACAGCGTGTCCGGTTGTTGAAGCGTAGGACTGCGCCCCTGGCTCCGGCTCCCACACCAGCGCTGGCTCCTCGCAAGAGGAGACCGAGAAGGGCCTGGTTTGAGGCAGTGAGTCCTCCACCCAGACGGCAATGAAGCCCACATTGAGTCATGGCTCTTCAGCCATTAGGCTGCCCCACGACGTAGGCTATAGGGGTCTGAGGCACAGGTCACTGGTATTTTACACAGATGCTCACATGCTGTGGAGGGCTTGGAGAATATAAAATCTAGTTTGATATTAATGAAATAGGTGGTTGTGCGCAGCAAGGTGTGCGTGCTGTGGATGCTAGAACGTGTCTGTTCTCTCGCAGCCACAACTCTATGAGCCTGGCTCATGAGCCATTCGTGTTACAGGGTAAATGGTGTTGTTAATGAGAGGAGCACACTGAACCGAGCGTTATCCAACATTAAAAAAGTTGAAAATCTATACAAGTTAATCCCCCGAACTTATAATTTCTTACAACTAATCCCTCGCACAAGAAAATGAGTTTGCTTCTACACGACAGGTACTTCAAAAGACCGGAACTTGACAACCGTAATAGTATGAAAAATGCATGATATTTAACATCACTCAGTATAAAATCGAGCAATTGCCACGTGCAGAGAAAAATTCAAATATCATTCCAGAATATTAGCTGTATGGAGTGCTACTTTTCTTCAGAGAATTTCACCTTCACTCAGTGCAGATCGAACCTTGATCTGCATCTCACAACTGTACGTGTAAGGCCTTGTTCTGCAACAGACAGAACAGTATTTTATCATGCTGTATATCTTATTGAGACCTATACCCGATAATCACCACTAAACTAGCACCGGAAAACACCATTGTGATCCGTTCGTTAGCGGAATTTTACTCAGCAGCGATCATGCTTGTAGGCAGGAGGCCGAAGCCATCGCAGCAGCACCTACAGTCCTACACATACATTGCTCAGTATCGGCTGCAAGGCCGATGCTCAACATCCTACGAAGTTGTCTCATTTAGCTGCTCCTGGCCGTGAAAGGTCTGAATATATTTAGCTCCAAGATTTATTGGCAGTCAGTTTATGTAGAGCCGATGGCCACTTAGTGTTCAGTGAAGTTGCAGGAAAATTATGATTGATATTGAGCAATATTTTTACTACAATTTATTAAAATTAATGAATGTTTCATGTTAGAAACTGTTTAAATTCATTTTTACCAATTCGTAACACACTTTACAGAGAAAATCCTCATTTTAATTGACACATGCTAGTTATTTACCTGCACGACAACGAAGGACCTCATTAACACACTTGTCTAATATGTTACAGCAGAAGCGCGTTAGGTTTTTACCTCGTAGTTCGCTGAATTGATACAAGAGACATCGCAACAATCTCGTAATTCTTGTAATGTAATAAATGTCTAAACTGCTGTACCGTCCCGGCTCAGAAATATTGGGGCGCTGTTAGGCTTCGTGGTCAACTTTAGTGATTGAGATCAATGCAACATCAGTGTAAACATCAGTGCATCAGTGCTCTGCTTCAGCCAGATTCTTGACCTATGACGTCACAGCATCTCAGTGTCACAGTGATCAAGTCAACTGACCATAAAACTTGATTTTATGGACCAGCTTCGCAGTGATGCATGTGATAAACAGTAAACGATACATTTTAATTTTGCGCATAGCCTCACCAGTACACTATTAACACTTCGTGGTGCAAAACTGAACACTAATTACTACTGGCATTTTCACAAACAATTAAATCCTAATTCATTTTGGTTTTCTTCCATGTATGTTCACAGCAATATGTATTAACTAGTATGTATTTTATTGTTATTTTCAGGCTGTGCGCATTGGGTAAATAACTAAGAAAGAGAATAATCTGATTTTTAAGCACTTTCAGCAGACGCAGTTCAAAAATGAATAATTTGCAGTAACTTTGTAATAAGTAAAATGTGACTCATTTCCAAACCAAATTTGTTAGTCTTCAATTGCTGCCGCGAGGTGCAGTCGGGCGACGGCCAGTTTTGGGCTGACAAAGATCAAAGAATCATTCTTTTCCAAGAGAAGGAAAATTGAATGGTAGAGATGCATCGTGGTTACTTCGTTAAATCGTCTTTTGATCTTCAGCTTAAAATACAACGTCAATACATTGCGGCTGTCAATTAATTCAGGAATAAAAGAAAGTCTCTCTATTGTTCTGCTGTTGGCAATAAAGTTATTGCCCATTGCAAGTAAGAAAAAGATATCACATTCTTCTGCTGAGGCAATAAAAGACTGGCTAAATAGTGACCTCCGGTGATTTAGAGCACCAGAGAACACTCATTGGAGCGAGTGATGCTCGTAAAGTGTCTCTCACTGTATCATTACTGCATATTTTCAGACTCAAATAGACTATTATCTGATATAAACTTGCCCTGTTTATATTTTTAACAATAGCTCGTATATAAACGAACTCTTGTCTAACAACTAGCCATGCGCGAGTACACGATGAGCTTTGCCTGTTTTCGTACGAATATCATTGCGATGGCAGCCATAGGTGAATCGCTCATGCATGGGAGGTGTAGTCCATGCATCGCGTTCATGGCTGCTCTATCCCATATACATCGAATTTTATTAGTGCCTCGCTATCATTTTACGCCTCCTAACTTTGAAATATCTCCACAATAGAAATAATCCTTGAAACTTAAGGGGCTCTTACTGGTGGTTTCGAACATTTGGAGGGAACATGGCGAGCAGGGATTCGCTTCTTTCAAAGTCACGTGCAGCAAATTATTCACAAGAGAAATTTCGTAGGTTGCCTTTTCAAGGCTCTCCTTGGTGTCTCAAGTGC
This sequence comes from Morinoia aosen, assembly GCA_030386875.1. Classification (NCBI taxonomy): domain Eukaryota; kingdom Metazoa; phylum Arthropoda; class Malacostraca; order Amphipoda; family Talitridae; genus Morinoia; species Morinoia aosen. Next base: position 42,159,033 of record CM059571.1, read on the forward strand.
CGCTGTATTATAAGTGCTTCTGCCCATTAATGGCTTCTTAGCCGGTGAACTGAATTGGGTTACCCATGTGTAAGTCGATGGTGATGGCTGGAACTGATGCCTCGCGATCCCAACGATCTTGTTGCATGAAACATGAAGTTTTAACGACTTTATCGCTGGATATGCTCGTGACAGCCGTAATGAATCATTGGATTCTTTGAGGCGTGCAGGAACAGGAGGGCTTGATACTGACAAGACAACGTGATCACGGAAACCCCTGGACGTGCGACTCTTTATTGAGTTTTGTTACTGTTATGGCCTGTACAGTGGAAATTTAAAATAGGTGAATGTATAATACAAACAGTAAAATATTCCTAGGTGTTTTCTCTTGTGCCGTTGACTGTCGCATGCCGGAAAAGAACGATCGTAATTGGACTAAAGAATTCCCCATTGAGCTTAAATTTTCAAAGCTGACATGATTCGCCTGCTCTGCAACATTGCGCCTATAATTCCAGCCATTTATTTTCGCTTTCTCTAGGGGTGAGATCAACTCAGCTGTTACAGAGCATGATACGTCCAAGTTAAGTCTGAGAGATACTTTAAGTGTCTCTTCTACGATATTTTGAGTAAACACTATTAAAGAATTGTTCAATGGAGCTCCCGCAATCATAATTATTGTGGAAAGACGTTTGATGGGCGATGCGTCAAGCGGGCTTGCGAGGAGAGCGGTGCCGAGACGTACCGTCAGCCTGCTAACGACGCTCGGTAGCACTTAACTTGTCGTCTGTATGAACTGCAAGGACATTATAATCGTCACTGGCCTCACCAATCAAACCTTTACTCCCCATAACGAGCGGTGCCTTCCATAGCCCTCGCTCTCATTACAGCTAATCATTATGAGAAGCGGGCGCTGAAGTGCCGCATATAAATCATGCAGTAAGTTCTGAGAGCAGAAAAGAGAAAAATAGAAGCTTGACTTGCTGGCCAATCGCCCGGTCTTTTTTGATTTGTTACCCTGTCAATTTTAATTGCTATAATGTGTCCCTGGGACAAGTAAAAGTTATCGAATAGAATGCTGCCCCGATCAAGATTTATGATACTTTTTCGTATCTAGAAGGCAAACAACTTTGGAATAAGACTTCGTCTTACGGTGGTTTTGGAAGAGTATTAAAGATTTCACGCTGGAATGAAACTGGGGGATGAGCAGAATGACTGATAGTAAGCAAAATAGAGTTGAGAACGTGCATGCTCATACAGGGTTTTACAAAGTTTGTGGTCCACAAAGTAGCTTAATGAAAATGTGAGATAACCGATTAAGTGCCAAAATTTGGTTAAATGCAGCCAGGTGTAATTCAGAACAATCTCATCATCCGAGTTTCTCATGCTGACGCAAAATTAAAATTTTATTATTAACGACGGAGTTTAGCGTGTTCATATTGTTCTCATAACTCAACACTTGTTTTCATTTGAAGTGGCTTGAAATGCACAATAGGATCGTTAGGACTTTGGCATCATCCGTGAGGCGGCGACGCCAGTTACTGCGGGGCCCCGGAGACCTGAAGGCTTGCTTACTAATCACCCGGATGAGCGCGGCGCATCGTTCTCCCTATTCCTGAGCAGAATACTGAGGGAGCTGCTGACTGACAGTTTTATTAGACTCGATGAACTCTGTACTAAAACGTATAAAAAATCAGTACAGATGAGGTGAAATAATGCGCGAGGTGACTTGAAGATGCTGTGCGTCTGTAGAAGAATCTACCGGCCTCATTCAGTAGCAGGCCATCATGCTGACTGGCGAATGCCTTTATGGGTTAGAGGCCGCTCAAAAAAAAGTATCTCGAGTAATTTTCAACAGATCTTATAGAAAGCAACTACCAGCATTTAATGCTAGCAGCACTGTAAATATCTGGTCCCCTCCCTTCCTAGTCAAACTAGTCTTCAGCCCTTTTCAGATTTTTAATATCCGGTATACAGTAGAACCAAACATCGGAGTAATTCCGAATGAGAATAATGACATCATCAAACAGCATAGAAAAAACTTTCTATTGAGTCTGAGAGATGCAGTACAAATGTAGTTAAATGGTGTGCGTGACATGCAAAACTTCCTTATCGACAACGCCCGCTTGTTTTCATACGTTAAGCGGATACACACCCACTCGTGGTACACGAATTTATGACAACGTAAACACTCGGAGAATAGGCAAGTTTTTCTAGTGCTCGTTTGCAATACTACGAATAACTGCGCTTTGCAAGCTCATGCATCAAAATAAGCAAGAAAATATGCTCTTCGCGTGAAAAATTACGCCAATCCGCACGTCCAAATACAGATGACGTGATACTAGAAAATGCGATGTTGTTGTGAAGACAAAAGTGAAACAGGAAGACATGACCATGAAGACTTGAAATTTATGATATCGTTTAGGGAACAAGTTATCCTATGGATGGTTGGAGCTAAGGCGAACACGCAAGTTGTTTTACTATTATTTATACAATCTGAAGTTAATTAAGAGACTAGGAATGAAAATAACTATAAAATTATTTTAGCTGTTTGCGAGAGAATGTGTTCACAATGATACAGGTAGGGCTTCAATTGGAATATTGACGGGGCTTATCCACGAAATTACTACTCAAAATTAATGTATTTTTTTCTTAACCTGTTTGGTTGTAGATGCATTCATTCTGTTTGCCTAATTATTCTCTGATTATGTTCTTTTAACCTATCTAGTGGATTATTTTAGCCCATTGTACATCCTGTTTATTTAACATCTCGCTCATAATACTTGAGCTTCCACGCACGACATTTCTCACTTTATTAATCAAGCACCTTTGCTCTGAATGTACTTCTGACAAGTATAGATTCAAGATTTTACTCTTTTATAAACACCAAGCTCAGTCATGAGGCTTTACTCATGCAAAACGATCAGTCCTAATTCTGTGTTTAAAACAAAATGATCCGAAAAATCACACTCCTAAACATATGTTTACGAACTTAAGCTCAGATTCGATCGAGTTCTAGCGTGTGGAAGGCTCTTAAACGCCAGGGCTCTAACGTTGTCTTGGACCGACCTACTGCCTGCAGCGAGACCGGGATTCACATTGTGTATTTACTCGTGAAAAACCTGTCAGTTACCAAGACAGCAAGCAGCGCTGGAGTATCCTCTGATGCTGACTTTTAATCCTAAATAAATTACACGAAAATGCAAGGATAAAAAATTCAACACTAGAGAGGCTGAGCAAGAAGATACTCAAAGTTCTATGCTAATACCAGAAACTACTGGCCAAGCTGGTACTTCGGCACTCGAGGTCGATTTAATGTCACTGTTTCGTATTTCATTAATGAAATGTATGAAATACAATTTTGCATTTAGCTAATTTTGCTATATTGAAAACGTACATTTTCGAGCATGGAAAGGTGGAGTGAATGTATTGTGCTCATTTTTACGGATTTGCAATTCCAAAAATGGATGGAGTTTTAGTACTAAAATCATGGTAGAGCACACGTGAGAACATCAACTCCACACACTTGCATGCGATGTCGGGCATGCTGGGAAATGTCGGATCTCTCATGCAGACACCAAAACTCCGAGAGCCATTCGCTTAAAGGAGAGGTATTACTTTCTGGGGAAGTTGGAGGACTCTGTTATGTTATCCGTAGATAGCCTGGTCAGTCTTTTGATTCGTAAATTTATCTACGATCTGCTTATGTATCTGTACCTGTACCCTGTATATCATCCCTCTGTGTTCTTGCTAATAAACTAAAAGTTTTCAACTGTACTGTATTTTCAAATCAAAATTTCGTACAGGTTAGTGAATATGGCAGTAATTTACTATTGATTGATGCTACAGATTCTCTGTTTAAAATGACTTTTCGCGGAGCTTTTCATTTCCACTTGCATTTTCCTTTACTTCTTGTGGATATTGTTAATGAGCCGCCGGAACGGTGTTCCTCTTATCAACATAGAATGCTATATTTGAGAAAAAAATTTTGAATATCTAGTTTTAATACTACGCAGTACATGACTTGTATAAAAGCAGAATTTTCATGCTTTTATGAAGACAATTTCGAAGTCCACAGAATTTTAATGAACTACAAATTTAAGCTCCAGAATGATGATATTCAGCTATCCTTTCACACGTTTGAATACCTCACGACTTGCTAGGAAATGTGCGGTATAAAACATAAGAATGATCCGCAACACTATCGTCAATCACCTGAAGATCTTTCTCTCAAAATAACAGATGATACGTTAGGAGGATCATGAATTAAAACAATCAGTTCTCACAGAATTAAAATCGAAGCTGAATTTCAAAACTATCATTGAACATTTTAGCTTAACTTTTAATAAAGAGTGTGTAAATCTGAAGATACTTCAGCTGAACGGTAGGATCCAAGTTCAATTAGTGAATGTGGTGCATTTTCAGATCTGTGCCAACACGCATCACACTGGTGAAAGCGTTGTGTGGAACCGTAAATCCGTGATGTCTTTGTTGGACGTTCAGTGTAACTTTGCTATTCTGAATATTCGATGGAAATCCAAACAAGTAAATTGGTAGGAGAGTTCTACCATCGATAGTAAACATACAATATTGAACTCCGTGTGACTATTATTCAGTTAATTACTTGTATTGAAGGCTGAATGATTACTTCCGTTCAGTCTTTTCATCATAAAACTAAACACTTCTCAGACAGTTAGGACTAACTGAAGGTACAACGATCACTTGGCACGAACCTATACTCAACAGTAATTCTTGCAATTAAGATGTATAAAACGACTTTACTGCCGGAAGACCTATTGTGAGTTGAAAATTAACAGTATTTTATTGGCGAAGATAGCTTTCATTCAATTACATGATAACAAACGATGACGACTGTGATGGTCGTGAAGTATGGATAAATGCTACAGTACGTTCGACTTACAGGAAACTTCAAATCAAATCACAAGCTCGATACTTGGGTTTTGCTCTGCTCGTATACTGCAGCTGCCACGGTCTGGCACAGAGGATGCAGTAAATCACTGCGAGAACAATGAAGGAGGGATGGACTTGAATTAAGTGCCGTATTGTCTGTTGCCGCTTGCGGTATCGGACAATAGAGAAGAGTGTCCCATAAAGATCAATCTATTGCGAGGTTTCTGGCAGTTATGATTATTTTTTATGGAGAATTTGACGCAATGATGGAACATGAAAAAAGAGTGAGCGTTAGTGAGAAACAAGCTCAAGATAATAGGTTAGCAGTGTACGTTGAAATTACGCTGCGCTAAGTTGACCGAAACTTCTAACTTTAAGGTTATCAGTCGCAGTGAAAATAGCTCGTTTTAACTGCAGCTCTAAATTAGGCCGCACGTTGCTCGGTTCACATTCAAGGTCGATTGAGCTGTGAGTTGTATACCTAACCAGCTGAGGGACATTCACGATGTTTACAATAAAGGCTATTATGCACTGTTTTTAGAAGAATACATGGATCAGGATGTGAAAGTTTGAGGGTTTGGTATACATTAAAAACATAAAAAATAAACGTGCTCTAATAGTTCTGAGGGCGTTTTTATGCTAAAGCGCTTCTGTTTCCATATCAGCAATCGAAGATCGAAATTTCTGAGTCATCGTTTGAGTAGGAGTAGATCTCAGAAGAAGAACACCTGGCTCTAATGTATACAATAAATACATATGATTGAGGAGCTAACCCCCACCTTAAAAATATGCATTTCATTACTGTACGGGTGTCAGCGTGAATAAATATATACATCGGAGTAACTATTTATTTTCTAACAGTACTTACCCTAAAGAAACGAAAGAATTCATTGAAGATCTTAGGCGTCTGTGCAGTCATTTCGTAGTCATTTATTGTAAAAAAGAACAACTTTAAAATTGCCAACACGATTTTTATTTTTTTGAAGTATTAAATGATGAAGTCCACACTTAAGCCGCTCGCCCACTGATGCGATTCTATTGGTGCGACGCCTTGCGAAATCGCATGGTTCATTTGTAGCACCGTAGGAATAGCATTGTGTTACCTAACTCACGGCCGATTGAGGCGAATCGCATCGCATCGAATCGCATCAGTTGGCGGGCGGCCTTAGGTTTCATTGTAGGTGTCGTTATGACCAGTCAGAGCACTCTGCAGCACCACACGTCCTCATCAGAACACGTGTGAAGCCCGCAATGCTATAGAGCCATTCCGCTTCTCAGGGTCCGGATTTTTGGAACATTTTACGTCGTCGTAACGTACAGCTAGCAGTGTAAGTTCTTTGCACTAGATTTGGCAACACCCCGTGCTATTAACACTTAGAATCACTTAGTCAACTTAGCAGAAATTAAGTTACCACCTGTACGCTCTGACAAAATAAAATGTTTCGACATTCCGGCCCCAGAACAGCTCTGGCTTTTCTACTTCACACTCGTGAAGTAGACTGCGGCTTGACTGCGAAGATCTGCGAGAGCTTGGTAGTAAGTTTGGAGAAGGCAGGGATAAGAAAGAGAATCCAATGAGTCTAGTCGTGGATACGAAACTACGGCAGATCAAATCCTGACACTTCAGAAACAAACAAAAAATCCCTTTGTATCAAACAGTTATGGTAATGTACCTCTAAATTCGTAGACGAAAACCATTGCAAGGTAATAAATAATCAAATTTCCTGAAAACATAACTTTAGTTCTGTACAACATGTATACGTATCCTAAGAAAATAATATCGCTTGTCCCCGAAGGTCAGAGTAGCGGAGGGTTCAGGCAGCCCGAGGTAACTCTGAAAAACATCGTTTCGGAAATTTGGTCAGTATCTGCAGCCCATATAGTTATTACGTATATGTGTGGAGGACGTAGTTGAAAGAAAGCTAAAGCGACCAGGCACAACGCCAGGTAAGAAACCTGATCAAAAACTGCCAGCTTCACCGTATTACACACAATGAGAAAGTCGATATCGCCTGAAGCTGCAGCTTGTTCGAATAACTGCGAGGATGCTGCTATTCATGATGAGGCTGACAGGCCCACTCTGCTGCATAAAATGAATCACACCCGGAGATTTTTAGAATAGCGTCGCCTACCTTACATCAATACGAAAGTAATTCCGTAGAAATATGGCCTCATTTTATCATTAGAGAATCTGTTCAACGTCATACCAAGCTGAATGTTTCCTCGCGTTTTAGTAGTGAAATCGATGAAATCGAATATTTTCACGGATTCTTTCAATCGTGAGACCATAATAAATCAATCCAAACATGTCCCTAGAACTTGAATTATATATTACATAAGCGGATATAAATAAATGTTTGAATGTTTTAAATTTCTCTTACGTCACCAACACGCCTATCAGGCTCGCGGTATACAGAAATCAGGCTCCATGTATCTTCAAGCGTTGGCTTCCGTTGTTTATTGCAAGTACGTTCGAGAGCCCAAGTCATCGGAAGAGGAGGAAATATGTTGAAGAGGTAAGCGCAATGGGCTGTCAGTGAAGTAAACGCATTGATATTTAACATTTAAACCAAAACTATTTTTAATATTGGAGCCGTGGACTTAAATCGGGAGATAAGGTTATGAGCAGCCACAATTATCAGGTTAATCTTTGAAGTAACTACATGTGGTGCGATATTTTAGGAGCCATCAAATGGTGTTAGATATTGGTCAAACGATCAATTAACTAAAGAACGCATTTATGAGATGAACTTCTGTAGAGAACTAGAACAAGCTTCATTCCGTGTAGCGTGATACTCACACTAAAGATTTGGCGATAATGAACGCTGGTATATATATATATTAATGAAATAGTAGGGCAGTTCGATTTACTGCGCCCTGAATAGCTTGAAAATCGATCAAAACCACGCGCGAGCGCACGTACGCTAGGGAGATTGGCAGCGAACTTTGGAATAGTCCGATGACGTGTTGCAAGATTCCTGAGCTTGAAACTAACCCAAGACCTTATAAAGTCAGGCACTGAAAGCGAAATAATTTCGTTCGTTTCGTTTTCAAGGAAGATCGGATCAGTCACTTGCCTGTGAGCTGGCTGTCATCTCACCTATTCAGTTCTATGAAAATGTTTTTAACATCTACAGGCTATGCTGCATCCTCTTGATACTTTACTAATATCGCGAATCTCAAATGAAATTTTCGGCACATTCAGAACTGCCTCACTCAGCTTGAAGTTTTAATTGCTACGTGCCTTCTGTAATCGACGAAAATGACTTGCAAACATTCTTTAGTTTACTAGCTCGGAAAAACACATTTTCTTTAACGGCTGATGGTACCTTATTTACAATTGTGTAATTAAAGGAAAACATAAACATCATCTTAAATCAGTTTCGATTTATTATGTCTCTGGAAAAATACACACCAAACCCTCAAGTTAATTATAAAAAAAATTAGGAAATAGAAAATTGAGCGAAAACAGTGTGCGTGAGGTATCTGAGGATACTTACCTATTTTAATTTAAACTAGCTCGATAATAACTGATTTATTTTTTATTTCAGATCTCATGGCAGATACTACTATAACTAATGAAATGAAAAGACATGCTTATAGAAGACATGCTGTGAAAAGACATGCTGTGTCTATAGAAGCGCGAAACACAGCAATTTAGAAATTACAAGATAAATTTTCTAAAAGTCGCCAGATCTTTCGTTTGCAAAGTTGCAACGTAGCTGAATGAAAACAATGAAGATGAATTGGTCACGAGTAAGAGAAAACAGCATTGTCAACGCTCTGACTCACTCGAAATACGAAGTTTCTAGCAACAGTGATGGTTTTCGGTGTTGTTAGCGGTGAAGGGCACATTTTGCCTCATCATTTTTTCCATAGGGCATTAGAGTCTATGCAGATGCCAATGTCGAGACCATTCAACCTCCTAGGTCGAGACTCTTCAAACCATTGTTTAGCCTTTATAGACAGCGTAGCCGATGTCTTATGTCTTCCAACAAAATTCGGCTCCATCCCATGAAGTTCTCAAAAGCCAGGATTGGATAGCCGAGAATTTTCATGCTCATGTTTCACCAAACTTATGGCCACCTAACGCACCACACCTTAATCCTTTGGATTATTACGTGTGGGCATCATTGAAAAGAAAGTTAATAAACATCCCCATAACACCAAATCCTCTCTGATGGAAGCAGTAGCCCGAGCAATGGAGGATATAAATAAAGATCACCTGATGAAAGCTTGCAGTCGCTTTCAAACTCGAGTTGAGTAGGTGATTGAAGCCAAAGGAGGATATACGAGTATGAATAGAATAAAACGTTGTTTAATATTATGTTTCTTTGTTTGTTACAAGAAAATTTAAGGTTTAAAGATTAACAGTTTCATTTTCTGTTTTCTAAAAGTGCGTAAAGTGTCGTAGATACTTTACACACCCTGTAGTAACTTTCATTCTATCTAAAGGAGAAAGTTAGAAACAAAAACTCCCTCCGAGTTTCCATTTTGTATCATAGTGTGAAGCCCTCAGAATGCAGATTGCGCTTTTATCCGTTCTGAATGCATATTTTTCGTGCGTTAATTATTGCATTCCAAGTATTTTTGCATTTTTTAATGCAACTACCGCTAAGCAGTAAAATTTTTTGAAAACTTTCCGGAAACTAAGCAAATGCAAACTTTCGAATTGAACGTTCTTTGACAAGGAATTTAATTTTTAACACGTTCACCGTGTTTCTTCAGTTGTAAACGGTTGGCTTGGTTAGGATGTCAGTAGTAGAATTAAGAAATCGACTTAAACGCTCCAATACATTTTTAACCTTCCTAAGAAATATGAAAAATATAATTCCTCGATACATTTCACTGGGTATGATAACAGTTATTCCATGAAGAGTGCGAAAAATAGATGAAATATCATTCATTTACACTGGTGCTTGAATGAGCAAGTTACTCACCGGTGCACATATGGCCCAATACGAAGGGAACGTGTTGGAATCGAAGTCTCGTCTACTCGGCGTTTGTGATCATTTCCATCCTTCAAGTGATTACTGTGTAAATAAAATAGTTAAACTGTAACGTTGTTCACTTCCAATTCATTAATACAATCTTTAAAAAATGTTTTTGAATCGTTAACAAAAATTCAAGCAGGCCTATCTCTCTTGTAAAAATTTGTTTACGCTTCAGCATGCAGAATTATTTTACCCAATTCTAAAATAATAAAAAATTATGCTCTACTCTCTGATGAGGTCCACTTCACAATATTTCTTGAGATCATCATCAGTAATTAATCACAATTTGCTGGACAGCGCTGAATTTGGCAGTTGATATTTTTTATGCATGAGGGCTTTCTACCACGAAAAAGAGCATCCTATGTTGGAATAAATGACAGAGATACACAGTCGAAGAAAAAATTCAGAATGCGATGAGGGAACGACGACTACCGTCCATGAAGCTGTGGGAAATGGCAACAAGTCGTTTTTTACCCGCTAGGACAACTGTCTTTAATTACATCCGATGGTTCAAATAATAAAATGATGGTAAACAACAGAGTTGTGGCTTGATCAATTTAAAATAGGTGAGGTTAGGTTAGGCCATATTAGGATAGGTTAGGAGGTAGGTCATGTTCGCTATTGTTAGGTTAAGGTAGGTCATGTTCGCTATTGTTAGGTTAAGGTAGGTCATGTTCGCTATTGTTAGGTTGATAGGTCATGTTCGCTATTGTTAGGTTAAGTTATGTTAAGTTTGGGTTAAGTTAGGTCAAGTTAGGTTTGGCAAGGAGGACAACCCAGGGATTTTTGGACCCACTTGGCTATTTTTTTCTTTGTTGAAAAAGGATCCTTAGGTGGATCCCCTAACACCACCACCCCCCAGGGGGGGGGGGGGGGGGCTAGGGGATCAAAAATCATGAATTTTTGAATATATGCAAAAAGAAAACAAAAAAGAAAATAAAAATCTGGCTCTTCTAATTTGTTAGCAATGTTTTAAGAATTTCAAAACTGTCTTTGGTTTTGTTGTAGCATGAAAACTCATTGACTTGTATTCAGTTGAAATATCTGATGAAATGACATAAAAAAACAAATATTCCCCATTTTCTGAAAAACTAAGGGCAAAATAAAAAAATGAATGGAACAAAATGTGTTTCGTTTTGAAAATTACATACAATGGCTTATTTCAGAAGAATCGGTCCACAAAAAAAATTTATCATTCATCAAAATGTGAAAAATTATGTTTTTATATATATTATATATACATTTTATTTACAATTCACAGTGTAAGTATGAAATTGTGAATGCATTTCATTTGAAGGCGATAATACAATATGATAATATATATTCCAGATGATAATACAACATTACAGGCAAAATTTATGTTTTTTTGCCTCATACGAAAAAAACTCATTTGCAACATTCAAAAGAATAGAAGTCAGAGAGTTTTTATGCTAGGAAAAAACAAAAACAGTTTTGAAATCCTTAGAACATTTATACCAACTAAAGCTCTTCGATTTTACAATTTGAACATTTAATATTTTTTATCACAGTTCAAAAAAATTTTTTTTATATTTTACTTAGTGATCAAAAATTGCATATCTAAAGAAAATGATAATGAAAAGAGGAAATTCAAGAGCTTTAGTTTGTCTGCAATGTTTCAAGGATTCCAAAACTGTCTTTGAATTTGCTCTAGCATAAAAACTCATTGACTTCTATTCATTTTAAAATATCACTAAAAATGAACTAAAGACCCTAACATTGAATTTTTTCAAAAAATAAAGCCAAAATAAAAAAAATTACACGAGTAAAATTCGTTTTTACAATGAAATACATATACTGGCCAAATTTCAAAGCAATCAGAGCAAAACTTGAAAATCGCTTGGTTGTCCCCCTCGTTGATTCAGTCGAGTTAGGTTTGGTTGGGTTTGGTCAAGCTAAGTTAAGTTAGGTTATCTTATGAATTATTTGGTTAAATTAGATAGAAACCACGAAGATTCATATGCATTTATCGTTTGGTCTCCATTGTGCCAGGAGTGGGGGTAGTTGTTGTTTGGTAGCTGTTATCCGAGGTCATTAGTCCAAAGTTTGTCCACGGAACCCTAGTTGTTACAAAACCGGAACAGTAACAGGACCATTACCTCCAGACAACTGCTTCGTAAGACTACTGACTCCGAATACTCAAGATCGTTCAAAAAATAAAAAAAGTATTATACACATACTGATTTTGCATGATTATTTTTTGTTAAGCTAGGTTAGTCAGGTATTGAGTTAGGTATTTCAAATTAGGTTAAGTGAGATTAAGTGTGGCAAGGTGAGATTAGGTGAAGCTGTGATAGGTTAGGTGAGGTTCGGGCGGGTAAGGATAAGTGAGGCGAGACTAGATTGATTCAGCTTGGCCAAGTGAAATTGGGACAGGTTAATTAGGTGATGTTTAGCTGGGTTAGGTTAGTTAACCTAGTGCACCTTACATTAGGGTTGACTCAGATACCGGATGCAAGTTATTGTAGGTTAGATAGGTCGGGTGTGAAAATTTTCGTTGCTTCAGTTATGAACTGCCCAAAGATGCTAAGATATTTGTCGTACGGTGGCAATTTTTTTATAGAGCAGATATTCAGAGTTGAACTGTTCGGAAGCAGTTGTTCAAGACGTAATTTTTCTTAAGGGTTTGTTCTAGAATAATTATTATTAAAGGAACTAACAAACTAGGTAGTTTTACTCACCGTAAATGCATTAAAAACATTAAGACATAAATATTGGCTACAAAAACACGACAGAGTACCCAGTTCAAATGACACCGGTGAATATATTGTTGGTTGCGGTCCATTTATGTACATGTGGTTTTTTAGAATATAACAGAAATTTCTTGCACCAAAATGCATCGAAAAATTGAAAAATTTACCAGAGCAACATCGATTGAGATACGTGAGCGTGTGAGCTGTGAAATCCAGTAAGGTGAAATCCAGTAAAACTCCATTTCTTTACAGGTCAAACATTTTTTCAGAAGCGCCTGAATAGCTGAGCTCATATTCTTAAGAGTTTGTAGAGGATATTGTGAGTGAGATGATTACGGTAAAAACTGCTGCCCTAAAAGAATAATGAAGGGAGATGGGTCACTTTGCCTTGCGACAGGTACGAGAATTTTAAGCCCTTCTCGTACAATATTGTCTTCCTATTCTTCGCGAACAACAGTGTTTGATGAACGACTCCATTGTTACCATTATTTATTACCGTAAAATCTTCCAGTTATACCCAAACTCTCACGACTAAAGGGTCCTCAACTTCGATGTGATACCAGAGTATCGTATTTCAAGCACTTTTTATAAAGAATACGATACCACCTGCTCAAATCCTTGAGTTTTTTAAGTGGAATCGGGAAACTGTTATTTTTAGCACTCTCGAAGCCATTTAAGTCAATGCCAGGAATCTTTCAATAAAATAAACAGCATAATACTATACTCTTACATATCATTGAAGGCACCTACCCTGCCCATTCTGTTCCGAAGGCTTCCAACCGCTCGAAAACACTTCATCTCGGATCACACTTCAGGTGAACTTCAGAAGTTCAGGTGAACGGTCGCCTCGGTGCTCTGTTGGTATGTTTGCTTATCTATACGACTTGCTAGTGTTCAGTATTATTTTCCTCTTTTTTTGCGCAAAGAATGTCTAAATAAGAATCATAGAGTTCGGTTTGGTCCCTATAGGGTTGTGCAACAAGTGTACGTATGTATATGCACACACTCGTACATGTATACAATATACATATACAGATTTACGGATCGCGCGGGTGGTCGCCCTGTTAGTCTTATAGCATTTGACAGACTCATTTCAAGTCGTTTGATAACTAAATTAAGGCTTTAGTTCATCGGAATTGCTATTTAATGACGTAACCTATCTTATATCCTAACCTAACCTACACTCATTGCATAAAATGCTTCATAACAAAAATTCCCAGATCCAGAAAAAGGTTGACTGTACACGTCACTCGCTGTTTAATAAATAGGATTTGGTTTGAGAATTTTTTCCATCGTTAGATTTTCCTGAAATTTGAAAACAGAATTTTCTTAAGATCATCGTACAGAAAATTGCTGAGAATTAGACAAATAGGTATTTAATATCTATCATTAGGAATTTGGTACGGACGTCAAAAAAGCCGGGAAAAAATTCATGGCCATGAAGTCGAGCACTATCCGCACATGGAGTCCGTCGAAGTGTCTTTTCTGAAGCAAGCATATGAAGTGGCTCTGAAGCATTCTCCGCGCATTGGCTCTGCGCAGCAAACTCTCACAGTCATAGTTCAGCAATCGTATTCCCCCCACTGCACGTCTCACTTCAGCATTGATAATGATCAACTCGGTATTAATTTCAGAATTATGATAGTACTTTGTACGTGACCAGAGCTATTGTTAGAATGTAAACAGAAAAAAAACATGCTCATTTATGGTTCATTGATTAACCACTTAATTTTTTATTCGATTTCGAATACCTTCTCGACCGGGTGTACTTTCGGTATTTTTGAACATAACACAACTCAAATTTACAAGGTAAACTACAACTCATAGCTTAAGGATAAATTTTTCTCAGCTATTTTAAAGTATTTTGTTATTTCAAAAAACGTATTTCCGTAATTTTTGGTTATGTTGTATTAGATTATGTTATGTCTCGTTGAATTTGGATAAAATTATTTGAAATTTCATTCCCATTGCAGCTTTCAATTAACACACTTGTGTTCGGGATATATGTATGTAATTCGAGGAGAATTAACCCCTATTTACGGAACAGTTCCCAATAAATTGTAGAGTTTAAGCTCAGCGGCGCTGACAGCGGCGCGTGTGGGTGTCACCTGCGAACAATCGCTCTGATATTTAGAATAGATTTCAACATCTTGGGCGCCAAGATACTGCATTCATTGTGGAACGCGGAACTGGGTGATCAATTTTGAAAGGTCAGTCTAATGCATATAACGACAGTAGTCTAAATAGCAGAAAATTCGTTCGAAGATAATGGAGATGATAAAGATTTGAGTCGTTCATGTACCTGGTCAAAACACTGAATTCGAGTTTGAAGTTGCCACTTGGAAGGACAAACTGTTTCAATTTGGATTAATAGAGAAATATATGTATGTATTAATGTTGAGGTAATGTACGGATAAATCTCTAATTCAATCATAAGCTTGCAATTCAGTGACGTCTTTCTACACCTCTCAGCAAGAGCATGCATTTTATAACATAAATTAATTCTATTAGATGCACGCTGCTTTGTAGAGTTGTGTGCGAGTTACACGTCCATAAAGCTAGTGGCACGCGCAACTGAACTAATTGAAGGTCGCATAGAACAGAGTCAATGGCTGACGTATCATCCAGTTAATGACTGGACATGACGCATGGCTAAAAGTTGGATGTATTGCACGTTTTATAGACATGGCAGGGCCATAAATTGCGCTAAGGCCACACATCGAAGCTAGTTCAGCGAGCGGTGGTCGAGCCATCAATCTTTACATGAACTGCTCATAATAAGTACCTTGTAGCGACCGAGGTCCTGCCGGCCATCCATCACAGCCCCGTCTCAGGAGGCAGAGCAAACACGGCACCTCCATAAATTACGTTTGCCTCTAAAAGATGCTACAATTGCCGGGAGATGAGATCATCGCAACATCAGTGACAATGTAGGACCAGCGAACTCACCGCCGCCGGAGAGGTGACAGCGAAAGAAGATAATTTGACATCATCTGACCAACAAAATGACTTGTGATCTCAACGTCTTGCACTCTGTGTGTAGACAAATTTGACTTTTGATGGAAAATGATGAAAATTATTCAGAACGTAGGAAGACACGAAAGTAGTTGACTAAAAAAAAAAGAGAGAGGCACGATCTGCATTGTGTACAAATTTCAATAATGAAGCTGTTCTAAGCAGCGCAGGTTACAAAGTTGATGTTTGAAAGAACGTTAAAAAATGAGAACGCTTCGCACTGAAGATTTACTCAAGAGTTTATCAATGAAATAGTCCGCGCATTTATTTCCTAAAGAGGAGACACTATTTCTCGAATCTAATTCTCTAATTCTGATTCGCATTTTCCAGATAGATCACAGGAAAACTAAAAGGTTTGACAATCAGTACGCAACTAGTCCATGAGTTGGATTAAGAGCGCCACTAACCACACATAGATTTACGCAGGTAACATTGTTTTGCGGTCTGTAGCACGAATATAAATGACGTTTTGAATCCGACCACTTCCACCTCGTGCGATGTTGTACGCATGTCTTGTTGGCCAGTTTGGTCGCAGAAATTGCTTTCAAATGAGGTAATTTGTCTGAGGCGCTGTCAGCATTGCGTGACGTCTGCCATTTGCATCCCAGACACGGACGCGCGGTGCCGGCGAGCGGCGGCCACAAGCGAGTGTTGTACGGAATCTCACTCACTGGGGAAGCTGACAGTCAACAAATTATTTATCTGCAACTCGACTGCTGGCGTCACGCAGCAGATAATATGATAATAGGATTTAAACAAAAATTGCGTATTTTGAACGCCACCACCTTTCATTACAACATGCATTGCAAATGAGGAGCAAATCCGTACTTTTAGCTTCAGAGTGTGTGCACGAGAAGTCATTACTTTTTGTATTCTTTTATCAAAGAGTTACGATTTCCTCATGGATGTGGCTTGCATTCAAGAGATCAGCAATGTTTAATTTAAAATTCTTGTTTCATTATAGATCGCTAATTAAGTACATTTATATTTCAGTTTTAAATTTCTGTAATAAATACATGCTCAACAAGAATCGGTAAGCGAATGCAAAGTCGCGTACTAATGAACTACTATAATTAATGTGCGGGTACGGATGAGACAATCAAAACGTGAGGCTCGATTAAATGTTTATGACATCACATTTGAGCTTTCTATTATAATTTGCAGCGTAAGAGACTCAATTTCGAAATACATTTAAATGTTAAGATTAAATGTGTTGTGTCTATGTGATTCATTGGCGCAACTTTGAAAAGGTAAAAATACTAATACATCGTGAGTGTAATGCACCGTCTATAACACTTCACTTGATATAAAATACAGCCCAATGCAATTTCATTCTAAAATTCCCTAATTCGAATTCTCGCACTGAAAGTCGGCAAAACAAACGTTCATTATTTTCACGAAGAAAAGGCCGTGATCTGAACTAGTTATTTCCGTGACGCACTACACAAAACTAACATTGCGCCCATTGTATGTATATGCGTGAAACAAGTAATTGAATTGCACATTTATCTTTTTAGCTTCACAAGAATGGACCAAAGAGGTATCCACCTCGAGTAAGAGTGTTTAAAAAAAATGTTTCCACTTGCTTCTCGATCAAGCAGTGCACATGTATTGGAACGCAATAACGCGATTATGTTCCAGATGTTCAGTCGATTTTCAGGCGCTTGGAATTTTCGTGAGAGCGATGTTACAGCAATTTTAACCAAACGGTAGTCAATTATTCGTTCAATCTTTTTGTATACTTGTTTCCTGTACACGCCTGAACAGAAGATATTGGTCAAATTCACTGATAAGGACGTCTAAATATCCGATAAGAGACATTTTTGCTCCACTAATTTCAGAAAATTTTTGCTCTGCGACAAATATCATTATATTTCTGACCATTTATCTCATATTTCTGGTATTCACTGTGTTTTCTATAGAAATACTTCTTTACGATTACGTACAAGTTCGCACCATGTGAATTTCGCCTTCAAAAGTGAAACATTAATACTAGATAACCTGTACTGAAAGCTTTTGTACAACTGGGCCAATTTGCAGAGTAGTTAAAGCCGAAATTATACATATGAGCACAATGATGCTGCAGTTTTGACTATGCCAGATTTGCTGATCAAATTAAAGAAAAAATACGTTTTTCATTTAACGGGCTCAACAGTTGATAGGTGCTCAACAGTTGCTTGCTTAGAATTATCAGAACTCGGCATTCCTGGTAGCAGAGCACTGGAGGAAGTGAGGCTTTTGCTACATCCATGTTGTGAATGCTATCCTTAGCGATGCAAGCCTGCATGAACCTCTGACATTCCCTGACGTAGGCTCAAGCCTTATTTACCCTAAAAGAAAGCTCGATATTCTAATCACTAATGGGTTACTAATGAATAGTTAAACTTGGACAAGAAGTGTAAAAACAATTGGACAGCAGTGAATAAGAGAGCCCTGTTAACCGATTTCATGTAATTACCGGCAGTGCAATGTGATGGCAATGTAGCGAGGCAGGATCTACTGCACTGCATCACCCCTAGTGTTCTCATGGTGCGTGGAGGTGATAGCCACATTTAGAAATGATTCAAATAGATTTTTTGCGTGGAAAATGAGAAGAAATATTTGCGTCTGCTGTAAATAAATGAGTTGTGTGGAGAATTTGGGAAAAATAATTACAATTAATGTCGGTAGCGGATAGTTAAACAAAACTCAGTTGACCATCGAAATTCGGGCAATTCACAATTTTGTGATTGCTTAGGGTTAAAGACTTACGCGGCATAGAACAAGCTTCTTATTACCATTTGTGTAGGTGATTCAAAATTGGGTAATTTTAAATTATTAATGAGCGAAATGCTTGCATTAAGGTAATAACCAAAGTTTTCTTGAAAGCAATCTATGTGAAGCCAAATTCGGGGATTGAGCTACATCAGATAATATCGAAGTCTCTCAATTTTCATCCAAGCTCAGATTTTATCATCCTAAAGCCTCGTATGGTCCCTAGAAGGCAACATTGGACTAAATGACCATCAACGTTAAATTTCATTCTATCTAATGTGTGACTGCGTGGCGAGCTTACGAGTTCCATTCGCAAACGTAATTCGTCCTGCGATCGAAATTTTGAGTTAAATATCAATTAAAATGTTACATTTTTCTTATTAATCTCGAAGTATTTTTGATCAATTCTCATGTTTACATATATGGATTTTATTTTCGTGCGTTTCTTATGCTTATAGCGTGATGGAGTTGAACACTCACGAGGAGTAACGAAGAATGATGGAAAGAGTAATAGGTATAACTACAAAACATTCTCAACCCAGGGAGCATTAAATTTTGGACCATAGAGCGTCCGACTGAGAAGTAAAGAAACTAACAACTTTAGTTATCCGTAAACACATGACAGTGATATTTATGGTCCTCGAGATAATATATGTAGAACGTAATTTAAACTCGCTGACTCTAATTCAAATGAAAATCTTTTGAGAAAGGATTTCACTTACGAAATTAATTAAGACGAGCGACGCTTAACGGACGCTTCAAATGATTTTTTTTTAGTTGGCGCAATCACGAAGTATGCTGATCTCACGCAAAACAATAGTCGCGTTAACAGCTAATGATAAATGATCCTTAAAAATTGCATGGATAGACAACGTAGAGAGATAGAAGCCAATTACACTTCTGGTCGCGCATTAAATTTTGTCCGTAGAAATGACGTCCTGCTTGGTTAAAATTCACGGCGTGTCCGCGGCTGGTCCTGTCTCAGTAATGTTATTAATTACAAATGAACCCTGATAATTGTTACGTTAGAACTGATTGTTGATTCTGTGGCGCTCTCGGACGATGTAAATCATCAGCGTACCTATTTAAGAATTTGGACGGCATGTTTCTTACCATTAACGTAGGTACTTCGGCGATAGTTAAAATTATCCAGAAATGGAACCTCACTGGAAGGGTCAGCAAATTGACGGTGTTGTTGATGCTGCATTACTTTGACAGCCTGGAGCTGTTTGTGACGCCACCTGTCTCATCTTCCTGTAACCCGTGGAGTTAAACACTGCTGCACTGAAGGGAAAAACTTGGGAAAGCCTTTTTTAGTGACTATAATTCATGTGAATTCGATTTTATAATGCTTAGCGTAGATAAGAATTAGCGCCTGTATCACCGAGTTGAATGAAACTTCATTCATGACTCTTAATTTTGTTCATGTTCATTTCAGAGTCTGATTTCATGTCGACCAAGAAGAGATCGAGTGAAAAAATAGAGCTCTAACATAAACATGTGGTTGATCGCTCGGTAACATTTCAAATGTCTCTGTTAAGAGTTCTTGTGGTGTTGAAATTTGCTAAAGGAGAGGGTTCAATTTAAATTTTCTACCACCTATAAATACAGTTACTCATTAGGGTCATGGTTTCATTACCACAATAAAGATTTCGGAAGTTTTATCAGGGACAATTTATTAATAAAATTCTTGGAAACCATGCATATCAGCCAGAAATACTTTGGAAGCTCTGAGATATTCAAAAACTGCTACTCAAAAATATAATCGTTCAAATTTTAATTAAGATCGTAATTTTTGATTTTTCGAACATGTCTCTGAAACGCATATGTAACCACATGTTCAGTATCGCAGAAGATAATGCTCATATATACAAATTTTGAAATTTTAGGAAGACAAAATACGAAGTCTTGTGTTCAATTAGATTTACTTTCACCATTTTATCAGTAACATATATGAGTACCTATTGGAATAATCAATAATCCCGAAGCCTCATTTATATTTTTAACGATACCATAATTCCAGGTATAAACGACAGACTTCGATTAACATTTTCTTATTAACCTCAGCCGAAATATATCAGAAAAATCAATGAATAAATAAACAGTTACATGATAATAAAATACTCCAACTTTATGTATTCCTGGTATAGTTCCTAGAAGTTAAATCGGGAAAAGTTTTCTTGAAGATGAGATGAAATAAATATACAAAATACAAGTTTGCCACGAAATCCAAACAGAAAGCATGCATTCGAGCATGCAGAGGCTCATTTAGCAAACATTCAAGGCAAAGGTGTGATGGTAAACTTCAAAAATTTCGTCAAATTCATAGACATACATGCAGCATTAAGTGGAAGATAATCATGCTTTACTTTATTGTGAATCTAGCGCAAACGCAAAAATTTGCCCATCGCTCAGAAGCACCTGCAAGCGAGTGAGGAGTAAAATCCGAAGTCTTCTGCAGCGCAAGTAGACATCCGAACTGCTGTAGGCATTACATACGTTAATGATAACTGTCATACCAATTGAAGATACGTTCATAGCTCGCTTAAATTCATCGTTAGGATATTTTTAATGCTCGTCTTTATCGCGTTACATACTTGTAGTCAAAGTCGAGAGTGGAGAAAAAAAGTCTTTGCAGCATTGTATTCAAGTAATATTTACACGAAATTTACTACAAGTAAGAGCTTTGAAAAAGTCACTAGCTTAAAAGGAAGAGAACTTAGCATCAAAACTAAAGAACAGTTGTTCTAAATCGCATAAGTACCGTTACACAGTACTTTTGACTCCTGTAGAATTTGATCTTCCTGCAGTGAGAATTAGTAGTGACTGATACAAAGTGTTGCCAGTACCGGTTCAGCTTGATGTTAAGAGCAAAATTATCTCTTTTCGACACAGAGCGTATCATATAGAGCAGCTCGGCGTCTATTGCAAGAGTCCCTGATGTGGAACTTCGGAGAAGCTGCAGCTCTCGCTACATGTATGTTCATCCAAATCCCTTTGCGCTTGTCTTTGTTTTAAACATCATTCCGCGATTATTGTTTTGCGCACACAGAAGTATAGTAGAAAAACTGACAAAAAATTTCCAGAGATTCCTTCGTATCTAATTCAAAGACTGAGCTTCAATTTGTTCTTGAACTCCCATTTCATGCTTGGTGTGAAGTTTCGTTGAATGGAACAGATGAGGCATTTCTTAATACGTGCTAATTTATTTCAGTGATGTATGTAAGAAAGTGGCGAAAATTTTTTGCTGAAATTTTGAAAAACGCCCATGTGGTTAACAACTGAAAACTCATAACTAGCTGTGGTTAATTAAATGATTAAATTGCTTGCTATGATAACAAATTTTATGTTTGTAATGCAATGATTATACACAGCTAGAGCAATTTCTAGTAGCGCAATCCAGCTGCAGAATTCATATTTATGACAGTAGATTTTCCCTTTGTTTGGTACCGAAAATTAGTGTGTTGCAAATTTCATCACTCTGTCAATAGGGTCAGCATATATTTTCCAAGCTAATCAATCATATTTTTGTAGACTTTCGTAAAGGTACGGGAATCGCAACCTTGCACAGGGATACGAGAATCGTGACCAGGCGTAGAGGGGCAGAATCACAAGCGTCAATTATTTTAGCCTCATGGAAGAGGACTTGCCCTAATTTTCGACTAAATGACCAATTCTGTAGAGTTAAAGTAACGCTCAGTTTGTCTGTTATCAAGTTGGCGATTTCAGAAAATTACATCTGCTGGAGTAGTTCGATGACTCGAGTACGCTACTTACTTTCATTGTTGAAATTCGGATTTAGTTCAACTATTCCTCAATAATTTAGGATGATAATTAATGGTTCTTTTTCGACCCACCTTGGTGATACTTATCCATCACTAAGTTCAGTCCTTTACCCAAGTCAGTTGTGTTTGAATTTATAACCATTACCACTGAAGACAAAGAGACGCATAAGTCAGAGCTCTCAATGGTTCTCAGGAGAGACATTGAGTCGCACACGGGCGCTCTTCATAGAGGGCGTTAAAGTCGGCGCAACTTCTGATGAATGACATTACGCGCTAGAGCAGCTCATACGTCTTCCTGATTACAGCCTCGCATACGAGAGAGAGAGGGTTGAATATACAGAGCTACCCAACCTGGGGATTACACTCTAGCTTCGTACGTATGGACTCGTATGTAAATCAACCCCGAAACTCATGAAAAAGAAATGAAATTACGACAGAAAATCAACGACATAATTCTAGATCTAATCAGACGCGAAAGTTTATAGCAACCGACTTCATAGCCGACCGAACCGATCTTAAATTTTCTTATTAAGGTAACGTAGCTCATTCAAAATTGTAATTATTAGCCAACTCCGCATGGCTGTTGCTCACAGCTTCAAACGATATTACGACAAACAATCTTAAACCTAAAAAGAGTTTTCATTTCTTACTGATTCAGTGTTTTTTTCTCAAAAGATAACCTTATGTAATTTTTGCGATTATGATACATCCTAACACTATTCCTAATGGAGATCATTTTGTGTAGTTCCAGCGGTAAATGTGCTTAATCTGAAGTTAGAAGCAGCCGTTATTACTTTGTTGTTGATGGATCGTGTATTATCGCATGTGGGATTAGTTTTAATAATTGATATCATTTTCAGCGGTATAACCAGTTATATGCTTATGTTTAATTCTTCGCTCTATAAGACAACTTAAACACTAGAATTACTGGTTTAAGCATCAGAAGCCTGGTATCGGTTGTGTTGATAATCAGCAAAGAAATGCGAGCATAGACCATCGAAATTCGAGCTCTTCACAATATTGTGATCGCTTAGGGTTAAGGACTTACGCGGCATAGATCAAGCTTTGCCATTAAAGGTGTAATTAAAATTTTCTTGGGTAACGTTGGAATGAAAGTTGAACTTGCGCCACCCTTTCGCCATTCGGCTTTTGCCGCGTTTTGTCGTGGTTTGGTTCGCCAGTGCAGTTTTCATCATCAGGATTTTAAATTTTTTCAATTATTTCACCATCGAATAGTTATTCCAGTCGAGCATATAACCGATTGTAAGCTCATGACATTGTAAACGTAGAATTTGTGTCTCACGCATTGAAAAAAAAACTGTTCGTAAAGCATCCCAGCATCATCGAACGAACATAGCAGTTCAGGTAAGAAAACATTTGCCTAGGAATTAAGAACAGAATTCTATGTGTTTCTTCACCTTGCTTTCAGTTCTGTATCGATGATGCAAAGTAAGTCTACCTGCTTTTCATTGAATTTAATTCTTATTTTGGAAAACTTCGCATGTTCGTGTGCGAAGGAAAACACAGGTACAGACTGAAAGACATTAACCTGAAGCAGAAACTTTCACTACAGCTGCGCATTTCAAATTCCTTTTACTGATCTGAAGCAAATAGGACTATAAATGAGTCAATTAGCTATATAGGACACGTTACGTTCACACGTCCTAGAGGCCTGAGCTGCTTTTGATTCACAGCCTAATGTCAGCCAGAGTTTTATTATTGTGTAACTAAGATGTCGCACATTCAAGTTTCTTCATGAGATAATTGGAGTTTTATTTATCCTGATTACTTACTTTACTGTCGATTGATCCGCATATGCCTGATCTCATAATTAGTTGGTCTAGATTTAGCGAGCATCATGAAAGAATTGCCATTCGCGTCATCTGGCTTTCATTATGCTGAGAAAGCCCCTTTTGATAAGGTGTGGTAAACCGTCATTTACCCACACAAAATCCTGCAACCAATTGCCTATCACCTTGGAAAACGAAACATTTCAATTTTTCAGCAGTACCGTTTTCGTAATTTTCAATTAACGGTCACGGCCCATTGTATGTAGACGGTTTCTGCTTGACACAGTTGTCACTCAGAACCTGAGGGTATATCATCACAATCATTTTTCGTGCGTGTAATGTCCCCATTTAGGTTGCATTAATTAAAATATAAATGTGGTATAGTAATTATCTCTATTTTGAGTAAACCAAATGAATTTAGGCCGGATAACAACTGCACAGGAATGGAAATTTGAATTCTACCCTCCTTATTCAACTTGATTTCAGTCACGTACCGTCAATACAAAGGGAGTATATAGATGCTTCACATGGTTTTTACGTGCATGTGAAGCTAGACTGATAAAAACTGACTAACCTGTTTGCTAGGCACTCTGCACAACTCCAACGTCTTCAACTAAAGAAACTGGACTCGATTATGCAGATATTTTAAGTTTTCTTGACGCGCAGTTAGTCGACATGAGTGCCATCATTACACCAGAAATACCTGCCCGAGAGTGGGCGTTCTCAGTACTAATTTTTTAGATTTACGTAGTCAGAAGCACAGGATGCTCTATCTTTATCGTGACAATTTATTTTAAATTGCAATTTTCATTTGTAACTATGTATTATTCAAAATTTTAAACATTATTGAGTTTTTATGTTTTTTAAGGCAAGTTACCTTGGACAGTGGCTTACGATTTGAATAAAGGAATTGCTATAGTAAAGTTACATAATGTAGGTAAATCTCCATTGAGGAATGGATTCAACATTACAAATAATCAGGTTGCCTCTTTGGAGAACATAAAAATGATTCAGGGAGACCAGAAAAGTAACGAATAGGCGTCATCAAGGCCTGTCGGCCTCGCTCCGGAAGGACATACCAACTAATATAGTCCTCAAGAGAGATACTTCGGAGCAACGAGAAGAAATCTCTCAGAAATTTGGCTAAAGTGCCGCATGCGTCCATTGGGACCACGTCAAGAATATTTCACAAAGACTGGAAGACCGCTTCTTACGTATATTAAAAGTCACAGCTCCTACATCTTCGAGCGCTGTGGATAAATTTCTGGCGAGAGTGAAAATTCTGCTGTGTCGCAGCCGTCAAGGAACGTTCTCACGAACGTCAAGGCAGTCTTTACCGAAGACATACAACAAATAAATTCTGGATGCCAACCCTCAAAACAATCGACACCAGTCAACTCGAAGACAAGGAGCGGCTTCAGTGATGGTGTTTTCTGCTGTAACTGACTCAGGAAGTAGTCCTTAATTTGATGTTTGTTGATAGTAGGACTAAAATCAAAGAAAAGAATTGCACAAAACTTCATTCTTGAGGAATCACTAATACTCAGGGCTAATGAACATTTCGCAAAGCGGGTATGCCTATTTCTGCAACATTCAATCTCTTCACATGCAGTAAAGAAACTAGTGACCGGTTGGCATTAAATGTTCCCTACTTTATTTAAAAATAAAAATGGCCTTCTTCACAAACCAGATCTGAATCCTCTCAATAACATTATCTATTAACATCCGAAAGTAAGTTGCCATGAGCACATCACAAAAGTTTGGATGTCCTGTAAACAAAACTCACCATAGAGTGCGTCAAAATCCTTCAGAGAGTTCACTGTAAACAGCACAGATAGTTTTTCAAGAGTCTCTAACGTGTTATTGGTGTAAATGAGAAGCTTATCAAAGAAAATGTGGGAATATTAAAAATATGCTTAATCTGCTACTAACTTTATTCGTTGTATTCGTCTTTTTATTTCCTTTGATGAATATAGGGAAAAAATTTTGTGACGCTTATTATTGAATATGGGGCAAAAAATCTTTTGACGCTAATTATTGAACAATGAACTCTCTGTTCACGGACTGGTTTCTCATCACACATTTCCGGATGTAATTAACTTCAACAAGCTGCAATTACACAATCCATCTTTTCTCACGCTTAAGCACGTGGTGAATAATACTTTACACCTTAAATTGTCTTATTGTTTTCTTCTGGGGAAACGGTATTCGTGGCTTATCTGTCACCACTTGTATAGGGAAAAGTGTTTTTAGGGAAAAAGTGAAGAATGTAATTCTTTTATGAATATTGAATTTACGTTCTGGGCAGTGTGGATAGATTTATCGTGTGAGAATGTATCCTTGTTGATTTATATTCATTTCTAAATCAATTTTTCTACCATCCATACATATATATGATGTAATATATATGGAATAATAAATAATAATATATCATCATATTATTATACATATTATGTGATACATGTATATATATTATATATTATACAATAAATATACATATATAATGAATCTCTGGGACCTTCTTCTTCAGTTTTAGGTAGGTTCCAGAAATTCATTTTGCCTCAAATAAAACAAAAATTAAGAATAGTAAAAATGATTATAATTTAATTAAGCTAACCTAACTTAACTAACCTTATAACATCAAAAGGAAACCATAAATTAAAAGTGGTGACAGATAACCCTCATGTAGCGTATAAACTTGCCTTTGATTGGTTGAACAAAAACCTCACACTCATATCTAAATTCATGGACTTACATATGTCGCCATAAGTGGAAAACTCACTTGATTGAGAATTATTAATATGAGTGAAATACTGAACAAGATCTGAAATCATAAATTTAACCTTTAGCATATATGGTTTACGTAAAATACGCTGTTAAAAACCCAACAGATCCAAACTCACGGACTTTAAAGTCAGATAAAGTTCGATCTGAATCGTTACGATCTGAATTCAATATTACGATCTTAAAGTCAGTCCAAATTCACGGAACGTTAAAAACTTGGATAACATGATTCTAAGCAAAATGAAAATGATGAATCGATTTCTGCTGCATTGTCACCCCGTAACTCATTTGAAATCATAGGTTTGAACATAAAAATGGCGATCAATAATACTAAGCCATAAATAGCGTCAGTTGATAAGATTTATTTCACCATTTGTTAGAAACTCTAAAATGAGTACTTTTAAGTACGATACAATTTTGTCTGACGACTAAATAACGTAAGGCCAAGAGTAACGAAATGCGAAAGCAATTGCTTGCAGCTCACAATATTATTTATGAACAGGTCTCGCCTGCAATTTGCCAATGAACCACTAAACTTATATACATCCTACAATATGTCAATCTCTCTAAATAATTCTACCAATTCGGAAAAGAGTTCGCTAAGTTTTCAATGCTTTTAATGCCAGTAGGTGAAATGTAGTAATGCATGTGCAGATACATTGCAAACTTTATGTTTTCTTTAAGCTTTTTGATATTATCTTCATTATTTTCTCTTTCTGATGCTTAATTAATATTTTTGAGCACAGCTATATGGTAAAGTATAATGGATAGTCCTAAAAAGAGATGTTGTCACACCAACTGTAAAAATCATTTTAAAAAAATAAACATTTCAAATGTTGAGTTTTTAATACTTAGATATAGCGACCGATTTTTTACTGTAATGCAGTCTCTTACTTTGTGGAAAGTAGAAATACTGCTCAGTCCCTGAGAACATTCGTTCAAACATACAGAATTAGCATTCGTTTCATGTCCTGATATTTTTTCTAATTAGTCCTTAAATCATAAAATTTGCTTTCAGCTTCAATAATTGGAAACACGAGCCTCGGAACTCTGCCATGAGTTACCTTAAAGTAGGATGCAATTTTGTCTGATGACTAAATGACGCGAGGCAAACAGTAACGAAGCGGTCCATCTAACACAGATTAAGGAGACTAGCTTCGGTGATGGCAACAACACTGAAGAAAAAATACGTGTCAGATTAAAATCAATGTGTGAGAAATAAAGAATGACTCTATTGAGTAAAACTACGAGACACCTGGGGGAGCGAAAGAGAGAAACATTTGTATGTGGTGGTAGCAAGACTTGATTGTCGGATAGGGTGATTGCTTTAGTTTACTGACACCGTACAATGTTTGTTTTGTTATGAGCTGAACTCAAATATTTCAACGGTAGGAAACAAGCAACGAACAAACCAACGTAACCCATGCAAGGGAAGTTAACTGTCTTACAGGCGTGACACGTACGTGTACCGCCGATCTAACCGTTTGATGCACGGCACATAACAAAAGAAGGCAGTTCACTTTATGACACTCATTTTGGGGGTGAAATCTTTACGAACTTCATTCACTGTCAACAAAAGAAACACAGCAGAAAGCAATTCTAGAGTTGCCATTTATCTTATTTATGGCTTACGCTCGCCAATTTATGACAAAATTATGGCGGCAATAGGGGCCCAGAGCGACAACCCTGCCTGCTATCGAAGGCAGATTAAATTGACGTTGATGGACGATGCAGTCGAGATAACATAAATTGCTGGCTATAAAAATGACATCCGGTCGTTAATAGAATATTAGCAAAAACTTGTGAGATTTCCTGTGCTATTCCTTCATTTTAAAATTCGTACTGGTTCTCGCTTTGGATATTGAACTCGTATCAGTCTGTGACTGGCTCGTACGCGGCATGGAATCTAGTATTTCCATGTCAGATAATGACTTGAAGCTGTCCGATTCTGTCCATGATGGAAGTTGATTGGTTTCTGCCGTGTTAAGGAAGGATTTGGAAAATTATTTTGAATTCTCGTTTAACTGAACAACAATTTAAATGCAAGCTATTTTACAAGTAAATTAATTTTTCATGCTTCTGGCTTTAACTGGTTAAATGTTCAGCTTTTTTAATTTTAATGCAGCGATATAAGTCCCATATTTTATTATTTAAAGAGAATTTTTCATGTAAAAGAGTGCAACCTCCCTTGCTCTCGTAATGAGAATTCCAAGTTTGTGATTTTGGCATCGTTTTGCTGGAGTAAACATCACTGTCTCGCTAGCTGACATTTGCATCATTATTGAATGCCTCTTCTTCGATGAATTTTAGAAATCCTACCCAGATTTAACGAAATGTACGGGCGTCGTCGTGCACAGTTCGAACACGACAGAATTGTCCCCAAATTAGTAAGATCATCTACATCAGGAGACAATAATTACATTTCTTGAGAGATATAACGTTCAGAAAATGATAGGAACATGTACATACGTGAGTCTCAAACTGACTAAGGAATTAATCCAAATTGGACTGACTAATGCATTTCCGACGTCTCCAACTGACTCAACTTCTCTCCCTCGTACAGCGAAGATCACAAGGTCAATCGATAGAGTTTTAGGGCTTAAATGATGTTACCCCACAGTCTTTTCGTTACTAAGGACAATGTCTGAGTCTGAGCCAGAAATAATAGTAGGAAATAAGCGAATAAAAAATAACAATTTCCCGATCATTCAGATTCTATATTTCCTTATATTAAAGATTGTCAGAATTTGAAACCACCTTTCAGAAAACGTTATCTCTGAGAGTACAGCGAATACGTTCGAAAGCCGTCTTGACCATTGCGGGGTTAGCGATCCCCTTTTATTCTTAAAGTACGAAGGTTACCTGGAATTCCAAGTTGATTTTAAGAGAACAACTGTATGTAAGCTTCAGTGTGACTCCATCAAGGTTCTTGGAAACAAGCCATGGAGATTTTCTTCAACATAAACTTCAATCATAAGTATAGTCAATAGATTTTGCTTGTCTCATTTTCAATTCTTATTCTATGTTATTTTACTCGATACACACAAGTTCCGAATCAGGTTCAATATTTCGCTGTACTTCGGCGTATTTGTTTAGGAATTGCAGTCTGTGACGAATACGAACGCACTTGCTTTTTATCTTTATAATAATTAGGCATAGCCGTTGACTGCGTACACTGGAAGGTTGGGAGTACCGAATGTCGCAGCTAGTAGTTACAGATGTTCCATCAATGGAGCGACAAAGCAGTCGTCATGCATTTCAGGCGATATTTTGTTGCAGTTAAGTTACAGATAATAATTCAGTGATGAATATGGTTATAATGGATGATCTGGATATTATGTAGGAATTGTTTGGAGATCATTTTAGCTGCTGATTGAACCTCTAACCACCGATCCATCATAAAACTTTGCGTTCGTTTGAAAACAAGCTTATAATCAATCATAAAAGCACCAGCTAACTGGAGAAAATCTCGCGCAAACGCTTAACGAGTAAAGTTTTTGTTGCTAAATTTCACACAATAATTCTTGATTTTTATTACTGCTTTAGCAGGAGGCGATTTGCTGCTCTCTGTAATAGTTGATAGGTAAAGACTGACATTAGCAGAATATTTTTTTACCAACGGCACACGGAACATTAATGAAATGAAATTTTGAAATTAAATATTATTCTCATGAATGCATTCGACCACCAGGGTGAGTCGAATTTGAATATATTTCTTAAAAGAATTAGAGCGGCTATAAAAATTCCACCCGTTTTTTTCTTTACCTTCTTTAAGCGTTTTTTTAAGCCAAATATGAGTGGAAAGAAATTATATGAGGACCACTCATTATAGAAATTTATTGCTTGAATTAGCTGGCCCATAAAGACCTGCAATTGTTTAGCGTGCGTGCATTTGAATTTCAAGTTTTATGGATGAGAATTGACCTTGGCTTTATATCACAGGCAAGTGATGATATTTTCAAATGCTGTTTTTAAATTTGAATACGTCGTTCGCCCTACTTATTTAAACCAAAGCTTCGTTCAGCTTTCACGCTGAATTTATCTACAGATTAACTATTTTGACTATACAGTATAAATTGAATTGTATTTCAAATTTCATGAAGGGATGAATGGATTTCGAAGATTTTTCTCCCTCGCATGTACCTGAAATACCCTAAAGTCACTTAATAAAGTAGCATTGCAATCAGCAGTTTTGGCGCGACAAGCCTCTTAGATTTCCGCACTACCAGTTGCAGCACGTAACAATATCATCTCACTATTTTTACACAAAAACTACTTCATTTTTCTGAAATTAGATCTAGAGCATTAGCCGCTATGAGTTATGATCTCTCGCTAAATCTACGATTTATTCTTCCATGTAAATGCTTTTTCATACAACAAAAGTCCCAAGCGTCAGCACAGTAGCATTACAAGTGTCAGTTACCTTTAATATGTCACGAGATGTTAATTCGAGAAGATTTTAACGCATTGAATATCAAATACCAGAAGGCTTTTAATGAACAAAACATTTAAAGAACCTATAGTTGATTGCAATATAGGAAATTTAGTAGCAATATGGGAAAAGTTATTTCTACATTCAAAATACAATATAAAAATATCAATTTTTTTAGTGTTTCAAGTATTATTTTGTACATTCATTAATACAAACCATTGGGCGCACACAGGAAAACATATACCCGCAATCATAGAATTGTGTTGGAAATAATTACAAAAAACGAATAATTGATTTAACGTTGGACTCTCCCTAAATTTACGTTTATGAACAGTACTTCGAAATTCGAAAGTCTTAATCGATGTTTGTGGTAAAGAGCTTGTTGGGCAGAACGCAGGCTAATGGAATAATGAAGCTATGAAGATAATCCATATTTAAATTCTCCTAACGATGCTATGTCGAATGCTTGTCCTTTCTTTTTGAAGTTCCAGAGTGCAGACAATAATGGTTTTGAATTCTGGTGGTGTGTCAACATTTCGTTTTAGATATTATCCGAAGTTACAATTATTAATACTTTTAAGAGTTTTCAAAACTGGAGGTATCAAATATTAAGCTCACTAGACTCCAGTGTAATAGTTTGAAACGTCGAAATTTGTTTGGTATATAAGTCATTGGAATTCCTAATTACACGTGGAAAACTTTTGCGTTTATCGTTGCCTATAAAAGAAGTACGTTAAATTATCTCATGAACCTCAAATCCATATCAATGACGATACCTAATTTGCTGTGGCAACGATGAGTTTGAAATAGTTTCAAATATATTTCAAAAGTACAACTGTAAATCCCCAATATATCTATTCAACTCAGAAAAAGATTTAAATATCGTGTAAAGTGGTCAGATTTTACTGCTTCCACATTTTTGCTCACCATCCCGTGCATCGCCGTCGCCATCTCGAGACCGGCGCTGGCATCACGCTGGTACCGGCAGCAGAACCAGCAGAGACCTGCCACTCAGCAGTCAGCTTCGAAAATGAACAAATTCAATATCATATAAGACATAACGCACAACACAGGTAGATTGTGGTATTCACCTAGCTTGTAAAGTGTTATGCTTGAAGTATCCGAGTATTCACTATTCTGTGGTCAAATAAACAAGAAACAGTATACTCCTTTTATACAGTGCAGTTTGTGCTACAAAAACCCTGCCAGTGAAAGCTCCTGAACATATCGACACAATAGTGACGTCAGTCACAGGAAATGCAACCCGTGATAAATCTCATCATCGAGCTGGATAACATGATAAATTATACAACTCGATCGAAAGTAAATACAAAACGTTTATTTTCGGCCTGAGTGCTGATTATTATTATACTCAGAGTTCTTGATTTAATTTATGCTGATTTATGACGGATGATTGTACCTGCCGAAAAAATTCAGAGATATATAGAAAAATCCTTTAATAATTGATACTCTGTGAGTATATTTCTGAATTTTGAATAATTTGAAACTGATGCGGACACACTTGTATAATCCAGAACAGAAGTTACTTTTGAAATGAAATTTGTGCGTTTTTTCTCGTATGATGACTGTTGCTCACACCTTGGGGTAACGTCAGCGCCTGAGGGTATAGTAGTCAGCGCCTGAGGGTGTATTAGTCAACGCCTGAGGGTGTAGTAGTCAGCGCCTGAGGGTGTATTAGTCAACGCCTGAGGGTGTAGTAGTCAGCGCCTGAGGGTGTAGTAGTCAGCGCCTGAGGGTGTATTAGTCAACGCCTGAGGGTGTAGTAGTCAGCGCCTGAGGGTGTATTAGTCAACGCCTGAGGGTGTAGTAGTCAGCGCCTGAGGGTGTAGTAGTTAGCGCCTGAGGGTGTAATAGTCAGCGCCTGAGGGTGTAGTAGTCAGCGCCTGAGGGTGTAGTAGTCAGCGCCTGAGGGTGTAGTAGTCAGTTCCTGAGGGTGTAGTAGTCAGCGCCTGAGGGTGTAGTAGTCAGCGCCTGACGGTGTAGTAGTTAGCGCCTGAGGGTGTAATAGTCAGCGCCTGAGGGTGTAGTAGTCAGTTCCTGAGGGTGTAGTAGTCAGCGCCTGAGGGTGTAGTAGTCAGCGCCTGAGGGTGTAGTAGTCAGCTCCTGAGGGTGTAGTAGTCAGCGCCTGACGGTGTAGTAGTTAGCGCCTGAGGGTGTAATAGTCAGCGCCTGAGGGTGTAGTAGTCAGTTCCTGAGGGTGTAGTAGTCAGCGCCTGAGGGTGTAGTAGTCAGCGCCTGAGGGTGTAGTAGTCAGCTCCTGAGGGTGTAGTAGTCAGCTCCTGAGGGTGTAGTAGTCAGCTCCTGAGGGTGTAGTAGTCAGCGCCTGAGGGTGTAGTAGTCAGCGCCTGAGGGTGTAGTAGTCAGCGCCTGAGGGTGTAGTAGTCAGCGCCTGAGGGTGTAGTAGTCAGCTCCTGAGGGTGTAGTAGTCAGCGCCTGAGGATGTAGTAGTCAGCACCTGAGGGTGTAGTAGTCAGCTCCTGAGGGTGTAGTCAGCGCCTGGGGGTGTAGTAGTTAGCGCCTGAGGGTGTAATAGTTAGCTCCTGAGGGTGTAGTAGTCAGCGCCTGAGGGTGTAGTAGTCAGCGCCTGAGGGTGTAGTAGTCAGCTCCTGAGGGTGTAGTAGTCAGCGCCTGAGGGTGTAGTAGTCAGCGCCTGAGGGTGTAGTAGTCAGCGCCTGAGGGTGTAGTAGTCAGCGCCTGAGGGTGTAATAGTCAGCTCCTGAGGGTGTAGTAGTCAGCGCCTGAGGGTGTAGTAGTCAGCGCCTGAGGGTGTAGTAGTCAGCTCCTGAGGGTGTAGTAGTCAGCGCCTGAGGGTGTAGTAGTCAGCGCCTGAGGGTGTAGTAGTCAGCTCCTGAGGGTGTAGTCAGCGCCTGAGGGTGTAGTAGTCAGCGCCTGAGGGTGTAATAGTCAGCTCCTGAGGGTGTAGTAGTCAGCGCCTGAGGGTGTAGTAGTCAGCGCCTGAGGGTGTAGTAGTCAGCTCCTGAGGGTGTAGTAGTCAGCGCCTGAGGGTGTAATAGTCAGCTCCTGAGGGTGTAGTAGTCAGCGCCTGAGGGTGTAGTAGTCAGCGCCTGAGGGTGTAGTAGTCAGCTCCTGAGGGTGTAGTAGTCAGCGCCTGAGGGTGTAGTAGTCAGCGCCTGAGGGTGTATTAGTCAGCGCCTGAGGGTGTAGTAGTCAGCTCCTGAGGGTGTAGTAGTCAGCGCCTGAGGGTGTATTAGTCAGCGCCTGAGGGTGTAGTAGTCAGCGCCTGAGGGTGTAGTAGTCAGCGCCTGAGGGTGTAGTAGTCAGCGCCTGAGGGTGTAGTAGTCAGCGCCTGAGGGTGTAGTAGTCAGCGCCTGAGGGTGTAGTAGTCAGCGCCTGAGGGTGTAGTAGTCAGCGCCTGAGGGTGTAGTAGTCAGCGCCTGAGGGTGTAGTAGTCAGCGCCTGAGGGTGTAGTAGTCAGCGCCTGAGGGTGTAGTAGTCAGCGCCTGAGGGTGTATTAGTCAGCGCCTGAGAGTGTAGTGGTCAGCGCCTGAGGCGCCTGTAATGGTGTAGCGATGTTGCCACCATTCAAGTAATTAGCATGATGCAATCGTGCCTGTAACGCTCGTATGTTTATCTCTGGCATGACACTCAAATTTTTTCCGTCGAGCTCAATAGCTAATGTAACTGTTTGGTCGTAAAGTAACGCACAAAAAATTTCCCTAAACTTTGCTGTGCGGGTGCTTTCTCAAACAAAATAATCATTGTTAATGTAAAGTCAACAATTTTCAGTAGAATATGTAACTTGAACTCCCTTCATTAGGTTTCACTTATCAAGTTATTCTTTTTCACTTTTAAAACATATCATTGCCACCCTCAAGTGGGAAAAAAATTTCAACCTAATTACATCATAATGGAGTAAAAAGTGACAAATTCATTTCCAGCGTAGGGTAACTACACTGTGTTGTTTAGCGCCACAACCATGATCTAGACTCACAGCTGTGCGGAAGGATTAATAACGTTGCAAAATGAAATTAATTGCCCTTCACTATTCACTGATAAATCGTACACTGAGCTTATCAATTGGTAGCGACAGGCGTATGACACGCTACAAAAACGCTGCACCCGAGCTGACGTCCCCAATACAGGGAGCAGTCGCTCTGATGGGCAGCTATAATGGCAGCAGACAGAGCCGGAGGGGCGCTGGGATGAAGCGAAAGCTGGGACGGTCTCCACCTGCATTGGTTCTACATTTGCAGTTTTTGAGTGGGTTATTGTTACCCGCAATTCGTCCTTCCATCATATCATGTGCCTGAATTTTCATGAGCAGTTACATTGACCGTGTCTTTTCCATGTGTTTCACCCGTGGCGTGAAGTGCACCCGCTCGATTACAAGCGTTGGATGTGAACTTTCAAAGCTAAGAGAGTGAATCTGTGACGTACAAAAGTGATGAGAGTACCAAACGACACGATACAAATGGTGGTTTAGGCGGCACGTACATCATGGCTCGTCTCCTCACAGTGTCGACGGAAGCTTGACAACAACAAATTTTCTTTACGAACAGAAACCGAACATCAAACGCAACAGACCCATCATTTTTAGCCCCTTAGTCGCTCTCTTAGGAATTTTAAGGCCATGTATAAATTCCTCAGGCCCTTCAAGCCATATCGCTTAATAATGTTCACTTGCTTCTGCCAGTACGTTTCGAACTAAATAAAAATTGCGCTTTGAAATACTGCACTTTACGCTTCATTCGTTTACCTCATCTCTTCAACTTCACCTACAAACCTATCTGCCATCGAACTGCATGCCTTGCTTTTTTTCAATCGTCTTGTGCGCACGTTGGTCCACGTAACTGTTCATTTCATTAGGAATATAGCCTATTTGAAAATTGATGTAACAATATAGATAATCGATATTTATTTGATATTCAGAGTCTCTGATTCGATTTAAGAGTGTCTTAGTAAAATTTAGGCGCATTTAATAAACAAATTAATTAAATTCCACGTGCTTATATTGTCTTACAGTTGTCTTGAAGTTCATGTGAAAGAATAGATGGTTTTTAATCTGTTAGACAATTATGAACCCTGTTGCGGTTAATCGATCGATGAGGATTTAATTTGTAACGATCACTTGTGTTAATTTTGCGCGCCATGAAAAAATGCCTCATTTAGAATGAAAACAAGAGCGAATATAATCAAAATTAGAGGGAGTATTATTTGACTGGCATAAGCAATTTCACTCTTTAATGACGCATGTCATCCAACGAATAACTTAAGAACTGGATCAGAAATGGCAACATCAGTTCAAACTTAATAATAAATGCTCTTTAATTTCCCAAATATTTTATACGCATAAAATCTCTTGGTCGCACAAAATTTGAGGAAGTAACCGCAGCGAGAGAAACAATAAATGAAGCGGAGACGCGTCGTGCGCGTATTGTTCAGCAGGCGGCGCGATCGACAGCCGACACTCGACGTGCCTCGTTAGCCGAGTCCCACGCAGAGAGCACGTAGTTCATGCTAACAAAGCGACAAAGTTACTATTCAAGTCGCGAAGGTTTTTTGCCTCGCAATACTACTGCGTAACGCAACTGCGGCGGAGTCTTTAATTGCGAGGAAGTAATTATTGACAATTAACAACACCATAAAATTTATTGTCGATTTAGGCCGAACATTGAATGGAATTCTAACGATCTTACAGAGCCTTGTGAGGTGAGTGGGTGAGTTTTTACAGACACGCCTCTAATGTCGAGACGGACTCTAAATAGCACCATTAGATAATGCCGTAAAATGAATACTGAAGTATCTTCCTTCCTGCTGAATTATATTCCAATCAGCCGGAAACGAAGAGATTTTCAATCATGCCTTATTACACGGCGGGGAGAGAATACCTTCATTAGCAACTCGTTCTCTTGCTCATCAGGAGAATAGAACAACATTTTAAATTCGAGAACTGCAACCTCGAACGAGATCTCAGATGTGTATATCAGTGAATCGTACTAGAATGGCAACCTGGTACTTATTATAGTTGTAGTGCAACAATCAGGCGTAGGAACTTAGAGTTCGTATTTGTGGCTTAATTACGCCTTGCCAGAAATCTTAGGTATTAGAACAATACATAAAATTGCCTTTGCTTAAACTTTTTGCTTAGCATAAATCTTGCACAATTTATTACAAACCAGTTCAGAGATGTTTACAGCTCCATTTCAAAATTACAACTCCTGTTTTATTAACATGAACTTTTCGCGGGTGCTCTGAACACTGTGATTTCCGGCGCTTACTCTCTAACTTCGCTTCTTTTTCCCCGATGGACTGCTCACACTTTGCAACTGAATTTCAGGCAAGAAATCGCCATTGGAATCTGGATTTCATGCTTCGTAACTTCATATGAACTTGAAAGGGGAGCTTGCCGCTCTCTAAACGCGAGTGACATTTGCTTAGTCGGTCTAATGCAGCGCTGCATCTCAAGTACATGATGTTAATGCGCTCAGAAGTCAGAAAATTAGAGAGGACGTGCAGCTGCGCAGCAAGACTCAAAAGCCTGACTGTCGCTCCTGTCGTTGGGAATTAATGTCGGACGCGGTAACTGATAGCCCAGCGTCATAAAACCTGATGGATGGCGGCCAAGATACGGAGACGTCGCCTAAAATGTGCGCCACACCGATCTCCTCCGCCTGTTAGAGAGACCGACTCCCATTTACGACAACCAAACTATTTGTTTTAATGGCGTTGCAATTTGTGCCCCCATTGTTAATGAATTAGTTAAAACATACTTCTACGTAGGGACTTTTTTCTCTAATTTAATCATGACATAATAAGGTGCACCAAAAACGTGTCATTTCGCCTATTAGAAATTTGAAATTGTGATGTTTAAATATGGCAGCAGCAACAATAGAAGCTCCTTCTGAGTAAAGAATCGGATTTATTTTCTGATGAATGCCTAACATGTGACTCTTTTGAAAAATTTTTTGTCTCGTTTAATTTTTCACTGAATAAATCAGGTTTCACCCGAACTAATGTCCAATTTATACTTTTTCCGGTGAACAATAATTTTGTATGTTTAAGCTATATCATAGTAAAATTTCGGTCGTCAGTACGTTAAATTTCATTTTCAAGACTTTAATCGATACTATTTAAAACTACTATTAATCACGGACACCGTTAACTCCTGTCATCCCGTATTATTGTGGTACGGTCTATGATAAAATCTGCCCAATTAGCTACTCATGCGATACACGGTTAAATTTTTTATAGATGTTTTTGTATACTATTCCTGCGTGTAAATGATATAGTCGTATGCAGATGTGGCAGACCTATTGGCATCAAAACGTATAAAATTAGGAGCATGAGAAGCAGATAGTAACACATAGAGAATCGAAATTGAAATGAAATATTTGAGTATAACAGCTTTAATTTTTATTAGAGCTCGAGTTGTTCACCTTTTCAGTCTCAGAAATTGCTCATTTGGTGATGTTCACTAAAAAAGAAAGAGTCAACAATTTGATTATCACATCAGTCAGTTAAACCCCATTAAAATAAATCGTGATTCTCCACAGCTCTTTAATTTAGACGAATTAAACAAGGCAATAATTGAACAAACCAATTTCCTTGTACATAAAATAAAGAAAATAACTTTAAGCACGCAACATCTCTCTCGATTTCTTTTATGAAACCTACGAGTGTACGTTAACTGAGTTTGGTATAGAATGTATATCTGAATAAAAAACTTGATTGCGTAATGATTCGAAGAGCGCTAAAATAAAGATACTGGCAGTTACATTTAGAGGCAGAATAAGCAGTAAAATTCAAGTTGTTGAGCTTTTTTTATGGATCGAAAGAGTCTGACCAGCAAATGAATCACACAATAAAATTAACAAAACGCATTTTCTTTTGTATCCCAGGAAGAAAAGGCATAAAAAGTGCATGCAAGCATCGACTAGAATAATTAAAGGGTTGCTCTACAAATCGTTCGCGTTCAGTGGAGATTTCCGAACATGAACGAAATTACAAATTTTATAAACGCAAACCAGCAGGAACACGAAAAATTGGACCTCTTTCGTCGATCTTTTTCTAGTTGCGCGAGAAGATCATCCTTCATTGTAGGTGAGTTATTGTTGGAGGAAAGCGGAGACTTGTGTGCGATGTGAGGGCACGCCACCGCCCGACACAACACAGCACAATGGGCGGAGAGCGGCACTGCACAGCTGTCCCCCGACACACGACACCATTCCTTTGTGTCGCGAGACCGCAGCTCCGCCGCAGGAATATCAATGGCCAGCCACCCAAAAACTCTTGATTGATTCGCATTGATATTTGGGGGCTACTTAGCGAACGAGGCCGTGAGGTGTTGAGTTACGCGAGCTCTGCAAATCCTGAGGCCGGGCGCCGACTGTGGGACGCGTACGTATATGTTTAGGGTGAGGTTTATCAACAAGGGGATTATCATATTTTTTTCTTGGCCCCCAATGGTTTTATTTCGTTAATGGAAGTAGTTTTTGTGTCTCACATGCTCTCTCACTACTACTCAATGTTATTCCTTATCCTAAAAAAAAACTTCAGCATTACGATCTCTTCATGAGGCTTTTTTTACGAAAAGTGCATAAAAAAGGAAGGATGTTCCCCGTCCTCTATATCAGTGCTTTACAAAGACTATCGATGAAAAGAAGCAAAAAATCTGAAGCAAAAACTCGTGCTGTTATTGGACCGCCGACGAAGAACTAATACCTAAATGCTCTCGAGAATTGCGGTGTATTTAATTAATACTTTATTGCCCCATATATTTCATGGGTACTGCTTGACATTAACACCAACTCGAACTACAACGTACCATCCACCGAAGTAACATGTGAAGTTTTATTCATCAATCCCATCAAACAAATTATTCCAATACCACATTACAGGTATTCAAGACCATATGAACAGTATCATTCCCTGTATAGATAACAACCGTCACGATGTTGTGTGAGGTTCCGCGAGCAGCATTCTTCACTACACAAACTGCCATTGCCTCTGCGTTACAGCCGGTCGATCACGCGGTTTGTGTGCATGAGTGCACAGAAGAAACCTCAATTAGGAATGTTGAGCGCAGGTTTCCACTGAACACAATGTTATATCGAACAATTTTTCCTATTTATACACCGCAACGCTGCATGGCGCATTGACGGCTTCTAAAAGCTAATAAAAACACAGTAACGCTGAAAATTTCTGTACAATTCAAGCGAAGTAATTTTAAAATACTCAAGTTTTCGCTTCATGACTAAGGCATTGACATTCTATGCAGGTTTTTAGGCTTGAAATGATGATACTAAAACAGACCAAATTGATCTCTCGTCATTCTATTTTCTGAAGTGTGTTTTATCCATTTCCGATATTAAATTACTTAAAAATGATTTTAGATGCCTGAATACTAAGTGTATTATTAAATTTTCTCATGCATTTCAACTTCAAACTCAAAAATATTTCAAATTTTCTCCCATTCACATTGAAAATGCTCAAACGTCATATATCACTTGGGCGTTCAATAAAATAATAAGAGATGTGAATCCCATTACATTTTGCACAGTTTCCAAAAGAAACTTGGTCACAGTCGCGGGGCTGAAAGTAACAAATGAAATTGTTTGAGCTAAATAAAAATAGAAGAAAAATCCTTAAAATCTATCTAGTTTTGGAAGCTCGTTACAACGTATAAACTCTCGGTAATTTTTTTCACGGTATATTCATGTACTGAATCCATGCTAAATATGTTAACCCTCGAATTATAGTTGTTTCCTAGTCTCATAATTTAGTTCTTACTCCAACCGCATGGTGTGGCTGAAATTTACCTCATCTCACGAAATAGACTTCGAGAGCTGCCTTTACCCTTCCTTACCTAGACAAATAACACTGGAAGTTCGCATAGCTTTTCTGAGTTCCGTGTGCCAGCAAATTCTATCATGAACTTCGACAACTGACTTTGAGAAATCAATCTGTGTGTTTTCCCCTCGTTCATTTTATCCGCGAACAGATTTGGATTAATAATTTGGCCCATTTTATTGGACTCTTCCTTGAAGCGAGTAAACATAGTTTTTGGATACGTGTTGCAAGACAATTTACACGTCAGCCCATTTGAAATTCGGAGGGGGAGTAGAAACTTTTTCACCAGACATATATTAAGAAATTAACACAATTTTCTTGCTCATGGAGACCACTAATTTGAACCGTAACACCAAAGAAATGCCTTGGCGTTCGCATGAAGTGAACGTATTCGATTTGCCGCGGTGAATGTCACTTTAACTGCAGCGACGTACGGGCGAGGCTCTTGGCCTTATCACATCCTAGTGACACAAGGTCTCGCATCTATTAGGTCGCGATACGAGCAAAATGAGAGCCTGTTCTCTGGGGAGAAGTCGTGACCATAAAAATTAGTCCTCTGCATAAAAATTTCCTTGTGACCATCACTGCAAGTTGGTCTACTTAACCATTTTATGACGGGCAAAACGAACAAATTTTCTGAAGCGTCCAGTAATTTTCGTTCTGAAGCAAATCGTTCTCGTTTGAAGGACGAGTACTTCAGAAACATGCTGAAATAATTTTAATTTCATTTGCTTTATTTGGTAAATGTTGAGGATTAACCAGGAATCGATATTTGATTTTTCAGTGCCTAAACTTAGTTAATTAGATCGAAATAAACAAGTTTTCTTCTATGCACTTTCCGTCGTAAATAAGTATTTCACGAGTCATAGCGGTGAATTAGTTACCGCATCTCAAGTGTTTGAAGCAGGAAGTAATTCATCGAGCCCGGCGAATGGCAGCGCTGCAATGGAGTCTCGCTTCCAGCGCGCACGTTGTCAAAGACGAAAGTAAATCTACCGCGCTAACTCAAAGTTATTCATTTGACGAAAAAAGTTTATAGATGAAAAGTAGTTTATTTTGATGTTATTACCATGATTCAAGCAACAAATATTTGAAAATCAATGAGTAGCTATTTATCCGAGCGCATTCGTCATCAAAGACGAAACTAAACCTACCGCTATAATTCGTAAAATACTCATTTACGACGGGAAG
The DNA here is from genome assembly GCA_030386875.1 of Morinoia aosen. Classification (NCBI taxonomy): domain Eukaryota; kingdom Metazoa; phylum Arthropoda; class Malacostraca; order Amphipoda; family Talitridae; genus Morinoia; species Morinoia aosen. The sequence goes on from CM059571.1 coordinate 42,201,207, forward strand.
TGCATAGAAGAAATCTTGTTTTTATTTCGATTTAATTCACCATGTTTAGGATTCGAAAAGAGGAAAATCGATTCCCGGTTAACCCTCAACATTTACCCTTTATTTTAATACCACTTTGAACAAGTTTTGCCTCCATCTTTAACATGATGGGGTAGCCCTATAGTTATAATCGTGGAGTTCATTGGATGCATTTGATGAGTTCACCAAAATAAAATTTATTTACCATTTCAAAATTTAATTCATATGGATTTACCTATTTTTAATTTATTCGAAATTTTGCTGTGTCATTGATGATGTGTGCTTGAAAAATTATATAAATGTAATTTCATTCGAAAAACAGCCATTCAACTGAAGCCTAAGGTTACAATGAATTAATGAATGTTTGGTGTTTTTTTCTTCAAACATACAACATATTTCGATTGGCAATTTCCGCGTGAACTTCCACTACCATATCAAAAAATTATATGTCTTAAATAGCTCGGGAATAATAATACCAGTTACAAGCTTAACGACGTAAAGTTTTAAGAAATAGTCTCGTCAAGCAAAATTTTAAAGTCACTCATGTACACGCGGTAGAAGTCTGAATATATTCACTAGCCGAACAAAAATCAGCAACTCTTTGCTCTGCAAGGAATCATTTGCAACTCACGGGACAAAACAGACACACTCACTTGCAAAATACCTCAACGTAGCATCACTTTTACTAAACGACTATACATGTATGGAAACTGCCGTGATAAGTGCGCATTGGGCGTTAATTGAGCGACGTCGCTCTCCACCTGTGAGTCGCAGAACTAGTTAGTTGATCTCACAGGAATTCCAACCCCTATCATGGAAATGAACCTAGATTTCACAGCCAGTAAGAATTCGATTGACGTATTTTTGATACTTGTTTGTCTGCGGCTTTACAAGAGAATCTGCTACGCAACTAGGTTCTTTGAAGCAGCCACGGTCTATTGTTGCTATTGTGTCCAAACATCGGTGTCGGGTGTTGAATTCATGTGCAAAACGCCCTGCATTTTTGCACCCGCATTCACAACTGTGCCCGAAGCCTGAGATCAGATCCATGTACAAAGGCATTCCAGAAATCTTCTCTGGTGTGAACTCTAGTCAATGCTTGTGAACTTGAGACGATCGTCGGTCACTGTGGCCGAGAATGTGAGTTTTTTGACATTTCTTTTAATGGTGGAAATTCTTTCGCGATTTTGAGGGCAGTAATTTTTTATTCGTTCTTAGCGATTCGTTATACGTAGATTTCATCGAGATAGGTAAATTTCATCATACTCATTTCGGCTATAACGCTGAACGTTATCATGATGTCCAAATTATGTCTAAATTCCCATGACAAGTTCTACAGCTGTTGTAAAAAACGTAGAAGTTCACGATGAAAGCCTTCTGAATAATTTGAAATCGTTGGATGACCAAATGGGCCTTAAAAGTTAACGCAAGTATAAGGCAATGTAATATTTCAAAATCAAAAATACGATCAGAAAATCCCCAAGCCCACGCTGACGTGTGCACTGAGACGATATTATCGAACCAGTCGACAACGTAAAAAAACCTGGGCGTTTGGTTTGCAAAAAACAAGACGTTCAAACAACACATGGAAGCAATTCGCAATAAAATTAGTGTAGCAATATTGTTTTTTATCGTATAAAGAACATACTTGACGAAAAGGCTAGATAATTATTAGTAATTTCGTGTTTAGTATTATCCGGTTTGGACTATTGCAGTCTACTCCGGGGAGATATACCTTAATATCTTCAAAACAATACATAAATATATGAACTTCGCAGCCAAGGTGGTGTGCAAGGGTAATTTTAGGAATTGCGATCATGCAATTAACTCTTCTCTTAGAAAAACTCGCCTGAACCTCAGTACCAGATAGATTTCACGTTCAGAAAGCGTGTGTCTGGTTCTCGTCTCTCTCCCCCTCACAGTTATGCCCACGTTGTGAAATTTCTTCCACCCAATATTCCGTACAGAAAACAAATAGGAGAAATGATGTCTTAGTTAGTCACCGTTCATCTGACGTGGGACAAAAAACTCTCTCAGTTTCAGGAGCTCTACTTTGAAACAAACTTCCCAGTGTATAAAAACTCTTGAACTGCAAAATAATTTACTGCGAACTTGACGCAGCCTTTCCCATCTCTGTCATAGCAAATAAGATACAACAACATCTCGTTGCTCTACATATCCCAACTCAAACGTAGCGATCGCCCGTAAGCCTATAGAACTGCTCACTGCTACTTTGCAGTCAGTCTTTCAAACTCTGTAAGGCTGAAATATGTATACCTGAGTTAGATTTTTACTCACTAATATGATTTCGTTTCCCTCGAAAGCGTTGAAGTTTTCTGCATCTCTACATCGCATTTCTTACTAGTCCTACAGTGAAGTCCTCACCCTTAGCCTGTACAGCGCAATCGATTATATAAACCACTATTTGGTTCATTTGTAACCTTTGTGTTGAAGTTTTGAAGTCATTTATTTCTTTTGGGCGATTCGAATTTATCACCGTGTTTTATTTTATCTCATGTACCAATATTACTGCATGTTAATTACTACTAGGAATACCGGAGAATGAGAAACCTAAAATGTTATTATTGTCCATAGACTATACTTTGATTGATTTTTCCGATATATCTGTCAAATACAAGGAAACTAGCTCATTTACGCGTTTAGTAAGCATTGATCATCGGAAAAATATCAAATTATAAGCAATTGTAAGTAAAACAAAAAAACATTCATTGGAGTTTCTCTCATGGAAATATTTATTTCTCACTAGAAAAATGAATATCCAGAATGATACCTTTGTCAATAATACACATGTACTCCCTATATTGCTATTGCCAAGCACAGGCGAAAGTGAATGCAAATATTTCATCAATAAAAGTAAATTATTTACTTTCAATGAGGAACGTTCTGAGACTATATATATTGTTTCCACTCTCCCCATTTGAAGAGCATTTGTCACACTTGCGTAGAGACTGTCATAAGCGTTTCACCCTACTGTGTCCTTTATAGTTCTTCTATTGTACTCATTTAAAAATGTTATCAAACTTAGAATCACTTGCCATGAGAATACATTTTTTATGTTTTTTTGCTCAATCTCTTGCACAAACATTGATGTGCGCTGTTATGAAACCTATATATCTTTATCAACTAAGAAAATTTACCTTAAGAAATTCAAAGCCTCTTACGCATTAACTTTATAAGACATTACGTGTTTTCTTTTCTTATTCATGTCGTATTACGTTATCGTTAGCCTCGTCCGGTAAGGTCTCTTTTCTGACGCTCGTACGTATCATATGTTACGAGAGTATTATTTACGTAGTCAATTTCATAAATTGGTTCAAACGTGTCGTAAAATGTTTCGGTTAGTATTTTGCTACAATCTTTTTCACGTTCCTAACTCCAGTGCACTCTTTTGTGTCAAGTTGGGAACATCATAAATTTGTTGTGTGGTAAAATATTTTCTCCTAGCTACTTATTTGGCATACTAGTTGATACATGAGGACGGAAAGATAGTTCAGAGTTTCAACCACTTATTCTAAGAAGAAGAGATTTTATAAATTCAGCTACATTAATCCCTGATATCACAAGCTCTTAAGCTCGTATTCCAACGTAAGGGCGCACTTACAAGAACGTTTTTAATCAATGCGTTGCCTTTATAATATTTCGTTTTGTATTTTTATCACTTGTATTTACATGCATTGTCAAACTTAGAATAACATAATAAAAGGAATGCATTTTTTCACGTTTGCTTCTGCATCATTTGTTTCGACAGTTGACGTGGGTATCACGATACCCATGTCTATTAAAGAACTGAGGATCATTATGCTAAAACATTTTAAAAGCCAATTCTGTTTTTGTGCCATTTTTATTGTGAAAAATCTTCCTTTTTTTCTTATTCTTTCTATTTTTTTAATTCTTTCTTTTTTCTTTCTTTCTTTTTCTCTTCCTTTCTTTCTTATTCAAGACACTGATCAACAAATTTATTGTATTTCAATGCTTTAAACCAATAAATAAATTAAGTCTGTATGGTGATAATATGATCAAAAGATAAAAAATTCTGCACTAAATAATAATAATATTTCGCCTGAGAAAAATTTCTTTATTCATTGCGCGTCTACGACATATCTGAATAAATTATTGAAGAGCTAATGGTTTCACAATTTTAAGTGTCTGAAAACTATATGTTAACACTTGGCATGCTTGGAAAATATTCGATTGAGAGTAAAGAAGATAGAAATTATTGTATACTCGAAATGCGATAGTAGCTAATTCTCTTTAGATATAGGCTCTTTTTTAATATGAGAGTCAAACATAAAGGAATGGATTGTTCTGATTTCTGTTAGGTACAATGTCCTCAAAAGACGGTTCCGAGATTTCGAAAGTGGAATTTACCTCTCAGATTTATCCTAGAGTAAGGAGACTACGTGTCCTACAAAATGGTGAGCATGATGTATATCTAAGCACCAAACGCTATATCGAATATCAGTATAGACGTTATACATCGAGCGACCAAACGATTTTTTGTAACGTGAAGAATGTAATCACGATTCGAAATATTCATTTCGAAATTTGAATTATCAGAAATAAAATTATATTTCAACTCACATTTCCACTCGAAATTTTGCTGCATTGGCGATGACTTGTGATTGAAAGCAGAATGAAGGGGAGGCTGAAAGGACTTGACCTTCGTTATCAGATGGTCAGTGACCGACATGAAATGCATTGCCTCCGCCCTGCTCCCAACACCATCAGTGACATCGGTCAATCCGAGCGCGAGATCTTGACGCAGGAGCCCTGCGACCAGCGCTGCGACAGCGGAGACCTCCTGCCAGAGGCGGCTATCGACAGCGCTTTATTGACACTTGTCATTCTGCCGCTGACCCTCTTAGCGACCGTGGACCACCGCGTCCTCGTTGAAATTGAACCCTAGAAATCGGGAATTGGATCCTTATGATGAATCGAAAATGGTTTGCTGTACCACTTCGCATTGGAATAATTAAAAGAGTGTTGGAATTATCCCAGGTATTTTTCTGCGTGGTAATTTTGGAATGCAATTTCTAGAAGCTTTTGTGTTCCTTCATAAGGAATAACTTTTCACTTACCATTTTCACAAACGGTGTTTCTACGATTAATGAGTCCGCGCTGCTGTTCTGAGTCATTCGAAACTATTAGCAAAATCTGCAGCTGTCACTCAGCAAATGCTCCAATTCTGCTAATTTCTTATTTTGACAAGGTCATTTCAACTATTCCTGGCAACATACAAAGCAAAGCGCTGCGAGAGGTTGGCTAGGAAACTTGAAAATTCAACTGCTGCTGTGGTGAAATAGAGATGGACACAAACTCGGCTCGCAGCATGTCGGTTGCGTAGAGTGCATGCACCCGAGTCTTTTGAGCCCCTATGAAACTGAGTTCCGTAGCGAATGTACCGAATTCTGTGGATAACCAGAACAGATGCTCGTTAACGACAATCTCAGCGTATTTTTATTATTCGTGCTGTTTGCACCACGGCACAATTTTTTTGCAGACGGGAGAATTTCATGCAAAAATATGGGTGAGGACTGAGGAATCCAACTTGCCCAAGACGGCTCTTCCAACGGTCGCAGTCACCATCACCTTCACATCCTCTGCCATAGAGTACATCAATGTAATGTTATAAAATGAATATTTCAAAAGTCCGAATTCAAGTATTCGGAGATTTGTTTTCATAAAAATTCAATTACGGAGTCACGCACCATAGTGTACATCATTGGCAACAAAATGGAGTTATTAAGTATTTCGGCGATGCTTTCATTTCAAAATTGAATTGCTTGAATGTCATTTAATGAATCTAACTTACTTCCATGTTATTTATGAAAACAGTGGGATAAATAAGTACTTCAAGAAAGTTCATTTATCAGAGCGTTACAAGTGTTTTTGATCACGGGGTAAATAACGAATATTCCGAGATGAAATTGTTGTGAAACTGATATAATCGAATAATTTTGTTGACAATCATTTCATTATTTGTTATGTTATTTGCCTCTTATATGTAGTTGTTTCTCTAAAACGACCCTTTATCTTATCCTTATTTTTCACAGCACTCCTCACAACTGCTAGCACTTTATCAGAAGAGCGAGGAAATATAGTTTGCAGGCACAAAATAGGTGGGTGCGACCAGCGTGTCGGCTCAATAAAGTGGGCGCGGTCTCACCAAACCCACCCCAACTCTGTGTCCATGAGCCTCGAGACGTGACATCATGGAAATTCCGGGGTAGTTCGTCCTGAAGCTTCTAACAGGCGGTAATTGAGTACCTGATAAGGACTGGACTCTTCGCCTTGCGCAGGTTTATGGAGGTCTGCCTGATGAGTGTGACGGCTGGTTCTGACTGTGGGGACGTGGCCCGTCCTGTTTAGTGCCGAGCTGATACGAGTGTGCTTAACTAACAAACCTGGACAGGGTTTTGCGAAGATTTGGAGGGTCTTTTTTACTTGAACCGTCGCTCCTGCAGCTAGACCGTTTTCAAGCAGTGCAGAGTAACTGAGTCGGGTGCTCCGATTCTTTGTATAATGGGCTGGAGGCTACCCATCAACTTCGGCACTCAAGATCTTAAAAGGCTTTTTAATTCAAAGAAGTATTATGGAACATGACAATAATTTATAATATTCTGGCTAGAACGCTCATTCATGGGCGTTTGCATCTCTTAAAAATACTTTTTTTAAAGCATTTTTACTTTTTCTTGAGAGATATTTTGTTTTGTAATTTCTAGAATTTATCGCCAAACGAAATAATGTTTTTTCGCTTCTCAACTCCTTATTTTTTCTGATTTTTTTCAGGATTTGCTTTTCTTTTGGTCCCTCCGATTCGCTCGATAAGAATTATTTGCTGACAAAACATTTCTGAAATCAATCATCACTAGCGGAATCTTTGGTTATCTACAGTATTTGAGCAAAGGTTTAGCGAAAACTGCGTAATACACGGCTCTATGTTGTAGTGACACTATGTGACGCGTTGAGAATAGAATAAATGCGGTAGATCTTGTTGCTGAAATATGTCGAAGATTTTTTTGCCTTTTGGGTGATGGGTAGTACAACTGTGTGCAGAGTTCGATATTTATATGACGATGAACAATTAATCCTTGGCGTCGAGGCAGCCGAGGCAAGTAGGCCTTACGTTCCTTTGTGGTGGAGATAAGACTCCAAAGTGATGCACTAAGAAATCTTTTGTTCGGAACGTTGTAAGCCCATCGGTTGAAGATGCCGCTCTTGTGTGCTAGAACAAAATCAGATTTGTTTATCATTATTGTAATTTCCAAAAAATTAGTCAAACAAAAGCACAAGTAACTCACAATGTCTTCTAACCAATGTTTTACTCATGGCCTCAGAGCGTAGATTTCACTTTTCCGTTTATAAATATGAATTTCCTGGAATAATGTTGTGCCCGCGACGATTGGTGCATAATGTGACGAAATTTCCCCTAAACCAAGTAGCAGAACATCGTGGTAAGGGCCGCCGAACTAATGCAGTGCCCGTTACTGCGTGCTTCTTCGGTAATCTCTCAAAAATAAATAGTTGAAATTTGCATGTTGAATTCCTTATGAGTGCTCGTTATCTGCAAGAGTCACTGAATATTTCTAGAAACAAACCTCGCTTCTTACTCAACAGTTTAACATCATCTGTAGATTGCTTGTTTTGGTGGTATCTCTCGTAGGTTTTTCATTTTTTCCAATTTATGATTTTGCTTTCACTTTATCAAGCTATGACCACTCGGTGTGAATACATTCAACGTGAATTTTTTTCAGTGAGCATTGAAAACATTTGTTTGGTAAACCTCGCTTCATCGGTCTTGAACCAGAGATCAGTTAGCCGAAAGAAAGTTAATCTGGACGGTCCCAGTTTCCCATCTCGATTTCTCCTTATGTTATCAGAAACATTCACAAGCTTTGTCTACTAATTTTCTTTTTCCTTACCTAGGCCACGAAGGAGGTTAGCCTAAACTAGGCTTAGGCTGGCCTCAAAGTAGCCTCCCTGTGAATCGATACAACGAATCTGGAATTTATCCGTGCCTAAAATAAATTTGCATTCGTCCTGAATAAAAAAAAACTTATCCTGAACTATGAGACTCATTTTGAGTTCTTTGCCGAATATCTTCTACATCGGCAAACCAATGCGATGTCATGTGAAATATTATTTTTAGGAACAGAGCAATATTAGGAGGCTAAATTATGAGAATACAGCGGACTTATTTTTTTGTCAAAATCTGTTTAGCTTTCTTCCAGCAGTTTAAAGCTTTTCCATAACACATTTTATTATAGTCGCCTCAAAACGTCAGTGTAGAACTTTGAGTGCACTGTAACACCAGGGGACGCGAAATTTAAACGGGCAATGTCTTCCATGTCGAAAAACAAGACGTGTAGGGTCCTTGTTGCACTTTTAACCCGCGCGTTTTTCGGTCCTTGTGTTTGTGGACTTTCTGCTTCGACGACTGTTTCGCTTCTGGATCATAGCTATAAAACAAGCTTTCATTGCCAGTCATGACCCTGGTTTAATAACTGAAATAATTTTCTTTGTTTGATGCAAGGTCGTTGATCGAAATTATCAGACATTATAAAATACACAAATGAACTTTAATGCACGATTACAAAATGCAAATCCTAGGCTAAACACAACCTCACGATAGAACGCAATTCAGCTTACTGATTTATTAGTGTTACGTGGTAGGACTCAGTCGAGATCGTTGTAGGACTCGATCTTATAGGATATTCAAACGAAGAATTCTGCGTTTTGGATCTAGTAATTTTGAAATGAAACGTGAGTTACTGAGAGCTTATCGTGTATTAAAATCAGTCTAACTAAGTAGTATTCATACGAAACACGTATATCATCTCTGAGTTCAGCTGGCAATACACCCTGCGCCACATTTTTAGCGTAGCGTTTTTAGCTATTCAAAGTTATGAATACGGATGTGAAGTACATGATCGGCGCTTGTCAAGACTTCCAATACATTTCCAACCCATCTAATTTCCATTCCGACAGTAAATGCAGTTAGATCATTACGTTAGAGATTGAGCCGTGTTACGCTACTAGAGTTCACCTAGAAAACAATAGATTTTTAGAAGAAGGTACAGGGTGATCAAACATAAGTGACAATTTTGGATAGTACAAAATCTGTTGAACTAGGCAAAAAACTAACATGACCAACGTTTTTCTAGCTCTCCACATAGGGAGATTTTATTATTCAGTAGATATGATAACGGACGCATGAAATATGTTGCTGTCTTTGTGTCATTTAATACAACTCGATTTTAAAAAGGGCTGCCCCTGCACACCAGAAGTTCAGCTTGAGAAAAGATTCTCCCGTCTCTGCCGAAAAATCCAAGTTTATCATTCTGAAGTATGGAGAAGTCAAGTACACTGCAGCAATAAAGAGGGTTTTTGGAACAAAGCTCTACCCGAAAAATCCTTGTAAGGTTACAAACCAAAAGGCATTTCAACGAGTCATCGGAAATGCCACGAGGAACCTGTCGATGACCTAATACTTAAATACCAGAAAACAAATACTGAATAATTTACACAAGAGCCATGTACATTAAGAACATATAACATTCCATTGCGAAGAAAATTATTTAATTATCGTATTTCAATACCAAACACATTAATTGCCCACAGAAACCTGAACTGTTCTCCAAAAATCTTCCTTCAACGTGTATTCCCAATCAATTTCGTAAATGTCTTTTTTTTATAATCCTCCACAATTAAGGTCTCGAATGGGTTCAAATCGAGAGAGCAAGGTGGCCATACCATTTAACCCTTAGCAACGAACCCCAGCGTGGCTAAAAATTTCGTGCGCTTCGGTATAATTTAAACGGTCCTATCAAGTCGATGCCAACTATTCCTGCTCAAATCATCATACCCCCAGCTCGCAGTCGGCGACGAAAACTACGAGACGCGCTTAGCCACTTCTGACTCAGCCTCTCCTGTACCGTCAAGCCCGGCCAGAGTTGCTCTCGTCTCATTCTTCTGTGAGGTTCACTCGCTTCATGTCAGTCGTCACGTACATTTCAACCCATTCCATCAGTAATACCTTGTGTCGAGGGGTCATGGGAGGTCGTTTATTTCCTGTGCATAATGTTCTCCATACATCTCTGGGTTAACGGCATCGCGTGGATTTGGAAACAAATGGAGCATTAGGTTGCTCAAAGAGTGTTTTGGATGTGTGACCAGGTGTTTCCAAGAAATGCCTCTTGACATTAGGTAGATCATGGTCAGTGACAGACTTCAAAATGCCATCATCCGACATGTCTTCCTCAGTGAAGCATAAGCTAATATCTTTTTACTATAGCGACATGACGCCCCATGGAATTGGCTATCAAGTTTGGATGGGTACCATTCTTGAGGATAACCCCTCCTTTCAGCCTCCTTAATATCGTTGCTCTTCCCCATCGTAGAACGTTTTCTCCAGCAGCTAATAGTGTAGCTCGTACTAATTCAGTTACGTATATCTGCTTGTCACGCATGAGAGCGTATTTTGAAACATAGTACGTATGCCGGTACATCATAGTAGATTCAACACAGAATTCACACGCAACTTTCTTAAATTGCAATAGCTAAATATTTTTACTCCGAGGACCGAGGACCGAGTGGTACGAGGTGTAGTAAATTTAAAGGGAACAAAATTCGAAAAAATAGTTTGCCTTGAGTTCCCATATGAGGTTATATCAGTTGTGTTGTTTAAGAAAATTGATAATGCAAAATATTACCAAATTTTTCGTAACTATATTGTCTTTCAAATAAATAATAATATACTCTAACATTTCTTGAAAAAGTGTGTATATTCGTAGGAGTTTATAGATCGTAAATATATTAGTTATAGATACATAAAATGTATGATGTAGGGTGCAATTATATAGAACATAGTTTGGAAGAAAAATGGTGTCAAACATAAAATATCTACACGATGTTTACGAGGCAGAATTTGTGTAGCGACGCTCGGCGTTGCTGGAGTACATGGAGACTGCTGCTCGGCGACTCATCATTTACGACTCGGAAGAAAGTTCAATTAAATTGAACAATGAGTAGGTGTTACTCGACCTTAATGTATCTCATGCTCTCCATGGGGGCTCATACGCAGAATACATCATGACTTGTTACTTTACTGGTACTGTCGTCGGAACATTCCTCATCTTCTCTCTGTTTACTCTATGAATGATTTCTTCGAACCACTCACACAATGTTTTGAGACTCCACTGCAGAGTATAAACCGGAATTTGCCAAAGGCTTGCAATTTTACCCATTATTTTCGACCATGATGTTAGTAAAATAAGTGGAGCTCGTTATTAAGATTGTACTCGACTGTACACCCTAACACGGGAGGCCCGAGCTTACTGGTTCTGTAATCACTGATCTTATCTCATTAGAGTATCTCACTGGATAGATCATGTTCGGATGTCCTTCTTAATGAGAGCTTAGTCCATTAAGCAACACATAATCAGCCCTTAACAAGCCCTAACAAGATACCATCATGATTTTTTGAATTGATTTTGTCTTACCTGCAAAACACATCCCTACACAGCAAAAAAATATGGTAAAAGAGTATAGCAGCGAATTATATGGGTAGGAATATTCAGAATAAGATGATATTCATTCCATGCATAATTGATGACTTGTGGTGCAAGATATTTTACGTGCAATAAAATTTGAATACTAGAGTCAAGTCATTGAGTTCGAAAGAAGCTGGTGACGAACACTGATGCCGGGTGTCAATGCTATGATGAGTGGAATGAACACACAGATAAAAAATATTCGACCTTTTAAATGAGCTCAACTGTCGAAATCCATACCAATTTTTTTTTGTTTAGCTGTGATCGAATTGCAATAAATAATTAATTTGGGGAAACCATTTCATCTTTTTCTAATAGATTCTCAATTGAGCTCCCAGTAGAAAATTTCCTAACTACAAAAAAGTGTAATAAACCATCAGAATTTTCACAAGGAAATTTTGAGCATTTATACTTGAGAGTAAAATCAGCCACGAAGAGAAAATGGGCAACTTGTTTCTTATCAAGCATCGGCGACTTGAATTTGACAATCGTGGTGAGCAAGTAGACGTTCGGTTTACACCTCTCAGCGATTACTGAGATGAGCGGTGTGATGCACGTCCATGCCGCTCTACCTCTGTGAATGGATGACACGTCGTTGCGGGGAGAAGGTCCTTGACATGGATCTGCTGTATTGAGTGGCTCTACAAACAAGGCAACGTTTGAACGCCCTCTGCCGCAGTAGAATACACGCGTCAATCACAGAGGAGAGGCACAGGAAGCTCACATCGCTTGGGTGGAGACTCCCACCCCTGCTATCGTAAAAAGTTTCCGATGTCAGACGAGGGCTCTAACTTGCTATTGCGGTGCTGTGAAACAAACATGTTGTGCTGAAGTGAAGCGGTTCACAACGCTGTGAGCTGCAGCATGATCATCTCATTTGAAAATTGAAATTTTAACCATGGTTAGATCCATTAAAACATACTGTGTTAACAACTAAAAATGAGTTAGTCGAAAGTAAATGTGAGTGAATTGTAAAATTTTCCAAAGTCCTCCGAACTCTTTAATGGGTAGTTTTACAATTGAATAAAAAAATGTCCTCCAGACAAACAACCAGTCAACTAATTCCTGCCGGAATGAAAGAGACTCAATATGTCAGGTTTAGGATTGGTTTACTGCTAGGTTATGTATAAGAATATTAAACTCAGAGGGCCAAAATTCGGAGAAACAGCAGTAATTTGGTTTGAAACCAAATACTTGCTAACACAGATCACTTTTCATTGAGGGGAATCTACTAGCTTAGTGAAGTAGGAATCATTCAGTTGACTTATTTTTTAAAAGAAAAATAGTAAGCGATGTGAATGAGAGTTCTTCAGTTTCATTCGTCCCCGGAGCCCATTTCCGTAACGTTGCGGTGAGTCTTTTTCAGCGGTTTTCTAACTGAATTGTTTGAGTAGCCAGACCGTGACTGCGAAGCGGGGAAATACAGCCAATGACGGCGGTATACTAACTGCATACTCACGCTCTATTCAAAACTGGCTGCTCGTTAAATTTCCTAATTAGGTTTTTCAAAGGAGTCGGAGAGAAGGGATTTTGGGCGAGCTCTTCACACCCGCAACACATGTTCGTTTACACCTTTTCCATGGTTGAATACAAAGGTGTTTTTTGGCCGTCCGAGTGGAGGGCGGTCGTCTGTGCGGACAGGCACCCTGCGGTGAAGGCAGCCCCAAAGTAGACAGTTGACGGACGCATGACGCCTTTCCACAAAGCCCCAGTCAAACAACTACAAATCCCAGGCCCAAGATTAGGACGCAGCCTGGCGGGTCTAATCAAGAGCCTCTATAGACATCACAAAAGGTGGGTGAAGAATATCCGGTCAGATGACATAGCAGGCTGTCCTCGACTGCTGCGAGCAACAAAGGGACGACATGACAGCCTCGAGTTTATTTTTTTAATGGCAACATAATTACAGCTGCTGTCACAGATTTACTTTTGTCTTTTGTTCGCACTGCTCAGACAAAATTGTTTTTCAGATTTATCCGAGTGAAGGTTATTTGATGCAATGCGAATGAATTTACATTCAGAGCTCACACTGCCATACCCTCTGAATAATTATATGCACGGGAAAAGTAATATAATTTTTTAGCCCACAAGCGTTAACGATAGATATTGAAACTAAAAACACTTTAGCGAGAAGTTTTTAGCTTCAGATGTTGTACGTAAAGTTTTCATTATAGAATACTCAACAAAACAATAATGATGGTATCAAATTAGCACCACTCCATTTCAAGATCAGTAGGAAAAGTGTTCAAATAGTTTTACTTTAGTTTAACGTACATTCCATGCTTGATGAATAGGGACAAATGGAGCTGAAGTGCACTTTAGTTTTGACATTATCACCAGTGTTTCACTTAAAAATGCATCACTTTTTAGAAATTTATGACGTTCCATGCAGTAGATCCTCTTCAATCCTCCTCTTCAATTTCAATTCAATTCCGTCATTCGTGGCTCATCGATTCATTCCAATGTAAAAGCTGTCAGTACATCTAATAGTGGAGAATTATTTATTTTTTCCTTTATTCATTGTTTTCATGGCGACCAAGCAGAGCTTAAGTGACAGCAAATATGCTTGGATAATTAATGATTTTGAAATAGAGACGAGCTGCTATCCCAAAGTTTCCAGACTACGCAAGTCAGCGTGTCGGTGTTCGATTGCGTAATATCTGATCCGTCAGTGGCTGAGTTTCGTTGCATGGTTCGGTAGTCTTCTGTCCACGAATTCTTTTAACGAGTCGTGTTTGTTGCCGTTCATTTGTGAATTTATGATATTGCTGAATAATTCGAGCAGAAAACTTGAACCAAAAGTTTGCAAATCACTCTACCCTCATCTCCAGGGTCATAACCAATGAAGGAAGCTGGTTGTTTGGCTATGACTCAGAAGTAGAAACAAAACAACAGTCATTACATTCGGAAAGTTCCAGATCAAAGAAAGACCAAATCAAAGTTGCAGGTTAGAAATGTGATCGTGTTTTTTGTCTTCAATAGCATTGTCCATCATCAGTGCAGCTGGCTAACATTTCACGCTAGAGAAGAAAATAGCTTACCGGCTGTCAGTGAGTTAATTTTTTTTCAAATGGTGCTATATACGTATTGGATTTATTGGATACTGTATGCTTTCACTGACATCTTTTCCGATTGATTTAATTTCCATTACAAGGTACCAGATCTTCATTTTTCATCAGCTGTCCGTAATACATCAGTATTTATTTAACGACTTAGTGCTGCGAGAGCCAATGCTAGTGTTTACCGCTGTATATTCTCTCAACAATTCTAAATAGTACAGATAATTTATCACTTCGTTTACAGATATGAGTTGATTTAAATAATAGGTACCTTCTTTATTTCTATAAATAAGAAACCTCTCGTAATAATTTTATGCAGTGGTCTTTTTATTATTTCTAATGGACTTATCAAGCATTATCGTGTTAGTCTTGCATCTACAATCAGTTTACTATGACGTGATCATGAAGTTATTGTTCGCGTAAATATTGTTTTATTACAAAAATTATGTTTCGAAGAACGCAGGTTAAATTAAATAAGGTGCTATATACACGGCACGAGAGAAATCATAAAAAAGGCTTTCATTCATAAAGCAGTAAAATAAAATATTCGATAAAAGTTGAGCGAAAAGTAGAGTTTGATAAGTTCAGACTGAGTAATGCATTTGACAAACACAAACTGGTAAGATAGTGAACACCGTGAAGCCGTCCGGTAAAAATTCCTTGGGCTGAGATTCCCATCTATCAGGATGGGGCTTATTTGATATAGTTGACTTATTAAACAAATGTCGAGGACAAAAATCAATAATAAAATTATTCAGGACCTACAGGTACGTTATCATGAACCCTTGATTGAAACGTTGTCAGGCCAAAACAAAAAAATTGTTCAGTGCTATCTATATTCGAGAGTTTTTTTGTCAGTTTTTTATTTCATGTAACCTGAAGTCATTAGCTAATTTGTAAAATTACAACAAACGATTACTCCTCTAAAAAAGTACCTTCGACCATAAATAAAATGAACAAAAATTCGCTTCAAATTGGACACGTATTTTTGGATTTGAACTCACATTCGTTGTTAAAATTTACGCCTACCTTTGAAGTATTCGGATGCAGAATTGACCGAGGTGTAAGGCCGCTGTTGTAATAATCTCCAGACAAAAATATTTAATCTCCTAGTAAAGCTGCTCCTAATGATCCCGCGCTCAGTTTTCTCTATTTTTGATGCGAAATTTTAAAACTGGTCTTCCGTTAACAAATAACTGAGCTTTCCACAGAGGAGCATTGCCCTTTTTGTAGAACTGTCCTGCATAACAGGTTTCTCAGGCTGTTTCAAACGTCAGTGACTAACGAAAAATCTAGAGGGTTTGAGCTCAAAAAAAAAAGATGAACCGAATTTATTAAGGACGTTGTCACGAAATCGTACCATGTACATGAAAACAATGAGGAGTTCGCTAATTGCTCACGCAGGGCAGCCAGACGATGTGACGAGATATGTTCGAGTTTTAGCGACTCTAAAGGCTTATCAGATCAGCAATCCAATAAAGGTGTGTTGTTTATGTGATTATAAAACTGGGTTAATCTCGTTCATTTGCGCGATTACTTACCTTTACCTCCCCCAGTCCGTTGGGGCACGGGTTAACGATGTTCAAATGGTCTGAAACTTTACCAGTATCATTTTTTCTATCAACTTCGCCTTTTTAGGGGGTCCCGTCAAGAAAATTATGTGAAAAAAATCTACCATATGAGTACTGGCCACCCTACTCCCCCACTCTCCTTGCATTGATAACTTTCTTCTGCATATATCTTTTCCTGATAAAGTCTGCATTCATTTAATACATGCATTTTACGAAGAATGTTTCCCAATTTTTCTTCTGAAATTATTATTCATAATAACTAGAAAATATTAGTTACAAAAACAAACTGTTTCAAGTGATAAAAATGTACGCAGTCTAGCTGAATACAAATCTCTGACACCTGTGTCAGTAACTCAGTCAGATTGAGGGTGTGAGCAATGGTGTCGAACAGTGACAGAGAGTGAAGGTAAAAACGTAAACAGACGATCTCGCCGAGTAAGTTCTTTAAAAAGCGTTCTGCGAGCCAACTGCACACAGCAACGTAGCACACAGGATCGCCTGCCAAATGTTTCGGAAGAAAGGTATAGTAGTAAGTAGTAACGTATTGAAGCGAGAAAAGTAGTACAGAAAAAAATGTACATCATCCGCACAGAAATATGCAGGAGTTTCGCGAAAAATTTGTACACAATCATGACCATAAGCAAACAGCACAAATTCGCTTCTGCTGCTGGTCCAATATTTTTGCGTCTTTTTTTCAAAATTCACTTTACCGTGGACTGGTTTTGAACAAATAATTCAAAACTTTTTGTTACAAACGAGATTGCAATGATGCATTAATGAAACTTAGCAAATAAATCACGTTCAAACACTTTCACTTTAATTTTAAAATATTTATCAGAAGTCACTGATTTACGTTAGAGAGCTGAATTCTTTAATTTTTTGCTCAATGCAAAATTAACATAACGTGAAACTATTTGCCTCTCTTCACAAGCATTGCTTTGATTTGAAAATTTGTGTGCCCCATTCACCATAGCAGATATATTTCCATGCTTATGAAAATGGCTGAAGGATAATTGTGTAAGTTTTTTCACTTTGCTCTCACTTCGCTGCCTCTCGACGCGTATGCTTATGATCGACGCATCAAAGTCCTATAAGCGTAAGTGATCTGCGAAGAATTTTTGACAAAGAGCGTCACACTCACGCATAGACACTTGCATGAAAGCAAACAACTCGACTATGAGCCATAGACCTTTCGCCGCGTTCCCTGCGAGAAGCATAAACGTGTCGACCCAATAAATGTCGCTGATAAATGCAAGTAATGACCCCCTGGAGTCAAACAGCACACAGATCCTTAATTGCTCGTGTTCCTCACTCCCCTACTACAACGCGCTTCCCTTTCACTCGAAGTGCGGGGGTAAAACCCCAATGCGTACTATGTCTAGTTCATGATTAGCTATAGTGTTTCTCTTTCACAAATGAGAGTCTCTCGATTTTAGGGCTGTAACTGTCAGTCTTTCAATGGGAAGAGCATTTCAAAGAATTTAATTGGTGTCATCAACTTTACTGTATCTTATTGTATTATTGAGTTTTTATAAGATCTTCAATTTCTTTGGGGAGTAATTTGCCATAATAAGATTATTCCTACATTACTTCTTTTGAATATCAGATTTTAAGTTCAGCACACAAAAAAATTACTCCTTACAACGATTAAAAACGAGCGACTACATAATATTTGAAGAATACATTTGCGAGCGTTTTAGGCAACTTGCATCATTTTGTTAGAAAAATTGTCAATCGCGGTTATCTACAATTCTCCACCTCCTACAGTTTGTCCCTCTTCAATAACTAAATTAACTCTATTCTATCACCCAATGCCTATTGAATTATTATTCATGCTTTTTTAGCCTCTATACCAACAACACCGGCGCTCAACCATGCTATACAACGTAAGATCTATTTGGAGTCCATCATAATCCCAATTTATGGGAACTTGAACCGACATCAACACCAACACAAACATCACAGAAAGAGACTTGTTAGATGACTGCTGCCATTGAATGAAAACTTTATGTCTGAAACATTTTAAATGATGCACAGGAGAGAGTTATTTGATACAAAACATATATCAGAATGATTTTTTATTTTTATGTATGTAATTGCTCCATAACTCATTTTGGGTGAAATTTCGAGGGGCTTCAAATGGGTCTTTTTTATAAGTAATGTTCTGAAGAGCTCGCTGCTCTGACAACGTTATGATGTCTTTTTCCTTCAACCCAGAGTCTGCCATGAGTAATACATGGAGCTTTTTAATTATTTTTTGTGCAATATGGTTTAAATATCTAGATTCTGAGTTGCCTCAAAAAATAAAAAATAAATATCTCAGGTTTGTACGCTACGATGAGCTGTGCAAAAACAGCATGAATTGTTGTCGGGAGATTTTAACGCGCCCCAGAAAAGGACCTCGCTTTAGGTCTCTGTAGATACTCGAGTGTTTCCAGGGAATACCTCACAAATTTAGAGATGGTGAAGAGATGAGAAGTGAAAAGACAGGTACGCGGGACTAAAAATAAGTCTCCATAAGGTTTGAGGTACATGTTTATTCATTTTGAGTTAACTGACACAGTGTTAAGAACCGGAATGCGTGATAGATAGACTGAAAAGGATCGAGTATGATGTCCATTTGCTCATGAAATGCGAAATATTTTCATCCTATGAATTAAAAATCAACTGCATTTTTTTGTTATGTCTTCACTCATTCAAATTTTACGATGAAAAAGTAATTTATATCATATTTTAGCCCTCTCTCATTTAATTGTATCTTAACTTGCAGGCCTCTCTTGTAAAGTAAGAGATTAGTTCAGTCCCTCGAGTATTCACTTAAGTCTGTTACTGTCGCCAACCAATTCTTAAGATTACAGGCGAGTACAAAGAGCAATCACTAAAGCCATATTCATTACTGTAAATAGGGTTGTAAAGTTTCAAGGGCTATTAACCACAGGTAGATCAGGGAGTGAAACTGCCAATAAAAACACGTTCCCTAATCACCTATATGGCCACATACAAAGTGTTTGTTATCCGCTGAAGCTTGTTTGACTAACATGCCTTCGATAAGAGCTCGACACCTCTAATAAGAAATATCAGAGAGGCCAGCCTAACACGGCGCCCCTACCTGGACCACCCAGGCCTTATCACTGAGGCTTGTGTCGGGACTTAGAGTGAGATAATCAGACGTCAGAGCACACTAAGGCACCTGCACATCACTCTACTCCTTTTGGAAACTTTCCTCCCTTTGCTTCGGAGACTATCACTGAATTTACGCATGCACTTTTGGTAACAACCAGAAAGTGTTTTTATTTAAAGCTAAAAATTGAAAGCTCATGCAGCGAATTCATCGAATGTCACTGGAAACTATTTCTAGCGATTCACACTTGTATCACTTTCATTCACTGAAATTCATTAAAACAAGTTCTTAATACGGTGAAGAGATCTACACTAATTTGTTTGAAAATGTGGAAGGTTATATTTTTTTGCAAATAAAATCCAGTCAGATAATTTGAGCAGCGATTAAGTTTCCTGTAAATTCACTTATGAACAAGGAAATATTTGGAACAACGAAGAAAATATGATTGGAAAAATTTCACGTCATATGCCCAAATTAGATTCAATTGCAAATTTGAGGCAATGAATTTAAAATGATTTTTGCACAAAGGTTCGGTAAAAAGCAAAAATTAAAATACTGTTTTTGTCCATTTTCCCTTTTTTGAAGTCGTTATCAAACAAATAAAGCATTAACCAACACGCTTTTACGAAATAGAACTCCAATGTCCTCCAAAGTTTCATTCAATCTCTATTCTCGAGGATACATAGTATAATGAAAGCTCATAATAAATGTTGAACATTTCTCACATAAAATCAACGGTCTCTCGACGACCAAAGTCTTGAGTCTTGTACGTCAGTGATTTTATTCTTTCTTTCTTCCACGGAAATAATGCTTTAGAACAATAGCAACTAAACAGATAAATAAATACTGCAATTTGTTCGTACACAAAAAAACTCCTCTTGGTGACTTGTTTTTATGTTTTGCGCGGCAATGAGTTAGTCCATCTCTTTCCCAACGGAATAATGCTCAGGTTTTACACTTCCATCCTCCATTGCCATCGGTTCCAAGTTCCAAGTTAGGGGAAAATCGTAGTTACCAGTTCCCGAGCGTGTGCCGGTTTTTGCATACCTTGAAGTCACGTACCCCGCTGGTATTGGTCATCCTGTCTCCGGCGAAGCCTTCGAGAAATTTTCAGCTAGCAAAAGCACGTGTTTTCGAGCCCGTGAAGCGCGTTACACGACGCCACCCTCAAGCTTTATTGTTCCGTATCTCTCGCAAGCAAGCCAAGGTTTTGTGTCACCTGACGCTTCCTACAACCTTAGTGCATGGCGCGACGTGCAAACCGAGACAAACATATTATCAACGGACGTTTCTATGCAAAGAGGCTCATTGTGAAAACTGAATATCTCTTTCCTCTCTCACCAAGTTTTCAACGTTGCTCACAGACAAGTTGTGTTACTATAAAAAAATGCATGCTGTCTTGCAATTCATGGAGTAAAGTGTCTGTATTATAGTTCATTTGAGAGAAGACGAATGATGTAACAAGATTGACTAGTCATGCTGAACAGTGCAGTGTCGTTGTCTCAGACGATTCACTTGAAAGTTTCTGCCGTGATGCAAACCCAGCATTTTAGAATCGTTGTATGTTTAAAGAAGAATCCAATTCTAAATAACTCAGTTCAAATGCTTAAACAGATATCAATGCAGGATTTTCAATTTTATCTTCTGACATTATGAAGTTGTGAATTTAACTGTCACTAGGATTTTCTGCCTTACGTAATACTGATTACACTTTGTGTTTTCCAAAAATGGTGATAGAACTGGGCTCTGAAAGGTTTTTCGAAAAAAAAAATGAAAAATTTAAGACATTTTTCACTTTCAATATTTTTTCAATATAAATGATCAGCGTTCTGTTGAAAGTTTTATTCATGTACTTTTTTTTCCACTGACTAATTGCTAATTGTTCAGGTCTTAATTAACGATTTTATTTTGACCGTAGTTTAATATCTTATGCCACTGTCTTTTTGGCGTCAAATTCAGATAACAGAAAATAACAGAAAATATCAGCTTTTTCATGGATGGTATTATCCCCATTGTGGAACACGACCGGATACTACCGCTGAAACAGGTCAAGTAATGCACATTGCAATTAGATACTCCACTCATTTCTTCATTGCCTAACAAAAAACACTTTCTTTGGAACTCCTCTTGTAAAAACAATTATTTACCGCTGCGGGTTTAGTATCATTTAAGGTGATAGAATATCGGAAACTCAATTGCTTTGCTGTCAATTTTCATTCAGCCAATTTTTAAATGGCTATAAATCTCCAGTTGGTTTGCTTGGTACATCCTTTCTCTCTCTCAAACTTTCTGCTCATGTGTAGATGGTGTCTTTCGTACAACGTTTCCAAATTGCAGTTCCATTTTCAGAAAACCCTTCAGTTTTATATTCCTTCATTGTTATTCTTGCACTTCAGTGCAGCAGCTCAACATGTGTGACCCTAAAATAGAGATTAAAGGGTCAGCAGGTGACATTCTAGCGTCCGGGAATTGGACGGAGCTCCAGATAAAGCACGAACCTGATGGTTTCTCTGCAGAGACACTGACTGCAGTTGTTATTTTGACACGAAAAATATCCCTCGTATAATTTTACGAGACATTTCTGTCAACACATTTGTTCAGTAGCGTGTAGAGTTTTGAAAAGAAAAATACTTGCATGCATCACATGCCGTAAAAATTATCGCGCCTTTAGGAATACAAGCACAATTCACCAGCTTCGATCCATGGGATGTAACATCAATAATTGTTGTGCTCTCAGTCCGGTGGAGTCTGGCACTCAATGTATGTGAACATCTGCTGGGGAGACAGAGGTACAATACCTAGTTATTTTGGCAAACAATTAAGGTTTTGAAATCACTAAACCGAAGAACTTTCAATAATTGCTATTCAAAATTTGTTCTCTGATATAAAAATTCAATTTGAATACACTTAATTAGGTATAGTTTTTTACTGAGGTTAATTACTGATCTAAAGACTGTTCAGTTAGCTAAAAGTATCGTTTGTTTATTCTACTACAGCAGCCATGCATGCAGTGCTCCATCAAACAATATTTGAAGAAGCTTTTACCCGTACAATTGGCAACAGGACATGTAGCAACGAGACTCTTCTAGTAAGTTTTCAAAGCTAAGGTGAAGCAAGTGAGCAGAAATGTAATGACGCATCACACAGAGGAAACATTAAATCAGAGATTAGCTCCGATGAACTGATCAAAGAAAGTCGTTTGAGTGTCAGATTTTGTGTTGCGGTTAAATTTAGACAACCTTTTAAAATTTGATGATAAAATATTCTCAATTAAGTACGTTCTAGTATAACACCGTTTTAAATAAAAAGAGAAATGTCTAGGTTCAACACGGTAACTCACAGAAATATTCTCAGGATAACAATATTTAAGAAAGTTAAGATTTTTAAACTTTTGTTTAACTGCAAAGATCATTCACAAAATAATTCTCAAATGAAAATCCGTAAAACGTAGAACATGGAAAAGAAAAGAATAGAACATAGAAAAGAACAGAACATCGAAAAAATGAATCGAAGGACGACACTGACTGCAAAGCGATAGGTAATTGAGTATCATTGTCTATAAGCTTATGTTTCAAAATGGACGGCGATAGCAACGCTCAGATGCAATTAAATAATTAATATTGCAATTATTTGAATTTGAATATGGTAATAAACTCAAATAAGTCTTTCTAATCCAATAAAGAAATTACCCTCTCATTGTTTGTAAAATATCAGTGTCAAAATCCGAGAGATGTGATGAAAACACTTTAAAGTAATGAAAACACATGAAATTATTGACGAATATAAGTCGTAACCCCTTCGAGCATCAATCTAGTAGTTGATTAATTTATTACCCAATAAAAACTGAACAACCCAACGCTGGAGAAGATTTCGAATATTGATCTTGGGGAGCCAAGAAAAATCAATACAAGTAAGTAAATAATCTTCACGAACTTCAGCAATTTAAGGCATAGGGACATCCATAAAAAATTATCAACACTAAGCAAGGGAGAAAAAAGTTCGTCAAAATTAGTAAGCGACATTACCTTGTCCTCAAAACAATTTAAATATTCTGTGGTATTTTTACTGTTCGTAATTGGGGCAAACTTTTGAATTGGATATTTGGAAGAAATAAAGCTAAAAATCAATGTTTTTCAAGCGTCAAAGATTGAACGAGGGAAAATCTGTGTTTTATATCAGGTAATGAATTTTCAGTAATGAGCATAAAATACAGCGTCAGAACCCGAAACAATGTTTCATGATGTTTATCGGTTATTAATTTTGGATTTTAACGCAAGACAAAAGTTTTTCCCTTCGTCGTCCTATTGAATTTTGGAACTGATTCCATAATGATTTCGAATTAAGCATTTTATCGAAATGAAAGAGAGTGGAGCGGGCAAATGCTTCTAATTACGGTACATCACTTGCGAATCTGCCTTTATCGGGCCTATTTAAGAGATGATGATGCTCCAGTAAGATGATAAGTTCTTCAGAAGTTTGATTTTTGCTTGTTTAAAAATACCAGAGCAATTTCTATAACTGTTAAAACAGGAAAATTTTCTGGCTTATCACGAATTGTTTTCATGATACTGACGAAATCCACGCGGTATTACTTGAACGCTGTGCCCGTTCGAGTTCGCTCTTTTTGGATTCCACGGTACAATTCGTTCCATTGCATTTAGTAATTATTTGCATGCATGAAAATTTGCGACTGATCTGTCTTATCTTTTGTGATTTTACGGAAGCTGGAAATGGCCGGAGTAGCATTTATGTTCTTTTGCAGAGCGAAAGTTTTGTTAAATATCTTGAAGAACATTGTTTCAAAATTTATCAGATAAGATCATTCCATGTCAAAATTTATTTGCTAATTTTAGTCTGCGCTGAATGACAGTTTTCCGCGCGAAAGTGATAAGTGAGCTATTTCTCTCTGAGAACAGCCTAGACTTAACGTTCTCCAATCGTAAAAAGTTAGCCTAAACAGAAAGGCGTATTGAAGCTTCGGAAATTTATGTTGACTTCGAGGTAAAGCTTCTTTGGCTTCGCCATTACTCGTTTCAAAAGAATCGCCTGTGCAACAATGATCGGGTCTACGGACCATGAAGGGGACTCCTTTAGTCTTCTTTATTAAGCTTAGCTAAATAGATTGGTTCTGCTTAAATTGCCGCGCTGTGACCAACGAGGTTTGAGACTTAAGACCGACACGTCGAGCTTCATTCAGGTCCGCGCTCTCGCAGCTTTCTGGCTCGAGAAACTCACTTAGGTATTCGGACCACGATGCTGTGCTTAGAAATGCTGAAACATGTTGCGAAGAGGCAATTCATTTAATTTTCAGCGACGTATTTTCATGAATTATTCTTATTTTAATGCCACAGTTGGCAAAATTTTTGCATACGTCATAAATATACACTTAAAATGTTTTTAAGTACACTGATTGCGAATTTTAACGATATTGGATGAGCATACTTCTAATGAAAAATTTTGAAGAATTTTGTAATTTTACTTATGTAAAATCAAATGCACTGATGCTCGTGCACCGCAATGATTGATAACTGCGAATGTGATTTTTTTTATTTTACAGTCCTATGGTGTCGACCGGTAAGAAAAGTGGGTAACAGCCCGAGGATTGGCAAATTGAATCATTTCCTTGTTATTTTCTATTCTATTCTGTAATAATTTCGCAAATTATACTTCCGTTGATGGTTTGTGCGAATATTTTGTACCAATCTCGACGTTCACTGCTAAGTTCAAATAACTTCTGCAATTTGAAAAGACCTCAGTTATATTCTGGCCGAGCTCGTTTCGTCGATTTCTTTGTGACGCAAAATGATCCCATAACGCCACGGCTGACCAACTGCGATTCGCCGGTGCGGAAAAAAAATGTAAAAAGCTGAGATACAATATTTACATCGGAAATTTTGAAAGTGGTCGCTGGTGATTTAATAGCGCATCTGTTAAGCCAGAAAGTGTGCACTCGCAGACGAACCGGATCTGCTTCATTGATGGTACACCTTGTATTTTTCTAGCAGCCTGACGTGTGTTCTTAAAATTCATACAATAATTTAAGTGATGTGAATTATACAAGAGTTTGTGGTCAAAATTTAGTTTCATACCGCAAGTTTGTCATCTTTCTAAAAATAAATCATTCTTTTCTAGTACGGCACATCCTAGCAGTAAATAATTGAGTATATATTTCATTTTTCTGCTACACGTACACAACGAATTTCACGTGAGTTGTAAAAAAATGACTCACTCAAATCCAGATATATTCGCTTTGAAGGTTCAGAAATCGTTGTCGTACTAATTTATGATCTCGCACCTTAGCTAGTACATGCGTACATTCATGAATTAGTACATTTGCATTTTAATATCTACTAGATATTAAACAAGCATTTATAACCAAGAAGAAACTTCTTCCTTAGCTGTGCAAAATTTATTGTTAAAAAGAAAACTCGCTGCAACTTCAATTAATTGTGTTATTGAATGTCGACAATGTTTTGAACAGCTATAAATACAAAAAATGGGGATGGCGGAAATCGGAGGCAAGGTTAATGTGAGGAAATGAAATAGAAGATCGGAAAACAACGGTCGAAACTTTGTGCGTGCAAAAGATGAACTTAGTATAATCGAGGTAATTATCGATATTAGCACGTACTATCAAGAGGAATTAAGATTTTAAATTAGTTTTAAACGAGATGGAAACCGGCGAAACAGGAGAACTATTTGGATATTTTGAAAGCAGAGTGCAATGAAAAACAAAACCTCTCCTAATCTTCGTCTTTGTGAAAGAGCTTCATGCAAACGTGAGAAAACCAGCACATCTAAAGTGTTTAAAGTAACGTAGATTTATAAAAAGTACCTCAAAAACAAAAACTCAGCTGTGTTGTTAAGGTGGAAAATCGTGGCGACATTAAGTATTAAGGATCTCTGGCATTAATCGGACGAGTGGGTCAAATAGACACGACAACCTAAGTCGCAGCATCCAGGCTACGGTCGCTAAAAAGGAAAAATATGACTAAATTCTTTACCAAATGGGACATAAGAAGTACAGGAGATTTTTACCACTCAAAGTACACTTGAGCCGCATTTAGAAGAAATCGTCCTGCAGGAGACATATCAAATCTGCTGCTAAGTTTGTTGAGTGAAGGCATATTCTTGAAGAAAGGAAAGCATGTAACCAAAATATTTGCAAACCCGTTTTTACTGCCTCTGAGTAAAATCAGGGGAGTGTGTGTAAGGGAAAAATCATGCGTGAGTCAATGATTTTGGTAAAACGGGTAGTATTTTTTCTTTTTTATGTTATCATGTATGAAAGCTTACCATGTTGACTGTTCGGTGACTCACCGGTGGTAAATTGAGGGGATTCCCACAGTGCGGTGACTCACCTGTGATCACAAGCTGCATTTTTATTTGTACACAATCAAAGACAGAAGATCGAACATTTAAATTATTGTCTTCCTTCATTTGAAAGGTGAATGTTGAAATAGAGTATAATTGAAGTTAAAGGTTAAATTTCAGCTTGACCCAACCGTAAAAAGCATATTAGAGAGGCCTGGATTCGTCTAAGCAACAGCGATGCGTGCCTTGAATCCTTCAGACGTCTGACGATTGAAATGAGTCATTTTTGACTGAACTTACAAGCCAGGCATAATTCCGATCGCTGGCATCGAGCTGCATCCAGGATGAAGATTTGATCGATAGCTCAGAGAAATCTATCGTTCCGAACGAGACACATTAACCTTGTCTGCAGCTGTCTCGTCGCTTATTTTTGAAAGCACCCAGCATCGAACGATTTGATTACTGCTCTTGGTTGGGCTCTTGCACTGTTAAAGGAAAATCTTGCGTGTGAGCCAAACCTATTCGTGATTTCGAAAACTTTAGTTCTTGCGCTGTTTTACTCTTGCTCGTAAGATAAACTTTCATTGCTTGCTTGCTCCGTCGGAGACTCATGGTGACACAAATTGGCATACTCTGGTCAGAGGAAACAAATATGCGCGCACGCAACAAGTGATTTTTACTTTACCCACGTTAAGCGAGTAAAAACAGTGCACTTAATTCAACTTTCTGCTCAAGTGCTAGCAGGATAGATGAAATATAAAAATACTTGAATATGCTATTTAATTTGTACATATTTCCGAACACTGGAACCGAAAAGTTGAATCAACAAAGTCAATCTCAGATTTGAAAAGCTTGAAATTGCTGTCATTTTTAAACGTTCAACGTATCAGCCAAACACTGATATTGTTATTTTTGACTGGCCAATCATCCCACATTAAAATATCGATCCACTGTGCATTCCCCTTTTAAATCTTACATCGTTCGGTTGTCAGTACGGAAACAGGGGAAGAATTATCAGATCAACGCAAATCAACAAGAAAGAGAGCTGACTGGTAATTTCATCAATATATTTGAATAACCAAATGAGTTATAATCTAACCCAGTCGAGAATGTGAGGCGTTATTCTTAAACTTACATCCACTATAGACCTCTGAAAAATTTCTGAACTCTTGAAGTATTACGACGAGTGAAGGAAGAAGATTTAAACTGAAATCTCTGATCGATAAAGTAATAAGTATTCAAAAGCGCTCACTGATGAAGTGAATATTTGTCTTAGTAACGATGAATCGAGTTTCATTTCCAGCTTTTCAACCCTGTAAAATAATTATCAGAGTTCATCATGTGTTACAATATGAAGGAAATTACTCATAATTTGTGCTGAAACATTGTCAGATGTTAAAATTTTATACCTCTGTCAGTTTAGAAAAAGTGACGTTTCGATATAACAAACATCATCCTCAGACTGGAATTTAAAAAAATTCAGTCATATCGACAAAAATGCAAGAAACCTACTCCTTGAACTACATCAGACGTATTGGAAATGTTAAAAATCACAGTATAAAATGTCTTGAGAGACAAAATTTTACATAGGACTATGAAATCACAGGACTAGGTGGCAGCATTGCACAACGGCTTCAAATATGTTAATGGTCACGAGATAGGGGTGGAATGGATGATCGAGCGGATCTTTCAGACCTCTAAGCTGCAGTCCTATTAAATAAATTAAGAGCAAAAAAAGTCATTTGAATTTTCGTTGAGGCAGAGGGCAGGTTTAAGTTGATGGATCTGTAATGCTTTTATCATTTGAATATGCTCTTCGCCAGGTTCAACCAGGTAAATGCTGTTGTTATGGGTTCCTCTTAAGACCCACGTTGGCTAACTTGTACATGCCCTACGTGCAAGACCTGGAGAAGAATATTACGCCTGCTTAGCTGATATTCCACTGTAAATGAGCAGATGGTATTTCTGTATATAGTAGAAAATGTAGATCAGTTTGGGGACACAAAAAAAAGTTAATAACAGATAATTCTATGTTAGGTTTTTACGTACGAGTTGGGTGTACAGGGGAACCTGCCATTTCTTGATGTCTT
The DNA here is from genome assembly GCA_030386875.1 of Morinoia aosen. Taxonomy (NCBI): domain Eukaryota; kingdom Metazoa; phylum Arthropoda; class Malacostraca; order Amphipoda; family Talitridae; genus Morinoia; species Morinoia aosen. The sequence goes on from CM059571.1 coordinate 42,229,953, forward strand.
AGCTGAAGCTTTACAGGGTACTTTTCAGAGATCAGTGTACATGCATTCTCATGCTAGAGAAACCAAAACCTATGATAGTCACTCAGGTGTATGAAGAGGGTGTTACTCGTGTTTTAGCAAATTGAGCTCAATATTAAAGTGTGCAGCAGCTGGGTATGTTTTCAATCTGAAATGCTGAGAGTTGAACGATTGCTAGTCAGTAAGAATTTCCCTAACACTCTGATTAATAAAAACTATTATTAACTTCTTGAACCAAACTTTGAGAAGAAATAATAACTTTGGATTTGATGCACGCTAGATTAATGCATATATTTTATGAAATCCAAATGGACAAAAATAACTAAATTGAAGATCAAGTCTTCAATAATATTGTCAAAACTTTTTTTAAGCTTGCAGATCAAAAAATGTCAATTAAAGTCCGTGAGTATTGTAAAAATTTTAAAGTTAATGACATCTTAGCAAAAAAGAATATTTCCAGATTAGGAGATTATGATCTAGACAGAGCCAGTGTGATATACTAGTCAAATATTACAAACGAGAATGCAAGTTTTTTAACAAATGTTACATTGGCCTGACATGAATGACTCAGAAACAATGATTAATTGCTCACGAATATCAAGGTTCTATTTTTAATCATTTCTGTGTCGACCACAGCTGCAAGCCTTCGAGCAAAGACCTACTGTATATTCAAGTACAAAAGCTTTGTAAAGTGTAGTTAAAAAAGAGCACATTCAAATAATAGAAGCATTATAAATCCATAAACTTGAACCGACTCTCAACGAAAATACAAATGAATTTTTTGCTCTAAAATTATTAAGTAAGACTGCAACTTAGAAGGTTGAAACACCCGCTCGATTGCCACTTCGCTCTTATCTCTTGTGCTAGTTATACTAGTTTTGATACTAGTAAAAATTCTAGTTTTGCTATGCTGTTTCCTAGTCTTTTGATTTCATATTCCTATGGTAGAAATTTAGTCTCTTAAATCAGTTTGTACAGTAATTTTCAACATTTTTATTGCGTCTGATGAAGCTTAAGTATTAGGTTCATATTTTTATCACTGAGACTGAAACATTATTTAGTATATTTTTAGCCTGAAGGTATGTTACATCGAAACGTCATTTTTTATTAACTGACGCAGAAATAATATTTTAACGAATAACTGTGTTACAGTAAAAATTATAAGTAATTTTCTTCGTACTTTAACTCTTGAAGAACTCGAAAAATGAATTAGATTGTGAGATTTTAATCCTTTGCACAAATATTTATCACCTATAAACACCAAAAATGAAATATTATTGCTTAGCTCTCAGAGCTTTCTTCTACTTCCTACTCGTATTGAATATTTCAACTTTTTTTACGTGAATGAAATCCTCGTGATTCAATTTAAAGTTCGTCAAATTAACTATTGCATTGCCCGAAAAAGATATTTTTCATTCACTGTGTAGCCAAAAATAACCTCCATAATGCAGGTCGTGAGGTGCATCATGATCAGGCCCTGGAAACATTGAATGACGGATCATCAGGAACTGGTAAAATTACCTTATTCACAGTACGCCTGTCTGAGCCACCGACAGTTGAAAAGCAGCTGCTCCGAATTAGCCGGTTTCATATCGCTCTACACTGCGGGCAATTTGGTGTATGCTGAAACTTTTGAGCTGTAACAGCCGTGTAAAATTTCGAACCATTCAATTGAGACCATAAATAACAAGAACATTTTTGCGAAGAGAAATATACTTACCTGAGACTGACCAATAAATATTTTAAAGGAATACGAGTATGTATGTCAAATCAAAGCAGAGGGCGCCACGTGATGGCGAGGGGACAAAAGTAAGTTCATGGTAACACTCAAAAATGAGTCATCAAACTTGTTTGCTCATGGACAAATTTTGCTAGCATTTTTTGGCCTAAAATTAGAATAAAATTTATTTTTATTTCAATTGTGAGCGATGTTTCATTCTTTCCAATCGATCAACTACAAGATGAAGGTAACCAACGAATAGAAAACATCTTTAGAAGCTATCAAGTACAAGGTAAAGTAATCAACCAACCCATAGAAAGTATCTATAGAATAAATGCAGAAGAAACGACCATCAGAGTGTTTTCAAAATTAGAAATCTGCGTTACTCGTTCATGCTTCGAATGGAATCACGTAATTCAACAACCATGATGAGAGGTGCTGAGAAAGCTTTAGGCTGGTTGTGAGGGGATAATATGATCTATACACATTTAACATAACCATTAAATCGTTAGGTTATTTTCTCTTTTCACTTTAAAAACAGACGTAGCATACTCAAGATTTGTTATGAACGGAAAAACAAATTATACACTGAGACCAAGATCCCTCATGAGTTTTGTTTTTTGCCATTGCTTTTGGATTTAATTAAACCTCAGTTGAGTCGATGTTCGAATTTAATGACACTCCATGCAAACCTCACCTTATTCCAATGAAAATTTTTACAGCAATTGCACTAATACGATGCTTGACGTCAGTTTAGAATAACTGACGTCAACTGTGTTAAATTAATGTTCCTTAACTTTTTTAGAAATTACCGCTGAGGTCAAGGATCGGTTCCCATAGCGAACAGCGTCAGCGCTGCTCCACGACTGCGCAAAATTTACCAATTAACAGCAGTAGCTGCCTTTAGGGTAGAGTTTCTGCATGAAGTGGCGCAGTATCGAGCAGTCACGAGTCAGCCTAAGCTGCCATTTAAAATCTGCCCTCATGGAAACTTATCAGCTCTGATTTGGCTGAGCCGATCATACTGGGTTAATACGCGCAGATGCCAGCAGCGATTTTAGACTGAGAAGTCCAGTTTCACATGAAATGATGTAATATAAGTTGAGGATCAACTGCGCGCGTTTTCAGCTTCGGTAATGCACGTTATACATATCTACTTTGTTCCTCGTTTTAGATATGCTAGAAATTTGGAATATTATAGAATTTGAGCATGCTATGAGCATGGTTATCGAACTGGATTTCAAAATACCATAGTAATGCAGAAGTGAAGTTCTCTTGTAAATAATAACATGGAAATTAAATATTCAAATGGAATATAACTTACGCTAAACGGCTTCTAAAGACTTGAGCGAAGCAGCTTAACGCAATCGGGAAGAAAACTCCACCAGTTATATTTATAGGAACCAAACGCTACAAAATCATTCCCAGAAATTAGAGCGTGGGTAAACTCTAGGTACTCTCAATACCTGAACCCTCTTCTCAAACATAAAATTTGAAAATACAGAGCTATACGAGCGAGTAGAAGGAACAAAATTAGAAATCAAGCATGACATATCACGCAAACACTTGTGGCACTTCATACAGACCACTTTACATCGCATTTTATCATCGCCAGGGCCAAACATTGATTACCTCCGGTCCAGTCAGTATCCATTTCTAGCACCTGGGCTGAGTCGGGAACTATAATTAACTTTTTTCTTTTCTTTGCGACAAGAGAAACCAGGTTGGCAGATTGGGGTATTGAACCGTTGACCGTTCACACTAAAAGCTAGAGTTTTCAACACCTAGGTCTCAGTGACCATTAGAAGCATTAAACTATCTGAACATACCAAGTTCCAGAAATAAACTTACTTACATTACAAAGGTAAACCAATATTCTGATGACCAGAATGATCAGGGCCAACTATCACAGTACTACAATTTTAAATCATTCAAGTTTCCACTAAGCTATAAACTCCTTCAAACTTCATTGGTTCAACCATGGATTCTTCTTTAGAAGCTCCAGTAAGATCCATTGACAAATTTCAGCATTCGTACTCTTCAGAAGACATCCTACAGATCGTCTACATAGTAGGCTTGCAGTTCTCAACTAGTTCAGTGGTATCATTTCTCCAGACTCCCTGGTGATATTACTTAAGTTCTACAACGAATTTCCCAATTGTGGTTTTCGTGAACAAGCTCAAACAAAATAATATAAGACCACAACTTGTTGAAACGACCTAAACATAAATCTTGACAGATTTTATGTAGCAGCTAGAAATTCCTTATCGCTGCTATAATACCATAGATCTAATGAGTATCATATATATATACTACTTTTCATTCACGCAGTGGTGAGGTAGATATTACTTTAACCCTTCACTGCGTCTCTCAAAATGACAAGCAGAGCTCGTAATTGACCCCCCATAGTGTTAAATCAACCATGAGCCCTTTTGTAGATTTTCGTTTGCAATATTACGTTTGCTGAGAACCGAAAATCGGTTACACAGGTTGGCGTGCTGGATCGGTATTATGAGTGCACGCTCTGAAACAACTGAATGGTTGTCCTGTACTTCTCCACAAAATTTTGTGAGCACTTGTTCACTGCAGTTGACTTCCAATTTTTGATCTTATTGTTATAAATTTAAAAAATCGATTTACGCACTACAATCAGTATTACGTTCGGTACTACGCTTGTTCGAAAAAGTTCTGTAGAGCGACGTACAGAAACGCGACCGTCTACCCTTGGAAAGTAACTTTTCGTGTCTTCATTCGTCGCCAAAAGTTGAGCTACAATCCCCTCACTGAAGTTGCACGTAACATTTGGCGCTGAACCAAACAAAATAATCCTCCAAGTGAAGACCGAGAGCTTTGTACCAGTCCATCTGTCCTTATTCAATTTTTGTCTTTTTCGTTGAACTCTGTTACACTCACATCGCTAGCAGCATGATGAGTGCACAGTGTACTGAAGAAGGGGACAGTTCAGAATATGAGCGTCCAATAAGTAATCTGCGATACAAGATACCTTTGTTTCCACAGAGTCATCTTGCACGTTTTCATGAACAAGATTCTCTTCCAACATTCGACCCTATTCCAAATAGCACTACCATTTCCTTATTAAGCTTTATCCCTTCCATAAATGAAATGCACGTTTCAACATTTTCTCTGAATTAGTTTATCTATCCCTTCACTGAAAGGTAATGCAATTTCGTGACGAACCACGTCGGTCGCCTATTGCCTCATTATCCATTATTATCTCGGATGCGAGAATCAGTCGGTGATCTTAACATTTGTGTATTAGATTGTGGAAGCGTGTTAAGTTTTGGTGTATATTTCAAGTCCATAAAATATTAATCATCTTCGAACGTTGTTTGACAGTTTTAGTTCCTAAGCTCCGATAACTTTCCTCAGCTGTAAATAGACCTTCAGGATTCCGTCTGTCGTGTTCAGATTGGGCGCGTCAGTTTTCATCTCTTCCCTGCTACATGTTCTCTGTCTTTTCAACCATTCCCTTCCGAGCTAGCTGATTCTGTGCGCAGGGTGTTTTTTTTGGGGGGGGGGAACCCACTTCGTGTAAGGATTCCCGGTGTTCTGTAATCCATGCTTAATGATTCCATTCTGTTAGCTCTCTTGAGCTCACCTTTGTTGTGGCTAAAGAGGCATTTGACTGCTATGGTAGTGGTGGTGGTGTTCTGATTATCTTTGTTCATTTCTTTCAAATAACAATGTGTATTATTCTTCTAACGCTAATAACTACTGGCTGTATTTCTTAAATTTGAGGATGTATTTCTGACTAAATTCTAATTATCTGTACGCATACTAAGATTATATATTATACTGAGTGAACATTTATTCGATATCTTTCCTAGTACGGTTATATTTTTTTAAGAACGATAACTTGGGAGCAACAAGTGATTGGTGGAATCAAAACTATTAACTCTCCACATGTCCCCAACTAGCATACAATCTCCACATGCCCCCAACTAGCATGCAATCTCCACATGTCCTCAGCTAACATGCAATCTCCACATGTCCATGCAATCTCCACATGCCCCCAACAAGCATGCAATCTCCACATGTCCTCAGCTAGCATGCAATCTCCAAATGTCCCCATCTAGCATGCAATCTCCACATGCCCCAACTAGCATGCAATCTCCAAATGTCCCCAATTAGCATACTCGAAATAAATCAACGATGTCAGTGACATGTGGACTCGTAACACCTCTCCTGACAGATTTAGCACAACCAAATTATATAAGCCATGATAATTAGTGCGCTTGTGCACCATGTACTGTAGCACAACGCTGAGCTGTTTTTAAGATATGGATATTTTTACGTTTAAAAAATGAAATATATTTTTTTTTGAGAAATGGAAGGCATTTTGATCCTGCTTGCTTCGTATCGATCAGAGCACTTCGCAGAGGAAATAATTTTTTATCCCTTTTTAAATGTTGCAAGCGAAGGTTAATACTCGATTCAAAAAATCTCCCTATGAATGAATTGTAAGAAATAAAGAACATACAAATTATTACTCTATTTCCAAATAATTAAAACGTTTTAAATCATTTGTACGCTCTATACTCTCTCGGATCGGGTGAAATTATATAGCAAAAAGACATGAATCATTAAACATGCTTCATCATTGCGTAATCTTCCCGCTTATTTTGGGCAAGACAACATTCCCACCCATGCCCAATTCAAGCAATGCTCACTTCAGTAAATATTGTTACACAATTCTAGACAGCGCAATGATTTCATACACTGTGAAATATTTAAATAGTGGAGAAATAAAGAGCCAATTTCTATGCCTGTGCCTTTACATCTCATTCAGAAGACGATTGTCTAAATCGAGTCTTTACCCCTTTCCTGCAACATTTAAAAAGGGGAGAGAAAAAATTTACATCAGGTAAGTGGGCTGGCATGAAGCACACAGCAGCATGTGCCTTCCATTTGTTAAATGAATTATAACAAAACAGATTAATCGTTGTGCTATGTATAGCCCATCGTGCGCAGCTTATCAATTTAGTACTTTGGTTTGTGCAATTATGTTGAAAACATGCATAGCAGTCGACCGATGGACATCGGGAAGAATACATCAGACGTTCTAATAGCCAAAGTGCACCGAAAATCATACATATGTCATACAAAAAAATTTGTTTACCCATAATGCTTTCCTGAAGAGATAGCTTTTGTTCTCACTCATACTAGAGGCAAAAAAGCTACTTTTCACCAAAAGCATCGTTTAAGGATAGCTAAGGAAATAGCGAACAACTTGAAACAGCCTGTTGAATCTGTAAAAATTTCCTATGTTTATCTGTAAAAAATAATTCTGCCAACACTCTGCACCTTGAATAAGAGATGGCGTGTCTATCGTTCCAAAATTGTTTTTTCGAGGCGTGAAAACAGGTTATTCACAAAGTGAGATAATTTTAAATAACCCTAGTATGTGTGATTTCATGTGACTCCTCGAATTTTTGGGCAAGAACCGTGGCCCAAAGTGATCAGCTAAATGGTGTAAGTTCTGCTGCAGAACTCCCTCGTCAAGCATCAGTCAAGTTGAGTCTAGCAGCGAGATTCGCACAAAGTGAAAACTCAAACGTGGTTATGTCTATGTAGTAACTTACCTTTACCTATCTTAATAAATTCAAAATTAACTTAATATTCTTATGAATCTGAACCTAACCTTGAATATTCTAGCGACAGTCAACTTGAAAAAATCTGAACGCTTCTACCTGTTGTTTTAAACCAATGTAAAACCTTAAAAAGTAAAGCTGTCTTGAATTTGAATGTTCGCTGAATGGCGATTTGCTAAAACAATAAGATAAAATGTGATGGAACCGAGGAAGGGCTAATATCTTGTATATACGATGTTGATTTTTCAACTGGGTGAATGCTACATTATTATTACAAATTCAGTGTCTATAGTGCAATATTATCCTGTTTTTAAGGCTGTATTTCGAAGGGAAAAAAGGCGAAGAAATGTATCAGGAACAAGCTAATGTACGGTGTCGTAGATATACAATAATTTCATGGTTTACGACTAAAATCAAAGGTTGAATTTTTCGTGGACATTCAGCATAAAATCTCTCAAAATACTACCGAAAAACTGAACCTCTGTTTTAAAACTCGAAGAAATTGTACACAGATCATTCTCAAATCCGAGATAGATATCTAAAGCTACATAAAAACTATTCATATATTCTGACAGTATTTAGAGAACGCAAAATTTTTCCTTATTTGATCTGAATCGTCATATTCTGACAAATTTGATCGTGACATCGTGAATCTTTGTGGGAGCGCCGTTAGAAGCTGAGACTTTAAAACACATGAAATTGCATAAAGCTTTACATACAACGTTGTTATATAAGTGGAGATACGATACAACTATATTGCTTTTAATAGATTTATAGTTTTCTTTCTGTTTTATTACGCTCGTTCGAGCATGCAGAGTAAATAAGAAGGTGTGAGATGTAAGCATAATTGGACAACAACCCTAATATAAATTAACCAATCTAAAAAAAACGATCTATGGGCTGCACTGAACATAGAAGATTTGAGTTAACTCTCTCATTGCGGAGGAAAATTTCGTGTCTGATATACGATCGTATATCAGACCCGAAATTTTCGTATACCAGACACGAAAGTAAAGTCTTTCGTCGACGAAAGACTTTACCCTCGGGTACGTTAACATCATTGGCAAAGTGGTGCCCTCGAGCTACGTAAGTGATGCTGTCACGTATTACGACACTGGTACCCCAACACATCACAAAGTGCAAAACGATGTTCATACGTACAGCTGCTACAGCATAAGACAACAGATCATCTGGCTGCAGCAACGCACTGAGTGGAGCAGTTAAATAGTCCACTTAACATATCCATAAATGCCAATGTCAAGCTCATTACTAATACGCCGTCGCAAGTTCGAGATGACCTCTTTCATGTGATAGAAACATCTGAAAGCACAAGCACTATACGCTTTGAAACATGTTTATCATTTGATTGCATCCTGCGATGTACTGACAGTCGGCTTCATACGTTAATTAATACGATTCCTCCCAAGCACAGTCGCAAGTTTAAAAAAAAATATTACATCTTGTTTCTAAGTCATACGTGGGATTCTGAGGTGTTTTAGCCGAAGAGATTAACTCGGCTAACGGCATAATGTCAACCTGCTCTAAAAGTTGCTCTGCGCCTAACAGTACAGGAACGGATCTTGATGTAACTTTGACGACTTCCTAACAACATTTGATGGAGAGTCAAGGTGTTGCGAATTGAAATAGGTGGGTTGTAAAATAGATAGACATATCCATCGTTATCAGAATGCCTCATAATGTATGCAGTGACTACATATATTATAAAGCATATATATTATACTGCTACTTATTTGTTCGTTCCTCAGAGTTTAAGGCAAAATTTAACCATGTATGTATTATTCTTCTTTGATGGTATTTAAGACAATCATTTAACATAAGTTTTCATCAACGCACGAAGTGCAATGGGAGATAGAATTAGACTTTGTTCCTGCTCTTGTTTTATAAATTAATGAGAGCTTTGGGCTAGCATTGCCGTTAAATAAATCAATCAAAAGTGTACGCTAGTTTTGCTTGCACATTTAATAACTATTTTTCGGTAAAGAAAACGATACGGCTAGGTGGTAAGCTTATTTGATCATACTACGAGTATGTTCCTCGTAATTTGCTGCATTTATCGGGTGAGTAATTACCACAAATTAAGAAGTTTGCTCGTGCTGCTATGATGCATATATCGGTGACGTGTAAATTTAAACAGTCGCACACATCCACGCGTGTGACACATTCCAGTTACGCTGAACAGAATGTAGAGTTCTGCATGCATAGTATTTCTTATTTACAGTGTTACGGATTTAGCGACTGCAATTAAAGTCTCGGTAATGTCACAATTAACCCTTTAACGCCCACATTTTTATACTCATATTACCGTTATGACAACCACTATCACTACACTAAACCGACACTGGCATTAGGTAGTCACTGTTATCAAGATGGGGAAGGAGCTGCCACTCGGCAGTGCAGTTCAAAGGACACATTAGTGAACAAATTGAATAAGAAATACAATATATTATTGTTATTTTTGAAAGAGGACCGTACAGTCCACTTGGCCGTTAAAGGGTTAAAGTCACGGCAGTCACACAGCAATGAAGCCGTGCACTAGAACGGCCTCGCGTCAAAAAATGTAGCGCATAAAAATACAGAGATTTAAAAATACTGGACGAGGGAAAATGACTGCTGCTGCCGCGGAGAAAAGACATGAGACAAATAAATTTAACTGCGATCGAGACGTTGCCCTTATATGTCAAAGAGCAGCAGGGGTCATGCTTTTCTCATAGTCCTGTTCTCATGTCGGCAATACTAAATTGATGGAAAGTAAAAGGCCTCATTATTCGCAAATCCATCAAATAATTTTGTAGTACATAGTTATGGAATTATCAATTGATTGCTACTATTTTTTTCTATTTTTGCCAAGAAATCGAAATGACTAACCCCTCTAGAATCAGATAAATTCATTCATGAATCGTTAAAGTTACTTTTCATAGTAGTTTTGATCGTTTGAAGGTGAACAGACCAAAAGAAGTTGTTAATTCTTATTCAAATTACGCCACAAGACCAATTAACAGGAAATTTTAAATCATTTCGGTTATTAATTTCTAACTGCTAATGTTCTTAAAACAGCGGCGCTCAGACAGCATGTTCACCTCTGTAAAATATACAAAATAAGCTAAGAAGGCTGAAAATTTAGGCATGCCCGTAAATTTATGAGAACTATTGATTATCAAAATTGGTAATTAAGCCGAATCCCTTGCTCCTAATGTATACCAGTTCTGTATTGCTTTTTGAAACCACTTTATGATGCGGTCATTCAAACTTCTGAGCTCTGTAGCCGTGCATCAGTCAGACATGGGAGTCATTGTTTCTCCTTTTCGTCACACCTGTGGTTTAAATTAATATTTTGTAGTTAAATAACAAGTGATGTTTATAAATTAAACTGTGCTAAAATGAGACAGTACCGAGGACACGTGCGTAGACATGAGGGGAACACTTGAAAAACACTTTGGTTCGGGAGCCATGAAAGCCGTCAGTGATTGCAGTCAACTTGCAATCTACTGAATGCACAGTCGAAAAAGGGTAAGAGGTTTTTTGATGCTTCGTGTCTTTTCATTTCAGAAAAATGTCCAAACTCTTGAATCAACTTTTAGACCACAAATCTAGCACGTTTTAAGTTTTGCTGGCATTAATAGCAACTGTAATTGTATTCGAGGACCAGATGTGTTCATCCACTATGATTTTCTGACTTTGTAAACTGATGAACAGTTTTTTATTCTAATGTTTATTTTGTTCTCTTCCAAATCATAAAAAGCAAATTTAAGCCTACACAATTAAAATTTATGCGGTTGTTTTAATATAATTGAATACTACATTTCAAACGTATTCATTAAATTTCGAACCATGCCTTACAATTATGGTGAACCATGCGGGTATCTTAACCCATTTCAGAACGATTTTTTTACACTCATATTCTCAATATTACCACTACTGTTGTTAGACTGACGCTGGCATTAGGTTGTTACCAACATCAGAATGGGGACGAAACTGCCATCCAGCAGAGAGCTTCAAAAATTGCATCAGGGCATCAATTCGACGAGCAAAAATTGTTTAAGGATTTTTTGTGAGTGTGCCATTCATGACACGTGGAGCTGACATGTTTTAATGGGCTATACTTGTTGGCACCATCAGTGAAACAAAAAACACGTTATCTTCATATTGGTAACACTGGTTATCTTGTTTGTTCGCTACTGCTTGCTTGTCACAGCCCTCACATTACTTTCAGCCATCGCATAGGCCAAAAATTTTAGATTCCCATACCTTGTACAGTGGTTACGATCTCTGAGAAATACCCATTTTAAGGAGAACATTACCAAAAATTTTTATGCACAAGCAACATGATCGAACTGGTCATTGTTGGTCTAGTGGAATACAAAAGTGCAGACAGTACATCAGACGTCACTGCATGCAGTTCCAATCCTGAAGCCATCTCAGCCAGCGGAACTCTGCAAATGTACCCCACACTTGTTGTTGGCCCACAGCGCCTCACGCACCCAGAGCTGAACGAAGGCGACCTCAAACGCCGGGCATTAGCAGTGAACAGCAGTGAAGTGATTCGTTAAGCATCACTCGTTATCTGCAGCGCTGGTGAGCATCTGACAATAGAGGGTGAGTGTGTGTCGTAGCTGCAGGAGGCCCTCGCTTCAAACCGACCGCCACTCAATAACTTCATTGTGAGCGCTTCATGGCTTGCCTGCGCCTGCCTTTACGCCTGTTCGATTTTTACGACTCACTCTCAAGGAATTAATAGCCCACCTTGATAAAAAATTCTGCGCACCAAGATATAAAGGATCAAATTTGAACAAGTGCAAACATTATATTTGTCGCCTTTTTGTAGGCTGTGCTAATTAAACCTGCAATAACGATTCTCTCTAATGAAAACATATGTTATTTAGAATTTGATCTGTTTCCTTTACTGAAAAGAAAAAAAATTGAAGTCAAATCGCATTTTCTCCAAATTATCTCATTTGAGATCCGTGCTCAGGTGGTAGCTGGCAGTTGAGTGATAGCTGCACTCCTGGCCCGGCCTTCTTCTCTGTTCCGCCTCGCTGCCTTCGATTTCTAACGCAAAGCAAATGTAACGCCTACAAAAACAAGCTGCGCAATGAGTCTTTCTGTTTAACAAGTGTGTGTATCAAATTCAAAAGCAGATTTAAATGACCATAGCAAACTGATTAACCATTTTTACAAAAAGGAATTCTTCAAGTTTCTCATAAACGGTCCACTCACAAGTTTAGGCATTAGAAGTACAGCTAGAACATTTATGACAATTCCTTTAAGCAATTGCGAACGTATGTAATAACGTTCTGGGAATAATGGACATTTATCTGTTAGGCGTTGATTCAGAGACCACGTACAAATAAAGGCGTTTTGAGGCGCTCGCTCAGTTGACATGCCCCAGAGTTCCATGAATAAATAAAAGAAAACGACGCCTGCAAGCTAAGCGAGAGCGGCTAATGTATTGGCCAGATTATCTAAAGCTCAACACTGGCCATGTTTATGTTGGGCTATCAATCGCGACTTACGACATCGTATCTTGTCCGGTGTGATGTCTTGTACGCACATTGTAGCTGATGCATAATGTCATGCAACTACATGAAAGATATCAGAACTTTATTATGCTATAATCATATGCGACCTTCTCTAGAGGCATGCCTTATGTTGTGGATAATCTATTCCACAGTGCATAATAGCAGCATCGCATATCATCGCATAAATCTTGCAAACGTCACTACGCCCAAGAGTCCCATTAGGACTTGGACAATATTACCTCTTACGCTCTTGTAGAGTCGATACTCGCTGTGATGAGGCTCCGAGTGTCTCTAGACAAGCAGCCAAGCTTAAACATTGTTCTAGAAAGGAAGGTTATATCTAATGACTCGGAGGTGTGTCGTAAAAACATGAAATATACTGGCGGTATAAATTTTATTTGACTCAAGTGCCAGTCATTAAAGGTTTTAACATCGCTGCACATGATTAGAAGCGGCAATAAAGAGTTTTAACACGAAGCTGTTTTGTCAAAGCAGAGATCCGAGAGTGTAGGTACAAGCTCTTCGTAGCCAATTTTATTGCATGAGCGCATGTGTTACGATGAAGAAATTGTTCCGTCAAGCGTAAAACAACTGGCAACACGGCCGATTTCCGACACAAATTTCTGCTGTGGGTCTGAGAGTGCACTCGGATCGCCTGAGTCGCAATTTAACGGTCTGGGAGGCAATCAAGTTTTTTACCGCGATCGTAAAACACAAAATTCAAATCTTACTAAAAGGTTAAGCTTCGCAAGGCTCTGAATTAAACATAAAGTAACATTTAAAGGGGACGTGATATGTGTTTCCGCAAGCGCCACTGGCAACACCGCTCTATTAGGCTACGCCTTATTGATCGTAAATTCCATTCATGACACAGAGAGCCTACAATTATTTCTAATATGCTAAGTCGACAAATATAAATGCTAATTCCCGACATAAATCGCCGAGACTCACAAAACTCTTGCATTAACTTTTGGAACAGCCGTTGAGCAAAGACTTCCTCTTTAGATGTTAAAATGAAGTCAAGGGGCTGTAGACAACCTCTAGCATTGCGATTGCTGGTAATTTGAAATAAATTACTGCATAAGGAGTACTGATGGGCCAAGACTCCAGCTCACTTCACTTCAGTGCTCCAGAACAAATCGATTGCTCAATTTCAGTCATATTTATTTGAGGTCTGTGATGTTCGTACAAGCCCTGCAGCTCTCGCCCAGCATTTGATTATGGGTCTCTAATTAATACATAGCTGTTGAGCACGGCGAATGAGACCTCATACATCGAGAGCTCTCAGCTTCACTTTCTCTGGTATTGAGACATCTTTAACTTGCCCTGCTTTACACTCCTGAGCAGGATACCGTCGAGTCTGCAGGCTTGCTGTGTATGTTGTGGTCCTGTCAGGCGGTAAATACATTAATTGATTTAGTAAACACTATGAAAAACTGTCAAAAAAGGCATTTTGATAACTCTTGAAAACAATCTCGGAGAAAGAATCTAATTTCGGCCACATTGCAAAGCTCGGATTTTAAAATCAAATCCATGTTAATGATGTTGAATTGTTTTAACAGGGTTGAGTAAATATTCCAACGTTTTCCACCTGTCAAGTCATGGCTCTTTGGATCACAGAATACAGAGAAGAAAGTAAACAGAATTAACAGGCATTTGCCGAGATCGTATTGGGCTGGAACACAATATGCAGAGAGAAAGTTAAAAGTTTGGTGTAAAAATTTAGAACTAAGTTTAATTACAAATGAGTCGTTCGTAGGAGCATTCGATTCCTCTTCAATATTCGATGGCTTGCGGTTGTCAATTTGCACCGCCTTATATCTTCGTGTTGTGGGTGTACAGAGTACGAAAACCCGACGTTGAAGTAAAGTCGCCTAACAAATGCAAGACAGCTGTCAACTTCATTGATAGTGGAGGTAATGTATTCGTTAGAAAATTCAAACAAAATCCTCATTTAAATTCACAGCTTGAGCTTTACGTACTGGGCTGTATTTCACAATTTATTATAGTTAAGTGCTTCTCTCATGTGTACACTACACCTGCATTATTATTGTTCGTACTAAAATATGCATATACATTAAAATTATGCATATTAGATCGAGTTGTTTGCAATGAAGTTTGGCATGGAAGTCGTCATCATTCAGCGCATACATGAGTGAGTGCGCGCCGAATGTTGATGACTTCCGAGACAACCTTACATGCGAACAACGCTCACTAATTAACGCAATCGACCAAATTTGACACTAACAATCCAGTTCCGTTTTTATCATCTCGCTCTCTGTATTTTAAGCTTTACTGCCAATCTTTTTTCTTATTAAATAGCACCCTATATTATGAGGTTGAACTGCAGTCAGTGCTTGTAAAGCTACGAATATTTTGTGTTGTTGTTGGGAAGAGGATATGGAGTTATTAATGCGAGATGTAGCGTACTTTGATTAACATATCTTTAACTAAACGATATATGTATTAACACGTTGTTTGTGACGCTAATTTTGTGAACGGGCGACTGCTTAACGGGATTTGAATGTAAAACAATGAAGTTTTCGTGAAGTTTTCATTGCAGTATACACTCTCTGCTTCAAATTGTAATTAGAGTTACATTTACAAACACAGCTTGCTGTCCGTTCACTCGAAGCTGAAGCCAATAATTTGGACTGATAAAACAACGCCACTCTTGTATTTAAAAGCCTTCTGATCTGCAATTTCAACGTTCAGTGATGCAGAACGATTTTCCTCTCTACTACCGTTCCAACCTTCTCGGTCATGTATCATTTTTCATACTTTGTAAAAGTTATAGAAATTTTTAGAGCATGTATTGTTTTTTATTTCCAGACCGGTGAGTGATGAAAATTCATACTTCCCTGTTTGAATTGATATTAATGTACTAGTCAAATTTGCAATACCTTACTTCTGATATTCAGCTATTCGTGTCAGATGTTGTTAAACATGTAGCCAAAATGCGCAGCATGAAAAGAGAAGATGGAAATTAGCAAGTGTTATACGACGTAGCTTGTCGAATGGGCGCATCCGTTAAATTGTAATGCTTCCCGCCGTGCCGGTGGAAGTATCTCGCTTGTAATACAACAAATCGAAGTTGTGACCTGTCTAGAAGTTATCTTCTGACCACTGCATTTAATGCGAGGAGGACTTAGCGTAATTCGTGTCCGTGCAGCATGCTCTTCACAGCAGGTGTGAAGGCTCTCATGATGTGTTGTTGTCAACTTTTTGTGCTGACACTTCGTGGAAGTTAAATAGTTTAAATGATAGATAACTGGATGTAGACAGACTTAACATCACTATATTGGTTACAACGTTTGATCAAAGGCTGAAACAGAGTATATATGAACCCGTGGTCTTCGTTAAATTTTGGAAGATTTATAGAAAGTAAATTGCTCTAACATTAGTTTAGTCGAGCAGAATGAAAGTTTGACATCCGTCTAGGGCTGATGTACACATACAGAGAACACGTGCGGAGCAGATCACTTTCGAAATAAGAGACTTAGTAAGACCCACTGTTAATATAGAGTAAAACATGTCAAATTTATGATTACCTAATAAACATCGCTTTTTTGAAGACACCAGACCTCACAGATTTAAGACCAGAGTTTTCCCTCGCCCGATTTAAGGATTTCATGCGCTGACTCAGCAGCACTCGAGGAGTCAGGAGACGAGGGCCCGGGAATCCCTCCCTCAAGTAAGGAACCTCCCTCCCATGGCAAAGTTAAGCATCAAAACTAAAGCCTAACCCAAATAAATTTTATTTTACCCGCCACGAATATTATCTCTCATATTTTGTCCCCATCATTCGTTGGCGATTGCCCTTTGCTCATGACGCTGTACGCCTCATATGTGATCAGTTGCTGCTGCACATTGCTGCTACACACCGCACGCTAGATTAACAACTTAAAAAGGAATCATACAAATGCAATCCACCGCTCATTTTGGACTAACGACTATGATAGAATCATGCGCTGATAACTGAGTGTTATAGAGCTGTTCTTGTCTTTACAGGAGTGTGATGTGATGTTCTTGTCTCCACAGGGGTGTGATGTGATGTTCTTGTCTTTACAGGAGTGTGATGTGATGTTCTTGTCTCCACAGGGGTGTGATGTGATGTTCTTGTCTTTACAGGAGTGTGATGTGATGTTCTTGTCTCCACAGGGGTGTGATGTGATGTTCTTGCCTTTACAGGAGTGTGATGTGATGTTCTTGTCTCCACAGGGGTGTGATGTGATGTTCTTGTCTTTACGGGAGTGTGATGTGATGTTCTTGTCTCCACAGGGGTGTGATGTGATGTTCTTGTCTTTACAGGAGTGTGATGTGATGTTCTTGTCTCCACAGGGGTGTGATGTGATGTTCTTGTCTTTACAGGAGTGTGATGTGATGTTCTTGTCTCCACAGGGGTGTGATGTGATGTTCTTGTCTTTACAGGAGTGTGATGTGATGTTCTTGTCTCCACAGGGGTGTGATGTGATGTTCTTGTCTTTACAGGAGTGTGATGTGATGTTCTTGTATTTACAGGAGTGTGATGTGATGTTCTTGTCTCCACAGGGGTGTGATGTGATGTTCTTGTCTCCACAGGGGTGTGATGTGATGTTCTTGTCTTTACAGGAGTGTGATGTGATGTTCTTGTCTTTACAGGGGTGTGATGTGATGTTCTTGTCTTTACAGGAGTGTGATGTGTTGTTCTTGTCTCCACAGGGGTGTGATGTGTTGTTCTTGTCTTTACAGGAGTGTGATGTGATGTTCTTGTCTCCACAGGGGTGTGATGTGATGTTCTTGTCTCCACAGGGGTGTGATGTGATGTTCTTGTCTTTACAGGAGTGTGATGTGATGTTCTTGTCTTTACAGGAGTGTGATGTGATGTTCTTGTCTTCACAGGAGTGTGATGTGATGTTCTTGTCTTCACAAGGGTGTGATGTGTTGTTCTTGTCTTTACAGGAGTGTGATGTGATGTTCTTGTCTCAACAGGGGTGTGATGTGATGTTCTTGTCTTTACAGGAGTGTGATGTGATGTTCATGTCTTTACAGGAGTGTGATGTGATGTTCTTGTCTTCACAGGGGTGTGATGTGTTGTTCTTGTCTTCACAGGAGTGTGATGTGATGTTCTTGTCTTTACAGGAGTGTGATGTGATGTTCTTGTCTTCACAGGAGTGTGATGTGATGTTCTTGTCTTCACAGGGGTGTGATGTGTTGTTCTTGTCTTTACAAGAGGGTGATGTGATGTTCTTGCCTTCACAGGGGTATGATGTGTTGTTCTTGTCTTTTCAGGAGTGTGATGTGATGTTCTTGTCTTCACAGGGATGTGATATGTTGTTCTTGTCTTTACAGGAGTGTGATGTGATGTTCTTGTCTTCACAGGCGTGTGATGTGTTGGTCTTGTCATTACTGGAGTGTGATGGCTAAATAGCGATAAAACCTATTTTGATGGCCTCATTTTACGAAATTTGTTTGGAGTATGGGTGTGTGTTGTGTGTGTGCGTCTGTGTGTGCGTGTGTGTGTGTGTGTGTGCAATATTGCATCTTTTCTCACAACACACATGCCTTCCAGAATATGTAAACGATAGAGATCGTTCAAATTATTAATGAATTTTACCAGTAATTTTATGTATCTCATAATTTTACGAATAATTTTTATTTACTTTAGACGATCATGAAAATATATATTTTTGATTTTCTTTCAATCCTCTCATTTTGTTGTCAATTTCTGCGTAACCGAAGTGTTTGCCTTTTTTGGCGATTATGCATAACTATTGTTCAATTTATGACGTATTAACTCAAAACAGTTAAAATGTGACGACTATGATCAAATTTTTAGTGGATTCTATGTGAAATAATTAGGAAGACGTTCTTTGTTAAGTTTTTGTTTCAGAACCGCTGTTTGCTGATTGATAGCGTCATCGCCCTCTAGAACATAACGCTGACAGCCACCACAACGCTGACAGCCACCACAACTGGCCGTCACACAACGCTGACAGCCACCACAACTGCCCGTCACACAACGCTGACAGCCACCACAACTGCCCTGACAGCCACCACAACTGCCCGTCACACAACGCTGACAGCCACTACAACTGCCCGTCACACAACGTTGACAGCCACCACAACTGCCCGTCACACAACGCTGACAGCCACCACAACTGCCCGTCACACAACGCTGACAGCCACCACAACTGCCCTGACAGCCACCACAACTGCCCCGTCACACAACGTTGACAGCCACCACAACTGCCCGTCACACAACGCTGACAGCCCCCACAACTGCCCTGACAGCCACCACAACGCTGACAGCCACCACAACTGCCCTGACAGCCACCACAACTGCCCGTCACACAACGCTGACAGCCACCACAACTGCCAGTCACACAACGCTGTCAGCCACCACATCTGCCCGTCACACAACGCTGACAGCCACCACAACTGCCCGTCGCACAACGCTTAGAGCCACCGCAACTGCCCTGACAGCCACCACAACTGCCCGTCACACAACGCAGACAGCCACCACAACTGCCAGTCACACAACGCTGTCAGCCACCACAACTGCCCGTCACACAGCGCTGACAGCCACCACAACTGACCGTCACACCACGCTGACAGCCACCACAACTGCCCGTCGCACAACGCTGACAGCCACCCGTCACACCACCGGCCGATGCGACGAACCAAATCAGCAGCCGCTCGGTCCAGTCACATTAGGCCGTACATATGCGCCAGTCGCCCAACTCTCCCAGCGCACGTACACTCTCCTAATTACCGCGTACATGTCCTAGGTACAAAGCAGTACACAGACAGCCAAGAATTAAGGTTTTATACAGCCGCACGGTGAAGACACTGATTTCAAGTCACATTTAATTTCAACGAATGAGATATTCTTATTCTGTGGTTGTTTTTTATTCAGTAAATCAAGATTATTAAGCATATTCACTTTAGTTGATGATCGTTAGTTGTTTGATTGCATTATTTTCAGTTATGAATTATAATATTTTTTCTTTTCACCTAGATACGTAACCTCTCTCTCTTCTTAGTTGCATAAAATGCCTTTACGCACAGAAACATCTTCGTTGTTGGCTGTAATTAACAATAGTACTGTAATTGTAATGGTTACCATGGAAGGGTAATTGTGATTTTATGAAATAAATGTTTGTCATAATTCTCAAATAATGTGAGTAATTTGCGAAAAGTTTGATATATTGACTTAAAAACTTACAACTTTGTTCATTTGACTTGAATTTTCGGAAGTTGGAGTGCGGTATACGCAGAGTTTTCTACTCTTTGCTCATAGACGCAGATTAACGATTTTTTTTTTCCATCTGTATCACTCGGTTCGCACGAGCATCTTCTGTACGGTAACGGCTCCTGAGGACAAGTTATCGAAAAAAAAAACGAAATAAGCTCGCTCGTTTGAAGTCGTCCGCGCTTGCGACAAACGCATGCGCGCAGCTGCAAACTCTGCGCAAAAAAGTTGGCATGTCACTTCACTGGGTAGTTCCGTGCTGTCGTATTTCATATGATGAAATTCATAAGATTTTGTGCAAGAATGGTGCATTACCAAGTCGAATGTTTTCTTCACTTATTTTTATTATATTACCGTTCACGGTTTTAATTTTCGACTACTATATACTCAAGACAATCGCTTCCCGAATTCTACACTCGGTTATCAAGTAAGCTAATTTCTCATATGAGTAATCAATTACTTAAAATATAGCAGTAGCCGATTCCTAAAAAGTTTACTATGACTAAATATACTGTGATTATAATACTTGCCGAAATTAAGTTTTTATGCAATACTTCACATTTTGTCATGTATACCAACCTATAACATCAAATTGAGCGACTGGTTTGAGTTTTCTGATTGAATTAGGAGCTCATTGAAATAGGAAATAATCTTCTCGACGTTCTAAATGCAAGACAATTTACCATGGTGAGCTAAATCTCCCCTGTCCACCACGTTAGCGCTAATATAGAAAATCATAAATAAACTGATACCATGCACTGGGCTGGGCTCGAGGGTATACATACTCACCAGCTCTGACAAGACCCTTCATTCCTGCGTGTGGTTTCTTCCTAAATATCTCTGTGCTGATCAAGTCACCTACGATCCTACTATACGCTTGCTTACTCTCACTTACTCTTCCCAACCAAACCTACACTGGTTCGAGTTCCTGATGGATGGCTCTCTATGAAATAGGAAATAGCCCTATATTTAGAACTTCCGGTGACCTGCTAACTTAAAACACTCACCCGTCAAACCACTCACTCTTATCCACCAACTCGTCGCGAGTTGGTGGTGAATCCAAGTCTAAAATCCCTCAGCTAATGCTTGCAAATTAAGCATTGCTCTTATTAATATAGTTCATTACTATTATATAGAACATCAAAATTTTTGGACATATTTTGATCGCTTTACACCGGAAATAACTATCCATAATTCTTAGAACATGCTTTCATCGCAAGAGCCGCAAAGTTGAGAATGTGTTGTTTTATTGCTGTTTATATTGATGAGAATCAAAATAATAATAACGCCCGACACATGGCGCATTTAAAATCAACTAAAATAGAGCTTTTCCGCACTTATCAGCCAAAATAGCTCTAAAAACATCTTTGAACCCGAGTACCAGTAATTTGTGCTCTTTAAATGGATCTTCACCTGTACCTGAAGGGCTTTCCATTCACACGAAACCACATTCGATCTCCCAACTCCAATTAGTTTATTCTTACGTTTTAACGGCAAATGTAGTTTGGTTCAAAGACATACCTGTTGTAAATCACTAAAAAATATTTTCCAGCCAAACTACATCGGCACTGGATCACAGAACTTACTTTAGAAAAAGAGAAGTGTTACTGAAAGATTTTAAAGGGAGAGCAAAATATCGTGACCTAGGGTGCAAATTATAGAGTAATTTGTGTACGTCCTATAGTACGCAAGCAAGATCGTGGAATTAAAAACCATTCGTGGCATATCTTGAACAAGAGCTGTTAAAATTTAAGACAAAGTATTCTCTGCAATACTGACTTGAGATGCGGTGCAGAAACCTTTTATTCTTGACGAAGTTGTTGATTTGATGCCTCTTCGCGTTTAGCTTCACCCATTCATATCATCTAATCTAATTTAATGTTAATTCTGACTTTCTGCCAGTTGCACTTATCAAGGTACATCGAAAATCATGTAAAATTATGCGTCAAAACAAGCGTCAACAACAACTTACAGTTATAAAAACAAATTTTCAATTTTTGAAAAAATTAATAGCAATGTCTTGACGAATTATACCGCTCGCATTTCAGACACACTGATGCATTCTTTACGAAATAGAACGAGGGAAGATGAGGCACCTTGAGCACGAGAGCAGGGGAATGCAGCACAAATACAAGACACGCAGAGGTGTCTAGAGTGCGCGAGAATAATGGCTGATGATGAGCCAAATGTTGTGAATTAAAAGCGCCACCTGTCGCGGTCTCGAAGCAAAAAGTGAGCACATGCGAAGGCGCTAAGACACAGGACCGCGTCTCAAGAGCCCAATTAGAGCTCTCAGAGGACTGATGCCGACACTAACCTCATGCAGCAGCCCCGCCGTGTACGCCGGCTGCCCTCGGCTACTGAGAGGCAGCCCTCGCTGCATTGAGGGCTCTTCAGTCCTGTAAGATCAGCTTATTCACGGGCGATACTCGCTCACTGGTCGTGCGAGAGGTGATTAGTCACTCGGTATGAGAGCTCTTTCATGGCCGGGACACGAAGGGTTAATTTTGCACGTGCGTTTGTAGATGCCTGCCTCTAATTCGCTGTACTAGCTTAGTACTTTAGAAATGTGAATTTATCGGATCATCCCCTTGAAAAATGATCATTACGAAGAGAGCATGTAATAAATTATTTTGTAGTGGGAAAGTGTAATGAAAAATTAAATATTACATATAATGCGTACCGCGGAAGTTCATATCTGAGGCCAAAGTGAAATAAAACGTCAGTTAGAAATAACTTGACTCCCCTCATAATAACGCGTGAACATACACTTATATCCATTAGCGTAAGACTATTATACACGTTGCATTTTTGCGCAGATTCAGAGCTAATCCATTTTCTTATTGATTTCTACAACTTTATTTCGACTCGATTACTCAAAATTTTTTCCTCGCTTGTCCCGTCAACTTCACCGTTTACAAGTGCTTCTCTCAAAATTTGTATTTAGAGTTTAGGCTGGGAAGTTCATCGCATTCGAAATATGTTGCTTGTGCATCAGTAGATTCATGAGTACCAATCATTAATTAGTCTTCAAGACACACTACAGATGAAATTTTGGAAGGCTCTGAGGTAAAATCCAGCTCTCCACAGACTGATAAAGAGCTGATAGAGACCCTAAAAATATTCTTTTTTGTGCTGTAAGTCATACAGGCAAAACATCATCTGGTTGAAAATGAAATTGTAATCGATTGAATATTTTTGAATTTAATTCCTACCCACAAGTTATAGAATGAGCTCTTCATAGCACTCAACTTTCATTTGAATCCTTATTAGGTGAACATGAGTGGAGTTCACTCGCTCAAGTCATTCAGGCCAGTTCTCGTAATGATACAGAATTACGAGGACGATTACTGGATAGAACGTAAAGTACTGCCTGAAAATCGTACTGTTTTCTAGATTTTGAAGTTCTTCAACCTCATTTTAACCTTCCGGAGCTCTACGTAACGAAAGATATCATGAGTAATCTGCTTTGCGAACACTGGGCGATTCTCAATTCAGTACATGATATGTAAATCAGGAACCGAACAGCCTTGCACTTTGGCAGAAATAAGCTAAAATCTTAGAGTTTGCCCGACCAATTACTGCAAAACTTCAAAACTGGTAGACTCATTCTAAAAAAATGCGTTCAGATTTATGATAAATTTAGGGCCGTTCCATAGCAAGTTTTAGGGTATCCACTTCATATTCGATCTCGTGCACGGCGGAAATCAACTCAAACCCCATGGTGGCAAGATGGCCGAGTCTCTGGCGATTTTGTATTGAAAGTAGGACGATCATGTAGAATAAAATGTATTATTTTTTCTCAATCGCTTAATGATTCGCAGTACTAGTATATATTTATTGCCCTCTAAATTCAAACGAATTTTCAATCTGAGTTAAAATTTGCTAGATTCATTGCAGTAAAAAGGAGGACCTTGCCTCACACATTTACAGTACATAATAGTGGAGGATTAAGACTCAGGCTTTGATTGAAGACCAGAATGGAACTCGCTACGAAACTGTGGTTATTAGGTAACTTTGTTTTCCAGAGTGATGATTATAGTAGAACATCGAAATCATCAACGAAACTTGGCACCTTGAACTAAGTAACATTGAAAATACTAGCAGACCAAAATCAATTATTGCAAAATTTGACATCTTGATGTGATGTTACGCATGTAGCATCCCGCCTTGTGTAAAAGTTTGGCTTGCATAGCCTTGTTTTCGTTTGGTTGATACACAATGAGGTTATTGTGTATCATAAGTTTGAAGTGTCATCCAATTCAATTCCTGACTCGACGCTGTTAAAATAGTTTATACATCGTACGTTTACACGGTCCATATATGACGTTATGTTCAAACAAAAAAAAAACTGGGCAAAGCTGCCTCTTCATTTATCGGGGTGGTATGAGAGAGCATTGGTAACATTTCTCTTGCAGTGCACAGAAACCTTCAACATTACACCGCTTTCCCTCACTAACACCGTGAGCATTAATACAAGTTTTGATTCATTCTAGAGGGATTTAAAGAAAAAGATTTCTAATTTTTTTTTGCGTCTTTATAGGCTCTCACATCAAACACTTGTGTAGTTTTTCAAGAGTGGAAAACAATGGGCGTCAACTTTTCACCTCTCAGTGCGACGTTGCGTATCGGCGTTGCTCAGTGCGTATCGGCATCAGTGAGATCTTTTAATTATACAGTGAGATCTTTTAATTTAATGCACCTATGTTGTTATAAGTATAGCGATCATGAAGAGTTTTTGTCGATACACGAAAAGTATTAGGAAAACAAGCTTTCAAAAGAATTTTGGAACGATGCAGCGAAATACATCCGACGCTTATTCCTACTTCACTATTTTTACTTTATCTTCTGGTTTCTTACCTTTTGTTTTTATTGAATCTCAGAATTACTATTCTAGCAAAATTCTGCAAGTTATTTACTCATATTCACTCATATCGGTTTAAAACCACATTTCAGAATTTTTCAGAATGCATTTACGAGTATTCGCGCCATTTTTAATGGACACCAAAAGAATTGCTTCGCGACCTCTATATTCTTATAACTTCATAGCTTCGTTAGATTACAAACACAGGAGATCTCACTGTACGACGACGTACTGATGCCGATACCATCACTGAGAGGCGAAATGCTGACACTTATAGCTTTCATGACAGACTGCGGGAGTGTTTATAGTGGGAGCCTCAGCCGGTAAAAGTGATTCATGATCGTATGAGGAGATAAATATATCAATTACTTTACCAGTATCGATCTATCTTACTTTTTGATTCATTACATCAGTTGCCGGCTTGGTAAGTCTGGATGTTGCTCAAAAGACAAATGTGCGATTTGTTTTGTGAAAAAAATTTGAGCATCGTTAGCTAGCAAAGACATTGTGTTTCACAATTGCAAACAAGAAAACATTTTGAGAGGGCACATTCATATACGTTCTTCACCCAAATTAGGCTATGATCTTATTTCAATATAAACATCAGAACAGATGGTATCAAAGTGAATAATTGTTTAAATATTCATATATATTTAGTTTCATTTTTTTCGAGGCACAGTAAGTACTTTCCTTTTCGCAACCAAGTTGAGTGTTTACCAGTTTTGGAACGTAAACAAGCAGAAAGAAATGAATTTTGATTTTGCACGCAGCTGTAATACACGAACTTTGAAGTCTATTTCGAAAAACAATGCGTGGAACAACGCGAAAACTAAAACGTGTAATCATCTATGGCAATTTTTAGACCTGCTGGCGCATGCATCAGATTTGCTTTCAAAATGAAAGAATTGCAGGAAACATGTAATAGGAGCAAAATCTGCAGCGGAGTGACAGCTACCCAGTTTAACATCGGTGCTGTGTCCCCAATAGTTCTTGCAGCAGCAAAGATGGCTTACGATCACCAGTAATTTTTCGCCGTAATTAGTTATTCAGCTATGCATATTAATAGAAAAGACGATTTTTGAATTGATATATAAGTACTGCGCAGACTTCTTTAGTAGTTCGGAGCGGCTCAGTGGAGTCAACTTCCGGAATTACTGCAGTAGAACTCGTTGTCTCAGTGTGAGAAAACTACCGTGTAGGCAAACTTGTCTCCATTATACTCTCTATCCTCCAAAAACGTTTTTCCCCCGCTAAAGTTTCGTTTATGAGTCACCAAGGATTTATCCTGTGATTTTAATATGCTCTCTACCTATTGTAGTACAAGTGTTGCAACTACATTGACTTGTGCTCGAAATCACTAAAAATTTGTCAAATTATCATTCGAAGTGCACTCACTCAAAGAGAACTGGCTTAGAATTGATTGCCACTCTGTTTGTGAAGTTACCACCATCCGCAAAATTTGTTACCAATATACAATATACGACAAAATCAACATAAAATTAACACAGTGCATTACATTTTAAAAATATTGAACGACCACAATTTTCAGCTTGATTCTCTCTGATAAAGAACAAGGAAAATACTTGGAGAATGAAATTAAAATGAGAACGATAGTAAAGATAGCTGATTTAGAAATCATTTTAACACGTGGACGTTTTCGTTTTAGGTTCAAGTCATCATCATCACCTGTACAAGCGAGTTGAAATGCAGGAAACACGACGTGGCTAAAAGACAAAAGAATACGACTCAAAATTAATAGTACAAACGAAAAGGAAAGGAGAGATTATTCTGCAAATATTATTATTGTTTTTTTAACATTAGGCTTTTCCTAACTGGAATGATGACTACATTGAATTTAGAGATGGTTTCAAATGCTTAGTGTAAAGATATTCTAGTCTTTGTAGGTCGTTTTTATTTGCACAAAAATTTAAAATAAAAAATCAGATTCGCTTACTATTATATTACGCCTCATTGGATTGTGCGGGTCTAGCTATTTTTGCCGCATCCAGCGCAGTTTTAGGACAAGATTTTTCGAGCACGTTGGTAGGAGCTCCAGAATGGGTAGAGTTTTAGCTAAGCCATCTTTTTCAGACATAAGGGATCACGCAATGCGGTGTAATGTTTCAGCGAATCTGAGTATGTAAGTAAGTAAGTAAGCGCATCTGATTTTTCGATTTAAAGTTTCTGTGCAAATAAAAATGACCTTCATATACGAGAATCTTTTTACATTAAGCAATTGAAACCAGCTCTAAATTCGACGTTGTCATCATTCCAGTTAGAAAAAGCCTAATGTTGAAAAATAAATAATAATAAATGCAGAATAATCTCTCCTTTCATTTTTATATTATTAATGTTGAGTCGTATTCTTTTGTCTTTTAGCAGCGTCGTATTTCACGTATTTCAACTCTCTTTACATGTGTTGATAATGGCTTGAGCATACAACCGGAGCATTCACTTATAAAACTGATTTTTAAATCAGCTATCTTTATTTTCATTTTAAAACTAGCAAGAGTGTCCCAATCTAATTTAATCGTATGAAATTAACTTATGGCAATTTACTTTATAACTCCTATTAAATTACTGCTTCGAGTCAATGTGAAACTTGAACATGAAACACGGCTCAAGTAAATGCAAGTGAAGAAAGAAAGAAAATGCAAGTATTTATTTACTGTTGTTGATAGGTATTGAAAGATATCAATGTTTTTGTACATATATCCCAAATAATTACTACATGTACCCGTAAAACACTTGTGAGCGTACATGTACATTGTATTATCTTGAGAGACCATAAATTGGACAGTCTTATCGAATGAGATACAACGTTTGATCTATGACTTTTATATTTTTAGTTCAGCCGTGAGGAAGAATAATGAATAATACTGAAGCATAAAATGTGAATCGTAAAATTCATGTTATTTTTTGATTTGTGATGCACTCATAATTTACATAGTCCATTATTTATACATCTCAATGAAAGAACATATGAAACTTTGCTTACAGTTTTTCGAACATTTCAGAGACTTGTGAAGATGTGTTTCCAGATTACGTTTGAAAATTTTTGTATGCTTTGCTGTTTTTAGATCAAGTTCCAAGGCTTAAATCGTTTACCCGAAGCACTAGTTGAGTTATGAGCTTGTGGTAAAACGTAGCCAGCTCGCGTCACAATTCATGATGATTTTGTTATTAATTGTCGTCGAAACAAGTAAATCCTCTCTTCTTCTCTAACATGATGTCCGAACTCTTTCGGGTGGGGTTTTGGTTCGGAGAAATTTATTGTAAACAAGATTGTCAATGCCAGGGTTCCTAAGCGAATTTTCCTCAGGTATTCCACTGGTTAATTGATATCTTGGGATGAAGCATAAGTTTGCAGTTAGTTAGTTGTTCTTGAATTGTGAACGGATGACGTTAGCGCACCAACCAATCACTTCTCGGTTACTCAGTGAAAGGATTCGCTCTCGATCTTCCTCCTCTACTGCAGACACCGAGCAGAACTAACCTTATCAACACTCCCTATTTTACCCCAAAGTAATAGCCCAAGACGTCAGGCAAAGCGCAATTCTTTGAGGACGAGGAAACTGTTTCTTGAGGCAACTGTTTTCTCCACGTTGTCTATGCCGCTCAAAGTTTGAGTGTGGCGCTTGAAATTCAGTTCGATAATTTTGTACCCTGTACATATGAATGTATATATACATAAATATGTACATATATATGTGTACATAATTATGAAGCCAGTGCAATACGGAATTGGATTCATAAAATGACTGACACTTGTGATCTCGTTCCCCAGATTTATTGCTCGTTCGCTTTGAAAGTAATCTTATTTCGACGATTAATTCTTATCTATCACATTTGGGCAATTATTTTCCGCGAGCGTCTGAATTTAATGCTGCGTTGCAACTTATAATAATTAATTGATGCACCTAATGTTTTGCGGTCATAAACTTGCTCACACCCGTGCTTATGTCTCCAGCCATATAGGAAATATATAGGTAGTTCTCAATAATTGCAATAAAGACTATCGCGTTTTCGTTAATGATATTTGTTCGCGCTGTAAATGTTGATAATGGGAAAAATTTCAGAAGTTTAGTATTTATGATCTTTCGATGTGATGAAGCGAATTGATAATTAAAAGAAAATCATCCACGAATCTAAGATGCCCCATAGCTAAGCTTACGGTATAAAATTGTGAATAATCTCAGCACATAAAATAAATAATTATTTAGAGCCACATTGCTTTACAAAACGGCGTTCATATGGAACTGAAGTCACTGCCAACGACTAATTGGCTTATTTGGCCTTAAAATGCAAGTACGGAAAATCTATCTACGGCAACGACGATCAAAGGATGAATGATCTTGGCGCCTCAGATAACGTGTATCAAGCCTAAGTAAAATGAGCAACAAAAATGTGTTGAGAATTATATGCCTTTCAAATTATGTACTTTTAAGTCATATGAATGATAGTTTTGTGTCCCACAGGAATAATAGTGGGAGTCGTTAATACATTCAGTGTGTCTACCTGACGTTGTAAAGTGCAATAAACTGCACGGTTCTGCTATTAAAATTAATACTTGATTTCCTTTTCCCAGTAGTAGTTTATATCGAGGTTTCATCGGTGTAAGAGCAGGACCAAGATCGACCTCTCTCTTTGTTTTGCTGCAACTAACTCTCTTAACTTTCCCCTGATAAAAGCTGATGTATTCTTTCCGCTCATTAAAATGTTAGATCAAGCTGAATGAAGTCAAAGGTTAATCGCTACTACAATACGACCTACTCAGTACCCGTTCATAACCCCTCGATGCTTAGCGGGAACTTCATGCTCACATTTTATTTCCCTCTGGGAGGGCGAATGTTAGGTAAGTTGCTGAACATTGCAACACGGGTCGCAGGCTGTGCAACTGCAACCGAGGAGATGAGAACATCTGAGCGGTCGGTACGTCACTGAATCTTACAGCGCCAAATTACGGCTCCGCATTCATTGAATTGAGACAATGCACATTACAACTGTATGAAATCATGCACAATTAAATAACAGCGCTTATGATGTTAAGAAACACGTATTTAACTTCTGCCTAAAGGCGAAACAACTAAGAAGTAAAGAGCATGAAACGAGTTAAGAATAAAATCATGAATGAATGTAAAAAGACACACAGAGTGCGCAGAGTGTCGTCAGTTTCTTCAGGCCGAGTGCATTAGCTCAAATTTAACTTTTTGTCTCTAACACTAGAATAAACATATTTGAAAGATATATTGCGTTTGTACCGCAGTCAACAAATTTACTTGGAATATAGGCCCTCATTAGCAGCACCGCTTTATATCCTACACGCGGATGTAACGCAAGGGTGCGCTTTAGCGCTTCACAACGATTCTATAAGAGAACTATACCTAGTGAAGACAGTGATGCTATTTACAGCGATTCAAAACTAATAGTACGAATATTTTAAATTGAATATTAAGACTCAGAGTAACGATTTTAACTTATACTTGAACAAGTAAATTTGTTTTAGTTTTTATATGCGCTGTCAAAATTTTCTTCATTCAATTGCTATAACATGTATAATTTCCAACTTAACTTAGCAGTGTGTGTGTTGTGTTGAACAATAATTTTGAAACAACATGCTCATTCCTATAAAATATTTAGATCATACCTTAAAAAATACAGGACAATAGAGTTTGCACTAAGGTGCATTAACTGAAATAATTTTATCATTATCCATGGAAAATGATCTGATCGTTTATTTTTGACAGCGGAAATGATTTGATTATTTTTTATAACGTTGCAGAAGGGCCTTTAAGGTTTACCATTTTGATTGGAATGGTATGAGAGGTAAGGAAAGCAAGATTGGTTTGGAAGGCAAGATTGGCGAAGAAGGCAAGGAGGCTAAATAAGGGAGGCAAGATTGGTTCGGAAAGTAAGGTAGGTGAGGAAGGCAAGATAATTTAAGGCAGGACGAGTAAGGAACGCATTATCGATAAGGAAGAGGGAAAATGAGATAGGTGACGAACACACAATGCTATCTTTTAACGCAAAATTGAGAAAGCTGCGCACCATGCAGGGCTTCACAAACAACGGGTGACAACAAAAGTAGAGTTGATTCCTGTGAACTTGAATGAACTATTAACCAAATTATGGCATGTATGAGAGAATTTAAACACGAGACAACAAATTTTTTTCGCACGCTTCACACGGCGCTGACCGGAGCGTGTTCGCCATTTTCTTCTTATGTTACACCAGCGTAGCGAATTTTTTCTGTAATATCACATCTCTGAAAAAGTAACGTTCGATTTTAGGCTCTTGGTTTAAGACTAGAAAGATAACAATAATTGTGCTCATATTTATTCATTAATGACATCTCTTGTGTTTTTGATGACCTCTCACGTACCATCGGTTAACAAGCTGACTAACATCACCATTACAAAAATCTCAAGGTTTGGAAACGAAATACGAAACCAATCACTATTTTCAATTGCTTCTTTGTTGATAGCCTAAGATCATCTAAATGGGTTTGTAGTCCTCGAAACAAATGACAATCAGAAGGTGCAAGTTCAGCAGAATGCAAAAAATCAAACAATTTTTCCAAACAGGCTCTTCCCTGAGATTTTTGGTTAGCTGTATGAGGACGAGCATTTTTCCCTGACTGATCCAAGGTCTGCAATGTTCAGCAAGATAATTAAGAAATCACTTCTCTTCACTTGTAGTACGCCACTCTAAAATTCGTTCTTGAAGGTGCTGTGCAAGCAATTATTGTCCACAAATATCAAGTTGTTGCAGGTCCTTCTGCAATAGCTGGTGACAAACTATATTGCCTGTTCCCGAGAGGCAATGGTGGGGCTTCCGAACACAATATGGCACCCAACATTTTTGAATCAAGTTCTTTTGGAGACTGTTTACTCTTATTACAAACTGAAATGACTACCTCGGAATCAGAAGAACAGCTATTCATTAAATTTCATTAAATTTCAGCTATTTTCATTAAATACTTTGGTGGAATTGTTAACAATTTCCATTGACATCTTCATGAAATTAGTAGAGTAAAACATTCCTAATGTCATAACATTTTTAATGGTCGTGCAGACGTGATTGTAAAATTTTGCCGAAAATTTTAGACAAAACTTCAAAGATTTTAGAGGGAGAGATGCAAATAACTCATAAAATTCTCAACACCATATCGTGGGTAATAATTCCAGAAATTTTCCGTCATTCCCTTCCATAAAGTTGGACACCGCTTTTGCCTATAATGCTGTTGTGCAGGAGATGCTACTTATTTCGGTCAAAGTTATGCTTACTCCTTCCAGTGTTTAGTGGTTGCTTTGTGATGAGTTATGAGTTAATTTAATAATGGCTGCCAGCAAATTTGGTACACTCTCCGTGGAGATCCCTTCCATTCACCCAATAACAGAAAGATTTGGGAAAAAAATATAATAAGAAGTGCAGCTGAAAGATGAAGGCCTTCCATAACGTGGAAGCCATGTTCACACAAACCGCACAAGGTTGTACCCTCCTGTGAGTTGTCTAAAATCCACAATAGGCGAATTACCTTTCAAGATACTGGATCATAAGCAGTTTTGAAGCAATTCAACTTTTGTCTTCGATCACCACCTCCAATGGAACGAAGTTGTATCAAAAAAGATCAAAGTAATGTAAGTGAAATTCCCTACTTGCGCGGCGTAGACTAAAATAACATGCACTGTTGACGAAAAATACAGGACCAATCTAGGCATAACGCCAATGATGTACTCCCAGCGCTTGCATAAACTATATACCTGTTACGCTTATCCAACAGTATTCAATTCATAATGAAATTAGAATAAACTGAGTTTATCAAGCACTTGAACATTCAAGTAACAAGTTTTATTGCGGAAAAATCATTGGTGGAAGTGTTCTTTCACACAGGAGGAACAGAAGGAGATGCCTATACATTTTCAAATATCATCGTTCATCAAGCGAAAAAATTGTGCTGTAACACTTTAACACTTTTCATGCAGCCATCAACTACTATTTGCATAGAATAGCATTCACTAGATAAATAAAATGCCGAGGAATATTTTTTCAGAATCATTAATGACTCCAACGCAAACTATAATATAGATAAAATGGTACTAGCCTCCTCCATCCTTTGTTACCTGGGAAATTCCACTAACCACAACTAACTGCCTCAAGTAAGTTAGTGTCTCATAAATACGTCAAGGGATATTCAGACAGTTCAGCATAAATATCCAGCTCTTTAGTGTAAAAACATTTTACGACTCGTTCGACACGACAGAGCAGCAACAAGCCATTTAAATGCAGTCGAACCACGACTAAGAGAAGTAATATCGTCTGTAAAATAAATCTATTGTTGTCCAAGATTTGATTGAAAATTATAAAAATGCACAGATTTAAAATTCACTTCTCTGTTAATGTTTGTTGTTGGTTATCAGTTGTTTCAAGCTCTGACATGGATGTTATTTTACTTTTTGTTATATAATCACGAAATACCGTATACTTATGACAGTGAGAATAAGAAATTTTCAAATACCAATATTGCGTCTCACAATTTATGCATCAATTTTTGAAAACATACTGTTCTTCTCTTCTTTTTCTCACTGAAAAATGAGTGGCATTAACAAAGAATTCAATTTGTTCTTACTACGGAGTAAGGCTATAAAGAGAATGGATTCCGTCACGTTCTAAGTATTCTATTCTTCTATTTCGTCACGTTCTAAATATTTAGACATCCTTCCCTAAACACATAACTTTTCAACAGAGGCATAGACAAATATTGAGACACTCCTCTCTTGATGCTTTGGTGACAGTCTGATGAAGTTTGAATTTGCCCCATTTTGAAATGAGAGGCTTCCTAAATTGGGTCTTGTCTAAATATGGCTTCCTCTGCTTAAATTTATTGTAACACTGTACCGCTAACTTAAGACGCTACGATCATCAGGTTACCACAATATTTACCATGTCTCCGCTCAGATTTCTTAAAAAGTTATCCTAATACTAATAACCTATCAAAAAATATTTATTGTCAGCTAAGTCTACGGAATAAATGTTTTGCCTGTAGTTCTATGATATGATAAGTAGAATTCAGTCGTAAAGTTTATCCTTTCCTTTCCTACACTGAAAACCTAACTTAAATGTTTCCTAGCTTATATTTTATTTTAACGTTAGCGTAAAGTAACAGGCAAGCTTACCGTGAAAATTTCCTGTTAAATGTCTTGTCAGCATTCGCTCAACTTTCATTTTAATCGCCAAAAAGCACATCAACTGTTATAAAACTGGGTGTGTAAAACATGTTAAGCTTGAAGAACACCAACTAGACAGCGAAAAATGCGTCATGAGTTTTAGGGATCTTGAAGCCGTAACACGCTTTGTAGCTTTGGCATCACGAATTTCTGGAAATAAACTGATTAATTTGGTGATATAATTGCAGTTTAAGCATTTTTAAGTCACATTTAATACGCTGAGATTGTTCAGGACAGTTCTGCAATTTTCATTGCTAACATTTTCCTTTTGATTTAATAATTTGACTTAAATTTTGACTAAAAGCAATGAATAACCTATTGTCTAATACTAATGCAATGAATTTAAACGTAATGAATAATAAATGCCAAATGTATACATAGAAAAGCAAATAATTTTCGACACTCTAATGATTTAACTTCGGGTACTGATTTGTTAGTTGCTACACTAACGTTTACATTTAAATTTTTCCCTTACAAAAAACGAACATGCTTTGAATCTAGTTTGCATTGGAAGGAAAGGCGGTCGATGATTCGAGCACTCATGATCTTCGTCTGCTAGGGTTACGTCGGACAGCCTAACCCCATCAGTAAGGCCATCTGCCTGCCATGTTCTACACAGCCAAATGTCAACAAGATTCGACGCAGTGGAAAATGTTGCAAGTCCCATCCTGCCAGACTGTCTCATCTTGTTTGCCGCGTCAGTGAGTGCCGGGCGCTGGAGGGCTACAAAGATACACAGCCCAAATGCAAGACTTGCGATAAAGACAGCAGAGCATAAGGGAAGCCAGCGCACTGAGAGGAGAGACTCTTGCTTTCCATTCAAATAGCAAGGCAAAAGGTAAAGGGTGATTTTAATTTGTTAAAAAGCATGCTCGTGGATCCGATATAACTAATGATTAATTTTAAGTGCAATTTAACTGTGTGAGACAAAACCATCAGAAATAACTTTTTACGACAAACTTCAATTTGTTTCACGTGAAGTGAATAAGTATAATTAACTGGATAAACTCTTCATAATGAATTGTAATTTCAAACAAAAATTATCGCTGCATTTACATACTCCTATGTTCAATTCATTCAAGAATTTAGACCAATAGATGCATTACTACAGAGATTTTTCAAAAGTGCCAATGTCAATGTGCGTTTCAGTGGAGTTGAGAGAAAGATCTTGCAAATGAATTGTGAGAAATCAAGACTTAGCTTTTGTTACAGTTTCTGCACAAACTTCATATTTCATTTGAAGTTGTAATCCTGTGCAGCACTTTGATCAATTTATTAACTTCCTCGTAACAATTTAACTGGATTAAGATTGAAAAATCATTTATTTTGCATTGTTGAGACTTACGACGACCTGCTTTTATGAACATCGTTCAAAACTGCTTGCAATATATTACCAGACTCGAGCTGAACTTCAGCGTACCCTCACGAGCCTATCTTCAGCCAGTTCAAAGATGCACTGCGCAATCAACATGCATTGTCTGAATTTGAAACAGCAGTTACTCCCTTTCCAAAACATGTTTTAAACGTATAATTAAGGACATTGCTTCACTGTAAAAAAGAAAGCAGGCCCAAAAATTTACGCGTTTTATCCTTATCACAGAAGTAATATATTTGACGTTATAGATTTCAGTTAAATTTATTGAACTAAAATTATCACGCCTCTTTCGACGAATAAAGCTTGTATCTTCTGTGAATTTCAAAATAAGCGCTACAAATATATTGAAACCAGTTAAATATCATAAATTTTAATATTTCAATAATTCACACGACTAGAACAATTTATTTTCAACAAGTGATACATCAACAAAGCCTGACCTTAAATTAATACTATAAGTACAACGAAGAATTTTAAATATGTCTACGTTTATGAACCCGAATAAGGTTAGTTGATTTAACAGTTTCATTTACTTTTTGATAAGACACGTATGATACATAAGACTAATCTAACTGTAGATTTGGGTCTGGATCCGAAATGATGAATAAATTAGCTGTTCAACGTTAATGAGAGAAGTGAGGTCAGCCATGGGATAAGCGTCATTTTGAATCATTATTGCGTAACAAAGGAGAAAATCATTTCTTATAGCCTCTACCTCCTAAACAACATTTCAATATAAAAAACAGAATTAGAAATCATTTTTGATTGTCTCGTACTAGTTCTGCGGTCGGATGTTACAATTAACTGACAGAGTCCTGGGGATTTAATTCTATTGACACTCTATTGAGATCATGTTTTGGAACAGTAAGAGAGTTAATTTTTTCGGACTGTTCGTCTCTCCGTTACTTCGTACATAACTTGTAGTAGCGAATAATATTGGATTCAATATTTTTAGGTTACAATGTCTTGGAACTCTTAATTATTTATTGTTTTGGAGCGATAACTCCTAATTTGGTTTTACATTCCATGCTGAGCATCCATTACAATTCAGTCGTTGTGTTCTGCATGAAAATGAAAGAAATCTCTTCCATATTTCATAGGAGAGTACACTTCCACTCGTATATGATTTGTGTAATACATCACTAGTGGTTAAAAATATAGTGCAATTGATAGCACCGTGATTTTATTCAATGCCTTTTTTCTTAGAAACAGTACTTATAAAAATATATACACGCACAGAAATAGGGAGAAAATGCAAAATACCCAAATTATAACATGGAAGGACATGCACAGCCCATAGTTATATAGTAATTAGAATTAGCCGCGCTCAGAGCAGTGGCAGCAACACTCTCTCAAAAATCTCAAAAAATTAAACTTGAACGTTAAGAGCCTTGCCTAACTTTCAACGATATTTAAAAAACTCAAAAATTAACATTTACAAGTCGTCTTGGTTGACATTTGCGCACATTATTATATTTCTCACTTATTAGAAGCAAGCAAAGAGTAAACAAAATTCGAAAAGGGCATTTTATCAAGCTTACGGGTACCATTTTTCCTTCGATTGGTTGAAAAAACATCCATAGTGATAACATTAAAATACCACGTTTTGAATGCACAGTATCAAAAGGAAAAAACAGTTGTTAAAACTTTGAAAATTCGTCATTGGTTCAGGAATTTTTAATTGAAATTCATACACTCAATGAAGCACAGTAACGATTCCAACTGGCGAAAACACATAAACTAAAAATAGAAGACTAAGCCTATGCAGTGCAGCAAAACTAAAACAAAAAGGCAAACACTAAACTGTGCAGCTAATATAATATTGATCACTGGATAAATTAGAATACCGGGTTGAACTAGAGTCAGACGAAGGACCTAACATGAACCAGTTCGATCGATGACTGCGCGCACCAGCTGTGGTGCCATTTTAATATCACTCGATCTCCGTAGGTGTGAATCGGGAAGCACCGCATGTTTCGGTAGATCGTCTAGGAAGAGATCCAAACTATACGCCAAAGAACCATGTAGTTCAATTTAATATTACATTCGTTTATGCATCATGAAGAAATTTGTGCGTAAAAATTCAAATTACCATGGCTATTGATTTTTCATATCTCTCGCTTGTAAAAGATGAGTGCACTTCTCTGACACTTGCCTCTCTCTGACTTCTCATTTTAAATATCTCGACAATCAATCGCTTCTCTCATGAAGTACTCAAAAAGTTTTTAAAACTGTAGCGCACAACCAACATTAAACTTCTTAAGTTTAGTCTATTATCACTTGACTGTTTTCTCACTTTCTAACTCGTAGATTTTAGTGATATTTTAACTTCAAAAAATTGTCGTAGAATTCATACGTATACGACTTGCATCAGTTCGTTTAAGAGTTAAAGAGTAAAACTATAAAAGGGTATCATCATAAGAAGGTTCCCCGCAGTGGCTTCACCGACATGAAAGTGTTGCAGATCTCTAAACCGACTCACCATGTCAGGAGCTCGGCGCGGCGCTCGCGCCTCATCATCGCGAGTGTATGCAGGCGAGCACTCGCAGCGAACGAGGCAGGACGCCACGTTCAGGGCATTTTTTAGTTGGTTGGGTGCGGTAGCAATTCAATTGAGTTATGGCCGCCATAGCTTACAGAGATAATGTTCCTATGGAATTGATGGTACTGCTCCGTACTAAATCTGCTCATAAATACTTGGATCGGATGAGTGATAGCTCTTCGCTCCTCCCTGCTCCTTCCCTCGCCGTGACTTGAGGGTCTTTTTCAACCCCCACACCAGCGGGTGTAGGTGTGAGATTGAGTTACGTCACCTGGCTCACAAACGTAGTAGATGTCCTTTACCTTTTTTGCAGCAATGATATTTTAACCTTTGAAACCGATTGTGCTTAGACAAGTGGTCGAAATTTTGCGTTCACCTTTTTTTCCATTATTTTCATCGCTTGGTTTATTTGATTTTTTCCCGGATATTCTATGTCTGGCATTTTAGGTGGATTTGGAGCTTGAATCAGTAGTTGAGCATGAAAACGGCAAAGAGTTTTTAGAAGCGTTTGATTGCTATAAGCTTTAAACGTCCTCTTAATGAAGAGTTAATGGAAGATATTCATCCATATTACATCGTCGATCGCACATGGGTAGGTGCGTCAGTGCTAAGACAAGGAAAAGTAGGTAGGCGCAATGTTCGAGGAACTTTGTAGGCAAGTAGGTAAGTTGGCAAGTAGGCAAGAACGTATGGAAAGAGTTGGAGACGTACTGAAGTTCGAGAGCAAGAAACTCTTCGTAATAATATGACTACTACGCTTGTTCGAGCTCAGTCTGAAGATTTCAGAACTGAAAAGAAAAAAATAGAGATCAAACGTCAGAAACGAAAAGCTATTGGAATGCGTTTGAAGTGAAACTATTTTGGTAGAGTAAGAAATGAGGAGCGACAGAATGTATGAGCGCTGCGGATATTGCTGTGACTTGGGCATATGGAGGGAAGGTGAACAGCGGAAAGTTAAGAACAAAATGATTTAGTGAGGCACGGAAAGGAGTTGTGCTAGAGGAAAAACGACTCAGGAAAAGAAGTACGTAAGTGTGGAGGCAGCAATGAACCTGGAACAAATATTTCTATAGATCATATAGGTTTAAGAGAAACTGTTTAGAGGCATTATAAAGAGCTAATTACTGAACAATTAATTATTCATTTTTCACACGCCTCAACCCACGCTCGGTCTTGCATGCCCAGTTCTGAAATGAGGAGCACGGATTACGCAATAG
This sequence comes from Morinoia aosen, assembly GCA_030386875.1. Classification (NCBI taxonomy): domain Eukaryota; kingdom Metazoa; phylum Arthropoda; class Malacostraca; order Amphipoda; family Talitridae; genus Morinoia; species Morinoia aosen. Next base: position 42,269,299 of record CM059571.1, read on the forward strand.
ACCAAAGGAACTCCATGACAAAGGAAATCTCTTATGGTTAACCAGAGACGATTCCTAGCTTTTTAGAGTAACGGAGTTGGATTTCTGATCCTTAGAGAACAATTACGTCAGAGTGTAATTACGCGTTCTAAGGAAGGTGGAATACAGCGACTCATCTTCGATCACTTTCAGACGACGACGGATGGTGTAACTAGGTACCTATATAACTGCATATAAACGAATTAAATCTAGAACTCTCACGTGCATGGCTTCATAATAACATGAGCTGATTTTAAAAGCAACATCATCTCGTTTAAGAGATCACAAATCGGAACTCGTTTATTTCCTATCAATCCCGTGAAAACTTTCATCCCACTCACAAATTGGGGCAGCAAACATGAAATTTTTTAACGTGAGTGAGAGGCACGGACAATTTTGTTGAACACTAGACTCGGGATTCTAGTTAAAATAAACGCCAATTTTTTTCCCTCTTGGAAGTAAAACTATTTTACGCCTTATTACTTCATTTCTGTCGCTGAAGAACAGTTGAATTTTGTACACAAGTAATCCATCTTCTAAGCTCGATTCTCTCACCGTACATCCTTTTGTGTATCCCTGCATTCGTCCATACTCTGTTTTTTTACTACGAAGTTTTTACTTTTAATCATCAAGTCACAAGATAGAATCCAAGGACCTAGGCTCATTATTACAGTAAATTATTACACACTTAATTTGTACATTTTCGACGCGTATCTTATAAGTTAAGGAATAGGTGAAGTAAGGTTTCTATGGTTGCCGGCTCTCTTTGCGGAGAAAGAGAATCTTCAACACATCACCTGATGGAAAAATAAAACAGTTGAAAGTGACCTACAATTAACCTTAAGATGCTATTGTGACGTGAATAGTGCCGTATGATAGCTCACAACAGCTCCGAAAATTCCCGCAAGGATTGAAAAGAAATACGGGGTCGATAATGTGCTATCAATTTTGTTCGTGTTTCGTAGGGGGCGGACGAAATTTCCATTGTTGTTTGAATCATTGATTTAAATAGCATTCAAAATTGGAAAGGATTTTTACACGTGTCTCTGGCTAAATTTTTTGGGCATAACGTTGCAATACATGAAGTGATTGGAAAAGCCAGAGACCATAAATTAGAAGGAAATACATAAGGGGTCAATATTCGTAAAAACTGGCCTTTAGGACTTTTCCAGAGGGCTGAATTTTTCCAGCACTCGGTCATTTGGGCAGTTGAATTTTACTTCAACAGTGACAAATTTCGTTTCTGAACCCATACTGTGTATAGACAGTACATGCATATAACCGTATATAATATAACCGTATATAATAATATAACATAACCGTATATAATGAAGCACATCTTTTGCTTGGCAATTACGTACATATGTATAGATAATATATATAAGTAAATATATACACATATATAGAGATATACATGTATAGGTGTTTGCGTATATGGTTGATGTACGTCATCAATTTTAGAATAATTCAACAAAGGGAATACATTTTCATGTTTTTCTCTCAGTTATTTTCTGTTTGACAAGCAGCATAGGTATTGTGAAACCCGAAAACATTTATTTATCAACTAAGGATCTTTAAGATAAGGCGTTTAAAAATCATTGAGCTGTGTCTTCGTTGGCAATAAACTGCTTGTTTTTTCATGCATGTGAAGATACCCTCCTTGAACTTGTTCATACTCGTAGTCTGGGTTTTTTCATTTGAATGGTCTGGGTATTGCTGACGCTGTTGTATCTAAAGTGGTACAAGTTCAAGTCTTTCTAAAAACATCCTCGTGGCTTTTTGCCCTCACACTTCTCCCGCTAACTTCACTAGTGACCTCACCAGTCTCAGAGATGGCGTCTGACCCTTGCATTCAAGTCTGGTACAATTTTTGGCCCGAGAGGAAGACCACTGGGCTTAAAAAAGTGGTTATGATAATATTTTGATTTTATACGATAATGAGTCGAAGAACTTTGCATGCATTCTGTAATCAGGGCCGAGTCAAAATAACGAGGGATATTTTTTTTGCACTGCAGGGACTCGGAACGATTGTCGAATACTTCTATCCCAGTTTTTGATTTCGAAAATATTTTTATTTAATAATGCCTTTTCGATTAATGCGAGTCAAAACAATAATGGTCTATTTTCAATAAATTTCAAAATAGAAGCAAAACCTATCGTGTTCATTTCGACAGGAGCGTGTATTTTGATTGTTCACCTCTATTTACTGCGTTTAAACTAATCAGATTCAACGTGGTACCCAACTTATTTAGGGAATTTACTTCTGGATGGACATATATGTAGGAAAATATTAAATAAACTTGCACTCTTATATTTCGCTCATATGAACTATTATCTTTTCTCCTTGCAATTATTTTAGCTAAATCTTCGCCAGCACAATAATTCAACGATAAGGTGAACTCAATGGTTTCCTTTTTATGAACTCAGGCGCGTTGCGCAATTCTAATTAGAGGTTGCTTCATTTGTCTGCATTGATGCGAGCTACAGAATCTGTCGCATCTGCGCAAAACTGCATTAGAACTCAAGCGCTACTTGCAGAGAGCGCCTCCCAAATATCGGTGTCAGGAGTACGGGTTTTCGACCTCGTCAATTCTGTTCAGCAGACTCGCCGAATATATTTACAGCGATGCATCTCAGCGACTGACACACGTCACTTTTTAAACTCGTATCGATTTAAACGTAAACACGGAATGTAGCTGCCGACGCCTGACGATACGTTCAGGAGAGGTTGGTGTCGACATGCCAGGCGCAAAATGCAGTCTCGGAGCGTGTAACTCGTGTGTCGCGATAAGAGAGGTCGATAACGCAGCTCATCTACGTTATTGCCTTCCAAAGTTGTGCTTAAGCTTCCAGAAACACGTCCAAAAGATCATTTGTGTATTTTTCTGATGAAAATGAAACTAACTATTGAGTGAACAATGTTCATAATTATGAATTCTTGTTGAAATAATTGCACGTTGAAGACCAGCAGCAAATTACCAATTCCGATCCATGACTATGCCCCGCAGGTGAGGCCACGCACCAACACCCGGCGGTACCCCGGCGGGAACACACGCCTGGGAATGCAGTAACCATAAGAGACTATTTTAAACGGAGAATTTTATGAGGTTTCCCTGTCGCGTAGCAGTGCGAGACTCGGAGTAGAGAAACAAAAGAGGCTTCATATAAAAGGCTAAGCCGTGTTGAGAGCGGCAACATTGGCTTTTATACACCCTAAATACACGTTAGGCTACAGAAATAGTACAATTAATAAACACAATGGGCCACTATGAAGAAAGGAATCCCCATTAAGGCACTTAATTGGCCCATAACACGTTATTACAGATCTAAAGAGGGGCTTGGGTAAATTCGTACAGATTTCACTGGTCGTTTTGAGGAAGAAGTTTTGTTCTGATGGCGGTCTCAAGCTGAGCCTTTATGTCGCCGCTGCAGCGCTGATCGCCGCGCGTGCGCATCGCGCAGCACACTTTCCTCATATTTTAACGAGCACAATTAATCCCATGATTTTATCTATTAATTTCACTTCATTTCGTGCCAAATTATCATTACGTGAACTCTTTAGATCAAGTAGACTTGTGCTAAAGAGATCCTCAAGAAAAACAGAAAGAAATACGTGAGGAAACCGGTTTATTTCGAAAACCTAATACTCCCTTAGGTGCTTATTAATAGATTTTGTGCGCAGACTGCCAATAGCGGGAGCTGAACACTAACATGGAATGAACAAAATAGGTTAACACAACCAGTAGAGAAATTCAATTGGTATTAAATACCCACTTGATAATATTGGTTGTTGATACAACTTAGTTTTTAAAGCCAGCTTGCGTACGGAAGCTAATATGAGATACATACAGTTTATTAGTTCGCTTCTGATTCAATTGAGGAACTTTGAAAACGGGTTGGTCCTCAGTCTTTTTGCGGAGAGGCAGTCGACACGTGATGCACTGTGCCGCAAAATGACTGCAAGGAAGCCCGTTGTGATGACACTTAACAGTATGGTCTAACACCCAATTATGATCGGCTCAGTTCCACTGCCCATGCAGGGTTCGCTTCAGTTGCACACAGCCCGAGTCCAGGGCACGACAGCGCAGTACAGTGCACCAATAGTTCTGTATACTTCGAAAAAGAAAACGAAGTCACTGGTAGTTCAGTGAAATGAAATCTGCGCGCGCGCTGCTGCAGTATGCAATAACACGTACTGCGTGAGGCCAATGTAATGGGCATAAGCGTTGTGGCCACCAGGTCTGCTGATCGGTGCCGATCAGTAGAGTTCAGTGATGGAATCACTGCAGAGTGCTACGGCGCAAAATCGCTGATGTCCACAAAAGCATGACATCTATAATTATTCTAAGTCGCTACACAGCCTCTTATGCGTCACGTTGTTGGAACTGCAACAAAATACGGTGGATTACTGCCCGGATTGCAGCGAGGTGTAATGTCGGGCTCGCTGACGTTGCAAGGCAAATGTTCGGTGGCTGCGAGGCTGACAGGGCGAGGGCAGGCATGCATGTGTAGCTGCTGAGTCCTCCTTCAGTTTCTGGCCCGAACAATACCATCATTAATTAATTCTGTCGGACTGAGAAGAGTTTTAGAAACCATGAGTTTTGAATCAGCTCTGTGCAGGTTGAGTTCAGGGAGTTTCTTATTAACTTGACGAATGAAATATAAGAAGAGTTCTAAAAAAGCCAGCTGAGCTAGAAATTATTAAAAGCCCACTAGTGAACAAAGAGTGGTGAAACGCACTAGAAACTCCCAAATAAATACAAATCACAAGTGTACCAACGCAGAAAATGGATAATGACCATTTCCGGTTTCAAACACCTGCAAGAAACGTAAGTTACATCATTATTCATCATATATTTTGGGTTAAAAGTGATCCATCATTTCCAAACGCATAATTTAGATCTGTGATAAAATTACTGGGTTAGTTAATGTTATTCCGACCTTTCATAGTTCAAAATTATCGGATCAACTGATTGAACCAGCACAAATTTTTGTTCCTGATATTTTACTGTATAAATTTTAGTCGATATTGTATAAATATGCTTGCTCTTCATTTATACCACTCAATCCATTTACAAATTCTCGCTTTACAAATTCAAATACAGCCCTCTAAAATTTTTTTAAACAAATTGTTTTCGTTTTTTAGCTGTGATTTTATATTGCAGATAACATACAATAGATAAATCATCGAAATATATTTTCATTTATAATTTTGTTTCTTCCATTCAGATTCCTGAACTGAAACCATCATCAAATTTGCGATGACCAGGGCCGGATTTGGATACATTTTCTTCAATCGTAGCAGGGCACCCGACTGCGAAAATTTGAATTTCGACTTGCACAAATAACGTGCTACTTTTTCTGTAAATGCGAAGTTTTTTCAGCTGTTGACAAAAAAACAGCATCTGGCAGCCTTGCATGTTTATCAAATGCAGCGAGCTCAAATTGTTTACGAATGATCAGAAAATTTAGGGATTCGGCCTGAAAAATCAGCTCGAAGGGTAGCCAAGTCGACAGGTGAACTTTAAGTGCTGGCTGTACAGCTAGAGCGACGTAAAAGGTTTGGAAATCCGGCCGTGGAAAGAAAAATTTCCTCATGGCTACGTGGACAAGGATTTTGTAACAATTCAAACAATACGACCCACAGTTGTGCCCTCTATCATCTAGCAATGTTCCTTTATGATTGGAAACATTACTACTATCGAGTTGTATTTTTCCATTTACTACCAAGCCCTTCATTAAAACTATGACCCCATAACAATTCAAACTCCTTGCATATATCATAACTACTGGTGCCATCACCAAGCAGTCTTGTAATGACGACGACTGAGCCACATGACCACGGCAAGTCTCTCCATCACCACAATTACGACCACCATCACCATCTCGAGCCGTTAATCGCGCGGGCAGAAGCCACCACCAACACCAGGACGGCGGCCTCTTGCATGAGTTAGTGATTGACATGGCAGCAACATGAGGCCTGTCCACACGCTTCGTGGCCTTACGCTCCGATGGCCGGCCCCGCACCCGCTCCCTGCGCCCCTCTGCCCGTCGACTTTGGGCCCATAAAAGCATGTCGAGCCTCGGGGATACGCCTCCGAGGCCTCCGGAACACTCGCGAAGTATCGAGCCACCACAGAATGACTCCTGGCTTGACGGAGGTTCACGCGATTTTGGCCTTTGGGTCACAGACGCACAAAGCCGACCAGAGGCTCAGGCGAAGAGCAGAGCTTTAGGACTGGACTAGAGAGAGGATTTGTTACCTCGATGACAGCTCTTGATAGTGTTTATCTTGTCAGAGAAAATTGGTGTTCGAGGCTCGGCGACATGACAGAAACAACCGCAGCTGTAATGAGCAAAAGCAAATAATAGTGATAAAAGTTGCTATAGCAATATCACCGATGACCAAGGTGCAGTTAGCCAGGACTTAACAGCGTGGCGGGACCTCTAATTCGTAATGTCTTGTAGAAGCATAAAATCGAGTAACGTGCCTCGTAATTTAGCTGTCAAGCAATTGAGACGCCAGTTGTTAGGCGCCATCAATTACTCATCAGTCACAACAAAAATCTTAATCTCTACTGAAATTGATACGCTTTACTTCCATTCGCGGCCGATATGCTGGAGTGATGTACTGCTGGCGGCCTGTCTCCGCTTCCATTAATTTGATCCTAATGATAATTTAAGCAAATTCATTGAAGCAACGCTAGCATGTTTATGCACAGTTCAAAAAATATGAAGCATATCCATCCGAGCAGCGTTCTCCTATAAATAGAGCTGCTCGCGTAGTAAGAGAGCGCTAAATAAGTTATGGATGACCTACAAGTCACTGAAATTATTTGGGCCCTCAAGTAGCTATATTCAAATGTGATTATTGTACCAGACTATTTACTGCTGTATCGCTTGTGGTGAGTAAATTGCTCAAATTGTTTGAAAAGTAGGACATGGTGCGCAAGAGGCAAAAGCAACATTGGAAGCAGTGTTGTGTAGTGCGCCACTCATGCAAGCATGACGCGGCCTGCGAGCAAATGTGGTTATTTAGGGCAGGGTGGCGAGGCAGAGGTGATCCATGAGACTGTGAGAGACAGTCAGCAGGCTGCCTAATAGAGCACTCGATGAGCTGTCATGTGTCATGTGATGATTGCGGGGCGGTCGACACCTCAAACAGCCGCCGTCACCACACAGCCCTCACGCTCGCCACCAGCCGTCACCGCGGACGGCGGCACCTAAACACCTGTCACTCAGGCCTCCTCTCCGGCCTGCTCTCCACCGCCGCTGCTAGGTGAAGCAGCCCTCAACTTCTCGGCCAGCTTTTAGCTCGCTAGTCTAGGAAATTATGCCTTAGCGCTTGCGTGAAATTCAAAACAGACGAAGTGAGCCTGTGTTTCCGTTTGACAAGGAGATCCACGGCTTTGCAATGTTCAGAGAAAATCTCATTATACGACGGGGTCAATTCGGGGGAAATAAAACATGTGAGTTTAACTACAATTTTATACATCACGTTAATAAGGTCTTTCACTGATTTACTGTGCATGTTCAATTTTCAGCTTTTGTGTCGTTCGTAAAACGAAAGGTAGATTGAGAGACCGCAGAAAGTTCTGAAACGGTTACGTTGCATTTCGGGACTACTTCAAAAGGTGTCGACGAAGCGGTTTATTTCACTACACGGTAACTACAAAAGGAAAATATAAGAAACGTTGGTCATGCATATCTCCAAAGTTCAAACCACGAGAACAATGACTGAGAGTTCATTTCTAATTCGTGATGACAAAAAGAAGTCCATAATTAAAGATTCATCTCCCAACGAGCACTTTCTGCCCTATTCATTAAGGCTTCGAACCTTTAATTTACTACTCTGCTATCGCTGATAAAAAGAAATTACATAGCGTTAAAAGGAGCATTGTCATCGAGAACGGAAATATATCATCAAAAAGCGACATTAATGAGCTCGTATCAGTTCCATGACAGAACGTTACACGATTTGAACTATTTTATGAGCACAAGAACTCTTGTAACGATGCTATCGTGCTTCCTCTAGTGCCCCCAAGACCTTATATTGGCTGATGGTGCTTACAAATCTTTCGGCTGTCACTGGCGCAATAATTGGCATTTATGAACAGATTACCTATCAAATGAACGAGAGGAAGCGTCATTATCGAAACGCTTTATCGACGCTCACAGCTTCACAATTGACTTCATTAAAACGAGAAAAAAAATTGTACAGTTCTATCATGAACAAAGAAACATTACATAGAGAAGTAAAAAAAAATGTGCTAGGAAGTTGTCTGTACTGTAAGTGTTGGTTCGTTCTTCAGACGTGTGGTGATAAACTTCAGTACGAAGGTCAGTGAGGCTGAAAACATGTCATTGGTAACGGTAGATCAAAACCTGTCATTTTTGTTCCATAGCTTCATTCGGTGAGCATAGCCATGGAACGGGTTCCTGAAACTGTTTTTTTTTTCAATTAGATCTCAGTAATTCATCCACTGTCGTAATTTCCGAGCAGAACAGAGTGCACCTTATAGTTAATGCTCTGTAAATTAACAATGACTGTGTTACGTGCCATAAAGATAAATGTTTTTTCGATCAAGTATGACGGACATTTGATGAATTTTAATAATTCAGTGTTCGATCGAGCCCATATACTTTCTCAAAAATATATCGATAAAAGTTGGACAGCATTAGCGAGCAGACCTTGCGTCCTAACGACGTATACTGTAAAATAACTGGACAACTCCTATTGCGGTGAGTAATTTCCTGTTCTCATAAAACAACTATCCTCACTTTTAAAAAGGACATACTATTATATCCGTGAAATAAAATGAGCAACAACTCTCTATGCATGCAACGTAACATTATTGCCTCTACCAGAGAAAAATTCAGCTGGCGAAGATATCGCCTGATCATAAAAACCGGCTGTCTAAATCGGTGCTTCATTCAGGGAAGGAATGGCATCAAACCATCAGCAGGATTGGGACGCCAATAGTGTTGTCTCGGCATTGCGACAAATTTTCAACATGCGTTGTAATGAATGGAAAATACTGAAGTTCAGAAGAAATTTTTTAACGTATGATGTGATGGATTGATCCAAAACTCAAAACACAGAACAGAACGGGGGCGTCGTGCAAGCAACGACCAAATGGACGCAAATTTTAAGTTAGGTTCGAATTCATTAACTTGTTACGCCTGATGTGGAGGAAGATTCTCTCAAGAATCCCAGTCTCAAATTCTCTCATTTTTGACTGAGGATATGCCTTTATACGTGGTGTTGGCTATGGTACAAATAATGTGCACTGATGTACTGTATATCTGAGGAGTTTTCATTATTTTGAAATTAAAATCTGCTGCTAAAATACGAGTAAGTTCTAACTTCTAACTTTCCATGAGTATTGCATATCGCTCGGCAGCCTTTTCTTAGAAAAAGTTTACAAAATTTAATAGTTTAATACCTCAAATTATGCGCGGACATAACGATCGGTTGTTCACACACTGTGAAATAAACGAACTCTGTGAAATACCAACACTTCTACTTCGCGACAGAGAGATGAGGGCAAAACTAAACGAGATATTTTATCCCATTTTCGATCAGTGGATGGTGTGTTGTGAGTGAATTTTGGTGGGGCTTTTGAAATCAATATCAACGTTGGTCTCAATGAAAAAAAACTGTTTCAATATATTCTGGATGAATTTGATATTGTGATGATGAATTCCGTAGACGATGGCTCACAACTTTTCTCAAGAGCAAACCAGGTGAATTTGCAAGTTGGATAAGCGCATATTTTTTATGATACTTCCCTCTTTTCTCAGAACTGAATATTTTTTCAAACCAGGAACATACGCTTTTTTCATCTCAAATGAACACAATTAATTCGGAATTTCTAACCCTAACTCAAACTTAACAGTAATGAATGTGTGTTTCCGTTATGGTTATTTTGAGTTTCTCTTCATCGTAGCATATGAAGATAGTATCGTTAGGTCCTGCAACAAACTACGTTATAGGTCCCGGAATGATGACCGCCACACCAAGAACACAAGGAGATTCAATTGGTGTGTGAAGCAAATCTGACGAGACTCATGAACCTACTTCATTTCATTTATAAAATAACGAGAATTGCTTCTGGAGACCAGTACAAGCTAGGCTTCGCATTCCCGGTTTAAGGAAAAACAAATCAGCGCCATGCGCTACTAGACGAACAAATTGCGCTGCACGCATAGGAATATCAGATAGGGGCTCGACCTGCGGGCTAGCAGCAGTCATATTTTACATGTTTGGTCTGAGGCACGTTGAATTTTTTTTTGGTATTTTTTACTGTTTAGTTTAGGAAAAACTGCCTCTGAGTCGGAACGGATTTTTTTTCAGATTGCATTAACTTTACGACATTTCAGAGGCTAATGCACGTGCTAATTTTCCATAATGTTACGTCAGGACTCAGATTTTCACACTCATGCATGCTCAAGGATTTCATATTTTTACCGCTACAATTCATATTTTTGTCTAACGCAATTTAAAATCACAGATGTGCTTTTCGAGCATACAGGTAGGTTTTTTTCAAGCTGTCGGAAGGCGGATTTGCAGCAACCTACAAAATAATGTCGTTCAGTCTACACATTACCATGACGTAGGTATGTTTAGGCTCCAATGACTAAATATAAGAGAACAATAATTAATAATTTATATAAAAGGTAAATAGTATTACGTAAAGAAAAAGAAAACTTATGATTATTTTGAAGGCAACTAATGGAACCATAAATTCTCGAGCGTCATGCCAAGTGGGGCACGAGTAGTTCATAAACCTCGTTAACAAATTGTTTCTAACTTTTCACCCCTAAAATGGCCAAGGACTGTCGCCATTCCCTACGTGGTGTCGACCTAATTCATTCGACATTTAAATTAATTTCAAAATTTTCATAAATGACTTGTTTAAACACGTGTTACATCAGCCGATGGTTATTTTCTTCGTCATTTCAATTCTTGAGGACTGAAGTAAAACACCCTTCCTGAAATTGAAGATGAGGAACGACTGTGTATAATTTCTGAAAATGGCTGATTTAACCATTAGTCGATATGAGGTTTACATTTCTGCATTTTTAGATAATAAAATTAACCGAATTTTTTACTCGTTAGACTCGCTATTCAGCTAGACGCTGAACCTTCGTTTTCAATAATTATATTCAGTAAAAATTTATCTCTACATATTGTTCATTCGAAGAAACCTACTCCGTGATGTTATTTAGTTGTTTCCCGGAGCCCAAATACATTAATAACATAAAAAATCGAGGTCAATACGTCTCTGAAAGTCAGAAGTGAGTCACAAAGCACTTTTCTTAGTGCTCTGATGATGGCATTTCTACTGTAAGGTCTAAAGCTAAGATGGAAATACTCAGAACAGTTATCTGGAAGCACGACAGTATCTCGCTCGATCCTTGAAAGTAATCAATTAAGGAGGATATCGGTAGGTCTGTCAGTAAGCTCCAAGAAGAAGCTTTGCTCGCCCTGTATCGCATGAACCAATAACAAATGATGTCGGATGCCTGTTGTGACTCCAACGTTTTGTCTCTTCCGCCCTGATAAGAACTTCTCGCTGCTCAGACAAACTGGAGGTTTGATTCTGGAGCAACACGATGCCTTCGATCAGACGAAGGCAGCCCACTTCAACACCATGTAAAACTTGTAGTCTTGAAGAAATTGTCCCTCCAGGTGGAGTCTCTTGAATATCTCTTACTGAGTGTGCGGAACTTCATAATTGTAAAAGAGAGCTTTCAAGAGTGTAGTTTCATGGAATTCTAAAACTGACGCCCACGAACAAAGTTAAAAAAAAATTATGTATCAGAACGAAAAGGCGAAGGCCGCTTTGGAAATAGCATTTTTGCGTGTGGTGCTAGTGTACATTATACCTGCCAAAATACTTTCAATATAGTACAAACGATTTGCACTAGCTGCCTAAAACAAATATTCAAGATTGTCTTTGTGTCGTGCATCATAATACGCACCATTTTTCTTTAGGTTTCTCCTTGAAATGCAAGAAATTAAATTAAATGATTGCTGTTATGGCTGCGAGTTGCTTTATGTTCAGTTCAGAGGTTTTGTGAAATTGATGGCTCATAGGATTGCTCGCTTGTAGATAGATTTATTTTAATAGCCCGAATTGTTGGTGTCGTAAAGATCTAAGGTCAATTTTTTTTAGGCTGAGCAAAATATTCTCGGTTTCAAATTCATGCGGGTCTTCAAGATTATAACAATTTCATAAAATTTCCCCTAGTCATTTCTTCGTTGAACTTGATTTGCAGAAAATTTGTTCTTGTTGAAATGTTTGTCAATTTTTAATCGATAATTTTAAATAATTAGGAAATTGCTAATTTTTAACTCCTATAGATCACGGCTCTACATTACAAGTGGTCTTGAGATATCAGTCATAATTAGTTAATGGGAGAAATTATGAAAATGAGATCGAGGTTAATTAGTAATCTAAAATTCATTTAGGACATTTGAGATAATTTCTCGACCCGGATCTGAAGGGTAGCCGTTTTCCGAGTAACGAAAATGAAATCAACAAAATGTGCTTAAAAATAAGAGCCAGAATACAAGAAAATATTATTGAAATGAGTGGTGCAAACACATGGGCATGAACTTCTCACAAACAATAATAGGACAATACTAATATTTTAATTTTCGTGCTAATTATTTTTGAAAGGGAGCTTTACGTTCACGATGTTGGTAGTTGGAGAAAATTCACAATCTATCACGGGCTTGTGTATTTGACCTTAAAGGAAAGATTTTGGGTACGTTCCATCTGTGTTCGAAACTTCGAAGGCAGTGAAGCCAGCTTCGACTTGTCTACAGTAAAAATATTTACATAAAGAGATAATTGGAGAACTCAGAAATTATCTGGAGAAAACAAAATCAAATACATGTGAACTACATTGGATACACGAATATTTGTACATTCCGTAAACGGTTTGTTTGAGGAGTGCAGCCCATGCTGAAGAACATGAAAAGGACGAGGTTCCGTGAGGCTGTGAGAGGGTACGAGGCTCTGACAACTCATGTGTGAGAGGCGAAGTTCCCGAAAGTCTTTTGACTTGCCAGAGATTCGAGGGGCGTTCAAGTAAAATGTTCCTCTTGTTAAAATTTTGATTGAAAAAAGTACTCTTGGTTCCTTTGTTTTCGCTGAAACTTTGATAAAATGTTTTTTTTTTAATGTAATCAGACGAGGGTATAACTCGCCAGTACCTGTTCCGAGGAGATTAACCACGTGAATGCCACAGTCAGTTGAAACATGGGTCCAACGACGGGAATCAATGCTCGGACACATTTTGCGGTGAACTATGTAGTCTAGCTCTACCGTTAAAAATAATGACATCATTCACATACCTTGGAAGAACCAGTTCTTCAATCAAAACACCCGTGTAGAAAATTCTTTCTTCTATTTTAGTTATTCAAATACGTATGACCTAATTGTTCACGGCAATGAGTAAAATGTCTCCAAACTGACCCCTAATATAAATAACCCTCACATATACTAGAGTGTTGCAGTTCAAATTGTAATTAAAAAATCTCCTTTATAAAATAGTAGCCACGTTGAAAAACTGGAAAAATAAAAATGAAACAGTCAGTCATGAAGCCCTCACACCAGTGACCGACGCTGAGTGCAGTGCAGAGGCGATGTAATGAACACAATAGCCAACAAAGGAAACTAATTTAGCGTTATTCCTTTTTACCGGCATAAAGCTACTTCCAGTAGGGTTAATTAAACACAATACATGTAGCAGAGTTTATTTAAATGCGGGCATTTTTACCCGAATATAAGCCCTCATTTTTATGAGCTTGTAATTTCACTTAGAATCAGTCACTACAATCTGCATCGCACGCAACTCGTCAGAGTTCTGTTTCCTCTTCTCTGATTTCTTTCGCAAGACTTATTCTACGTGAGGCAGTCAAATATTCACTTCCGAACCCCCCATGCCCTCATCACGCACGAAAATATTGAATAGTTAACGGAACATAAACAGCGACACTTTATCTCTTCAACTCACGCGCAAAATTTTTCATGTATTGAAGTTTTCATTTTGCGCTCTCAATCGGAACGCTCGCATGTATCCCAGTTAAAAATTTAAGTGGTTTTTAGGCGTTCTCCAGGTCGCAGCAGGCCAGGCCGTATGCAGTTTTCAGGTCAGCTAGGTGACAATTTTCACCAGGTACGATTGTTTCATCAATTGAGAATTACTTACACCCTACTAAAAATACATATTGTTTACTGGATCAATGCGACAACCGCTGCCATCCATAATTCCGTGTGCCATCCGTGGCTCCGTATCAATTTTTCTCGAATTCACACCAGCATCCCGCGGCTCCATGCCAACCTTTACCGAATTAATATCAGCCTACATATATACAGTGGCTCCATATCTATCATACGTAAATTCATGCTGGCCTTCCTTGGCTGCAAACCGCTATTATAACTTTTGTCTACGTTAATGATAATTTCACATTATAAATTTAGTGATCGACTAATTTTAGGGTAAAGTTAACACTTGGAAGCTTAACGGTCCTTGTTCTGCAGTACTAGAGGGCTACTATGAATGGGTGATTATTTTTCAGCCCTCATTTACTATGAATGCTCAAAAAGTATTAGACCGATTTGCTTCAATAATATTGTAAGAAAGTTGTTAAAAAAGTAATTTGAACAATTATTTTAATCTCAAAAACTCACCCGAATTAAGGACTCATTCTTCAAGTTTAATGACCAAATTTATGGACATGTTGACGGTTTGGCAATGGGATCTGCTTTATCCCCCATTGTGGCTATCTTCCTAAACATAGTTAATTAAGTTTGACGTAGCAATTCACTACATGGAGGAATAATTCATTGGACATGTCAGAATGTACTTATTTTCAACGGATTGATAAATAGGCTTATTTCTGAATGGGATTTGTGTCTAGGCTTTGATTTGGATCATTCTCCTTAGAGGGGTATATTGGCGTCAGTTTCTTCGACAGCAGAGCCTGCCTCATGCTACAGACTGTCCTTGTTAATGTGCACTCTTACTTCATACAACAATTCAATATTAAGAAAAAAACATCACATACATTTCGAATACATCTTGAAAAGTTCGCTCGAATATGCCTTAAAATAAAATTTCTTAAATGTTAATATAAGTGAAAGTACGTCAGTAAGAGTAAGTAGAGCCGTGCACAAAATGTACAACCAAAAAATCTATAAAATATGAGGGTGTCATAGTTATATTATTTTCCCCATTTTAGGTAGTTGTGTGTATATTCCGAGTTCTTCACTGGTATTAGGAAAAATAAGCCGAATGTTGTCGATATTTGAGCAAGGGTATTTGGTTGGTTGCTTCACGGCTTCTCTACCTACGCACAACACTCCACGTTAACCATGGCTCTTGAATACTTCAGATTTAACACCTGCACAAGTTACAGACTCCCTCATGTAATATTCAAACTCATATAAATTTTGTTACCTCGTTTTAAAAGTTAAGTGATTTTAAGCGATTCAAGTCACCGTTAATAAATAACTATTCGAGATCAGATGTACCCTTCAATTCATCACCTCCGCTGACGATTGTTTGTATAACACACGAACGGTCGCGGCTATTTCGAATTTTGTCTGGACAGACCGTACTTCTCGACCTCCGGTGATCTTCGGCAAAACCTCCTCTTGCGGTTTGTCTACGTTTCAATTTCATGCGATCAGAAATGGTCGGTGGCCTGTAAACAGTCGCTTATTCTAACCGTACGAGCCCTTTCCCGACCATCAACGGCTCCTGCTTATTGGAAAACTGTGAGGAATTTTAATTGGTACTTACGTTTTTTGTATAACACGAAAAAATAGCAATCATTTTTCGAATTAGCATACGATTATTTCTGAGAACCATTTCTGATAAGCCACAAATCTATAATTATTGTAGCACTCGTATGTAACAGTTTGTATGGTCTGTAGACTCTAAGTAAGCCCACCTGGACTACATTTACATATAGTGCGATAACAATGGATTACTTATTGTGATTAGTTGGGATTTAGTGTTCTCAGAAACTGTCATACGCTAGTTCGATACGGGAAAAGAACGTTTATTTAGATCGCATCAATTCCTGAGTAATCGAGTTAATCAATTAATATTGAAACGAGGGTTACATAGGCTGGATTCGACTCTATTCAGCCTCTTTAAATTCCAGGTAAAGTTCTAATAGCTCCAGCCATGTACAAATATATCCAGATATTTCTTAAAAATCTCTATCAATGCCAATGGCTAGATCGTTTGACCAACAAAATAAATAAAATAAATACGGCGTTAGTTTAGGGGTATTGAACGTCTGTATTGAATTGAAAATAATTCTAATCCACTGATACCACTTGAAAAATTGTGTATGAAAAATGTGTACCCCTATGAGACCAGGAGTAAAGTAATTAGAACACGCTCGTTCGTTAAGAGGTTGCATATCCGGCTTCCCTCGTTAGGAACACAGAGAAATAATTGATGAAAAATAAAGCCTAATAAACTACGGATTTAATCCCACGACCGACTCCTGCTAATAAAACTGCTAATTCTGGGGGTCCCTAGCTCTCCAAAGTATGCACTGACGAGGACAGACATTGTACATCAGCATGGCCCCCTTAGTATAATTTAAGTTGAGGTACCCTTCATTAACCAAAGAAGGGTGAAGTCCCACAAGATCCGCTGAAGGATATTCCTCTGCCGCGCCTCCCAGAGGAAAGCGCGCTTCTCGTGAGGTCTCAGTGCCCACTGCGCAGGCATATTGCACAAATCGACCCACAGCTGTTTATTCCTATCTTTCATTTTTTTAACTTAGGTCTCTAACTTGAAAGCAGGTCACAAGCGATACTCAGTAGAAATTTGAATCAACTGCTATGTTTTTTACGATTGCACCTCATCACCATAAACCATAGTGGTGTAAGAAAAGAAGCTTTAAACGTACGATGTGGATCGTGTTTCTAAATATCTAACATTACGCCTCCTCTCATTTCATCCTATTATTCTGCGTTTGAGAAACCTTGAGATCTTAGGCATGCTCGGTTTGTTTTGCTGCACTGTTTTGTCGTCAAAATTTGTTTCAGTCATCTCAAGTTTCCCATCGTTTGTCCCAGCGAAATACTTTCGCTGACGTTGATGAAGTGCCTCTCCAGCGGTTCCAGCGTGTTTGGCGTAACTGTGTGTAGGTGAGCCATTTGTGCAATGCATTTGGAGCAGTCAAGCTACTCAAATTATTTGCATACAGCGCGTAAATGAATGTAAGAAAACGATGTTTTGAAGTCCAATATGAGTTCGAGAAAGAGAACCCAGCGTGCGAAAAATTCAAAATTCTGTATGTAGAAAGAATTTCTGAATCTATTGAGTTCCTATATTAAACGCAGTTCAGGATATACAGCCTCTCTGATGCTAATTGGTATCAATGGCAGGAATATTCTTCAACTATACAAATGATTTGAATTAATTTTTTATTATTAAATTTCCAGTTAGCAATATGAGGAAATTTATGTTTGTCACTTAACGTACTGCACATTAGATTGAACCTAAATTTCTTTGCAAAGCTTGAAAACAGAACTTGCGGTCGCGTACCGATGTTGGACGTCGTTCACGCCTCTATGGGCAGCGTGGTGGTGCGCAGCTCACCACCAGCAGCAGCAGCGCTATTAATGGTGCTATGGCAGCGATATTAATGACACCACGGTGAAGTCTTGACACGGCCGCCAGGGGGCAAACGACCTTACATCCCCAGTCATTACTCAAACCGTCACGGGCACCCCTCGCTGCCTCACTTTCGGGCTTCTCTTCTTCTACCTTTGCTTCTTCTCCTTGCTCGATCAATTCTTTTATAAGTTAATCTCTCTCCGTCCTATTGATTGTAAACGTTTGTGTCCCCGGGTTCAGTTATTGTGCAACCGAACAGACAACATACTTTTACATTTTATTATATAATAGTTATGTTATTCGTTAATCACATCTAGCTCCTATGAAAATCAATACCACGCAACAGAACTACTACATACGTTGTTTTGTGAGGATTTGGGACATACATGCGCATATATGAGTATTACGGATGAGGTTTAAAAAGTGATGTATCAATATTTTATATTATATTATGTTATATTATTTTTTTTATATTATTTTGTTTTATGCTATTTTATATTATATTTTTATATTATATTATTTTATATAATATTATATTAAGTTATATTACATCATAATATATTATATCATATAATATTATGTTATATTATATTATAATATATTATGGTGAATTAAGTTATACAATATCATATTTTACTATGTTTAATTATTTAAAATTTGTTATATGTTGCTATATACAGTTAATTTAAGTTGAATTGTGGTGAATTATATTGAATTATGTTGAATTATGTTAAATTATGTTTAGTTATGTTAAGTTATGTTAAGTTATGTTAAGTTATGTTACGCTATGTTAAGTTATGTAAAGTCATGTTTAGTTATGTTAAGTTAAGTTAAGTTATGTTAAGTTATGTTAAGTTATGTTAAGTTATACTAAGTTATGATAATTTATGTTAAGTTATGTTAAGTTATGTTAAGTTATGTTTAGTTATGTTAAGTTATGTTCAATTATGTTAACTTTTATTAAATTATGTGAAGTTATGTAAAATTGTGTTAAGTTATGTTAAGTTGTGGTAAGTTATGGTACGTTGTGCTAGGTTATGTTAAGATATGTTGAGTTATGCTAAGTTATGTTACGTTGTGCTAAGTTATGTTAAGATATGTTGAGCTATGCTAAGTTATAGTAAATTTTGTTAAATTGTGTTAGGTTATGTTCAATTTTCTTAAGGTGCGTTAAAGTACGTTAAGGTATGTTAAGTTACGTTAAGTTACGTTAAGGTTACGCTAAACTTCGTTCAGGTACGTTAAGATACATTAAGGTACGTCAAGGTACGTCAAGGTACGTTAAGGTGTGTTTCGTCACGTTACGTCATATTATCCCATTATAAACCATTATATTCTGCATTCGTTACCATACGGCACACTACATCCTATCCCATCTCACTTCGTACCATCGCATCCCCGTCTATCCCATTCTATCATCTCCCATCTCATTTCAACCCATTCTATCCCTTTCCATTCCAAAGCATCCCATTCCATCTCACTCCATTGCCTCCTGCCTCATCCCATTCATTCTCTTTTCATTACCTGTTACACTAGTCCATTCGATTGTCAGGGCATGCAGGATCGGCACAGGTTAGGTGGCAGGTCAAAGAAAAGGAGACGTCTTACTGTTTAATTCAACAGTATGAATAACATTTATTTCAAAACATTTATTTTAAACATTAATTTTTGAACATTAATTTGTAAACATTAATTTTACATATGGAAGAGGATATCGATGAATGAAGACGAGACAGAACTCTAATTTTGACGTACACAAATAAACGGGGTTTTAGAATGACAATTATTAACAGCTGGGCACGGGAGTCGGGCCAGAATCAAAATTACACTAGAGCAGTTATACTACAGCAACTATACTAGAACAACTATATTAAAGCAGTTCTGAATTTGCGATATAGGTAAAGGCGTAGTCGCAAGGATCTGGCCTGTTGGAAAGATAAACGGGAACCATTCTTAAAAGACATCCAATAAAGCTAGCGAAGAGTGAAAGGACGCAACAAAGTTATCTACAAGAACAAAATACACTTTCACGAAGCAATTTGATCGCAGATAGATCACAATGGTTATACTATACACTGTAAAATTTCATTTGATATTTACCTGGAGCGCGGGGCTGCAAGCGTATGGGGCACAACGCTACGAGCTCCAAAGTAGAGATAGAGAAGTAGAATTTTATTGGAAGAATATCGGACCGTTGTCCTTACACCCATCTTGACCCCTCCCTTCCCAGCGTATCTCATCACCTCACATTAAATCACATTTCATCATTCAACATCTCGTTACATCAAGTAACATTAAATTATTTTAAATCTCATCACATTAAATTACATCACATCATATTTCATCATATTACTTTTCATCCCATTACCTCACATTACATTATATAATGTGAGGAAAAGGATAGCAGGAACAGCATGTTTCAAAAAATATTATGCTTTTAAACTTGTTGTTTCGTATATCTCTCTCTCAATGACTAAAAATCGTAAATGAGTTCCCCAAAAAGTTCACAAAATTGAAGTAACCATCTGCAATGAGACGTGTTATAACTTACTTAAACGAGGATAGGAAACACAAAGGTGAATCACTTATCAATCTATTGCGAAAAGAAATTTGCGAGTCAGTGAAATACGGTTCAGTTCTAGGAATATGCAAAAATTCTAAAGTGCGCAGGTTGTACGGATTTCAGCTGGGTGATAAAATTTTAAGGCCACGAGGTATCAAAGTAATATAACAGTTAAATGCGAGAGGTCTAATTGCTGAATGAGAGGAGAACGATTTAATGATTAGCACACTCAATGCGACCTAGTTGCTGAAGTACGATTGGTGGACCAACGCACTGAAATTCAAAGCGTGAACAACTATGTTCGTAAGCTAGAGACTACAGTAGGGAGAAGACAGTTTGTCCATGTTGTGAAGCACAAGCCCATGAGTGAATTTACTTACTGAAGTTATTTCAAACATCACTGCAAAAAAAACGAGTCAATGGCGATGAGATGTTAGTTCTTATTTTCTCGGATTGCACTCCAAAGTAAAGATAGCCCAAAAATATAGGATTGACTGAAACAGTATTTGCTGAGCCTGATTTATGAGTGCGAGGTTAAAAAATGCTTATTTTACGTTGAATCAAAGTCACAGAAAACAGTCAACTTAGAAGTATCTACTCAAAAGT
Organism: Morinoia aosen; assembly: GCA_030386875.1. Classification (NCBI taxonomy): domain Eukaryota; kingdom Metazoa; phylum Arthropoda; class Malacostraca; order Amphipoda; family Talitridae; genus Morinoia; species Morinoia aosen. The sequence goes on from CM059571.1 coordinate 42,290,150, forward strand.
TTAAATTCTGGCTGCAGTAAATAAAAATTTCAATAAATAGGATAAACTCTGAACAACAGTATAGGTTTAATATCATTAGATTTAAATTAAATGAACAAACACCAAAAAAGTCAGTGCATTATCCTGAAATTGTGTTTTTTTTTTAAACTGAACAAACAAATTCGTTATTCTGAAAATAAGTACTGGTATCCCAAAAAAAAAAACACAGTTGGTCGAGCTGTTGAGCTCTTCCATGAATTTTATATTAGAATGTTTGCTATTCAAGTTCTCTAAAAAATGAAGCGGGAAATTTATCTCGAAATAGCAGGAAAGTATTGTCAATGTATCGATGAAATATAACAGGTTTAAATTCTATAGAATTGTTCAACCACTTCTGTTGATGGAAGTACATGAAAATATTATGTATGTTGGCCTTAGGGGGAAACCAATATCAAAATCATCAGTCTGCTTATAAAACCAGCCATGAAACTCGAAGAATGAATTCAAAGCCGAATGCTTTTAAATGTTTCTGATAAACTTCCAAGGAAGTCCTAAAACCAGCGAAATGGCTGTGGCAAAATGGTGATTCCAGCAGATTTTGATCGCTTCGTGTAAAAAGATTTTCGTGAACCAATTTCCAGCATCGGAAGATGCCGTGTAAAAATTGTCTTCATCACCAACAGCGGAGAGATAGAGCAAGAATGAATAAGTATTTTCAATCGGGGATATAACTGTCGATATAGAAGTTTCTGGCAAATTATTTGACAATTCTTACACGTTGATTAATCTATAAAGTCATCGTTAAAATGAGGTAATTCAAACGCTTATCACGCCAACATCAAATTAGGTAAGCTATAAGAACGTTGCATACTAAGAGGGAACCAAAACTGGAAGGTGAGCCAAATTCGACGTGGATGCCACGTTTACTTAAGCAGTCCTTTTAACAAATTAATCATTTGTTAAAAATTCGAAAATTCATGTTGTTCACTTAGCTTGTGTTGCCCACATTCTCTTTAAATTTTAGCAGTACAGTGACATGGGTCAAAAAATATCCCTATGAAAACGATTGTGCAAAATTATACTTAACACCTACAGCTCAGGTCATCGAATACTTTTTCTAAAAATAATTCTTAAGAAATGTTTTTTCACGACAGCTCATTTCGATAAATTTGAGAACCTGAAAAGATGCTGATTTTCTTAAGATCTTTCAGCGAATTGGTTCATCTGAACTGGTACTTGTTACTCATGTCATATAGGAAGCTAAGCGTGACGTATTCCCTTGTAATTTTCATGGTAAGAACACTGTTATGTTATTTGTATATTGATATATTTCTGTACATGATTTCGAGGCACAAGCCGAATTTTACTCTTCGGGACACTTTGTCTTGGATTGAAAGTATGTTGAGTGCCTGCTCTTATAATTCGAGCGGCATATTAAATTAAGGGTTTTGCCAGTTACGCGATACCCTTAACTCATCCGTCGTACATTTTCTTGGACTAATTTAGCTCACGGAATGTGTCTTTCAAACTTGCGTAGTGTACATGCTCAAATCATCGTATGTACGATATATCATGTGTGTATGATGTACCAAAGTGCTGTAAGTACGATATTTTTACGCGTCACTAATTCATTTAAGCATGTAGAATAAGAAAACATCGCACTTCAGCTCAGTTCTCAGTTCAGGTGACGTGGCTTACATGCAGGGAGGTCATCAAACCAGGTAAAACCGGGTGTAAATTCAATTTTTACTAAGAAAATATGCTAGTTAATTATTTGCGTTCAAAAGAGTTTCAGTTTTACGTTGAACTGATATTTAAAGATAATGAATGGTGATCTTTAGTGAAAAGATAGAAGAAACATAAGCAGTTAATTTCCGATAAAAATGACGCAAAAACCATAATTGGACTTTAAAATATCATAACATGAAAATCCTTAGTTGATATATACGCACTTGGATATCGTAATACCCATGTTGTAGTCGAAACGAACGGTTGAGAAAAATGCATGGAAAAATGCGTTCCCATTGATGCGTTAATCTAGGTTAGATGATACAAGTAAATATGTTTCATGAACTTTCTCAACATACTGTTTCTCAACATACCTTATGCATAGATTCTGCGTTCGTTTACCTCCACACTTAACGGTGCCTTCTTCCTTCCTCTTTTCGAGCCGTCTTTGTTTTGTTGCGGTTAGGGAGTCTTAAACTTATCTTTAATATAATGAATGTAAATTCAAATTAAAAAAATATCATGCCAGCGACGATGCATTGTTGAAAACATTATCGTTAGGGCGCACTTCCATTGAAATGCGAGTTGAGGAACTCGCCATATTAACATTGAAAGTAAAATTGGTGGATTTATATAATTCTGCTTCTAAGGCTATGAGGTCAATATTCGGAATTATATTATTCTCTCCTGCATATCAACTAGTATGCCAGTTACGAACTCGGAAAAATAAAACATTCTACGACGACTCAAGCTTGTGATGTTTCTTACGCTAATAATACCTGCACAAAAGAGTTTATCGGAGTCAGAAACATAAAAAGGATCGTTGTATACAACGCTAACCAAAATTACGACTTAATTGGAGCAATACGTGAAATTAACTACCTAAATAATACTGTCATAGTATACTCACGGCCGTAAGAAACGACAAATTGCCACACAAGGCTAGCGAGAACATTTACACCAGTATTGATTGAATTTTGTACACCAGTATTGATTGAATAATGATGAAACTTTACATTCGAGATGAGTAAGAAAAAGACAACCCAACATTCTAATGCTTCCCGAGAAGAGAATTAACTTTTGACCACGCGTTAGACAGTAATACCAGTATCATTCATAAAGTTCAAAATATTTCAACTCCGCTATGAAGGTACAATTCAATATTGGTTTATGTCAATACAGCGAGATAATAACCTTTATCATCTCTGACGTTTGTAACCTGAGCTTGATTTTTGTAGTTTTACATATACAAAGATTATTTCTCATGGAATTAAAGCATGTAAAAAAAGTTTATTGACATATAGATCTTAGACAGTTAACGCAACATATTTATTATCATAATAAACATGTCAATAATTGAACTAAAGAGTGAGAAAAAACATTGAAATCTATTCCGTCTGTTAGTGTATTCTAGGGATGAAAAGGTTTAGATCTAAAAAAAACGAATACATGTTGAAGATGAGTGCCTTGGAAATGCAGTTTCCAATATTGACACATGAGCTATGCAATTCTTCGACAGTAGCCGACATAGTTCAAGGTATAATTATCGGAAGTGAATGATTGTGCATGGAAACTGAAAATTCGGCTGCTCTATAAAGCTTGAAATTTACAGTTTTGCACGCCTATCAACAATTACTAGTAACGAGCGGAAACTAATCAAAGAGGATATGCTTTAACACTCCCTAAATTTATCAAATTTCTAACTTGATAAAACTTGCAGAAAATATTTTCAAGAAATAAAAACGCGAACAGATTATTATAAAAGACTAAGAAAAACATTTCACAGTTAGTGTTAAACCAATGTATAAACATTTACTCTGAAAAAACAAGATCGCAATGCGATATAGCAAATTATTTCGGAACACACTGAGGTTATTGGTTTGGGTTTGACTTAGTACATTTTTGAAATGAGCAGAATTTCACTCGCTTTTTCAATATTGCACGCTGCCAGGCGATTGTATGAATTCGACAATATATTTAAAATTGTCCCTTTAAACGACGTATTATTTTATACCTTTATGGGTCGATGGTTGGCGACTCATTGGCGAGACAGATATTGTGAACAAAGGCATTCAAATTGAGTGAGTTTTGAAAACTTTCAAGATTGAAAACTGCAGTTCAAATAGTTCTTCCTTCCAGCATCTTCGGTTTATAGTTTCTCCTAAACTGTTTGTTTCTGAAACATTTATTGACATCGACACATGAGATTAACGATTGCATTTTAACAAAATGAGCTTTGAAAGTAACAAAACTAACAAGTATACGAAAAACTCCATTTAGAGTAAAAATGAAAGTCACTGGTAAAGCTATATCTCACCAATACCTTCACGCGCATATACTTACACATTTTCATACAAGTAACCACATTACGTAAGCACAGCAGTAAACCTTTTTGGTGGAAAATTAAGTCATGGTAACTATTGACAAAAAGGATTCCGTTACTAATTTGTGACTGTATACTGAACTATATATAATGGCTTTGAATTCTTGCATTGCAGATGACGGCTTTCAAAAGCCACAGAAGTTCATCCCATAGCAAGGCATTTGATGTTGACAGAGCTTCATGCCCTGTTGAGATGTTGTATGGACCTCACGAAGGCGTCACTTCCCTGCATTGGCTTTTGACTAGTTACATTGGGTGGGAGAAATTTGACATTGACTTTGCTCCAAGGAAGGCGTGAGGAGCAAAACATATATCGGGCCATGTGATTGAGGAATATTTGTTGCATCGAAATCTAACGAAATTCATAAAGAAAAAGGATAGCATGATCGCTTAATGAGGGAACTTCAGTACGGTACCTCAGACGTAAAATTTATGCATTTTTGTAATTCTCTTTGAGGAAATTGAGGCATGCCTTCCCAGACCAGGCTTATTTAGTCAAAACGCAGAGTTCACATTTTGTAAGATCAAAAAGCACAATGGTTCTGTTAATTTCAGGGCAAAGCATTCTCCGAGAAAGGTTTGAGGGGAATATTCTGATCGAACTATTTGCCAAAATTTTCATTGATTCAACAGTTATTTTATTATTGGTTTTCGTTAAAGTTAGTTTTGATAATTTCTTTATTGCATTCCGTGGATCTAAAAATAGTGTATTGTGAATTGTTTGCGTTAATTTTGAGTTTTTTATGAGATGTAAGCCCGACCGCTTGTGATCATCAAAGTAAACAATGAATAGTTTAACGAAGTAATAATTTTCCTTCTATAATTATCTACGTTTTATGATCTTTATGTTATCTTACTCCATAGGGCAATAGTTTCAGTAGTTTTTATTATAAGAAGTTCTATGAAAATAAGCCTTGTTAAACTATTATCGCCCGGTACACGTGTAGAAATTTTATTCCAACGTGAGTACTGACTCTTGATTCTTGGCCTTCATGCTTTCCTCTGTGAGTTGGTTCGAAACATCTTCTAATGGAGTAATGCCAATGCTCAGTTTGAAGGCACTTGTCATGGATATCAAATAGTTCTTCAACTCAGCAAACATACATAATTTTTTGAGAGGGCAGCGCACACTGAACGCTGAATAGTTTGGCGCTGTTGCTCTGGAGAAGAAGAAGAAGTCAGAATGCATTTTGTTCAGAAGATATTTTGCAGAACATTTTAGCTATAAATATGTACTTTAACGATAAGCCGCTATAGCAAACAGCACTTAGAGGTCGATATTTTGAAAGAGGAGTATTTACTTCATTAGAACTAATGGTTTTTTCAATCCAGTTTGAGAATTCATATTATTATATTATGCAGAAGTTCAAGGCACACCATCTCTTAGACTACTGCTCAAATATATGAAATAAGCTTGAGGAATCGTTAGCATACAGCCCTCACACACACGTAAGCTTGCCCTCGACCGGAGCACTACTCCATGTGGCTCTCAGGACGCCAAAGAGACGCGTGTGCAGTGACACTCAAAATACTGGACACAAAAACAATTCCACGGTGATTTGATCTCTTATGGCGAACTATGCGCAATCGATGCATATTTTGTAAAGAAGCAGATGTAATTAGAACTCATGCAATAACCAGTAATTTTACTCCAAAATTCATGGATCAAATGATGGTCTGTCGCGCTATGTATCCCAAATAAGAGTGAAAAAGTTAAAGAAAAATTATGTACACCGAATTTATTGGAGAACTCGCATCAAAATGAATTTTTTGGCCCATAGTGAAATCCGATAATGAGCATCTCGCACCTTTGGTAGGACACATCAATTAATCGACCTGTAACCATTTAACGGACTATTTTGCTTCAGTTACTGAATATCATTATACATTATATCATTAGAATAATTTAATTAGCATACCACGCGGTTTGGTCTATGAAGTTGCAGTTACATAACGCTGGAAAGGATATTGCAACGAAGCAATATCCTTTTGATTGCGTTTTTTCATTTTTTGTCCCTGAAGTGGATCTTGTAACTACATTCAAAGCTGTACAACTTCCTTCAGAAGTGGCTTAATTTTTTTTATTTTGCCCTCCTATCCGCGGAGATTTTGGTGATACTGAGTAGCATTAAGTTTTAGGATTGCTAGTTTTTGCTGGTTTTGATTGACCAAAATAAATGCTAATCTGAAAAAAATTTGGCCCGAATTAAAACTGAAAGACAAGAGCGCCTATCGAACTGAATGTAGTTACTTTTATACAACTTCGGCGTCACTCGTACATATTTCAGAGTAGTAAAACATATTGTAAATTTCTGTTAGCGTTTTTTGTGATTTCTCATTATTTTATCCCACTTCTGCGGCATCAGATGTGAGGGTTTCACTGCGCACATCCGAATTGTTTTCTTTTAAAAGAATCATTTCAATGCGATATTTGATGTACGCTATCACCTGTCTCTAACGAGATAAATTAAATTCATATAATTGCAAAATTCGTTTTTTATGAGTGTTTTGATCGAATGATTTATGACGGTAACCGTGATCAAACAATTCTTTTAGTAAGCATGCAGAGTATACCAATAAAGCCGTATTTTAAAGACGATTATTTTTGAGCTTATTCAGTATCGTCTGCATTATTCCATGATTATGCATCTTCTCTTTTTCCATCTTTATCACTCCTCATTCTTTCTCTTCTTAACTGACGACCGAAAATTCAAAGACATGAAAGAGCACTTCTTTCACAATTGAAATTGATGAATGATGGTGCGCTATTCATCCTAAAGCTGTTGAGCATAATTAGACATGAAAAGCATAATTAGATATGATGGCAGCAAAGATAACAAATCTTACGATCTTCCTTCGCCTGCCTGTGATGTGAAGATGGAGAGGCTGATCGTTTTATTAATTTTATTTTTACTTACCGGTAGTCAAGGCCAGATTGGTCTTCTCATGCTCGAAACCTAATGAAGAATTAGAAAACACCGTAGTGCTTTAGCCGAACATGCTCAGTTTCACGTACAAAAAAAAAAAACACACCAAAAAGAATAGAGAATTATCATCAAAGTGGCAATGACCCTTGGATGGAACTCTTTGCGTGTTAACTCTAAAGCCACTTCTCCCAGAATGAATGACTTGGCCTTGGGAAAACTGTCAAAATCAAGCCTTCTGTACGTTATGGTAGTAACGGCTAGATGAATATTGGAAATTAACTGGTAGAAAAAAGTATACAATCATGATTAGGCAATGAGGAGCTGAATTCTTCATCAAATCTAATGAATTAAATTTTACGTTTTTGATTGAAAGCACAAAAGTGTAGAAATATATTTTTGATTCGACGTGGCAACCTTCGTGGAAGAAGAAATAGGTGCGAGATTGAAGTGAGCAGATCGAGGGTGGTGAAGGTGATGGTAGGCATTCAGTCTACGTTGGTGTACATTTGATGAGCGAGAACTGGGAAGCCGGCATTCTTCGTATTAGATATTCATGACTTAACATATCATAAGAAAGATTGTAAAGGAGATTATACAAATGCTTAGACTTTTGAAGAGAACATGTCTCTTACGAGTCAGTATCGGATCATTTTCGAGGCAGAATGGGAAAAGACGTGGGCCAGACGCCTTCCTTCCTAGCATGCGGTGTTTCTGTTGTACCTAGAAGCAACCATGTAGGTGGTTCCCTGTGACCTCGGCATTTCATTCGAATGAACTACTAGCTTTCCAGATTTTCAAGAGTGCTGTGACGATTCTCAATTTTTTAGCGTTCAGGTGTGCTTCGGAATGGAAAGTTCAATATTATCATCCAGACTGATGAACGCCCACTGTCGGATGTCCCGATTTTGGCCAATTTAGTCGTACTTGAACTCACTTGTTTAGGGGTAGGTCTTTGTAGAAATATATTTTCAAGTATCAGATGCTTGAGTGAAGAAATTGTTCATCACTAGGCCCTTTTGATGCTCATAGTTCGACATTAAAAGAGAAAATAAAAAGTTGATAGCGTCGTTTTATATTCCATGAATTTTAGCATTTGCATACGATGCTCACCCCTTGAACGCTTTAGTCCACACGCAAAATAAGTCAGCCAAGGCATGGTGCTTATTGGGCTTGTTAAGATAATACAAGACACTTTTTTATCATGTCGTATTTTCATTTGAGTGTAATCAAAGCAGAAACACCAGTGAAGTTTACTGTAACAGTTGACTACGAGTAAATACATCCCTAATTTTTATTGAATGTATCATCTATAATGAACAACGTGAGTAAGTAGTTCCGTCAAGTCAATGTTTAATTTTCATTCATTCCCAAGTCAATGTTTCATTTAGTTGATAATGATGAATTTACTGGAAATTACTAGATCAACGTGCAAATTTACTCACTCTGAACGACATTAGGAGAAAGGCATGCATAAAAATGATGATAAAGAACAATTCTCAACGCAAGCACACTCGTTTCTTGAAAAAGTTTCTACGATACGTGAGACGTAATTTTTTTAGGTTGACTACACTGTAGGTAAATTTCAGATAAAGATTAAATATTTTTATACACTTACTAATGACGTTGAATTTGGTATGATTTTTGAGTATCGAATGATCGAAAATACGATTCGTACAATTTTAGGGTCAATAATTTGAGGTTAATTTATTAACATAATTTAAAGTAATTTACTGATTAAATGTAACTATATGTTCGTCATGCTGATGTAAATTTCTAGATCGAACCCAACCTAAGTGCTAGCCATTAATTAGCATATTCTTGCAAGAAAGCTCAGCTCTACTCATGCGAGCGTGTAAAACCTGAAGTATGTGAGGAAATATTGGGACGGACTGGTCGGTCGTACCAAATCAGAAAATCAACCTTGAAAAGCATCGGGGTAACGGAGAGTCGCTGATGTGTTCAGAGGCCTTCATTAGAGGAGCTGCGCCGACAGTTTCCGAGATGGATGAGGCTCTCGCGTGCAGTCATCATCCTCAGGCCTTCCAGCCCGGCAAGAAACCAGCGCCTTCATCTAAAACCGACTTCGGACGTGTGGCTTGATTTCCGAAGCGTCCGCCCTAGGTACCTTGACAGGGCCTCTATACCAGCAAATTTACACCAATAACAATTGTTCAAGTGCTTCTGTCACAAGTTTACATCAACCATTGTTAATTGTTACTATTGTTAGAAAATATAACATGGGCTCTGGGAAAGTTCATTCGGATGTAGGGGACGTTAGTTGACTTTTTTTTTGTCACACCATTTTCTTTTAAGACTCGCCTATTCAGAGCCCACTTCGAGCGAGTGGAGGTACTTACTGTTCACATGCTATAAAATGTAGTCGAATGAGGGTGTTCTCTGCCGACACGTACTTGTGCAGCAGCCATACACTCATGCGTGCTACACAAGTCTTTCAAATATACGTTGCAAACACTGAAAGAGTATTAGTTACTGGTTTCGGATGCTATGTTCGAAGACCCTTCCTAAGCCAACGGCAGGCTGTGCCACGAGTGAAGGAATGTAAATTACATTCGATGTTCTCTTTTAAATCACTGGCGATGACTTACAAAATTAGCAGAAAGAAATAAACGTTTATCACTTTACAGCACAATGAATATATGTATAGGAGTTATGATGAATTATTGTATTTTTGGGAGGAGAAACTAATCATGTCGTTGCAAGAAAGTGGCAAAAAATTTCCAGCGTTGCGCACTCATTTCCTAGATTTTAAATGGTCGCTAATTTGACAACAGTGAAAACTTCCAATATACAATTGACCTTTTTTGATGTTTGACGAATGGATTCTAAATATCATGGATTTTTCTCTATAATTTCAGTCTGACTTGTTCGGCCTAAAGAAAAACTATTTTCACTGGTAAGAAGGAAATCAAAACTGAATAGTGTAAATTAGTACAGTAACAAATTATTATATGTAATTCTAACTAATTCTCTTTGTGCCACACAAAATCTATCGCAATGCATCTTTCATATTTCAATTTTGCATCACGCTCATGGCCAAGTCAAATTTGTAATATCTCGTGAGATTTTTCTTTCAGATACTTAGTTACTCTATTCACGCTCTTAAATGCTTATAATTTTTTATAATCTAAATAATCAGAAGCTTAATACTACAAAAGAACTTCCTAAGCCTTACTGTAGAAGTATTATTGAAAATAAATGTGCAGAACCCTCAGTGCGAAAAACGAATAAAAAATAATTATTCATGTGAAGAACCAATATATCACGCTTTCATCTGTTCGGACAAGTTCCGACGTACAGAACATATTTGCAAATGTTCCTGGTCGAATACACTACTCTCATCATTTTCTGTAATGTTGCATAAAATTGTTCGCGGTGAAAAATTACTTTTACCCTTAGTTCGCGAGTAAACTTAATTTATCGTGGTTATAAATCTTCGGGGATCAGATGATAAATTTGCCAATACCTGTTCTCAAAACCTAATGCATATGAGTGAACGAGAGCTGAGTGAATAAATCAAAAAAGTTAGCCAGCCTCCACCTATATAACTCGTGCCACAAGCGTTCCTGTCAGAATGTTTATTCGAGCCGTTGAAAGGTGCATGAGTGATGAAGCAGAAAGAAAGACGACCCTACCGTAGTGGCTAATGACGATAGCTCCAGTCAAAAGTCCCCACGGGTCATCCATTATAGGAGCCCAGCCTGACTCCTCACAATAACGCCCATGATAAATTGACCGTCTTCTTGATGAATCGCCGCCCCTGCCAACATGGCTGCCTTTCTGCCTCACTGGCTGACTGATTGACTGCTTGCCGCCGTCGCTGAAACACTCGTGCAGACCCGGCACATCGCTGCTCAACTGCAGCCTGCGCGCAGTCTCCAGTTCGGCCATCATTATACACGAGTTGTTTAACACGCGAGTTTGATGCTAGTTGAGCGCGGTCTTCAACATGCCGCGCTGCCACTGTTGCGGCTCTGACGCAGAAGTAGTAAAGGATAATATACATATAAGAAAATACATGCATAATATACCGATATACATACGTATATGTTGTATATACATATGTACATATGTATATACTGTTTGTATACATAAAATATACAAACATAAAATTCTTTTAAATAAGTGTCGGTGAATTAAAACTAAGTTGCTGAGGGGTATGTTCAAATATTAAGTGACAAAATACCTAACCCTACGTAGAGCGCAGAGCGGAGTAAGGCCTACATGCTCATGCATTGCGTTAAGGATAGAAATATTTATTTTTCTGTTGGCGACTAAGCTAGTAAAATTCAACCCATCGTATTTTTCATTGTTTCTTCATCTGAAAGATTTAATTAGCAGTAAAACTTGTGAGGTAACTCAATAACATCAGACACTGGGATAATTGAAGCAATAATTTCTAGCTTCTGGAAAAATTTCGGCCTGAATTTCGGTAGATTCGAAGAAATTTGATAGTGCGTTTAGGTATTGCGTTTATTAAAATTAAAAAAAAATATATAAGTATTTGAGTAAAGTTCTACTGTTAAGAGGCGAAGTGGATTAATGAGGCGGTTAATGTTATTCTTAGTGAATTTAAAACAAACTTCGCTATAAGGTTTTTGTTTTGCACTCAGTAGCGAATGCGCTTAAAAATGTTATGCATCTGTTTTAAATCTGAAATTATTTATGCGAGACCTGCCGCTTAGTCTCAGGGTGGACCAACTGAGTTATTTTGATGGACGAAATAGCACATGAGCGCGTATTCTGTGTAAGTATTTAATTTTCTCATTCGGTTTAATATTTTTCAAAATTTTCAATAGAAAATAAGAAACAATAAACGAGTGTCACAGCCATTACGACCTGAACTATTCCTATAGGTAAGCAATATATTTACTTGCATTAAGATTACTTGGAAATTTATTTAATTATGCTAAGATCGTTTACGTCTACCATGAGTAAAGTTAAAAACCCATTACTTTTCAGGTGCAAAGCTAAGGGTTCGAGACCCCTCGCGCTTGGAAAGACAGACTTCAGCCACAATTCCCACCCTGATCTAGATGTATAAAATGGGTACCGGCTAGATCATTGCATCAGGACACTAATGCGAGGAAGAGAATATATAACACTTAAACCTATGTGTAAAAAGTTTTAAGCTGGATAAAACTTTACAAATTTGCAACTGTCATTCATATGAAATTCGATTAGTGGAATATAAAGAGACTATTCAATGTCAAAATAGCTTCGGAAATTGAGACTAGAACACTGAAATCGTCTGATTTTACACGAAGATTGCACTCTCCGCAGGGGAGCGGATGGATGATTGAGGCTTTTGAAAGGGAGATCGATTCGCTAGCTCTTACCGGCATGCTCTGCGACGCGAACACGCACCGCTCTCGTGGTAGAGCCCACGTACTCAGACACACGCTGTGTACAACTGTGTCGACGAATCACTGAAACGAGTAAGCCTTGCAGAACTTTAGCTTTACTTTTACAGAAGTAAAGTATTCGATTTTCGTTTATAAATACAATATGAAAATGCCTTCGATTGAAATGGAAGAGATTTGCCTTTATTTAACGCTAAAGTTTGATGAGGTTATATATTTGAGAATCATAGCTTCCATGTACCGAGTGACTGATTTTTACATCTGAATTACTTCTTGTAGACGAACTTAAAAATATCCATGCAAAAACTCTTGCAGGAAACCACGCACGAAAAATATTACTTATGATACGATATTTGAATTCAGCCTTAATCAGATGGGCTTATTAATATATCTTTATTTTTATTTAAAAAAACATTGTACTGTGTGGAAAAGAAACAAATGCTTATTCTAAGCATGGGCCACCGCTAGTGGTACATTTTTCCTATGTGTCCTTCAATTTGTGGATGCCCTCACAGCAAAATCGTTCACGTTTTCATGCAGGAGATCCAGCTAATAAGTCATTTTTCAACATCTTCGTAATTGTTGATGAGTTCCTGGGAAAGTGTTTGAGACATCGATGAAAACAGGTGGCTGTCCGAAGGAGCCAAGTCAGTCTGTGAGTTGGGTAAGGGCCCTGAACAAAGGGTAGCAATAATGTCCCTGACGTTTTTCGTTGTGTGTGATGATGCGTCGTCTTGCTATAAAATCTTTTTCCACCTCTTCTACCTGAATCTTGACCTTTTGGACTTTGTTTAACACATGGCTCAAATTGATCAATTATTGTTGATAGTAGCTCACGGTATGCGCAGTTTCACATGGTTTTCGAAGCTCATGGCACACCACAACCTTTTAATCTCACTAACTCCACAGCATTGTCGTCCTTCCAATGTAATTCGGTAATGTGGTCGATGTGAATTGTTATCCTGAGTTATTCCATGCCTTTTCGGGCTTCGTGTTTTCAAAGTAGTTTCAGTTTTCATGTCCAGTCACTTTTTCATACAAGAAATACTTTCTCCTTCCGCCGCAAAAGCAACACTTCACACACAGTACATATGTTCTCTATTTTTTTAAACTGAACATGTTTATCACACTAACACAGTGTCACTCTAAAACGAAGTTGGTTGCGCAGCAAGGGCATTTTGACAAGCATTGCTGAGGCACCGAACAGGCGCTACAGTTGAGACTATGAACCAGCCGTTGAATCCTGCAACAGCCAGCAAAGAAATAAGGAATTTGCAGCCTGCACTCTTGATAGCTCTAAGTGAAAGTGCCAGTGCTAAGATGGCCGCTGCTTCTGTTGCCAGGCAAACATGAGTATTCTAAAGTATCTGAAGCAATGAGGTAAGATTTTGAAATAAATAGTACATTTAAGGAAAATGAGTATTATTAATGAAACCACATTCTGACACATTTTATTAGACATTTTGCTGCAAATTTCACATTATTGTTAACTGAATTCAAACCAATTAATTTGTAAAGCACTTTTAGTTTAGTTTAGTTTAGTTAATTTGCAAAACACTTAAAACATTTTTTAAGTTATTTGAATTCTTCTTCTGAATCCTGATTACTCAAGGTAAAAAAATTAATTCATGGAATATAATTTCAAAAAATTTGTCATATATCTCCGAATCTAATTTCTGATCCACTTATATCTATAAATAGAAATATTTCATCAGGTAAAAAATAAGTAGTTGAATGCACAAAAATAGATCCATGCCAAGGAAATTCATTTACGTATAAATCAGGGTACTTACAGCTTTTTTTAAATTCTATTCATCATGTTATTATGGATTCATTACACAAAGGATCAAGAGAATACAATTTTAAACGAGTATTTGTTCTTTTCTCCTTGCGTGTTTTTCCTGTGACTGACCTTCCGTGAGCACAATTATTTTTATGAGAAGACGTCGATAGCATTAAGCATTCAGACAAAAAGTGCGAAAACATTCATATTATAACGCTTTGAAGACGAGTATTATCAATATCACTAACCAAGGCTGATCCTTTCACATCCTACTTTCTTCCGAAAAGAAGCAATCCTTGAAGTCAACTGTGAAATTTTCTTTAATCGTCCATCTTTTTCAGCAGTTGCAAATGCTGAACATAACTGAAACTCAAATTACAATTCGCACATTTTCTCCTTTATGCACATGCAGCCAAACCAATGTATGGTAATTTCAGGTTAATCAAAATGGTTCATTGCAATTTTTCGTCATAATGAACGAACCGCTTCATTTCAGTAAATTTGTGTCATAAATTTGGGTAAATTTTAGAACGCTATATGCTAGTTTAGAATATGAGCTCTCATTTTAAATATTCATCTATTCAAAGGCGTAGTTGTTCGCGTGGGGTGGATTGGGCCAAAAATTCCAATAACACTACATTGAACGAATGCAAAAAGAATGTGAACGTCAACGCAAGAGTACACAAATCGATTTTCATTCAAAATATACTCTGAACAAATTTGCGAGGAAACTGTAACGTGAATATAAAAAAAAATGTCTGGTATTCATGAGAGCCCTTTATTCGACCGATCTAATCTAGCAATTAATCAATCAATTCGGTTTCACTTACATGACTTACTCCACTGCTGCAGGTGCGTTCTCTGTTTCGTCGGAGACGAGAACTAAAGGAAAAGCATGAAAATTTTTCTTGAAAAATTTACTCATAAAAATATTATAAAATAAAAGTTCAACGATAGTGCATCAAAAAAAAACCCTAGCAGATGATTGATGCTTGAAATGATTGAAGCTGGACATTTGTGGCATGCAGGTAAAGCGTGGGGTGGAAGAAGTACTGGCGACCTGAGATTGGAAATACGAAGGCTACAGCCAAGTGCAAATATCAGTCCTCAAGTCTATTCAGCGACAACATAAATTTTCCGACTCATGCAGAACATTTCAATAAATTGAAATTTCAAAAGCAGTCGATAGAGCTTTGTTCCCACGAACCGCTTGTGAATGAAACGCATGCGGCCTCAAAGGAAGATAATGTTAAAGCGAATAGAAAAAGTAGGAGGAAGTAAATTGTATGGTTGGAAAATGAATCGCTAAAACTAATGTATTGAGGCTTGATAAATGTTCGGAACAACTGGGAATCAACCGCAGCCTGGTGCACTCGCTGAGCAAAAAAATATAGCAGTGCTTTCTAGGCAAGAGCTGGAATTCATTTCTTTGAAGCTGTTTTCAAATGAATTTTTTTATTGCGCGTCTTTTCTCCCTTCGAGTTCTATATTTTTTTCGATTCGGACCCTTGTTGGGTGAACTTAAATGAGTTGTTAATGAAACACAAAAATGAACAGTCACTTTTTGGTGTTCAGGTATCTACGAGTATTCTACCTCACGGAATGAGCAGAAACAGAGAGAAACAGCAAGCACCAAACGAACTCGATATTTCTGTGGAGGGAAATGAGTCAAAAGTTGCATCAACATAGACAGATCAGACTAGAGATGTGACTCAAAAAAAACCATGCCGTTTTTTAAAAAAAAAACACGTTTTTTTTGCAAAAAAAAAACCGCAATCAAATAAAACCGTTTTTTTTTTGCATCACTAGATCAGACATAAGCGCTGTGGGTTCACAGAATCGGGAAACAAACTAAGGCGCGTCTTTATCGTATTGAATGTAAGTGAACACGTCAGTGGTTTGCTTTAGTCACCACCTTATCAGAAACTTAAAACCATGAAAATTCCGAGAAAATTAATCATCTTTACCAAGAAAACGTTTTAAAATCCCGCTCCATCGTCAGTTCAAAAAGTAATCATTGCATCTGAAATGAATGATCAAAGTATAATGAATAAGTACTAAAAATTAGAGAATATATCATGGAAGTAAAAAATACGAAGTATATGCATGAGAAAAGTAAAAATAAAACACAGAAGCACAAAAAACGCTCAAAATATAAGTATGAAATGAAATTGGCTCGTGATGAAGAGGTGTCTACCTAATTACTATCTGTGAAAGGTATGAACTGTCCATATAATTCAGATCAGGGTTTCGCTTGAAAATATGCAAGGATTCTAAAATCCTCAGGTCATGAGGGGTCGAAGAAGAGTCTAAAATTTTGAAATCGGTAGGAGATATAGGGACATAGCATTTTTTGGCGTGATTTTGTACTGTAGAATGCGATGCGATGGGAATGCAAAATTACTGTGTGCAAAATGTTTCCATAACTTTACTTTACATGTAACTCTGGTTAGTAATTTCAAGGTTAATTCTTTTTTCCGCCACAGCAATTCCCAGTGATATGCGAGACTCCCTGGAATACTCTTATAGTTGTGTGCAGTGCATATCTTCGAGAGTCGGCAAGACGACGCGAAATTTCTACATCAGAGTGGCAGAGCATAGAGGAAGAAGCTTCCGTACTTGGAAACAACTAGCACACCCATCGCATTCTGCAGTACAAAATCATGCCGAAAAATGCATTGTTCCTATATCTCCAACCGATTTCCAAATTTTAGATTCTGCTTCGACCCTTCATGACCACAAGATTATAGACTATAGAGACCTTGCATATTGTCAAGCGAAACCCTGATCTGAACAATATGGGCAGTTTATACTCTTTGCAGATATTGTAAATAGGAAGACACCTCTTTATCACCTGCCAATTTCATATCATACTTATTCTGAACGGTTTTTTCTGCTTCTGTATTTTTATTTCTTCTGTTGCATACTTTATATTTTTCCCTCTCATGATACATATTTAGTTCCTAAAATTTATTGTACTTTGATCTTTTATTTCAAACGCAATGATTAATTTTTTAATTGATGATGGAGCGGGACTCCGAAACGTTTCTTGGTAAAGACGATTAATTATCTCGTAATTTTCTTCGTTCTTAATTTTCTGGCATTGAATATATTGTATATGCATGCTTGAAAACTCTCAAAATCAGCTTTCAAGTGCTGTGTATTAACAACAACGTGGAGTGCGCTGCAAAGAGTAAGGCAAGACGCTAGCGACGCTATAGCTGCATGGAATTGGGAGTGGAGTCCAGGTCTATCGGCCACAAAACTTAAATAAACATAAATCGGAAAATATTTCTTGTGTTAAATAAGGAAAGGTCAATAAAAATGAAAACACAGTTTCCTACGCTTCGTAACGGAAAATATTCCGTCACTCATTGAGTCCTATTTGGAAACAGAACCCAATATTGGATAGGTCACCTTAGAAAATAGCAGTGGATAGATGAAATTCCGTACCCGTCAAAAGAGAAGGCTGTTCCACAGGTTACGGGAGTTAGCGCCTAAAAATAAATGTGATAAAAATATTATCCAACAAGTACGAACCTGAAGAGGCTATATCACTTTGCCATGACCTAATAAGTGAAAAGGTTCAATTTGTTTGGCCTATCTATCTCCTGGTACGCAGTTTTATTGTGAAAATGCATGAAATATCAATATAATGGACTGCAAAACGTGAACAGTCGGGACTGTCGGGATTGACATGACCATGATTTAGTATAACACAGTCAGTACAATTGTGTCGCCAATCTCTCCCCATTTGTGGATAATTGTTGTTATTGCAATTTTTTATCCTTGATTTTCAGTCTTTCGGGTGGTAAAAACTATAATTAGAAAATTCAAAATAACTCTTGAATGAGATTAGAATAGTTGCTTCTTCTTTAAATTCTTTCTCACATATTACCCTGCCTCATTATAACTTCTTTGTATTGTTTATTTCTTACTTGTCATCATATAAAGTTTGACTAGTAAAGGTAGAGGAACAATTACGTACACGATGATGCGAGGGTAAATTAGTGTCAATAAAAATACTTCGTTTCATTCTTATTGATTTCTTATTTAGCAATGAAAAATCATAAAAAAATGTTTAATAATACTGCTATATTTTGACGCGCGGCAGCTTTCGGAAATTTTCTAGAACAACATAAAGAAAGTGAAAACAGCTCATGCTTTAAGCAACTGCCAGGTATTCCTTCCACGGTATAAACTGGATTGAAATGTGAATCGTTTGACTGCTTTGCGATGCACTTCGTGTAGTGATCATTTCATGGAACGCCAAAATTGAACAAGCGAAAAAATGAAAGTGCACGACGAAACAATATGGTCGCACACTTCTCGTGATACGAAAGAAATTCAACCCATAAATTGGGATGCTTGAAATAAAAGTTGCTTGAAAGTTTCTAAGATCACAAATTATACTTCACCTGCACGTGTTGTATATGGTGAGCCAAAAGTAACTGACCCTTTTAATTTGCTAATAATAGGAAAACTATGAACGCTCATAAGTTGAAACTTGTTTTATTTTAAAGAATAACATTTTTATGGTTTATCAATCCTATGCCACGGCTGTTTGGACAAATTAGGGCTCATTTCTCTGTCGTTTCCATGACGCTCTTTATAGTGCATCAGGCGAGAGTTGAGCTCTTTCACAATAAATGTTTTTTTAAGTTCTTGGAAATTTGTTGGATTTCTTACATAAACTCGTGACTTGAGGTAGCCCCACAAGAAGAAATCGTATGGGGACAAATCTGGAGAACGAGGAGGCCAAGGGATGTTACCAAATCGGAAATCAAATAATTTGGAAAACACTTTCCCAATAATGTAATCGTTTCTCTTACTGTTGATGAACATAATATTGATAAACCATAAAAATTTTATTCTTCCGAATAAAACAAGTTTTAACTTCCTAACGTTCTTAGTTTTTCTTTTATTAACGAATAAAAAGGGTTAGACACTTCTGGCCTACCCTGTATATATCAGAAGAAAGATATTGAATCTCCATGTGGGAAAACTGCAGCAAGTTATGCTTTCACACAGATGAAATTGAGACCAAAATAACTTATTTCAATGATGAACACGAAGAAAAATGACGATGTATTCAGTAGGTATCAACAGTGAGTAATATATTTGTTTAAAACAAAGGGAAAGGGTACTTGTGGGTTATCTGTCACCTCTTTTTGGGTTTACTATAGGGTAAAAAATACAGCTTTTGCTTCTAAAAAGTTATTAATTTGTCACAAAAAACGACAATCTTTATATTCTGGAGGCATGAACAAAAATCCAAAAGATCCTGAACTGGAGTATAGCTTCGGGTGAGCATTGTTGCAGAACTTCTCAGTCGGTATGATTCCTTTGATTTCGAGCAGGAGGACAGCTTCTTCTTCAGTTTTTGGAAGGTCCCAGAGATTCATTTTGGCCTGAAACAAAACATAAGTGTAAAAAAATTAAAATTAATAATAATTTAATTAAGCTAACCTGACTTAACCTAACCTTAACATCAAAAGAAACCATAAATTAAAAGTAGTGACAGATAACCCACGAGTACCGGGGAAAGTTGTAACGCTCATTGTAGCATTAAATACTCATTTGTAGCATTAAATACCTATTCAGTATACACATGTTCGCGCGGCGAAGTACTTTATCTGCGCATCTCGAAAACTGGACGTTTCGCAGGAATGGGCAACCGGCATTAGAGAAGGATATAAAACCATGCAGAGATCTGACGTGATAGAAAAGGAAGGGTTCGCCGTATTATCAAGCTATGTCTTCCAATTAAAGGGTGTCTTTCAGAGCTTAGTAATTCTGGGTGTATTTAGAGATGAACTGAAATAAGGGCGCTTAGCAAAGCCTGTAACTGGTTTTTAGTGCACAATATTAGGATAGAAATATACAGATTAAAATGTCTATATGGTAAGACGTCAGTCGATTTATAATTATAAACCTTCATGTCTTTTCATGATTCATTTTTCCCTATTCATTTATGGTAATTTAATGTTTATGAGTCGGTTTAAACAATTTCTATCAAAATCTGGAAAGGGTGAATTTATCTGTAACAATGTGAATAAACCCTGAATAACTAGTTAAATGTTTAGTGAGAGTAACTGCATTTGATCATTTATGCCTCATTAACACAAATATTGTAATAATTGAACCTGCTAAGTTGAACAATTTTTGCGTTAGTTCGAGTAAAACGCAAATCCGAGACTTTAATGCTAGATAACAAATTCTGTAACGTACATTTCCATAGGCAGGAAAGGTAGGGGTGATTGTACATGGTTTGTAACAATGATGAGTTACGTTTTTATTTACAAAAAAATTTTCTGAGGTAATATAGCTTATTAAATGGAACAATGTTCATTATATTGAATAATTAGTCCATTGAATAATTAGTTTATTGAAATATTCAATATAAGTAAAAGGAAAATTTTCGATATACTAAGTAGACTTGGTGAAATGTTCGCACCGCTATGAAGTAAAAAGAAAAAGAAGATTTCACTTCGTGACACAACCAGCCTTCACAAACACAGCACAAAAAAAACCTCCGGCCTTCGCGTTGTCTACGTAGCACAGGTGTACCAAAACGGAGGGCACACAAATTGGAGCGATGCGGAGAGCACATTCGCCGAAGCCGTTGTGTAAGCCATCCGTAGCTTTCGAAAGCGCTTCATCCATCTCTCAATATATCCGTGTTCATTTACCTGCATAAACCCAAACGACCCAATTCGCCCTTCAAGATGCGACGAAGACGTGTAAAAAATGACGGTATGCTTCGAGATGAAACCAACAACGGGAGGAACGCGGCAACTGGATACGGATGTGACAATGCAACGAGCATTCTTCTTACTTCAACAGCAATGTGAGCAAGGTGGGCAACAGCAGCAACTAAAATTGTTATCTTAGTGTGAAATTCATGTTATTTGTAAGTTGAAATTGTAACATTGATTATGCAGTGATATCTTGAGTGTAACTGATGCAGGTTCATTTATAAAGTCACCTATGCAGACGTGTCATATTCAAAGGTTCAGCAAGAATAATACTTGCAAATTAATGCAAGAATTTATTAAATTATTGCCTCATGACGAGCAGTGTTTCGTTCTTCACCGTTCTTTTATTTATTTATCTTGGCAGCATTTCCCTAACGCGATGTGTTGTGTGTCCATGATTATTAGGTATTGAAGGTCCATTGTAGTGCATATTGATTCTGCCTTTGTATTTTATTTGTACTATAGCATTAAATTCTGTGTCCATATACGCATGTTGGTAAAAGTCTATAAAATCGGGGTCACCACTTACATATTCATATTACATTCGTACACTCAGTTATACCCCATACATGAGTTACGCTAACTTTAAAAAATAATTAAATCTTTTCGTTTGTCATCACCCCTATTAAAAATTATAGGAGTGGCATCGGTGATTCTTGGGAGCGCTCCCAAATATGCATGGTTGTTTCATCCATGCGTCTCCTATGAGGCAACTTCGAAGTGTCCACTTTATAGGCGCGCCTGCGCCTCTGTCCCAACCGGTGGCCACGCATGGCTCAGCATGGAGCACTACCGTCGCGCTCCCAAGGCGCGACCAGTTTCTCCTATTTACCATCGGAGAATCATGAGAGGCCCAGGATGGCCACCTCTTAATTTGATTTTAAAAAACGGCTGCGCACAGCTGATTTCCCATTAGTCACTCTTTCCAACCGTCACACTGCTCAAACCGATTATAACCAGTTTGCCCTTGAATTACCTTAGTTCTTGCGCGATTAATCAATTCACCATAAGCAAACACGGTTTATAGCACAATAAAAATGTACCAGAGTATGTAAATTGAATACATTCTTACTAATGTGCAGAAAATTTCATGGGTGCGTGTTCATTATTAAGCTGACATTAATGGGAAATGTTTGTGACGTATAACTTATGCTTGAAGTTTTCGCAACGCAATAACTAAGGTAATTAATGGGCAACAGGCCATATTTGGTTGAGAAGCGTCAACGGTTGAATGTGCAATAATGGGAAATCAGCTGTACGCAGCCTTGGAGGCGAAAGCCTGCAGGGAACAATATAAATGTACCTTGAAAAGAATATAGCAACAATACCCTAGGGTCGTTGAAAGAATATACTCGTAGCTATATATAACAAAAACAATTATCGTCCAGCAGATTTTTCATCTTTCATTCCTAAAATTAGGAAGGAAATAAAATGAATTTACCTTGCCCGAGCTTAATTACACCGGCCATTCATATACACACACTCCCCCACCTATCCCCACATACAAACCCTCCCCACACCCCCCTCCCACACACCTACCCCCCATACCCACACACAACCCCCCCCCCCCCCCCCCGCCCTACACACACACAAATTTGTATCTGAACACATAGTTGATCACCTTCAAGAACGTCCTTCAATTCAAAGGTTGCTGAAGACTGACGAGGTAAAATTCAGGTTTGGTTTCCACATTTTGTTGTTTTTACATTGCTCACATTGAGGTTTTACCTTCACTACCAGCCCCACCACAACGATGAATCGTCTAAAATATCAATTGACCGAGGTGGTGAAACTAGCAGTGGGGGACTTGCTCCGTTCATGCTCTTGAAATAATGCCTCTACAGACCAGCATTATACGTCTCTTCCATCTCTTGTTTCTTCTGACACCCTCACGTACTATACACCCTCACGTAATACACACTCGCACTGATATACACTCTAACACTACTTGAAACGTTTTAAATAATAGAGACACGATCCAGACATCTGTCACGCACAACACCAACTTCGAAACTGAGGCGAAAGATGGCAACCGTCATTTCTCTCGAGAAAGATGGCAGGCGTCTCACCAAGAGGCCATCTGCACAAGTGGCCTCTGGTAGCAACATGGGAGAACTTGCTCGCATCGCGCTTATGAGTCGCGCCTTGGAAGTGTCAGAAGGGAAGAGGCCTCGGTTCGCTTAATACTCCTTTAATTCTCCGCTGTCTCCTTTAATCAACCATGCTACTCCCTTAATTTTTAATAGGGACTGTCCTCGTTTTGATCAAACTTATGCAGCGTAGAATTTTTACTCTATCTCATATATTCCTTCATCTGTGTCTTCCATCTCCAATTTTTCTAATATATTTTTATTTTTCTGTCGAGGATTTAAATCCGTTCTTCGACGCCTAACCCGCTTAACACTATAAGGCCGATTTTAGGTGCTGTGATGCCAATCAAAGCTAAATGAAAGAGAGATGAATGCAAATTTACTACCCACGTTCTGAGTAGAAGTAAGCGGAGCTTTCCTGATGGTTAAAAATAAGAAAATCTAAAACTAGGTTTATTATTTCGCGAGAACACATGTGATTCCTCGACGTTAATTTTTAATTTTTTTATTTACGCTTGTTTTCGATTACAGTTCCGTCCTTTTCAGTGCAAATTTCCTTAGCATTAGAAGTTTTTAAAATGTTTCGGTTTGCCCTCCTTACCTGTGCAATACACGTGTAGGCATATCCTCCGCTGCACACAGAGGTTCCAGCAGTAATTTGGAGCAGCCTGCAGGCTCAGCCACAGCCTCCTGCTGCTCTTTGCAGCTGCTGCAGGACCGCAACTGCATTCCACTCGGCAGCCCTCGCTCTGCATCTCATTCTTGCGTTTCACAAAACCACCCATATCATACTTCCGAACAACTACGACGTTACGATGGAGAAATGGTTCAGTGTATTCCTAGAATACCAGTATCGCCATCACGTGAGAGAAGCGTTTTTGCCGAAACGATTAAGCATCAGCGCTATCCGCTGATGATCCTTCATTTAAATAATACGAAGAACGCTGTTCAGCTTTCGCCCGTCCAACGTATACGTTGCAGTCAGTAGCCTTTACTCCACACCGTCATCGATCACTCCTCCCCGCTACCACACCCACTTTCTACGCTAGTTACACATCACCGAGGGTTTCTACTTCGCTTCTAAAAAAAACATTTCTATCTTTGTTTTTTAAACGCATAGCATTTCCTTCATTAGGTATGGGGTTTAGCATCTCAATGATTTATTAGGATAGCGGGACTTAACAACAATTAAATTTCGGTTGGTGTTGTGACGCGTTTGGTCCGTCACGAATAGAGGGCTTGCTTGAGCCTTAGCCAGTTACCGAGAACAAAACATTTCATCCCTTGAGAGGCTGCATTGACAATAACGCGCGGAGTGTTCCTCCGAAAGATCATCGCAAACTGGTCATGAATCCGTACTAATTTTGAAGTAGAACAACATCAGTGAAGCTGAGACAGTTGGGCTCAAGCATGACAGTATTGTGCGGCTCATCATAAAGGATTAGAGGATGGAAATACCAGTCTCACCTCGATTATATTCAATGCATATTTAATTTAAAGAAACAATCAGCATCCCCGACGTCCAAATGGACTCGTAAGATAAGTCAACTTTACCACCATCAGATGTAATCAAGCTTCTTCCTCAGGAGCTTTGTCATATAAAGTGTGTCAGCGCTCATCAATTTCAATAGTGAAATGAGTACTCCATCGTTCTTTAATTCCTTCATAAGTTAAGAATCGAGAGAGAGCTAAAGAATGTAAAAAAAGGTTAAGAAATACGTGAATGATGGGTACTGTACATGCCCGGATAACCGATTGCCTTGAAAATACGACTACTTTGATGGACTTGGCAAACTAACCTAAAGTGATAACCTGATCACCAAAATAACCAATTTAATCATTCAATAATTACTTATTATATGAATTATTTAATTTGCATCAATATAATTTGCCTCATTGGAGGTTGGTGGCATTTGAGACCAAATAACTTATTGAAATGATTCCTAAAAGAACGTTAGAAGTCGGGTGGTGCAAAAAATGGACTCAAACATCTAATGCTGTAGCAGTAGGACTGATGAACAAAATAAATGTGGACCCTAAAATCTGATGATGCAGCGGTGGCATTAAATAACCTGGAAAGAGGCTACAACAATTTTACGCTAACCCATGCTGACATCGCAGTCGAAAGCTTGGAGAATTGCAACGCTGCAACCCACCTGGACATTTACTCCCAGGAATAAGTACGTACTTACCAAATATTTACACGTCAAGTATAGACAAAAATTATTTACTTCCACTAATGAGTTAACTCGCTTGTCTTTTCCTGAAATAATTTATGTTCTGTCTGCAGTGATCTTGCAATCAGTGAGTCAAACTTGACGGTAGGTGTAACGATTCCAATACTCACTACGAAAGACTATTTAATGAGTTTTCGAGCAAACATTACACATATCGAAGAAAAGCTCGGTACCTGTGACACCATGATCGAATTCATCATACACTAATGTACCAATTTTCTGAATTTGTAAATTGATACAATTCGTAACATCAATAGCTTGAAGAACACTCCTTTATTATAATTTATAAATACAGAGGTTTCAAAATAAAGTTGCGAACCGAACATGGACAGACATGTATGACTGCATTGAAATCAAACAGAAATACTTGATCAAATAATAAGCCATCTGATTCTTTGGGGCTTGCTTTATTAAGAATATAAAATGTGTGCGTATCAAGGACTATGTAGTTACGTACCGTTCGTTTCAAGAAGTCCTCCGGTACTCTCTGATGATATGCCTCATGAATCATTACGCTGATATTGCCTGACTTGCATTATAAATTCAAAATCTGGAGTGTGTTTGATGATGGCACTCTAATAATAGTTATTATTTAGAGTACATAAGGTATACGTGCTTTGGGTGCAGAAACGCCGTGGTCATGTTAGCGCATTTGTCTCATTTAATGCTTACATTTGCCTCACTTTTTTAATGTGGCCTCGACCCCAAAGCTTAGCTTGTTTTACAGGTACTTTATGCACTTCCTCTAGAAGAAATGAAATAATCTTTAATTGACCATCGTTAATTCCCCAGATCAGTGGGAACCTAATGCACTGCATTTGGACTGCAAATACTGCGACTGCATTTATTGGTCTATCCCTGTATGACCTTTCTCTTCCTTCATGCATTTTTTGCGGTCTCTTTCCTAGGGATTTGAATTTCTCTTCCGCGCTCCATGATTTCATTTCATTCACTACAACTTTTCCAGATCATTTGAATTGAATTAGGATTGGTGAATTGGTAACATTACAACGCTCTACATTTTATTAGAAGAAAATGCTAAAAATTATTTGATATCCCTTTACGAATCTGTCGAATAAAGTTTTTTGGACGATTTATTTTTGTCTCAACTCAAAATATTATCGCAATCCCTTTTTTTGGAAAAACGGGAGACGACCTTAGCCAACTTCTCATATTCACTGAAAATCTGTCACAGTCTTATGGAAATTTTAGATATTACTGTTTTCATTGCAACTCATACTCTAAAACTTACTCTATCTGAGTTTTAGTTGAATGGAAGCAACATAGCACATAGAAGCATGGTAAAGATGGTAGATAATCCATTCACACCCCGAGATGAAACGTAGAATCGCCATTATCCGAGTAGTACTCCAAATGCAACGAAGTGCCACTGCTTCAATTTATCCAGTGTGTTACTTCAATCGAAGTAATTAATCAAGTCTTGTGTGACCAATTTACAAATCAATTTCCATCAAGATCACCCACTCCCAAGATAACGCAGGTAGAATGTAGGCATATCATCATTAGTAAAACGTAATTTTCTCAACAGATAATCATCAGAGTTTTCTTCAACGCGAGAAAAAGCCTTTAACGCGCAAAACTCGTCACTTCAAGCACAACATTTGTCTCGGAATTATCGGTCCTAGAATTCACTTGGCACCATCACAGAACTTTGAGTCCACTCAACTGTAACTCACTCTCACACTCTACTTTCCTCACAAATTTTTCTAAGGGTATTCAGGAATCTAGTACTTATTGCATACAATTAAGAAACATTGTACCTAATACACACGAAGGCAATAGCTGCTTTTAACTATTAACTCCAAGGGCTAAATTATTTGCTCTATGGAGATCCTCAAGACCTACTTATTGTAGTACAGCACTTTTTTCACACTTCTCTCACTACTAGCAGCGGGTTCACACATTTTTGATTCTATAGCTTTACCTCAGTTTTTTAAATGACAATCCGTACTGCTTTGTTTTGATATCCTGTCAGTATTGTGCAAGCATTTAAACGCTTGCAAGCACATTCAGCTAACATGTGCCTATTGAATGTGAATATTGATGATTACTTTTTATTTCCTAAGGTAAGTTGATTTTAGAGTAACCCAACAAGCCAAATGATACCGTACTGCGAATATTGTTAAAATGAACCATTTCATAAACGACTCCAATAGTTGGAGTACCACATTGTGATAACTAACCGACCCAGCCGTCTCCGTAGATTTTATTTGATTCATTCCTACCATCTCTTCATTTGAAGCAACTCAACAGGGAACAGCATGGGCTTATCCACAGCTTTCACTCCTGCCTCTCAAGCTGTGGCCCCACAAATTCAGCCCCGACTGCAAGACCTAACGTTGATAAGATCATCTCACTCACATTATTTACCTCGAATGTCCTTAGCGTCCCTTTAGGTACTCTTTAAAACTATCCTTTAGTCACCATCCTCACCACCTCACATCATTTCGGCTCTAATCCATTCTCGTTTACTTTTCAAGCAACTTTTATATTCCTAATGCCTAGCACATTTGTATATTCATTAGACTTTTGATGGTAGAGATTTTCAAGAGCACAACATGAACTTGTTTTGAAGTGAAGCACGACTTAAACATCGACGGCACCACTTTGCGAATTTTAAAAGCTATTTACAACAAATACAGAATGAAAAGCCATTATAAAAAACTGCGAAGCGAACAGTACAGGAAATAATTTCTGAGAAAACACAGCATGAATTATTTTAAAACCGTAGAACAGATAAAAAGACTCTCACGATCGAGTTCAGTCAATATAACCGTACAACACCATCGAATCAGACGCGTTGAAATTATCTTCAAAAATATTTACGGAGAATCACGAGTGCCCCACCTCTATTTCCAAAGCAATAGCCTTTGCAACTTCAATGGAATAAGGCAAGCAGTATTTACTACAGCGATAATTTGAACCAAATTTGTCTCTCAAGTCAACAGCACCACGCTGGGCATGAGGATTAATTAGAAGGCGTCGGTAGGCGGCTCCATGAAGAGCGCGGACAGCATTATCAGTCAAAACAAAGTCGTCGAGTCTTCAATAAAAACACGCTAATTGGTCTCGTTCTCAGATAGGGCTACGAGCGCTTGGTCGACCCGACTGATTTACAGCGCACTTACAGAGAGTAATTGTGTCCCACTCTTCAGCTGAGCGCCATCTTTTTGCTCGGGGAATGTCTTTTGCAAAATAGAGGATGAAATTTTAAGCATTGAAAACGTCTCTCAGTATTAGTGTTAAGTTTATCTAATGGAAAATATTCTTTTGCATGAGAAAAAGAAGTAAAAGTGGTGTGAACACAGATCCACAAAGGTGTAGACTTGTCCTTATAGTAATTTTTGAAGGAAATGCAAATTTTGTTCAAATTCATTAGGGTACAAAATTTCACCATTTCTCGTAGTATTTATACAATAATATTTTGAAAATAAATTCCTAACTACTCGTAACAATTACCAGGACTGTCACTCATCCGCTGAAAACAGAACGTCTCAAACGACACGTGTCACATGTGTGATGAAAAACTCGAGAGCGACTGGACTGCGAGCTCTCTTTTGTGTGGACACAACTGACCTCCTAGGCCCCTATCCACACGGTAACCGCCTCTAGCGAAAATAAGAAATACTGCCGGGTAGGTCAAAGCATAATTGACAACGGAGATGCAGTAAATCAAATCCTCTTAGCTATGAATGAGTTCATGTAATTTCAGGTAAGCCTTAGGTGCATCTCCTGAAATTTCATGAAGTGTAGGAATACTTGTCAATATCAAGGAAATAACACACGATAAAATCTGTGATGTTTATTAAATAAAGAATTTTTTCCAAAAATACTTAGAAATGATTGCATTTATGAATTCTCAGTATTGCAATACTTTACTGATGTGAAATTGATTAGCATTTATTTTCCTTTAAACAGATAAATTCTTATATTCCGAGATAGCAATCTCTTAAATTCAAATGGTGCCCTGCTGCATGGTTAATAAGTTTTTTAGACTTTCACATCTGTACGAAAATCGGGGGCAAATCACATCCTCTTGTCCCATTCTCAGTGCTACAAGCGCCGGTTAAGAATAATCGTAAAATAAAGCATAGATACGTTGATGTTCAAGAACACTTTGCAATAACCGTCCTCTTTGAATTCTGAAACTGTTTATTGAAGTGCGCACATTCCTAGTTGAATAAATTTCCTCTGAGTATAAAAAATTAAATTCTTAGAAATGTTAATTAGGATATAAAACTATAAATGAATACTTTTTTACGAAGGAGCTGATAATATATGTGTTTTAAATTGGTAAAGACACCAAAATGGTTTCCGTGTGACAAACAGCTAGTGAGCCTCATCGCGGGCTTTGGCATGAAGACTAAGAATGTGCCTAGTAAATTATGAGCAAATACTAGGAACTTCCTCTTTTAGTTACTCTAGCTTACGTTACGTCAACATTTTACCCTGTCATTGAAAATAAAAATTGTATTTCAATTCCTTGCATCGAATTCACAGACGTTGTTCATTTTAAACACATTACATGTGATATTTTTTCATTTTATGTCTAGAAGCCGAAGGTCATTCAAACGATTTGGTTTTAAAATTGGTTTAATTCTTTATTTCAAAGAAATTAACAAGCTGATTTAGCAGAAGATATTATTTTTGAGGCGCAAAATGATGTACTATTTTGGTTTCAAATTGTTTCATTGTTTGTGGGATTTGAATACCCTGTGGAAGACTGGAAGTTCGTTTCACAGTAAGGCGTCCGATATTAATAGAGCTTTCTGTCGAATGTCAGATGAACGGTAGTTGACGAATATATTATTTCTCTATTGAGAGATGCAGCTGCACAGACATTGCTTAACTGAGACTGTAATAGTGATGCCTAATGTTGCCTGTAGGTTGACCCTCGCTATGGATGAGAACCTACCCATGTCTGCGATAATCTGTTTCAAAATATGAATCTTGACCTAAGTATTAAAATAATTTGGTTGAAACTCTGCTTAATTCCATGCTCAGCACTTTTTTACCATAAAGGTGAATTTGGGCTTAGGCCTACCTCTTCGGCCCACCTCTACAAACATTTTATTGTTCCCATTGGCAACAATAACTCCAGGATTGTTCCCTGCAATTTAAAGAAACTTTATTCAAACTATTCGAAGATGAATGACACTTTTTAATCGTTCCATGATCAGTCTCACTTATTCCGTTTTTTTACTATTGAATTTCAAAACCTTTATAAATAATTTCTACGTTGGAGACTAAACAAAATGAAAGTACTTTTCCTAGATTGCCTCATTGCCAAGCATCAAAATCAATTTTTTTGTAATAGAGATTTCACTGTAATAAGTTCAAGTTTCTTCACTTCTTAAACATTTAATTTCTAATTAATTGCATCAAGATTCCATTGTCTTGGGTGATTACAATGTATGGCTCTAAATTCAAAGATCTCTGTCAGTATTTTATTATATATGGTTTTCTCAGAAATAGCTTTCGGTTCACGTTTTTTGAAGGGACTGAAAGAACTTTAAAATGGGATTTTTTTAACTCTATGTGAACTTTTTGAAAAGAACTTTTTGTAATTTCCCTTATTTGACTGAAAATCGAGTAAAATGAAAAATGTATGATCGTTATATTCTTACATAAATTATCAAAATACTTCACGCCCTTCAATTTTCAAGGTGTTCTCGTCAATAAAAATCGAATTGCATGATTTTTAAAAACAGCGACCAACTAACAGAATTAGGGTCTGTTTTCTGTTATTTATCAACATGTAAGGTACAGCAGTCAATCCTGCATTTTCAGTCTTTCACAGCTGTCTCGAAAATGCAGGATTGACCATCGCACCTTGTACTTACACGCATTGAGTGTTTGAATACGTGGAGTCCCCCACTCGAGCGCTGAGAGTTCGCGTTGCCGAGCAAGCCGTTACCGTTCTTGGGACAGCCGCTAATCCTGCTATACTCTCGCCGCAGTCCTCCTCAGTTTGCCAGCGGTTCCCATTCCGAGAAGTGTTCACTTTCTGTAGAACGAGACAATTAATTTCTATGTTTCATACCCGTTTTCTAACCATGTCGACGTCCAAATATAGACGTTCCTTTCTTCTGCACAGCAAACCACAGTTGAATGACGCCCAGTCTACCTTGCGAGCAGACTTGTCATTCAACAAGTCTACCCTTAGTGAATGACACCTATACGTATATTTTTACATGATTCAGTTCACACTTTGTTGTTCATGACTCTTCTTGTGGATGAGTTCATTTTAACGTTGTGTCCTAATTTTTTAACAAGATGTTTACAATCCATTGCTTCGTCTTTAACTTATATTGAGAGCCTGTACATATTTTTCTCGCGTGTTTTTAAGCCATCGAGTTTAAAAAATTATTTCAATTGGATAAAGTGAGAAATAAATCAAGATACGGTTTATTGTATAATGGTGAGAGAGTAAGAATCTATTTAGCATGTCGGACTCTATCCCCCTTCTCATATCCTTATTTCAAAACCCAAATATGTAAAATAATGAGAGATATCAAAATACCTGACATCTAAACGGAAAGTTAATGACGAAAAATTTGCGAACCGATATGAAACGTAGGCTCTCGTTGCCCGTTAGTCTAACTCGGATCACATGATTCTGAGACCATGACAAGACTCCTTACCTTCACCAAAAATCACTTACCAATATTTTATTATAGAGGTATTCAATTCACTCCCTCAAATGATCTTTTCCTAGACACCGCGTGTCCATGTTCGCGAAATAAAAATTCTCATGAACACTATATGTAAGCCACGTTCTTTCCTAAAAATTGAGCAAAGTAATTTAGGACATGCATACCGATAAACAAATCGAATTATAACTGTGAAAACCGCTGAAGTTACAATGTGCTCTCGCACACGCCAAGTTCCTGGCTTCTCTAAAACCTTCATCGACAATGGAACGTTCGTCTAAGCATTCACTTTTGCAGAAAGTGTGGTACGAACGTGCAGTGTTTGAAGTAACGTTCATATTAAAACGAACAGCTAATTTTTTGAGAGATCCTAAAATATTTTGTTGATGTTGTGGTATTCAACGATCGAGAGTATGGAAGGCTTACGTGTAGCACTCGATGCATATACTGCAGTACAAGCATACTGAAGAAGTAATTACGAATTTATTTCGTTCGTTACCCTACATTACCGAGTTTTTTATCCAAAGCTTTGTGTGCGTATGAGATGTGATCGCTCGTATGCTCGTAAGTATTACGTGCACACGCACAACAGTTACTGTAAAACTGTTAAGCCAACGACTTGCATTTGTGCTTTAAATAGCTCAATTTTTAATTAACTGTCAACTTGTCACGTTACCCAACACGTTGCTTCCCTTTGTCAAACATTTATAAAAGAACTATCATAAAGGTGTTGTGTGGTTTAAAGCGTGACCTTTTTGGCAGTAAACTTAGTACTACAATCCCATTTTGAATACAATGCCACAAAAATGGCTTCGAATTTCAGCCTTCTCGACCTTTTAATTTTGAATGCAGAATAATCTACATGTTTCCAACGATTGCGTTCTCAACATGATTCCCTGATATCGCGGAAGCCAGAGCTCGTATGTTAATGTACGTGGAGGCTGGCATGAGCGTTTCACCCAACAGTGTCCGTCTTTTTAATTTTCATTGCACTCAGTTTCCAACAAACACTGCCAAACTCAGAATAGTTTGCCGTGGGAATACTTTTTTATGTTTTTCTCTTAATCTCTTGTTCAAACATTGACAAGGGCTTTTGTATGTTTACCAACGTAGGACCTTTATATTGAGACATTTGAAAAAGTGATGTAATTCATCTAATGTGTTTTTTCATATTAGATATTAACTGTTTTCTTCTTATCCATTTCTTATAATGCGTGGGAATTTCTCCATTCAGACGCTCGTGAATATATTATAACAGCATTATTTAGGTAGTCAATTTTACGAATTGCTCCAGCTATGCAGCAAATTTTTTTAATTGTAATATTATACAGCTATCCTTTTCATGTTTTCGACTCCGATGAACTCTTTTGTACCAGGAATATTTATGTCAGAACTATTATAAATTTGGGGCGTGGCAAAAAGTTTTCTCCGAGGTAGTTATTTTGCTCACGAGTTCATCCGTAAGATCGAATAGATATAGTTCCGAAAATATCAACCTTTTCTCTCAGACGCAAAGTTATTGAAATAAACCTTTTTCACTTCAAACATTAATTCCAGATACAGTATCACAAATTCCTAAGGTCGTATTTCAGCATGAGTGTGCGCTGACAATAGCATTTTTCGTCAATACGCCACTGGAATTGTGTTCTTTTTTTATCACTTGTATTTGTGTGCGTTTCCACACTTAGATTAACTCACAAAATGAAAGCATTTTTCATGTTTTCCTTTACATCACTTGCTTTGAAATTTGACATGGGATTTCCGAGATCAATGCATGCTTAACATATTGATTTTTATGATAAAATATCTCTAAAAAAATATTGTTTTTGCAACATCTATATCATAAATAAACTGGTTTTATTTTTTTGCCTAACTCTGGCGTCCTATGTACTGCTCATGTCTCTTTAAAATTTGAAACTTCAACCGAAGTACGAAAAACTGAGTACCAAAAACAACTTAGCGGCTTTTCAACGAATTCATATTGAGTCAACTCAATCCAGCAGCAGCTCAGTTAATTCATGTTGAGTCAACTCAATCCAGCAGCAGCTCAGTTAATTCATGTTGAGTCAACTCAATCCAGCAGCAGCTCAGTTAATTCATGTTGAGTCAACTCAATCCAGCAGCAGCTCAGTTAATTCATGTTGAGTCAACTCAATCCAGCAGCAGCTCAGTTAATTCATGTTGAGTCAACTCAATCCAGCAGCAGCTCAGTTAATTCATGTTGAGTCAACTCAATCCAGCAGCAGCTCAGTTAATTCATTGCATAATTTGAAGTTCTTCTGTAAGAATGTACAATACTAGTGTTTAATTTTCACGCATATTTTTGGATGTTAATGCGGAGAACAATGTTCCAACTGTTCAAAAAGGTTACATTTTTTAATATAACATGAAATATAATTTGATGTATGAATATAACATACATTACCAACTTATTTCTATTTTTATTCGCATTGACTATTTTCTAGCTTATTAGTAAATCTACATTATTCATGAAAAATGTCTTTGAGTTTATATTGGAGCGAGATGCGACAGCGTCAACAGTTCGTGCGACCGTCTGACTGACCTCATGTCCAGAATATTACAATGCTCCATCTGACTCTATTTACTATGCTGATCCACGAAATGGACCTGATTTCTGTGCAGAAGAACACACAGGCATTGTTTGAGAGAGCGGAAAAACTCACAAAATTACTGAGGCAAATTTTATGGTCCGAATCAAAACAAAATGGGCAAAAACACATGCTTGGGGTCTCATTACTCTCGACAATTGTTTACGCTAGTGACGGTGAACCAATCAAAAATTACGCATTGTGGAGCAAACCATGACTCGTTTACGCGTCTGTTTGTCTGGGGTATTGTCTCAGGTATATAAAAATATGTAAGACGCATTTCCAAAGGGAAAGCACAAAGCATTATGAAAAATTTTCAACTTTTTCATTCCAGCTGGCGTGTAATTTCCTAATTTTGAGTAATTTTATCATTTGTACCGCCCCTGAGTTCCTGAATACAAAAATATTGCGCTCCGTGGGTTAAGCGCAGGCCACGCAAAAGCTGGGAAAATCCCGTAGTAAATCTAATTAAATTCTTCAACAAACATTTATCCACCCACATACTCTGAAATTTCACTTAGTATTTAAATTATTTATTGGTTTCATATTTTTCAAAAGATAAAGACAAAACATAATTTCAAGTTAGTAAATATCACTTCTATTTTTCCCTAGTATTAAGTTCTCTGTGTAGTATTGATAGTAGTAGTAGTAGTAGAAGAAATCGTGAGAAGCAATAACATTGTATAAGATTTCCGGATGGAAAGCTTGAGGACATCTGCGATTAGTCAGCTGTTCAGGTGACCTCAGAGGAGATAATCGTTAACCGTTAAGGGTCAGAAATTT
Organism: Morinoia aosen; assembly: GCA_030386875.1. Lineage (NCBI taxonomy): Eukaryota > Metazoa > Arthropoda > Malacostraca > Amphipoda > Talitridae > Morinoia > Morinoia aosen. The sequence goes on from CM059571.1 coordinate 42,325,482, forward strand.
AAACATTCGGTGTGTTCAACGTTTTGACCTCAGTCAAAATCGTTTACTGTATATCTGAAACTCATTCTTGTGCAATGTTGTTGAAATTGTTGTATAAATAATTTTTGAAAACGTTGAGAGCACATTAGAAAACGAATCCCCTTGTTCAAGTAGACAATGTGTGCTTAACCCTTTAACATCAGAATTTTTGCACTTATTTCACCGTTATCACAATCACCGTCACTAAGCTGGAGCCGGCATCAGGCAGTCACCCATATCAGGATGGATGCTGCCACTCGGCAGTGAACACATAGAACACATAAGAGAACTAATAAAACGAGAAATACGATATATTGAGGCTATTTTCGAAAGAGGACACTAGAGTCTTCTCGGGTATTAAAGAGTTAAATCAACTATAGATTGAGCGAGTTAATGATTGTCAGAAGAAAGGCTTTCTGAACATCTCGTGAAATGTTTTGTGTGTGTGCTTAAGTTTACAACCTTTGTGCTTGAACTTCACGATTACGAGACAAGGAAAAATTCTGCTTAACAGTACGGTATCGTCAACCTGCGATGAATTACGAAAGCAGCAGGTGCAATTTTGAAATGTGTGGAGCAAAAAGAAGAGAATAAAATCGATATAAAAACTTCATTTGGAACATTAACATGCGTTTTCAGCTGTTCTATTGAAAAGCAAATTACGGGCAAGTGAGCTACATTAATTTCATTTTATAGCTGGTGTAAAGTGAAAGTTGAATGATGAGCACAACGAATTTACAACTCTAATAAAATGATCAAAAAATTTGGGAACAACATGCTCACAGTATGTGTTTCCTCAATGGCTTCTCAGGCAGGTTTTCTGCAACCGAGTCTAACACTCCCGTTAAAGATTGCAAGTCTAACTCACCTGTTACATGTGAAAATTACCTGTATTGCACCTTATCCAATTTTTGTTGTCGATCTGGAAAACTATAGCCCGTGAACTAAAGTGTACATTCTGTAAGCATTTTCCTTGGTTATATTGACGTGTTATAGTGGTTAGCAGAGTAACAATCGTTTTTTTCGGCACCAGGACTCTACTCCCGGGCTCATGAGCTCTTCTGTTGTGTATAAGTAAAGTTGTGCGCAGTGAGCATCGGCGTACAGCGAAATGACGCCACGTAGTATTGAAACAAGAGTATGCTGCACCGCGGAAGGAATTTTTGAATCAGTAACTCGGTGGCTCATTCTCCTCATTCCGCAATACGCAGTCATGCTGAGAAGTGCCATGCAATTATTTTGTATAATGATTTTAGAGTGGTATTTCTTTCCGTGATTTTGACCTTGGGATTTCAGAATCGTTGCACATTTTAATAAAGAACCAATTTTAAATAAGATGCTTAGCTCATATCCCTTCCAGATAGTTAATGCTAAGTTGTCTTTGTTTCTGTTCTTCTTTCTTCCTTTTTTCTCCTTGATGTATAGAGTCTGGAATTTATTTTCGATGGTGATTTTATTCGTACTTTCCAAAATCACATTTCAAACTGACGAAACATGACTGGCTAATTCGATGCATCTCAGCTTGTCTATGAAAAGTTAAGATTTCAAAATTGCGCCTTTATACTGAACAAAAGATTTCTTCTGTCATTGGTGCTCGACAATAAGGCAAAGCAAACCACCGCGAAGATTTGAGCTCCAGGGATCTTCATTAAGTTCGGTACATAAAACTAAGAGGATACAATGAGAAAAGCGATGTATCTTAATGGATTTCGCCGCTCTTATCTTCACTGACGAGTGTTGATGTGGCTTTCATGGGCCTGAATGATGGTAATCCAGCAAGTTGCTAAAAGACCGTCAAACACAGAGGAAACTTCTTCGCCAACAGGGGAATAAAAATGTGATGCTTCAGTTAGCATATGGTATATATATGTATAGTCACTATAGTCGCTAATATTAAAAACAACAATATCAACTAAGAGCTATGATTGTTGCCAATTGAATTTTTTGAATTCTCTAAGCCCTGTCTAATTCATTAGCTTGTATTTATGTGAAAAAGTTTTCCTAGCTAGTCAATAAATTTTGGATATTATACGCGTAAAATTTGGAGAATAACCCATCACTGAAGTTAAAGATTACTGGCGTACGTGCAAATTACCAGTACTATAAATATACCGCCATTTGTATTATTTTTTATTTTTTTCTTGCACCCTTAAATTAAGCAATTTACAGTGTGCATTGATAAATGACACCATGCAGTGTAATTTGGGACCTTCATTAGTACACAATGACTGTTTTCTTCTGTTTTCGTAGAGTAGATTTTAAAGTAAAATTCAACTATGTTTTTTTCATTTGAAGTTCGTTACGTGTTAAAATTTTCAGCAAATTGCTTATCATTTTACTAAATCACACTATAGTCAATAGGTAAAATGCAACGTTTCAATGCCACTGGCATCATCATCAGGCTGAAAAGATGAAAAGAAAACTGGTCACTCAATAGAAATGAAACAATCATACAGGCAAAAACAAAGACCATTAATAAAATTAATGCAAAAAACACATGGATGTAAAATACCAAGACTAACTTTCTCAACACATGTTCACTTAGCCGAAGAATAGAGCGAAATGGTGGACTGCAACGATTGTTCCAACAATTTACGGCGCGGTTCTTTTAAACAATTTCAGAGCAAAAAAATCATTCATATTTTCATTGAGGGAAGGTTTGAGTTTATGGATATGTAAGGCTTCAATAATGTGAATATGCTGTTTTTTACGGACATTATACAATACTTTAGTAGCTGGATAGAGATCTTCATTAGAGGGCTTGGAGCTGTGATGAATACGGAAATGGTTAAAAATTGAGCCTTGGTACTTATGTGCATTTAACCGCTGCTTATGTGCATTTAACCGCTTAAATTTTAACACGTAACGAACTTCAAATATATTATGTTTTTTTCAATGAATTTTTCAAACTCGAATCACGCCATTTTTGACGGGCAGTGTACACCACCTCCGAAAGATTTTTTAGTCTATACCTCTATACCTCAAACGTATTTACCCTTGAAAAAGGAAGTTTTTTAAATGGAGATAAACGTCCACGATTCAACTCCTTCACCTCGAAGTGATGTTTAAATCTGCCTATGCTTTATTTCCGCACGAGTACAGCGCACCGATATATTTGGTTTCAGATTGAATCAGAAGATGGAGAAGCGAACGTAAAAAAAGTAATGCTGTAGTTAATTACCAACTTATTTTGTGGACATACTGAATCGTTGAACTTATGTTGTGGGACGACTTACTAATTACCGAGGGTAATTTCGAGCTCACAGCTATGAAAAATATGAGAGAAACGATTTTCTTCCCCAGGTTAATAAATAATCGAAGAAGTTACCTCGTGACGATATTTGCGTGATGCGTCTTTTGTGATGGTACATCAAGCTAGTGATCTACGATACTAAAATATTCAAAACGTTATTAAAAGAACACTTTATAAATTTTATAGCGATGTGCAAAGTTCGATATAAGTGATATGGTTTATTGCAGTGAATAAAGTCTACTGAAATCATTAAATATAAATGAAAAGCTTAAACTTTTTGTTTTCAAACAAAGTCAATCTTGATTCATGTTAAGAACCAATTTTAAATTTAGTTTTTTTAGTGTAAGCTCATTTCTTTAGCTGAAACTCCTTTTAAAAGACGCTCTGTCAAACAATAAATCATTTTTCATGACAAAATTACCCGTAATGCCATTTGAAAAGTAGTTTGCGAAACGAATATTAAATTTTAGTGTGATTTCAGTTTAAGCTCTACAGACATGTTTTTATTCATTAAATCTAGGTCGAATTTTATTTAAGAAAATCTTCCCACCTGAATTTTTAATTCGTCCCAGATTTTCCCGGTTGTGATGCCAAAGGTGTCAATTTCTTTGCAAACATCATTTGCAAATACATGTCACGAAGTTAATATTACATGCATTTCATCTTCTGAACATATCATCACCCAAAATTACGTACATCACCCGCTTGTTCATGAGACAATTCATGGAGATGTGAAATGATTTACTCATTTTTTAGAAAATTATTAAGGGTCTGTAGAAATAATTGCCCTCATCTTTTATCGTTCGAAAACTCTCAGAGTGCGCGTACTTTTCACAAAAGCGGGTGACACGATGCTTATCGCATACAATTTTGTGTGCGATTTTAGATGATTAATTAGATGTATGTGTATTCATAACTCGGCTCGCAGCTATTTTCAACAATCTGATACACTGGCACTTTTTATGATTTTAGACGCTGTCCTTCACTAAATTGTCAGAGTGTAGTTGAGCAAATTTACAAAATTTAATATGAATTCACCGCTTTGTTAATTAAGTGTTTCATTCCTAGTTCGGTTCCAAAAATTATGAATTGGCTTAATTAAGATTTTCTGTGGAAAAATTTACAAGTAACCTACGCACTTGTAACAAGAACCGTGATTTTCGTTGTTACTTCAGAGATTATTACGAGCCTACAGCAAAAATATTTCACTGTTGCCTATTTATAATTTTCATTTTTCAGTGCTAGTGAGTACACTGTTGACGTTTACATAAATGATGTGCACTGATTTTGGAGATGGTGTTCGAATTCGAAAAACATGTATTTTTCGACAAGGCACAGTTTCTCATGGCTTTTATTCTTCATATTTGATTTCGTTATACATGCATTTGATGAATCTCATTTTTCCTCAGTGATCAACATACATTATAATTAAGAACTTGACACTCTTAGGAAAGTCATCGAATTATTGTGATTTCAACAATATTTGTGGGGGAAAATAATGATCACATGCAGAGTTCGAGACCCATCTCACCGTATCGTCAGTTAAGAGACGATATTTCGAATCCGTTTGGTGCAATGCGTATTTTTTGTGAAATAGTGAACTCGTGATTCTGATAAGGAGTGTCAGTTGAAATGCCATTTCATCATGGCATCATGTGCCATTTTTGAAACAACGCCATCTGTAGTACTTCCTTGTTTGCAAATTAAGTGGAAAATTTCCACGGTGGCATAAGTGCCCAACTTCACATTTTAGTTTCAATGCATTCGTAAAGGCCACATATTAGGTAACTTCCTTTGTACTGTAAGTTAAATGGCGTTGAGTTAGCTTAGTTGTTTTTGCACCCCATTCTGGATGGATGTGGATATCATAAAAGTTGCAAACTCGACCGTGATGCATAATTAAAGCACTTTTATATGAACATAAATTGACGCTGTTCATTATGTCAGCAAGCACAGGTGATTTCAACATCAATGAATGTAAAACACATCGCTACAAATGACGCTGCCCTAAAATAATCTCGGCTCAGGCAGCTCTGTTAGATCGTCAAAAGCATGCAGTTCGCAGTATATACGGTCCCATTTCAATGGCGTTCTCAACAAATGAATCAGCTCGCTTCTTTAGAGTACATTGAGCCAACGATCACCATATCATGAGCATTCAACAGCCAGTTCCCAATTTCTCGTTGGCAAAAGAGTAATCATCACTTCGCTCATTTTGCACCCATGCTCTGAATTATGATGAATAGGTCGTGAAATTTAACATATCACTCTCGTGACTATTAACATTGAAGCGCTCACACTTTACGGGTTTTGAGGATACTGCGTAACTGACGTGAGTAATGGGTTTTGACGTGTCCACTTCCGTCGTGCTTTAGTGTTGCCCGGACAATTTTTGTTAGTGTTTCGAGGTCAAGTACCGAAGTATATACTAACTCACATCCTCATCATGTTATCGCGAGTTATGTTTAAAATTATTACTCTTCATTAACCGAAATGATTGGATACACAGCCACTCGAAATAGTTTCAATAATATAATCGGCCGTATGCTGCTCAGATGTTCCTCATAATCGAAAACCAAAGGCTGCTTTCCTTCATAGTCTAAAAGATTTATTGTTCTCGGAACACAGTCTGATTTCATACTTACCAACACAGGTTACACCATTACCAACACCTAGAACTTTATTCAGAGAGAATTTTAGGAAATGGGAGTGATTTACCATATAGTCAAGGTATAAATACAGTCGAGGTTTTATGCATGCAACGATCGCACAGGTAAGAAAAAAGTAGATAAAATAAACTAGGTAAATAATATAAATGAAATGAGTAATGCTAACAAAGTGAATGATTTTCTCAAGGTTTCCTCAGTTATTTATTGCGATTCCCGACATCTCCAGTGTCTTGGCTAGAAAAATTAGCTTACAATTAATTACTATTTCTTCTTATGTATCGAGAATCTTAACTCGTCTGAAGAGTATCATGACATAGGACCACGGACGGGGAAGATTATTTTTCATTATTAAACGATTATCTTGTAATGAATTTTGACTCATGGAGAAAAGTTTCTGAAGTGGCAACGACAGTATCCCGAAGTTAACTACTGTTTCTAGTCTACTTCATAAGTGAGCATAATTGCAGTCAGGAGAAATTCTTGTGAGACCTGATTAAAAAATTGATTTGAAGGCAATTTTGAGCCCACCTTTCATTATGGTAGGACATTTGATGCTTGGAAGCACTATTTAACAATATTTCAGTAGTCCTGATTAAACCTCCACCTCAGATCACATCCTCGAAAAATGGTACGTATTTATACTCGAAGAAAGCTGCCACGTATCACATTTTGGTCGAGTCAGAGACTAAGAGGCTGTCTATCAGGACAATGACTCGTTCACACGAGTAGGCACACATGACGCTTCACTTGATGGAGCGATGCACGTGGCATCAGGTGGTGAATTCTGAATTTGATCATTGAAGTTTGTTGTATTGAAGTCGAAGGCCAGAGCTTTACATGACTCATGACAGTGCGTTTCCCCTGACTGCAGTTTCAGCGTCGGTTATAAAGGACAACGACTCACCATCACCTCGTGGTGACGATGGTATTGACGCGTTCTAAATGGCCAACGCGAGCACTGTTTTAGCATTTGAAGCTAACCATCATTTTATCACTGTAGTAGTAAAAACTTATGATTAAATGAATTTTTCAGGGCTCAAATTTCTCAAAATATCAAATAATACATAAATGATCGAGTTTCAAATTAGTTTGTTCGCTAATATATTTGCTAGCACACACACGGGCACAGACATTGTGAAATAGTGCGCTATTTGTATGGAAATTTTACCGAGCTTCATCATCGGACTAGGCAAGTAAGTATCTCCGCTATCAGATATTACTCGACTTCAGCTCCACTCACAGCACCGTGTATTACAGAGCACGTGAACGGGATTGCAGGTTGTGCTAAAACCAATGAAATAACTAATTAGGAGCCAATCTATATTATCAGCGTTCGCGATTGCAAATGGCGTCTGTTCGTAGTTTCAAAATTATCCACTGAAGAAACGATGTTCTTTTAAAGCTAGCATGCAAAGATGAGGCGTCTCACTGTTATTTCTGGTACTTCGCGCGGCGAATTGTTCCGTCTTAAATGTTATGAACGACAGGCTCGTTCGGGCAGCCTATCATGTGCTGGTTCCGAACGAAAATTGGGAGCTAATTTACGGCATGTTAACTGCAATCTCTTTCATACTCATAGGAGAGCGCTGTAAAAGATTCATAGAACAAGCTCGTTAAAACAACACTGAGCAACTATAGGTGTTTGCTCATACCAGCGTTCATTTTACGGAGCTCTTGTGTCTTCTTTCAAGTGCGCAATCATTTGTTCTGAACTTACTTTATTGTTGGTGTTATCAACGCGCAGGCGAAATAAGTTGCGGGAACTAAACTACGGCCGTCGTGCAGTCGGCAGCAATTGCTGCTCCTGACTGCGTGGCTATTGACGTAATTTATTGGCTCCATGAATCACTCGTAGCTCTGGAAGCAGGGACTCCAGCGTGCCATGATAGATCAATCTCTTTCTGTAGCTCTCATCCAGCCCTCCTGAGTGGTGTGTTCTATTGATTCTAATCACAGACATTAACTTGGTTCACTTTGATTTATTATCCACGCAGAACAGATGGAACTTCCATGATAAATGTTCTTCAGACACACCCCATGTCTGCTCAGCTCGATATGCGTCAAGTAACCGTAAGTTAACGCAGTCGTACCCCCAAGTAGGACTAGGAGCCTGCATAATAACTCGTAGGTCGTAACGTCGGCTTTGCATGAGCTCTGTTGTTCATTTTTATGTTTATATGTTTCGAAGTTCGAAAAGATGAAGAAAACAACTGCGTTCATCATTGCAAGCAGAGGGCTACTTATACAGGAATTCAGTGATTAACTACCAGTCTAAATCAAAACACAAACTAACATTTCGTATCAGCAAATAGGTAGAATGCCATAGACTGGAGGTTAACTAAACAAACGTATGTCAAGATAATACCGGCGAAATTATTGTTGCTCCAGTCGTGTACTTCGTAATTATCAATGTTAACAAATTTTCACAGTTCAAAGCTTTATCATTTTGATGGAATGACATAAAACTGAATAAAAGCCAGTGTTCTCCAGAAAATAAAATAAATTTCTAAACATAAAAGATATTTCATTAGTTTTGTAACGAAGTGTGTAATACTTCAATACAGTTAGCCGACAAACGTGAAATGATAGCTATATTTCATCAACATTTAGCAGTAAAATCAAACCCCACGTTGGGCGAGAGCATGAGGCCTTGAAATATGGCATCGTGCGCTCAAAACTACAAAGATTTATGGCTCTTTGAGGCCGCCAACTCGCCGCTAGAAAGCCAACGTTGGTCCAATGGAGAGCCTGCGAGTGAGAGGGAATCTGTTACCAACCTGTGTCGTTACTTTTGGGAGGGCGCGCTGCGGTTGTAGCGTGCAGGAAGTCATTTGTTAAGCTATCATTGTGAGATTTATTGAACTGAAAGCTACCAGTTAATAATCGACTAACAAAGCGTGAGACACAGGCCCATGTATCACGCGGCGAGAGCGATGGCCGCTGTGGATATTGCCTCCAATTGTACACATCAGGGATTGACCGTGCGTCTTGTTACTCTTGTGTTTTGTGAGGAGGCAGTGCGAAGGCTTCTTTAACAAAATCTTAATTGCTGGGCTGGTATATTTCCTTTCTTAAATTATTTACGCATGATAATTCTGAGGAGAAAAAACGTAAAGAATTGACCACACATTTAATGGTATGATAGACCATGCTATTTAGTTTCATTTTCTGTCAATTGATGTTTCGCTTTCACCACGAACAACTTTTCTCGTACTTTGTTTAGCTGTATATTAATAATTTTTTTAATATCTCATAAGTATTATTACATGAGGCAAGCGAAAGGGGACTTATGTTTCAAGAACGAATCATAAAGCAATAAATTCTTTTGTCAAAGTTTTCAGAAAACTCTCATCAAATTAACTGAAGTACAAAAATGCAGTGTGCTCTTTTAAAATGAGTCTTAAATTGAACGAAGCTTGGTTCTTTTTATTTTGGATTGCACCTCGCAAACTTTAATTTTTTTCCAGGCCCATTTCAAAGCATGAGGCGAGCCAATTAACAATGCACTGGATAATTCTGCATCGAAGTCACCGCCAGCCATTAGACTGTGAGCTGCACGCTTACAAATTAATGAAATCCCCACGCAGATGCGGATGTGCAAATTGTGAATTTAGTCGCTACCCACTGAGGCGCAAAATCAAAATAAGTAACAATTTGCTAGAGCAAATGTGAGTTACGAAGTCTAAATTTGTTCGGAAATTCCAACATAGAATAACAAAAATGATTTCAGGTCAATATGAACTGTTAAGTTCTGCCAGTCGTATTTATTTCCTTATTTTATAACCGCAATATGTTTTAATTTGAAGGTTCTCAAAATTAGGCAATTTGTATTATAAGAAGCATCAAATAGACGCTGAGTAAAAATTCCATTCGAGCTCCGTTCAGAGTATCGTGTTTCTTGAGTGACTGACGAAAAAGTAGTGAATGAAATAAAAACATTTTGTGTCGTCTATTCAAACCTGCATACTTTGTGTTCGTTGTTACTTGGACACGCAACTACGAATTGTTCTTCTCGGTTTGTTGACATGCAGGCTAAATTAAAGAACCCCATCAATAAGCTAATGCAATATAAATTATCATAACTTGGTTTTACTATAAATATCTAATTCAAAAAGGAGCTCAAAATACGGAAAGTTTTTTTACTGCTTTTATTTCGATTTCATTAGGCAAATAATTTCTACGTTTCGTTTGAAATCTTTTTCCAAGACGGTCACCTCTAACGTTGATGCATGTCGTGAGTGCCACCATATCGGAGTAACAAGAGGTCTGAAGCCGTGTTTGTGTTTGTTTGAGGCCATATCTGTGAATAAACTTAGCAATTAAAAACGGCATCAATATTCGAGTGGAAGTAGTAGCGATCATAGTTGTCTCAGTTCTTGTTTTCGTCGAAGCTTGATTTGAGCGTTCCAGATAGGTGCAAAATGTTCAAGCAGCATTAGAAAATACATCAAATATTCATTAAACAATCTTTATCTTATACCTGAATGTGTTGACCTCATGATTTTATGAAAATTTGTAGTGCTTCAGGCAGGGTTGCGGAGTCGGAGTCGGAGTCGGGAGTCGGAGTCGCCGGAGTCGGATGTTTTAGGGTGGAGTCGGAGTCGGAGTCGGAGTCGCTTCTCTGAAGTGTGGTGGAGTCGGAGTCGGAGTCGGAGTCGCTACTCTGAAGTGTGATGGAGTCGGAGTCGGAGTCGGAGTCGCTTTTCCGAATGTGGTGGAGTCGGAGTCGGAGTCGGAGTCGTTCATTCGGATGTGGAAGAGTCGTGGTTGGAGTCGCTATTTTTTGGTGTCTTCGATTCTAATTTTTGCTAAAAATTATTTATAAGTCTTTAAAACTAGAAGTAAACCAAAACAGAGTTAGAATGCTTTGCTGAAAAGTCTAAAAAATACGCAATGTTTTCGTTGATTGTTTTGTTCTAAGTTTGGAACAGCGTATTTATTCCTATCACCTAATACCGTCATGTTATCTAGTCATTGAGGGTTTGCACAGATATATATGAGAAACCTACGAGTGCGAAATATAATTTTTATACCCAGCATTAATGTATGTTTTGTAGTTAAAAGCAGGAATTAGTAATTGAAAGCATCGCAAATTCATTCTGTATATTTCTGTTTTGTTCATTTTTCCTTCAATTAATACATAGGAACTGGAAAATAGTAGTAAATGTGTTGCAAGCTACTTGCAGAACATTTCAGCTGATGCAATACATTGTACTCACATAAAGAGTGGTAACTCTGTATGCTCAAAATGATGCATTGATTGATAATGATCATAAACATTTCTAGTCTTTTGGTTATGATTCATTGCCAATGAGTAGTCTTTGCCGAAACCTGAAGCTATGGTCTAGTGCACAAAGACTTCTAGTTTTCAAGTCATGTTATCAAAATTGATATGGCTTCCGTGTTTTTAAGTCAAGTTAACATGTATTAATAATAAAAATTTCTTCTCATTTCTCAAGTTATTCCTTGAATGTAATTTGGTTCTTTCAGAGTTATATTGTTTTTCACTATATCATCATCATGTTAAATTTTTATCTTCGTATCACTCCCCAGTTTCTAAGCTAGTATACGCTGAAATGCAGAATTTTATAATTATGTTGATACATTTTAAAAAACTGAAATAGTATTTGTTTTGTAGCATTATGTAATTAATTACTTCTTGTTAAGGAAGATTTGGAAATGTTGTAAGGTTATCTATATCGGCATTGAGACACTTAAAAAAAATAAAAATACGATGTAAACGAGCTGCAATGAAAATAATTACACACACCAGCAAAAACTTCACTTACAGTCACACACACATTGTAACTGAAAACAATGCACTATCTCAGCTGCAATGGTTTTTGCATTTATGCGATAGTATAAATTCTCTTGCTGGAAACGTTTCAAATTGCTCCAAAAAACACGAAATGAGAAGATCCTGGGCGTTTATTAAAATAGCAAAGTGTCCAATACAAAGTAAAAAGTTAGACGAAAATAAGAGATAGTATCATAATACACGCAAAGAAGCTAGAAGTGACTTTTATTCGTAAAAAAAACTTTCCGAAAACGTCAGGCCCCTGCAATGAAAGCAGAACAACTTTTGCTTATTATAGCCGAAATGTAACATAGTGTTGAGCAATAATATGACACTTTTTCTGCATTGTTACCCTGCATAGTGTAGATACAAAGAAGAAAAGGCAGTGTGCAAATCTTACCTACCTTATCTACACGTATATCATAATTTTGGGGATTTGAAGCATAGTCATTGAATTAACTACAATAATTTCACTGAATTAGTGCATACTTAGCAATAAAAAACTGTTGATGCATATCCATGCTTCTCAGTGTAGACAATGCCTACATAACCTACTCAGAAAACACTTGTCAGTAATATACAGGGTGTTTCAGATTCAGAATAAGAGGCAAAAAATCGCACACCAAGTAGAAGATATCCAAATAAAAACTTTTTCTTCTATAAAACTTTCCGAAGAAAGAGACACTGAGATATTAGCAGTTTATTGTTTTAAAGGGTGAAATTTAATGAATAAACTACTCGCAATATTTATTTTGAATTTACGTTGATCGGGCGAAATGTGCTAGTTGCAAGACCTCCTAGATCTCCTGACATGACTCCACTCGATTTCAATTTTTGGGGACACGTGAAGAGCCTTGTTTATGCTACACCCATTTGGTCTGAGGAAGATCTTGTGGCCAGAATTGCAGTGGCTACAGGTGAGATACCTTAATGTCAGACGTGTTTCCTAATCTTCGGCAGCCGTTAAGGCTAACATTCGAAAAGTGCATAGATGTAGGTGGAACACATTTTGAACAATTTTTGTAAAGTAAATTCAGAATCAATACCGCGAGTAGTTGTGCCATTAAATTTAACCTTAAAAACAATAAACACCTAATGCCTCCCAACCCCGATTTTTTGGGTGAAAATTTCATAGGACAAAAAGTGTTTATTTGGCCATTTTCTACTTGATGTGCAATTTTGTACCTCGTTTTCTGAAACACTCAGTATACATAGTTGTGTACACGACTCGTCAAATGACGGGATTCGATATTGTCTGTATAGAAATTTTCCAGATGTGGACCATAAAGAAATATTTTCATCCTAATAGCACCCGCGATTAAAATATTCTAATACTTGTGCACTGGTGAAACTCGCATCACAGATACAGTAGTTAAGTATCTCTAAGAGCGTGAAAGGGAGACAGATCAACCAACAAAGACGAACAGCCAATTTTGTTTGTTCAATGAAATTTCCTGTTGAATATTTTCCGTATTTCTGATGGCGGCTTTGTGGAAGAAAAAATTTTCTTCAGTTGGCCTCTCTTAGTTCACAGACAAGAATTTGAAACTGATGAAATTAGATCTTTTTGTTCGTTGTTTTTTGTTTTGCAGCTGCATATTTTTTTTCGGTTTTTGTGTTTAAATTTAACTTTCTATAAATAAGCATGTTTGCGCTTCTAGCAGACTGCATTAACCTTAAATCACTGTAATTAACATTACTCGAAACGCTTTGGCGTTCACTCATTAAATTATCTTTGAGCTTGCTCTGCTTGGGCAGCATGTCGTCCTTTTAATAAAAGTGGGTCTGGTACCTCTAACTTATTTCTATTGCGTAAAAAGCAGTCTCTTTCTGCGACTTGAACTCCTCGACCCGGCTTTTGCAGCCTCTTGAATAGGCACTTACTATTCAAGGTAATTAATTTTCAATTAATTGTTAACATCTTAGTGCTATATGTAATCTTACAATAAGATACGATATTCACCTAGTCGGCGACCGGACATCTTAAAACTCTGTATCTCTCTACTCAGAACGCCTCTAAAATTTCCTACCGGAGTACCGTGCTGATGACCGGCCGCGTCCATTGGGTGTCTTCTATTTTTAGCGAGTATCGTTTTAAAAACTAACCTTACGTTAAAGAAGATTTTCGGTCTTCATTTCAAAGGAATTCAATAATAAAAATTTCACAGAGGACGCTCCTGTGCGTACTGTTGGAATCCTCAAGATCCGCCTAACTTGGGTACGGTTTCTCTTTTTGCGCATCTCGGGAAACGACTTGCTGTTGTTCCCTTGAAGTTCTTCTGTATTTGAAATAAATGTTCGACCAATTGCTCTTAAGTTTTAAATCCTAAAACTTCATTGTATTAACATAGGAGAGATTACGCTCACAAAATAGCTAAACCTATTTATTAATTTGTTCAAAGGAGACACTTGACCATTTATTGTATAAGAACAATCAATACTATACTGCGTGTCCCACAAAAATGTCCCGGACTTTTTAATTGATAATATCTCCGCTTAAATTACCATATTTTAATTGTCTTTTATTTACAATTTATTCAATTTTGTTTCCTTTTGAAATAATATAAGTTTTTTAAAATCAGTTGAATAAACTTCAAGATGATCGATTTACTGAAAGGGGTAGAAAAATTGTTCAAAGGGAAAGTTTTAAAAACAACACTGGTGTTCTTCTTCATTCTTCAATACCTACTGTTGAGAATAATTTCATAACGATGTATCGTACATACAACTAAGTATTTAAACCCTCTGAGAGGTTTCAAGTTTCAAGTGTTCTCAATAATAGTGTTTCAAGGACTGATAGAAAACGGTGGAATTAATGGGTAAAACTCTTCGTTCAATGGTGGCTAGAAGTAATACTTGCCTTGAGAGAAATGGAGGGTATGTCGTTAGATACTAAAATTACTTTATTTATTTAAAAGTTATATAAGGTAATGATTTGTTACTCCTTAAAATTTTTGTGTGTTCAGTTTTATGGAAACTTCAAAATAAGGAAGAATATCAATATTGTTTTAAAAACTTTACATTTGAACAATTAATTTTTCTACTCCTTTCAGTAAATTGGACATTATAAAGTGGTTATTCAACCGATTTTCAATAACATAAATTATTCGAAAAGGAAACAAAATTTACTACATTGTGAACGAAGGCAATTCAAATATATTAATTTAAAGCTGAGATATAATTAATTAAAAATCGGGGACATTTTTACAGGACACCCGATATAATAAAAAAACAGGTGTATGTTAATAATAAGTATATGTTCTCGTGCGTAATTTCCCCTATCTCATTACAATGGGAATCTGCTTGCTTGGACAGTATCATAAATACATACATACATACATACATATACCGGGCTTATCCTCCCTATGGGAGGGTAGCCGACAGCAGGCCACAATCCCCACACTCTGTCACTAGGAGGCGAGAGAGGCAGCACTGGCCGCACCTGAACTGCCAGGATCAGCAGCAGCCCAGCACAACCCCCTCCCACAGTCAGGCCCGACAGCCACAGCTGGTTTACCCCGACCGCTTCATTGAGTGCAGCCCCTCCCCCCGCACATGACAGGTCAACCCCATCACACGCGGGCAGCTTCCAGTAACGCGTCAAAAATAAAATTACCTCCTTATACACTGCCCCCACTCACTTCTGTCCGCAGCCATCGCTCTCGCCACGTCCACAGTCAGACCCCTCTCATACAAAGCACGTCTCACCCCATCCATCCAACTCATCCGTGGTCTACCTCGCGCTCGAAGACCACTCACTTCCGACATATATATCTTTTTCACCAGCCGCTCAACATTCATTCCTTCAACATGCCCAAACAATCCAAGCACTCTTTCATCCACTCGCCTGCTCAACTTATTGATAACACCAGTCTATCCTCTAACCAACTCATTCCTGATCCTATCTCTTCTAGTTACTCCATACATGCTCCTCAAACACTTCATCTCAAACACATCAAACTTCCTCCTCTCAGCTGCTCTCAACCCCCAGGACTCTGCTCCATACAACAAAACTGGCACAATCAAACTTTCATACAGTCCCCTCTTAACATTCATACTCAAACTCCTGCATTCAAAAACTTTCCTCATTGCACCCAATGTCTTACAACCTTCACTCACTCGATGCTTCACTTCTACTTCCATACTATTCTTTTCACATCCGACCCGAGGTACCTAAAATGCTCTACCTCCTCTAAAACTTCCCCATTCAACCTTACATCCAAAGTTCCAAACACTCCACCTCTTGAACATCTCATCACCTTACTTTTATTCACATTTACCCTCAATTTCCGCTTTTCGCACACTCTACCAAACTCTGTAACCAGTCTCCAAACTCAGTATCATAAATACCATCGAAATATGAAAAATCAGGCATCTGCTCACTTATGTTTATAGGTAAAAACCATTGCGTGAAAATCGAATCAACTGTCAAGAAAATGCGGCTCATCGCATTTAAATTTCAAAGGCATTTAAATGCTTGAAAGGTATGGCAAATTTTTTAAAAACCTCTTGCGAACAATAATTCAAATTACAATTCAGATAGGTATTATGTTATACAATTTTCTTGGTTGTTGTGTGCGTTTGTGACGTTTTTAAATATGCTTAATGACCGTATCTGTGATACGAGTTTTACCAGTCACAAGTATGAGAATACTGTATTTTAATCGCGGGTACTATTACAATGGATATATTTGTTTGCCATTTTTATCTTGAGATTTTTTTAAAACGATACCATTGGATCCCGTCATTTTTGACCAATCATGTACACTAGTATCTTGATTATTAACAATCTGTAGTCAATTTAAAAGTCGTTCGATAATAAAGAATATAATGAATATATGCACAGGTTTCAACACCTGCAACTGTTTACTACTAAGAATGACTGTCGTGTGTTTATTTATACGTTTTGTGTCACGCTGTTAAGAATAATTGATAGGAAAAAATTTGCACGGGCGGTCTTGGTTCCAGTTCACGGTCAATTAATACACTCATTTTCGTTGTGCAATAGCTCTATAATAAGTCACTTTCATCACAATTAGAGCGATCCATGGCCTTATATACTCAAGTTTGTATCGTGAATACCGAGTTCGGCGGGGTATTGCATATTACAATATGCTGTATTGTATATTACAATATACTGTATTGCAATGTACTGTATTGCATATTAAAATATACATACACAAGTTCGCAGTTGCTTTCAGTAATGCTGAATTTCTGTATCTTGGATACGACACGAACGGCTATAACTACTTCTCTTGCGGCTTAAAAATGCTGTGTTCTGAGTGTTTATTACTATTATAAGAAATTTAAGTTACCTTTGGAATGAGCTGAAAGCATGGAAACTCCACTCAAACGAAAATTTGTTGAAGAAAGGTATTGAATCTCGTCATTTTTGACGGTGTGTGTCAACTAGTTAAGAAATAAAATATTCATCTTATAAATTATGAATAGGTGAAGTTGGAGCAACAAAATTGTGAATAGGCGGAGTCGGGGTTGGAGTCGCCAAATTCTGGAGAAATGGAGTCGGAGTCGGAGTCGGAGTCGCCAAATTCTGAAAAGGTGGAGTCGGAGTCGGAGTCGGAGTCGCCAAATTCTGAAAAGGTGGAGTCGGAGTCGGAGTCGGAGTCGCCAAATTCTGAAAAGGTGGAGTCGGAGTCGGAGTCGGAGTCGCCAAATTCTGGAAAGGTGGAGTCGGAGTCGGAGTCGGAGTCGCAAATTTATTCCACCGACTCCGCAACCCTGGCTTCAGGCAGTGACTGTTTTGAATCAGTAAAAGAGATCACTTACAATTTCCGTTAACGCTAACATGAACAATAGCATTTTCATACAATTTTGCGAACTCAGTGTTACATTATTTGTTCTTTTCAATCAATTAGTGCTCGGTAACGTTTTGACATTATGTTGATTAACGCGATTATTTGTCGCCTGGTTATTATACTTCACACCTCCTCGCGTTTGAACTTTTTGTCAGTATTTTGGGCAAGTCAAATTCCCAGGTGTCTCCCAAGCTCTTCTTTCATCCGTTCAATGACATTTAAATCGGCAGACACCGACCTGGTCAGTCCACAACGTCAACACAACGAGGTTGGAATAACATTGCCGCTCCAGACGTACGTGACATCTCTTTTGAATCATTAAGCATGTGAAAAATACAGTTCCTGCTCACCGTTTCTCTCGCATAGGTCTGCACCTTTATCTAGAGTGTGCTATTGTACTAGCGCCTGTTTATTGTGCCTTGAATACGATGGAGGGAAATTCATTGAAATTACATAAATTACTCTACTGGACTGCTTACTAGTTGGGCCAAAAAACTTCTAGCTTTTGTTCTACATACCTTGTTTTTTCAGACTTAAAAGAACTATTTCTGAGCTCACATTTTTCTCATAACTTTAAAAGTGAATTCTGAAAAAGTAACCGCAAACGAATGGTACAAAGAAAAAAATACAAAAAAAACACAAAAGAGCTGTTGAATGCTTCGTTTTAACGAATCAGATCTATGTACAAATGAATTAAAAAATGAGGGCCAGCACTTATTATGATTCATTACTGCTCTTTCCCATATGACACAGAAATTTTGACATCGTATACGAGGAGTCAGAAGCAACGTAGAATTTACCAGGATATTGATGACCATAAAAGTACTCCTAAAAATGCGTGCAATACATTGCTTTCTACTGACATTGAAGTCCTCACATCAGAAAACCCGCATGATCAAAATAATGTGCAGCCGCTCGCGATAAACTAGAATGACGATGTCCAAAAAGGTAAAGGAACAATCAGCCAATCAGAAGCATTTTTTTTAATCTTTCACCCACGTTCGTTAATCGAGGTAGTCTCAATTGAAAATTACATCATAAACTGAAGGACTGACAGACAGCATTCAAAAGTTGGGTGTTGCTTTAAAGATTTCCAGCAAATGTGTGGCGCGTTCTGAGAGCGATTTTAAAGCGAGTGTTGCAGGGCTGGTGAGGAGTCAGCGCTCAAGTGCAGCGTTCACGGCAGTAAAGTGTCCCTAAACAAAGCGCGCCGCTTTTTCCAGCTGTAAAGAAGACTTTCATGGGATTACGCGACAGTCTTTATTTTATTGCATATTGCCGGGCGAGCAGCGAGGGCGCCCATCTAGGCCAGAAGACCTCTCTGCTGTATTGAGGCCGCTCTTTGATCTCCTCATGCTCTTGTCTTAATATCCGAGCTCGGCCAGATGACAGTCTTCTATCTCGGACAGTGCGTTGCCTCCCAGCATGTCAACTCTTTGGCCACAGATGATACGTATCAATCCAATGCTTTGTATTGCACCGATTTGTACTTACAGGATAACCCCGGATGCTGCACGCAAATCTGAGCAAGGCGTTTATTTTTCGATATCTTAGTATGGTGACGTTCGAACGAAAAAGTTTAAATTATGGATATTCAATTTCTGTTGCTATAATTTCAATTTTAACATCAAATTTTCATCGAATCATCATGAAAAGGAGAAATTGTCTTGCAGAGAGTATACTTTTGTCAGTGTGCTTCCGTCAGAAAGCTCTTCGTATGATCGGAAGACAAATTTCCCCTTTTTCGGTAAAAAATTGAAACATAAAACTCATCAAACTGCTGGAGCGTGGAGAAGAAAATATCCTTGAGACGAAATTCCTTTGTGTTGCTTATCACGCTAAGTTATCGGGCACTTAAGCTCAACCGAGGTTAACGGCTATGGACACAACTTATCCACTAACTGCTCGTTTAATTTGCTATCGCTGAAAAATCGCCCCATAACGAGTTACGTTATGCCTTACGAGTGGCTGAGAGCTAATCGGACTCCATACTTTCGGGTAATTAGCGCTGCTTTACGACATGTGTTCTACTCTGCAGCCCATCTCCTCTAATTATTTTAAATTGTCAGCTTTCATGTAATTGGAGTTGTCTCAAGATAAGTGATCAGCTTTCCTTCATTATTTAGCAGGAATGGCTCCAGCCCAGACTTGGCCCGAGACTGGGTGTCGGTATAAACTTGAGAAGTAACGGTTCCGTTCTTCGAACGGCAACGCAATTTTATGGAAGCAAGCGATTCATTCTTGCCGTCTAATTTCATTGCTATTCATTGCTGCTAAAATTTGCCGTTTTGTCATGTATATGAAACCGTAATTAGATTCCGAATCCATTTAGTTTATTTCGCCGACGTTTATGGGTTATCAAATGATGTTACAAATTCGATTGAAAGGAGAAAAAGAATTTCCGTATTTTTTTCTTTTTCGCACTTTTCTAATTTACACTAGCTTATGATTCAAATCTATCAAATTTCAGGTGATGTAACACACCAAATGTTTTAGGTATGTAGCATATCACATAAAATAATGCATAGTAGCATTGGAAATGCTCTTTTATTTCTTGAAATGGAAAGAGTGAATTTTACTTCCGTGAAAACACCTATTTATAGATCTACACAGTCGAGGGAAAATGAAACATTTTCATATCATTTAAGTACCACGCCATAGAGCGTCATGCGCATTTTAGGCGGATATTTCTTTCCTTCTCCTTCGGCACCAATTATGATGGGTCGGTTCCGGTTGTTGTTGTGCGCATTTTGTTGATGCTATCAATTCCACAGTTGCAGCATCATACGTTATGCAGCTTTTTAAGAGTTTATATTCCACCATCAAATTTTTATCTTCGTCATCGTAACGTTTTTCATGTCACTGCAATATTTTATTAATCATTCACAAGACGAATAATTCATCAGTAGTTTATGTGAAAGTTATCTTTTGATTCATAGGATCAAGACTTCTAAGTTTCAAGGTATTAGGTGGCTTGATCATTGTGTTAAAATAGCGTTTTTATCATTGTCAACCAATAACGGCAGCGACAACATCCAACTTCATCCTTAACAAAAAAGTAAGAAAACCTGAACCACATCGATGATTTATTGCCTAAAAAGGAAAAATTCTGGAATTACCAAGCACATTAAAGAAACCGTCAAATGAATCAATCGCCTACTCCATCAAAATGGACCTAATGCATCTAAGATAATCCTACGTAGCAAAGTTAAATACAACGTGAGCCTAAGACAATCATATGCGTCAAAATAATGCTACGCGTGCACTATAGGGGCGGGACTCGGGGTTATGTGAACGCAGGTGATGTCATTTATCTTGCTCGTGGGTTCCAGGCTGGTAATTGGATTGGAACTTCAAGTTATTAAAAGGTGCTAGCATGTCGCTCAGATGTTGGTATGTCAACAAAGGTTTCAATCACGAAAGTTACTCGCCATGCCTTGGAGGCAGGCGGGCAAGAAGACACCCCCAACACGGTCCTATATAAAGTGGCCCGCTTCCCAGATGAGGGTAGCGCCTCCAGGTATCTAGACTGCACTGTGACGGTTATGGCCCAGGTGTACAAGCAAGCCGCGTCATGTAACGATAACACATTGAAGTCTTACTTTTAAAAACATGAATTTAACTATTAATAGGGTTGATAATGATATCTTATGTAGTTTTCCTGAGAAATTGAGTCCATTAATGATGTTAGAAGATTATTACGGAAAGAGCTTCTCGGATGTTTTGAGCTCCGTAGACAATGTTAGGTTTGAGTAAGAGTTCATTTGAATGTGGTGATTTTCATCTTGTATTTAGAGCGTTATGAGATGACTCATAAATTAGTATGAATTTGAATAAAAAGATTATAAACTAAAGAATATTCACCTGTTGGACTAAGGCCGTAATTATGTTTTTCAATCGCAGAACACTACTATTTTTACTTTTTTACCATTTTGCTAGAGATATAGCTGCGACTGTGTACAACTTTTTAACGTTACGCAACTAATTAACGTAGGTATGAATGCAACGCCACCAATCGAGCCTTACTTATTAAGTAACTTAGAATCGTCATTGACAAATGAGAATCCAAGGAGCACGCAACATTTTTATGAAGTTGGACTGCATCAGAAAATGGAATCATAACCTGCATTGGTATTAGCGACAAGATAAGAAGACATGGCTGTGCCTGCACCTTAATTGCTAAAACTGGAAGAGCTCAACTCAATTTGAAAGATTGGGAGGTAGAAAGTCTACAAGTACTTGGTACATGGCCATCTATTGCGTTGTAATTTAGGTAATCATCTTGGTATTCTTGATTCGTACAGAGACATCTCAAATTATTTTTCCGGGCTCAAGAATTAGGACACTCTGTTGTTATGGAACACCCTATACATGTAAGTTTAAATGCGAAACTTTTCACATACATCGTTGTACAAAAGTAAGAAATTTTTTATCGTTGGATGATAATGAATCATAGTTCCGTAGAAATTAATGTTCGAATGAACACGTTGAAAATAAACCTGGATTATCGGCCTTTACAGACAAAAACAATACGAGTATTTAAATCGATTCTCAATTGTAACTAAGTCACTCAGTAAAAAAATGCTGGCTGGGTGGGTGTTAATAAAATTCATTTTTATCAGAAGATCATAAGAAATCACAGCACTTACACCCGAAAATCACTAAAATTATATCTGAATTCTTTTTCAAATGTATTGTAAGCTACTTCAAATTTAGAAGAATTAGTCTGAAGCTTGTTAGCCTGTACCAGATTCTATGATGCATTTATAATTTAATTGTAGAGAGAAACTTTATTTCACCGATTGAGTTGAGAAGCAGTTTGGTGTTGGCGAGAAATTATGATTCAGTTTTCAAATACCGTACGAGGTCTTTAACGTTCACCCAAGCGTGCTGCACGTTGTGTCTCCCTGTGCGTACCCTATTAAAAATTAAGGGAGTATCATGGTTGATTAAAGGAGACAGCGGTGAATTAAAGGAGTATTAAGCGAACCGAGGCCTCTTCCCTTCTGACACTTCCAGGGCGCGACTCATAAGCGCGATGCGAGCAAGTTCTCCCATGTTGCTACCAGAGGCCACCTGTGCAGATGGCCTCTAGGTGAGATGCCTGCCATCTTTCTCGAGAGAAATGACGGTTGCCATCTTTCGCGTCAGTTTTGAAGTTGGTGTTGTGCGTGACAGATGTCTGGATCGTGTCTCTATTATTTAAAACGTTTCAAGTAGTCAGAGTGTATATCAGCGCGAGTGTGTATTACGTGAGGGTGTATAGTACGTGAGGATGTCAGAAGAAACAAGAGATGGAAGAGACGTAGAATGCTGGTCTGGAGAGGCATTATTTCAAGAGCATGAACGGAGCAAGGACCCCACTGCTAGTTTCACCACCTCGGTCAATTGATATTTTAGACGATTCATCGTTGTGGTGGGGCTGGTAGTGAAAGCAAAACCTCAATGTGAGCAATGTAAAAACAACAAAATGTGGAAACCAAACCTGAATTTTCCCTCGTCAGTCTTCAGCAACCTTTGAATTGAAGGACGTTCTTGAAGGTAATCAACGATGTGTTCAGATACATATTTGTGTGTGTGTGTGTGTGTAGGGGGGGGGGGGGGTTGTGTGTGGGTGTGGGGGTTGTGTGTGGGTGTGGGGGTAGGTGTGTGGGAGGGGGTGTGGGGAGGGTTTGTGTGTGGGGATAGGTGGGGGAGTGTGTGTATATGAATAGCCGGTGTAATTAAGCTCGGGCAAGGTAAAGTCAATTTATTTTCCTTTCTAATTTTAGGAAAGAAAAGTCTGCTAGACGATTGTTTTTGTTATATATATAGCTGCGAGTATATTCTTCTAACGAACCTAGGGTATTGTTGCTATATTCTTTTCAAGGTACATTTATATTGTTCCCTGCAGGCTTTCGCCTCCAAGGCTGCGTCCAGCTGATTTCCCATTATTGCACATTCAACCGTTGACGATTCTCAACCAAATATAGCCAGTTGCCCATTAATTACCTTAGTTATTGCGTAGCGAAAACTTCAAGCATAAGTTATACGTCACAAACATGTCCCATTAATGTCAGCTTAATAATGAACACGCACCCTTGAAATTTTCTGCAAGAGAGTAGGGATGTATTTAATTTACATACTCTGGTACATTTTTATTGTGCTATCAACCGTGTTTGCTTATGATGAATTGATTAATCGCGCAAGAACTAAGGTAATTCAAGGGCAAACTGGTTATAATCGGTTTGAGCAGTGTGACGGTTGGAAAGAGTGACTAATGGGAAATCAGCTGTGCGAAGCCGTTTTTTTAAAATTAAATTAAGAGGTGGCCATCCTGGGCCTCTCATGGTTCTCCGATGGTGAATAGGAGAAACTGGTCGCGCCTTGGGAGCTCGACGGTAGTGCTCCATGCTGAGCCATGCGTGGCCACCGGTTGGGACAGAGGCGCAGGCGCACCTATAAAGTGGACACTTCGAAGTTGCCTCATAGGAGACGCATGGATGAAACAACCATGCATATTTGGGAGCGCTCCCAAGAATCACCGATGCCACTCCTATAATTTTTAATAGGGTAGTAATGGGAGCAGATGGCTGTCGTTCTAGCAGAGCAGCGGACGTTGGAACTTGGATGTGTTCAACGTCATAATATTCGCTTTAAGATCGAGGGCATAAGATCGCTTAGCGAGGGCATTTACTGCGTAGGGTACTTGTATCATATGATGAAGCCTGCTGTTAATCGTTTGGGTTTGAAAAATTTGAGTAAACGTATGAGTTTTTGGATGTCAGTAAAGTTTTCGAATGAGGATAAATTTCAACACGGTCCTACATCGAGTGCCCCGCTTCCCAGTTGAGGGTAGCGATTTCAAGAATCAAGACCGTATTGTGACAGTTAAGATCGAGTTCCACCGCGAAGTTACGTCGTTTAACGATTATCCTCAACTTGAAAGATAGATCAGTTTGAAAGATAGATAGCTTATTTTTACTCGTGAAACAAACTTACCAGCTTACACATCATGAACATGACGGCGGAATACTTTTTAGGATACATCATCGAAAACCAAATGGAAGATTATAGGAAAAACGCTATGCTGCTCTTCAAATTTAAACTAATGAGACTCACAACCAAATATTTTTCTGAGTTTTAATGGTGGTAGTGTTATCGTAAGCCAAAAATCGAAGAGCATTCAGCAATTGTAGCGGCGTTTAAATTGTGCGGCCATTCACAATAGATATCACAGGAAAAGGATTGTGAAAATATCTGGTTGCAGTTTTCCCGTCTTGAGTCATGACCAATAGACAGATATTGTGCTTCATGAGCCGCCAAGCGGAAATTTCCTTGACTAATTCCAGCTCAGGCATAACGGTGCAGTGTGGAGCAAAAGAATTTACGTACGAATGTAAGCATTTCCGAGCAGCCAGAGGTTTTCACAATTTCATACTAGAAATTAGCAAGAAACCTCAAGCATCGGCCATGGTTTAATGGCAGGAAACCGTAAATTTGTGCTTCCCGCAGTGCAGCATATTGAGCTGAATTCGACGATCATTTTGTGATGAGCCTGGAGCAGTACACACTGGTTACACTCAACTGATGCGTCCCTTTCACAGGCTTGTGCTAACAGTACCAAGTCTCACGAATGAACCCTCATGAAATGCCAGCAACTACTAGGTGGTAAAACGTTAGTGTTGAAAATAGAACGCGTCATCGACTACATTCGTGGGTGAGCGGCGCGTTACGTAATCATAACACACTATGAAATTGGCAAACGAAAATGAATGTTTTTGAAACTTAATGCTTATATGGTACATATCAAAGCAACTCTGATGCATGTTTTAGCGACTGAATGATATACGACTTATTTATTACAATGGTCGACTTCTGAACTCTAGCCCTTTTACGCTACGTATGCAAATTGCTGAAAAAATAAATGCTGTTATTGTACACTTTACGACGGTGGTTACGAAGCAAATGTGCACTCGGGAATCCCGGACTTAATGCTACCTGATCGACAGGAAACATCCCCTGAGCTTTTGTAAATCGCAGTAGCATTATATGTACTTCCAGAACTTAGACCGTTGTTTCCTGTAAATTAATTTCTTGTTAAAGTTAATTGGCTTCAAAATCGTCACCTCTTCAAGCACACCGAGGGAGGAACTGGGGTGAAATATTCTTCAGCTATATTTAACCATAGCATATTAAGGACAATAATAATATGCATGGGGACAACACTGTGCAAGGACAACTGGGTCGTTCGGTGAGGCCATGGTCTTAGAGCCATTCACTTTGAAGACAGTGAAAACCCTCCGCCTAGTCAGGTATTTGTGATGAGGAAGCTAAAACCTTTGAAAATTTCGGCAATCTTCTCTTAAAGAGAAGACTTTTCTATGGTACCTTTGTTTTTCATAATAAATTAAAGGTTTGGAAAAAAGTTGTTGAGATGTTGCACTTTCAGGCGAGAGCCATTAATCGTCGCATATCAAATCGTCGTGTATCAAAAGCTTTAAGAAACGTTTCAAAATATTTTGAATAGCCAGATGTGAAACAACTGTTACCTGTGGAGAATGAATTAAATTAAAAAATAATCGGGAAATACAGTTGCATGAGAATGATGAACTGAAATTGGTAACCAACGTAATTGACGAGATGATTTGATGGAATCGTTTTGTCAACGCCAGCAACACTGATTGATTTGTTGATTTCACTATGTTTATAGTTAAAATTCATTAGTTCATTCATGCTGTTAATACTTCAAATTATAATCAACATGATCGAGAAACGATGGAGCACTTTTGTGGTCTCCTACATGTGACGTTCGCTCAGTAATTTCATCGAAAAATGGACATCAAATTTCACAACGTAAACTTGATTTCAAAATCTCATGTTGCATGTCTCGCCATGATAGACTTAGGAAATATATCTTAAATTTTTCCATCAGCAGGAATTGTGTTCAATTCTCATACCTTAAAATATTATGAACCGTTCTTCGGTCTTAACATGTTTACGAATATATTTCTACGTCTTGAACACGTATGTTTATTAAAGGCTATGCTAAAGCGTTTAAATCTCACTCTGCAATCTACTGAGTTCACGCTGCACGAGAAATAACTGCTTTTTAATCCTTCTTCGGCTGTTGGTTGGGTACGAGTGGTGTGAAAGAATCTTAGTTGTAATTCAGTCATTATTATTTGATACGACGTAAAAAATGCAGTAAATAATTAGTGTCAAGATGATGTAAGTAATGAGTAAAATTATTTGCTGCAGAAAAAACTTCAGTACCTTTGACTTTATAATTTAAATAATTTTACGCTGGAATAAAAATGAGCACCAATTTCATAACGTTTGATATAGTAACTGTAAAATATAGGGATCTTGAAACAGCACATAGTACTTGCTATATAAGCATTTCAATAATGTTACTCAAAGTTAAAGCGATTTTTAGAGTGAACAAAGACTAAAATAGAATGCGTCGATGCATGAGGAGAGTCTCATGTTTCACAGAGCTGTGTCTCACAACGAGGAGAGAAACTAGAGTATGAAATTAAATTTGAACGTCTACCCATCGACAAATTTCAGCATACAACAAAACGTAAAAGGGATGCGCGTAGTTCTGTAATGAAGGCCACAGATTGGACTTGGGAACGGTAATTCCACGATATACATGCACTGGCGAAGACATGCATGGTCACGCTTGTTCCCAGAGAATGAGGAGTTATATGCCCCAAACATTAACCTACGGATGTTTCCTCCAGCATACCCTCCATGGAGTGCATTATATTCCTATTAAAATTATACTGGGAAAATCACTTGTGCGCAAATAAGAAAGTCGACCCAAGTGAACATTGATGGAGTTTCATATCCCTGTTTTGTTTCCGTTTATTTAGTGAGGAGCAAGAGTTTCGCCTACCTATGGGAAGGTACAATGTAAGATCGGAACTTTTTGTGATCAGCAATGCATGAGCATGAAGTCCTGCTCAGTTTAAGTTTACTCACCATGTTTCTTGAAACCCTTTAGGTTACCATTGTTAGTTAACTTTTGGTGAAAAGAAATCATGTAGCCTATGACTGATAATTTTCTAAATATAGTTATCATGCAGGGTTGCCATTGGTTTGAACCAACAGGTTCAATAAATTTTGGTCGTCGTCAAACTTGCAACTCATAAATATTTTTAAACCTCCACCCCGAATGCTAAAACTAAGACAGTCATAGCCAGGAAAAAGTGCAATGTAAGCACGTCACGGAATCAAGGAAATTTTGTGTTGCTGATGGCCCAAATAGTTTCACAATTTGTGACCCGAAGTCCATGAAATATTTCGTTCGCTAGCTTGCGCACCGGCAAAATTTTCACAGTTTGTACAAATATTTTTGTGAAAATGTGTCCACAAAAACTTTATATGTCTAAATATTCCTACATCGATATAGAATTCGATCTGTGGACTATCTTACGGCATGAAGAGCCATCTCAGACGCTCAAGAATAATTTTTTAGTATTCTTCTGATGCAAGGGCAATAGAACTGTCACGTAGGGATCATTAAGATTTTTATTGATGCGATGCAATTTGAAACCCATGAAGGCTCGCATATCATTCGGGTTGCTGTGTTTGGAAGCACTGTATCGTGGCGATGGCAAATGGGAAGGTTCCAGGGCAATAAATTGGAATGAGGTTCTTCGGGGAGAGCGGCTGGCCCATTTGTCTCCACACGCGGGGGTGATTACCAAGACATCAGTAGACTCAACCTCAAATCTTACCTCATTCTCCAATGACCGCCAATTTCTCTGATCGATCGAGCTCCAATTGCGCATTTTATGATTGATTGAGCGCTGATGGACAGTTCATAGATTACCTCGCTAATGACGTATTGTCCACCGGCCTTCATGTTGCCTGTGATGGACGACACTGCTTGAATATAGAAGCCCTTTCATTGCGGCTCTGAAATAAATCGATATGGTGTTTGCATTGCTTTATAACATGACAACATGACGTGATGGACCTGAACAGGCAAAAGCTCGAAACTGATGCCGCGGTTGCAGCTTGACGTTTGTTGAGGAAACATACATATATTTTTTACCGATGTTGCCTATTTCAAGCTCCTCGATGGAGGTAGAAGGTGAAAATTTAGTATCTGTGCATAATTATATAACGCAGAGCATATGATGTCTGCTCTCCATTATTGAAAAGCACTGAGTTTGTCTTCATATCCTACTACTATAGTTCTTTAGAATGTCAGAACGGCTGTAGGTCGTTCAGTTACCAGTACACTTTCACAAGCCTAGATTAATTCACGATTTAAAATGGTTCCAAAACAAAGGCTGAAATTCATCAATTATCACACGAATATGTGCATTGGGTGCGTTTCACTGACCTACAAATGTCTTGTAACGTGCTATTCGAAAGAGAAATAACATTATTTGTTCCAGCACATCACTAGTCTCTCATTTTTTCCTCACATTTTATAGTTTTCCCACCTAAACGCAGTATTTCCATCACGTTTACTTCTGTAAGGAACAGCGTTAAGACTCTCGTTCGTTACGTAACCCCTGCAGCCTGGAGCAAACCGAATATGCCCAGATTCCAGAATGATTTGGAAACACTTCGCGCGAGCGGAGCAACGGTGCCGGGCCCGTTGAGGCGCGTTGCGGCGGCCGGGCGCTGGAGTGGCTGAAAGTTACTGATGATCGGCGTCTGTGCGAGTGAGCGGGACATGCATCACGCGTGACGGGCCGGCCCCGGCTGATTTATGCTCTTCCTTCCCTCGCCTCACTTCCCTGCAGCCCCTCACTGCCCTCTGCTGCCCCTCACTGCCCTCTGCTGCCCCTCACTTCCCCTGCTGCCCCTCACTTCCCTGCTGCTCCTCACTGCCCTCTGCTGCCCCTCACTTCTCCTCCTGCTCCTCACTGCCCTTTGCTGCCCCTCACTGCCCTCTGTTGCCCCTCATTGCCCTTTGCTGCCCCTCACTTCCCCTGCTGTCCCTCACTGCCCTCTGCTGCCCTTCACTGCCCTCTGCTGCCTCTCACTGCCCTCTGCTGCCCCTCACTGCCCTCTGTTGCCCCTCATTGCCCTTTGCTGCCCCTCACTTCCCCTGCTGCCCCTCACTGCCCTCTGCTGCCCTTCACTGCCCTCTGCTACCTCTCACTGCCCTCTGCTGCCCCTCACTGCCCTCTATTGCCCCTCATTGCCCTCTGCTGCCCCTCACTGCTCTCTGCTGCCCTCACTGCCCTCTGCTGCCCCTCACTGCCCTCTGTTGTCCCTCACTGGGCCGTTCATGTTCCATGTTTCCCAAAGCCATTCATAGAATGCTCATAAAGTCTAAATTAATCAAGTTTAATCTGATGATGAGCTGAGGCTTGAAACGTTTCATTGAAATGATTTTAAAGTTTTTCTTTGATATTACCTTCATAACTAAACTGCTTGAAGATATTCCTAATATTAATCAAGTTTGAGTTGATGAACTTAAAAAAGAGCATATTTACCTAAAGCACCTTACGTGGCCCAGTGCTCACAGCGAGTCTCGCCGTCACAACTGAGGTGTGGGCTCAGGCTGCGACGAGACCGCCTCACGCCGCGAGCGGCGGAACTGCGGCAGTCGTGTGGGAGAAATGAAGCCAGGGGCACGGAGCAAGTGCCAG
Source organism: Morinoia aosen (assembly GCA_030386875.1). Classification (NCBI taxonomy): domain Eukaryota; kingdom Metazoa; phylum Arthropoda; class Malacostraca; order Amphipoda; family Talitridae; genus Morinoia; species Morinoia aosen. Next base: position 42,355,640 of record CM059571.1, read on the forward strand.
GGTCACAGTAAACGCTCTCGTGTTCTTCCAACATTCATGTAAGACTTTGCAATTATTTGAGGTTATCCTATAAGCTAATGCCTACTATTACTGCTGATATTTGCCTTAAATTCAAATTTATTTTTTCCTCAAGTATGCCTGTCCACGGAGTATAAAAAATAAGAGCGCTCTGCAGAGAAGAGGAGTGTCTAATATTGAAGTGTCGTGCGAAAGCTTGCTTCCTGTTAAATAAACCAGGACACTCCTGTTCTTGATCAAAGAATCGCACTGACGGGATTGTCAATAGAATGCTGAAAGTTATGAGATCCCAGAGAACGAAAAACTTGCATTGATATAGAGGAGATGATCACGATGTACGATTGCATTTACACGTTTTTATAGGATGGCGTTTGAAATGACCTAACGTATGTACTTCACATTTGTATTCCACTTTATTTTATTGCATTTACAATCGTAACTAGAGAGGGTAATGCTGTGTAGCCAAATTTCTATTTGAAATAAATTTGATGTAGAATGTTCGAATAATTTAATGTTAATGCTTAATTTTACGTCATGTGACGTAGAACTTCATCAGGTCCTTAAGTTTTCTTGTATAGATCTGCGAACCATTAATTCTTCGTCACCGATGCAAAGGATTGCAGAGCAGTTCTCGTACATGAGTCGTATTTTATAACATTAGAACTCCAGAAACTCGACCATGCTCGCACTCGGACTTCCTGAAACTTACCTTCTCCAAACGGGAATAATTTCTATTTAAGATATATATTCATAACCTAAATTTATCCCAATTTTTTAACATGATTAGCATTAGAATACCATTGATTACATATATTGTTGCATGCTTCATTTATTGTTTTTTCCTTAAACTCACAGAGTGTGTTTGAAACTTAGTATATCTAACATTGTAAATGTCCCTAAAATAATGGCATCTTATTCAAAACGAAAACAAGTGCATTAAGCTTGATAAACGGGAAATTGTGAGAAAAGATTAAAACATGGATATAAGTATTCTGATTCGGGGAGAATAGGACTCTTAATTTTTAACATCAGAAAGTAGAAGGGCAAGGGAATGGAAACTTCATTGTCATATATAAATGATTGAAGATGTTATTTTAAAATAAAGGCAAATATTATCATTTTCATTACGCAAGACCATAGGCATAAAATCCGCGCTTAATTTAAAAATTATAATTGTTTGAATTTTTTTTTAATTTCTCAGACTCTGCTCTAGTTTTGCTTATCGCTCGAACGACAACACTGTACCTGAAATATCGCTCATGTTGCAGTTATACTAGTTCTAAGTAAATTAGCGTGGTTACTTTAAAATTAGAATGAATAGTATTTTAAGTTTTCATTTCACCCAAAATGAATCTCTAGAAAATCAAAAAATAAATTGCTCTCATTCGTAAAATTTAAGCCTGATGTGTCTCTTCGTTAGCAGTACATGATGACACAAATGTTCCCAAAACAAACATTCTTTTAAAAATTGCCGAACTCTTTGCCAGAGAAGTTTTCTATCTAGAGTTGTAGCTTCTTTCCATCACTAATTTAAATTGAAAATCTATACTGTTTTAAAAGAGCAGTGATGATATCAAAACTTCCTAGTATCAACTCTATTTTCAATTCTACTCGCGCAGTTTCTTCCGGCTTTTGCTGCTGTTGAAATCTTCACAAATTTTAAGCAGTGATTAAATGAAGCGTATGTAACGATGTCTTTACGAATGAAATCGCCCAAAAGCTCTAATCAAAGTCAATTTTTTCCAGCAGCATGAACTAAACTTGAAAAAACAATTATGCCATTATGGCACCTACGTAGAGATATTAGAAACTATATGTGAACAACGGAGAGTTTACATGTCCATGTAAATTTAAATAGATGGAAATTAATTTATATGTTCTCAGCCTGTGAAATTCTCAGAAGAATGTGGGCTCTTGAGGGGCAACCACCGGGAATAACGCAACAAAACTTCAGTTCTGAACTAAGACATACGTAGCTTTGCATCGAAAAATAAGTACACAAACTTAAACATCTTGAAATTCATCAAACACAGACGATATTATAAATATTTTGCAACTGTTATTAATTTTACTTTTAAATTGAAATGCAGTGTGTTCACGTGGACAGAATTATGATACTTACATTTGCTAAAAGTTTTTTATTACCAAGGCTGAAAAATTCATTAAACAACAGATTTCGATTACAAACATAACTTGCATGTCATTTAAAAGATTGACAGATATTATTGAGGAATAATTTCTCACTTACGAAAATAATTGGTGGCAACGCACATAATCCAGTCATATCTGATCGAACTGCTTCAGCTATAATGCATCTTTGATAGAATTCTGGAGGTGATATTTTTACGCAGCATAATTTCACACTCGAGAAATGACGAGAGCTCCGTGTTGCATCAGAACAGTCCTTTGAAAAGGCTGAGTCAAGCTAAAGAGCGCGGATGCGAGCAAAAATCAAGCCAGTAGGCCTTCTTACTTGTTGTTGGTGTCCGGTGATAATCCATCATAGGAGCGGCAATCCATCGCGGCGCCCATTACTGCCCGGGTGCTCCATCATGGCAGCGACGCGGCTGCTGCGAACTGGGGTCGGGACCGGGGTTGTGGAGGCAGTCAACGGGGGCAGGTTGGGGGTTGTGACAGCAGTCAACGGGGGCATGTTGGGGGTTGTGGCGGCAGTCAACGGGGGCAGGTTGGGGGTTGTGGCGGCAGTCAACGGAGGCATGTTGGGGCTTGTGGCAGGAGTCAACGGGGGCATATTCGGGGTTGTGGCGGCAGTCAACGGGGGCATATTGGGGGTTGTGGCGGTAGCCAACGAGGGCATGTTGGGGTTTGTGGCAGCAGTCAACGGGGGAATGTTGGGGGTTGTGGCGGCAGTTAACGGGGGCAGGTTGGGGGTTTGGGCGGCAGTCAACGGGGGCATGTTGGGGGTTGTGGCAGCAGTCAAGGGGGGTACGGTCAGCAGCCGTTTAAGTTTAAAACGGCAGTCCTTTCTTTGGTGTTACAGGGGTAGAGTATCAGATTCAAGACGTGATTTTATCACTAGGTACTGCACGAGCTGTATTGGAATATTTAGACTGAACAAGCTCTTGTTACTCAAAATATTAAATTCGAAGCCAAACGAAAGCATGAAAATTTATCACTGGACTTACAGTCTTTCTTAAAAAAACGAGACCGGTCACGAAGGAGGAATTTAAACCTCCTCACGAAAAGATAGCGGAATAGCGAAGGGAAAATATGATGAGTACACAAAGGAAAGAAATGAACACATCAGTAGGAAAAACTGACGTGGGTAAATAACGACAACACGTCTAAGATTGAAAATGTTTATTCTTAGAAAGTGCATAAAAAATGAACATTTAAGAAGTTTAAAATTGTCATGAAAGTAAAGGTTAAAAAATAGAAAGTCAAAACGTAAACATTAAATAAGATAAGTGTGCAGCATTATTAAACGTCTTTGAGGCAATAAGTACATCTATCAAGCGAAACAGAGGAAAGGTTTTAATTGAGTAACATCGAGGAAAACATCTTATTTAAAAATGTCACAGTTCGAACTACTCATGATATTGAACTTCGGTATTGAAAATATTTATGAACTTCCTAAAACTATTTTCTTTCTTGCAAGAAACTTGCTAGAAAGATTTTAATTGAATACGAAAGTGCAAAGTAAAGTTTAACAAAGAAACCAGAATTTTTCTGTCATTGTTGTGGTTTAGCTGCAAAGGATATGATATAAGACCTAAAATCCCGCAACTCCGGCCGCTGCGATGTTCCGCATATCGCGACCACATCTTGCTCTCGTATGTTACAATTTTCACCACTATTCATGCCTAGGTTCAAAAGCGACTTATATAACGCTGCGTGCTGCTGCTAACTTGACATTTTAGAAACACTTGGAGGTGTTTTTGGCAACGTAATTATTTGGTCAGAAATTCTATTTATATTTATTTTTATTGCCACATCCTTGCGCGGCTCCTATGTAAAGCTATTTACCCTCAATCTATCTGCTAATGCTATCTGTATCCATTTTTAGATAAGATTAAAAACTAAAAAAAAGCTATGAAAATATTCTACTGCAATTCAATCGTAATTGCTCTTTCATGAACAAGAAAAAACGACAGCTTTGATTGGATTTCCCCTACACACCACATTGTTACACAAAATAGTGATGCATGCGAATTAACTTGCGCGCAGCGTGTGATGAAGTTTCGGTGAAACTACGCCGCAATGAAAGGAGTACGTTGTTTTTCAGTGAGATTAATTAAGAACCTACTTTTTCGGTGGTATATCCTCAATAAAGTTGAAGTAAAACTTGGAACTTAATGAAGCACTCATTAACTAGTACAATGGCATCATCGACACTTAAGCTCCTGAAAGGATACATCATGATGTTCACTCTACACGTTAGACGTTGTAGCTATATTTTCAAGCACCTATGAGTGCGTCATTTCATGTATTGATGACAACTATAGTTGATTAATGAAATCATCGTAGATCTGAATTGTGAGGTGTCAACTCAGCAAAAATAATTATTACAGTGTATCCGGTAAGTCGCATAGTAATTAAATACCAGGAATTTCCGAAAGATCTTTAGTAATCCTTGATCTACGCATATCTGTCCTTCAGAACAATGTTATCTTAGGAGTCTAGGACTAATGATAATTCAATTGCTTATTTACTACTGCAATTCTACTAAAATATTAAATAGCTAACTAAATGCTAAATAGCTAACACAGCTCCTTTTTCTTTACGCCTACCAACTCTTCCGATGTGATTGCGTGTATAAACAACCAGAAAAATAAATCGAGTAGGTTACAAACGTTTCCGACTAAAGTACTTAAAGTTATTGCCGATATTGTAGCCCCGCTCATATCTCATATTATTAACCAGGCACTTTCCCGAACTCCCTCAGAGTTGCTAGAGTAACCACTATCTTTAAAAATGGTGAAAAAACCTGTATAAACAATTATCGACCTGTCTCCACGCTACCGATTATTAGCAAGATATTTGAGTAAATTGTGTATAAAAAAGTGTACTCATATTTTGAACAAAAATCATTTCTCTATGATAAACAATACGGCTTTCGCTCTAAAAATTCTACAACACAGGCTATATTAAATCATTTACAATTCCTTTATTCTAATATAGATGAAGGAAAGCCTGTCTTCTCTTTTTTTCTTGACTTTCGTATGGCATTCGATTGTGTGGACCATAACATATTGTTCTCGAAACTACACTGTTATGGCATTCGAGGGATTGCCCATGATTGGTTCAGATCATACCTAACAAATCGGAAGCAATACGTTGTCATTGATGATGCAAAATCGGACCCACAGACAATTAGCCATGGAGTTCCACAAGGATCTGTCCTTTGACCTCTCCTATTCCTGATTTTTATCAATGATATTATTAAATCTACATAATTTTTTCAAATTCATACTTTTTACCGATGTCAGCACGCTTTCTGCAGTCCTTCCATACAAAAACCACGCTTTGATTGCGGAGAGTATAAATAATGAACTCCATAAGGTTTCATTGTGGCTTAAAGCTAATAAAATAAGCCTTAAAAATATATTACTTTCTCATAAAAGAAAAATATATCTCTCCCACGCAATAAAACTGGCGAAGGTGAAATCAAAGAAACTAACTCATGTAAGTTCCTGGGTATCATAATAGATAAACATCTGACCTTCATGGAGCACATCGCTTATATCAGTACTAAATTATCAAAATCCATCGGAATCCTAAATAAAGTTAAAAATTTCCTGCCTGAAAAAGCTTTACAAATGCTCTACCAAACGCTCATATCACCATACTTTCAATACGAAATAGAAGCATGGCACGGAACTGATAAAAATAAAACCAATATAATTTTTACTCTGCAAAAAAGAGCCATCAGAGCGGTAAAGAATCTAGAATATAATGCTCACACAAATGATTCATTCAAAAATTTCCAAAACTTAAACTTTCGGATTTCTACAAAATTGCCATTTGTAACTTCATTTACAAAACATTATCAATTGATGGCGACAATAGCCTAAAACAACTATTAACTGCACAAACTGGTCATCACGACCATTTAACCCGAAATAGAAGTAAATTCATGCTTCCTTATTATTCAAAGGCCCGGTCGCAACACAGTATCATCTTCGTTGGAACTAAAACTTGGAACTCAATCCCTGCGGAGATCCGTGAAAGTAATTCTTACAGGGTAATCAAAAGATATCTTGAGTCTCACTACTTATCAGAATATTAGTCGTGTAAGATCACCAAGTCAAACCTTGTCTCCTACATGACTGGTCCTTATAATGTAATCTGCGTAATCTGCCATGGTTAATATCGCCGATCTTCTGTCTGCTCTTACATCGTTTAACGAATATACTGTTAAATCTAGTCCATATGAACTGTATTGTAACATGAAGCATCTAATATCAAGTTAAACTATTTCATTGATCAGTCTAATGTGAAACTAGGTTAAGTGAATTAGGTTAAACATTATTGTACACCTTAGAATAACGTTAATGTTAGGAGGCCCTAGAAGTCGCTGAACTTATTCGGGCCCACAGGCTGCTATACTCAAATTTGACCATTGTATTAGACTTAAGAAACATTCTACCTCTGTATCACTTGTGGTAAATAAATTGTTTAAATTGTTTAAATCTAAACATTTTTATAACTAAATGGTACTTTTTAGTCAACGTTAAGCATTAACTGCCGTCTTCAAAAGACCTGATGGTAGATTATTTTGCGATCCGAGCCTGTTTACGTCCGAAATTAGTTAAATAATATAGAAGTACTCCAGGGTGAAAAAAAAACTCAGTTATTCAGGGTGATCTAAACACGTGGAATCTGGATACAATATCTTCAGCGCCAGCTCCTATGATTTAGCACCCCATTCAAAAAAATTTTTATTCAGAAAAAACTATCGAAGTATTTATGTCAAAATGAGTCATTTTTGAATGCCACATGAAACTGTGAACTCACCTAGTGCAGCAACCTATTAAATTTTACCATTTTTTTATAACGTCTATATGATTTGGCGCGATTCCAACAGCCGCAGGAGGCAGCAAACCTGTGAAAATTCGGCGTCGACAAAAAAATCGACTTTTCATAAACCAAAATGTATGTCACCTTTGAATTCTCATACTAGGCCCAAATTCCATCAATTTACATGTTACGATAACTGTGCCGAAATGCTGTTTTCTACATTTGCATGGCCCAAGTTGAATTTCTTTTGATATAAACGAATATTTTGGCCAGCACAGTGTTAGAAAATACGGTGACAAATTAACGAATATCTCAATTTTGAATCTAAGCCGCTGACGTGAGCCTTAATAGCAAGAATTTAAACAATTTAAACAATTTAAACAATTTAAACAATTTAAACAATTTAAACAATTTAAACAATTTAAACAATTTAAACCATTTAAACAATTTAAACAATTTATTCACCACAGGAGATACAGAGGTAGAATGTTTCTTAAGTCTAGTACATACAATGGACAAGTTTAAATATAGCTACCTGTGGGCCCGAATAAGTTCAGCGACTTCTGGGGCATCCTACCATCACGTTATTCTAAGGTGTACAATACTGTTTAACCTAAATCACTCAACCTAGTTTCGCACTAGACTGATCAGTGAACTAATTTACGCGATATCAGATATTTCATTTTACAATATACGTCATATGGACTATTTTAACAGTACATTCGATAAACGATTTAACAGTATTGACTGAATATCGGCGATATTATCCATGGCATATTACATTATTAGAAACAGTCATATAGGAGACAAGATTTGACTTGGTGATCTTACACGACTAATATTTTGATAGGAAGTGAGACTCAAGGTTTCTTTTGAATACCTTCTAAGAATTACTATCACGGATCTCCGCAGGTATTGAGTTCCAACTTTTAGTTCCAACGAAGAGGATACTGTGTTGCGACCGGGTCTTTGAATAATAAGGAAGCATGAATTTACTCCTATTTCGGGTTAAATGGTCGTGATGACCAGTTTTCGCCGTTTATAATTGTTTTAGGCTATTGTCGAGATCAATTGATAATGTTTTGTAAATGAAATTGCAATTGGAGATTTTGTAGAGATCCGAAAGTTTAAGTATTGGTAAATTTTTGAATGAATCATTTGTGTGAGCATTATATTCTAGATTCTTTACCGCTCTGATGGCTCTTTTTTGCAAAGTAAAAATTTTATTGGTTTTATTTTTATCAGTTCCGTGCCATGCTTCTATTCCGTATTGCAAGTATGGTGAAATTAGCGTTCGGTAGAGCATTCGTAAAGATGTTTCAGGCAGGTAATTTTTAACTTTATTCAGGACTCCGATGGATTTTGATAATTTAGAACTAATATGAGCGATGTGCTCGTTAAAGGTCAGATGTTTATCTATTATGATGCCCAGAAACTTGCAAGAGTTGGTTTCTTCGATTTCACCTTCGCCAATTTTTATGCGTGGGAGAGATATATTTTTCTTGTATGAGAATTGTAATATATTTTTTTTTATCGATGTTGAGGCTTATTTTATTAGCTTTAAGCCATAATGAAACCTTATGGAGTACATCATTTATACTCTCCGCAATCATAGCGGGATTTTTGTTCGGAAGGACCGCAGAAAGCGTGCTGTCATCGGCAAAAAGTATGAAATTGAAAAATGATGTAGATTTGATAATATCATTTATAAATATCAGAAATAGGAGAGGCCCAAGGACAGATCCTTGTGGAACTCCATGGCTAATTGTCTGTGGGTCTGATTTTGCATTGTCAATGACAACGTATTCTTTCCGGTTTGTTAGGTATGATTTGAACCAATCATGGGCGATTCCTCGAATGCCATAACAGTGTAGTTTCGAGAGTAATATATGATATGGTCCACACAACCGAATGCTTTTCGAGAGTCAAGAAACAATTAAGGAGAAAACAAGCTTTCCTTCATCTATATTAGAGTAAAGGTACTGTAAATGATTTAATATAGCTTGTGTCGTTGATTTTTTAGAACGAAAACCGTATTGTTTGTCGTAGAGAATAGATTTTTGTTCAAAATACGAATAAACTTTTTTATAAACAATTTTTTCAAATATTTTGCAAATAATTGGCAGTACAGAGATAGGTCTATAATTATTAATGCAAATTTTATCACTATTTTTGAAAATAGGGGTCACTCTGGCAGTTTTGAGAGAGTTGGGGAAGATACCTTGAGAAAGTGAATGGTTGATAATATTAGATATGCACGGTGCTATTATATCAGCTATAGCCTTAATAACTTTAGCTGAGAATGTATTTAATCTTATTGATTTGTTTTTCAAGTTGTTTATGCAGGTAATTACATCGGAGGGATTAGATGGCGTGAAAAAGAAAGAGTTGTGTTTACGGACATGGTCCATGTATTGCTGGTGGTCTGTAGGTTCACTAACGAGACTATCGGCGATATTTTTCCCTATATTTATAAAAAAGTTGTCAAACACGGTTGCAATATCTTGTTTGTCGTGATATTTTATATTTTCGTGAATGATGGACTCAATTGTTTTTGTAGCATTATTATTCGGTCTATAGCATGATTTAGCAGGCGCCAAGTTTTTTTAATATCAGTTTTGTAGTCAGTAAATTTGCGCGTAAAGTAGTTTTGTTTCGATGTTCGTATTTGATTTGTCACATGATTCCTGAATCTGTTATATGTTACTCTAGATATTCGTCCTTCGTATAGTAAGGCTAGATAAGCTTGATGTTTCTTTATATTGATCATGATATCTTCAGTAATCCAAGGCCTTTGTCCATTTTTCGGCGTAATTGTGCGGGTGATTATTGGACAACACTGGTTGTATGCGGTCGTTATAATTTCAGTTAGGTTTAGTATTGCTTGATCAATGTTAATTGCATTATTATCTAGTTCATATATATCCAATGATGGCATTAATTCTTCTAGAACAGTCCGCATTGTTCCCAAGTTATATTCGTTTACACAACGATATGAAAAAGTCTCAGCCTGTGGGCTGTTACAGGGACTATATACATTTTTCTTGATGAGAAACACCGGAAAATGGTCAGATAAGTCAGAAATTATTATTCCTGTAAGAAAATCAGTCGGATCTAACATAATAATATTATCGAGCAACGTAGCTGATTCAGATGTAACACGCGTAGGTTTCGTGATGATTGGAAGGAAGGAGTTAGACTAAAAAACATTTATGAAGTTTGAGATTTGCTCACAGCTTTCATACTGTAGAAGATCGTAGTTGAAATGCCCGCAAATTATTATGTCATCGTATCGAGATTTGTTAAACTGAGATATTATGCTTTGAAGCTCGTTCAGGAAAGAGACGCTACAAGCTGTAGGGGGCCTATATACAGTCCCAAGTATAATCCGTTTACAATTTATCGATAGTTCTATAAATAGAGTCTCAATATGTTCACGATTCATAGTTGCACCTAAAATGATTTTCGATGATATGCGTTTAGATATGTACGTACTGATGCCACCGCCACGTTTGTTATTTCGGAGTGAATGATGGCTATTATAGTTCTGAATTTGAATTAGGTCTTTGGTTGAGTCATCTAGCCAACTTTCGGTAAAACTGAGAACATCAAAATTGCTGTTTAGTTCAGTGATAGTACAAGATATTTCATCTATTTTCGGACAAATGGACCTACAGTTCCAACATAATATTAAGAAATCGTTACAGGTTTTTCGCATCGATTCATTGAATTCTTTAATATTTAGGTATTTACAATTCCCGGTTTCATTTAAATTTGGATGCAGTCTATTCAAATGATTGAGATCTGGATCAATATTATCGAGCATATATATATCAACATGGTCAGTCATTACAATTAAGAAACAGTAAGTAAAATGTGACGTAAAAATAATGAAAATGATACAGACTACCGAGTCAAGTTAAAAATAAGACATTCCTATTATAAAAAAATTTAAGAAATAAAGAGAAACTAAAACACACAGAGATTATTAGTCTAAATTGTCTAAAATCTAGTATGATTTCATAAGGAGAGCGCAAACTCAGTCCATGAGTGGGAGCATTAGGGATCATAAATTGCGAATAATGTAGTTACAAGGCTGTCATACCAGTTGTAGCTGCACATAACACATAAGACGTAGCAAAGAACGAAATGGATTAGAATCGAAGTGACAGCGAAGTTATTTAATTAATATAAAGATCTTGAGTATCTAGATTATTTTCAGATTTGGAGACATGTGGTAACATATAATTTAAGTCAGAGTAGATAGCTTCTGACACAATGTTGTGGCCACCTACAATCCTTTATATAGTCAATATAGTTAACTACGAACAACAGAAACGCTCCCAAACGCTCCCAAGCATCTCCCATTATGCTTCGAAAAGAACCAAATGTTGACTCGTAAGAGATCCGTCCTCTTCAAACGACCAAGAATCTGCACAATCTGCTTTACAATCCTTTAGATAATTTCATGAATATCTAATACAGATCTCCTTTATAAAAAGAACCTCGATCAATACAAAAGAGTTTGTTCTCATCGTCAACCTTATCACAGCGACGTCAAAATTTCGCCAATCTTCAGAGCTGCCTGCGCGTGTCAACCTTGTGCGATCTAGGTTGGCAGCACTGCTCCTACACTTCCTTTTTCCTACTCCCCTCTCCCATGATGGACTCCAGTCTCCTATGATGGACTTCATGAATAATTAACCTTTTCCAGCTCATCACATTATTATTGTTCCCTATTGTATGTTTAAAGCATTTCTTGTATAAAACAAATGATACGCAACATAGGTACATATTGACGTTATAGTCTATGTCTTAGTCTTAACTCTTGTTTCTCGTAGCACGGATAGGACGCGATTGTGCCTAAGAATGACGCTCAAGGCTTTGCATAAGTTGCCCTCAGTCAGTTGAGTGGGAGAGTGGAGCGAGTTAACATCATGAAGAGAGAGTGCACGAAGCTCCTCCACCGTGTGGTGTGCTTGTTAGGCGAACAGCTACCATAAAAGTGCTTCATTATTGAAGGCTTGGTCTTGCTGATAATCATTGTCGTCACTCAATATCTATAGACAATCGTTGAAATATATCTTTGAGATATTCCCAGGTGAATGTGTGATCTGTGAATTGCCAATTGTATGAACATTTCTGCACCAACTTTCATAATGTCAACAATATAGAAATAACCCCTATAGATCTCCCATACCACTTTTGAACCTCGGTGCCTGGACCAGTGCCTATTCATTGGTGATGAGTGTTCCGAATGTGCAGGATATCTCATTCTGACTCTGACTCCCCGGGACTCGAGTATTTTGTCTTGATTTAGTTGTTCATCGACATAGATTCAAGTATATTGTGTTAAATCAAAGAAAATAATATTAAAATAAAAAAAATTAAGGGTCATGAAAGAGAACTCCGTTGCTCCGGAAACAAAAACCAAAAACACATGAGCAATATTATAATCAGTCACAGGATGAGTACATGTTTTGGGACACCCTATCCTTAGAGATAGTAATCTGTCTCCTCTCACATTTCTCTTCGATAGAAAGTGTTAGCAGTTTCTCTTAGCAATAAATATCTTTAAATTTGCTTGCTTGTCTCAATTACCTATTCGTCACGAGATACACGGAAACGTTTGTACGTTGAACACTATCAATAATTGTTATCTAAAGTCTGATGAAATAATGCTTCCCTAATTATTAACTAAAATACATTCAAATTATCACAGAAATTACTTATTTCCTGTAACCCAAACTGAGAGGTGGATGCCTCAAATTTGTTGATTGAATACTGAGACCTAAACACCAAAATGAGGTCTAATATAATTTGCGACATTTATCAATGATAAAAATTAAATGGTGTCTACTGGTGTGGTGGAAGAGCGAAATAATAGAGACCTAAATTAGAAAATCGTAACGCACGAAACTAAATTCGGTGATAAAAATTTGATTCACTTTACCAACATCTAATATGAACGAAACTTTCATTTCCGAAAATATCACCAGAAAAGATATAATTTCATGCATCCTATTTGACAATTTGGTCGAACGTCGAATCGAGAGTTGAGGGCTCATGCTGTTATTTTTAATACCTGAGTGTATTTTTCAGAGTGAAATGAACAATTTAATTTCGTTTATATAGCTGAGGATTAAAAGCTATCGTTTTTTAGAACGTGTTAAAATGCTAATCAACGCTTTTGGTATTTGTGTAAAATGTTAAATAGCGAATTAAAACATTTTACAATTCATAAAACAGAAGCAAACGTTGAGTTAACCGTTAACAAAAAACGTAGACCATTCTCAGTAACTGTGATATGCGTTTCTAAATGTCACAAAACGAATGGTGTTCCATCATAATTTTGAGTTCTTCATAGCGCAGCTAATATAAGTTTTAATTCGTGCCGCGAGTAAGAACTGACACCGTAATTCATTTTTACTTCCTCTCTTTTTCTTCATGTCTGAAGTTAACAGTATAAAAGAAAATCAAGAGGAGCTAATCACAGGAATAGTCTCATTGGAATATAGAAATAACATGTTGTAAAAAGTCGAAAATTTCATGCGCAAATTACATGTTTGAGATTTCACGAACATTATTGTACAAATACGATCGATTGAATGGGTCAGGTAAATACTGCAACTCTATTTCTGTGTACTTACATTCGGTACATGTCTTCTTTATTGAAAATCTGCGATTAAAATTCGGGATGGAGAAAGAATGAATATTTGGAGGCACTCAGTTATTTCCTTGTTATTACTAACTGCTAAGCGATGCCAACCCTCGTAAGAAATGGCTATAGTTGCATCTTCCTAGCGAGAATGCTTCGTTGTGAGGCTAAACAAGAAATTTGAGCTCAGCCATTAAATATGCACATGGAAATGCCTTCGAATTTTCATGTTACGAATTCATTGACAACTTCAAGCAAGTATTCCACACCCTGTGGAAGGAGTATCAAATATGTATGCCTGGTGGAAGCACTTGGGAGTTCTGGGACAGATTGCATGTGAGAGAAAAAATTCAATTTTCTGAAGGTTTCGAACTCATTAAATAAACCACGCAGGGCATGATACAGTTAGTTCACAGCTTTCAATTTGGCCTACTGGAATTGAAAAAAAGTTATTTAAGAAGCACATTTTTTATTTTCTGGGGCATAGATGTAATGAGCGAGTAATTCATCATTGTTATAATGGGCTGTATGAGTCGGGTTTTTCTTCCGCACTCTCTATGTTCAAGAGTTCGTTAGTTCTGTTTCTGTCTGACAGATTCCTCCGGTATGACTTTACGTTACAGGTAAGAGAAAGGTAGCGCTGATAGCTGCCACCACGAGGCGTGTAGATAGCCTCGACTAAAATTAAAGGATTGGTTACGTTAACTCAGATTGTCAATTTGGTAGCGATGGCTTATGGCCGGCACGTGTTTCTTATGCCCTTTTGAGAGAGATGAGAGAGAGGATATAGATGAGCCCCAGGTTTTTTTTTTTATTTATTGATGGGAAGGCAAGTACGGATGGCACGAGCACACGAGGTAAAAACAACATATAAAATATCGGGGGACAATACGACCATCACCTCAAGATCTTCCTTCGATCGATTTCTCACGACAACAGACTGTGTACAAACAGCCAACACACGAGCCAAGGAATGTGTAACCACCGGAAGTATGAGCCAAGGTAAGCGTATAGCAAACGCTTGAAATCATGCGCCCTCAAAACAAGTCAATGGATTTTCGTTGATCGTGCCACGCTCTACTCGAACACAGTCTCGAAATTCAACTATTGAAGATATGGGCTTTTACCATCAACTCAAATTCCTAAGTATCAAAACCGGCTGTTCGTCGTAATCTTCAACTGCACTCTAGAACGTCCGTTCCCGACCACGGCTCTCTACACCGTTCTCAACGACGGCTACCCGCGAAGTGTCCTCTGCTCGTCCGACATAACTCTCGCTTGGACAGCGCTCCCCCCTGCCCGAAGGGGGGGGTGGTCGCCACACGAGCTGGGTAACAAGGGGTGGCTAGGGTTCTGAGCCGCTCCTCCCCCACACAACCGGGGGTACGGCTGGGGTGGGGGAGGGGTCGGGTCTCATGGCCCCGGCCCTCCCCTTAGCCATGGCTAATTCAACGACTGATCCCACGCTCGGCTCCCCCGCTACACGATCGGGACAGGCACATTGTTTTTATATTAAGGTCTGGATATTTTACTATCCCTGACCGACGCTAATCAGCACCAGCGCTTCTCAGCGCTGTGTAACCGCGGCAGCCCAAGCGCACCAACTTTATCGAATTTAATATGACCAGTGTTCCGTATGAGAACGTCCAGATCGTGCATTTCCCAAACCCAAGCATGACCGCGGGCATTAATTTTTATGACCCGTGTATTCAGAGATCTCGTCTTAACATCAATTATATATTTTCGCTCGGCAACGCCAACGACAAAGATGGGATGAATCTGACTTCATACCCTGACTTTATACACCCTTCCCCCACTTGCGCAAAAAGAAATTATGTAATAATTTCTTTTTCTATGTCTTGGCCTCAGTGCATTTCTTACCCGACTGGCGAACACTGATACAACCTGACATCAAATCACAATGCAACACAATACAACATGACATCAATTACAATATCACAAAAAAAACTAGGACGGCGACCACAACTCGCTCGCCTATGCTTCGGCCATTTTCACATAATATTGGCCTCCCTCGGGTCTGTGGAGGCGAGCTCTTCGGCCTCCGGCATTGTCGTCGTCTGCTTCCAGGGGAAATCCCCTTTTAGCCTTCCATTGTGAGGAGAAATTCGCTCCCTCTTAGTGTTTCCTTCCATTTATAGTATGGAAAGACCGAAACCGAGGATATTCGCTTGTTCGCGGTCCTGGCCTCGATCTCTCCGTCGTTTCGGGGCACAACTAAATGCTGCAGCAAGTTGCTGAGAGTCGCCTCGGTCAGGCGTTCCTCCGGCTTCGGGACGAAGTGGACAATGAGCGCTCGACCCTCCAGGGTCGCGGCCGCCCGCCCCCAGTCCGTCTCGGCCGAGACGGTCGCCAGACTCCCGTCTGGTAGCCACAGCGACGTCTCGTAGTTGCGCGCTGCGACGTATGTCCCGAGCTGGCGCACCACTTCGCTCGGCTTCCGTCTCCGCCCTCGATGCATGTACGTCACCGTTTCCTACGGCACACGGTCGGGCATTAATTCATGGTTACATGGGTTAGACATCAATATAGAGCCTATTCTTTCAATTTTTCCTCTCTTCGCCTCATAATGAGAGCGTGTATTACATGAATGATATATGATTTTTATGAGTCTACACAGTCCTAATCCGGACTTGAATGGCTAAGAGTACAATTCTGCCACATGATACCGCACACACTCCTGCACACGCTACAGCACACGAAAACGCACACACTCTGACAACACGCACATCTCCTGTTCATTTGTCTTTCACTCGTGGTGCAGGTCCTTATGATTAAATGATGGATGAAATTCTCCTAATTCCTATTCTTTCCGTGTCAGCTGACTGTTTTTTTTTTTTTACTGAATGGCATTTGCTAATCTCTCGTGAAAAGCAGCCTAGATTTTCGTATCGTTTGCAATACTCAGGCGTCCCTTGTTTGCAATATATTTTATGTACCAGTCGCACACGACTTATCTTTTTAATCTTCAAATCTCATGGTATCGGTAACCGCTGCGATGCCTCAAGCATTGCGCACATGCCTCTGGATGGCCCGTCAATCCCTCTCAGTCATGCTTCACGCCGTATCACTCCAACGCTCATTAGCAGACCAGATATTTATAACACTATCCACAGTTCACGCCCGTGTTTCCTACGCGCAGGAGTGTTCCCGATCTTACCCTTGCCGAATGCCTCTGCATCTCTCTTACGTCGTCTGCTACTTCCGTTCTGTTGGATGCCGCTGTGGTGCTGGTTTAGCACACGCACACGCCCGCACCTCGCTCGCTGTCGCCTTCCTGAAAATCTTCAAAATAACCTTAGTACATTTATCATTAAATATTTCAGCTCTAGCGTCGGTTCGGTGCGGTTCACGCTCCAGTTTCCCAGCACAGGAGCTATCCATCCCCTTTTTTTTTTCTTTTTGCTCATCTCTATTTATTTTGTTCTCCGATCTATCTCGTAATTAGCATCGCACACGAATCTCTGTGCGCTTCTCTCTGTTCAGACTGCCTTCTCCAATCTCCGGCGTGACGCCGCTCATATTACATGCGTTCCCGCGTGGAACGCATCTCAAGTTTTATGGTCCCTCTGTGGCTGTATTGTCTCATGGCTTACGCCTCGAGTCTCTGCCTCGCAAGTGCTCGTCCCGCCTGCCTTTCCACACTAAGCTACGTTATTATTAAAGAGCAGTATTTGCTAAATTATACTATGTCCGTAATGGGACTTGATTAATTCTAGTGTCTCGGTATAAGTTCTGCACAGCTCTCAGGGGTTCTGTTATACGAGATCTTACTATCGGCTAGTATCCGCCTCCTATCAGCTCATGACAGGCTCAGGTTTCGCTCTTCGAAATGAAGCAAGACTCATCCCAAGATAACTCTAATTTGACGTCTCTCGCTGCATTGAGCCTATTTCTCTCCTTTTTTTTCAGAAATCAATAAATTTTTCAAATTTATCTTCCCCCCGACGATACAGGAAAATTCCTTTACAGGGAATTTTTCACCCTAAACAGCCAATGTACTAGACGGATATCTCTATTTCCCATCCAAGTTGCTGACTTTTCAAATCTACACCTGAAAGGCAATTTCTTATTAGTAAGACTGTACTTATCAATACTACCAAAAAAAATGAAAATTTCGTCAAGTACGCCACTATAATATGTATGCCGAGTCTCTACTAGCATCTTTTCTGCGCGTCGCACTCGCTTCAGGCGGTTGAGCTCATCTTTTCCGGGCTCGGCTTGAGATCCTTTATGCCTCTCGATTTTATGACTCGTCCTGTGCCGGCTCTAAAGCTCTGCGCACAGTCGCTCGTGCTGGCTGCTAGCATTCCTAAAAGTTATTTGCCTAGCAGCCGACTACTCAGAAATTTTCCTGCCAACCTAGTTGTTGCTAAGCTATTCTGTAAAGGAATTAGATTAGTGCTTATCTACTACTTATTTTGCTAGGTTTAGTCTGAAAAGAAAATTATATTAGTCAGCTTATCTACCTACTTATTTACTAGGTTAATCTGAAAGAGAACATGAAATTAGTAGGCTTATCTCCTCTCTACTTGTTACATAGTAGTTTTGCTCATGTTATCTTCTCCTCTACTCCTCTACTCTTCTACCGGACCGGCGGATCTTAGAGCGTAAGGACGTCTAGCTGCCGGGGTGGGTAGGGGTGAGGGTGCTTCAGGCCTTGTTACATAGATGTCGTCATCGCTGCTTTCCGAATCGCTATCGTCGTGACGTACTTCGGTGACGTGCTCGACGCTCCTCCCATTCCTTCGAGGACGCTCGTCTTGTATTACTATTGTCTCCTCTGGTTGAAATGACGCGGGCTTAAGTCTATTTCTGTGGACCGTTATCTCGTGCCGGCGGCCGTGGACTTGTCGTATTACGACGTTCATCGGTGTTGGAAGGGCCTGAATTCTGTACGGGCCTAACCAATTAGGTCGGAATTTACCCATCGCCTTGTTTCTTCCTGCTGTATTCCGTAGGAATACGCAGTCGCCGACTCTAAGTTCTCTATCTCTCACGCGCTGATATCTCACATTCTTGTCATGTGCATTTCGGCTTGCTGACATCGCGTTTTCGAACGCAATTTGCAATCTGGCAAAAGCGGCGTGAGGAAAGTTCTCCTCCAAAGCATAGTTTAGTATCCTGGGCTGCAGAATATCAGACAGTGGCAAGGGAGCGTCGCGTCCATGGAACAAAAAGTACGGTGTGTTGTCTACCGAGGCATGATACGAACAGTTTAGGGCGAGCGTGGCGAAAGGTAGCTGCTCGTCCCATGATGTGAGATCCTTTTCTACTGTTGTGGCCAACGTTGTCTTTATCAACTTGTTGAAGGCTTCCGTGTTACCGTTACTGGCTGGGTGGAAGGCCGTGGTGAAATGCAACTTGGACTTCAAAATGCGGCACATTTCTTGGAAATTTTGGGCGGTAAACTCCGTACCTCGATCTGACACGATGTGTTCCGGACAGCCATACCTGCATACATAGTCCATGAACGCTCGCGCTACTGTGTCGCTCTTCTTATCGCGCAGTGGGTATGCCTGCACGTGTCTAGAGAAGTGGCACACGATCGTCAGAATATATCTATGTCCGGCCTGGGACTGTGTCAGCTCTCCAATGAGATCAATCCCCACCCTCTCTAATGGTCGTGAGACTGGCGGTAATTCTCCTATTTTTGCTTTGAGGCCCCCGTGCGGACTTCGTTCTGACACGTCGTGCAGTTTTTCACGTGCTCTTGCACGTGTCGTGCCATATTTGGCCAAAAGAATAATTCTCTAGCACGGTGGAGGGTTTTTCTTGCTCCAAAATGTCCGGAAATTCGCGTATCGTGCGACATTATTAACGCGGGCTTTATTAGGGATTCAGGAATCACTGCACGTTTGCGAATGTCTCCATTGTCTTTAACTTCTAGGTAAAATAGGCAGTCATTGTCTAGCACGAAATCCTTATACTGGCTCGGATCTGTCGCCAATTCACCCTTTCCTTCCAATGCGTTGATGACCTTGGCCCAGTGCTGTGCTTTGCGCTGCTCCATACTTACCTTTTCCGCACAGAAAACTTCGTACGGGTCCAGCGCTTCCGTCACGGTCGGGCGGACGGCTGCCACTCCGCGTGAGAGCGTGTCTGGAATCACATTCTCCTTGCCGGGTCTATACGAAATTTCATATTCGAACTGTGACAGTAGCACTGCCCAGCGGGCGATCCGTGGAACGGTAGCTTTGTATTGGAACAAATATCGCAGCGGCTGATGGTCTGTTAGGATCTGAAACTTCCGACCGTAGAGGTATCGAGCAAAATGGCGGACGTTTTCCACAATAGCTAAAGCTTCTCTTTCCGTGGTAGAATAGCGGGTCTCTGCCGGTGTAAATTTCCGTGAATAGTATGCTATCGGGTGATCCAGGCCGTCCTTTTCTTGCGTCAGTACTCCTCCCAGTGCGACATCACTGGCGTCGGTATGCAGCCTGAAGGGTCGCTCGAAATCTGGGTAACCCAACACCGGCGCTTCAGCTAGAGCCGATTTGAGCGCGTCGAATGCGGCCTGATGTTCGTTCGTCCACACAAACTTGGCACACTTCTTAGTCAAAGCCGTCAAAAGTGCGACTCGCTCTGAGAAATTTGCTATGTGTCTTCGATAGTAGCCTGCCATTCCCAAAATTCTTCGTACATCTTTCGGTTTTTTCGGTGGTAACAACTCGCGAATGACCGTGATTTTCCTTTGGTCAACTTGAATTCCGTCCTTCGAGACAACGTGACCTAAATATTCGATGGAGGGTTTTGCAAAGCTGCACTTTTTCAGGGACATTTTTAAACCTGACTTCTGAAGTAGAGCGAGAACTTCTTCCAAATGAGCGATGTGATCCTCAAACGTCTTCGAAAATACCACTACGTCGTCTATGAAAACGTAGCTCGTTTTTCCAATCACTGGCTCTAACACTCGATTGACCAAACGCTGGAATGTGGCCGGAGCTGTAGTCAATCCGAAGGGCATCCTCTTGAATTGGTACTGAGCCGACTCAGTAGCAAATGCTGTCTTGTCGCGGTCTGCTTCCGCGACAGGAATCTGCCAGTAGCCTGACTTAAAGTCTATTGCTGAGAAGTAGCATGCGCCTCCGAGGGACTCCAAAATTTGCTCGATGCGTGGCATTGGATATTTGTCTGCGAGCGTGACTTCATTAATTCGTCGAAAATCAACACAGAACCTATGCGTGCCGTCCTTCTTTTTGATGAGGAGCACTGGGGATGCCCACGCGCTTGCTGATGGCTCAATTACATCCATTTTTAACATATTCTGCACTTGTTCTTCGATTGCTGCGCGTGTTGCTTGGGGTAGCGGCCACTGTTTCGTTGCAATCGGCGCCGCGTTCCTGGTGTCAATTCGATGTGGGAGCAAGTCACATCGTCCTAAATCTTGCTCATGCTGAGAAATGGCTGGCGCATACTTACCGATGAGCGCTAGCAAACTCTCACGCTGCTGCGTGTGCAGATGCTCTAGGCTTGGTACTTCCGCCTCGGGTAGCTCGTCGGTGATACCATACTCACCATCGTCACTGCTCACTGTTGGTAGCACCGCCGCGACCTCAGACTGTCGCATATTTACCCTTTTTCTTTGTCTGATCAAATTGATCGACTCTCCGGCATACTTACCGTCCTTAAATGCATACGAATGACCTTTCACGATCACTCTACTACCATATCTACCGGTCATGTCCAGCGTCACCTTACCTATGCGCTGGAGTAAATCGAGCCCTACTAGTATGTCTCCTGGATAATTTCCGACCTGCGCTACAACCGTGTCGTGCACATACGTTTTACCTCCTATCTTAATGTTCAGCGCGATTCTGCCCCGCACATCTATTTCTGCGCCACTTACTGTACTTAACTTTAGCTTGGCCGTCTTTATTCTTACTGTACCTGATCCTGCCGACACAATTTGTTCAGCCGTTTCCGGCCTTATTAGACAGCACACCGATCCGGTGTCCAGGAATGCTTCGCAGTCTTGTTCATTCACTTTTATTTTTATGATCGGCTTTGTCTCGTGTGCATCGGCAGGCGGGGCTAGTTTTTTATATTAGGCGGGCCTTGTGCATATCGCCACGGTGTGTTGTTATCCCCGTTGAAACTCCGATGGGCTGCGTGGTTCGGGCCTTGTGCCTCGCCTAACTGTCGGTTCGGCTGGGCTGGGTTTTGTGACCGCCACTGTGCCCTACATTGTCTGGCCATATGGCCGGCTTGGCCACAGTTGAAGCAGTTTATGGTTCTTCGCTGTACGTTCTGGGCAAATGTATTTTGTCTCGGAATCACCGCTGGGTTGCGACACTCTCGAGAAAAATGGCCTACTTGGTTGCACGACCAGCACCTAGGTGGTGGCCGGGGTGGGGCGGCTTCTACTGCATCTATCGTGCAGATCGGCCGGCGTGGTTTCTCGTCCTCCAGCATCCTTTCGCATTTCTGTGCCATCTTGACACAATCTGCGAGCCTTTCTGGTTCGTATGTTGCCATTGTCTTCTTCAATGCCGGGTCGAGGCCATTGATAAACACGCTCGCCAAGAGCTTGTCGCGAGATGCTGTTTTTTGCAGCTCCACGATAACATGCGCCAAGGCAGCCGAGGCGGTCTCCAGTCGCGACGCAAACTCTTCGATTGTGCCCCGGTTCATTTTTATTGCAGCCAGTTCCATATGTGCATCCGTCAGCGAAATGCTTTTAAGGAAACGATCCTCAAGGCGTTTGGTCAGCTCCGTCAGATCGCATTCTTCGAGCTCGGGGTTTGAATCCAGGAAGTTTTCCGCGGTGTCGGTGCAGAGATATCTGATGACGTCAGCGCTTCGGGCGTCTGACCAGTTTTCTAGGAGTGCCCTTTTTTTCACTGTGTTGAGAAACTTCACCACGTTCGACTTTCCGTCGAATTTTGGCAGTTTGCCAAGCACTGGCCCGCTTGTCGCTGTTTGATCGGTTCCTGCGTCCTGTTTATTTGCAGCAGCACTTCCCGAGTTGCTATCTTCGTTCTTTCCCATTTTGAAGCTTGAACTCAGCGATGATCAGCACGAATTTTATTTTATATATTTTTTCCAAGTCTATCTATTTGCAGTTGCAACGCACACGCACTACACTGAACCTCTAATTATTACGATAAATACTGGTATCCAAGCATAAACACACAAAAAAAAAAAATTTTCGGGTGTATCCAAGAGAGGAAATATGAGGGCCCCACTGGCAAAAATTACCGAAATGCGGACTCTCGTGCGTAGGGCATCAAATCATAAGTCAGGAGGGAATCTCCTAACCAAATACCGTTAATTAAACGAGTCCTATACCAGCACAACTTTGCGTAAATATTTACGTTATTCGTTCCCTCAATTTGCAATGTTATTCTTGCATAATCATCTCACTGATCCTAGTTCAGCCCACGACACACAAAAATATTATATATTTTCTTGGACAACAGAATAACTTTTATGTGGAGTGTTGATCACTTCCCCAAACACCGATAAGGAGCGACCGACAAAATGCGGACTTGCTACGTATTATTTCTTTCCTAGGGAACACACGAACATTTAAATGGGTGTTTCTACAGACGAATCGTTGGTTTACCCCCAATAACGGAGTAGAATGACACAATAATATCTATTTGCAAACTAGATTTGCACGAACAATCCCTAAATTTGCAATCCTGCTCACAACACAATATTCACCCAATATGTACCTAATTTACCACACAAGGAGCACGAGAATCAAATGTTTCTTCCGCAGACATAAAAAAACTACTATTCCTAAAGAATCTTCGATGCTTCTATTTCTCAGGTGCAGCAATCCCTACCAAATTGAAATGCACTTTCTTTTGGCTTTCTCGCGCTCAAGGACTGGCTGTAAGGTTTTATGGCTGGGTCCGCTTCTAATCTCACAGAAAATGACACTTCCTGGCTGCACCGCGATATGCGCAATCTGTTAGGGGCTACACTCACACGACACACACCGAACAGAGAACAATAAATAAGTAAGAATTTGCAGTTGAAGACATACACAGAAATGAAATGAAATGGTGTTTACTTACAGTTTTTTTTTTGTTGATCTTGGACGCCACTGCTCGCTGCTCTAGATGGGTTGTTTCTTCTGTCTTGCTAACACAATATTCTCTCTCTCTCTCTCAGATTGGGATGCTTACACCGCTGGCTCCACTGTATGAGTCGGGTTTTTCTTCCGCACTCTCTATGTTCAAGAGTTCGTTAGTTCTGTTTCTGTCTGACAGATTCCTCCGGTATGACTTTACGTTACAGGTAAGAGAAAGGTAGCGCTGATAGCTGCCACCACGAGGCGTGTAGATAGCCTCGACTAAAATTAAAGGATTGGTTACGTTAACTCAGATTGTCAATTTGGTAGCGATGGCTTATGGCCGGCACGTGTTTCTTATGCCCTTTTGAGAGCGATGAGAGAGAGGATATAGATGAGGCCCAAGTTTTTTTTTTATTTATTGATGGGAAGGCAAGTACGGATGGCACGAGCACACGAGGTAAAAACAACATATAAAATATCGGGGGACAATACGACCATCACCTCACGATCTTCCTTCGATCGATTTCTCACGACAACAGACTGTGTAAAAACAGCCAACACACGAGCCAAGGAATGTGTAACCACCGGAAGTATGAGCCAAGGTAAGCGTATAGCAAACGCTTGAAATCATGCGCCCTCAAAGCAAGTCAATGGATTTTCGTTGATCGTGCCACGCTCTACTCGAACACAGTCTCGAAATTCAACTATTGAAGATATGGGCTTTTACCATCAACTCAAATTCCTAAGTATCAAAACCGGCTGTTCGTCGTAATCTTCAACTGCACTCTAGAACGTCCGTTCCCGACCACGGCTCTCTACACCGTTCTCAACGACGGCTACCCGCGAAGTGTCCTCTGCTCGTCCGACATAACTCTCGCTTGGACAGCGCTCCCCCCTGCCCGAAGGGGGGGGTGGTCGCCACACGAGCTGGGTAACAAGGGGTGGCTAGGGTTCTGAGCCGCTCCTCCCCCACAAAACCGGGGGTACGGCTGGGGTGGGGGAGGGGTCGGGTCTCATGGCCCCGGCCCTCCCCTTAGCCATGGCTAATTCAACGACTGATCCCACGCTCGGCTCCCCCGCTACACGATCGGGACAGGCACATTGTTTTTATATTAAGGTCTGGATATTTTACTATCCCTGACCGACGCTAATCAGCACCAGCGCTTCTCAGCGCTGTGTAACCGCGGCAGCCCAAGCGCACTAACTTTATCGAATTTAATATGACCAGTGTTCCGTATGAGAACGTCCAGATCGTGCATTTCCCAAACCCAAGCATGACCGCGGGCATTAATTTTTATGACCCGTGTATTCAGAGATCTCGTCTTAACATCAATTATATATTTTCGCTCGGCAACGCCAACGACAAAGATGGGATGAATCTGACTTCATACCCTGACTTTATACAGGGCGATAATTTAGCCACGAAGTTTTACATTCTCCCTTTGTAATTTAAAAAAAATTGTAACTGAGCAAATCCATTCATTCTACCAGAAATAGTTCATCATGCTGACCCTGGTAAATCTATCCATCCACCACGAAATAGTTCATTTTTTATTCCAGTATTTATCAATGCATTCAGTTTTTCTCACGGGTTAATTTGAAACAAAAGATATTGATGCAACTGATAATTTCGACAGCTGAAGAAATTAACGAAATAATCTGAACACATGTCAATCTAATATTCGTTATAATCAGCGTAAATTATCATTGTCAGCACAATACTCATTAAATTAACCCATTAAGACACGTTATTGATACAACTATGATAATTTGTGCACTTTCACATTTGCCACTCGGGTGTTGCTTTTATTCATTCAATTTTTTCAATAAACTTGAGTCAATCGAGCGCTTGGATGCGCATTCTGATTAACATTCTGTTCACGTTAAACTGGAACGGTTTAAGAAAGTTTTTACCTGTTGACTATCCTTAAAATTAATTTGAGACCAATGTTCGTTTTAAAAACTTTTCCTTTGAATAATTAGCTTTTCTATTCCTTTCAGTAAATCGATCATTGTGAAGTGGTTATTAAACGATTTCCAAAAACTTGAATAATTCGAAAAGGTAACAAAAAGACAATTCAAATATGTTAATTTAAAGCGAAGAAATAACCAATGAGAAAATCGGAGACATTTTTGAAGGACACCCGGTATATATATTTATATATGTTTCTATACGTATGTATGTTTGTATATATATAGCAACAACATACGAGGTCTATACCTTCTGTATAGACCTCGTTTATCATTTCACTGCTGTTGTTGGATTGCTACCTTAGTGGAATTTGTACCACATGCAATCACGGTTCACTCTGAAACTTTTCTCCTTCGTGGGTTATACATGTGTTTAAAATATCAACTGGAGTAGGTTCAATTAAATGTGAAGATTAATGAAGTTTGAATGAATAACTGACATCAGATCTGACTTTGAAAACAAATATTGGACTTATTCATATGTATATTAAAGTTTGGTTAAAGAAAAAAGTGCAGGACTTTCCGCTACCCCTAAAAGTTATTTCCCCTATCAGAACTATAAATTTAAAGAAGAATTGATAAAAAATTAACCTCAGAGTAAAATCTTTTCCCAATAAATGTTACCATAGATAGGGTTAAATAAACCTTAAAATTAAATCGATCAAGAGCACTGTTTATTTTTCTTTTCTAAGTAAATAATGAAAATCTCTCTTCTAGGTAACAAACAATGTTGTTTAAATTAACCTGCGAAATTATATATTGGAAAGAATTAAATTTACTTTGGTACACCAAATGAGTACGTATTAGATATTCTATGCAACAGCATGTAATTGTTTTGTGTTTTAACTCACTAGACAATCTTCGAACTTTTTTCAAACCACAATCCAGTAGCTGATTTTGGTACTGCTCAAATTTTATTCACCACTAATATTAAATGTTCATATTTTTTTTTACTGGCTGTCAATTTATTAATAACAACTTCGCTATACTACTGTACAATTGCTTTACTTTTATTTCATTCGCAACTGCTGAAATTCCACAACGCTTGCCTCGTGTCGCTTGGGAGCACAGCCCAATTGTGACAATACGCTCCTAGCATTCATGATGATATCTCCATGAAGAACTTGGCGATTCTTAGCACCACTATAGTTCCAAGTTTGATGAAAATGGAGTTTACCATCACCTCTACGTAAGACAGTGAGCAGTTCAAACTCTGACACTCAATAGACTATTATGTGTAAAGGAATTCATCGGGCTACTCGCTGAACCTACCTTTAAGCAAATGATTTAAATATTCTTCCAAAGAAAAATATTATCTGCGCATCGAAAAATCATTGCTCAAACATTCTAAGCTTGATGGGTACTCGAAATGATCTAGGATGAATGTCAGGTGGTTACGTCTCGATGAGATTTGATTATAGCTATAGTTTCTACCACGACGAGACACTTGATGGTACTTCACATTTCAGAGCTATGATTTTTATGAAGTCGAGGGCTCTTTCTAATTTCTCATGCGACAATAAACTTCGAGTGAATTTGTGGAATATGACCACCCACTGGAAAAAACCTAAAAATTGTGACCATCGTGTCTGGAAGAGTCTTTATTTGCTGTAAAATATTGCAACACCAAACCATACAGCACCATTATCCTCTATCTCACTTCAACAGCGCCTTTAAGTTCATTTCAAAGAAAGCTTTCCGCAATTTCCATTTGAGCCTGATCGCGCGGTACTTGTTGTTCTCAGTTGTCTCAAGAATTAACAGAACCCAAATTAGTTTTTGAATCTTGTAACTACGCCTGAGACATTTTTTATATCTTAAATTACGTTATTCCAGAGTTAATTTGGTTTCTTCAACTTGTAACATTCAGGAATACATAACGTTGTGAGAAGAATTTTTTCACAATGCGAACTTGAATTGGTGTCCGATTAGCGAGCATGTTGTTTCTTCCGGAGAGCAAAATGAACAAAATTCCGACTCGACCCAGGTGTAGGAATTGTGGGCAGGGTCGTTTAGGATGTCGGCCAGTGTGTCCCTCACTACTGCTAGAACCTGATTTGAATAATATTTGAAGTACTTCCTCTTGCAGATGAAACTTTAAATTGACATTTGACCTGGAAAACAAGAGCCTTCCTTTCTAGCAGAATTCTATCATCCCAGGGTGATTACAGACTCTCATTAAAAAGTTGATAACATTAAGTTGGATTAATTTTCGAGCCATGTGGTACTTCATAAGATTTTATTACAATGCATCCTTGTATATTCCTACTCAAAACATCCTGCCTTCTCCTCCTTGATCGTTCACCCAATCCTTCTTTGTGGTTCAGGGCCTCTCATAATTCCGAAGCTGATCTCATCCATTTAGATCGGCTCTCATCAGCAAAAAGTACAGCTGTAAAACTCAATTTTTAACATTTATCACTCCATTCTTGCCGCTTTGACTGATGTGATTCATCATCACTGCAGATATAGCGCTTGACATTTTCCATCGAGCAGTTCTATTCAATAGAAGTACTTAGAGTTTAGAATTATTTTACTACATTGCATTAGGAAGCTCAGAAATTTAAAGCTTTTAGTGACTCTTAACTCGTGTAAATATTTAATCTGAATGAGACCTTACAGTATTTTTTCCTTCACTTACCACATTCCATAATTGTTGTGATTGTTCGAGGGTCACGGCATGAAGACTACCCAATATGTAAGCCATTCATGTTTCTGCCTGCATGGTATTTGAGTCTTTCTTATAATGCTTTCCTCGTAATTAACACAGTTTCCCTCAATTTCGGTGTAATAAATGTAGATGCATGACTTGGCTTTGCTACATCAAAAATTGAATTATTTTTATGAAGTTTGGTGATTTTTCAGAAATTAATTTCATATCATGGCAATGGGGAACCTCGCACCTTTTGTTTGAGAAGGTCTTCTTAGACGAATATCATAAACGACTCGACACTAATTAAAAATTGTTTTTTATAAATGGCAGATAGGATCTATACATGCATTATTCCGTGAAATTTTTTACAAATGGTGTTAAAGATTGTCTCGTTCAACCATGAATACGAAATAATGCATTCGCACTTTTTGTGTAAACGTAAGTTTTGCATGTTACATGATGGTTTCCACGTTTTGGTTTCAGAAGTGTATGGAGGACTTTAGCTGTAAATTATTTCCTTATCGTAATCTCCCTCTCTCTCTCTCTCTCTCTCTCTCTCTCTCTGGTGAGTGTGGCCAGTATACCTAGTTCCTAGTTCAGAGTACCCTATCCCTATACCTAGCCAATATACCTCTTGTTTGAATGTTTTCAAGCTTGTGCCCTTCAAAGCCTCTCCCAGTGATATTCATTTTTTTGTGATATGGCACCTATGAAAGAGGGCGACCTCCTTACAGTGCGACAAGAATCAGGTGTCGAAGATGGAATGTTATCCTTAGATAGAGAAAAATAGTGAAAATTAGTAAAAGAAGCGTTGAAGAAAGATGAAAATAAGAAATTGAGTGAAACTCCTACACTGCATAAGTTCGATTAACATGAGAACAATAATGACACACTGAAAGATACAATTAGTTTATTTTCACGGTAAGCATGTGAGTTATGCGTGAACTGACGCACAAATACAACAAAAATATAAGATCCCCCCCCCAAAAAAAACGTATCGCTAATTGTATGTGGGCACAGAATAATATAAAAGAACATAAACAAAAATACAAAAGCAACCTGCAAAATCAATGTACAATTCACCTGAATCTTGAACGCCAAATTATAATGTTAACATAATTAAGACGCATTACATAAGTGAAGAGCCACATAAGACACATAAAAAACATTGTAGATGAAAACACAGCTCATCTTAACTGCAATAAATTTCAATGATTGAGCACCAAATTGGAAGCGAATTTTTTTGCTGATCGTTCATATTAACTCCGCTTCTCAGAGTAGTAACTACCGTTTGGACCATAAAAAGTAAACACATCTTTCAATGTAAATAACTTTACATCGAATAAAGATAATTTAATTCTGTTTTTTGTAATAGGTGGAGGAAAGTGTTTTCCCTAAAATTGCTAAGTCACATTAAAATTGGTTATATCGGTTAAGATATAAATAGTAATTGTCAAAACGTTAGTTGCAGATGACATTTTAATAACGTCATAAATGATGCAAACGTTAAAGGGTCGTTGTAATATTATTATAAAAAACGAGTTATAACGCGCGCTTCTTGAAATCTCTGCGCGAATTTATTTCGAACTTCCATGAATACTTTGTTCCCTTGTAGACGTTGTTGATGAAAATGCGTTGCTCCTTTGTTAGTTGCATAACGATGGGTTTATTCACTTGAAAATTTTAATTTAAGGTAAACTTTCAGGAGACTTGGACCTTTTTAATACTCAGACCTAAAGCTCTGTAGTCAGGATACATGTCTCAGTGTGTAATGCAAGAAATGAAACTGAATTATCTTAATCTACAGAAATTAACATCTAAAGTTGGGTTTACTTTTTTTGGTCCGTATGGTGTAAGTGACATGATATTCTTCTGTGATATTTTGAACTTTTTCTTAGAAACTAATCTCGTAATTTGAACACCATTATTCTAGTTATTTTTGAGGTTGTCTATCAACCTCACATCTCCAATGATGCACTGAATCATACATTTTGAAACTATCGTTTCGTAATCTTCGCTCACGTCACGGATGTTGGCGTTTTCGATGTGTTCGTTGTTGACAGCTGACGTTAAGCTTCTTGGAAATCTCTAGCCCCGGGCAGTGTGGCGTTCTACTGAATACCAGAAATTGTTCATGGATATGTCGTGCTGCATAAACATGGTACTGGCTGTGATGGGCTCAGACGACACTTCAATTCTGGTGCGATGCGAATATTTGGAACAATCTCTCATTGAGTTTCAATGAGAAAATTGGAAGCGTGAGGAGCTGTACTGCCCTCGTTAGGTGACTGAGCCTGGCGCGCTCCAGCTGTCATCTCAAGTTTGTGTTGAAGAGGTGAACTGCCCCCGTTATATTCCGCTTATCAGCATCCCCTTCTGGTTTGCTCGCCCATGTGTTTCTCCTACCCTCCTAGAGACAAAGTTTGATTGTTATCAGTCAAATCTCTAAAAGACTCCCCTGAAGCTCATTTGGCATGAAGAAATTTCGTAAAACACTAAAATGATATAAATATGCTGCAAATACACAAAAAAAATTTCTTTCAGTAGAACAATTAAAATTCAAACGATAATTTCATTTTTCATTTTTTTAATAGCACATGAACGCTTTTGGTAATTTAACTCACTGTTTCCTTTTTTAGCAGATGAACTAAATCGCATGTGGAGGTGAGCGGTTCATATCCCGATTTCTGTATGAATGATAATTAACTGTACATGAAAACTGAAATCATGACTAAAAGCTTTAGACAAAAACTCTGAAGTTTGAATTTGACTCAAGACGGTGGTTCTGTGCGTACAAGAGAGTTATAGTGAAGCGTTCCACAAGCGTTCCTTCCACAGAGCGCTCCATGTCGATTGAAAAACGCACTTGTTGTGCTCACTTACATTGAAATACGATATGAGGTGCCTGCAGTATAGAAATTAGTATTAAAAGTTAAATGCGTGGATTTAAATAATTTTGGGCCGATGACTAAGATGACACAATTTATAATTATCTGTATGTACTTTCCTATTAATTAGTATACCAAATAACTGGCTCGGATAAGAAAATGTTTAGCCATACCACAAATTTATGACACAGTGAGGGGCAAAACAATACAACTCGTTGATTAAATCGCCAGATTCTGCATTTCTAACCGCGTACAATTACTAAAATTGGACTATATGTAAACGATGGTATAAACAGGTAAATAATATATCTAAAATCCACGAATATTAAGTTGAAAAATATAGAGAAACATGTATGATGAATACGTGGACAAAATTTTATAATATTTCATGATACGCGTACATTTACTTCGTTGTACAGCCGTTATTATTAATTATGGCTTCTAAGCGCTTAGATTTTTTCACTAACAGCCTTTTGAAAGTTTCGGGTGTTATCTTATTCCATATTCTTCAATGAAAATTTCTTCGAGTTCAGTGATGTTATCGGGGCCTTTCTTCTGAATCTTCAATTGCAATTCCCTCCACAAGTTTTCGATCGGATTCATGTCCGAGGATTCACATGGCCATTCTAAAATGTTTATCATCTTCATCTTCTACCATTCCTTGGTTTCGTTTGCACTATGCTTTGGATCTTTATTTTGTTGGAAAGTCTATTTACGTTTTGATTTAAACATACGAGTTGAAGGTAGGAGTAACTTATACAAGGTTTCACAATATTTCTTTCCATTCATGGTTCCTTCAATAACGTGAAGTTTACCTCCCCTGATGAGCTGAAACATCCCCACCCAAGATTAAGCCACCTCCTAACTTAATATATAGTGGGTATGATGCACTTTGGCTTACACTCTTCATTTTGTTGCCTCTAACATGGTTTGTACCGTTTCTTCCAAATAGTTCGATTTTGGTTTCATCTGAACCCAGTGCTGAGTTCCAAAACGATGCTGACTTGTTCAAATGGTTGTTGGCATACTTCAGCCTAGCTTTGACGTGACGTTTCTGAAGAAGTGTCTTACGAGGGGTGCGGGAGCGTAGATTCTCACGGCGTAGTCCCGGTCTGATCGTGTGTTTGCTGGCTTCGATTCCAGATGCATTGAGATCATCCTTCAATTCTTCACGAGTAGTTTGAGGCCTCTGCACTACTATTCGGACCAATTTTCGAATAGCACGCTCGTTAATTTTCCTTGGACGGCCAGTTTGAGGCTTGCTGAGAGTCGTATTCCGGCATTTCCAATCACATTTTATAATTCCAATCGAAGCTATAGGAAAAAAAATGTGTACATATTTTCCAATATCCCAAACCTTCATCATTCCACAATACGTTCGCGAAGGTCCAGGCTGATGTCCTTATTTTATACCCATGATAATAACCATGACCTTTCAAAAAGGAGAGGTGCTGTACCAATGACACGTTATTGGAAATGAATGCTGGCGAAAATTCGATTGACAAATAGTAGAACTATTAGAACATTTTTTAATTATCTTACAATAATTTTAATGTATAATAGCGAGAAAAAAAGCAGGTATTGTGAACTTTTGTTCAAGTATTTCTTGTACATGTTCTTATATATTTTTTATTTTAAATATTTATTGGTTTTAGATACATTAATAACCTATTTATTCTATTGTTTATACCTAGTCCAATTTTCGTTACAGTACGTGGTTTAGAAATGTGGAACCTGGTGATTTAATCAACGTTTTGTATTATTTTGCCTCTCAACATATGTTCGACAAAAATAATGCTGGCACAAAAGGGATCAACATAGTCAGAAACTCAAAAGGAATGTTATATAATGCCAACCAAAACATTTTACAACACAAACTTCGGGGAAACTTTTTCGCCCTAGCAAGCTGTGCCAATCCCAAACTCTGCAATTGGGCAAAAGTCTTGTGCCATTAAAATTTAACCCATATTAAGTATTCCTTCGACCAAATGAAGTGCAGGAATCCTAGATATTAATTTCATTGCGGCGTCTTGAATAGCTATTGCACTAATAGCATATTCAGTACTTGCGAAAAAGCTTATTTCTGCAGCGCCTGTCATGTTTACATCAACTAACTATTGGTATCTTTATGAACCGAATTTTGAGTAGTGACAATAATCCTAAACAATACTTGTCATATCAATATAATTTCGGAAACCAAATACATAAAAATTACAAAATTGATGAACGAGTGGTTTAAGAATATTGTCAGAACTTTTGTTAAGCCAACAGATCTGGAAACTTCAATTGAAGTCTGTGTGTATTATTAAACTTGTAAAATCAAAATCCTTCTATTCGGAAATGATGTTTCCAGATCCATGCATGGTCAATGATCTGGACAGAGCCAGTGTGAAATACCAGTTCAAGTGTGACAAAAGAGAGTTTTTTTTTACCCTGTTTAACTTTTCGCCTCCAGCATGCATGTTTTTCGCCACCTTAGCGATTTAATCACTTAAATCGCTTAGGCGGCGAAAAACATGCACACAGGCGGCGAAAATGGTAGGTTGGGTAATTAATATCTTTACACTGTCCTGACTAGCATGACCCTGAATCCTCAATTAACTACGCACATATATCAAGGTTCTTTGTTTCATCATTTCCGAGCTGAACATAGTTGCAAGCCCTCATATGTCGATCTATATTCCCTTAAGAAAATCTTATATAATGTTGTTAGAAAGAGCATATTCAAATAAGAAAAGCATACCATATCCATAAGTTCAAATGTTCCCCCAATGAAATTACAAATGAATGTTTTGCTCTAAAGTTATTCGATAGGATTGCAGCTAAGAAGTTAGAAACATTCTCTCGATCGATTAGAAACATTCACACTTTACAACTATTTCTGGTACCATGCAACATGCAGCATCTGTAACTATATCTTGCGATTACCTATTCCTGTAGTACTAATCAGGTCTATCTAATGGTCTTGGGCTGAATTTTCAAAAATTTTCTCACTTCTGTTGTAGCTCAAATACTGGATTTACATTTCTATCAACGAGGCTGTAAATTTTTTCCTATAATTTTCAGCATGAGGATAATCTTTGTTCCATCAAAACGTCGCTTTCTACAGACTGACAGAGGTATAGAATTTTAAGGATGTTTAGTGTTTTAGTAAAAATGGATAGTAATATTAATCGTATTTTAATATGTGAATAACTAAAACATGTTCACATCGATGATGTATAAATATTTGCTAAATTGTTGTTGCATGAAACTAGAGTAACACTTGCACAAACGCCGTAATTAAATAAACTTATTAATATCATAATTTAATGAGTGCTAAACCACGACGAATTTAGGGCAAGTACACAAAATAAGATTCTCAGTTGAATTTTCTATCAGCACAATCTGCGCATTTTAGAGTAAAATATCAATGATAATCGAAACGCTCATCTTCATACGAACTCTATTATTATAACTTCTTGAGGATGATGAAGACCTTTCAAAGATCATTCAAATCTTTAACTGCGTAAGCATTTCATATCTTAATCTTTTGATTATATTTGTTAGTTTTCAAAGAATTACCGGTCCAAATAAGAGTATTGAGATTAACGCTGTTAAGAGGACGCAACCACGTGCGTAACAAAGTACATTCCTGCGTGATCATTTTGACGTGCGGACTCTCTAATTTAGCGGAACATGGCTGGGCTGTAATGGCACGTCCTTAGTCTATAATTTTCAATAGGCTTCTTCATAAAAGGCTTTGATGGCAGTATTTTGTAACCTGACTGATTAGGTACCCTGCAAATCTATCTCGCAGGATGATCTATGGTGTTCATAAGTTACTGAAGCTCAACTGCCCGTAATTTCTTTCAAAAAAAGAACACGATTTGATTGAACAAGTCAGCACCGAGAAGCCGCTCTTGTAACGACGGGGTAGAGACGTAACAATAAAATTACTCGCTGAAGATTTGTGTCATAATGAAGCGGTAATGGATGATGAATTTAACGAAAATGTAGAGTCACACTTTTGAAAAACTGCAATATTATCCCGCGAATAAGAACGATGGATTCGAAGTTGAAAGATGCTAAATACTAATGAATGAGCTCTACATCAAGGAATTAATAGCAGTAATAGTCAAAGGCATAATTCTTTGTTCTCCGTTAAACTCTGGTCGCATATCCTTTCTGATACACAGCCCAGAAAATCACAACAGCGAAGGTCATGACACAGTCCACAGATGTTAATTTAACTGAGGCGCCGCTTCCTAAAGAGAATCTGAAAACTAATTATTCCGAGGCATTAGGGTATCAGTAACAGTAAGACCTGAGAACTACTGCGGAAGGACAGGCAAAACTTATTTGTAGGTGTTACTAACGGTAGCCATTACATTTTTCGTCAAGAAGTTCTTATTTCCGTCAAGATCATGGCCAATAAATTTTTAAAAACTGTACAGAAGATAATTCAAGATGAAGGCTTATATAAAGCATATTATTAGGTAAAATCGTTCAAGAATAGTATTTTAAATTTACTGAATAGTTTAGTAAGAAGCATAGGCCCACAGTATCATTTTTGAGATTGCTCACTGCAGGGACTATCTACGTGATTAGATATATTAACTCATTCTCAGCTTAATCTTAGGGAATAAAAGTTTTCTAAATTGCAATGTATCGAAATCAGGGAGAATAAAGTAACAACAAACTACGGAGAAACTATTAAAAAAATTAGGTATAAATACTACACTAGAGAATGCTGATTGCATGTCGTTTAAAACAGGTTTATCTTTTAAAATGTACGACGATTCTGAAATGGGGAGGTTCATTTTACTACATAGTTGCAGAGAAAATTATTTTGAAATCATTTAACCGTAGCAAGACCAAACTTCTCTGCATGAGAGTGGACTGAGGAATGTGAAGGTGCGGGAAAGAAACTGGTTGGTACTAAAACTCCTGCCGGCATGCTCAGCAACACGAATACTGAAGGCTCGAGTAGTTGAGCCCACGTACTGAGACGGTGCGCAACTGTATTCATAAATGTCTGACGAGAGCATGTCTTTAGGAGTTCTATCTTTATTATTGAAAGTGGATCCTATTCAATACATGTCAACCAATACCATTTTGAAATCAATTTGTCGAAAACAACTTGACAGAAGTAAGACCAGTTTCTATTTAAGGTTCTCTTATTGCTGCTCAAAACGGGAACGAGAAAAAGAATTTTTTTTACTAGCTGTAAGTGATGGTACATCAAGATGAAACTTTTTGTTCAAAAAATTCATGATATATGAATCTACTCGTCTGGACGGAAAACCGTTAAGGCTTGAAAAACTTTTAAACATTAGAATTCCTTATGGATTGTGTGAAATGTGGAGCATAGACAATATGCCCTTGATAATTTGCTAACGTGGCACCTGAAATTCGTTTCCAACGACATGCAATCAGCATTCCAGTTGCAACTAGTGCATTATTTATACTATATTTATTATAAATGCTTTTCCCTCAGTTTGCTTTTTCTTTTCGCTCCTCGTGTTTGATATATTTTGATTTAGATCTGACGAGTTTATTCTTCTTGTATCAGAGTTGATAATGATTTCACTAAACACATGTTTCTTTACACTTTTATTCATGGTTCGGTTCTGCAGAATGTCAAACATTTGTATGTATCCAAAAGTTTGATTTTATGAATTTTACATCAAATACAAAATAAGGAAAAATATTCACCCGGCACATGCTGAAACTGAAAGTAAATGAAGGGAAACTCTCCACAAATTCCACCTAAACCCTTTGTAAGATAGGTCACAGCCCCGAAAAAGGCAATAATAATACTGTAATAGAATACTAACCGTAGATCAGCAACAACTTCAAAATTACTATATAGATTGAAAAGCTGCAGGGACATCCTCTGGCACCAATTTTTATGCCGACAGGAAGGTCAGAAATTGATATTTTCTACGAGCAGCCTCATGGAAGGTTTTTCAACGTAGAAATGTGATATGTTGCCATTCTCAAACTTAGCTTAGTCCTTTATTTTGTATCTCTTGAAAAAATTGCACAATTCTGCGTTCAGCAATTATTTTCCTATTGATTTAACCAACACTTTTAAAAATACCATTAGGGTAGCAGAGAAGACTGAAACAGAAGCAAAATGCATCCACCTTGAATCAAAACTAACCAATAATGTACAAATGCTGACCGATAGCCTTAAAATGGAACAAAAGCACGCTGGAACGAATGAGCAGTAATTTCATAATCGAACGTGCCGCTACACCTCAAGGATACAAATAATTCATCTTCTGCTTGTACTCTAACTGTCAGTCATTCTTCAAAAAAATGCCAACTCATGCTTACACCCCCACTATTAAGAAATCTAAAAGCTATGCCCAAAGCCAATATATCAGAACATCTATGAAGTGAACAATCGAATTGAAGATATACTAGACCTATCCTAATTTTTTAAGTGCTTCAATCTGTCAGGACTAATATGGGCTTCAATGGTACTCTTCTTGATAAATAATATTTTATAAAAAGGTACTAAACCCTTTCTTTGTTCTCTATGTTATTTTGCATTTCATTATGGAACGAACTAGACATGGTTCTGACAACAAGAGCTCTATGATGAAAACTAAGACAGTCTCCACAAGAGGGGTCACAAAATCTGCAGTACATTTCCTTCCTTTATTCAGAAAACCTCGGCTGCACCAGAACTGTGTAGACTTCTTGTACGCAGTCCTCAATGTTGTATGAGATATACGTGAACTGAAATTACCGCTATCCGTTTGCGAGCATCTACTCTCAAATTTGTAACTAAATGTCAAGATAGCTTATTGAGATTTTCGTTTTATCATTTCCATAGTTGTTGTCCCTGATCATATTTTCACGTTGCCGTTGAAAATTAATCAGTTTTCGTAATGACACATATGCGACCGAATAAATCATGTCAAAATATCCAGTGTCGTAGATATCCAAATATTTTCATCATTTGCTCACTGAGCACTCTTTATCAGATAGTGCGTCTTAATTTGTTAAGTACTGTAAATTCAACCATACTTTAGATCAATTGTAAAACCACGCCATTAACAATTAATGAAAATAAAACACGTACTATCTGGGCAGTTAAATTAGCTCGGTTCATGGAACAGATCTTTGTCGTGGTTCCATTCTTTTACCACTGATGTCACATCATTTCGTCGTTGCGGAGGCATATTTCAGATGTAATTTATTCGTTTCCTATTGTCGTTATGTTTGATCACATCACTTTAATATATTTTGATAAATAAGACGTGACATTAATGCCCTCGCCTTGATTCAAATTAATCAATAGTCTATAACTGCTGCCACCACCCAAATGTATGGGACTTTATTTTAATATGAAATCAATTGATCAGGATGATTTAGGTAACGTATTTCATGCCTCGAATGCCTTGTCTCTCATTCCCTCAACGCAGGAGAATGATACACAATCGTAAACTACATGGTAAATTTACTTCCTAAGAATCAGTTAGGTGCGCAACACAAATATCAGCTAAAGAATTCACTACATAAACTTCACTTGCTTTATCAGAACATAATGATAATCTGCGTTACGGACTAAGATATTAATAAGGAAAGGTTTCACAAATGATCGCGATAAGGAAAGAACACTCATCTTAGAGAAAGGTGGAGATGTGCCTTGACTGGCAGTCACAGTGCCGGGCTTGGGTGTTAGCGTAACCCCGAAGAAGATAGCATCTTGGTGTCTCGCAATGTAGTAGCGTCACAGTAACGGTTTGTTAGTCGTTCACTCATGAAACAGTTCAGGATGAATAGCCCCCACAGGTCACTTTATAGATCAGGCGCTCACTGGCTTCGTCGTATTCAATTATTATGTGAGTTTGTGGCACTGGCGCCCACACCCGTAGGTGCGGCCGAAGATTTTAACGACACGACGCAGATGTTGCTCTTGTCGTGGGTGGTGCCTCACTGACTCACCGCTCTACGCGAGCGATCGCATGAAGTCTACAACCGCACCCAAACGCCCGATTGTACGTCGATCGATCGAATAACAAAGTCGTTCAAACATATATGGAAATATGCCTAACTGAATCAATAACATCCCTATTAATTCCTATTATGAAATACGCTATACACAACAAGAAATATATTCCTAGGAAATAGAAGAAATACTAATTGGAGTTACATGGAATAGCGGAAGATGGCAATTCCTCTCGGTTGTCGGGAGACCTCGACGTAACGCGTTCGAAACGATGAGATTGGTCTCGAACTCCCTTGATATTTGACGCGTTGTTCCGTTGGCAATTCACGACAAAGATGGAATATCTTCTCAAGTATGATGGTTGACGTATTTCTCTTTACAGCACAAAAAAGATCTTCTTGGACGCGCAGATTGAAGAATCATTACAAAATCTCCGGGTGCCGATTGGACGAGTTTCGAACTCCCGTTCGAAATAAATTCTTTTTTTTTCATCCTCTCCAGGGGCTATCGCGTGCGTGCCACTGGAGTCGAGACTCGGGCGTGACTTGCCAGTTGAGGACTTGACGAAACGATGCGAGGTTTGTCTTTCTGACAGACACTGATACGA
Source organism: Morinoia aosen (assembly GCA_030386875.1). Classification (NCBI taxonomy): domain Eukaryota; kingdom Metazoa; phylum Arthropoda; class Malacostraca; order Amphipoda; family Talitridae; genus Morinoia; species Morinoia aosen. Next base: position 42,395,409 of record CM059571.1, read on the forward strand.
TAGTTCCATACGAAGCACATGATGCAGTTATTCCATCGGCGGAATCTATCCCCCTACATCAGATGCGAAGCTATCCCCCGTCGTGAGGTTACCCTAGGAATAACCATGAGAGGTGAAAACCCCTCAGAGAGTAAAAAAACTCTCTCAATGAGATGTCAAGTCCTTTCACTGCAGCAGATGAGTATAAACTCCGCGATGCTTTTTTGTTGAAGAGGTTTATTGGAATCCTTTACAATAAAGGTCCAGTCATCCATTGACGTTTAAAGACTTGCAGACCCTCTTCCATGCGTCGTTGTGCTGTTGCCTTGTCGAATAATCCACTGTCGTCGATATCCATCTCTTGCCGATCCAGTTCATCGTAGTTTCTGCTTCGTAGTTTTCTATTTCATCCTGGAGTGCGCCACATTTTCTTCGTGCTGGGACCGTTCCGGGTAGACTGAAGAATTTTCTTTCAATCTCGGTCCTGCGTTTTGTAAGCTCCAGCGCGCGTAGGTACGTTAGCTGGCTCGTGAGTTCGTGCGCACCGCCAGCGTCGGTGAGGCTGTGAACGTGGAGGGGAGGTGTAGGGGAAAGCGTAGCAGAGCTCTGTAGCAGCCTGAGATGGTTAGCGTCTGAGTGTGTGTTCTCGTGTTCGTAGATGGGTACGTGAGCGGATTCGCGTGTTCGTGCGTTCGAGTAGGCGCGTTCACGTCGTTGACTTTACGTCGTCGTGGGATATCCAGGGTGTGGTCGTCCGACGTTCCTGACGTCGTCGGCGCCATGACGAGTGTGGAGCTCGCCTCGCTCGATGTCGTGTCGCCGTTGCAGCGACCACAGCAGCATTTGTCTGCAAGACCCAAATTCATAAGGATCTATTTTTGATTTCTTAATCGTTTCCCGGTGCATTTCTCTGAGCGTCTTTAGCCATCATGATCACAACTCAATCCCATCAATATCTCAGTCGTATGCAGTGCATGAACGCAATTTAACTATTAATTGATACATGATTTGAATACAAATTAAATGTTTATGAATTAATTTTTACATTGAACATTTTAAAGACAATTTGACACAAAAAAAACTCAGGAAATCGCACGGGATAATCATTAAAATTACCTTAAAATTAACATCCTATTTGAAATGTAAATTTTCGAAGAAATTAATTTCTTAATTTAAACAAAATTCGTAGAGTTGATTCGTGAGAGTTTGATTTTTATCAATCAATTACAGTTTACAAAACTCGATTTCTAATGAAATTTTAACGGTTCTTAAAGTTCGTCTACTAAATAACGTAATAAATCTTGAAGATTTACGTTGTGGTAAACATAAAAGTTGTGTCTAAATGTTGAAGCAAAATTTTCTTAAAGCTAAAACATATCTCGAATTAAAATGCGGGTTAGCAAAATTTTCCTAACATTTGAAAATATAGTTGAAATTACACAGTCATGAAAATTTCTAATATATCCTACGCAAATTAAATTTTCGTTGGGCATGAATCGTAACTAATTTCTTACATAAAATCAATCTTAACCTACAGAAATTTCCTTTGTTTAAATCTATTCGCTTGTGAGAGTGAAACGTGTGCGCCATTCTTGTGCGGTACGCCGCCTGTGGCATGGGCGACGCCATCTTACTTAAGCCAATTGGCGGCCCGTGGATTTCAAAATTTCACATGGCTGTGCTGTTCAAATTGACGTTGCACGTTGCAGAATCATTGCATGATATTTATAGTTTGTGAGAAGACTGCGTTTTGGAAATTTGAGACTGTTCTTCTTTTAGACATGATTAGCTTGATAAAGCACGAGCGGGTTTTTATGATGTTAAGTATAATTAAATTCATTTTTAAACGGAGGCGGTGAAGTTCGAAGAATTGAATTTTACGAGTGCATAAAATCAAGATCCCACCGCTGCCACCATTTTGTCGTGGTTCCATTCTTTTACCACTGATGTCACATCATTTCGTCGTTGCGGAGGCATATTTCAGATGTAATTTATTCGTTTCCTATTGTCGTGATGTTTGATCACATCACTTTAATATATTTTGATAAATAAGACGTGACATTAATGCCCTCGCCTTGATTCAAATTAATCAATAGTCTATAACTGCTGCCACCACCCAAATGTATGGGACTTTATTTTAATATGAAATCAATTGATCAGAATGATTTAGGTAACGTATTTCATGCCTCGAATGCCTTGTCTCTCATTCCCTCAACGCAGGAGAATGATACACAATCGTAAACTACATGGTAAATTTACTTCCTAAGAATCAGTTAGGTGCGCAACACAAATATCAGCTAAAGAATTCACTACATAAACTTCACTTGCTTTAACAGAACATAATGATAATCTGCGTTACGGACTAAGATATTAATAAGGAAAGGTTTCACAAATGATCGCGATAAGGAAAGAACACTCATCTTAGAGAAAGGTGGAGATGTGCCTTGACTGGCAGTCACGGTGCCGGGCTTGGGTGTTAGCGTAACCCCGAAGAAGATAGCATCTTGGTGTCTCGCAATGTAGTAGCGTCACAGTAACGGTTTGTTAGTCGTTCACTCATGAAACAGTTCAGGATGAATAGCCCCCACAGGTCACTTTATAGATCAGGCGCTCACTGGCTTCGTCGTATTTAATTATTATGTGAGTTTGTGGCACTGGCGCCCACACCCGAAGGTGCGGCCGAAGATTTTAACGACACGACGCAGATGTTGCTCTTGTCGTGGGTGGTGCCTCACTGACTCACCGCTCTACGCGAGCGATCGCATGAAGTCTACAACCGCACCCAAACGCCCGATTGTACGTCGATCGATCGAATAACAAAGTCGTTCAAACATATATGGAAATATGCCTAACTGAATCAATAACATCCCTATTAATTCCTATTATGAAATACGCTATACACAACAAGAAATATATTCCTAGGAAATAGAAGAAATACTAATTGGAGTTACATGGAATAGCGGAAGATGGCAATTCCTCTCGGTTGTCGGGAGACCTCGACGTAACGCGTTCGAAACGATGAGATTGGTCTCGAACTCCCTTGATATTTGACGCGTTGTTCCGTTGGCAATTCGCGACAAAGATGGAATATCTTCTCAAGTATGATGGTTGACGTATTTCTCTTTACAGCACAAAAAAGATCTTCTTGGACGCGCAGATTGAAGAATCATTACATCTTGAGTGTATAACGAAAATCTGATGTATGTTCATGCAAGAGTTATATAATAAACCTCTTGAGTGGAAGTTGTTTCCAGCATCGTAAATTAATTTTGGTAATTTTGGTAAATATTATTGTTTATCCTCGCAAATTCTTATAACGCTTCGATTAAAATAGATGCTCGTGATGACAACATAAACACCCAAAAGGACGATAATGCCTAAATGAAATTTAATTTTTGGCTTAAAAGGTAGAAACAAACATGGACCACATAGAAGCAATCATGAATAAACTTGCAGCTGTTTAGTTTTGAACAGGGCGAATGGCTTTGTCTTCAGTTGCTTCTGCTTAAATATACTGGAGTGGAAACATTTCTACTAATGTACATCGTTGAAGATGAAGGAGAAGGGGGAAATTAAGTTAACATCAGTACATCGTTGAAGATGAAGGAGAAGGGGGAAATTAAGTTAACATCGGTACATCGTTGAAGATGAAGTAGAAGGGGGAAATTAAGTTAACATCGGTACATCGTTGAAGATGAAGTAGAAGGGGGAAATTAAGTTAACATCAGTACATCGTTGAAGATGAAGGAGAAGGGGGAAATTAAGTTAACATCAGTACATCGTTGAAGATGAAGGAGAAGGGGGAAATTAAGTTAACATCAGTACATCGTTGAAGATGAAGGAGAAGGGGGAAATTAAGTTAACATCAGTACATCGTTAAAGATGAAGTAGAAGGGGGAAATTAAGTTAACATCAGTACATCGTTGAAGATGAAGGAGAAGGGGGAAATTAAGTTAACATCAGTACATCGTTGAAGATGAAGGAGAAGGGGGAAATTAAGTTAACATCAGTACATCGTTGAAGATGAAGGAGAAGGAGGAAATTAAGTTAACATCAGTACATCGTTGAAGATGAAGGAGAAGGGGGAAATTAAGTTAACATCAGTACATCGTTGAAGATGAAGGAGAAGGGGGAAATTAAGTTAACATCAGTACATCGTTGAAGATGAAGGAGAAGGAGGAAATTAAGTTAACATCAGTACATCGTTGAAGATGAAGGAGAAGGGGGAAATTAAGTTAGCATCAGTACATCGTTGAAGATGAAGTAGAAGGAGGAAATTAAGTTAACATCAGTACATCGTTGAAGATGAAGGAGAAGGGGGAAATTAAGTTAACATCAGTACATCGTTGAAGATGAAGGAGAAGGGGGAAATTAAGTTAACATCAGTACATCGTTGAAGATGAAGTAGAAGGGGGAAATTAAGTTAACATCAGTACATCGTTGAAGATGAAGGAGAAGGGGGAAATTAAGTTAGCATCAGTATATCGTTGAAGATGAAGTAGAAGGAGGAAATTAAGTTAACATCAGTACATCGTTGAAGATGAAGGAGAAGGGGGAAATTAAGTTAACATCAGTACATCGTTGAAGATGAAGGAGAAGGGGGAAATTAAGTTAACATCAGTACATCGTTGAAGATGAAGGAGAAGGAGGAAATTAAGTTAACATCAGTACATCGTTGAAGATGAAGGAGAAGGGGGAAATTAAGTTAGCATCAGTACATCGTTGAAGATGAAGTAGAAGGAGGAAATTAAGTTAACATCAGTACATCGTTGAAGATGAAGGAGAAGGGGGAAATTAAGTTAACATCAGTACATCGTTGAAGATGAAGGAGAAGGGGGAAATTAAGTTAACATCAGTACATCGTTGAAGATGAAGTAGAAGGGGGAAATTAAGTTAACATCAGTACATCGTTGAAGATGAAGGAGAAGGGGGAAATTAAGTTAACATCAGTACATCGTTGAAGATGAAGTAGAAGGGGGAAATTAAGTTAACATCAGTACATCGTTGAAGATGAAGGAGAAGGGGGAAATTAAGTTAACATCAGTACATCGTTGAAGATGAAGTAGAAGGGGGAAATTAAGTTAACATCAGTACATCGTTGAAGATGAAGGAGAAGGGGGAAATTAAGTTAACATCAGTACATCGTTGAAGATGAAGGAGAAGGGGGAAATTAAGTTAACATCAGTACATCGTTGAAGATGAAGGAGAAGGAGGAAATTAAGTTAACATCAGTACATCGTTGAAGATGAAGGAGAAGGGGGAAATTAAGTTAGCATCAGTACATCGTTGAAGATGAAGTAGAAGGAGGAAATTAAGTTAACATCAGTACATCGTTGAAGATGAAGGAGAAGGGGGAAATTAAGTTAACATCAGTACATCGTTGAAGATGAAGGAGAAGGAGGAAATTAAGTTAACATCAGTACATCGTTGAAGATGAAGGAGAAGGGGGAAATTAAGTTAGCATCAGTACATCGTTGAAGATGAAGTAGAAGGAGGAAATTAAGTTAACATCAGTACATCGTTGAAGATGAAGGAGAAGGGGGAAATTAAGTTAACATCAGTACATCGTTGAAGATGAAGGAGAAGGGGGAAATTAAGTTATCATCGGTCTGTCGTTGATTCCACTTTAAACTAGGTTGGGCAGGCTTCAAACAATCCAAAGTGATATCCGGTGATACTTTCTTGTCAAATAAGTGTACGCGAGCTTCAGTTTCTTTCAATTATTCTTGACACTACGGAAAATAGAAGTGTGTCGCGCTAGTTTTTGGCCCGATATGAGTTTGCATCTATATACTAAGCAGTTCAAACGAGAAATATTCTACTCACTCTGCTGTAGTGATATCAGATGGAATTAGCGCCCCTCATTTACCATTGGAGCGACCGTCAGAATTTGTTTACAAAAATTTTCTATATACTCATTTTGCAGAAAAAGTATCACAGCCCATCTTTCAAGATTTTTCTGAACCTGGTCAACCCCATTCTTTGAGAAACTTTCGATGAATTAGAGCTAACTTAATGTCGTCCCTTCTGTTATACACAAATGGCACGTAATCTTCTATCACGAATGTGACGTCAAGATATTTGTAAGCTACCTAAGAGATATAGAACACACTGGTTCGGGTTAGCACTCGGGAGCACAATGGTTGTGCCTTCTTTATGTTTAGATAGACCAATGGGGGTTATAAAATCAGGGAGAAAATGTTGTGAACGTAGACGAACGCCTTATATCCAGCAGAATTCATCTGAGACGAATATTTCTCAATTTTGTGTAATGCCACCAGTGATAAAAGTAGCTTGGCTACTCGCGTTGGTAAGCAATTTAGGTAACTATGAATAACAGATTTTTGGTTCGCTTCACATCGAAGGCGTGTGCACACTGCACGGTGGGCGTCTTCACCGCAGTTGAGCGGACACTGCAGCAGCGCACGAGGCAGCTCGTTCAGACGTTCGTAGTTGGCCGCAATATCGCTGAGTTTGAGACCCTCGTTGAGGAGAATGTTAGCGGTGTGAGTTAGCGTTATGGCGGCTCATACTGCATCCTTTAGTGTTCGCCTGAGAACATTAACCTGGACTATGGGCCATTCAGGCGAACCACTTAACAATTTTCTAGCAAGCAAACAGACGCACCGAGCCTCAACCAGCTCTGAAAAAGAGCTAAAGAAGTGTAAATGAAGGCGGGCAAATGGCCGGAGAAACCGCTCAAACTCGTCAGCTTCAAAATGCAGTATAGGTTCTTGCTAATTTATCGCTCTCAGAAAACCATTTTATCAGAGATTGATTTGAAAATTTATTCACATTCGTAAAGGGGATATACAGATAGTCTACATCAATAACATAATTCCTTGAACTTCGGGTTTTCCTGAATCCCTCCCGGTGCGTTTCAAATCCCCTCATGAAATTCCCACCTATCTGCATGCGATGAGGCTCACGAAAACACGACTCTTTGCGCTTTTCTTAGCACATTTTCAGTGGCGGTAAAATTTTTGTACAGAAGGGAACTTTCTTAGTAAAATTTTCACCATGCATGAACAATGCGACCACGTCATTCAACGCTATCTCCTTAAACAAGAGGCTTCACGATCCTGTCAATAGCGTACACAACTTTATAACTCACATTCACAGGTATGATACAGTGCTCTTCATAAAGCGAAGTGATTTGTAACGAGGTTCGAAAAATTGGCTCGGTTTAAAATAGCTGAGAAGTTAATCCGCATTCCTCCGTAGTGCATCATTCAAGCGGAAGAATGTCGCTGCTCGAACGTTGTCGCGGTGTGGTTCCGTAGGCAAGCTTGGCTCCATGGCGCTTTATCGCAGTCGTTGATCAGATATCATAGAACATGTGTCCCATTAAGGAGCTCTTGAATATTCAGAAGCTGTTTTAAATAGGTTTTGTGGGCGCAAGGGCAACATAATTCAATCATTTTATTGCCTATAATTAGTTGCGTAGCGGCCAAGAAAGAACGAACGTGGTATGTCGCTCTCGCTACTGACCAATTGAGTTTCTCTGAATGCTGTCTTAAGTTACCTGAGCAATCCTAGCCATCTTAACTGGTCTCGTAAAAGAAATATATTAGTGCTTTGTCACAACTTCAGCTATCTCAGCTCACAAGATGTCTTCAGATCAAAATCTGAAGGCAGAAACATTGCCTTGAAATTTCATGATGTTAGCGAGCTACGTTTTTGCTTGCGTGGGGGTATTGTGGGTTAACATTTGACAGTTTCGTTTCGATATCCATCAACGCTTACAAGAAGTACGTAAATCAATTACAAATGAAACAAGACTACTGTCGACTATAACTACGATGAGATGATTACGACAGTCTAATCATCAAAAAAGGAGATCGTGTTTCGTTTAACGAGACGTGCCTCGACACCGACACTTCTCTGGCCAATTAGCGAAGAGCCACTTGACCAGTCACCAAGTTAACCCTCAACTGCACCCACGTGACATACATGACACTCTTTATATGAAAGTGCTTTTTTATTTTGTTTCTCGTCGAATTTGTGCCGCGACTCGTTTTGGGGTTCGCTACCAAGTGGCAATTTGCTCCCCATTCTGATGTCCGTGACAACTTAATGCCAGTGCCAGTCTAATGGCGGTGGTTGTAATGATGGTAATGATATGAGTAAAAAATTCTGACGGTCATCGGTTGATGATATAATTCGACTCGAAAGTCCGAATCGCAAGCCATTTCAATTAACAGGAAAATTTTTTGTGTATTCTGTTCCCTGATTAAAATAGTCAAAAAGTGCCTTGGCTTGTTTAAACAGAATTATTGATCTAAAGCTTTTTCGTCGGGTACAGTAACGCACACTCTAACGGGTTCTCATTTCACGCTCTTGGTGAGTTTAGTAGCAAGGGTCGTGAAATATTTTAACGCACCTTCGTAACGATTGTTGAGCTGTAAGTTCCTTAACAAAGGCTTTGAAGTGGCGTGTTTACAGAGCTGAACTTATCTTTTAAATGTTGCTAATGTGAAACAATTAGATTCTTAATGGCAAAATTTTAATTTATTAGCGTGAAATTACTTTTCTTACTCGATTTTAATTTATTTTGACAATCTTTAAATTTTCAAAAATATAAATTATTTAAATAATTTTTAAGAACGTTCAGGCTGTATTATATTTGAAGCCCTTATCTTCAGCCTAGTATTAAATTGCGGCAGATGATTGAAGAAATTTGAGGAAATCTTTCATTTTTGTGAACGGTGTAAAACAGACAAATATGCAATATTCGCTGGCTTAATTTCACCTCATAAGTAAACAAAATAACAAATCCGTAAGTATGGTCTCAAAATTTAGATTCCAGCGATACTTCTCACACGTTATTCAACCTCCAACCTTTTTCTGAATCTGGCCTCGAGTTGAGCAGCTCGAGCAGAGTTGCTCGCACATCGGTAAGATCGAAAGACAGCGCGCATATTTACTGAGGTGTCAGCCAGCATTAGCTTCTAATTGATACCTTGACTCTCACAATGCAAATCTGTTTGGACTGCCAGTCATTCGGAACCCTCGGGAATGTGCACACTGTCCAGCTTCCCACCATTTTCTTTTTTTTTAATTCTTGACAGTCTTCGCTAATTTTTCTTCGTAAGTCGTTTGCGCGATCCGTTTTTGAAGGACTAGTTAACATCACTCCATAATGGCAGAACTCTTTAGAGTTGAATAAAAGTGGTCTGAGCAGCGTTCACTGCTAAAAGAAAAAATGGATTTGCTGAGTAATTTAATGTGGACGATGTATACGAATAGATGAAGTGCCACGCAGTGTCTTCGCAACAGCTGTTCAAATAATCACATGTACTGTATTTCAAATACGTCGATGATTTTTTCGAAACCTAGCTCATAGTTACCACAACACGTACAGGGAAGTGACGTTAGTGAAAGCAACACCGAACATGAGCCGTGGGATAGCTGTAACATTTACTCGTACGTCACTACTTGGCGGAAACTAAAGAAGAATAAATTGGTCCAAGTTGGGTAAAAGTACCTCGTCAACTCTTGAAACTAGTTAAGGAAACTTTTTTGAAAGAAATAAAATGCAATTAAGGAATGTTTCAAATAAAATGACCGTGTTTTCTCTCTCATGGCAGGGGCAAAGCAGCCGAAGAGAGTGGAGGCTTCGCACACCAATTCTGTGTTTTCAAGTCCGCTATATAAATAAAGATTTAAAATGCTATCGAGAAGACTTGAGTGACGAAGAATAGAGTCTTGCTCTATGTCGGTTGAGTAAACATGTTTTATAGCCATACATAACTCTGAAAGCTTAGAGCGTATCATGTGTTCTGAGTCAACACATTCAAAGCCAGCGATTTGTCTTCCATCTTCGCGCTTGGGGGATTGCCAAACACGACAAGTCCCAAGATGTTTGTTTAGTGTTGTGCACTCCTGTTTGCCTACTTTGTTACAGACTCGCCACCACCTGCACTCCCTCAAAAAATTCGCCGGGAGCTTTTATTTTCATGTTTTTTTCTTCTTATTCAAGAAAGGGATGCCGAAAGGAAAAGAGCGATCACTCGTGCTTTTGAACTTATTTTACGCCTATGACAGCTGCTAATATTGTTGCTGACTTCTTTTCACGGTCTTCATCGTAAGGGAAATATTTATTTCCCAACTCCATCAGCAAGGGCATTTTGTTTTCTGCATAGTCTGCAGTGTTCATGCATATCAGTAGCTTACCTTGCATTTATAACGTGAAAATTAATCCGTTGACTAAATGAGAAGTGAGGAATTTATTTTAGAGCGAGTTTGTAATTCATAAGATGCATGTATAAAATTTAACAAATATAAGATTTTTTATACAAAATTTATTCAAATGAGGTTAGTTCTGGCTAGCTCTGACGCGGGAATAATTTTATTCATTCCTCTGCAAAGCCAAATAAAACTGTTGGACGCTTTTATAGAACCATCCGACAACAACACTGACATTATCCACAGTTGCAACTACCTCAGATAAGCACTCTCACACTTCCGGCAATGCCGTTTAGGTAGTCGACCTGCGTATGTTCTCGGATATTTATCTAATTCCTCTGAACGGATTATCACACAACTTGTCAGGAAAATTGGCAGCTGAAAATTAGCGTGAACTTGCTGCTGAAATAATTTCTACTCGTGCAAAGTCTCACCATATATTTACAAGGTTTAATTATTGATAACACGCGTCATTAAAGACTGATTTTGGATTTGCGCTTGGAAATTATTGCACGTGAAGACAGGACAAACACTGTGAAATATGATGGTAAATATCGTAATCATTACAGCAAAAAATGTACTGCAATATTGAGGTTAAACTTAGCGAAAAAAAGTATCGCACACTTTGGTGCTTGACTACTTCTTTCCATTGTAAAAGGTTTTGAGCCAAATTCAAGTACAGAAATTGTCACTGAATCTTTAAATTACTTTCGTTTCGAGATCACTTGTTCCAATGGAGACGATGAGAGTACCTTAGCACAGTTGATTAACCAAGGAGTTACGGCTATGTATGAAGAAAAACTTATTAAACGCTATGGAGCTAAAGTGATGTTGCACAGCATGGCGTCCCAAATTTGAGTACAGGGTTGGGACTGATCGCTGCAATGACGTGAGTTCCCACACCAACATATAGCTGAAGCATATCGTTCGGCTGTTGGAGTAAAATAGTCTCGTACTTATAGATATCGTAAGGTATGAAAGAGGGTGCTGGGCAGAATGTGTTTCATCTAAAGTTGATTCTTTCAATTTTTGCTCATTGAATTATTACTCAATTCATGCTTATTTCCTCTGTATCATGCGAATTCAATACAGTGACATCACTCAGGAGAAATCGTACTTGATAGGTGAAACTCCTGCACATGAACTATTAAACTGATTCCTTTGAGTAATGGTCCTTCCAGGGTGAGTAATTTGGATATCAGTTTACTACTTTTAGCATTTTAGCTTCCGATTATTTAAATAATTCTTATACATCACTGATAGAAAGTCTTTTAGATTTAAATTACGTTTTAAATTATACATTAAACTTCAAAATTCAAGATACTCGAACACATTTTGTGGAACTATGCAGACACGGCAACCGCTTTCAAGAAATTTAAACCTACATTTACTTTCAATATCTATGAAGAAAACAGAAAATATTATATTGTTCATCATTGACATTTGTTGCACTTCTTCTTGAATATTCATTTGAAAAGAAGACTGAAGTCAGTTGATTATTTTCGACTATCAACAGTTAAGAGTTCAGAGATGCAGTGGTAAACTTCGAGTGCGATTTATGTCCGCTAAATATAAAATATTCGCTTATCATTATAGACACAACGAAGAGCTTAAAATTGCAAAGACGTATTAGCAGCCTCACACTGAAGATTTGCACTCAGACGGCCGAGCATGAACGGCGAGATTAATGCTCACGTCTGATGTTTGGACTGAGAAGCCTGTTTTATGACAGGTGGACCGATCGGAACAAATTGTTCGGGATAGTCATAATTCAGGCATCATTTTTCAGGCCCGTTTCAAACGGCCGTGGACTCAGAGATTATGTCGCGAGTAACACGAAAGTAAGGATGAGCGCCTATAAAAAGGGCTTATCTTCGAAGCATTGGTTGTCGCTGCCTGTTAGCGTTCGCATGAGCTCCAAGTCTCTGATCAATATCATGACTTGTGGCAGGCTAATCGACACCATCCTCTCGTTAGCTGCCGCCCAAATCACAGCCTGGCAAACTCATTTTCACACCTAGTTCTCCGGCCGACGCTACATTATGGACATCCCAAACGCCTGAATTACAGCTTGTGCGTGGTCTGCGACCAGAAAGGCTCCTCTCATAAGCCAAATTCACGACTTTGGCCTCTAAGACATCAATTCAAAGGGCGTTCCAAAATGAAAGAGGGGGCAGCTATGGTCTGTCCTCCAAAGCCTAGCTGCTCGTATTTCTCCTATGTTACCATTATTGATGGAACTTTCGGAGCATCGTTCATTTAAATTTTACGGCAATGTAACCTTTACAACCGTGGTGAATGGTGTTCATTTTTCTCTTGCTGGATAGCCATTTCTCATTCTACAAATCATGCTGGGCTGTAGCTTTAACATCAAATTTATAAGCAGGAAAATGGTGTTTATATTATCTTGTGCAACACCTTGGTTAGCAGTGGGCATCGGGAGATCTATGCCTGGCAACAGCCCCTTCAGTGAAGAAATTCGGTCGTTTTGCATGAAACTCACAGGATCTTTGTGTAAGAATAGAATGTAAAAATTAAAAATATAAATCTGATCAGCTCTTTCCGCGGCGAGACAACTTCCAAAAGTATCGCGCCACATGAACAGCTGTCTATTCAACAATAATGGACCCGTCTCGTCATCAGATACTTGCGAACATCTGTCCTGCAACGAGATGATCGTCATGATTTATTGGGAGTCCAATGTATTCATCTCGTAAGTAGCGTTACGCCTCTCATTGTTGCATTAACAAGACTTCAACAAAACTTTTCGCACGTCCTCTTCTCAGCAAACATGTCTTGCATAGTTCTATCAGCCGTACATAAAGTGTGATATGAGAGTGAAATTTGCGAAGCCTTCTCTACCTAATCATACAAATCGTGGTTTGTAGATAACTAGAAAATTTCACACTGGTTGAAGAAATATGGACGTGGACGTAGCATATCTTCTCCAGTAACGATCGAACAAGAGGCGTGAACATGGCAAGCGCCCACTGTTGATAACTGTCATCTGCAACCGTAAAACTTCTCCCACTCGCAATTTAGGCATCGTTCTTCTCTAGTCTGGCTCTAAATCAAGGCTAAAATCTAGGCGAGCTTCAGAGGTGCTCTTTAGGAGAGTTTGGCTAGTATCAGAGAGTCATCCTTGCGTTTACTACGCAAGATTTAGTTCATATTTGAACGTTTTTATGCGTTATCGACGATGAATTACAAGTTAGCTCAGTGGTTATGACGCAGATTTCACTCTTGAGGTGTGCTTCATTTGATGTTTTTCGAGTTGAGCTTTGCCACGTCAAGCTCTCTTCATCCATGGCTTTGTGATAAGCAAAGTAGTTATTGCTGGTCGTAGGTGCCTCTTACTGCTGATCTGAGCGGAGATACTGCCGGGCTCACCACACTTATTTCAATAACTACATTTTTAAGGAGCCTGGAAATCGCACCTGCCATCAGTGGTTGAGTAAAATTGAGCAGCCTGTTGAGCCCAAGGGCTTAATGATCTGTCAGCATCCGAGCAGCGAGGTGCGAGTTTTCTTATCACATTTTACAACCACGTATGACAGAAATTTATGGCCACCGCAGATTTAAGCGAGCCAAAGTTAAAGTGTTTCTACCCTACTCATTACAATTCAGCATTCATCTCAGTTATCAGAGTCATAAAATACAGTTACAGCTTTATTTATGGCATTTGGCAGGCCGTCTTTGAATAAGAAAAATCGAGTCACTTCATAACCTACCTCTTCTCACTGGCGCTTGAATAGCCATACTCTAAGGGTTTACTTACTTTCAGTAGAATAAAACTAAAAGTAAGAGTTTAAACAATTTCATTATCTGCTGAGATATTAGTCAGCTTGTGTAATATAGGAGCACATTATTGAAGTGTACCGCAGTTTAGAAAAACGTGGGTTTTTTTTGAGGACCGCTTGATGACTGTAAGCTGCGACAGAAGTCGTTAGATCTCTAATGAATAGCAGATCTTGCCATCTCAAGGGAAATTGTAAAAGTTATTACGCTCGCAAATATTTGTCAATAATTATTCTTCTAAAAATGAAGCTTGACTAGATGATAATTGACTGGAAAGAAGTAAATCGATGCCTATAGAGGAACTATAACACTTAATTAAAAAAAAACATTTAGCTTTCGAGTTTTTTCGAAATTTTTTCGTGTTTTCCCGCAAAAACGTAGGTTAAGAAAGGAGTTTACTGGGAGAAAATAGCCAAAGAGGACGTTTTATATACAAACATACATTTGAAATGAAGAGAAATGTAGCAGAAGAGGTAAATAGTAAATACATCATAGCAATATAAGTATTCAAGGTATGATTGATGAATTAAAAATAGAACTGTACATCAAAGACATTGAGTGATAGAAAATTTTCTATCAGTATTAAAATCATTTATATTGAACCAAAAACATACCTAAACGAAACCAAAGGCAGATTGCTAACTAAAATTAAAATCTTGTCGACGAGAGGGAGAAAGAGAAAGTGAGTGAGAGGGAGAGAAAGAGAGAGCGAGAGGAAAAAATAAAAATATGTTATCTCAAATTCTACTGTTATGCTGATCGCATGTATTCGATTGATACTTTTCTTTCAAATGTATACAGCGCAAGAGAACCTGATCAAATTTCATGTGTTATATATTGCATGCAACCATATTTTGGTAATCGGTTGGTAAAATTGAAAAATGAGTTACCTAATATCCCTGGCAAATAATTTCCTGCGACTCGATTTCGCATTATTCTCTTGAACAAGTTTACAATCGGATATTTCTTTCGCTTTTAAGATGACCCACCCAAAGGCTTGCGATCGTTATTCATTTATAAATTCAGTTGTGCGCATTACAGTACGTGGGATCAACCCACCGAACACCATGTTTGAGAGCCGTTGAGCATGCCGGTAGAAGTCATCGTAGCAGCAACTTCGTATTCCAACATAGGGCAGCACTGTATAGGTCCGTGGGAAAAAATAATCATTAACCACCAATTTACAATATTACACCATACTTCGAATTCTTCCGAGTAAAAGGTCTTCAGGGAATTGTGTTGCTGATAAAACATGTTTTTGATATTTTTTCCGCTATATATCTCTTATTTTCTTTCTCTCTTTGAGGTAAATTTAATATAGTTAGCAATTTCCCTCTATGACTGTTCCGCATTTTAGTTTCATTTCAGTATTTTTTGCTTTAACTCGCATTTACGACACTGGGTGGTGTACTTACTAAACATTTAGATTTCTTTCGTGTTTAGTTCTGAACACGTCATGATTTTATTCAGATCCCATTCTGAGTGC
The DNA here is from genome assembly GCA_030386875.1 of Morinoia aosen. Lineage (NCBI taxonomy): Eukaryota > Metazoa > Arthropoda > Malacostraca > Amphipoda > Talitridae > Morinoia > Morinoia aosen. The sequence goes on from CM059571.1 coordinate 42,410,860, forward strand.
TCGTTGAGCAAGTTTGTATATTTATCAGGTTCTTTGTGTTTAATGCAAGTATGTATATGCATATTTTTTACAGATTGTGACTGATGACGAGCAGAGTCTTAAAAACGTTTTATTAAAATGATTTTCAAGTTTTTCTTTGCTATTACCCTCGTACTGACAAATATTTTGTAATCACTCGGAATGTATTAATGAGATTTCTTCACAATCAATAATATGCATTATACAAAAATTACTTAGGTAAGGCGAGACTTTTACTTCACTCGCAAAAGAGTAAGAAATACGACACGATTCAGGCTGTACGTGTTGCCCAAACGGACTTCATTCATAGCGCAGATGATTTTCGATTTCTCCTGATGTGCTCTGTAAAATGGTTGTTCAGTTTAATTTATTTCATCCCCAAGTTTTCGATTTATCATTTTGTTACGGAACGCCGAATCGTTGTAAGCTCTCAAGGAATAAATTTTTCGCGGTAGACTTTAAAGACTGCAACGCAACTCCAGCCGCAACATAGGTGAGATGTTTCGTAAGTTGGGGTTATCATTGGCTGCCTAATGTTTCTGGTTTAATTTATGTGTACACCCCCATAGATGCACATTTCATTGTTTTCCAACAGTATTTTCCAAAAGCTCGCGGGCTAGCTACATGCCACAAATGCTTTACTTCAATATTGCGGTATTTTTTCAATTAGATTTTTCATACAGCCCAATTCGTGACGTAGAATTTTTTTCGAATAATTCAGAACCTTAGTTAGCAAACATCCTAAGGCGATCAACACATGAGACATACAATATTTCATCATTAATTTCAGGAGAATTTAGTTAAGGATTTCAGCAATATATGTTCAAATTTTTTGATAATGTGTAACTGTGTAACATTTATTTACTTCTAATTATGTGTGCTTGGAATGTTTAATATGCTTTTATTTTCTAATTTTTCTAACTAACACTTTACCCTAGAACTTTTGGTTGATTTATAGGCACACTCAGTTGTTTCATCACAAACCGATGTGCATGACAAACTTCTACTATCATCTAAAGGGTTTTTCCATTCTACCCTCTCACACACTCAGTCGTCGACGAGCCTGACGTACCTCACCCGTCGGTAGGACCTTGATTCTTCTATTTAGTGTCAGCCAGTCAATAGCTTTTTTCCGTCAGCCTTCGCTCGCAGCAAGCCTAATCAGAAAATATTATTTTGCAAAGGTTCTATATACCCTATCACTTAATATCAGCAAGACTCCTCCCATTCAAAATTACGCAAACCTATTTTTCAAAATTTTTTGACGAAGTTTAAGAGACTTCAACAGTCCGTCTCGAGAGCTTGAGGTCCTACTAACAAACGAACGCCATTCGTGTCCTGCTCACTTCTGACCTCAAAAAGAGGATTGTGTTGGCCGTTGAGAGAGCAAGGCTGCTCACGACAACCAATTGCTTAAGCAAACAAATCGAAATTCTTCACATTTTTCCAGAGGTGATTCTTTCAAGAAGTTGTTCTCTTTGGAAAATAAGCCTGTAAGTATTTGTATATCAAAAGTCGTGTTTTCCAGAGTTACTTTACCCTCAATTATTGTCTGTTTACTGTTCGAAGGAATAAAAAGTTTCCTTATTAACATTCGCTCAGAAAAATATCACTAGTAAAATTCCTTTATTTCAGGAAATTTATCGTGTCATCGAAATCATGGAAACATTTCTAATGGTAGACGCAGGAAGTTTATCATTTACTGTGCATTGGGAAAAGTCCATGTTTATCTTTTGAAAAGTTACTGCAGAATAGAGAACAAATAGAGGTAAAAATTGAGATTGGAAGCAGTGAAATGAATTACAATTTCGATTTGTTTCACAAATTTCTCGTTATCAGTTCCAGCTCTCCGACATTCACGAGTGGCTCCAGCACCGTTTACTTACGACTGCCTGTTTTGTTGTTGAGTTTTTTCCACTCTAAATTTTAAACCGTCTTTCTCGACCTAATACATAATCCGCTTGACATATCCGACAACGAGCAGGTGTGGTTTGTCCCTTTCACGGCCCAGTAATTACAATGTAGAGGTATTGTTTCAGTAACTCTTGACTGTCACGCATCCAAGCTGTCTTTCACAACGGAGCAACAACTTTTGAATATAACGTATCCATGCATGCGAGCAGTCTTCCACTCATCCAAGCAGCAACTTTTAATTGGGTGTAGAGCATTCGAATATGTATCGCACAACTAACCCACCAGCTGGGCGCTACGTCACAACTTCGGAGTATTATCATTATGGTAGTTTTTCTTTATGTACCATTTTAGGTCGGAAAATGAAAACTGTAACTTACGCCAATATGATCATCGAACTTAGCAATTGAAGCTTGATTATTAATGTCCGACACAGTCAATTCGCAAGTAAAATATTAATTTTGCCCTTCTTAATGTATGAAGCTTCTGCGGGTCTGCAGCGGCATGCACGAGCATTATCTGTCGTTACTTACTTCGCTGTTCGAGCCCAACATTTTTCATTAAAGTGTGCATTAGAGAGGCAGAATTAGGTATAAACCCCGATATGACAGAAATATCAGGACATAGTGGAATATTTTCCTAGGAGTATGTTTAAGCCAATGCAATCAACACTATTATTTTAACGAGCTTTTCAATACTTTGAAAAGTTTTATAATAAAAATCAGTACAGATTTTGTTCTTGCGCCAAAAGTTCGTTCTGCTGCGTATAGTTCACAGAGCTCCTGGCAGGTGTCGGCAACTGCTTTGCGTTGGGCACTTTCTGAACAGCTGTAATTATGTCTATTCTTGTATCTATCTACCATCTCAAGTGGCGAAACGCTCGAATTATCAATGCATTGATACCATAAATGAACAAACAGCACGAAGTGTCAACTTCTGTAAAATAATTTATTATTACTTTAACGTAACGATCAAGTTTTCCAGCCACGAAGGTAACATCAAAAGCTTTGAATTCGTTATTCTATCGTGATGGTTATCGAAGAATTAAGACGTTTCTTGTCAAATGAAGTAGATACTCCGCAGCCGACCTCACAATGGGTTAACAACGCTCCTCATTCTTTGTGTTTTTCTCTGGATTCGGCTAAGTTCTTTCATTTTTGTAAACGTTTCTTTATTTTGAACATGATTTCGGGCTGAAAATCAACAAAGATATTTGATACTTGAGGCATCATCTCCAATGGTGTAATTTGAGGATCGAGTTCGCAGATATCGCAAAAAACAGCGGATGCATTTCACTCTGGAAAATTTATAATGGAAATAAGAACAGGTTTCCATCGTCTGGTGGAGCTATTTTCGGGACGCTCACAAGGCACATTCCAGTTCAACACCCTCCAACAGACGACTCAGGGAATAATACGTCCTAAGTATTTGATCACTAACGTTACTGTCATCATTGCAAACTAGTAAAATTTCCCGCATTATGCATCGTTAAAGTGTTGTTTTATGAATATTTCACTGCTTTCAAATTACAGTTGCCACGAAGTTGTTCTACGGGTAAAAATACCCTCGTTGTGTTCGATTCAGGAAGCTGGTTGCCATAGTGTAATTTTCAGTTCAATATTGGAGTTCCAGTATTGTTTTCTGTTTTTCACTCGCTCTGAGTCAACCTTATTGACAGAATACATTTTTTAGAAGTCATGTCAGTTTTAAGATTTTTTGTTCATACTTCCAAGGTGTCCTTCCTCTTCAAGTTTTTAATAATAATTTATTTAAATAACACCCCAAGTATTGTAATGGAATTTGAAGAATGGAATAGGGCGTTAGTTTTCTTTTTAAAAGTCTGTTTTGTTCAGAAGTCATTATTCGTGAAACAAAACACAAGGCTTTCCAAAATCATACAACTTTTTACACTTGCTGGGAAAATATATTGCCACAGCTGAATTTCCCGTGCATTCGTTTTAGCTCTTCATCGTATTCGATGCGCTGAAGATGTGGACTCTCCAGTGTAGCCGTTGACCGTCACAAAGATTGTGATGTTACACAAGTACTTGTTTGTTGCTCTTTTGAGGCGAGATAATCGGGAAGACATCAGAAATACCTATTGTTTCTCATTTACTTGAGTCCCAAACAGTTAGTTGCTGGGTAAAAATGGCAGAAATAAATAAAAACCCAATTGAAATTGAAATTCTCTGTAACAAGAACAAACGTAGTGTATCCGTTACTTCACCGTAAGGAGCTACGATCACGCTGGTAACGTGCGACCAAATTTGGCCTCGGTCGCTGTGGTGAAGGTAACCGTGTTTATGGCGGCTCACGTGGGTTTGATCTGAACTAAACTGAGAGAGCAGCAGTAAAACCAGCGACGACGAAGTCCACATGAGTTGAAACAAGCCACGGCGTGTCTCTGTGAGCACAAGCCCTGACGAAAGGCAGGAGCAGTAATAACGGTCGTGGTTACAAGTTATACTCCATCAGTTGGTCTGCAAGTGCCATTACGAACCTCTAATGGCGGCTGTCTTGCCAAGTACAGTCATATTCTTTACGATTATGTCTATCTGAATGTACAGTTTCAGGAGCTTCCAATAACACGTTCCGAGGCCACTAAGCTCAGACCAAAAAGCGGGCATTAACATTTTCTTCCTAGAAACACGCACGCAGATAACGACGAAACTTTCATCCACGTTTTTCCCTTATGCGCGAGTAAAGGAAGTGAAGCATATTCCGTATGTGGGCCTCGATGGCTCTTTTTCATTTCAGCTAGCCTCTTACATCAGCTTTTATGACGCGGTGAAACACTTGCGCTTGAAGTTATTTTCGTGCATCATTTTCTACAACCAAGTTGTTCGTAGAGCTTTTTGCTACGACTACGCAAATCAAGACTTCAGTACTGTAATTTTAGAGAGTTAATCAATTTTGTAAACTATTTGAGGTCACCTAGAACTTTTCATCAGAAGAATTCAGAATTGATCATTGCACGATCATTGCAAATTATTGCAGCTGACTTCACTAAAAATTGGCCTTAATTGCTTGAGAGAAAGGGATTCGAAAACCGACGAACTGTAAAATTTCAAGTAGTAGCGGACGAATATGCAGTACAATGCTACAGTTGTTAAATATCGTACACAAAGCAAGTATCATGATAAAATGAACTGCCCACTAACCGTTTAAAAAAAAAACTTTCAAAGCCAATTAAATGAAATAAAAAATAATGTGTTGTATTATTTTTGAAACGGAAAAACTAAAGACATTGCAGGTCAATATATAAAGAGCTAGCTTGATTAATCTCTGACTAGACATGCGCCTGTTCCGTGGGCATAATTTCAGAAATCAAGTGAAACTCAGCGACGAAGGCAGAGACCTTAATAAGCGATGGTGAAAAAATCAAATAAAACTTTTTAACTTGCTGCTTTTCATACTGATGGTTTCCTCACCTTACAAAAATTTATAACATCTACTTTGCAATCTATAGATTTATCTCATAAATTTTGAATTGCGTATAATAACAGAAAAAAGTTGTCAAACATTTTTGAGCTTTTTGATAGACATATGGCTTCTTACAAACTTTTATTAAACTGCAATGAGAGTTTAACATATTTTGACAGCCGAAACATATAAAACTAATCAGTCATTTCAGAAACTCGTTTATCTTTCGTAAGCTATAAATAAATCGATTTTGAGTCTGCATTCTAACACAAATGCAATAAGCACGACTGTTCACAACTCAGGGGAATAGATCAACCGACACTCGCATGGCCGGTTATCATACGGGAATTTAGGTACTAAAGTTGGGGGAACTAATTGGCGGGTGCAGTTTACTAACTCATTCGTTGAACAAACGGCACACTCTCCTACACTTTTTATAATTTACATGATTAATGAGAAAAATGTTCCCACTCTCATTCTTTTAATTGGCAGGATGCACAATTTAATGCATGAGATGCTAACTTTCAATCATTTCAGCTCGTCAATGTTTCTTTCAAATTTGTACCTCGAAGATGATAATGATAATTATTCAAAGAGATTTTCATGATTTGAGAAAAATCAGTTGTTAAATAAACTGAGTTTGTCGTTCACAAATGTTTTTTTGTTGATCAGTGATCAACACTTGCAGAGCACAAGTAGCTATTGTACATTCTACACTAATCACGTTTCCACAACGCCAATATTTTTTAAATTATAGATAATTTAAAGAACCTTGTATTTATCGGCGAACACCGCAGTTAACCTCTCTGTGAAATTATGCTGCAATTTAGAAAGTGATCGAAGGTTGGCGTTGAAAGAGAACCGGAAATGTTGACCCTTGTAAGGAAAATGTTCTAGTTCATTTTAGCCATTTTTAATGGCTTTAGTTCAGAGAGCGACTGGGCGAGCTGATAGTTATCTAACAAATTGCAAATGATAAGTTTGGCGAGGACGAGCTCCCATGCTAATTTACATTTATCTTTCACCCATTCACCCACGGCAATTAAAAAATTAGAATATTCGATTCAATACCAGCTGTTCAATTTTCTGCATTATATGCGTACTGAGAACTGTATAATTTCACGTGACGCACAGCGGGCAGTAAATCACCCTGACTGCAGCAGGACGATAACACGAGCGGCGACTTTGACAGGTGTCAGCAAAAACCCGCCTCACTTTCATCGGTGTCGCTAATACACGGTCCGCGGTGTTTTATTCGCTATTCGGGCGTATTCACCAGAGACAACAATGACTAGAATACATTATAGGACGCTAAGCGCTCACCCTTTCCACATAAACAGTAGGGTTTGCTTCAAAAGGCCGCAGAAATAGTCGAGTGACAATATTTATTGGCCTGTCTCATTTGTTAGAATAAATTGGTCGTTTATAAAGACTTGTTAATAGCGGGAGGCTTGAATTACGAGAGAGATATTCATTAGCAGTGCGACGAGCACTTGCCTGGCTCAGACTTGGCTGTGCATAGCGCGGGTCTGTGTACGGCCGAGGTTTACGATCTGCTCGTACTCATTTAAGGCGAGCTCGAGCATCTTGAAGTTTTTGGTGGGAATAGTAAAATGACTGTCACTTCAAAACTAATGGCATGAACCCACGATCTTCTCCGCCAGAGAAGTAGTAGAGGCAGCGGCAGCTGCGAGACGGTCTCGGCAAATGGGGTCGCAGACATTGCCCATTGCCATCAAAATTAATAAACTGACAAAAGCGAAAAGGAATCATAAAAGCACTGTCTTCGGAGTTTTTCTTTCAGAAAATATTTTCCAAGCCACGAGTTACCTTTCAATAGGGAACAGAATAAGCGTCATTTGAGATGCCGTAAGCGCAGGAGTTTGCAACCTGTGGACCTGCAAGTCCCCTCGTCATGTATGTATGCGTTTTGTGCGTGAGCTGAGCAGGCTAACCACGCTTGGAACGCTTCAAAATTGTAGGGCACATTTGAAAGTAAAAACTTGTAGTGTGAAATTAAATATTCGAAAATTTCAGCTAATATGATATTTTGTCTTGGAAGCTACCCATAACAAATGATTGCTCTATTCAATTAAGTATACGAAACTGCAGATTATACATTTCATACCGACAGTAATTACTTGGCACCGAAATTACCTAAAATTCATGAATCCCTCATTTTTATTACGCCACTTACACGCAGTTGTTCTTCGCCTGAAAACGACAGTTCAGTTCATTCTGTGGAATTTGATTCTATGGGAAACATCTGATGAAGTATCCGCTAAATCTCCGAGATGAGCGTAACGATTATGTTTATTCAACCCATTTCTTCAAGAATGTTGAGGACTGCGAAGGCGTCAGTACGAGAATTCCATGGCCAAGTAGAATGCATTATTCAAGGCGACGCTTGTAATTGCTTATAATTTCAATTCTGGTCAACATTGATCTTTGCAGCTAAGTTCATTGCGATAATTCCACGAGACTGCTTATATACTGGCTCGGGTCCAAGATAATTTGTGACGTGAGCCTCATATCAAGTCCCCTGAACTATGGCAATCGAGATGTAATTTGAGTGGTAAATTGATCCCGCTATGAGTTTTACTCGAGCTTTGACTGATATATAGAGGTCAGCTTAAGTATGTCCTCGGAGCTCCATAAATTAGGTGGTTAATTGCACACGTGCCAATTTTGCATGGGGTGGGATTGCACTAAAATATTAATGGTATCTTCCAGAAGCGAGCAGACGCTAAAATGGCTGTCAAACATGTATAATTTTTACGTACCACTGACTTTAAAATCGAGAATACGAGACATATTTTTGCGCAAGAAAATAAAAATCACTGTAATAAAAAATCACCTTAAAAATTTTGCGTCTCAATTTTTGGCTCACGGTTCTAACATCAGCAGGAAATCGACTGTTATCATGAAATGATATAATTTAACAAAATTGGTAGTTCGTAATGATGCACTAATCAAACGTTACGATAGACGATTAGATTACGGTTTTAAAAGATTTTTCTGTTGATTACTATTTTAAAATAGCAAGCCCCAATATTCTAGTTTTCAACGTGTGAATTAATTAACGAAAATTTTACTGGTATCGGATCGTAATTATGAATTCATGACAATTGGTGATTACAGTGAGAGTGATACTGGAGCAATCTATATGTCTCGCAGTGAAGTATGCATAATCATTACCAAACAACTACCCGTTCTATTCCTCCGGCTTGCACGCTTTGCGAACTGATGTGAAGTTCTTCGAAGCTCACATTGAACTGGAGAGGGCGCTCACATGCTCACTAGAGCATCCCATGGTAGACTTGTTGACTCCCTTGCTTTCGTTCCGAGTCATTGTGCTCATTACTGGAACTGACAATTATTCTTTCTGAAATCGTGTCATGCGGGAAAACCATAAAACATGTTGAAATGTGAACACTAGTGGACAGCTGTGGAAAGAAATCTACACTTTATATGTGCAGAGAATTGAAAATAACTCGTGCAAAGCTATAATCGTTCATCAGAATGAGGGAATTAAGCGTTTACTGTCGTTGGAGCAGGAGGATGGATGCAAATCGAGGACCACTTAAGATGGAGTTAGGAGCACCGTACTTATTCTATAAGCTGAAAAGGAAAAAGCCGTGGTGTTCGTGGTGCTGAGATGCTGCACCCACAATTATTGATGCCAGCAGTTCAGTGGAAGTCATCCATGAAAGTGGAACTTTAATTAAGGTACACTTACACACGGCATATTTTTTTGATAATGACTTAAATACTCTTGGTAGAGGCTGTAACTTCAAAGTACATACTAATGGTTACGTACCTAATGTGCTCGTGTATGTCATTCGTGCATGGGATTTGAAAGAGGTCGCCGAGTTCCTACCAGGCTATGAGAGATGTTCACTTCGCTTCATCTGAGAGAGCACTCGTGTAACTTCGCCGATTTTCTTTTTCTCCTACTCGGAAATAATTGAACCAGATCCCTAATTACCTACGTTACAAAAGAGAGCATGATGGAAAATGAAGCAGTAGGAGAGAATTTTGCCTAATTTAACCAGTTGCACGTCTTGGGTTTCAAACTGGTCATTTCTTGGAGAATTTTACGTGCAATATAATAACCAAAGAATGTGTAAAAATGCACGTTATTTACTGCTTATATTTCGGGTATTGAAGTTATAGCTGCAGAGTTGAAACATGAAAGAAATTTACTTTCAGCATACGAAGAGTAAAAGAAACCATTTGAGAAAAAAACTGTTTTTCGATACTGTATTTAACTTTCAGATTTTACCATGCAATATCTCTCTAATATCCTAAAACCTTATTACCACATATGCAGAAGTCTAGTTGAAATATCCCTACCAACACTCGCGTACACACACAAACATACGCAAGCACATACAACAACACACTCGCGGAAACAACCTCTCGGACTCATAGGCACTCACACACACACACACACACACTCATACACACACACATACACACAGAGAATTTTGTCAGCAGGTTGGAGCGACGCACAGGTTGACTGAATTGAAGTCCTTGTTTAGATGCGGTTTTTTAGTGAATATGAAGAAGGACTCCAAAATCCTATGACCTTGTTCATCATTAACTCTTCAAACGGTGCCTAAATTAGTGTTTTAAACGGACGAGGGTAATGCAGTCGGTCATTTATAAATACCTCTTGAGAAGGAGAAATGAATGTGCAACCTCTTTTAATGTAAGCCTTATTATCAAAAAAGAGAGTCAACAATTGCTCGGTGATTCTGACAGTTATATTGATTTAATCTAAAAAAAGGTATTGAAAAGAAACGTAGAAAAGAGGACTTATTATATGCAGTCTTCATTCTAATAACACAACATGAGATGGACAGCAATAACACATTCACAGCATGATACTCAGCGTGCTTTTCTTGATACAGCATTCAATCTAGAACAATTCAATCAGACAAATAAATTGATGTTGGAGTGGCTGTCGTTGGTCGTATAGGTCTGTGTTATTGCTTATTTATGGATAGGACACCGAAAAATGATGTTCTAATGAGCTTTACTTACATCACATGGATATTGATAAAATTGCGGGTAAAATCGTGGGTAAAAACACCTTAATATGCGTACAGAGAGACATAGGCATTCAAGGATTATAGAGATGATCTTTCAATTTCTTGTTTTGTTGTCTGGGGCTGGAATTTTGGAACATTTTTCGTCGTTGCAGCGCATATACCTGACAGCGCAAAACCTTCGAAGGTGTCTTTTCTTCTCTAAGTGCTACAGCTCGTTAGATATAACTATAATCCCTTTGAAGAGTAGTTTTGACGCCATATATAATAACTTGACCAAGGTGGACGTTTCAGCACAACACTCGAAAATGTATCAAGAGCTCAAAGTCTAGTCACCCCCAGAAACAGTAATGAATCTGGTACGGGAAGACATTGCTTCCACAAGGTTTTTTTCAAATGATATAAATGTACGAGGAGTTCGTGAGACTCGAACTCAGGACTAGAGATCACCGTGCCAACACGCTATCGACTGCGCTATCGATCACCCTTGATCACTTTGAGGGTGATCGCCTCGAACACCTTGTGGGTGATCGATAGTGCAGTCGATAGCGTGTTGGCGCGGTGATCTCTAGTCCTGAGTTCGAGTCTCACGAACTCCTCGTACATTTACTCGAAAATGAAAACACTGAATTACTGAAAACATGAAAATTGCCAAGGCATTTGAGAGCATATTGAACGTTGCCGTGAGTAGCTAAAATGATGGGAATTTTCTCCAATGACTGACAAGAGCATGCGTCATCAAACGTCAATATAATCAGGCACGGGAAAAATGAACTTGTTTTTCTCTATAAGATTCAAAGACCTGAGACAATATCAAAGCATGCCAGGAAAACAAAACAAATTTGTGAGTAATATAACTCTAAAGGTTGTACGAAAGATGGGATGTAATCGGATGATTTACATATTACTGAATGACGGTTTGACTCAACAAGATGAGTCAAGATTACTCGGAGGGAACATGTATGCAAATGCATGGCAAAGCGAACTACGAAATATTATAATCCCTGGACCCCTGAAGCGAGGATCATTCATGTTGGGACGAGACCAGTGAACTCCGATAATTTCAGACACCGTAAAAACATAGTCCCTTCGGTCGGAGTAGTTGGTCCATATCGATGTTGAAGTTGGTCGGAAATATTTGCTCCAAAAATTGTAAACCAATTAGAAGGGATACTAACAAAACTACTGGTTGTAGCAAAAAAATAAACTTTATTCTGTAATTCAGTACATGAAATTGATAATTTATAAACATCAATGAATTATATTTTTATAAGATAAACAACAATAGATAAACTCTACATTGTAATTAAATACATGAATTTCATAATGTATGAATAGAAGAAATATATGTGAGACTATTTTTGCTTAATACTTGTTAATTTTGTCTTCAATTTTTCTGAAATCTGAATTGAATTTGAACGAATTCCTTTTCTTTCTACCTATAGTTGTACTTTCCACAGATGTTGAAGCCTGAAGTTTTTGCCACCGTCAGCCAAAATAATCTGCTTTACTGACTTCTCCGAAGAAGGAAAATTTTGTTCAATGTTGACCTCTGTAATATGCCTCATATATAGCTCTCTGTCACTGCTTCAAATAATTCAGTAACGTTTCGTGGTGCTTTTTTTCATGTTGAAAGGATTGGAGGGAATTGAAAAAGCCGTGGGGCTCTATAGAAGTGCCTGCAATACTGATCTTCTCTCAGAATCTGTTAAATCTTTTGTCGGTCGGTTATACGTGCACGTTCTATTGGTATCATCTTCATTTGTCATAACCTGCGGGTAATTTGAGAACTTTCAAATACTACCTGAAAAAGGAAAAAGACAAAATTGTATTAACTTTTACCCTATTATTAATTAAAGGCGAAACTTCTGTTAAACGCACTGTGTTCGGTCGTCTATTGTACTTAAAACAGAGGTTCGCTAAAAGACACCAAAGCGCCGAGAGTTTTCTCCTGGTGTAAAAAACATTTCTGGCTGGTGGGAGTATTTTTGTACCTAAATGTCGAACATGATGCGACGAGCTCTATGACCCAGTCCGTTCCTGTTGTGTCGCTACGCCACCATGCATAAGATACTATGCTTGCTTTTCAGAAACTTTGACATACATGCACAGTTAATAAGCTATTCAAAGGAAAAAATCAATGACATAGTTTAATTATGTCGAGCACGAGCGAAAACGACCATATGGTTCGCACCTACAGCCCATTTGCAAAGACTATTTAGTTAGACTCTATTTAACCAGCAATTACTCAGAGGAAACACATGCATGTATTTCAGGCAACAGTTTCACATTGATCACATTTGAAAAGGAAAATACCAATGAACACCATCCATGGCTTGCGGGGATTTTTCACGTCTCCCTGCACAATAAAAAGCGCTCAGTACTATTCTACAAGGAATCGATTCATAACATACAATATAACACGTTTGCCAACCCTACAAGGTAATATTTTTCACCCACAGGGTGCTCGTCGGGAGTGAAGTAGACCTGCGTGACCTACTGCTCCTCATCATTGAGACCCTGCCATGGTTTTGATTCCTGATGTGGATGTTAATTATCCGCCTAAACATGTATTTCATGATTATGCAAAACGCTCTTGCAGTGCACTTGATTACAGATGCAACACTTGTATGCACAATATGCCTTTTTATGGATTTCTTAAGGAACTGGGACTCACTAAACTACAATGGAATATCATGAATACCCAGCGTTCTACACTAAACACTTATGCCCGACACAATATTCATGTTTTGAGCTAACCTATGAATGAACATACTATCATAACTCGAATTTGTGCCAGTTAATGAAAAATGTTAATGGAATACTGTATGATTCCAAACACCAACGCTTCAAAAAACACGAAATAGTAGATCTTCTCTCTGCTCAGAAAATAGCTCTCATAAAAACTTCCATATAGAATATCGTCTCAAAGATTATTTTACCGGTGTAGACTTTGTCTCCGCAGGGTCAAATTACTTATTTTGCTCCATTCTGCTATCACATGAAAACTCATTAGTAGCTCCTGAGGATCATTCTTCTACACATTCATTCACTTCAACATACTGCCAATTCTAGGTCAGTGATTAGAGCTCCGTACTTTTGAACTTCAAGATTTGAGTTGGAGAGCCGTAATCTGTGATCTGATTAGAATTGGAAAATGGAATAGAAGATCAGATTTCTCGAAAGCAAATTCCCATCCACGCACCTGTAATAAAAGATGCAACCAAAGGACACATCAATTCTGGTTGGTTTTTTTGGGCTCATATAATTTCAGCCCTCCATACGTCCATAATCTTATGAGATTACGAAATTTCCCCAATGATTTGTCAATAGTAATGAACACATTTTATGTGGCATCCATACATTACAATTGCAATTAGCAGTTATTAGCAGTAAAATCTCAATTCCCTCTTACTTTTTCAAGAGCAACAGTCATTTCTAAAGCATCAAAGTGTGTTTCATATTTTCCTGGAATCATTTGAGCAAACTCTGACAGCGTTCTACAGTTTTGAAATGGATTTTTTAGCCTAATTTGGCCTAAAGTTTTGCCCAGCCAAACATCAGGCTGAGAGGTAAGCTCTGTGAAACGTGTTGTTGCAGGTGCAGAGTTTGATACGACTGGAATGCTTTCACATTGAGATATTGAAACGACGCAGTGAGTGGGAATTTATTCCCCAGCTATGCTAAAAGCTATAAACTTCATTTCGAATCTAGCTTATTATTTCATATAATTAACGGTAATAATGTTTCCTCGCATATAACACTAAATCATATAGCCGAAAACGACCCCTGAAAATGTTTACGAATCGATACTTGGAAACAAATACACCATCACTTCAACTAAATCGACGCTCTATACCGCTTGGATAATGATTCAATAACCATAATACCATCTATCGAAAGCTCCTTGGCGTTACACTACGGGAGATGATTTATTTCATGGTAAAATACTTACGGAAGAGACAAGTGGTATTATTTTAGCCCAACAGTTACTGGTGTAGCTCTCACTCAAAAATCGGCGACGAATAACATAGAAGTAAAGCTCGTGAGCGAGTTGAGAATTCACGGTCATACGGCAGCATAACGCCCGTCAGCAGAGAGATAAGACCGAGAAGGAATCTAAGGAATGCAAGTCAAACGGTTGTCTACGCTCCCTACGATGGCCTTCATCCGAATAATCTTGGGTTTCGATCCTATACTGTTAATGTGTGTGGTGAAATCTTTGCTTGATGATTAGATCAAAAGATCTCTCCCTATTGACAGTGAACTGAAGGTGATGTTATAAGCTCCAATAAACATGACGAATGAAAAGACATGCGGCGAAAGTGCAGCGTGCGCCGGATAACGAAACCGGCGTCTCCCAGCGCGATGCTGCCGCAGCAGCAGACATGTGCAATGTGCATGCATAACTTGAGTTTAAAGCAGCTCACTTGAACACGTCAATAGTTGAGTTTCTATTATATTTTACTGTAGGGTTTACCTGTGATACAATGAATGGCAGCTGTGTATTTATCATTTTACGTTCATTTTCATTTCAGGTTTGACCCGTGTTATATTTTAGGCTGTGTTCACTTGCTGGTCTGCCATTGTCCCCACGCATTGGCAGCTGGTGATATCAGGCTTTCCGTAGAGTTATCTAATGGCACCCAGCGCATTGGACTAGTTGAAGCTCCGAGATGTGCGGCTATAGTTTATAAAGCGGCCAAGTTTTGTTGTAGAGACGAATGAAATGGTAAACACTCACGTGATGATTACTGTTATATCATCTTCATTAATATAATCCTCCACTTTTATGGTCAAAGAACAACCAATCTCCAGTACAAAAACGAACAAATTGTGAATCCCAATAAATATGGCTAAAAAATAAAGCGGTTTACAACAGAAAATGAATAAAATCACACTTTGACAATTATTCCCTATACAACTTGAACTAGGAACATTATGGTATCTTCTTAAAGAAACCTAATCGTTAGTATAACGCTACAACAACGATTAGTGAAACAGACCGTTGTTGATGTCTTGACATCCTATAACCAAAAAAGTATTTAATTATACTGCAACACAGACGCAATTCGTAGAGTGTACTGGCTTTTGTGCATAAACGAGGGTGCTGGGCCTGCGCAGACCATCAACATCACGGCTGAGCTTCAGAGTAAGTATACCAGAATCCCTCTTATTCTTACCAATAGATTCTAACTTGGAGTAACATTTTATGATTACTTTTACTACGTTCTACGACGGATCAATAATCCGTGATGATCAGCTTTTTACTCGCTTTAACATATGCAGAGAGGTAAATTTTACCACAATATAAATTATTATAAATTGAAAATATTTTGGTTGCTTCTAAAAGACTTTCACTCATATATATTAACTGCCAGTCTATGGCGGTCACCAATGTGACTGAACCACGCAAAAATACGTGAAAGTACTTTCGTCTGGTCCTTAAATTAATGTTAGATAACTTTTTTAATGATTCATTGAATGCTCTAAATCAGGGGTTCCCATCCTGGGGTGCTCGCACCCCTGGGGGTGAGAAACGATATTCCAGGTGTGCGAGGAAAGTCCAGGCAAATAATAGGATATTGGCTTAATGTTGGCATTTTTATTTCAGTGGGTGAGAAGTTCGAATGAAATTTATTTTAGGGGTGTGGGGCGGAAAAAGGTTAAGAACCCCTGCTCTAATTGATAGCTAAACTCTAAACTTTTCCTTAAGTAAATCATAAGAGAACAAGCGATTAAGTAAAAATTATTGTATGCATTACCTATTCCGCGTCGCTGTATAGAAGTTAAAATGCAGTCATTATAGCAGTGGTATGTGGAATGTCTGAGTTCAACTGCGAATTGACGATGAGATTTTGGTGGGAGAGAAAATTAATAATCTGAACAAAACTAAAGCCAGCTTATATTCAGTGTAAACATAAATTGTAAAGTGACATGACAATACAACAGAAAGATTTCTCTTACCTCCCGATCCAGCTACGTTGGTAACCTAACATGAAGCATTCATTGTAAAATCATCGCTGTTCGTACTTCTGTGTATAAATGAAGACCAAAGATCAAACGCGCCATTTCTTGCCATTGAAGCAAGTAACGTCTTCCCTTGTCTTGCGCAGCTGCGCAGAGAGCTTTTCACTCTGCCTACACGCCGGCACCTTCTGTAACAACTGCCACTCACCTCGAGCCAACGAACAGCACTAACAATAACATACGCGCAACCAGATTTTGCTGTAGTGAAAATTTATTTTTCAGTGATATCTGTCCATTAGGACGCAATAGTTAGTGTCTCATGTTTTAGGTCATTACTTCACGGTTGTAGCATCCGTTCCCGATGGTTGAATAATTTAAAATGGATATTTAGTGCCCCCAGCTTCCAATTAGAGAAATTGCGCTGTCATATTAACTTCATTCATTTCACAAGTAATATGACCTGAATATATAATTTTGGTTATCGTCATCAAATGATTAGTTTTGATAAGAGCACCGAGTACAACAACGTAGTCTCATTTTCTAGGCATTCAGTTATCCGCGCCTGTTCAGTCTCGCGTGAAATTTCAAGGTTGTGCCGAAAAGTGAGGTGCTGATCTAAAGCAATTTCTACGGGAGATGGCTGCTGAGGTGGTTCCATGTTAATTTCACCGGTACTCTTTTATTGTTACTTTCATCTGGGTGAAACAACAAGAAGCTGCGACTAATTTTTCAAAAGACATATATTACGAAGCAAAAATTGATCCAACTGCCCTTCTCGCAAATAAAATTTATTTTTTCACGTAAATAATCGGCTTCACATATGGTTCGATAATTAGACGCAGATGGCTTTTTCTATTGTCATTTTTCCATTAGTTCCTCAACAACACGTTCATTCGCATCTTAGGTTGTATAAAACATGAGATGAAATGCATTTAAAAAGGAATTTTGAAATTCCATTTTCGTTTGTTAAGTAAATTACATACTCGCGAATTACACCAAAAATTTTTAGAATTCGTAGAGGCCGCATTAATAGAGGGAGTCATCATCATCATAACAAAAGCAGTGAAGTCAGTAGGGTAAGAATAAAATTTCCACAGTACAAGGACTTCATTGCTAGCTATCACAAAAGTTCAATAATCTTTCAAGCAGACGTGGGCTGAGGGATAGGATGATAGAAATGATTGAATGACAGTAATATTTGGAAAAAATTATATCGTCAGTTCAAATTTAACTATTCACTAGAAATCAGCCAACGTTCAGGAACCCAAAATTTTTTACTGAGCTAGATATCAGTTGCAGCGGCTGTGAGCCGATATATCAGAGCTGAGTCCGTGGTGATATCTGGACGACCAAATGTAGAACATGAGCCCACTGATACTGACGTGCTCCTCGCAATGAAGCTTAATTATTACATGTACGCTATAGCATGGTAAAATATCAATACTTCTCACTGAATTGACGTTCGAAGAACGTCACACAATAAGAACCAAAAATAAATTCAACTGAATCCAACTGTGAGGCTTACTTTGATCTACCTTTAGAAGCGGTCGTAATTCTCCAACAAAGGTTCTTGACAATTTGTTACCTTTTTTATTATTGCGTACCAATGGACGACAACTCCAAATTGCTTCGTCGAACAGCATTCGTTGCTGGAATGCCAAGGCCTTCCAACAGAAAATAAGAAGCGCACTCAAACAGTTATTGTTGCTCAATATTTTGTAAAGAATTACAATGAGCGAGCGCGTTTCGATGGCCCCTGCTAATTGCGCTCAGTACTTGGCGGCCAGATCGATTAGTTGAAGATAACATGGAGACAAGTGTCACTTGGACCGATTACTGCTCCACATTACGACCACGACCTCAAGTTCCTTAAATTCTCCATCTACTCACAGTTGCCGACGACCAACCAGTCCTAAAGGCCTAGAACTCGGCTAGACTACAACCCATTTCTGCAGCGTACTGTTTAATTGTATTTATTCTTTTTGCCTAAGCCCTCCAAAACTGGGTTTTTGTTGGTTAATTACTTTCCACGACATAAACACTTATCAAGTAAAATATACATGCAATTCCATTTGAATGAAGAGAATACTCTAAAATGCCAAGTTCCACATTGAAAAATCTCAACGCTTGAGGTAGAAGCTTGATCAACCTACGATTTGCAGGGACCACGTTTGTTGTGAAAGCGACTTTATAGAGATTTTACACCGGAAAACTTTGTTAAGTTTTAGTGCCTGAAGTTGAGCTCATTGACTAAGCTTTCTACTTAAGCGATCATACCTGCTCTGAGCATTCGAATGTACATCAATAATTGAATTAAAAGTGCTGAGTTTCCTACAGTGACATGATTTTACATTTGTATTTATTTACATGGAATATATTTACCAACAACCTTAACTTCGGAGTACGATTATGTAGTGTATTGCTTCTTACTCAATGCTGGAAGAGAATCATTTTTGTTCCTATTTTCAAAGAAAATGCGTGCTTCGATTCTGAAGTCTTCTTTTTTTATCTTGATATGTGGTCGTTTTAGTATCACTTCCTGACTTCCCTCCAATTCACTGCCAATTATGAAACTTAAGACTTTGGTCACGACGTGAGCCGCCACTGTACGCAGAGGGAATTTTCATAACATTCCTGACCGACCAGAAGTCACAAATTCAATTTTCATAAATACTTCATTAAAGCTAATTGAAGGCACGGTACGGTTAATGCTTGCTATTTTAAAAATTACTTATTAAAATTTATTTTAATTTGATGTTGAATATTGACCTTCACTTCAACCCATCGCCGTCAACGTGTTAAGGGAATGGCATTCATTATCTTTCAAATCTTTCGTTATTATTTCTACATAATCCTTACTGTCTCTCGAGCTACGTGACGGAAGTGGACACTCGCGTGCTACGGAGATCGCTTTTCATAGAACGTCTGAAGGTACTATATATTCGATAAATTGATACAAAAATAATGGTTGCAATTAGGTTCTGAGGTGCAAAAAGAGAAGATGAATGGGTGTGATCTCTATTGTAAAAAATGCCATTCAGTAGAAAAGTGATCGTACAACCGAGCTGTGGTGGCTAATTAGTATCTATTAATATCATTTTTTCGCCATTAGCGCGAAACGTCATTATATAGTCTTAATCTTATTCTATTCACTATAAAGTTTAAACACGACTCGACAGTGATGACCGAGTTATTTTGAAGATACCACATTGTCTCGACAAAATCACATATTAACCAACATTATTTACACATAATTCTGCAGTCCAAGTTTCTCCGCATAAACAAGCAATTTTTCTTCTAAAGTGTCTGATACAGAAGAATTTGTGACTTTTTCAACGAACTTACTTTCTTAAAAAAATTCGTCTACTTTATCTCTTGTTTCACATGGAGCCAATAACCAAATAAAAGTCGGCAGTTACTATGAGTTTTTGATGAAATTTGACAAGTGCGATATTTATAAAAGCTAAGGTAAAAAAAGAGCGTGTTTTCAGTGAATTTTCTGAACCTCTGTGCGCATTTTCTGCACCTCTGAATTTAGAAATCGTTCGTATTATACGCGGGCCGATCATACTCGTATGCGTAGAAATGGGGAGAAATGAGCACAAGCATCAATCAAAATTTAGGTTCATGTAAACTTCTGTGTACATCATTCATCATTCATCGCGAGTCTCATGACACTCCCGATAATGACGATATTACGAATAATTTTCTCATTGAAATCTAGCGCACTGTTTCTCTGAGAACATTGAAACGATACTGCATAATGATGAGACATCTTTTAGTTCACGCGCACGACCACAGAATGACAAGTGTACATACAACGCAGTCAAATATGAACTCTGTGTTTGAGTCGGTACGTAGCCATGTAAGAATAAGTTCGTACAGCAGCATTCTTCCCTCTAGAAATAAAGTACAAAGGTTGGTTTATTTTTATTTATTGTTTAATGCTTTGTTCCAAACACTTAAAATTTTCGAGAAAATGAGAAGTTCACCAGAAGTTCACACTGGCTAGTTTTTACCCCAATCAAAAGAATGATCTCCAACCAAATTAGAAAAGAGCGAGTAGCAGCAACTGAATGACGGCGACCAGTTAATTTGATTTTAACATAAAACGCTTGTTTTTTAAGAGTATTATATAGAGAGAGCGTGCCCTGTACGCCGCAATAAACTTTGGACTGCATCACTGCATGTTTACAAGCCCGGCGTCGTAAACGTCGCATATTGCGTTGTCCAAAGTGTCGTTGCCAGTTGTCTACTGCAGGGCCATTAAGGCTGTGTAGACAACGTATTGGCAAAATATGGGAGTCTCTTGCCAGACTTGAGCTCTCATTACTTCTTCAGTGCACGGCCATCCTGAGCATTCAAGAGCAACGAAGTTTAACACGAGGCTCTAACGTTAAGACGTTAAGCGCGAGGCTTGGTAAACAGCAGCTTGTAAGTTGTAAAACAAGGCACCTAATGCGCAGTTCAAGGAGCTCCTCGAGCAGTCAACATTCGCTGATTGGCCCTGAGCCGCGTATGAAACGTGCGCTTTACGCCAGCGCATTTGTCTTCTCAAGCATTCCTCCGAGTGAGCAACAAAAAGAGGTTAATTTTTTCTCCGAGAAATGTCTATAAATTTCCCTCTCGGCTTATAATGGGATGCAGAGCACGTGAATTCTTCCTTATTTACAAAATTTCAGGAATATTCGCTTTCACACACACACAAACTACGTTTTTGAAAGCGCAACGCGATATTTATCCATGAAATTCCAGCCAAGTGTAGCTACATCCCGGTATACATGGGCATTTCAGGGAATACCAGTCGAATAATCTTACCGAAGTAGACTCGACCCTCACGTCCGGGTTAAAATTTCTGCACAAGGACGGGTTTTCAAATTCTTTGAACTCACGCTCTATGGGGCCGGTCTTTGAGAAATACACGAAATAATACACGTCTTACGCATTTATTTTGATAATTTATACGAAGCACTGCCGGTACGAATTAAAGTCAAGTCTCAAAATTCAGTGAGCGGTCAGAAACTGCAGGAGATGAGGAACCATTTGCCTAAAACATGGGAGGCTCTGGAAATGCCTTGGAACGTTCCACAAAATTCCAAATTGCTTTTATTGTAAGCTTAGAATTGACCTAAAAAGTTGAGAATTTTTTCCCTACAGAATGATAACGTAATTTCTTTTTAAGTAGGTAGAATTCCCAGCACGACATTTTGTAATTGGACGTTTCGTGTTTATTTTGTGTTGCCTAATTCGTATAATGGCGGCCATATCGTATACATGCCGCCACGACACAGGACGCAATGCTGCCCAGCTAATTTGACTTTTCTGGTCGGGCGATGTGGTCAAGATAAGTCTCCACTCGCATGCTTATCACAGGCTATTAAGACCTTTATTTAGAACCACATTAGCTTCGATAAGGAAAACAGACGAGTCCCAAAGTACAGCTCTGTTTTGCAGTTAAGGCGCCACCGCTGAAAACTTTCTGACTTGTTCTCAGAATTGAATACTATAAGGCGGTGGAAATGTTTGCTGAGAAGGGCATAACATTCACCAGTTTATCCGCTTACACATTGCCGCGGCTTTAGACTGAGGGGCATCGTAAAGTAGCAGCGGCGGGACGTTCAAGTGCAATTGGTGTCCCTCTAGGCGGTACAAGAGCATTCAACGAAGACATTTTATGGCACCTAATACTTTGAATGCAAACTATGATCACGTACGCTTCCAGATGCCAACAATGGACGTCCCCAACGGGAAACCGCACTAAATCACTGCGACCCAAAAGGAGAGGCTCTAAAACTGTCTCCTCAATTATTTACGCTCTACAAATGGTACAAATCTTCGACAACTGACTTTATAGGCGGGAAGCTGTGAGAAAACCAGTGCGTTAGTTTCACGATTTACTCGCGGGTTCGGAGGTGACTATCTTCTGGTACGGAGAATTTTGAGACTTGCTTTGTACTATTTCGTGTGATTGCACGAGTTCGCATACATAATTGTTGCTTCTGTACGCAAGCTGGGAGTTTTTATGCTGACGACTGAATGCGCTGCCGGTCTGAGCGGAGTGCTCATTAAAGAAAGTCGTGTAGGGCGCTGGGGACGGAATGGCGGAGTGAGCTCAGAGTGATTTTGGTTTGCGCGTCCTGCGGCGCCTCACCTCGCGGCCACCACTAAAGTAAACAGATTTCGAAGAGAGATGGCCTGCGCTTGTCAAGAAAATCTACGTCAATTGGGCGCAGGGTGCGCTAAGCGCCGGCCGTATCTCAAGTGCTGAACACTTGCCTGGGCTCGAGGTGGGCTGGCACTCTCATGGTCACGGATAAACTAGCCTCAACGTATGAATAGGCGCAAAATTTCACGTACTCTAAATAAATGTAATTACACTCGAGTCTTCACCTCTGCTCAACATCTGTCACTCACCGGCGTGTGCTTCAAACGAAGTGAATTTGGCGGCGGCGTCGCAGCCGTCAAGTTCTTGCGGCCTGATTGTTGAGGCTGCAGCTTGTTCAATAAATAAAGCGGACGGATACACTTTCGCCAGGTCTGAATATTTAGCGACAGCAGACGTCACAAAAACGGGGCCGCTCGCAGCATTCCTGCGGGCTGTAGGTGCCTTAATGCGGCGACGCGTTCAGCGCTTCAGCTTCAAAAGTGAAGTCATAAAAACGCCATAAAGCTAATCTCAATAACTATTTTGCCATAGCCCAGTCATAAAATGTTTTATGACATTTGCGAACACCACCCAGTTTATCATTAGGAGTATTTTATTTGAAGTTTCCTTATTCCCCTGATAAATGTACCGCAAAACGCAAGATTAGTTGAAAATTATCAGTCAGCTTTTAATCAATGACGACGCACTTCCGCCTCACATTTACTGATATCCCGACATCAAATGAAACAGTTACACACAAGGCGTCATCGCTCACCAGAATAACACACGATGTCGCCTTTACGTGAGGTTGCCATGTGCAGCCGCTGCCGCGAGTGGGCCTGAGTGAGCTGCATGTGGCCAACATGGCGCGTTTTTAGGAGGTGTCGTGATGCTGCTAACCAGAACTTGTGTGTACATAAAACTTTGAAAGGCCACTTGGCCGTCGTCACCTGCCTTTCAACGGCCTGTCGCACCTCAAGGCTTCAAGCATCACTCATCAAAAGGCCTAACCAATTGGAGCATCGAAAATTTATAGTCCTTATGCACGAGTTCGTAAGGTCGAATATGTCTTGAAACAGCGCTCATATGGATGAGCTCTTTGTGGATGCGATCCCCATACACTCTCCAGAATCCAAAGAGACGGATCTTTCAGTCGGTGATTTACAAACTTCACCTTTACAACACAAGTACATTAAGGCTATATTTATATCTTTGCCGTTACGTGTTGAGGTTATGCTCAGTCTTTGTTCTGGCTGGGTGAGTTGAGGAGGCGAACGTGGGGTCACATGGGTGGTCTCACTCTTTGAGCTGTCACTCTTCTTGTCCTCCTCCTATTCTTGCTTTGGACCTACTCTCACTCACCTCTATTTGATATGTCTTAATAAATCGCCGACCTTCCCTTTCAACTCTTACAGGCCAAGTGCTTTGTTATGACTTGACTCTTTAATCTTTCTTTGGGTCACAAGTTGAAGGCTGACGACGGAACCACTGTTCGGACCCAGCATTACGCTATCAATTTACGCTCATGTATACATCCACTTAACGCGCGCTCGTATCGCACGCATGGGTGTTGTATTGCCGGTATTTTCTCGCCGTCAAAACTTCAAATTTTTTCTCCCAAATTAAGTTTAGAAAAGTTAATTGCAGAGCGTTGACGATGAGTGCTATAATTTGTGGTGTGTGATATATGTTGCGCGGGAGAGGCTTGTGAAATTCTGATATTAAAAAGTCCATGTGTCCGTTTTTTTTTTTTCGATGAATTTTATTCTTGCGTCTACAATCCTTACGTGAGTAGTAAATTCCTGGCTAGATTAGGATACGTCAGGATAAGTTAGGTTAGGTTAGGTGGAAAGAGTTAGGACACGGTAGGATAGAGTAGGCTAGGATAGGCTCAGTGATTTCAAGTGAGAAAAACCATCTGTGGATTTTTTCATGAGTTCAACTAGTCTTCAGGTCGTAGGAGCCGAGTAAGATCGCCCTTCACTCTTTGAAAGCATTACAGGACTCGGGCCGTAGCTCCGATACACGATTCAGCTACTTATATTTGTGCACGTGTGAAACTACTTACGATATTTATGCAGGTGTACAGTAACATCTGAAATACGTTCCGTAAAAAAAATCTGAAATCGTGATCTGAAATACGTTCCCACAGCTTATTTAAAAACAGCTTCGCGAATGCGTAGTAGCTTCAACATGAAAAAAATCGTCGTTTTTGACGGCGCAAATACAATAGTCTATAACAAGTGCCGCTATACTTTCAATTCCATCAAGTATTCGTAAAGAGAAGAAACAGTGCATTCATTTGAAGCATCCGAGGTTAATTCATTTAAACTGAGACTAAAATTCCTTCACTGTATTGCGGACTGAACATCGCTGTAACGCAGGATCTTTGTTCACTAGTATTTTTCATGCTATAATGTAAAATGCACTTGTCATTCTACTCTAGAATTATTTAATACTGGCATAGACGAAGCAAAGAGGAATTTTAGAAATTTTTAGAACATTATTAATCCTGCCCTCTTTATTTCGTGAGTACCTATGGAAGTCATAGTACTCATCAACCGTAAGAATATTAATAAGAACGTTCTACAATCTGAGTGCGTTACCTGCGTTCGCTGCCAGTAACGCTTCTTTATTTCCGAACTAGTGCACAGGAGCGTCAGATTGTGCGGACGTTGCTAGAGGGATGCGAGTGTGTCCAGTCAGCATGCGCTGCTGCACACACTTGTCAGGTAACAGCGTGGTGCAGCAGTGATGCAGCATTGCTGCGTGGTGTGCTGCCTTTGCGTGTGCTGAGTGATGGGCCCAGAAGTTGCCGATGCAGCGGTGCAGCAAACGGCCGCATGCCAGCCAGCCCTGATGACGCTCATCAAATCGTGGTGCACATTCTCACGGTTGATGAAGTTCACAAAATAAGGAGCAGGAGCATCGCAGTGGCGGCAGGGCCCACGCCGCAGCGACGCTCGCCCCGAGCTGTGCCCATGGCCGCGACCGAGTGGCAGGGAGAGAAGAAGGCGAAGCAACGGCTTAAGTTCTTTAGAGTGAGTCTAATGATAGTTTAATGCGACGTTAATGCTGCCTCACCTCATTTATAAGCAGCACCAATAGCGGCACATCTTCTAGTCTCATCAAGGCATTTCACGAGGCAAAAGCCACATCAACAACCGGGTTTCAACGACCGGCTCTATCTTCCGAATTTAGGCGACTTCAGATATGCTCAGTGATCGTAAATCTATTCGCTTTAACTTGACTGCCTTGGTAAGCGGCCGGCATGAGTCGGATCTGCGGGTAAAAGCTTTCAGTTAACAAACTTGTGGGAAAGCTTTTATGAATAAAATTTACTCTACTCACACGCTGTGGTGAAAGGCTTTATTCTTATTTATATAGCAGATAGTGGGTGTATATGACCGACAATCGCACAAAACCGTGAAGAATGAGCGCGTGAGCTGCGTACAGCTCAAGTCAAGATCGCGCTATGGTAGTTGGGCATGGGAGCGCCCGCTGTGCGCTGTGCACAGTATCAGTGCTACGGGGGCACTGGAAAACATCATCTGAGCTCAAATTCCACACTTGGCTGCTCGAATTCGCAAGTTCAAATACGTTCATGATGTTTCCGTTGTTTTAGACGCAGGAAATCAGAATTTGCCCACTGTGATGTCATGTGCGTGTAGGTGCGGCTGTGCAGTTCGCAACGTCACTGTGAAGCCTGTGTCACGCGAAGGTGGCCTGAATTACGAACACTGAAACGAACTGTACACCGCTTGCTAGCCGACATCGAGAGGAAGAAACAAGTCACGATTTACGTCCACTCATAATTAGCAATCCACGGTTTACCCTGCTCATTACAGAGGAGTGTTCAGGGATGCTTTACAGAGATGCTTCAAGTTTTGTGCTATGGCGGAAGTCAAATTTTCCCTTCAGCGGAGCCGAGTCCCGTGACTGATGGCGCTGTGCCGGGCCCTAATCTCCGCCACTCCTTCCCCGTCGCCTGCGTGCGCCTCGCGAGTCTCGTGACAATCCCGATGATGACGAGATTATGAATAATTTTCTCATTGAAATCTAGCGTACTATGTCTCTGAGAACATTGAAACGATACTTCATAATGATGAGATATCTTTTAGTTCACGCGCACGACCACATAATGACTAGTGTACATGCAACGCAGTTATACATGAACTCTGTGTTTGAGTCGGTAAGTAGCCATGATTTTGGTTAGGAAAGACTGAACAAATGAAGAACGCAAGATGGCCGCTCTCGGCCCTGATTTCCCCCATTCCGGCGTGTATGTATTCGCGCAAGGTTGGTGTGGAGTCGTGACAGGCGGTAGTCGACAAATTCTTTCAGTGGAAATTTAAAATATCATTTGGTCATTTTCAACTGCTAACATAACAGTATAGGATTTCAGAAAGCACTGCTTTATAATCAAAACACGACCTATACTGCGGCTTAAAACACGTCAAAAATTTTCATGTTAATGCGGCTCACTGCGCTATGGAAACCGTATTAAAATAGCGTGGATTTCCTAGAGGAAAGTCTCGTGAAAAATCACGGTATTCGAGAGTGTTCGATAGAGCACACTACCTATTCGATGAAATTGATAATCATGTAAAATGAGATTAATCTTTGATTACAGGAACAGATGAGTATGATGAGCATACTCGTGATTCAGCCTTCATTTATTCCCAAAATTTCCCTATATTAGCTATTCAGATGCGGACACCAAGCCAAAATATCGATCTTAATAATAATCGCGACACATATATTATTTATCCCCGTGAGGTGGTGAAGCTTGTACCTCAGATCCGCTATTCAAATATTATCATTTGATACAAATAAATTATTCGGATGTTAAAGCAAAGAAAATCCGCCATTTACTGATGTGAATATAATCGATGGCAGTAATCATTTTAAAATGACGCACATTGAGTGTCAAACATGGTTGCATGTTCGGTGAAGCAAGTAAACCACAAGTCATTAAAATCACCAGTGAATAAAAAACGCAAAAAAATCAGGCGAAACATGTTGCCAAGACACTGTCCCCCCATATAATATTGAGAGAGTGACTCAGTATTAAAAAATACACACAAATTAACCAAGAAAACGTACTAAAATCGAGAGCAACTACCCAGCTTATTGAGAGATGCACAAGATACATTCTATCTTCGTTAATTCCCGCTACCACAATATTTTTTGAGGACGTGAATGGCATGTTCTGCTGAGTAGTAAAGTAGCCTCCGTAAGGCATGGCACGCTAGCGCCAGCAAACAACTCTCGCAGCGTACGCACACGACCCACGCACACGAAGCCGTGTCTAAACTTAATGGACACTAACTTAATTTAAACCTCGCCAGTAATCAGCACAAGCGGTCAGGACGAGCAAGCGCGGGCCTCTGAAAACAGTAAGAGAAAATTATTCTATCTGAAAAGATGTCTTTATGTGCATGTAAATTGGGCCTCTATGCCCTTAGTAACTAATTAAACTATGAGTGAAAGTGGTCGATGTATATTAACTTTGACTCGTTCCTTCGAACATGCACAGATGCTACCAGGAGCAGACGACTGATTTGACTCGAGAGCTTCAAAACACCACCCAGTTGTGAAGAGAATTATTTGTCAACATCGCATCGAAGTTTTGTAAAACATATCTGGACATGTGGACAACTTCAAGCCGAGCTACTTATTTTTTATGCCCATAGCTTACATACTATGAATGATGGCCACGAACCTCATTTGTACGCACGTAGATTGCAATAAAAAATCAGGCCCTTAATTGATTTACAATGCATACTCAGAAACATCATTTATATTATTATGGTATTTTTCTTGTAAATAATTCACTCATATTGCCTCTTTTTCTCCCAAAAATTCCCATTACGGTACATGGAACAGGACCATCATTTTGATGTCCTCACCCAATGTTGAGCATTGAGCAGCTAGGGTTATGTGGCTGTCGTCGCTGTGGTGATGTTGGACTGCAGCATCCACCTGCAGAGTGAACATAACGTTTGAATTAACCTAAACGATCATCGGTCTTATCAAAAGGTAAAACTGGAACAGGGCTTTTAATCGCAGAACTTATTTTAGCAACGTTGAGTCGTTATGTTAATTATTGTCTGTCTTATGGTGCGAGACTTGATGAAAAGTAAAAAATTATGATACCTAAAAATTGGACTCGTTAAAATATTACAGTAATTACCGTACCGGCGCTCAGCAAAGGCCGCACTTGTGAATGCATGTTACGTCAAAATTACTTATTTCTCGATGAAAATGGTGTAAACATTGACTGATGAGCACTTTCAACACCCATTTACGCGGCCAAATTGTTATCACTCAATTACTCTCAATAAAAATTTGAGTTTTTTTTCGTCCTTGCCTAGTAGACATTCCTTATAGAAATCGTGTTTCAAATTCCTGCAGTATTCGCTTGCTGATCCATTTAAGACAGGCTGAACCTTAAAAAACGAAAAATTCATTTCGTCACACGGTGGAAGAAGCTGCATCCGACATAACTCAGACATCAGCGTCGTTTGTGCTGAGTCTTTTGCCATTAATCGAGCGCAAGTGCTGAGATCAGCGATGTAAGACGTGTTTTCAGTCATCAGAATAAACAAGGGCGTTTGAGGGATATGGCTTGAGTAACATCCCTTAGCCGCACTCAATTTTTTAGCTCGACGTAAGCATCGTCATCTCTACGAAATGAACGGATGCTTTTATCACCTTTTTTAAATGTTCAGTAATGAACTTGCTGAAAACTGTACTGTAGAACTGCCTTCCACCTTCCAAATCATGCTCATTTTGAAAATGAATAACCACTGATGTTCAACAATAATTGTGAGTAAAACTCATACTAATCATGATGGTATTAGAAGCTACATATTTTTTACTAAGCCAAAGTCTTTGAAGTGTTTCTTTCCAAAATACCCATTCTTTTTCATAGAGATTTGCTAACATGCGAGAAACTAAGTTAAACAAATATATGTAGTATCAATCTACCTAACCCAGAAATTTAAAAAGATCATTTCCAAAAACTGATAATTTCTCCCAAAAATAGCAACGCTAGTGTTTGCATATCTGCTCCCCGAGAATCAAACCAGCGTTTATAAGTTCTAACATGGGAATAATTTATTAGTGCATTTTTCATTGTAAAATAATGCCTAGCTTCACCCTGTTTTGTAGCTCAAATTCAATCGATGAATAAATTATTCATGCTTCCCATACTCTTAATTTTTTCGTAACAACACCTAAGAACAAATTACGAGAAACATGCCTCATCTGAATTCTGAATTCGATGCTCATTCTGTTCCCGCAAACAAGAGTTAAGTGCTGCGACGCCCTCCAGAACGGGGTCGAGCTAACTCTTATAGACCACTTCTTTCATGGCTGGTCGAATCATGAGTCGCAGCACAGCTTCTCATGCAAGTGAAACTCAACAAGGAAGTAAGCACATTTCAATCTGAACAATTTCTAACAATGGAAGGGATCGTATATCCATATAAAAAGAGAAGTTCTTCGTCGTTGTCTTTTGAGCGAATTTTTAGGTTCAACACTCGTCTACTGCTTTGAGCTTGTTTCAATGAAAAAGATTTTTCCTTACTCTTCAGCGCTCAAATGCTCACAGGCAGAAGTAAATCATGTTGATCTAGCATGATTTGGACCTCGTGTAGGTTTTTTTACGAATAAATGCAACACAATTCAAGAAACAGAAGAATCTTAGAGTACTTCATCATCAGCAATCGTACAAATTATTCCTCAACTTTGATCACTTCAATGATCACAACTCAAACGTCCTTTGCCCACAGAAGACACGACAAGCCGTAAACAGCTCGGTGAAATTCATTTTTCTTGAGATAAAGGTATAAACCTCTACCTAAAAAAGAGATTAGACGTATTTCTTTTACTCAACCCGTATCACAGATTTCCCCTTCTTTCTCGTAAGTTCACGAAACCTGAGTCTCGGTCGCAACTGCACTTGTGAGATTTACTCTTGTGTACAATTTCGAGTTCGAATAGCAACGCGCCTCTCAGATTTATTTTCAAGCTTCGTATTGATGTTAAATTTACGACACTACGAGCCTAAAATGTTCACCGGGTCTTTTTCGCACATGTAAAGTATTTTCAACGACCTCGAGCATCAGAAAACCAAATTACAATGACGATTTAATTTTGCAGTCGAAATTCGACATTTTTGAACGATCAAGTTAGCTCAATCTGTAGAATGAGTTCATCTCTAATGAATAAGATCAAAGATAGATATATAGTGTGAAAAAAGTTTTGGTTTCATTAAATTTGAATGTAATTTAATCGTTTCAATGGACAAAAAAGAAAAAGATATTTTTTCTACGGGACCGTTTAACTTCGTCGCCTGACCACCAGAGGATCGGATCAAGGCTGATGCAGGCAGTACTCAGTTCATGGTCCAGCCATCGCCTCATCGTCTGACGGAGAGCTAGCGAAGTAGAGAGAGAGGGACTCGTTTTATCAGCGGTGCTGCCAATTTATTCTCCGTGGTCGCCTTAGAAAACATTGTCTGCAGCTAGCATTGTTTAACTTTAAAACCTCGGTCCATTGTCCCGCTGCTGCGAGAGACTTAAACACAGTCTCACTTCTTCAAAAAACCCTCGTAAATCTGGATTCCTAAACACCGGTCGAACTTTACGATTATTGGTGGTTATTTTATGGGTTACGAAAGCTCGCTAGAACATCAGTAGAATGCATGAGGAATTCGTGGAAGCGATGCAGCACGTGTTCATCTTAAGCAAGCTATAATAAGGCGGTTTGTATGATGAGGAACAAAGTAGCTAAAAAGAATTTTGTTTCATCCTTAAACAGTTAAATCTCTGGTAATACAAGGCTATAGTAATAACAGGGTTCGTGTTAAAAAAATAACTCGTGGTTCACTATGAAAGAAATGTCTGCGACTCCAAGGCACTTTGCTTCAACACTTTCCTTCGGATCTAGTCTCACTATCTTTGAACTGGTGTTGGTATTGAAGTAATCATTTGAATTTTACGATTGCGATATAAGTTATTTCGTTGAGCTTAAAATGCTTCGTAATCATAACTGATCAAGTAAAAGATCGACTATATCATGTTAAACCAATATTAGCTCAGAATCACCCAAGCGTGTGTGAAAACGAGCTTGTTCCAGAAAAAGTTGTGAGCACGTATTTATCACCTTCGAAATCAACCATCAAACTGCTCCTAGTAATCAGTGTTGAAAGTCTTAGGGTTTGAAGCACGTCTATAAGTTAACGTAAGTGGCCATCGCGATAGCTAGCAAGCAGGTAAAACCCACACGAGATGCTATCGCTGGCGTTTCGCGTAACTGCTTCCCCTTCTTATAAACTTGGTACACTCTCACTCGGGTCGATTAACTCTGAAATCTGGTAGAACAAGCTGGTTAAAAATACTCCCACTTGAACAGCAGAGAAGCAAAATGCTAGAGAAGACTTCAGCGAACGCTGTAAGATTTGCACCAATGCAGAATCAGCCCATAAAATTCGCAACTCCTAAGAATTTGGATAAATGCAGGCGGCCGTCGTTTGTGACGCAGATTATACGCATCTTGAAAGCTAGTCTAATACACGAGAGGCTTCAATGTTATCTACACGAAGCCATTTGTGGACACACACACCGAGTAATAAACTGATATTATCCACTTAAAGTATTTCTTATATTAGCAGAGCTCGCAGGGCAGTATTTTAACGAGCTAAAACATTGCTGTTCATGAGACGAGCCGAACAAATTATTTTGGCTGTTAATGTCTAGCGGAGTGAGAAGGTTGGAGGTACAAAGTCGGCTCATGGCAGGCAGCCATGGGAATAGCGGGGCAATCTTCACGAAGAGAAGTCAGTAAATAGCAACGAAGGCTATCTGAGATCACACATTAGC
The DNA here is from genome assembly GCA_030386875.1 of Morinoia aosen. Lineage (NCBI taxonomy): Eukaryota > Metazoa > Arthropoda > Malacostraca > Amphipoda > Talitridae > Morinoia > Morinoia aosen. Next base: position 42,443,271 of record CM059571.1, read on the forward strand.
ATTCAAATCAATCTCGAGCAACTCAATCCATTGCTGAAATGTCGTGCGAGCGAGAGATGTTTACGAAATTAGCATTTCCCTTAAAAAGAGAAAAGCTTTCTAAGCTTCGAGAGCTGTAAACTACATCCTCTCCGAGTGCATGTTTCCAAAGGGTAAACTGCATGAACGAAGGAGGAAGTTACGCCTTCGCCCACTAAATCTCTCTCACCTCGTAAAGATTGGAAGTCGATAAGCACTCGGCCAATTTACAGTAGACCAAATCAGAAGTGAGTTCGACTCTAGAAGAGGTTAGTTTTTCGTTCACGTAAAATATAACACAGCAAGAGAACCTATACCTCTTCGAGGACATTCGTTGTAAACAACACCAGTCTGTACCTAATACTACATCGCAGCTAGAGTTTCAGCTTGTCGATTTCTATCAACGTAGAAGGGTTTCTTAGCATCAAAAAGTATACAAAATGTCTGTTCAGGTGAAGCCGTGCATTTGACTTATATACATAATGAAGGAGCTGGATGAAGCCGAGGTGAGGCTGGCAGTGCATCACAAGTCTCTGCATACTCATTAGGGCTGATATAATTGGACAGGAGCATATGATTTACAGAGACTTGTGTTTGAACAAGATTCTTATCGAGCGAGTTAGTGGTTGCCGATGGTCCGATCTCGCGCTGCATCTCTAGCGTGTTCGGAGCAGGCCTGCAGTTAAGGTCCGTCTTCCTGTTATTATCGAGACCCCAATGTGAACATTTATCAATATATGGAAATGGAGAGAATCAGACCCGGTTCCTGCGAGACAACTCTGGCAAAGCTATAGATTTTTTCCTTATTTTCGAAGGATTTCTCCGAAAATCTGATGAGAATAAATGTTTCCACACGCTATAGTTCTGAGGAAAAAATCTTGCAAACCATTTCATTTTCACCTTTAGCATTTGAACAGCTTTCATTGCGGTGAATATACTTAGAATAATGAAGCGAGACCTCGTACGTGAGCGATGCGATTGTCATAAACAGCTCAAAACGTGGGCACTTCCACGTGTAAGACTACTAAGGCTATGGTTACAGTGGATCCGTATTCGGACGAAAATTTTTCGTCCGAATTCGTGCGGAATTTTCGTCCGAACTGTGTGGTTTCAGGGCCTCCGTCTATTCGGACGAATCTCGTCAGTTGGTGAGAAGTCAAGTGAGTGATAGGATGAATGATCTGTACCTCTTGGAAAGTTCTCTGTTAAAAATCATACTGTTTGGAAAAACTAAGAAATGTTAATCCATTATTTACTACAAGAAACACGGACGGCGAGCACCATAAGCTTTTTCCAGAACTTCTAAGTCAACCGAATAAGTTCCATGAGCATCATAGAATTACACCATATAAATTTTTTTACATTCTTATTGCAATCGAAGATAACATAACAAAGGAATTGAATTTCCATACCTGCGTTTCTCCGTGTGAAGTACTTACCCTAACACTAAGGTAAGATTTTAAAATTAAATAACAGGATAAATTAGTTAAGTGAATTAAAAATAGAAATAAATTCCATATTCAATTCTAATAACAAAAGTACTGCTTAAATTCCATATTCAATAAGAAAATCCTTATTTATTAGTCATAGCAGCCTAAAACAAAATTAAAATAATTGTAGAAGCAAAAACAAATATTTAATAAGCAAATATGACTTTGAGGAAAGATTACCAATCATTACTAATAAAAGTGCAACCAATATGTAGTACACATTGCTGTGCGCAACTGGAGAAGTTAGGGGATGAAGGGTAGTTCGTGACTGTTCGGACGAAAAAACAAACTTTTTTGAAACGTCAAATTGTTCGTCCGAATTCGTCCGAACTCGTCCGAAAAGATGCTGCCAGTGTAACCACTTCCTATGTATTCCACTATTTTGGTTGTTCGGATGAATTCGGACGAACAATTTTTCGACCGAATTCGGATCCACTGTAACCATAGCCTAAAAATTCACGTTGTTGTAGTGGTTCAGTCGTTACTGTGAAGTCTAATTATTATTGTTCTACAGCCTTGAATTTTCAAGTTTTAACTTTTTTAAAACAAAAATTTAGCATCACTTGATAAAGCTCCCAAATGATACTGGTGTGTTTAGTCTCCAGTTGATATGAGATGAGGTTTTATTTCATCTGTAAATTTATGGAAATACATCAGTTTGGGTGACGCGATAATTCTTCAAAAAAGTTTACTGGAATTTTTCAATGTTGCTAGGTTATGTTAGAAATATACAAACGTCAAATACATACTTTTCTTCCGTATATTTTCTAAAAAATTTTGTCTCAATGACAATTACATATTCTTATAAAGTAATTACGTTTATTAGCCATTGTCTTGCATTCTTAGTATTCGCATGAGTTATAGGCATTGTCTAAATTTAATTTTTTCCCGACCCTTTTCTCTAGTCTGCAGAAAGAAACTAGGATGCTTGTCTTTCAATTTCCAAAAGTTAAGGCGCCTCTCCTTCTGGTGTAACTTCAAGGATGCTCAATATTCGTGGGTGGACTTGCAAACATTTTACGTTGTCGTAGTCGCACAGCCGTTAGTTAATGTTCGTCTGTTAACTTGGTCACCTTAGCGCTGTTTTTCCCTGCCAAAAATAAAATTTCAGCGTTTTCAAATGAAATTAGATCACAAAACATTTTTTATCTTCGTGGGGCTTACAAATGTTGTTTTTTTCGCAATAGTCAACACAAAACAGCAGGTTGAATCAGAAAAACAGGAACTGCATGACGGGCAATTTTTTCCTGACTGCTCTACCGCTACAAAGATATAAAATGTTTGAAAACCGAGCCTTCGGCAATTCAAGATTTGTGCACGTATCAACTCGCTGCAGTGTAAGGTTACTGGATGCTCATAGAGCAAATGTACGGAAGAAACTTTTTTAAACTTGAACTTTATAGTTAAGAAATCGAGTCCCTTATTGATGTTCTGAAATTTCAATATCAAACCGATACGCAAACTTAGCATTGAAACGAGAGGCCTCCTTTTGAGGACAAACCTGAACCCGTCCAATGCTGCCATCCGCAGCTCGCCAAAGTTGTTCCTGGCCCACGCCCGCCGCAGTTATCTGTTGGGGTAGTGGATACTATAGAGCATATGTTCATCATAAATAGGTGATACATGACGTCGGCTTACAAGCAAAAGGCTGCTATTCACGAAAAATATTCACAGCTTCAGTTCATACAAACCGGCTCAAATTTTGTTCTTTTCTCAATACCCATTAAATCGTCCACAGTTAGACAACTAACAAATGTTTACTGTTAGACAACTAACAAATGTCTACTGTTAGACAACTAACAAATGTCTACTGTTAGACAATTAATATTGGATCACATTATTATTTTCATCAGAAAATTGACGAATAAATGCAACATTCCGTTGTCGGGAAAAACTGTTGCGAAGAATAAAAGTCATTCTTAATTCTTCATCACCTAAAATTCGTTTAATGAATGATCTTGTCTACACGTATTCATGTGTTCCCTCTTCTTTTCAGCATCATAATGACGTCATCATATCACGTCAGAAATGATAATACCGCTACTATGTATGCTACAATGACATGTGTAACACCGCTACATGCACGTCTGATATAAATACTGACACTAGGTACTTGTGGTTGCCATTATGAAAAGAAGACATTGTGTGCCCGTTTATGCCGAAGTGTTTCTCTCGTGGAAGCGCTCGAGAAGATTTACTGGAAGGCAGGGAGCAGAATGAGTGCGGTTGCTTCTGCTCACGCTTATCTCTTTGCAAGGAAAGCAGCTCGTGATGCCCGCACCTCCACTGCGTCAATATCCATCCTCCATCCCTGGGCGTGTGCCTCTTGACAACCACTAGAAGTAAGCAACATGATGAAAGATCGACCAGCTCGGGCTGTCTGCGTGTGATAAATCACGTGTTTTTTTTACTCTGCTTCAGCTCAAAGATAATAGATTAGGCTGTGGCTCAGAACGAATTGGAGGCAACTTAAAAACGAATTTATTTTCGTCTGCAGTGCTCTATAAATTAAGAGGGATTGTGGTGTTCTCGCTCGCACGGCTGCCGCTCAGCCGGAGAGTGAGTGGCTGCAGTTCTGCTTCGTTTGACTTCAAGTGACGGATATTAATGATCTCTCAAGGCCCTCATAAAGTCTGCTGGATGCGAACACAATGTGCTATGAGCTCTGATGAAACTCAGCTGCTTCTCTGACAGCTTTGGATCCGCAGCCACTCGAGTAGCGCATTGTGTTCTAGTGAGTCCATCATTTAAAGATAGGGCAGGGAACGTTGCTTGCGCGTGAACGAATTTAAAAATAGTTCATCCTTAAAATTGAATGTTTCGACTCAGTCTTCTTAAACGAAAGGAATTGATGTGCTACAATAGAGAGCAGAATATTTGAGCAACGGAGTGTAACAATTTATCAGCGCAGCTGTACAAGCGTAGCTACCACCGTGTACCTTGGTAGCTACCTCTGAAAACGTTGGCTCTGACACAAGAGCGCTGCGTGTTCGTGCTGCAGAGCATCCTAATAAAAGTTTTTGCATCAATCTTCCTCTCGTTAATCCTAAGCCAAACTATCTGCGTCGAAAAGTACTATCATCCTGTAAAATTAGAAGCATTCAATATTTGAGCTGCAGTTTTCTACCTCTATATTGCGGACTGCTGTACATTGTACAGAGGAAACCCATTTGTATAACAATCCGCAAATCCTCGCAAGCGGTTTATTGTGCTTAGTCATTTCTAATTTTTTGCACCTCCAGTTAGTGCAGAGTGTATTTTTTAGTGCCTCGAAGAAAACCAATTTTTGAAGACTATTCGTTCAATATAAATATTCAATTCTACTTTCCACTTCGTAAAACAGGTGCCACTGAAAACCCTGTTCCCCGCTTGAGTTTTGCAGTTAATTTTTGTAAGAAAATAAACTGCACTAGTCCGCTCTAACCATGACAAGAAACAAGCCATGGCACGTCTTCATGTTTACTCTGACGTGTTGGGCGTTTCGGAGAACATGGGTGCTTTGCAATTCTGCAAAGCAAGGATTTTGAGGGGAACGCAGCTTCTTTTATGATTTGATCAGTGAGTTATCAGCGGGCACGAAAACTTACAGGCAGAATTTTTTTAGAGGCATTCAAATCTCTTATTGTCTCCAAACTTAATACAACGTAACCTTTCGTTAACCCCTTAGGAATTTATCACATTCACCTGATAGAATATTTTTTCTTTTGTAGTCATTCACGCGCTCTCCTGTTACAGGTTGAAAATAAAATACCGAATCATGGATGTTTTAAAAAGACACATATAAAGCTCAATTCTATTTCTCATTCCAGCGCACCTGTACTGGCGTTCGCCTGGTTGCGGATTAAATAATACACCGAAATACTGCGGTGTCTGTGTAACTTTTGGCCTGTGTTGAAATAATCATCGATGTCACCTCCATGCACAGGAAATAATCATCAATGTCACCTCCATGCACAGGAAATAATCATCGATGTCACCTCCATGCACAGGAAATAATCATCGATGTCACCTCCATGCGCAGGAAATAATCATCGATGTCACCTCCATGCGCAGGAAATAATCATCGATGTCACCTCCATGCGCAGGAAATAATCATCGATGTCACCTCCATGCACAGGAAATAATCATCGATGTCACCTCCATGCGCAGGAAATAATTATATAATCATCGATGTCACCTCCATCCTTCATATGACTGCGAAACAGCGGCGGCTTCTGCGACTCTCTGCCTCCCTGCATCGCCACGCTGTGCAGCACGACAACTGCCACTTGATGCTGGCTCCTTTGCTAGTTAAAAAATCTCAAGCTGGCTGCTACCTTCATTCTACTTCACTAGGCAGATCCAGCTCCTTGTTGACACCATCACACGGGCTGGATGTTTAGTTTCAGCGGGTAGAATGATAGCTTCAAATCACCTCACTCTACACGTCAACTGGTAACGCGAGACCTACGCGCAGCAGCCCTGTGTGTAAGTTGCAAGTTGGCGGAGTTGTGTACAGAGCACGCAGGCCTGAGGGTGGAGTGAGTGTCCGCAGCGCCTGACCACTGACAGTCATCACTGCCGCACGCAGGGCGTGCTGCGCTGCAGCTGTGCGGCAGCCCCGCTGCTGTACGCACAGCCGCTGCGGCCATGCGTCGACTGGTACGCTGAGTATGATGATGCACTGTACGCGGAGTGGGTGACAACATCTCTCAAGATGTGCTTTGTGCTCAAAGTAAAGCGTTCGAGTGCAGCTCGCCTCGTCTCCAGCGTCTGCAATGCATAACAAATGAACTTGTGCAGGTGACGAGTGGGCAGAATACCAGCTTCGCTTTTGAATTAGATTGCTTCTCGATAAATGTTTTCACATACTCAATTAATGTAAGTTTATTCACATTGCGGTTCTCGTAACAAAAATTACGCTGAAGGACTCCTGCATGGTTAAGGAAGACATTTCAATCGTGCACCTGCACACACTCTCACTGAGATGGAAGACGTTTATTGACCTGTTCTGACGAATTCTGACCTAGTTGATTTAGACATATTGAATACCAGTGTCAATGCACGTGTATTGCGATATAGTTGACATGGAAGTTGTCATAGGACATAACGTGCTCATGACATGCCAGCAAGCAAACTGTGAGGTCGCCAGGCGACGGCTGCTCCGAGCCCAGGCGCTCAACGCCGATCGATGCAGAGTTGCAGCTGCTGAAAGTACGTCACTGCTGTAAAATATGCCTCCGATTTCACTTATGATGACCTCATCTTAAAAATACCACACGAGATGCGTAGGTTACGTCCACATGAACTGCTCGCGCAACGCAACACTGTAAGCTCGACCCCTGAAGCCGCACGACAAGCCTCTTGCTACGGCAGCTGCAGGGAAAGTGAGAAAAAGTCTCGCTGTAGACAGGATTCGAACCTGTGCGGGCAGAGCCCAATGGATTTCTAGTCCATCTCCTTAACCACTCGGACACCACAGCTGCCCTGCTAATGAACACTCAAGTGAGAGTGTAGAAGGGTGTGATTGGATGCCAAACCCTCGATTAAGAAATTATGACTGCATAAATCGGCCAACCTGCCTTCAAATGGCGACATATGGAGCTATAACGCTGATGGTTCTTTGACATGAACATTATGATTCATAACTTGATTGTGAATTTTCCATTTCAGAGCATCGCATTCCACAAACAAGGAAATGGCGCAACAAATTTTCAGAGCAGATAGATTAAGTGAACGTAAATTTAGAACGTGACTGATTCTGAGGTGAATACGATAATTTTATCGGTAAATGTTGGAGGGATGCTGCGGTCTAGCACACGTCCTCTTCTTGGCAGTCCAATTTCATGCATGATAAAGTGGATCAATTGGAAAGTAATGGAATTTAGAAAGGCGATTTTTTGGAAACATTCTTTTAACAGCAAACGTTTTGGAATCTCTGATTCCATCATCAGTGCTGTACAGCAAGGAATAAAAACGATGATGAACAAAGAAATGACAAGTGCAATATTTTATGAAAAACGCATAAAATAACACGTTGATGTATTGGACAGAAATCTGAGAACAACTACTAGAGACTCTCGATAACTTAAATCAACAAAACGAGGCGACGCAACGGACCAGGGGAAATTACTCAGCTCCTCGGCCCGAAATAATGCAAATTGAGCCACAGGGTCGCTGATCAGTCCTGGAGTTCAACGCTTGTTGCGCGCCGTACGTACGCACGCACGCGCGTGAAACAATCCCTTCCTTGAAATACTTCGTCTGATCTTACGCCACTTTCACAACGAACAGAAAGTTATCAGGTGCACATGAGGTGAATTCGTTACTCACGAAATGTGACCCATTAAGCGATCGCTGTCTTAACGAGCTTGTTTTGTTTGTGTGAGCCTCGTTAACTGAGCGTCAACACGTAAGTGTAGTGTAGGTGTAGATATGTTCATGTAGCGGGTACACACAGACGGCGCGTACACTGCCAGCTCACGCTCACGTCACGTAGCTCATTGCGTGTCCGTCTCTGCTCGCTGGTGTGCGTGGACAGCTGAGCCAGCGACATAGCAGAGCCAGGGGCAGCTGAGCCAGCGACAGAGCAGAGCCAGGGCAGCTGAGCTAGCGACAGAGAAGAGCCAGGGCAGCAGAGTCCAGTGACAGAGCAAAGCCAGGGCAGCAGAGCCAGATACAGAGACAGAGCAGAGCTAGGGCAGCAGAGCCAGAGCCAGAGACAGAGCAGAGCCAGGGCAGCAGAGCGCAGTGACAGAGCAGAGCCAGGGCAGCAGAGCCAGAGACAGAGACAGAGCAGAGCTAGGGCAGCAGAGCCAGAGCCAGCGACAGAGCAGAACCAGGGCAGCAGAGCGCAGTGACAGAGCAGAGCCAGGGCAGCAGAGCCAGATACAGAGACAGAGCAGGGCTAAGACAGCAGAGCCAGAGACAGAGCAGAGCTAGGACAGCAGAGCCAGAGACACAGCAGAGCTAGGACAGCAGAGCCAGAGACAGAGCAGGGCTAGGACAGCAGAGCCAGAGAAAGAGCAGGGCTAGGACAGCAGAGCCAGAGACAGAGCAGAGCTTGGACAGCAGAGCCAGAGACTGAGCAGAACTAGCACTGCAGAGCCAGAGACAGAGCAGAGCTAGGACAGCAGAGCCAGAGACAGAGCAGAGCTAGGACAGCAGAGCCAGAGCCAGAGACAGAGCAGAGCTAAGACAGCAGAGCCAGAGACAAAGCAGAGCTAGGACAGCAGAGCCAGAGCCAGAGACAGAGCAGAGCTAAGACAGCAGAGCCAGAGACAGAGCAGAGCTAGGACAGCAGAGCCAGAGCCAGAGACAGCAGAGCTAAGACAGCAGAGCCAGAAACAGAGCAGAGCTAGGACAGCAGAGCCAGAGACAGAGCAGAACTAGCACAGCAGATTTAGAGCCAGAGACAGAGCAGAGCTGGGACAGCAGAGCCAGAGCCAGAGACAGAGCAGAGCTAAGACAGCAGAGCCAGAGACAGAGCAGAGCTAGGACAGCAGAGCCAGAGACTGAGCCAGAGCACACGGGCCAGCAGGGCGGGCGCAGAGCTGCAAGGGCCGCTGCAGCGCCGCTGTCAGCGGCTGTGAGCGTCTCACGCCAGGTGTACATCGTCCGTACTGCATGCTAAACCTTTTCTAGAGAACGTATAATTTTTGGTTACGGACAGTGTTGCTCAGTGATGATACTCTTTTTTCAAATAACTGCACGTGAAAATGAAGTTTAGCTCAGGGAGTGAAGCTCATTCACACTCAAGCTGTAGAAAATAATCAGCAAAATTAGGTCCTCAAGTAATCACTTCTAGCGTCGAATTGCGCATTTTCAGCCACATTTTCGAAGCTCCAACGACCCATGCATCAATAGCAACATATTGCGCTCACGCGAGACCTTCATCTTGTCACTGCCGCCTCGCTGCTGCTGCCTGACCGTCACGGCGCACCACGGTGCGGTGTCTGCAGGGTGCTGCCTCTCGGTTTGCGTACGACGGCCGTTAACATACGAGCGAATTTAGCTTGGAATGACGGTTGTATGTACGAACGTCCGAACGCAGCTGCGAAAAATAAAATTAACACTTTTTTGAGCTCATTGTGAAAGCTCTTTTTACTGCATTGTGAAAAAAGACAATCAAAATATGTTAGTTTAAAGAGGAAATATAATAAATTAAAAAGTCGGGGACATTTTTGTGGGACACTCGGTATAACCTTCCTTAGTTAGCAATATATATACCTATTTCGTTAAATTGGTTTCCGCGCAGAAAACTGGTAATGCGCTCCGACACTGACTCATGCCTCCCAGTACTGGCTGTAGCACAAATGCACAGCTGCGGGAGTGCATGACCTTCTCACAATCACTGTCATTATTTACTAGACACTCATCACTCATCCTGCATTCACTGATTTATGGAGGGTAATTCTACATTCACCCAACACGCCAATCTGCTATGATGGATGTCCTCCATTAATTCAGACTAAAATGCATCATCTTACGGAAGTGCTTCTTACCATCCAATGTAACAATCCGAGTCTGAAGCATGGACTATAGGCGAGCGTCCCTCCATATCAATTTTGCATATTTTAAACCTAGAGATCGTCATTTGGCGTTTTGTTACCCATTAATGAGTATCACTATATCACGCAGACCGTACAGTCGCATAACGCGGGAAATGCATTCAATGATCACGCGCGAAGTGCACGTGATGCAGTAGTTCTGGTACGAGGTTGACAATGGTGAAGTGCAACCAACCCCGGAGTCCTCCTTTGATTCTTCGACGACAAGGTTGAGAGTCCACTTGGTATCATCTCTGTTGAATTTAGCATCTGCACTGTATTGTTAACTGAAGGACTTGGTTTGAAAGTAAATTTCATTACGTTCGATTGTTCAGCGTGAACGTTCACTCGTCTACTCCATCATATCGCTCTGCTTAGAATCCAGTTCACTTGTGCTGACCACCGCATGTACGTCGATCTCCAGGAGCAACAAGCGCCCTTGTTTTTTTTTCGACCACCGCCAGTTCGGGCCAAGTTGCTTCACTTCGACGTCGTAGTTCGATTGGCTATTAGATGTCCAATATTGCAAGGTAATGATTTTAACACGCTGTTATGTTATTATATTCCTAATTCTCACATCAACTGAGGTTTTGACAACTCAAGTGCAGGAAATGAGAGCGTGTAAATAGCCTCAGCGAATTGCATACATATGCTAACCGCAGGTAATTTATTACTATACGGAATCGAATGTTGTTTGACTATTAGTGAAAACTTCTGAAAAGCTTTTTATTTATCTTAGAATTTTTTTCTCGAAAATGAACGAAAAATTATTTTCAATGAACCAAACGAATACTTTCCCTGACCGAATTTATACATCTATAGCTACATTTGTGAATTCACTGAATCGCTCTACTCTGAATCAAGCGCTAAGTATTGTATATAAGGGGCTCTGTTCGTAACTTACCCTATGTCACAGCGTCTAAAAACTACTGGGAAATCCAGGCTTCAATAAAAATCTATGCTCTAATTTGAAGTTTGACGGTTTGCGACTGGTTAAACTAAACGATACCTACGGGTGAATTAATACTGCAAGTTATCTGCATTGGTATTCCGTATACACGTACGAAGTAGTAGTACTTTGACAACAAACGGTTATTGTGTAATTTAAAGCATTTTTCCCAAAAATTGTCCGCATTGCTGTTTTTCATTCGTATAATAAATATATAATCCGCTGCAAAACTCTCATTTCACTGAGCGGACGAATTTTGCAAAAGGGGAATTATTTTCTTTTGTTGCTCTTAATCGAAGTAGGCGTTTCGTATGATAGACGAGTTGTTTGAAATGTTGTCAGAAACATAGAACTTCCTCATTGATATCATGATCACCTTCACTGCCGTAAATAGTGGATGCTGCAGTGCCAGGAACGAAGGGGCAGATATCAGAACTGCTAAGGCGACCTATACTACCAATGCTGAAACCTATTCAATTTATTCAGTTATCCTGTTGATGTGTTGTACGAGGCCACCACAAAGCCGCGAGTTTGTTATGAGATACGTCACACGACGTATCTCATAAGGGGGCTGTGGTGATGAAATAAAATGACACAGGTGATGGAAATGTGTTATTTCACGCAAATAACAAATACAAGTTAGTAACTTCATTTGTCTGCTGTTTGCGACTGCATCCTGTGATCAAAGAACACTTCAAATTAGTGCATGAATCGCATTTTTTTGTGACGTAGTTGAGAAAGGTACGATGCAATATTCACTCAACATTTAGTGCCATGACTTTTATTCTGAATCGTGAAATCTCAGAAAATTTTAATTCATTGTGCATGTACTCGTATTTATTCGAGTTAGTAGATATATGGATTCAGTGATACGACTTAGCTTACTTATATTTTTGAAATTTCAGCTTCATAAATGCTCGCTTTTATAACTTTTACTAAAAATCTTGTTTAGATAACAAGGCTACATAAACACATGAAAAAGGATTTAGTAAAGAAGCAGTATATATAAGCTAAACTGAAATACTTCATAATGCAGTTAACAAATGAGGTATTTCAGCGCTACCTAGGGCAAATGAGAGGACCGTGAAGTAGAGCTGTGCGATGGCCACCACACACTAAGTCGAATGTTATGAATCTTCGCTTAAATGCCGCATCGGTAGCCAAGCCCCTACCTCAAGCAGCATTCAGAGCAGGACTGAGGGCCCATTTCTAATTGGCAATGTCTGGGAACATTCGGAGTATTATTCTTAGTTCAGTTGATTTCAACTTTGAGATTTGGAGAATAATAATATATCACGTTTAAAATAAGTCAACTCCCCCAACTCCCCCTTTCACAATATTCAATGGGTGATGACACGTGAATAATTACTTATCAACTGATTGATCTTAGTTAATTGATCTTACTTGATTACTTGATGGATCTTCATTATTTATCAACTAATTGATCTTAATTAATGATGAATTAATTAATGATGGGAATGACATGGGTGACTATCAACTGATTGATTTCACTTTACTGCAATGTTCGCGTTAGATTTGACTCGAATAACCACTATGAAATACGGCCATAAATAAAGAAGATAATTTTTCTGTACTTCTGCCCGAGTTAATTAGACTTCAAACTAACAGACAACAGAACATTATCCACTTCACAAAAATTCGTGGAATGTGTTATCCTTCGTCTTCCTTATTCAGATGCTAAAGTGAACTTAGGATGCATTTAACTCAATATCCAAGCAATACGCCTCAGAACTTGTCCAGTCAGCGGCGGCCTCAAGCCAAACAATGAGATCACAAATAACTGCTCAGCCTCAAGAATATGAGCCGCGCTTCACGACTGTCCAAATAATCTGCAGTTAGAATGACAGGCAAATTATTCGGTGTAGTTGCCATGACATGAAGCGCATAATCAATATCTTTGCGGGCGACATTACTCATCTGCCTCGCTGACACACAAGTAATGGACTCGGTCACAGAGCAGCGCCCGAGTGCGGCACCGCCAAATGCAGCTCGTCGCCTGGCGTCTTGGTCGGCCGGCTCCTCTTCTGAGTCTCATGGTCTCAGGCCCGATTTGTAAACTATTCAAATCCGCGTAGCGGTAATGCTGCCAGCGTAGGTTCCTGCACGGAACTTACTTTGCTCCGTAGATGAGTCGACTCACAAAACAGATTGCTAAATGTAACGCCGCATGCTGAGCACTTTTTCTGGAAGGAGCGTATCGTCAGATCAACTCGTTAGAACTTGACGCTGATAACCTTGCTGGTATAACGTAACATGTTGGAAAATTCGGTCCTTGGTACACGTGCTTCTTGACCACCTGCTCCTTGAACGCCGGGGAGAGTTTCAATGAACTGAAAAATCCAATTGGTACCATGACCAACTTAGGAAGCTTATACTTTTTATACAAGGAAATTCTCACTACATGATGGAAAAAACTAATGCAAGAAAAATTATAATCGGTCCTCAAGTTATACATCATTTTGAGCAGCCTGTCATGGGCTGGTTAAAGTTGATAATTCAACGTCATATTTTTATCTTCGTTATCGTGACCTTTTCCCAATCACTACAATATTTCATTAATCATTCACAACATTGATAAATAGTCAGTAGTTTATGTCCAATTTATTCTATGATTCATAAGTTCATGACTTCAAAGTTTCAAGGTATCAGGTAGCGAGATCATTATGATAGGGTAGCGTTTGTATCTTTATCGTATGTATCTTGTTGTCAACGATAACATGCAACTTCGCCCTAGACAGTAAATAAAGAAAACCTGAACCAGATTTACTGTCGAAAAGGGACGAATTTAGAAATTACCTCATGTGTTTTAGACATGCCTACTGCATCAAAATGAGCCTAATGCATCTAAGCTTACGCATCATAGGAAATACTACGTGAGCCTAAGACAATCATACGCTTTAAAATAATGCTACGTGTGACCTAGACGAGGGAAAGGGGGCATGTGAACACAGGTAATAATGACACTCATCTTGCCTGTGGGTTCCAGGTTAGTAATTGGAATGGACTTTCCTAATCAATCTTGACATCATAATTCCCTCACAACCCACCTTCACCATATTCTGTTCATAAACAGATTGCCGCACGTCATTCAGATTTTTAAGTTCTTATAAATCGACTTCTTACAGTTTGTTAGCTCATCACACAGATGTTGATATGATAAAGAAGGTTTTCATCACGAAAGTCCCTCGCCATGCCTTAGAGGCAGACGAGCCAAAAGTCGCGACCTGCCCCCAACACGGTCCTATATAAAGTGGCCCGCTTCCCAGATGAGGGTAGCGCCGTCAGGTATCGAGACCGCATTGTGACGGTTAAGCCCCAGTACCAGGAGCAAGCTGCGTCGTGTAACGATTACACATTGAAGTCTTAATTTCAATAGAAACATTAATTTAATAATTAACTGAGTTGGTAATGACATTTTATATAGTTTTCCTTAGAAATTGAGTCAATGATATAAGATGACTATTACAAAAAGAGCTCCTCTCGGCGTCGACATTTGGCATCTTCGATGAATTGTGGTTGGTCACGTCGGAGTCGTTGGCGTGGCTTTAGGTTTGATGTGTGAATCCCGTACACAATGTTCGGTGAGAGACAGAGTTTATTTGAACTTGTTGATTGTCGTCGTATATTTGGAGCGGTATGCGATGACTCATAACCTACCTCAAGTTATACAGATTAAAAATTGTCCCAGTTATTCGGTTAAGACGATGCTGGATTTGATTTAATACTGAGTGAAACTAAATTTGTACGTATAAGTTGAGTATTGCATAAAATATTGTCGTACAACGTGAACATCAATAATTGTTCAAAAATTGTTTTGACTGTTGAATACGAGAAAGATCCTAAATACATGTGTGATATGTACATCGTACAGTATCGAAATCCCTCCAGAGCTCGTCAAACACTGCCTTCGGTTCTTCGTCACTATAAAGGAAATTTTCTGCACCTTTAATCTTTGAAGAAGACGACACCTGGTACATTGGACACTGACGAGACAAGCAGCGACTGAGTTTTTGTGGTCGAAGTGTTAGGGCTTTCATCGTTCTGATCGAATAGTATTCTTCAAGCAATGTGAAATAAAAGTAGATAACAGTTTTTTTATGAAACTGGGGAATGCTTTATTACTCAACAAGAGTGGGGAGATCGGTAATGAATTGTTATGTTCAAGTTTGCAAAAACACCGGACAGCTTAAAGAATTTCCTTCCGAGCATCAGTTATGGGCAGACCGAGCCCGAGGCACACAGAGACTCATGTGATCGATCCTACAGGCCTTGAAATCTTCCGTAGAAATTTCTAGAGGCATCTACTAACTTCGTAATGGGTGTGTGTCTGTGGAGGCTAGCGCGGCTATGTGTTCATGTGTAGAAGATGGTGAAGGCGGATAGTGAGAGAGATATGAAGTCAAGATTAATTAGGAAAAAGTTGTCGTGTACGTGGAATGTCTAATTTTCTCATAAGAAACGAGGACAATGAATTTGAATGCAACTCTCTTATGTAATCCGGTTACGCCTCTCAAGCGACACGAATGAGTTGTTAGCAAAATGCAATTTCAGTATTATTTCCCCCAGAAGCGAGTGAAAAGGACCTTTAAATTCGGAATTTCTCTTACGAAAGGTACTTCTTTACGAAGAAGAATGTACCTCTGTCTATCATGTATTCTGAAAAAATAGTAGAAGCAATCGTAGATATGAGAAGTTCGAGTGAATGAAACGTTTGTGAAAAGAAATTTTCTAGCCCTTTGGAATAGAATGTTAAAGTTTTTCATACATTAAATTGAGGTGAGTATTATTATAAAAACTGGCAATGAGCTCGAGGCAAAATGTTTGTTTTATATGGAAGTTTCTTGCTCTGATTTTTGGAGCATTAATAATACATACAAATATTGAAGTTGAATCACACACATTCACACATGCAAAGGATTCAGTTGTATTCACATGTAGATGCTTCTGACTCGAGACGAAGAAGTTTTGTGAATACTATGACACAGCAGGTGTATAGTGCAGAATTAATTCATTTAATTGGTATGTCCTGATGAAAGAGTATTCCGTTGATATTAAAAGTTAGAATTATAATTATTAAAGAAAATTATTAAAGTTATAATAATTATAGTACAGCAACAGTTTTCACATCGATATAATTAAGTCACTCCTTGCGACTGGGTTCTGTTCAAAGTTTTCGTTCAATTCATTTCATCAAAATAACTGTTCTGTAAAGAATGTGTTGTGGCCAAAACACCACTGTGTACATTATAATCGGAAGTATGCCGTTTAGGGACATCTGCTGAAGAAATGCGTCATAATTTAAAGAAAAATGTATCAACCGTTTACACTTGTTTTTAGAAACACGGAAATGTGTGAAGCAGATGTACTCTGAAATTTATTACTAGTAAACCTGTTAACATATTTCAAATGTTTCATCTGCTCGAGTCTGTTTGGAAATGATGCAGCCGTACGATTTGAACATCACGCGATTTTGCAACAAACTTAGTAAACTAGCGAGGGGGACATCGTGAAGCGTATTTCAGCAACAAACTGGACCCAACAGCTCGGCAGAAGAGTTAATCCGAAATGTTGAAATGAAGTGCAAGGCATCGAAGTGCCGCACAAAATTCGAGGGTGTTGGGCGCCGCAACATGCACCAGTTCAAATTTTAGCCGCGGTGAAGTTTGGTGGCGGCGAAGAGAAGCGGCAAGTGTGATCTGGCAAATCCGACGAGTTTAGGTCCTATGCATACAAAGCTGAGTTTTTGCCTCTAACACTCTGATGGGAGGCACAAATAGCCTGATTGGGCCAGTGAATAGCCTAGCGGGAAAACCTCTGGCAGGTGATAACAGTCTTGAGACTCTTCCTCGCTAAAACACTCCCTAAATATATTTTGGTTTCGAGTACAAAGTGCACCAAATGGTTGAGCTTATTTTCGCTACAGTGATTTCCTTCGGAAAACTCGCGGATTGTTGCAATGTATTCTCTAAATTCGAGCAAATGCTTACACTCGGAGTCCTTTGGAGGCGCGAGCGGCTTCTTTTCTGTGGAAGAACAATTTTTAAAGTTGTGATGCAGAGCAGTCTAAACAATTTTCTTTTCTGTGGCATCACTGAGCTTTCAGTTTGAAGTAACCCGCCTTCATATGCTTGGCTCTAAAATTTTACCTTCGATGTGTATGCCACCTGTGCATGACCGTAGCACATGCACTTGTGTCTAATAAAACTTGAGTTCAGATTAAAATATTATCAAAAATCCTTGAATGTGTCACATACATTGTGAGGGTTACTAGAACTCCCAATACATGATGTAAAAATAGGAGAGTTTAAGTAAGAATGTTTTCTTCTACCCAGTATAATGAAGCAATAAGAAAATAATAAATTAGAGAAAGCAGAAGAAAGAAGAAATATATGTTTAATGAACCCAAATGGGCAGAACTATTCTAAAATATTACATGCAACACTTTCAGTTATAGTTGTTATATGATTAATTGTACAAATTATTAGTTATATATCATATTTTTTTTTAAATCAAACGACAATTCTACCTCTGTAAGATATGGGCGGAGTTATGGATCCACTCTGCTCTTAGAATTAAATACTAAGCCAACACTCGAGCAGCGCATTTCATGCTCTAGCAATTGAAATTTTACCCTGTCTATATTCTTCTGACGTTGAATACTATTTAAATGTACTTGGATGGTTGAAGTTTGTTCATTTCTCGTTAATGGATGGTGGACTCTCGCGGTACAGCGTTGCTAGATGGCCCACAGTGCTTCAACAGCTGCCAGAGAAGTGAAAATGCGTGCAAAAAACTATTCTTTGGCCAGCTCGAATGTCCTTATAGCCCTGTGGTCGTTCAAGGGAGAGGATGTTAGTTTTTAGTTACTTGTTTTTTCCTAGTTTGTTTTTTGTTTTTAGCTCGCTATAAGATGCAAAGCTTTGTGTCGAGGTGTGATGTTGCTCGTTGTGGACATGTTTCGGGTCCAGTTAATCTCACTCTAACAAGACTACACTGAGCGTTAAATAACCAAGTGAAGGCAATTAAGATAAGTCAGTGACGGCAACCAACCTGTTCTTCAGCACCCCAATAAAAACGCAATAGAAAATGCGAATTAAAATACAAGTAAAATTGATCTCCTATAGCCCGAGATTAATGCTCTATAAACTTTGAATTTTACTGCTAAGCGTGTAACAGAAATCTGAACGGATCAGTCAATGAGCTTTTCTCAGATAAGTTCGACTCTCAGGATCTCGGTTTTGCATGTCTCGGATGAGCGGCGCTGCGCAACTTTCTGTCGGGAATTGAAACTGCTTGATAACGACAGCTGCTGATGTCAGCTCAGAAATATCGCCAAAAATTGTAAATTGCCAACAAAACTTATGTCGTTCCAATGAACTATGAAGATGTAGTAATAGAAAGATTAAATTTTAACTATAAAAGCAACAAATTTGTTCCTCGGTATTTTGGTGGAAGCACAAACGACTGAACCTTCGATGAAAAAAAAAATACTATTTAGGCTTACACGAACTTTATTTATGTGTGTATAATAATATCTCTTTCGTTTTTAGTCATATCTATTTTCATGAAACGTTTCACTGCACTATATACTGAAGAATATTTTCTATTGTCACTGTATAAAACGTGAAGCGATTCTTGATACCTGTCTCTCTGTCAAACAAGGAAAAATTTCTTATTCAATAAATTTCAAATATGGAAATGAAGAGAAACCGACAGTTGTAAGCTGTCATAAGCTTTGTTTTCTTAAATAAATAGCAAAACCGAGTGTCGACCGGTGGGGCGAATTAAGAAATGTGAGAGGTAAAACATTATCCCGTGTAGTTAATTGGTTCTTTATCAAGTCGCATGTATATTGTCGAAGCATTAAAAAGATACAAAGCATTCTCACCTCATGAATGTTTTGGACATCCACATGTAAATAAAGAGGCTTCATAAATTAGATCTTAATCAGGCATGATAATGAGCGGCGCTCGGTAGCGGTGCTCGGCTGCCGCTCGCTGGAAGGACTTCGGGTTCTGCGTGAGTTGATTTTCGATTTGTTCTTCTGCGAGCAGAGGCTTTTGTTGATGCTCACTCGCGGTCAGAGTTATTACATTGAGCTCATGCTTTTTCCATGATGACGGAATGGTGATGAATACTTATGTGAACGATAATATACACATCTACTGGTTATTTTAAAACTGCTAGAAGAAATATAGGAATTGTTCAACCAAGTTTTAACGGAGTTGAGAGTCCTGCAGTCACATTTTTGAACAAGCTACTTCTCTCGCCTTGCTAGAATGAAGATCTAGTGAAATAGTTTTGATTTTCCGAAATTAATTCCTTTCCAATTTTTGCAATTTTGCATTAATCTGAGGCATATTTACATCATGACGCTCGTTTGGATAACCGGTAGTTATTGGCTGTGAATTAATTCTCTTTAAGCATAAACACGCTTCCGTGTATGTTTAACAAGATCTGAAACTGAACCAATATTCGTTAGTGTTGTTTCAAAGGACTGTTAATTGCGGCCCGAATCTAAGTGACCTTTTCGTAGTCTTCCTTACCTCGACTGAGATAATTTTTGCACCGGTCTCTCAGACATTTTGAATTTGAACGTTTGAATAATCTATTTTACTCGCACTTGAATACCACAACGAGATAAGGCCTTTAGAAAAGTAGCTGTATGTCATGTGGTCCAAAGCACCCGAAAAATTTAGGCGACATTCTGAACGAGGTCGAGGTGATGATAGGAGCTTCCAGACCCCGATGTCCAAAGCTGTGGGAGACGTCGTGACTCGGAGTGTGCACACCCTCTCATGCATCTCATCTGGTGTAAATGTTAGAAAATATCACGTAGGATAGCAGATTTAGTGGTTAGAAATTGTAGAGTCTCTGTTTTTTCAGCTCAGGAATTTTATCGATGAATGTTGCGAGAACGTAATTAGAGTGTTGCAGTACACGGTAAAAGAAAATTTTCTGCTTGAAAAAATCACTATAGCTAAATTCGGCGGTTCAACATGTAATTTTAACTAAAAAGTTGATCAATTTCATCTGGCAACTAATACCGAGTTTACAGCTTTTGTCAAAGTTTCTTCGCTGTATTGTTTTGACTAGAAGATGTAGAAAAATTGAATCAATTTAAAAATTATACTTTTCGCTTCTGATGCAGGAATAAATAATTTAATTATTAACACGTCTGTTCTGAGAAAATTCTACCATTAGAAATATTATGGGATTTTCCCAGAAAAATTAATGGTACATGCGTGGAAGATGTTTAAAAACTGATTCCTCACTTAGATGCACTTTCGCCACTAGAGCAGAACAAATTGCATGTATCATTTGGTCAATGTTGTTAGTTAAATATCTTAAGCTGCACCTCATGAATCATACCACTCCTTATTTTCATGCTGTCATAATGGTTCTTTATTGAAAGAAATAAAATTTTACTGTGTTGTTTCTTAATTAAAGAATGAGAATTAAGGAATTTTCAAATTTGAAAACACTTTATACTCTTATGAAAAGATCTAGTTACGAATTTGCTATAACGACGAAAAACACGTCGAATGCCTCGATATTCTAAACATTTATTGTGGTTTTTTGACCGTTTTGGCCCTGATATAAACTCATGAAGATCGTTAAAAAAACATAATTCTGAAATGAACGTTGTAATATTCTCGAAATATCAAAATGGACTGTTGAAGTTTCAAAGTTCTCCGCAGAAGCCATTCAATAAATGTCCGATTGTTGACTAACAATTTTATACGGCAAGGTCTCCTCGGTGCGAGTGGCGCAAAACGTCATTTTTCAAGGCGCTGTTTATACCCAAGACTGAATATATGTTCATGTGGGCCTCACAAGTGTATATGAAGTCACCGGTGTAAATTGTAGGAGCTACTGTGCAAATATTTGCGTCCCGCCGGCTCAGAGGCCGGGTCCCTGACAAATTTATGATGTGGCTATGCAAACACTAACAGTAGTTTAGCGCTAAAGTAAATAAGTCACTCGCTGGTTTAATTACTCGTTTATAAATATTGACCTGCTGCGTTACATGTTCCACTGTATCCGAACTTGAGAACTGCAGAAAGAGAGCAGGAAAGGAAAGACATTAAATGGCGATGGTAATGATAAATCCCCGTTCACACGATTGGGTTTCATGATTCAGTTTTATTGTTTGAACTTCGACATTTCAATGTTAATATTGTAGCCCATTAGTTCCCTGAATTGCAAATGCATATTTTTTTGATTTGAATAAAGTCACAATTACCTCACGAAGTAACAACTAATTTTGCAAAGATATGTTTAAAAAAGCTATTCTAGAAGAGCTCTTTAGTAATGGGTGGAGGGTTGATATAAGCTGCACTTGTTACCACGAGGCTTGAGTGTCCACGCAGGGGCTGTCACTCAGCATCACAGGTCCAATACTGGTCCGAGGGAGCAGTCAATGCTCTGCTGCTCCGGACACTTGAGTGACGGCGGCCGTCAGGCAATAATTTCACGGACCTCACGGTGAAGTTTAGAGAGCGCTCCAAACGAGAACTCGAGTGTAGCAGTTTCTCTTTATCGATCGCTATAATGATTAGCTCCTCCTCAAATCAAATCAGTCTGTCAGTGGCCTTGACAGGAGCTTCGCCCGAGACTGACGGCTACCTGCCCGACTGCTTTTCAAGCGAGGACATTGATAGATGCGTTGTCAGCCGCCGCTGCCGTGGACCGGAGGGGACTGCCGAGATGGAGGGGCTAGAGAGGGCCGCGGGAGGAGGTGCCTTCACAGGGCCTTTATATGAAGGGCCACGACTGGAGTGAACAAGTTTGCCGTGGAGGAATTAGTGAGCAATGCGAAGTATTTGTGCTGAAACAGTTTTCTTAAATAATTTTTACGAATTTAATCCAAGTCAGCTCTCTCAATACCTACCCCATCTACTCAAGACTGTGGGAGAAGTGAAAACAGGAGATGAGAATGAAGTGAAAGGTCCTGAATAGGAAACTTGAGATAGGAGATAAACGTGGCTGAGACACAGAAAGATGCAAAGAAATAAAGAGTAATTATAACTGACATAGGTTGACGTGTGTAGTAGATTTCCACATTTGGAAAGTACGCAAGCGAAAAGTGAATAGCAAGGTAGAATAGCTGGTGAAGAGAGACAGGTAGAATGGGTCATGCAGTAGAATGAGTAAAGCATACGTATTACTTCAAGTAATTCAATGGCATTTATTTAGATTGGAGAGCTCGAAAAATAGGTAATGTGGGACTTATTCCACAAGTTATTGGAGATTATAATAAACGTTCTGTAATGTTTATTGTAAGTGAACTTATTGAGAAATACATATGAAGACAGGTTGAGAACGGTTTCGAGAGAAAGTACGATCCGAAGGTGGACTGAAAGTACGATCTGAAATATTCTCAAATGAACGAACTCCTGCAGTTCAGCAACGTGGTTGTTCAACAGTCCTCGTACGGATGAAAGCGAGGCAGCTGCTAAAACAATTATGGAGTAAAAATTGCTGAGGATAAACGTGGCCGAGGCGAGCAGACGCTGATGAACACGACGGGCATTCCAGTTAAATAAGAGTGGTCTTATATTAAGATGACTTCTGAGAAGCTGATGGTGGACGTAGAAAACCGGGAATATCCAACGCATCGATAAGTGCTACAAGGTGGAGAAAAATAAAGCATGATAAGACCCGGAAAAGAATCATCGTATTAGCACCAGAACATTATGAGACAAACGGTTGCAAGGTGTTCACAACAAAATCAGAGGTGAATGATGAACTCGTGAAATACTTGTTCATGACACAAGTGGTAGCACTTCAGAGAGATAATTTCTACAAGCGACTAAGTCTCTATCATTGCTCTTCAGAATAACTTCTATTTCCAACTAGTGCTCTAACTCACACAGAAAATTTCGATAAATAAATCATTTTCTCATCTGTAATTTTAGGAATTCATTTTTTTTCCTACAAATTTCGCGTGTAAATTTACTGATACAACTTTGTTGAGTGTTTCCCGTTTAAACACGCCGTGAGTCAATCTAAAACGTAGGAATAAAGCCCCCTGAAGGGCCCAGCGTTACTCGTTATCTTTTCGAAAAGGATTAATTTTAGCTCTGTTAGATCAAGTTTCATGGAAGACCTAATTATTAACATCACCACTTTGCCGCTCCCAAACTGGCAAATGTCAGGTTTTAGAGAAGAAAGGATATGCTGAGGACTAAAATTGCGACTCTGGTTTCCTGCCGCTTAACTAAGCAGGGAGGCTGAAAAACAATCTCCCCAAAACACGGGTGTCCTTGTCATCAGCTTGTGCAATCAGTATTTGGTATCAATTTTTTGTTTCTTACGTAATCTTGTGTTAGAAGTGAAAGGCCTCCTGAAAATTGCATGTAGAATAAGCCCCACAATTACAGATGCGTGGATATATGAGCACATAATGAGTATTGTTGCAGTTTCTCACTGAGCTTGGCTTAAAATGATGATCAAATAATAATTATTATAAGTATTTTAGTGGGTAGATAAATTGTATTTTATCTGTGCCCATATATTTATACATTCGACGCTTCAATTTGCATTTGTACACCAAAAAGAGATACAAAAAAGAAAACGTAAAATTAATTATCTAATGAAAAAAATTATACAGTAATTATCTTATTTTTCGTGATCGTAGCCTTGCATTGACAAGCTCCTTAATTATAAAATTTCTTTTACTGGCAACTTCAATTTTATTACAATTTTGAACGGTTACAAAGTTACAGTAAGGGAACAATCAAAGAAATTCAGAAAATTTGAAGGTGTGCACAAATTTACTATGTCAGTTGTGTCTTCAGGTTTCATCAGGCTCATTTCCTGCGAGTGCTTTCAAACGCCTTGCGATCAGTGCTCTATTCAACCAAACGATGAGCGAAAAACTTTAGAAATTATCTTAATCTTAAGTGATAAGTACAGAAATATTTATCTATGAAATTTTATCTCGACTTTGTTTTATCCGAGCTATCAACCTGAGCATGAGCAAAAATTAAGAAATTTAACAGAAGTAATTCGCAGTACTTGTTACTATCCGCGAGGTGTGCCCTTAGGAAAAGGATATTGTTGAATTTTGTGATCATGACCGTGAAAACTCTACACAAGGAAAACCATTCTTTAAAATTTGTAGAACGTAAATACGTTTAAGGGGTTCGAAAACCATAATTATTCCTCGTTGAGTTTTTAAAGTCAGCGGAACGGAGGAAATATCACAAACAAACAGAAAGAATAGTCGAAATGAAAGTCAACAACCGACAATCTGTTGTCTGCACGTGGTGAACGGGTGGAATTCTAAAGAACGAGTTTAAACGTTTTTTTTAAAACAAAAGATTGGTACTGTCTGAGAATTGACTGCCACAATAATTTGTTGTGGGAAAACAGTTATTCGTATTGAATTATCGATTTCGAAGCGATTAAAATTAATTGCTTTGACTGCACTTACTTCTTGACAAGCAAGTGAGGACCAAACTCTGTTATGCGGCAATGGTGGCGCGACACCAGCACTGAAGCAACCTTGAACCTTCGCAATGAGTTGGGATTGATCTGACCTGCTGGAACTGGTTATCTTACTACGTGAAATAAGAGATGCCAGAAGCGTAAAAATTTTTGTTAAATCATATTAGTATTTCCTCCAAACGACTCGGTATAAGAGATGGGATGACAGAACCCAAACTCACGTGAAGTCGAGAGACTGAGTTGGTCATCTCACATCCTAACAACGTTCTTGATTGGCCAAGCTAGTCAGACTTCACGTCATTGG
The DNA here is from genome assembly GCA_030386875.1 of Morinoia aosen. Lineage (NCBI taxonomy): Eukaryota > Metazoa > Arthropoda > Malacostraca > Amphipoda > Talitridae > Morinoia > Morinoia aosen. The sequence goes on from CM059571.1 coordinate 42,468,036, forward strand.
AACTTGTCTTGAATATCCATGTTCTAGTAGGGTAATTTAGGAAGGAGAGAAAGTCTCTACCTATGTATACAAGAATATTGCTACGTCGCAAAACAATTTGAATGTCTAGATGCTGTTTTCGCGAATAAAAAGAACTCACAATCGTGACAGACAGGAAAAAGTGATATACAGTTTCATAAACATTAGTCATTACTTTCATAACACCCTCTGATTTTTCGATCTAGCTCTTCAGGTTAATTTTGCATTTTGTTTTGAATTCACGATAACTTTCTTTGAATGACGTTTTCCGGATTCCAATGTTCCTAATGTAATTCAACAAATTTAAAAGTTATACCTAAGGTTAGGAAAGTTTTTTACCCATAATTGCCGGGAATCAATCAAGAGACTGCAAGCAATTACGCGTACACTAAAACATCTGTTTCACACATGAATAAAAAAAAATCAGCTTTGATGTTCTGTGGTAAATGAGGTACGTTTGAAACAATTTCGCGGTGTCGAAGTCAGTCATTTAAGAAACTGAAATTATTGTCCTTCACAGCAGGGTGGGATAGCTCGACTTAAAATTTTCGCTTGCAGTGGAACATTTGATACGGTTGCTGAGAGAGTTGAAAAATTTCCACGTAACGAAACCCTTTGCTTTTGATGTCCAAGGCCACCGGTGTGTCATAGTATAGAGATGCCGGATAAGCTGTGTTGAAAACTCTCTCGTAAAATGAATCTGTAGAATTAAGATGTCAATGCTCCCCTGTGTTAAGATACCAGCTGTTTTATGCTTTAATTTTAAGACTAGACAGCCAAGTTTATTGGAGGACGCACACATGTGTGTTGTGTTGCGTCTTGCACTAGATAGGTGAAAATAGCCCGAGAAATTCTCAATTATTCTTCTCAGAGCAACTCTTCGAACAGAGTGTGCGCATCCAGAGTGCTTTTAATTCGTTTGTGGGACACGGCGAGGATTATTTTTATCGCGTTCCTAAAACAGAGCCTCGTGTAGCCCGAGAGTCGTGCAATAAGATAGCAAAGCTGCAGCTGCAGAGTAACCAAATCCGCTTTGCTAATGCAAGCTAGCGTCTCATTACGAGAAGCCTGACAGCTGCGAGTAACGGCCGACATAAGAACTGCGGTGTCGGCGATAAAGCTCTCTCCAGTCCGCAGACTGCGACGGCTTTTGAGGCGCCCCACTGCCTGCTCCACCGGGGGGTTGTCCAAAGCTTACCAGGAGTTCTACCTCTGCACAATGGCTTATAAATCAGTGGTCTCAGCAACACCTTGTCTCTCCCGCTGATTTGTGTCCAGCCCAGGCCGTAAAGCTCATGGCATCTCATCCGAACGAGCGCTTGCGCAGCTTGCGTGTGCCAGCATCTTTTATGCTCAACCACTTCCTAAGCAAATACTGTGACGGTCGTTAAACTGAGACGCAGCCAAAAAAAAATTGCTAAAATGAGCGTGAAGAGCCGTTACACGATAAAAAACATGGAAGAACTCATGTTACATGACACCTCAAATAAAATGAATGCTCGTTTGTACACTTTCTGTGATGAAAAATATTGAACTATTTAGCCCACAATTTTAAGCACAGCACTTTGTGTTTCCTATATTGCCTATATGGATAAATGCGAAAAGATGCCCTTCTCAGAGAGCCGAGAGAAAATATCGTGTTACAAAAGTTCTTTGTGTTTTACATCATCTGTTTTTCCTTGTGCGCGAATCCATTCCTAAGAAAATTTCACACGGTGTGGGTGTAAAACTCCCACGTGTTTCACTTATGAAATTCGTTCAAGATTCTCGAGCCGTACTTCTGGTAATTTACTACAGCCAATTTTCCTCCTATGTACTAGAACTGCGCACGCGTGAAGGCATGACTCCTGTTCGAGGAAATGCAGGGCTGGCATGCTTGCAGTTCTGGTAAAGATCATCTTCCTGTGATCGGATTTATGATGAGCTTCATGGAACTTTAAGACGTTTTTACGACCTTCACTTTGCGGTGAATATCCAATTTGAGGAGAATTGATCGTTATCCGACTCGGTCCCTATGAATGGTCAAGCAGCTTGAGCCTGTCTTTCACCTCTTATAATCTCTGACGTGAACTCGAAATTAAAATGAATGACTAGACAAAAAACTCGTGGCTGAAATGAATCCTTTGATTTATGACTTCGGAACGGAGGTCGCTTGCTTTGTTAGATTCAGCTGCCTGCGATGACATACGAGGGGTTGTAATTTTGAGGTATCGGAGGACTATTCCTAATATTTCCGTCACTGTACGGAAAGCTTGAATATATTTTTCGTAGTTATTCACTATTCTTCCGCTTTACTCGTATTGCAAAGACCCAACACTTATAAGACAAAATATGACAATTTTTCGAGTTGGTTGAAGAACTTATTTTGCAAGTTGCTTGGCCCATTCATTGCTGATTGCCTGTTCTGCACTCATCACTATGAGAAAATGTGAAGCTTAGAAAAATCAATGAACCTTAAAGAAATGCTCAAACAACTTAATCCAGCTGTTAGTACATACTGTATGGCAAACAGGGACTTGATGTAGTGTGATGTTAGGTGTCGCTTTCATTGTAAAATCGATGTATTTTGTGGTTACAATATTTACCAATGTTATCTGTCGCTAGTGACACCAGTGTCAAAAATTTAGCCTTACGAATCAAAATATCTCGCACATCGTAAGCACATGAAGTCTTTCGAATGCAAATGCTTTCATAGGTTGCGCAAATATGAATCGAAATAAGAGTTCAGTTAGACGAGGTAAACCTTCACGAAAGTAAGTGTTAGATTTGAGTAAGTTATACAAATGATCAAGTGCGACAGTGATCTGTAAGGAAGGCAGTTTACATGTGTAAACTTACGACGAACTAAGTGGAAGGTCGGAGCAGCTGGTCAGCCCCGAGCAGCGCAGCGGCCCCAGATGGGCTCGCCAGGGGGTGGAAGTGAAACACATTGCGTCGCCTTGGGGGTCCGCAGGAGATGAGTCCTTAGGAGTCCTAACCCCGCTGGGGGCAGACGTTGCTATTGTGCTCAGCCCACATCATCGCTTAATGAACAGGCAAAACATCTATTGCTGAATTTGTAACCGAGACGATCAGGGGCCATCAGGGCTGAATTTGATGCCCGGTGTGCAGCAGGACGCTCGACGCTCGCAGGTGAGGAGGACTGGCTAGACCAGAATGGGAAGAAGAAAGCTGCATTACTAACTTCCAAGATCTTTACCACGATCTTTTCAATCAGTTACTTTCAGCATCTTAGCCCGGGGGTCACAAGCTATTTAAAAAAGAAGTGGAGTTTTCCAAATTTCGATACAATCTTGATAACCTCATTCAAAATTGCTTTCGAGATTATTTTGGTACAAATTAGCTTGAGTTCGGCTTGAGATTAGAAAAAATATTTGCTGTTGGGCCAATCATATTGCAGGGATGTGATTATTCGCTTACATTTTTATGAGCTGTTTTCTGAATTAACACCACGCATTACTAGATTAATTCGTTCTACATAATTGTAACCTTGTTGAATGAGTAGCGAAAAGAACCTGCATCCATTGGTTGTTATGTTGGGATGAAAATATCGAAATAACATATACATAAAAGTTAAACTTTAGGGTAAGAACGAAGAGAAATACAGTGGAGGAATATTACGTTGCAACAGAGATTTAAGAACTCCCTGCCATGACACATGTACACTATACTATGACCACTTCACGCCAACATGACACAATCATACTTCTATGACACACGCATTACAATGACATGTTCACACTCCCACGACATACATTTTATCATGACATACATGATTACATATACTAGCACAGTATATGCCCTTACCATGACAAATGCACTACCATGACATGTGTCCACGACCCTGAAATATACACTTCTATGGCGTCTTTACGACTAAGACAAATTCCACTATGATGTATGTAAACTACCTTGACGTACACATTACAATGATACATTCTACCAATTCATTTACACTCTATCATTACATATACATACCATCTTAACATACAAAGTCTACCGTGACATAAATATCACCGTAAAATACACCCACTATTATTAAATATACCCGACGCCACGCCATTCTTGCTACCGTGACTAACGGACAACTTAGACGTAAAGCGTCTGCTGTGAAATATACCCTTAACCATGATGTATGTACTATCATGACACACTCATTACCATGACACATACTCACAATCGTGACAAATATACTGGGCCGTAGCAAATATACACTATTCTTATAAACGACATACAAACACACACAACACCATGACATTTGTTCGCTTCTTGTGTACACACACTATCGTGATGTACATTTTTACGCTTTTTCCGAGCCTCAGCCCTGGAACTCCCGCTCACTTGACAGCGTACTAAGGTGCCTACCTTTCTAGCGTACTCCCGTTAGGTATAGCAGCGTACTAAGGATACCTACCATATTGGCGTACTAAGGTGCCTACCTTTCTAGCGTACTCAGGTTAGGTACTATAGCAGCGTACTAAGGATACCTACCATATTGGCGTACTAAGGTGCCTACCTTTCTAGCGTACTCAGGTTAGGTACCATAGCAGCGTACCAAGGATACCTACCATATTGACGTACTAAGTTTACCTAACATACCAGTGTACGAAGACTACTATACCAGCAAACTGGAGCGACATAGTGTACCAGCATACTTAAGTTACCAGCTGAGACGTGCGTTGTGGTGCTGCGACGCCCTTGAAGCAACTCGGACTTGCTGTAGGTTGAAGATGGAATTTTCGTACCTCTATACAATGCAGCGATCGCGCTGCCTTAGTGAACACGAAGTTCAACACACACTTCGGTTGAATTTGGGGGCCATTTGCGTAATCGATATTCCTTGATTTCTTGATGTGAATCGCTTAGACTAGTTTTTGAGCTGATGACAAATTAAGATGCGTTGAAGTTATAACACATCTAGTTGGCAAACATTCCACTATGATTAACTGTTCAGAATGTGCTACATATTTCTTTATAAAAGTTCTTCACTGCAAAAGTGCTTATAAAATAAACGTTTGTTTGAATGCTGTTCGATTAGAAAAATTTACACGAGAGCTCAATTTAACAAATTTAGGACCCGCATTGAAGATTGATCAACTTTTCCACCGATTAACTTTTCAGATGTTAATAAATAGCATATTTAAACTAAATATTGGTCAGTGACAAATTAGGCGTGGCTCCTTTCGGCCGCAATACAGAGCTGAAATTGGACTATTAAGTAGGCAATTCGTTGTGTTATTGTGAAACGTTGAAGTTCTGGATGCGATGTGCTTCGGAGTTAGGGGAGTTTGGCATCGATATCTTCGATCGAGCGCCGTGTTAGTGTTAGAAGCAGTGGAAATTAATTTCACTGACCCTTCAGTTAACTTGTTAACTTGGGAGACCTTCAGTTAACTTGTTAACTTTGGAGCTCTGGCCTATGGAAAAACGAACGTTCCAGCTTTACGAATAGGTTTGAAATTTAATAGGGTTCCCATAGTGAAAGTTGCCCAAAATATATTTTTTCAGAAAGTTTTAGAAAATGTGAATTCTATATCTGAAATGAAGAACATTTTTGAGCCTCACATTCTAACAAAATTACATTTACATTTGTTAACTTAAGATAGAAAAATACAAGCAACAGAACAGTGTGGTTTAGAGTACATTTTCTCTTTGATATGAGCACTCATTACTTATAGATCGATTAATAGATAGATGTGGAGAATTGAGTTCCGATTTATGAACTGTATCATGGCATTATTTAGCGAATAAATCATTTTTGAAACTACGACACAGCTGGGTTAGGCGCGGCATTTTGTGAATAGATCATCGTAAACCTTCCCCAATGATTCGTTTCATTTGTAACCCAATTTACCATTTGTACACTTACTTAGTTTTAGTTAAATTCCTAACACATCTAGCCAGCTATAATTCTTGACCCGGCACACAGAGTGTTTAGACCAAATATGCGTCCTTTGTTTTGAACACTCATACTTGTGGGTTCCATTGGAATATTCGGTTCGTTGCATGTTATTAGAAAATTTAACGTTTGTAACGGTAAATATTTTACGAATAGATTTTATTAAAAACCACGGTGCTATTGTTGTTGAAATTGTACTAATCTACTAATCTTGAATGAAATTTTTCTTTAAGTTTTAAAGACTCACTACTCACCATCAGTACAGATAAATTGAGATCAGTAAATAATTAAATTGAAAAGGTATGCATCTTCTTGGAATTTAGAAACGTCAAAATTAAAATTTAAAATCAATGGGAAAAGGAAAATCAAAAATAATTTGTCTTATGTACTTAAACTCCCGAGGAAATCAAAATCTGCACTCTTAATTTAAAGCACAGCGTTACGGAAGAATCATGATAATTAAGAGTCGGCTACAGGTTAGAAATGAAAATGCTTTTGTCTAATTAAAAATTGAATGATCTGAACAGGCAAAATACTGATCTGCATCCTAATACTTTAAAACAAAATGGTATGCCAGCAATACTTGTTGAGACGGATACACAAAAATGCTCTGCAAAGCGAGCATGGCGATGAAAAGACGTCTCGCTTCACAGTATAGGTAGCGTCACACTTGCTACACTGATATTTATTAACAACGCTGCTCCGCATCAAAGACGGCATTCGATCCTTTACTGTGAATGAACTTTCTGCATTGAAATTATTTCATAAGCTAAATTTAACTTCCAATTGCGGATAGTGCTTGTAAAAATAATAACAATTCGTTTTCATATGACCATGTTTACAATGACAAAGTTTGTTAACACTATACCAGAGTCGCGTAATTGTTCGTCTGAAAGCATTTTATGCACGCTACACCATGCATGGACTTTTGCAAAACGACAAGCGAAACTCTAACACCATTTTTCTAGGTTTGACTGAGTCGCTTTCAATGAATTTCCACTGACATTTACATGCACTTAAAACTACCTGGGTGTACATGAATCATCCGCTAATCTTCTCGCGAGCCTTGTGATTGAGTTAGTGACCACTCTAGCCGCGTGAAATCACTTGGGTCGTAAATCAAGCGAGGTCTTCCAGAAAATTAGCTCGGCTCTACTAGACTCAAACCATCAAGAAGTTTTCTCATAAATATCTCTCCTTGATGACACGCACGAGTTTTTTGAGGCCCCGTCATCGCCGGTCAGATCATCCATCATGAACTCCTCTCGAGGCTCAAACTAAAGCCAGGCTGCAGCGCTGCTCGGCTGCCCGACCGACACGCTCCCGCGCTGCTGTGCACACACGCGTCCCTTCCGAGCTAGACGGACGGACTTGCGCAAAAAGTAGTGAATTAAGCTACTATGAGTAAAACAAAATGGATTTCTACACAATGCTAGAATCAAAAAATCATCTCTGGTGCTCATGTGGGTTGTTCTTGAAAAGAATCTTAATGAAAAGGCGGTTTCAGGAGTTTGTGATCACTCTAGGTTTTCTGGAATTTTTGATAGAAAAACTATTGCTAAAATCATGGACCAATGAGGACAACTTAAATACCATTGATCTATGCATGCGTGTGTGCGTGGTGAGCCATTTGAGTCATTCGTAAGCAACAGTGCGATGCTCGTTAATGGGTGAACTTTCCACAGTCTTTCAAAGCGAGTCGAACTTCGAGAGTCTCGTTCCCTAACGTTGAATTGGTGTCAAATTTTAGAATGGTTTTAACAAGTTCGAAATTCTTATACGTAGTCTTGAATCATGCTCACTAAATAAATGCAACATATGTCCAGTGCATGAAGTTCAATGAACAATTATCGACATCAACTTTGTGGTTTCTCAAATAATTTCCTGACAAAACGGGAACTGGGGCGTACTTTTACATTCTGTCGCACAGACAAGCGGTACCAATAAACGAACGCCTGTATATTGACAGTCACTAGTAACCCCATTGGGTCCATTTTTACATACAAACTAGAGCACGCAGCAGGTCAGACATGACGGCACTCGATAACGTTTAATTGAACGTGAAATATTTTATGTCTTCTTATCACACAACGCTGATGTAAACGATTCCTTCGAAAATAAATGACATTCTATAGTGTTCGATAGAGTAGACGTAATCGTGAATAATCGTAAAAATCATTGGTTCATCACGATAAAAATTAGCACTAGATAATGAAAACTTGGAGAATTGAAAACATTTAACGAGCGTAATCTGTGACACAGGCTTTAATACTTCCTAAAGTTTGCCTCTGTTAATTCTTCAGAGACGAGCACCGAACCAATAATGCCCGTGATTTAAAAACTGTATTCCTATAGTCATGGAGTACTGAAACCTGTTTGACAAGTTAGTTCATCAAACACTCGGGTGCTCTGCGTAGACTAAAGTTCGAGTGTTGATGACAAAACCACATTTACGTACAGGACGGCTTTTATCAATACCATTATTACTATGTAGTTTACACTTTCTACCAAAATTTACGACATATGATAAAGTTTGATGAAGCACGTGAATAATTTCAAATAATTAATAAGGTTATATGACAATATCACTTCGATAACGTCAGCGATTAAAAGTGTGTAATAAAAGTTTCTGTAGCACAGACGGTACTACCTCGCAAATTTTTCGGATATTAATCCTTCACGTACACGAAAATGTATAATACTCTGCGTTCGTTCTAATAATGTCCATGATCGGAATATAATTATAGTCGTGAGGTAGAGAAACCTTTATCAGAGGTACGCTCATCAATCTCTTTCAGCTGTTCCAGATAAAATATTTAAGCGTGACAGGTAAAAAATAAACATGAACAGGGTGGCCCAGAAGTAACAGAATGTTTCAATTCGCTATTAAACTAGAAGCTATGAACGCCAAGATGTTGAAATTGGTTTTAATTGAAAGAAAATCATTTTCGTAGTTCCATATAATTTTGTCCAAGATAATTAAAGAAAAAACATTGCACTCTTTTCGCATGATTGTATGGTACTGAATCACCACTTGTGCAATGATTTGTCCTTCCTTTTTTTGAAAATGGTGGCACAACTGAAAAAGCTTCTGGATAAAGAAATCGAACTATAATAATAAAGTTTCTTACTCAAGAACTCAAGAGACAGGACTCACTGAATACCCTGTTTCGACAGGATGGAGCCACAACCCATACAGAAACAGTGACATTTATAAGAGGATGCTTCCAAATTATTTGCTTTCACGATTTGCTTACAGCTTAGTTACCCCTCATTTTTTAAATTTATCACTTTGCAGGTTTTCCTACCCTAGGTTGTGAATTTTTTTAACATTACGAATAAATTTATTTCAACTTAATAGCAACATTAATTATGAAATAGCTCAAATCTTATATGATACCCCAAAGAGCGGTATGGAAATGCCAAAGAAAAAAGCCCTAAGTTGTGATCATTATTTGAAATACAGCGTATTTGAAACATGGTAATAACAAATCTCAAAACTGTTTTTCTTCCGCGTAAAATAAATTTCAACCTCCAAGCCTTCATGGTGTTTTGTTTTATTTGCTAATTATAAGTCTAATACTTCTTGGTTGCCCTGCGTAATACATGACGGCCATTCTTAATACAGATGGTTAACTTATACCAGTGTGGTAGTGAAGCCTTGTAGCACATACGCTCATCAAACCTGCGTAGTTATCGTAAGCAGATTCATGCGCTGCCGACTGAAGAAATCAAGCACTACAAAGTTTGTCATTGCTTCGTTTATAAGTTCCCCCCTTGGTTCCGCAGTGCTAACTGAATTCCTGATCATCAGATAATGATGTCAAATTTTGCTTTGTAAGTGCAATTTATTTATATTGATGGGAATTTCATTCGATGTTATCCTAAATACCACGAAGCTTGATGAATCATGAAGAGGTAAACTTTTACGTTTAAAACAATTACTTGAAAACAGTTTTCTCAAGTTAGTTTCAACTCTTAACTTTTTCTGAGGTCAAACTAGTCAAACAGCTGAGTTACTCTACCATACTGCACTAACAGAGCTGTGTCCGTATCACCGCTGGAACTAGCTGGCCCAGCGAATTTTTTCTAGTTGAACCAGTGGCGTCGATGGGTTTCAAATTTCTTAGCGGTGCATAGAAGAATCGATCGCTTTAGCGCTAGCGTCTGGTTTGAATTTTTCATTCTAAAATGAAAGTTTGTGTACGAGTTAACGTTTATATTTAATGAATCCCCCTCCCCCCACATTGAATACATCGCTAAACGTACTAATGAGTCTGAGTGCAGACAGTTCACTTTAATTCACAACGTACATCGCTGATGGCTGCACTGGCTAGAACTCATTTCATCCTTTAGCTTGCAGTGACTAAATATTTGATGGAGAATTGTGAGACATTTCTAGTGAGGCGTGCATCATTTTGTTACGCACAGCAGAGCATTGCTACAATAAGTAGTCGTGCAAAAGAACAAAGAAAGAAAAGAAAAACTGTTTATTTCCAACGACGCTGCCACATGAGATACATGCCAACATATTGGCTTTTAAAAATTTTCTTAATATGAGACGTCCTAAGACAAACGTTCCATACGAAGAGAACTAATAGACAAGCTTATTCGAGGTGTACAAACAGATAAATTTAAAGAACAAAGAGATTGTCATTTTATAATTATTCGTTACACTGTCTTATAGTTTCTGCATATCAGGCTAATTGACTGTCAAAACATTTGATACAGCTACGCAAAAGGTAAATTTGTTTAATCCTATTCAGTCTAGGTTTGATTTAATGCAGTTTTGAATAAAAATCCTTGGACTTATGTATACTGCAACTTCTAAATGATCAGCCAACTCAATAAATAAGTTTTTTTTTTAAATGTGAATCGTGCGTACCATGCGGTTGTGGAAACTATTAGGGTAAATAAAAATTCTTCATACTGTAATGTTTCGTTTTTGGTGATAATTATTACACTGCTACAGCGCCGATATCGTGCTCCTTATTAGGTTAAGTCCACTGCTACGGCATCGTTATTAAGTTATTTCCGGTGAATTTTCATCCCACAGCGGCTTTGTATCTTATATTGAAGTTCATATTGTTTTCGACCAGCATTCCGTTGTTTTAGGAACAAATTCAATAAGATATTTGCTATCCCCTGGCACCAGCCTCAAATGAGACAAACTATATTGATATAATTATACAATTAATTTGTAAAATAGTGTGATTAAATTATTCCCTTCGGTCATCATGATCAATTAATTATCCTCAGTAATTGAGGATGTATCGAGGGCATCAGTTAAGCCGTATTCTTAGGCTATCATTATACATGCGAGTTTAGTATGGTCATTATCACACACAGATTGCGTCTTATCTTTTCTATTCTGCACTCTCATCCTTTCTAACTTACAAAGGGAATTAAAAACACGGAAGATCCCTTATTTCACGATTAAATGTTGACAACTATATAGCACATAGTTTTTGAGAGTGAAGCTGGTTAGACATAACAGTAATCATGTAGACTAACCATAGAAATTCATTATTGGAAGTTGGTAAGATATGCACGAGGAGGTTAATTACTTTTGGATTGAAATGATATAATTGTGGCAAGATGGATCTCCCGACTTTATGATTAATTACACTCGTTGTTACCATCGCCAAAGGCAATGAATCGTAAAGAATGGAACAACAAGATTTATGATCAGTATTTGTGATCTCACACAGTCAACCTCCAGCTCTCAGCTCCGCGGTAATTATCTATCTGCCCAGTTCTCTCTAACCTCGAGGCGGGTCGTCACGCTTTGGAGCACACGCGTTAGGTCAACGTTTGATAGTTAATTCGTGTAAAACCTTATAATTTTAACTAATCATTGAGAAACTGAATTAGACATTTAATCTGTAAAAAATGGATTAGATCTTACCTCGTTAAAGTTACACAGGTATTGAATTACATTCTTCGACGAGAAAAAGGGTAGCTGGTAGCTTCATGGAGCTTCCTCAACTTTGGAGCTCCCTCAGCGAAGTAGTGTTGGGGACGCAAAGGTGGAGGGTCAACTATTGCTAGCGTTTTAGCCGTTATTCATTGCGGATCGTGCATAGTATCGTAAACTTATACAAATGCTTGATTCATCCACGAGAATACATCTCATACGAGATTACGGTTCTTTTCAAGGCATTTTAAGGGAAGTCGTTGGAGGGATGCACTTCTTCCTCGTCGAGTTGCATTCATCAGGTGCGACTTTTGAAAGTTGTGTGAAACACAACAATGCATCACGTTTGTCATGAAAAAGTATTCATGTATGCAGAAAGATTTTGAAAAATACACAGAATCTCGGACTAAAAGATCCTCGAAGAAAAACGACGTGATTGAAAATATGGAAGTAGTGGAAGTATCAAAAAATCCCAAATCAACCTACCGTAAGTAATTAGGTGGCTTCTATAGCAGTGGCCTTACACGGTCGAGTACAAGCAAAACTCAACTCTCTCATCACTGATTTTGTGTTATTTGAAATGTTCACTTGCCAAATTATTGAACGGGAAACCGACAGTAATATTATCACCACACTAACTCCGAACAAAATTGCAAGGAAGGCATTTCTCTAGAGCACTGATGAGCGATATCAAGAAATACAATGTACAGTCAAGGCTGACTCAGTGAGATATGAGTGGGTCGCTACTGCAGCAGATTGTAAGAGCTGCGGAAACAACGAACTGAATAGTTTCAGTTTACGATCAACTACCGGGCAATTTTTTTACCACATGTAAAATGTTTTTATCATACTTCCTTTGACAGCTATTTCCAAAAACGCTTCAAAAAATAAATTTCAATTTTCTGAATTTATAATTTAGTTTGTCTTTCTTTCCCGCTTAATGTTTTAAGGCCTTCTGAAAAGTGAATTACAAATTGCTCAAATTTGACTCATCAATTAATGTAACTCAAACTAGTTTATCCATAGACTTTCGTTATTTTTTAGCATGGCATTTAATTACGCTTATGAACCTGATGCATCATCTACTTAAGCATTCAGTTAAGTTTTCTTCGTCAGAAGTATTTTGATTTGTATCCTTTCAATATGTGGACTTTTAAAGAGCTCTAGTTGGGTAAAAAGAACACATTAAGTTTCCCCTTGTATGTTAGTTAAATAATAGTGAAAAAATTAATGATGATACTATATACATTGGAGATCCTACTGATCGAGAGGTGACTATGCATTGGACAGGTTCAGCCACTCGAGTGAGGAGGAGTTGAGTTAGAGCGTGTATATAGCCTGCTCAGTGCCCGCCACTCACACGGTCTCATCGCTAAAGAGCTTCACACCGCACGTCTAACTAAATACGGTAAAATAATTGCGACTATAATAGATAAATGTCCGTACTTCGTGAAAGCTAACATGTATTGCAGTATTTATATCAACATGCTGAATAAATTTGCAACCACGAATTTATTCTCTCATTGTGACTCATTACAGCAATAGTTTCATGCAATTCGAAACATATAATACTATTTCGTATGAATTTATATTAAAACAAGCCCGTGAAATGTTAAACTGTATACATAAATATTATTTCATCATAAGATAAACCATATTTTAACACTTTACAGGATTTTTCAAACTGTTGGCCAATCGGATGATGGAGGAGGCAAGAGGTGAAGTTTTTGATTGTCAGACAACTAACTTTCGATTTCGATTTCGACAACTAACTTTCGTTCAGCTAATAAAAGTGACGAAAAGATGATTATCCACCCGGTTATTGATGTATTTGAATGCAAAGCCGATGCGGTCGAAATCTACAAATTGATAGAACACGTAAAATGTGCATCGACCACTCTCAATTCGCTTGCGTGTTGTGACTAAAAACGGCTAGTTCAGTTGTTCGACGTTCAAAAAGTTATTCAAGCCAACTCTTGGAAACGCGCTGTCTGTCTCCTTGGAACAAGCAAAAAAAAATTTTGCTGTCGACGTGTCTTGCACGGGTTATTTTGCCAAGGCAGATTAAAATTTCTCATCAATAACCGAAAAACCGATGTAAGCACAATATGTGATGAACTAAACATCATAAAATTTTACAGCACAGTGAGATTTAATTTTCCATGGATTACGTTGTTGCTATGAAACTTTCAGCACAGTCTTTGCGTACATGTGGGTCTACTTCTTCTAACTCTAACAGAAACCCTCGCAATAGTTACAATTCTTTTATTCGTGCACGCATTATGTAGCAAAATTTCAAAACGTATTTGAAAATAATCACAGCGTCCCATGCTGCTTTCAAAACTGCCTCGATAAAAGATCCTAAAGAGCAGCCACAAATTAAAAGAACTATAACAAGCTAACTCTTCAGCTGGAAGTCGATCGCGCTAGTACAGAAACCGCTTCAAGCCCCGAAGGTAACTATTATGACACAATTTCTTCGTCTCTGAACACGAGCATTGGTAAAGAATCTGCGCCAAATGTAAATGCTGCTGAAAAAGTATCGGTGTCCTTAAACCAACGGCCTCGCACCAGTAATCGTGGGGATTAACTACTTGCAAAGTATTATTCTAAAAACAACAGCTTGTATCTCCATAAAGACATCGAAAAGTGACTTTCTAATACTGCGGTACCCTCAAGCGCTGCTGTTAAAATAATTTTTTCTACTTGTATATATATTCAACGGGACAAGAGTTTAAGAATTTCGAACGAAAACTAATAACATTTGATGCTCCTAAAACCACCAAAAAATGGTGCTTTACAGGAACAATCTTTCATTCGTGTGTGAATATCGTTAATGAGAGATGCACATAAGGATTTATTGTGCAATTATTTATGTTGTTTGTAATTACCATACAAAAATGCTATTTAAGCTTACCTCCCTTGAATAATTTAAATTATAATGTAGCCCATAGATATTGCATTAGTGTCTTCAGTACTATAGATAATTTTCTAACAGCAGATTGAATACATAGCTATTGGTCTCAAGCCTATTTCTTGTAAACTTTGCAGCGCTAGCAGCGCTGGATTTTGAATTCCATAGCACTAGCGGTAGAGCCGACGCTTTTATACTCGGGCGCACAGCTGCGGAAGAAACCAATAAAATTTCTCGCAATGTTATGTTTCGAGGATTGGAAAAAATGAGCCAATCGAAGTGTGCAGTCATGAACAACTTATGGTCAGCGATGCTGATCGATAGAAACGTGTGCAATTAAAAAAGAACCGCAAGGAGGAGAGCGCACTTGGATAGAGCTTGAAGTTTTTGGACGAAACAAGATTTGCAATACGATCACCAAGGTAGATCTAGTGAGACGGCAGTCACATTCAGCTTTGAATCTAGTAGTGTCGCTTGACACTGGTGGATCCACTTGACACCAGTAAGTCTCTAAAAACAGAGTGAAAACCTGAACTGCCTTACATACATCCTTGGATTAGGGCCTAACCATGAGTGATATAAATATCCTAAAGCATGCATGTATACCGTAAATAACAAATTTCTGTATACAAGTCGATGGATGTTTACTCCGAAGACGAACTCAGCCTTTTTAAAGATAAGAACCTTAGAGTCTGAGATAGTACTCGAGTCTGAGATAGTGCGATAATGCTTCACAACACGGAAGATTATTTCCCCATATGTTGGACCCACAACAGTTATTAAACCTATTTTTCACTCGAAAGTTTTCAGATAACCTATAGAAAAACTGAAAGTCTTATCACCCGGTTCGCATTCACCGACAGATTTTAGTCATCATTTGCCCTAACCCAAGCAATAAAATTGCTTGAATGTTCATTAAATTACGTATTTATTAAGTGATATTATTACAAAAATTGTCACATTGGGAAGTGATACCTTGAACTATTATCTTTAAGTAATTAAGGCTAGCAGTGTATGCGAGTGTATGTATCAGTTGCGAGCTTCCTAAAGTTGAAAAAATAATTTTTGAATTTTTTTTTCTTGAAAAAATTTGTTTACCTTCAAATGTAGCGAATGCAAGTAGTGATATAGTTGTAGATGTAGTAATGAGTTGATATATATCACTACTTGCATTCGCTACATTTGAAGGTAAACAAATTTTTTCAGGAATATAAAAGTTCAAAAATTATTTTTTCAACTTTAGGAAGCTCGCAACTGATGTGCAGAATTTCCTTTTAAGTTATTTTATATCCACTTATATAGTCGGTGGTCGAATTCTACCCAAAAATCGATTAATTTCTGAAGCATGTAAGACTAACCTTCAATTTTTGGGACACAGGATACTGTGGCATTACGTGGGAAAGTAAGATAAATGGAAATTGAACAAAAGAAAAGAAGCAAACACTTGAATGGAAATTCCTTTGCTTGATTCTGAATCACTTGCAGGTGAATCATCCCCAAGCTAGAAGAAAAAGTTCAGAAACAACTACATGACTCTGCGATTAAATTGGAAGTAGTGTCCTCTCACAAGTTGTGGTACGGATAGCGACTCGTCATCGGAGTGCTAATAATCATAGACTCTCTGCGCACCTCTCGAATTAAACTCAAAGCTGTATAATTCATTATTGAATTTATATTCCAGGTACATCTTCCTCACTCACTCTCGCTTAATATTGTGTGGTGCATAGAAAAATCGAAAAAAATCACCATTTTATTATTGCTGTCAGGTTTTTCTTTCCACTGAAACAAGCCACAACTAAAAGGGATAATGATGCAAATATTATGATATTACATGGAGTATAAAATGCATCGGTTGAATTACTTAATATCATATTGTGTTTTTCCACGCAATTGATATACAGGGTAAGACAAACGCTTCTGAAGTATTGTTGACAATAAACAAAATAATTTTCAATTTATAAACTCAATTACGCATGATTTCAAAAATGTTGAACAAACGCGTATCAAAAAATGAAGGTAATATGACAGACTATCGATTTAAAAGACATTTTTTGTTAAGAACGAACGTTTCGACCACTAAGATCATCATCAGCGCGGATGTCTGAAAAAATACACGGAAAATATAAATTCATGAATTGAAGAAAAACTAAACAAAATGTCTTTTAAATCGATAGTCTTTACCATTACCTTCATTTTAAAGCTATGTCGAGTCGTACAACCTAATTTGATACGTAAACGCGTATCAGTGTCGTTTTGGGTAATTCTCTATTATTGCGTTTTTTCAATGAGTGGCAGTTTGCAGCTAGGTAGAACCATGGCACGCATATGACATGAACACAAAATTACTAAGGCCTCAAAATCTGCGTCATCGTATTTTGCCCGGGCTCTGAGAACGGTGAATTATTATCGGAGGCGGACCTCGAGTGGTCGCCTTCGAACTTCTCTCACAAGCAAAGACTTCGTCGAGGCCATCAGAGCTTCGATCTGACGTAAACCCGAAGAAATAAATATATGAATAGAAGAAGTAAAACAAGAAATGAATGTCAGTGAAAAAACAGTCTTGAATCTTATCAAAAAGGATTTAAACTTACTACTACACAAAACGCAGAAACGTTTACAACTCGTAGACCTCATAATGAAGGCAGACGAATTGATTGTGGCATTTTTTTCGGTGCAGTTCCAAGAAACGCATCCTCACAGATGGCGGTGTGTTTACTGATAGAAAATTTCTTTCTTTTGAAGCGAAGTTCATCGGTCAGAATAGCTTAGTCCATGAAGAGTCACTCGCAAAAATGCAGGCCCTCAAAGACCAATTTTCAGACTTCAAAACATTTTTCTTTAATGGCTGTCAGTTTAAAACATGGAAAGTTTCTATTAGTTTTTCCGGAAAGAAATGCGAGAGCCCACCTACATTAAATTTACTGATATTTTTTAGAAACTTAGAAATTTTCCTTCCTACTCTCACCGAACCATAACACAAGTCAAACATAACACAACACTGATGTCAAAACAATTTTCTCATGTCCGTAGCTATGAAATGTGAGCACTTCATCACCTTATCTCAATGCAGTGTATTTTTCTGCAGAATCATTCTAAAGCCTGAACCCTGTGCTTTCTCTAGAGTACTCTGATACTCTTAACTACCGCATCAAAAAAGTAAGAGGAAAATTTTTAAACAAGATTTTGAATAGGAGAGTATTTGATGCGCTAGTTCCTAAATGGACGAGAAAAGGACGAATTGAAGAAGTATATTATCGTTCATAACGTTGATAACAGCATTAATTTATTTTGACAGTGACATTTTTATCGAAATAAAAAGTAAGTTCACTTTTTTATTAAGACGAGGATAGTGTCAGGTTCCTGTATACTAGAGTCCAGGTATGTCAATGTTGTATTACTGTACTCAAATAAGGGTAAAATCTATTAGTTACTATATTTGGTACGGGAGGAAAAATGTTTTTTAATATCCTGGAATGAGATTCAATTTAAGTTTACCAGAATTTTGTGTTGATGAACGTCTTCCTAATGCTATTTTATTGAAGATTCTGTAAGGAATTCATGCATCAATTTTTTCACGAAGCACAAAGAGGTATATTCCAGCTGTAAATTGCTGGAATCCAAAGTGTTTGAGTATCGCAAAATCTTGTCTGGTACTCAAAAGATTAACAGAACTAGCGCGATGTGAACACAGTTATTCAACTCTCAGCATCTTGCTTGTAAAATGAAATGGAAACACCTAAAGAAGGTGGAGAAGAGCGCCAATACCAGTATATCGGGTGACGCGCCGTACTCTAGAAAAGTAAGTAAGGTGGAGAAGAACGAATGAATCGTGCAAAAAAGTTCGCCATAAATGATGCTGAGTGCGTCCAAGAATTATTTTTTTCTTTAGCTGAGCACTTGCGATTTATGGAGCAAAAAAGATTGAGAGGCTTTATTAATAACCTAATCTGCACCGCTGTCTTCCCTTGAATAGAAGAAAATGTTCGGAAGTCTATGCCACCGACTGAAAGAAATAAATCTATTCCCAGCATGATTTATGTTGTGATTTATGGAGTCCCTGTCTGGGTAATATTTCAGAATGAAGCCACCGTTTTGTTAAAGGCTCTAAATTAAACAGAACAATGCATTTGTAAGGGGAGAATAGGGGCCGTTCCTCAAGCGAAGAGTACCTAGAGCAATTTGCTGCCACCTTCATTTTTACGACGCAAGCACCCTTTAGACTTCATCGCTGAGCTCAAACTTGACCATAAATAAGCTCCAAAATGCGGCACGGAGCACGTGGAGTAGGACTAGGCTTAATATTGCTCCAAGTATCCTCAGCCTGCTGCAGGAAAGCTTGCGAATATAGTCGGAAAAACTTGTTCATGCTTTTTAGAGAGAATTGGCGATAAAACTAGAGCAGTGTACATGGCAGTTAAACACAAATTCGAAGAAAACTGTGCGTGTTATCGCGCCAGCAGTCCATTTACTGCGCATTTGAACCCACCGCCACCGACGCCGGCCCGCGCAGTACATAATGCCTGCTGTAAACTTACTTCATAAATTCCCGTGCGGATGACTTAGTGCCTAATTTATGAAAGGCAGTTTATACGGCGTAATTTACATGGCGTTATCCTGGGTGGCAATAAATCGTCCCTAGTACGAAAACACTAACTCGAGAGCAACACTTGAAAAGCTCCGAATTTTGAGTTGTTTCGCTCTGATAAACTAAATGAACTCGAATGTGGGACAGCTTTTGAGCACCTAAGCTTCGTAAGTTATCCCGCAATATTTTGCACTCACTTGCGCGACTACTCGGCAATAAATGTTCGTAACTTACAAAAGGAATATTTATCTGTAGAAATGATAACACTAAAGAGATGAATGTACAGGCCTATGCTCCTCTATTTACAAGTGGTGCAGAAAATTAAAAATACATTTCCATGAAGCTTGAAAATTCCAACAATAGAATTCGGTTTTGCCTGTTTTTATGAGCATAAAAGGCTTTTATCCAAATCAGGAATATTACACTTTAAGCTACATCTCACCAGTTGTAAAATTTTTAATCATGGGTTCATTAATTCGTCTATTTCAAAATCGATTTCGAAGATACGCCAAGTTTATGTTGGGAATATGATATGCTAAAAATGAAGTGAAGAATCTGTAATTGACAATGAAATTCTATAACAGGGCAGGGCAAATGAACGCTTGCTAAACTCGCGGACCAATTTAACAATGCACACAGCGCACAATATTTTTGGGCAGTACGCCATAAAGTTCGTGTGAATTGAAGAAATACTCTATTTAAATACTTGTGGTGAGATTTGAAAGTTTCGTGAAATCTTCTGATGTCCCTAATTCTTATGATTCATCTTAATCTCCCAAACAAATTGTCAAATTACTACAATTTGTTAATTTTTTTCACCGAAGTATAAACACCGACTGATTTGGTACTTGAAGATATCGTCAAGAGGGAAATGAATAAAATCGTTCTTGAAATATTTGTATTTTTTTGTTTCAACAAACGAAATGTCTTGTGCAACATTTATTGAAGACTCTTACCTACATTATTTGACCAGTTACTATTTAATATACCCTATAGCACGAATTAGAAGCTTGAGTTTACCTGAAATATCCACTGCCGCACGTTCCAGTTTCCCAATGAATTTTCTTCCTGGCTTTTTTTTGAGGAAGCAGAGCTTTCACGCTTGAAAATAGTTTAAACAGAAAAATCCATTGAGCTGATATCATGCGATGAAGTACGTCGGCCACACTTCCTTGCTCTAAAATCTTTGAAAATGGTCCTAATACACTGTTATCATATGTTATGCTGCTTGACGTGGAAGAGGAAGCGCTGCCATGTTGGAAAGTGAACGGCTTAGTTTCGAAATGCATTTTGGCTTCCTTCCGCGCAAGGATTAAAATTTTGTGTATATGCGAATTTGTGTTAATTTCTACCTATTGTCATAAGAAAATGAACAGAGATGTTCAAGCTTTGGGAACAGCAGTTAACAAGATGATTGAGGGGGGTTTTCGAAATGTGAAAATTGTTCTTAGGGAACCTGCAACTCCTCTGGCTTTAAGGCAATGGAGTTTCGCCTCAACAGTAAGAAAGCATCTCTTCTGAAAGCACAATGTTTTCTGCTTTTGTGCGTACAATCCTTGAACTTGTTTGGAAGGGCTTTTACCGACGAGTAGTTCTTCTTTTATAGGTCTGTAGGAGGGAGATGCTTTTGCATCATGAATTGTAATAAGTTAAAGTAATCTCTGTTAATAATCTCTAAGTTCTTTTACTTGCATTTATTTCTGCGGCTGACTTCTGCATTGAATTCTTCCAGTTAGCTCCAATCTCTGTTCTGACGGCTTGAATATTAGGGGCCTGACAATATCGATATCGAGAAGCACTTCGAGGACTATTTTTGGTGGTTCTGAGTTTTGCCGAACTGGAGCTGATCGTGATAAAATTAGTAGATTTTTGCCCCTTCAGCGACTTGCTAATTTCTGGTACGATCGTAGCCGCATGGTTTAACTCAACAGTAGCCTCAGATTAATCGCTCACTTTAATAAATGTTATAAATAATAATGAAAGATCTACTGGAGTAAAGAAGATTGAATATATGTCAATACTTATGAAGCTTTGTTTTGATAAGATAGTGATTTCACCATAATTCTAGTACATAATGAATAATAATATCAGACTTTTTAAGCAAAATTTGAAAGGAAATAAACCAACCCACTGCTAATATATTTGAGTGATTCATAAATTGAATTCGATTCACTTTTATGAGTCAATCTGTGGTAGTATCATCAGTATATTGTTTATCAGTTAACTTTACTTAAATTTGGTTAATTTTGTGGACTTAGTCGATCCTGGGACCTCTGCAAATTACGGGCTTATATATAGTAAGCGCAAGTCAACTCGATAATTGTGGAATATTAGCTGAGTTATTGATATAAACGCACGACAGACTTTGGAATTTTTTTAACTCGATCGTTGAAACTCTTAGTCTGAATTAATTCATTTCGGTGTCATAATATTCTTCTGCTAAGCACGATAAGGTACAAAATTTTTCATCGACTCGTGTTCTCTTGTCGCAGTAAATTCCAACCAAAATTTTCAGTAAGTATAATTAAAATTATTCAGCCAGTTAGGTGTTAATGTTCTATGAAGAATGTTATTGAATGCATTTGTTTTCGGTACAAGAAACCCAACAATGCACACGCGGAGAAAGTTATCCCGAGGGTATAGTTATCATATACAGATGAGGTAAAACGTTGTTCTTCTCGCTATATCTGAAGAAAGTGGTCATGGACAAAAAGGTAATTTTCTTCATGTCTAATCAACATCCAACGTTTGAGCGTACTGAACCTCATGACATCAATAATGCTTCCAAGAATATGTCTGTATCAAATACGGCGTTCGTGCAGTGCGGCTGCGTTTGAACACGTTGCTTCATGCAGAATAATTTCATACCCCATGAATGGATGAAAAAATCAATATGTTTCTATCATGTCCTTTTGTGGCATATTAAGTTCGTCTGAATTAAGTCAGACTCGGGCTGCCTCCTTTGGCAGAGATGTTGATCATAAACGTTCAGTCCACTATGTGTGAAGTGTTCGTTAAAAATAAAACCGAGGGCTGAAGAAACGTTTCGCGGACGCAAGTAATGAAAGGATCCTCAGAACTGCCAAAACCTTAATTTCTCAGCATTGAAGCAAAATTTTAACTAACTGCGCACATTTATGCAACATTTATTCAATGTTCATCGTTGAAGCACGAGAAGGTCGTGGGAATTATTGTTTGAAAAACATCACAAGACAGTGATGAGGTAAGACGGACGACGATAAGTTCTAAGCATTCATTACCGCTACATAGGTGAGCCTTCAATAGGCTACATCCAGTGGATACAGTGTCGTTTGGAAGTCAGTTGAACTCTGGCACCATGAGACCCATAAGCACGGCCATATTACTGCAAGGCCTGCGCTTAGTGCCTGTCAAAACTGCGCTCCGGGCAATATAATTAGTAGGATTAGAAGTGGAGAAGTTACGAGACAAGATGTTTGAGCTGGTGAAGCTGCACAAGCTTTTTGGCAACTGCAAGTGTCTCTTCCTCAGTTGAATGTGACATGGAGCAGAACGTTGATGAAATACTTACGATCTTATTCAGTCCTGCGACTCCTTTTTCATATCACAACAGCTTGGATATGAGTCAAAGAGCCTTCGCCGAGTTCTTGGACACAATCGTGCCACTACGAGGTGCAAACGGAAAGTTCGCACCTCGCTAGTTGGACGTGACAGCACAAGCCGGCGTATTAGCGCAAGATTAAGGGATATCTATTGAACCAGAGTATTGATTTTTATTAAATCGTGAGTTGTTTTTTGGTGTGCGAGTTGTGTTTTCCAATCGTGCGTTTGCGTTCATTTGGAAATCGTGATAGTTCATAAACTCAAGCAATGAGTTAGCATCTTTCATCTTGCAATGATGTTACCATCATTTAAAAAGTTAAAACTAGCGATGAACACTGATTACATAGCCATGATCTAGAAATAAAACAACAGTCGTCACGATGGAAAAGATCTCGATCACACAAACGGGCGAAGCAAGGCAAGTCGGAAGTGTAGAAGAAAACATGCTCATCGTTTTTTTTGACATCTAAATTATAGTCCAGATCTAGTTCGCGCCAACTGGTGTTTGAGTGAACTTTGATTTTCCCCTTGACGTTTTGAGACGGATGAGAGAAAATGTGCAACGAAAGAGGCATGAATTAGAGTGGAAAGACAAAACTGTCTGTTGCATCACGACAATGCACATACACACGATTCAATTAAAATAATTCAGTTTTCAACCGAAAACAATATGGCCGCCATCCCAAACCTTCCAAATTCACCAAAAATACCCCATTGCGAGTATGGGGTATTTACAACACTGCAAATTGTACATAGAAGGCCACCGTTTTGACATAAGCGTAAACAAATCGGAAGAAAACTCGGGAGGTGCTCCACAGCCTTCTAGAAAAAATTTTTTAATTCTTTACAAACAGGAGAAATAGCTGGATTTGTAGCATCGATTTGCAGCAATACTAGTTTGAAGAAATTTTGAGCGATCGTTTCTAAAGATAAGTGAAAAACATGGCACCTAGTCAGGGAACTTTCCGATTGTAAGTCGAATTGTAAGAATTTTGAAGTACGAAGGCCACTAGAACTACTCCTCTCTGCTTTCTGCGCATCATGAAGTCACGGTTGCAATTCTCCACTGCCAGTCTCGCCATTGTATCTTCATTAGGTTCAACCATTGCACCGAGCATTTCATTAAATTCGTGCATCATAAATGGAACAGCAATTGAGGAGCAATTAAAAGCAATGAACTGCCCAAACTAAGGCAAATCATGGTGAAATTTATCGAAATTTTGAATTCTCGCAACATCAAATCTTCTGCCACAGAACATCGTCTGGCCGCCAAATTCAGACAAGATAAATGCAGCTTTTACGCCTCTTGAGCCTAAGTTGATAGCTTCAATGCTCACCTTGTGTGAAAAACTTTAACAGATCTCGCTCTAAATTTCCTTGCATTGTTTCAACGTCGTTCTCTTGCACAGAAACTTAGAACCTATTTTCATTTCATTACTGGAATTTGCCACAGAGTTTTTCCCTATACATACGAGTATATTTAACGTGGTCAATGAAGGACTATGTTTGCATATTCTAAGTTCAAATGAGGGTGATGGACAATGCCTTCAGCCTTCCCACAGAAACAAATGCCAATTGCTTGCAGGATCTAATGCCAATTGTTAGCATTTCTCAGTCTACGTAATCAGAAACACGGTTCTGTTCTTCAGCTACCTAGACACAAGTAAATAGAAAAATTGTTTCCAATGTTTTCAATTAGTATTTTGTAAACTGTCGCACAACTGCACTCAGATTTTTTCCTGAAGTCCCGGTGCATGTTTGGCCCCGGGTCACACGAGATGAGCGTTTCGTGCAGAATTACAAAAGCATCATAACTTTAAAATAAAAATTATTTATGCGTTGGGGTTTCAAAGAAATAATAAGTCATCGTTTTGGCACTTATCTACAAGTAATGAATACAATATTTGGAGGACCATATACACTCAATTAATTTACCCCTTTTCTTTGATATTGCTGTGGCGCTATGTACGGCATATGGAAATTTTTCGCTACAGTTTTCTATTCAAAAACATTTGATAATATTTTACCCTAATAAAAATAAGAGACACCCTCTACAGGACAGAGCATATTTAACTACACGAAGGTCGGGCGTGTTGTATGATACCATTGTCAGGGGTTAAGGATATTTCTTTAAATGAAGTGCTGCCATGGTTCTAAGGATCTATAAGTTCTAAGTTCACATGTCCTTACAGAGTACTTCATTGAAGACGTGGCCGCCTGCAAGCTATGCTGACGCTGCTTCATTACTCCATGTCAAGAGGCTTATAACTTTTTGAATTATCAATTTGATTTCAAGCTGGATTTCACACGGAGTATTTACAAAGTACAATTAACCATTGCACTGAGTATTCAGTTAACCTCGTGCAGCAGAAATGGAACAGCAATTCACGATAGCAGCCTAGGAGATATTTTGGAGATACGGATTTTGAGATTCGTGCTAGTTAATACGAGTACTAGCTCCTGGTAGCTCGATATCAGCATTAGAAAATGAGAATTATGTTAGCAATGACATCTACATCTCCACAGGGAAGGAAAGCGAAAGTAGTTCGGATTATTTTGCAGTCACCATGATACACTGGCCTACTAACACAAACACTGTTTTTGCGCCGTAACCGCGGCTCCAAAGTGGTTTTACTCTCTGAGGCCGAGTAGGTCGGGCTGGTTCAATACAACCGCAAAAAACGTCGCTCGTACTCATCGGAACTCCTCACCAAGAAGGCCTGGCTGGAGAGCTGGCCAGTCAGCGATGCGTTAAGATTGAATGACCCGTAGAAATTATGGATTCATTTCTGCCTGTGGCTCAGACATTTGTGGCTGCGGCACTACGTCTCTCTGCGCTTGTGCACTGAATGTAAAATTGGTTTCTCAGTTTGTGCAGCGGAAAGAGTTCATGATATTTGACATACTACAACTCCTGCGTGACGACGTGCACTGAAATCATATCACGTCTCGTTAGATGTTAACGAATTATTATCTGGCTTTAAATTATACCTATCAAGACCTATGTCTATGGAGATTGATACGGGGGCCGGCATCCTAACGTACACCAGAAGTCAGCTGGAGATGGGGCACGATGGGCACACGATCTCCGTATTGAATAAGTCTTTACGTATACGTAAGAGTTGAGTGAGATGTCTAATTACTATAGTGATCCTTCGCAAGACTGGAGTGGAAAATGTACAAAGGTATTGCTCTTTAAGGGCTGTAAGTTTGAACCTCGGATCCGATAGATGCAGAAATGTATCGTACATAGATTTGCTCGTTTTTACGAAGTACAGTTGCTACCTTAATTTTCTAGCTCGGACCAATGAACATGGGTCTAAGAACATGAACACCAAGTCCATGGGCCTGCCATATGGTTGCCGTACAAATGCCTCCGATATAAATGCTCACTCGAACACACTATGATTTCAGTATGACAATAATTTGCGAAATGGATTCTCCCATCCACTGCACAGACTTCAACTGCTTCACCTCTCCAGACCGCTGATTGAGAAAATAGAGCAACTATTATCATCATGCCAATATCAAGATGCTACTACACATCTACCGATTTTGAAAATTTAAAATATATAGGAAAGGTACTAATAAAAAAGAGATGTCTCACCAGTATTTGTAGGCAAGTAAGACAGCCCCGAATGGTAGACCCCATTTGTTGTAAGATGAAGCCACCATGCTTCTCTGTCGCCTGATCTGCGCACTGTGTGATAGAACACTAAAAACAAAATTAAAACAACCATGGTATTATATCTTACTTAAAAAAATCCCGTGAGAATGTACTGACAAAATACATTCTCAAATGAGGGGAGTAAATTGAGTTCATCTTATAAAAGAATCTCCACAGATGTAAATATTCTGCTTTACCGAGAATAAACTGACACAAAAAACTGCGCTTTTGCTTAATTTTATGTTAGGAAGTTTGTTCGATATTGAGTCCCTGTAATCAATTACGTTCTTTCCCATTTTTTATATTGGTATGAAATTTTGAAAGAAAACACGCGAGTGTATTTTCGTAACAGTCTCATTTTTGCCAGTAAGAAAATGAATTTATCGGTAGTGAAGAACCTTTTCAGATACAAATGTGACCTACGTAGAACGAAAAAAGTAGTGCATGTTCAATATTGTTTTCGTATTAGCTATGATGTAAATTTTCTCTAAATTTACGTCTCAGACTTTGATATTAAATCGTCGTAGATTTTAGCATCGACATTGGCTAATGGTTGGTGAACGTTTGAAAAAAGCGAGATAATGTCCTTCCAAGAAAATTGAGAGAAACATTATTGTTGGATGGCCGAAGCTCAAGAGCAAGTCCACGTTTCAAGGGAAAATACCTTATGTCCGTTTACATTAGTCATGCTGGATAAAAAAAACACGTGTCTTTATAAATTCTGCTTTAGAGGCAATAAATTGATAATATGCAGAAGGAGCTCGGAAGTAAAAGCTTTTCAATTCTTTCCAAGAGCCAAAATGTAAAGAAGGACAATGTACTAATACTAACAACGTTCGAAAGTATAAATAATTCGCTAACAATATTAATTAGAAGTCCCTGAAGTACTCGTCACACTTGAATTCCGTGAGACCTTTTTACGGAATGTTGACGAATAACGGAATAAGATCAATTTGATTGATCCTTGAATCACTTATTATCCGAAATTCTATAATAATAAACAAATGGTTTTATATTTAAGAAGGTTTCGCTGCTTCTTACAGTCATGCGGGAAAACGATAGCATTTGTTGCTCAAAATTGTGAAGACCACAACTGTAGCCGGTATTTAATTCTGCACCTTTTCCGTTTGTGCTTTTTTTCATTGTTTTTGACAATTAATTAATTACGCGGATATTTTCTATCCATCTTTTATGGAAGCTTTGAATTGCGTGATGATTCATAAGTTCGTTTGAAGTGAATTTTTAACGTTGACTAGTACTTATTTTTTTGAAGACATCTGTATTTGACAGTGATCTTATACCTCAGTGAATGTATTAATAAAATAAATTGATTAATTTTTGCATTCACCAATGGATTGAAAATTTTCGATAAAATTTCAGCATTTCCCAGGATACAGTTGTGAGATAAAAGACAATTTAACCTCGATTTATTAAATGGTTAGTGCGCTGCCATCGGTACTTCATATGTACCGGTACTTAATATGCACGTTGAATTTCTTTATGTAGTTCAGAACAACACTGACGCATTTGCGGTGTTTCATTGGTTTTACTTGACTCTTTATGGAAACTAAATTAATATATTTGAGTGATGCCGGAGTTTGAGAGGTGAACAAACATGTTTCAAAAAGCTAATATTTTCTCCAAATCTGATAAATCTGTCATCTAAGTGACTCGAGATAAAAAGCTGCAATGCAAATAAATGCCGCGAATTATTTATGAACCCTTTTCTGGGAACGAACTGAATAAGCATTACCATTTTAAATGTTTAGCATTAATCTCGGATAATATAAGTTTTCTACGATTCATCCGTGCTAATTTTTTTCTTCTGCTCACACTGTTACTCGTATTTTGGTACAATTTTACGATATGAAACTATCGCAAAAGCGTAGGAAAAAGCTGTGTGAGTGAGTAGGGCGTATTATTACGCCGCAAGGGGATAGGAATTAGAGTTGTACAGTGGCGCAGGGAGGCGTGTGTTGGGGTTGGTGCGGGGGTGAAGTCTGTGGATGCTTCCTAAAGAAGATTTTGTGGGCATCATTGGACTTAGAAATACGAGTGATATACATTCCATTCTAAATCAAGGGGTGCACGATAATAAGAGATATTGGGAATAGATATGCCCATAAAATCTAGATGTTCCCGAGGAAGAAATGTTGAGAGCTTCTCGAATGACGGTTGGAGCACGAGGGTCGCTGGAGCAGACCTGGACCGGAGGGTGATGGCTGTGTCAACTGTGCCAGGGAATAATGTTATGCAAAGTATTTTAGGTGCAGTTGGTCTTTTTAGTTCCAGTAATTTTTACAATCGCGCATCGCATTCATCATCTCAGTGCTTTTAAGTCAACAACTGAGAGGACTTTCAAGTTTTTTATCAGTTGCCACTATCAATTTTGTGGATTTTTCTGCCTTCTCAATGTAAATTTATTTTGAAAGTTCTCGTTGAAGAACATGAAGCCAAATGAATTTGTAACGCGAAATGTAAGCGATTTTGATATCAGTTATTTTCTCACAAACCTCAATTACAATTATTCAATCAAATATCCGAGCAGGAAATCTAGACATGGGTGCACTGCTCAATGTTCCTTAGTTACAAGGGAAAAATTCGCCAGCACTTCATATATCTTCAGAAGAAACTCGAAATTAGGAAATTTGTTTAATAATAAACGAATCTTTTCAGCTCAGGTTTGGAAAAACCATGGTGAAGTTGTATTGGGGTTGAATGTGCAGGATCAACCTTCGAAACTTCATATAGTCAGTTAGCTTTGGATAATTTACCATGAATCACCGACGCTATAGTTAGTACATGTGTAGTTCAATTTTTTTGAGTCGTTTGCTTCCAATAATTATTGACGACTGCCCGCGTTGGTGTTAGGACAAAATTTCCGCCACTTTAATTGCAGTTCTGACTCAACGGCGTGAGTGTGGGTAAACAAATACCTACACGGGCTTTGTACAGTGGAAATAATTGTTCCAAAACTGAGAAACTTCAATTCAAAAAACTTGTCCCAATACCGATTTACGAAGAGATGCCACCAATGTACATCATTAATCGATGTATTATGACACACTTATCGTTGGCATTTATTCGCATAAAAGTTTCACTTTTTTACACTTAATGATAATTACACAGCTGAAATTAGAATGTTTGAA
Source organism: Morinoia aosen (assembly GCA_030386875.1). NCBI lineage: Eukaryota > Metazoa > Arthropoda > Malacostraca > Amphipoda > Talitridae > Morinoia > Morinoia aosen. The sequence continues at coordinate 42,497,767 of CM059571.1, forward strand.
ATAAAAAACAGCGAATATAATGAATCTTCAGCGAAAAATTAAACTTTTTTCATAAGTTCCTAAGACAGTTCATTTTTTATCGAACAATTTTCAGCCTTTCAATCAGAGTTTCAACCTTTCCTCACTGAAAGAAATAATAGCCCTATTTTGAAACACCCAGGTGCATCTGACGTTTGTCCCAAAACCGAGACACGCAGATGCATTTAAGATTAAGATGCATACCAGTGTCTCCAGACCCGATTTAGAGACGCTCTTGTGTCTCACTAAAAATTCTTCAGTGTCTCATCGATGAGACACTTGGGCTTGGGTATGATGCATTTACAACTGACGTCTCACACAAAACTCTACGGATATTAAGCTGTAACATTGCACTGCCAAGCAAGGCTGACGCTTCCAGCGCCATGAAGAAACTTGGATACGCTTACGGATTCTTGAGCTTAGCGATAGTTGCTGCTTGTGACATCAATGCTTGGTTTTACCGCAGAAGAGCTGCGTCAGGGACTACACACGTCTCCAGCAGCTAGACCTTATCATGCCACCAGCTACACTTCTCGTTCATCCGAGAGTGTTAGCGATTAAGTGTTAACTTCCCCTGATGAGACTTTTACGACAGTCTACAGGGTAAGTTATACACGAAAAATTTAATTTGGTCCGTGTTACATTTACTGAACACTTGAATAACTAAAGTCAGATTTGAGGGGTGACTAAGCATCGCCAATAAAAGATAGGCGGCATTTTGAAACACTTCGCGCTCATCGAGGTGTCGCACTTCTGATGAGACATCTGCTCTGTTTTTGAGACGTTCTGGCTATCTATGAGACACCTGAACAGCCATGAGACACTCCGAGAGGCAAAAATTTCTTTCAGTGCTATCCTTTGAACTTGCGTGACTATCGATGAGCTCAGGTGTACCAAGATTGCTCTGAAGAATGATTTGGCTCACATGTGTTAAAATATCTTATAGTGTATATGGAGAACGATATGGGTGCGGGCAACTAATTTGTTTAAAAAACCTGTCCTTCAACGCTCGTTGAGCGTGGCAATATGACCATCACTCTACGAAGTGTTATGTATATTGACAAGATTTGGAGTGATCTGTATATCCTAACTCTTTAGGGCACATACACCTCTAAACTGATCAGCTTACCGGAGAATAGCTTTCTTCCATTTATCGTTTGAACAATCTTTGTTGCCTGCTAATGAACTTAAGAGTAAAGCAGTTTAACATCCCTTACAATAGAAGTACTTTGTGTGGTATAAAAAAGTCGTTTGAAGAAGATACGAAGATTGAGAAGAGATGGAGACGTTCATCGTCGGTAGCTGACTTCGCACTTTTCAGTAGGCAGTTTTTTGACTTTCAAAGAAAATAAAACGTCATCGATGGAATCTCTGGTGAACAGTTATACTGCTACCCGTAGCGTAGAATTTTTTGTTTACACGACTAAGGCGAAATCACGCGATCTCTTATACCACGGACGCTCTAGACAAGGTTTTGATGTAAAGTTCTGATGAAAGTTGGCAACGACGCACTCTGATTGGTGGAAGATGAGTTATAATAGGTTTAATTTTACAAGAAAGCGAATAATTACTGATGGGCAGAATATAGGAAATCCGATCTAACCGAGCTCAGGCATCTCACGGAAGCGTAGTGTGTTGGGTAACAGTGCTGACTGCTCAAGTGCATCACATCAGTAGCTCCCTAACTTTCCATACGAGGAAATAAGTGCGAACTGTACGTAAAATCGCATGTAAAGATTAACCTCCTGTTGAAAATGAGTAAATTCACTTGGAGTTCACACCAACATACGCAGATATTTTCATTTTGATTAGACAACGCATAAATTGTATTTTAAAGTGAAGAATAGCAACAACGATCAACATTTAGGACCAACTGTGACACTTATTAAGCAATTAACAGGAATGAAATATCATGGTTCTGCTGTGAGAGGAACTTAAGTAGAATTTCTCCTCCTCAGCATTTTAGTCCATTTTATCAACAGATGTACGAAGCGGCATTATTGAAACTGCTTAAATGCAGGCATCAATGGGATAAAAATATTGATTTTAACCTACGTAATACACATCCCAGACATTTCTCCAAGTTGATATCATGTTAACAAATATAAATAAAGAATGAAATGTCCTGCCTTTAACATTGTCTGTCCTATACCTCTTATACCTCTGAAATCATAATTTAAACTTTCACGTCATAGTCATAAATCTTTTTTGCATTGATAATGAGGAGCTTGTGAACGTTTCGTCCGACAAAATTGAAGATGCTCTGGAACATGCATAAAGTAGGCATAAATTAGTCATGGAAATATCTTGAAATACTGTAAGATTCCATTGTATACGCTATCACTTTTCTTTAAGAATACACTCTGATTCGCCATCCAGTTAAGCTATTTTAGGTGCGGTAGCACTTGCCACCACCCAATTGCCACATACAATGTGACGTCTTCAACTGAAAATCAGATAGGTCCTTCACGTAAATTAATTGTAAGGTTATTCAAAAAGCATCAGCAAAATTCGATTCTAGTTAACAAATTCAGCTCTACAAATATTGAATCATTAATCATGATAATTACCAACTTTTAAAAGTTTAGTAAACTTTCACAATTATTGTATAGAAATATTCGTTTTACTCGTAAATGTTTCCATTATTTTATTCACCTCTTCATATTGTCAGCAATCCTATAGTTATTTCTCTGACGCTGGGACCGGGATTCATTTTTTCCAGCAAGAGTTCAATTTATGCAAGGGTATTCATATTCATGATTGGATAGCGTTATGAAATTGTATTGAGCATCTTAGTTGCCCTTAAGAATTCCTGAAGCCAGACGGAACCCACGTTTCCATTTGTTTGCAAAACAGCTTCTAGAGGTCAATGTATTCATGGCTAAACAAACACAAACTATTGAGTTCTTGTTAAGGCTTCAGATGAAATCATGGCTCGTGTTGACAGGAGTTCATTACAAGTGAAATGTAAAGGCTCGTATGTTTGTTGAAACTCTTTCACTCCCGCTGAGCATAGTGTCGGAGCCTCACTACTGTTTAATATTATGTGACCACTCCAAGTTCGTACAATCTCCACTTTAAAAAGATCTTATCCTATCGTATGTTCATTCTCAATAACTGAACATAAAGAGCATCCTAGCCACTGGAATCGATTCTCTTGAAAAGTGCGCATCACAATACCATTCGATTAGTGATTCACCAGATTAGAAAACCACTGCACATATAAAGTGGTTTCTTCGAATGGCTGGACAGGCATTCGCATGAGTTCCTTCATTTAAGTATATCTCTATAAATTGTTACAAAAACATTGACTTCATCCTGACCTCATTTGTAATAACTGGTCGATAAATGAGAATGCTTATCAGCCCTAAGAAACTGTTGTCATGTACTTGGGTCATTGACATTACCTTCAACCTTGAATAGCAAATTAATCAAATTCAAAGACAGGTTCATGCAAGACTCTTAATTTCATGCCTTCATCAAATATCCTCTGGACGTGCCTTTATACATTTAGTAAACACCAAAAATTTTATCATTTTGCTTTTACCTACTCGTAAATTTCTCGAGAGCAAAAGTTCGCAAACGTTTAGTACCTTGGCTTTATGTGCGTCTTTCCGGTCAATATTCTGAAAGTATCTCATGTATAAAACTTTGAATAACATAATGCAAAGACTGCCAGCACGTCGCAGTTCTATGACTTGAACTTCGTTTCCACTATGAAATAATTTTTTCCCGGACAAAGAAAAATGTTAATGGATTAGTCAAATACTAAGTCTGAGAAGAACTAACAGGACAGAACATTAGCGAGTTGAAGTGCAGCGAGGACCTAATCAATGTTGACATAGAAGCCGCTTGTAAGCAGCCTCGCTCATTCACTAGCTGCCAACCTTACACAATTGCCTCGACTAATTATAGGCTAATATTTTACAAGAGTGGCTTAGGGTGAAGACAAGATAATGGCGAGTTACGTTCACAAGCCTTCTCTGCCAGATAATAAATGGACGCCTGACCAGACAATCTGAACAGGCTTGGCCCCAGAGAATTGGTCGCTCCTTGCTCGTTGTGCCTCCATGGAAGAGACTCTCTAGGGCCTTGTTGTTCAGTTGGGTCAGGCTTGGGTGGCAAAGAAAGACTTGACGTTCAAGGAAAAATTAAGTTTGTTATGGTCTTATAGATACGGTGGATGACAGAAACCATGAAAGTATTAATGTAAAGTACAGTTATATGCTTTGATGATTTCAACGTAATTTTTATCCTATATTCAGTAACAGAAAGGGTGCAGAGAAAATGTGGAAAAAGCAGTGAGCTGGATCGAAAATCTAACTATTCAAGTAAACAGGTGGGGCGTAAGAAAGTCTATCATAACATGTTTATTGAAGGCGTTTCAAGTATCTCAATACGTTTACATATGAGTCACAAGTCTGAAATTTGAAAAACAGAATTTTAGAAAGTTGAAACTTTCAATATGTTGTGAGTTATAGATTTAATTTCAATATTGATTATCGTCAGAGTGCACTCAGTTTTTCAAAGAGTATTCTAAAGAGAGGAATCGAACAAATTATTGGATGCTCTCACGGTCGAGAATTTGTTAGTTTAAAAAACTTATCTTGTGCTGAATGTATGAAGGCAGAGACGATCTACATGAACAAAATCCCTTGAATCTCTCCTTAATATTAAACAAAAATTAGTAGCACGAAACAACTCTATCATAATTTTGACAACAAGCTCGGGTGCAATGCATTATAAGACATTTAATATTGATTAGAGGTTACTCTTTGAAATCCGAGAGTAAAAAAAGAAAGGTTACGCCAACTGCATTTCTGAGGACGTTATACCTAAGAACAACGGGTCTGAAACTAAGATCGCGGAAATGATGATTCCATGATTACGAGTAAGACAAAAACTGTTTTAGTAACTTTCTTGTTTTTAATGCGTCGACTGCGTATGACCCACCGGTGGTCTGTGAAGTGATTCACTTAATGCCTTAATAAAGGGAGTCAGCCATCGATGGTCATAAGCTGAAGTTTTTATCTGGAGTTTGGTGAAAATCCAACGAGGGCGCTTTCCAAAGGAGCTTTAGTTCAAATTAATTCAGATAATAGAAATTTAATTTTATTTTGATTGAATAATGAACTTTTTTCAACCAATCGCAATTAACGTATAATATGAATAAAATGCCTTGGCATTCTTAGAAGGAAAACTATTGAGAATAAAACTCCTCCATGATGAATCCAGATTCACATTCGGAACGGATATGAGCATGTGTGAACAAAGAAATCGAACAAAGTACATCCTAGGATAGCTATGACTGGAGCGCTCTTATAACCTCAATATTCAACAGAATTTTATAAAAGTGTGTTAGGAGAATTGGTCGTTAGGACCTACATGTTTGTGGCAAATGGTTCCTACTGCATTGAGTCACTGGATATTAAACCCCAGCAACTTAGCTTAAACTAACTGCAAAATGTTCTTCTGAAATTAGGGAAAGGAAATTTGCAGAAGCGACAAATGTTCCAATTTCTGCTTCATAGTACGCCAATAATATGCGACACCTGGACCTAGTTTCTCTATATATATATTTATATGCATAACGATATGCTTGGGATAAGAAATCATTCAAACCATTCATTTTTTTTTCAAATGAAGTGGATAATTCACGATTGCTGAAATTTTATATAAAAAAAGGCTCATTTGGGTCAGTTTAAGAATATACCCCTTAATTTTGGGCACATTTAATGAATTTATACAGAGTGAAAAGCCCTGCTATGAAGAAATGGTACGTTAATGGATTCAGCTTAGCATTCAGCTACAGCACGTTGATATATAGAATTGAATACAATTTATGGACAGAGAAATTTTTCTAGATCTTTATGCATTCAAGATCGAGTATCTGAATTGTGTTCGTTTCTGAGAGCCTCCTCTATCAGTCGTCTATGTTTGATATTTTTACACTACGTAATGTTCAGCGAAAAATGTTAACGGGATCGTGTAGTATTAAGTCAGCATGAAACAACAAGTGCCTGCTTTCCACTATAAGAATGGATCCTCCAGATGAGTTGAGCTGGAAAACCAGGGTTTTAAAATTCGAAATACAGGCAGCAGAGTTGCGAGCAACGCTAACGCGGCGATTTCATGTCCTTACGTCACGAGAAAGCGCACCTTCATGATTCATGTACGTCAATAATTGAACTATGAATCCGTTCTGCCAATTTTACGGGGAAATCGGAAGCAAATGCGAACTGCACATGAACGGCTGAGCATCACACCACTTGCAATCTTCTCTATATATATGAAGGCGCGCTTGCACATTGACCTTTAACAGTGACACCGAGGAGGTAAATTTGTTTAGTTATTAACTACGTAGTCGTAAAGTATACGGAGCATCGGTTATAACTCAAATATTAATCGTTACGAGAAACCTGCCTAACACATTTGTTATTGTGTTTGCATAGAACTCAAATGTTGAATATGTTTCAAGAAGCAGTAAATATAATTTTCAATGAAAACGTGAACTGATTTTTCATGTAAAATGAATGAACTAAAGAAAGTAGTTCGCAACTACCTATGTTGACTCTCTGTACCATGTACTATAGGTAACTTGAGAACACTTATACGTAAATCTCATGCATTAAATGGGACAAAGAGTTTATTGTTGGTTATTCCATAGAATGTTCAGCCATTGAAAAATAGAATTCTTACTGACCGCAATCATTTTCCGCTGTTTTTCGAGTTCCCAAACAACAACATAGAAATTGATATTTGAGCCAGATCTGACGTAGGCACCAAGTTTCACTACGTCGCTTTTAACGCTGGTTCTCAGAATTTGCCCATAAATAGCATGGCTTTGACAGGCTTATTCTTTGACATACACTCGCTAAGGCATGAAAAAGGTTGGCAACGGCGGCTAAAGTTCGATTCATGAATTCAATCATTGCAAGAACCGTCACGTCACGCCTATTGTCACTATGGGAGTAATTCACTACGGTCAATGCAACAAGAATATCTTTCAGACATTTGTTAATATAATGCAACATTAAACTCTAAATATAGTTACCAAGCTTCGGATTCCATCGCAAACCGAATGTACAGGTCCAGATCTTGGAACAGATACCAAGGAATCAGGCTCAAACAGAACTTATCACTCAGCTGGGGCCAAATAGCTGAAATTCAAAATTAACTTTGTAACAGAAATGTAGATGTCATAATTCGTTCTTCAAAAATTCTTTTGATGTAGAACATTGATTACCATTTCAATTCACGAAATTCCTTCTTCATGGGACACTGCACATGCGTGTCCTATTGAAGAGCAAATTTCTCGTTGGATTATCGGGATTGGAACGTTGGTTTTGAAGTATATTGGGCAACTGTTGGTAATGCCCTCGTTGTTTGTGAAGAAGCACCGCATACAGAACTCAGGAGCACGTCGATAAGTGAGTTAGACGATTATGCAAGTGAGCACGTCTATATTAGGCATGGACGTTGAAAGTGTCGCCACATTGCAGCCCAGTGACAATTCTCAGAAGCCTAAAAAGGATCCAATAAGGTGCCAGCTTGATGTTCAAATTTCCCGCTACTTTTAACGGTTACGAGAGCCATAAATTGGTAAGGTAATGTTCGGGAGTGCCACCATAATGCGCCACTAATGTGAAATATGGCCGCCATTGCCGCGAGAGTTTGAGCGCGCAGGGAGGAAGCTTCTTCTCCGCACTGCCCCTCAGGGACTCTTACACTTGTCCTCAACTGCGCCCCTCTGGTCAGGCCTGGCTGTGTCTTCAGCGCCCGTCGCTCCTACTCGGCTCGACCGTGTAGGACGGCATCGCTCTTGCGGCCTTAACGCACATTTGATACACAAGTGGCAACTGCCCGTCAGCAGGCTAATTGCTTTCTAAAATTAGAGTTTTCTGGTATTTTGAATATTTTAATACATATTTCTGCGTGTTCATACAGAGAAATAAGGAGCAGTATGTTTGTGCTGACTTTTTAAAAACTCAATTTTAAAATATTCAAGTTCACGCACTTCTGTGTTACAATTAGAAGATTGCACATGATGGCAGCGATACGGTGCAACATTTGAGTGCTTGACAAGCACTAAAAATAGAGTCCTGATATTATTTAAGTCACTATTGTGATGAAAATACGAGTAGAAGAAAAACACCAGACAAACAACATCATTTAGACATTCAATTCAAATGCATACATAACTGCACTCGATGACAGGACAGAAAAGCGTTGCAATATCTCCATAACGGAACTATGCTATAAATGAAAGTAAATGACTAGCTCTGACATTTAAATGCACTTGATTTTATGAAGAATGTGTAAAATTACTAACCAATATTAGAGTTAATATTTAGGATAAAAGCATCTGCTGATGCCGACGCTATTTCTTATGTTTATGATACGTTTCTGTTTAGTTCTCCTCCTTCGCCCCTTGATGCTAGTTCAGATCAACTTACCTCTAATTTCTTTGTTATTTTATGGTGCACATTAACTCCGCCTTGATCTTTTCCTCGTGCAGGGAAGCATTTTAGGAGGCATTTGCTGGTTTCTTGCCCAAGTCTCGACGCCCTCTGTATTCGAGCGAAACGAGCGCCATAGCTTCTTATTATTACCTGCTGACATTCCAAATTGTCTGGAATGAAAACTTCGCAGATTAATTTGCCGCAAGTTATTATAATTGCTTTATAGAGTTTTGCAGGGCATCATAAACTGAGGAGAAACGAGCCAAAGTTTAAGGTGTTGGATGGTTATTACTTCTTTTAACTTATGACCTCAGCCTGCCAATAAGGAAAGTGATCCGTGGGCTGATCAGCAGATTGCCTTGTTTCAACTGCAATCATCTGGTGGCGTCTTTTGCAGATTACACATCAGTAAAAAATTTTATGGGGCCCACAGAAATTGATAGGATAGCCGCCAGTCATGCAGGGTCACTTTGAAAAGAGCTTTTTCGGTGGAACTCGAGAGGACTTTTGGAAGCGCATTTTGTGACGAGATTTCTGTGAAAAATTGCCTCGGAGAGAATTCATGACGTGTTAGCCTGCTTTTCGCTAAATTGTGATACTTTACTTGGTATTCCACGATCTTGTGAACCAATGTGATTCGAGCTATTTGTAAATAATTATCGATGCTGCTCTAATTGAATGCTTCTAAATTCACATTTTTTGCAGAATGAATTGAAAAAATTAACCTCATTCAGCTCAGATTTGACTGCATCACTACATGAGAAATTACCAGCAAATTGTGGGCAGCCAAAGAGCATTGAGGAACTGCAAAAAAGCTGGAATAAAAAGTCATAGCTTGACAATAAGGCGAGCTCTACACTGCTTCTAGTGTTCATTTTTTATCATGGCAACACGTGCATCAATTTAATTTTGCCTTCATGTCAAAGTTGGCGCTCAGTTTACTCTTAATTCAGACAACGCACCATGTCTTTTTATTCCATAATAAGTAAAATACTCTCAGATTTTATATTAATTAGTTCAAGCTGCATTCAATTAAATTTTATCTGGCTGTGTACCGTATTTCAAACACAAAATCAAACAGAATTAAAATTGAAGACATTATTTTTTATTTTAATTGGAAATGGACATGAAAATGCTTGGAAGACAAGTTTTGAGATTAAATTCGAATTGTAGCCATGCTCTATAAGAACAGATTAGTCTTGTTTAACTATTTCTGTACTCTCCTGTATGTTCATTCGCTCAGACGACTGAAACTCTTCCTCACCTCTATATACTACACCTTTTCCACTTCAAATTAATCAAAGCCAATTAAGTTCATATTAATTCAAGTCAAATTCAAATTAATCCAACCCTCAGTTGAGTTAAAAAATTACATAATCACTTCTTAATTTGAGCATTTTTGTGTTAAATATGTATCTATTGGATGTGATGAGCAAGACAGGTTCCGAGGATTTATTTACACTTAAATATTTTTACACACATGAAATTCCACTTCATCACATATATGAAATCATATACATGCAAATAAAAAAGAGTATCATTACACGGTATGTAGATTTTATCTTTAAAAGGAATATACAAATACGATTCGCCGAGTACTAATGTGCGATTCCGTTTGGTTACAATTTATAGGAGTACATTACTACACAGATACATTCCTGCATTAGCAATGAAAATGTTGCCATCCATTCTAATTCCGTGTTAGTCGATGTGAAGAAATGTAGGATCCACTTACAATACACAATAATAATACAAGAAACAATGTTTTTAACTTAATGCTGATTTTATTTGTGTGTGTTTACAATTTAATGTATAATACTTTCAAGACTTAAACATTCATTAAATGATTATCATAAAAGTTACTTAAGTCTTGAAAGTATTATACATTGAATTGTAAACACACACAAATAAAATCAGTATTAAGTTAAAAACATTGTTTCTTGTATCATTATTGTGTATTGTAAGTGGATCCTACATTTCTTCACATCGACTAACACGGAATTAGAATGGATGGCAACATTTTCATTGCTAATGCAGGAGTGTATCTGTGTAGTAATGTACTCCTATAAATTGTAATCAAACGGAATCGTACATTAGTACTCGGTGAATCGTATTTGTATATTCCTTTTAAAGGTTAAATCTACATATAGTCCAATGACTATCTTTTGTATTTGCATGTATATGATTTCATATATGTAATAAAGTGGAATTTCCCCTATATAAATATCTTCTCGAGTGTAAATAAATCCTCGAAACTACTATGTGTATGTGTAACATAAAATTACCATTTGAACATAAATATTTGAATGTGTGTTCACTGCCAACAATTTAGAATTTTAAAACCAGATCCTTGGCACATTTTACGAAAGCTTGTCTTTAGGTTGCAACACCGGCTGAAATTTTATGTCTTCCTTGCAGAAAGGAAAAACGACTGTCTTGCTCATCAGATCCAATAAATGCATATTTAGCGCAAAAAAGATCAAATTACCAAGTGATTATGTCAACTTTTAACTAAACTTAGGGTTGGAAATTGAACTTAACTTGGATTAAATTGACCTTGACTTGGATCAATTTGAACTTGACTTGGATTAGTTTGAACTTGAATTGGATTAAATTGAACTTGACTTGGATTAAATTCAACTTCACTTGGATTAATTTCAAGTGAAAAAGGTGTAGTGTACAACTCTGAAAAATCTTACGTGCAAAATGAAGTTCTGAGAGATGTAGTGTGTTAAATTTTTGCCGTGCACTAGACCGCGAGATGTACGGCAGACCATTAATTGTACTGTATACCGTATAATACAAGACCCGTGTGTCTCCAATTCATCTGATTGCTCATGCTGGGAAATTGTTGAAAAATTTGGGTTCGAAAGAAGACACTAAATTCAAACACTCCCAGGTGGCCTTGGATATTTCTACAATAAATTGTATTTTTACATTTTAGCTCTTTTGAGGCATCATCAAAACACAAAAGTCGGACAGAAGCTATCCATCGAAACGTCCTGTTCAAGAATGTGCTACCTTCGCTACCTAAGAACCGATATCTTCAAGATGTCAGACAGTCAAACCCACGTTCTCTACTCCAATCAATAAAATTTACACTTGGACCGCGTGGCCTTATACTGACAAGCATCGATGTAGGTAAAATCTTTCCATTTAAGTACTATATGCTAAAAAGTGAAAGTTGTTGTATGCATGTGTTTAAAATGCTGATGTTGTGCGCAGACAGTGGATTACGATCCAATTATAAGACATCTGATACATTTAGCTGCGGATGCTCTAAGGGCAGCTTCCTGGAATGTTAGGGGCAATCGATGCTTGACACTCTCGGTACTCAAACTTAATGAATATTACTCCCACGTGTTGACGAGATCGTGAAGTTTTACTCAGAGACTTCAGAACTGTCATGTGCATATTACATCATCGGACTCCGTCTTCGTATAGTGAAACTAATTGAGTTTTCTCAAGAGTTTTAGCCTCGACTCCACGCTAATCGAGCGTATCGGGAGCGAGAGTGCGGAACGATCTCGTTTTAGAGGCAACTCCTTCCCAATCTATGATGCCGCATCTACCTGATCTGAGAATGCCCTCCTCAAGATCTAAGAATGCACTCCTTCGAGATCTAAGAAGTCAATCCATCGTAATCTAAGAATCCTCTCCTTCGAGATCTAAGAAGTCACTCCATCGTAATCTAAGAATCCTCTCCTTCGAGATCTAAGAATCCATCCCGTCGAGATCTAAGGACGTACCCCTTCTAAATCTAAGAAGTAACGCTATCATGACCTGAAAAGCCACAACCTAAATAAATATTACAAGCAAATAAGTATCACGAGAAATTAGACCACTTTTTTATGCCTGCAGCAGTTGTTAAGGTCTAAAAAGGTTGGTTACGAGGTTTAAGTTGTCATTTGCACTCCATGCGCTAGTACTCGTATATTACAAAGAATTCAAAATCTGAATACTTCTTGTACAGTTTCAGAGATTTTTCAAAATTTTAACTTCAGGATGCATCCACGTAATTGAAACAAAGGATTTTTCCTCGCTTCAACGTTGTGCTTGAAAAAATGTCACTGTTGTACTCATAAGTAATCATACCTTTTTAAAATCGGAAGCGTGAGTCTGGTACGGAGAATAACTGTATAGTGGTCTATGTGTGTAATCAAATTGTTCAAATTTTAATTTAGTTCTTCAAAGACATCGTGAAACAATATTCTAATCTCCGTCTCATTAAGTACTGTAAAATTCCAACAGTGATTTTATTGTTATAAGGTTGTAATTGCTCACACTCTGCTTTTATTAATAACATTAGGAAAGCTGAGCACCTGTTTGAAAAATGAGAGTGAGAAAATTGAAGAACCTACTAATATTGATAAAATAGGGGAAATTCAACTTTTTATGCAATGCAAATTATTCAAGTTTTTTCCTATACAGCGAGAGACATTTACACTCTTCTAAATCTTACCTACTGCGCTATGGATAGGTTCTTTCGATATTTTCCATTGATTGTTTTGTGAGTTTTTTAGGCAAGGTTTTCACTGCAGTGACAGTATCTTGTCCACGGGGAAAACTTGGTTATTAACCAATTTCTAAGTTAAAAATTTAATTCCATGAAAAACATGTCACATCGCGTAGGTGGGGATCTGGTACACATTTAAAACTCGATAATCTTCCTAATTGTATGCTTGCTAAAGGTACTGTCTGCGAACGCTATTTTCAGTAATTTCTCAGAGCAACATTCAAGACCCTGTGTTAAGGTTTCACGAAAAGAAACCTTATAACTTTTTTTAGTAAAAATTTTAATTACGCATGATCAAGACAAGATCGATCTTCGCACCCGCGATTTTTATGGATAAACACACAACACTATAATGCTTGAACCAAATATGATTATATCATCGGTATTATTTCTCTTATAAAAGAACACGGAATCATGGTCAAAGCGGTAATTATCCTCTTGGAAGAAATGTTATGTTTCTCATAAGTAATTTCATACATCACTCCCGATAAATGCAACGCTATGAGTAAGAAGTGCGTCTAGCCAAAGACTTCCAATCTAAGGCCTCGAAGAGAACTCTCACCGTGGGAGATGAGCTCTCGTGGATAATTCCAGCATTATTACATTTCTTTTATCCTCGCCTAATCTACCACGTGTAACCGTTACCACGCCTGCAGGCATCGTGTACCCTCATCATCTTAACCTCACCCGCCCCTCTCCACGTCTACCCTGCGAGAGCTCCAAGCCTTGAAGTTACCAACTGGTTCTTTCCTCTTCGAAGAATATATTTACATGTCTTTATAAATTTAGCCACGTACGATCTTATTCACTTCATATAAATTAAATTTAGAATTCAGTTTCTCAGTATTAAGTTAGGATTGTGGGCTCTTATACCAATTAACTGTCAAACAATAACATAACGCGTTTGTTCACAAACGTAGCGAACACGCCTAAAGGACTAGAGAGAAGGCGGAATAGCCAAACTCCGAGAGACTCCTCCAGACCCGATAGCGAGAAGGAGAAGTTAACTGTGCGAGATCACAAATACTGCTCCCAAATCCTGGTGTTCCTTCTCTATGGTTCATCGCCTTAGGCCATGAATCCGCTTTATGGCAACTTGGTATTTAAAAGTGACATCGAGTGTAAATCATCCTAATAGATCGGGAGACCGATCTTGCCTTAATCGTAACCAATAACGTCAATTTAAAAGTAATCAAGCTCCCTGCACATATCTTTTCAACGCCCTAAATTGACTTCCTGACATGAGTCTTCATAATTACTATCATGTCTAAGCAGCTTCTCTCTCAACAGCTTTCTGATGCATTGTTACCTGCGTTAAATAGTAAATTATGTGATTTTCCATGTTTTTAATTCCCTTTGTAATTTAGGAAGAATGAGAGCGTAGATTGGAAAAGATGAGACGAAATCTGTAAATGATACTGAAGATAACGAACGCGTGCACGTATGCATGATAGCCTGGAAAATACGGCTCTGATAATGCCTTCGACACCGGCTTTCCAAAGATAACCGTTTGATCATGATAACCGAAATGAATCATTCAGTGATATTATCTAATAAATGAATTATAAGACAACAGCAATATAGTTACAGCAGCGCATGCCCAAAATCCAATTAAAATGATTCATAGAAGAACGTAGTTTCAGTCGGAGAAATCCTCTTAGGAAGAACATAACTGTATTGATATGAAGAGGCGAAATAGTCACCGAAAAGAAATCATTACAATGATGCTGCAGGGTTGGAATCATCCTATTAAAATCATTACAGAAACTCCCTGCGTGTTGGCACTATAGCAGCCTCTCCAGACATGAATGCCTTGCCTCGAGTGAACGTTAAACCAAGCCATCTCTATGTGATGAAACTAACATGTTTTGAACGATTATGGAAATTCAATTGATGGAAATACTTTTAAACCTAATTTATCTATTAGGAATTAAATTCTACGTGCAATCTCTTTAAAATTCGACATGGTTAAAATTTCAAAGACATAAAAATATATTTTTCAAAGCGAACTGAGAGCCCTCGACGGTGTGGAACCCTCTTAGGAGGTGTAGAGAAGGAGGGTCTGATGTAATGGCAGGCCTTCAACCGACGTCCACGTACATTTCATGGGAAAGCTGGGCACCATTGTTCATGTTAAATATTTAGCTGTGAAATATCATCTGAAGGATCGTAGAGCGTTTCACGGATGCTGAGTCGTTTTGAGAAGAAAATATGTCCTACGAGTTGATGTTTTATTCGGATCTTCTTGAGACAAAACGTTCGGAAATGTTGGCCAGACGAGTATTTTTGTAGTTAGTCGATCCCATCATAGTGGTAGTGTGGACCACGTCTGGTTTTTAGTAACGGCACACAAAAAATAAAAATTATCAGACGCTGTTTTGTAGGCACGACTTACTGAAACGTGCACTTTGCTAAGAACATTTCTTACGTGTTAATTATCTGAGCAACGTGGTCCAACAGGTCACATGGAGGCTAGTTACTCAATAAACTCTGATTGTCCCATAGTTGTTAGCTTGATTGTTTGTATGCATGCTTTGTTGTAACCGTCCAAGTTTTGGATTGAAAAAGGTAATACCTCGGAAAAATTCCTCACCTCACTGTCAGGAATAAGTGGAGAGGAATTCACTTTCATACTGCAAATATGTCAAGTATTTCACTGCAAAGTGGCGAGAAATTCACGGTTTTGTAAGCCTCCTTTTGGTCGCACCGCTTCATAAGGAATATTGAAAAAAATTTTCATAGTTTATGTTGACAAGTTTTAAATTCTCTTCTAATTATTTTAGCCGCATGATATGTCACCATGACTGACTACCATGACAGTCAACAAATTTTGAAGTTAGAAATTTAGTTTAGAAACAACATGCCACAATGGGTCGCCAGTTGTCTAGTGTTTTCAGAAGTTGCCCCACCACCAAATCCACGCGCTACTTTTCATTCTGAAATTACGGCTGTTAGAAACCATGTATTTTATATGAACTTGATTCGCATCTTTTAAATAAAGAAATAAGTATAGTAGATCTTTAATTGCGTAGATTTTTTTGCAGTGTTGGCTTAAATTTTAAATTCAAAGAGATATATCACCACTTGTGTTCCACATTTCATTGCATATCGTAATTTGCGTGAAATTCGGAAATGCTCTCATTTCATGTTTTACAATTGTATGTTTACAAAATTTACGATAGTACACATCTTGAAGCTGAAAAAATTCTCATGTAAACGTAACTTTAAAAAGGAAATTGTACTTCCCCATGCATTATTACTAAAAGCAGGGCGTTCAAATTTTCCCTTTATATTTGACAGCAATGTTGAATTTCACTTTATTCTATGGTGTTGATGAAAGAAATGTGTTAACTTCTTCGCATCATTTGGTGTAGGTAGAAAGTGAACGGTGATAATCAGACAACCAAGCTAGTATGCCTGCAAACAAGCAAGGTTATGTGAGTTTCATTGGTATTTAGATCGATTACTTCAACTATATGTTGAAATACTCCTCAAAATTTACTGTAACCGACAATGTTCAACACAGCCCGTAAATTATTTAATATATAGGACTAAATTACGCTATATTAGCATTACTGTCTTATTATCTGTCTGAGAGTCTGTGGTGTTCGTATTTGTGTTACAGGCTACAGTACATCTTCTGCCCTCCATGGATGATTCCTAGTTCAAACGTTTTAAAAAAAGGGATTTTTCGTAATAGAGCGTGCCTGAATAATACCTTTTAAAGGAGGCATTGACCCGAGCTGTTAACTATATGACGGCGTTATTTGCATGTTGTAGTTAAAATTCATTATTCTCAACGGATTTTCAGTGAACTTTTTAAATACGCGTACGAGCATTCATCTTTTGACCTATCTATTTTTGTGCAATTGAGCGAATTACACTGCTGTACGTGAATAAATTGCAAAAAAAAGAAAAACGCTGTCTATGTGTCGTGCTTATCTATCCCGTTTCCTTAGTGGGAGTAATGAAGTGCAGACTTATCGAGCAAGCCACAAACTCCCCAGTATCACTTTGTGGGCTAGATGTCGATCCGTTTTAGCAATAATTATGGGCCCCTAGAAATGCGTCGCTGTTGCACGGATGTGTCGCAGGGATGAGTTCTGTAAAATTAAGTGCCTGCGAAAATTCATGGCTATACGTTACAAATGGTCAAATGTTACGAAAAAGTAAGAGCTGTATGATTTGAAGCGGCAGTAATTAAACTTCTAAAATTACCACGGAACAAACCCCAACAGAACAATGCCGCCGCAACTATAATTCATGTTGAGACCTACTATACAGTGTTCAGAATATTCGGGTAAACCATCAAAACTAATCAGCTTGCCCCAATTTTCATTGAAATTGATGAAAGCTGCTCAACTATACTCCTATTTCCTGAAATGTGCAATTACCTAAGCCTGAACGATTTTTTTTGCAATGCAGGCCGTGCTGGTCTGTCTGTCTCATTGTGTGCTTATGATAAAATTAGTGGTCACGGAGCTCCAAAAACGCTGGCAATTGATTAAGGTTCAATAAGGCTTGTGAATGTCGAAACTAGGAATTTGTACTGTGTCGTGACCCTCTTTATTTTGTCTCGCTGAGGTCACGGTCTTCATTTTCTTCTGCCGTCATTCTTTGTTGCGATGCATGATATTTTTCCATGTGATATTATTAGTCGTGACATTAAGATTATTCGTCACATTTCTTTTATTTTCTACTTGTTAATATCAAGGTAGCTGCCACCAACTCAGAGTAAGTCTGAGTAAATATTTAATTTAATCTTCGGTAAGCGTTGCGAACGGCTTAAGGCCATAAATTAATCGTGCATTCTAGCCGTGTTTCCTGGCTTCAAACATTATCTTTTCTTTCCAAATCAATCTATCTCATCTCTTCCTATCTATCTGAAGGATATGAAGAACACAAGGACATTAAAGAAATTCGCTATTGGACAAGAGAAATTATTGATACATTAATCATCGAAATTACGCATTAATTGAATAAATGTGACTTCCGCACTCGCAATCCTAACATACTTAGAAGCTTGAGCGGGGACTCGGATCGACATAATATCAGAGAGGGACTTAACTGAGATTTGGAGATCAGGGCTCGCAGTTTGAATGTCGCCTGGCTGGCGCGCTGGAGCAAGGCCGCCATGTTTTGTTGAGGGCAGAGAGACCAGGTTGATGGCTCCGACAGTTAGCAGTCTAGATTGGCAATCTCTAATTTACGTTAAATTGGCACTGCGGTTGAGTATTCTTGAAGTAAATCACTTTCGAGCGAATGAGGGCACAGATGTTCTAGGATGACTTGAAATAGTGGATTTAAGAGGCAAGCCTCGACCCATCTGGGCCGGGGTTGATAATTTGAGCTCGTACGTGACCGTTCTCGTTCGTCTTCCTCGCCCGACTGACGCTCCCTCCCTCTGAGTCCCTCGGCCTCAGGCAACCCGCCTCTGGCGTCACCTTGAGGTGCCAACTTTGAATAACATCCTAACAAGGTTACCAATAAGAACGTGATATATCCCTACTATCGAATAGAAAACATACATCATTAACCTTACCCTCATTACTATATAAAAATCCCCACAAACAATGTTATACATATTAATTAAAGCAAATGAAGACATCCGTTGAGGTTCTTGGCATCTTCGGCTGGCGTGATCGTTCGCTACTTGTATCGGCGACGTTCGAACGTTGTTCCTGAAGAGTCGATTGTTCTAGAATTCAACGATGTGATGCTTTCTCGCAGAAATCAGGCTTAATATTCGGTCTTTTGAATCATTTATGAATAAGTCGTTGGCCGGACGATTATTCAGATCCTTAGCGATGTTCCGTACACAGTTATGCGGAGAAGCATAACAAATCCCCGATGGCCGAACAAATTACAAGCTGCCGCTTGTATTCGAAAGGCTTATCTGCGACGTTGCTCATCACGTGCAGCCGACGCCTTAATGCGTGGATCGTGGAAGAGTCAAGATGCTTACAACTGGAGTTTGCTCTTCTGGCGAGCGCTGATTCAGAGTCGTCAAATAAAGGAGTCATTATAGTTGTCCTATGGGCAGAACCGTGTCCTATAGATGACACCGACTTCTCCCTCCGTTGCGTGGATCACTGCAGTAATCCTTGAGAGTAAAAACCCTCGGAAGTGTAGCGAACACTTCCAAATACACCCAAGTCGTATAATCCTGGGCTGCATGACTTGCTCCACCACTTTGCAGAAGTCTTATAGAGATCTCCGAAAAATATTCCGTGTGTCGTCGGTCGAAGTGGACTACTATCTCGTGGAGTTCATCATCTTTTTGGGGTTGCGTAGGACTCGCTGCCTTTATGCTGAGATCTTTGAGTTGATACGTTGATTTTCCTCCGGGCCTCCGTATTATTTTCATCACCGATGTGAAGCCGTCGTTGCCGAATCCATCCGAAGTCCGAAGTCGCGATTGAAATCCCAATGTTGAGCTGTCCTTTTAAATTTTAAACGCCTGTCGTTTTCTATTCACCGTGCCTCAGTAGAAAATTAGCCGCGGTCGTCGACCCAGTCCGCTGATAAGAAATTTTCTTCACGTACTCGTTTTCTACGAGTCGGCGCGCGAGCTCAGGTGGTTGTCGTCTTGCGTCGTGCTCCAAGCGTCGTGTAGATGGTGGAGTAGGGAGCGGGGTGCAGCGTGTGTTCGTGTGTGCGCGGCCAACCCGTGGTAGTGATACCGTTCGAGCAGGGCGACGGTGAGAGCAGAGAGGTGGTGCAGCGCGTGTTCGTGGAGGTGCCAGCGCGTGTGCTCCGACGCGCTCACCCGACGCCATCCACCACTCCTGGAAGGTCAATCCCATTAAGTATTTGTTCTGATGTCCTTCTTTAATTTTTCCCAAGTCTCCCTCTACATCACATCAACCAAGCCTTCCCTCTCAAACTCCCAAGTATTTACAAAAAGACTTAAGCATCCTACGTTTGAGTTTTACGTTATTATAAGCAAATTACGAATAGAACATAAGGTTCAAAAAATTATTTAAGTATAGATCGCAAAGTTTAAAATTAATTACATCCTACGAGTACACACGCATTTATGGAATTATCGAAATACATGAAAGTGAAATAAAATTGAACTATTTTCCCCACGCAGAAATATTAATTACAAAAATTATACATATTATTTAAATTCGATCAACTCGACACAATGAAGTTTATAGTTATGCTCAGGACCAGTAGAACATGTATGCGCAAACATATTAATACGAGATCGTCGAGATTGAATAAACCCGTTTGAAACAAATCATCACCCTTATGAAGTTTTAGATTTCTGAATTACCAATTCACTGTATTATTCAGATGGATTATGGATTATCGTGACTTCACAGCTGTTTCCACGTTATTAATCCATATCGCTCATAGCTAGAATCATTATGTGACGTACCTCGCAGGTAACTAATTATTTTAAAAGTAATAGTAAATCTAATTCATTAGATATTTGCCAAAATTAAATCGATCCGTGGAACCGTTATTAAATTTTGGAAACCTTAACTAACTAGTAACTCTAATAGCAGACAAATGTCTCCAGTTTACATTCATTCTCATTGGAATAACGTCGCTGGTAATTGGAATTAAATTTATTGTACGTAATCCAAATAATTGATCAAGAAATCGCACATCATATATTGGAAAAAGATTAAATTTATTATACGTTGACTTTAAATTGTAATAGCAATTCCTAGCATCCGTAGTAAATCCTCAGACAAATTTCGTGTAAGATCATTAGTATTTAAATTTTGAATAATAATTCACATGATATTGACATAATTATGCCGTGGTATCCGCAGTAATTTGTTTGATGAACGTCGAATAAGAAATTTTTACACGCAGTAATGATGAAATAATTAAATTTTTACGTTCTCACATGTAATTAAATTTATTTTTCATTAGAAAAACGTAACCTATTACATGCCCAGATTAAGAAATTCGTGTTTCGTGAGATTTTATCGTTCGTGTTATTGAAGTTTAGAATCATGGAAAGCTCTAGCGTGTGGCATTTGTGGCAGTTCGTACGCGGGTACGTGGGCTTTGTTTATAGTCTCACATTCCATTGGCGAGGGCGTGAGCTGCCGCGGCAAAGCCGGCTCACTCAAGGATTGAGGAATGTTCGATCCTAACATACGTCCGCAACATATGGCATGTTGTCACATCATAGTTTTAACGTTGGATGGCACAGAAAATGTTGCATATTGTAATTGAAATTAATTGATGAAGGGAAACGTTGAACATCCGTACACATTATAAGTCTATCGACAACATTGAAATATGAAACATTAATGCAACATTACTTTATCGTTCCTGACGACATTCTGCAAATAAGTATTCATTAGGAAGAGAGAGACGAGATGATTCAGATAAAGAAATTATTTTTAGTCGGCCAAATATCAATTTTTAAATTTGAATGTTTGAATGCACGTATATATTTTTATTCGGAGGTGTGAGTTCGGCAGGCATGAGATTTTACAGTAACATTTACATTTAAAGCAAAACTCAAATCCCAACGCTCAGCCGCCATATGTCGTGACCCTCTTTATTTTGTCTCGCTGAGGTCACGGTCTTCATTTTCTTCTGCCGTCATTCTTTCTTGCGATGCACGATATTTTTCCATGTGATATTATTAGTCGTGACATTAAGATTATTCGTCACATTTCTTTTATTTTCTACTTGTTAATATCAAGGTAGCTGCCACCAACTCAGAGTAAGTCTGAGTAAATATTTAATTCAATCTTCGGTAAGCGTTGCGAACGGCTTAAGGCCATAAATTAATCGTGCATTCTAGCCGTGTTTCCTGGCTTCAAACATTATCTTTTCTTTCCAAATCAATCTATCTCATCTCTTCCTATCTATCTGAAGGATATGAAGAACACAAGGACATTAAAGAAATTCGCTATTGGACAAGAGAAATTATTGATACATTAATCATCGAAATTACGCATTAATTGAATAAATGTGACTTCCGCACTCGCAATCCTAACATACTTAGAAGCTTGAGCGGGGACTCGGATCGACATAATATCAGAGAGGGACTTAACTGAGATTTGGAGATCAGGGCTCGCAGTTTGAATGTCGCCTGGCTGGCGCGCTGGAGCAAGGCCGCCATGTTTTGTTGAGGGCAGAGAGACCAGGTTGATGGCTCCGACAGTTAGCAGTCTAGATTGGCAATCTCTAATTTACGTTAAATTGGCACTGCGGTTGAGTATTCTTGAAGTAAATCACTTTCGAGCGAATGAGGGCACAGATGTTCTAGGATGACTTGAAATAGTGGATTTAAGAGGCAAGCCTCGACCCATCTGGGCCGGGGTTGATAATTTGAGCTCGTACGTGACCGTTCTCGTTCGTCTTCCTCGCCCGACTGACGCTCCCTCCCTCTGAGTCCCTCGGCCTCAGGCAACCCGCCTCTGGCGTCACCTTGAGGTGCCAACTTTGAATAACATCCTAACAAGGTTACCAATAAGAACGTGATATATCCCTACTATCGAATAGAAAACATACATCATTAACCTTACCCTCATTACTATATAAAAATCCCCACGAACAATGTTATACATATTAATTAAAGCAAATGAAGACATCCGTTGAGGTTCTTGGCATCTTCGGCTGGCGTGATCGTTCGCTACTTGTATCGGCGACGTTCGAACGTTGTTCCTGAAGAGTCGATTGTTCTAGAATTCAACGATGTGATGCTTTCTCGCAGAAATCAGGCTTAATATTCGGTCTTTTAAATCATTTATGAATAAGTCGTTGGCCGGACGATTATTCAGATCCTTAGCGATGTTCCGTACACAGTTATGCGGAGAAGCATAACAACTGCACTAAAATAAGGTTACCCACTCTCTGATTACCTTATAACTGAAAGTGAGTGATGAATAAGAATACACTGAATATTACTGTTTTAAATTATTCAGATGTGGAAGTCTAACATATGTCCCCCTCTTAATGATACTCGAAATTTAATATACTGTGAGGAAGAGTTCTTGGTAATCGATCTTACTCCGTGTAATTTCTCCTACCCTGCACAACTTTATAATTGAACATGTTTAACCAACAGTGCACTCTTTCTTGATTTTTCTCAATTACCTCTTGCCGTTAGCAGATGATTGACTAGGGTGAAATTCATCCTATTTTAAGTTGACGTATATTGTCCAGAAATATTTTTGCGTATTTTTATGTATGAAATATGGAACTTTCAAAAAAATTTTAATGGAATAAAGGAATTGCAAATGAGTCGAAGTAAGACCTGGAGTAGCCGGACGGAATAATACGGATCAGCCTGCCTCTAAAATTTTTCTGAGAATTTTTTGCCAAGTGAGGCAATGACAACCATGAAGGGATCCTCTGTCATGAAGAAGCAGAGCGTGATTTCTGTTACCAAGTGCGCGTCCTCGTTTCAACCTGTTATCAAAGACATGTTGAAGTTGTTGAGAGTATACCAAGTGTGCCGGTTAATAATTATTCTCAATTTCTTCCCTGAACTGCAATGGAAGTAAGGGTAGGGTCACAGTCTCAATAGTAATCACCCATTAAATGCAGCACAATTGCCTCAAATAATCTTTGATTTTTAGCAGTCATTGGCTGCTCTGAAAGTTCGAAATTATAACGCTTTTTTAGTTACTTCCGTCTTTCAGTTTTGTATCTATAGCTTGGAAAGAGCACTGTCAATTCTGAGAGCGTAGGCTCACTAATTATACCGGTCTGTTGATCGATTTGTTTTTCAAGAGTAACTATTTATTATTTAAAAGATTCGGACGTTGACAATAGACGGTACAGGAGTTGAGCTGCGTTTGTCTGGGAATGGTTTCCTGAAAGTGTCGTACACTTAAATTTATGCTCAAAATTGAAAAATTGACTTTATTTTTTTGAATAACAAAGGAATGTGTTTACTTTTTAACAGCAAGTACTTAGTGTGAAAATTTAACCATCTTTAAATGGCTTACTAACTGCATAGAGGAATGTGCTCGAAGATATGAACCAAGTGTGTAACAATTTGTATTCAACTATCGCAAGCTGTGTTAATTTCCTGGCTGTGCAGTTATTTTTTCATGATATTTAACCATAAGATTTTGTGTGGAATAATCCAAACAGAAAGCACATATTTAGATGTATATATTTTTTTTCGTACACCTGCTCTGGGGGTCTTCAATTTTGTTACTTCTTCGACCTACGATAAATTGATGAGAGGACTGTGTGCGGTCGCTTCTTGGAGGATTTTTCAATGTTTTGTTTCAAGAAATTTAAATATCCGGGGCTCACGTCAAAGGAGATGTTCGCGTCCGCACTAACGAATTAAGTAGTTGTGCTTGCGGCCTGAAATCTACAGAGCCAGATTTGCGGCGTCGCAGCGGAACAGCTGGCAGCGTAAATTCCAAGTCAGGTTACGCTGCTGACAGAACTTCTACGACACAGCAAATTGTTTGAAACTTCGACTCCTGGCGTGGTCAGAACGGAAGCTGCACCTCTCAGAGATGACGCGAGGAGCAGGTGTGTTCATAACAAATATAAACACGGCTGACCAACAGGTGACACTGTTAGGGCGACCACATTTGACGTCCGCGAGGAACACATGTGTTCGATGAGTTCCAAGTCCAGCAAATGTTTGGTGTCGCTAGAACACTTTAGGTTGGTTTCAAGTGCTGAGCGTGAAAATGGTTACTAAGAGCTCTTGTATGACTAGGTTGCCAATTTTATGCCTATCCCGAATATACTCGCATGATGTCCGCTACTAACAAATGATAGAATGATGAGCTGTTCAGAAAAAATGTCGATATTAACTTTTGTTGTTCCAATTATCACCTGTCGAGGAAGAGGTAATAACAGAAATCTCATAACTTTTTTTCCTCTGTGTATTTCAATAGTCTGTGCTCAGCGAATAAGCCTCTGAAGGTCTGTAATCTTTTGTCATAATCAAGAGAACATGTCGCTAATTCTGGGGTAACAAACCCGCGCTGCTGATGATTCATCTTGATGCGCGGTTGCCCATTCGTCTTCCTGCGTCTTAGTGACGCCTCCAACATTTCTTTGAGACTTTTTTCTTCGTGCGGGTTTTCCATCAGAGCGATGACGTTGCTGTCACTGCGAGGGTAAGTTCGTGAGCGAGCACATGGTGATAAATAATTGCGGAGGAGCCCCTAATGTCCTGGTTAGAAAGATAAGTTAAGATTGTGATACATCTTCAAACATTACATTAGCATGTCTAATTTTGATGTAATTCTAAATCTTCACCGAAGAAGGAAGATAATTTATAAGATTTGTCAAATATCGATGCGTCGAAGTTACAAATGTAGGCACATTGATTAGGGAATATTACTCGATTTATATTCCGCTACAGATATTTTCTTACCATCTGATACACAGGCATCCCGTCATTTGCGCGACAATAACATGAACTGCTCTCCGAGTGCTACATTCCAAAAAAAGAAAGATCTTATTTATTGAAAAATAAATCCTTGTTGAAAGAACTCACTTCGGCATTCACCAACAATCGGAATCGAACAAACTGTACGGTAGTGCAGATCACTGAGGCAAGTAGTCGCGGAATATCTCATTCCGTGTATGTTTTCAACAACTGTGTAGCTGCCCACTGATCATACTCATGAAATAAATATATTTTCTGTCATTATAAATTTTGTCACACTGAATTTGTTCTTTAAACTTCCAACCCAAAACTTTCCAGCACTGGCAGTCAAATTTTGTGACACGAACGGTCCGATGCTGAGTGATACTGACTCTGCTATGATACTGCGCTGCATTACATCGAAGTGAATGACTATTAGAAAGTGTGATGCTGTATGCCTGATGATCTGATACCTTCCCTCAGTTCCAGTAGGGATGGGACCGGATATTCTCGAAGGCTCAATTTCGCGCACCGACCCGCATTAATGTGCACTAAGCCGCTCTAATCTGCACCAATTGGCATTCCAGAAATGGACATTATGTGCATCAATACGAGGCTTTCACTGCCCCAGGTTTGCGCTGCATTTCCATTTGAGAGCTTAGAAAAAATTGAATTGAGATGATTCCTACCATTTTATGCACTAATTTCTCAGATTGAGTTGTGAAAAAGCAGCTTCATCGGACCTGCAGTGACGTTTTTAAATTACATATATTTCAAACAGGTGACTGACTTAAAACTTAAAACCCTCTCAATGTTGCCATGCATGCGTGTTTCTGTAGGGATGTGCCTGTCACTTACATTTTATTTTAGATGTCATTTTCTCCATGAAGTGCCTAGTATCACCATATCCTTTTATTTTGCTCTTTTTTCAGTATGCTCAAAAAATTAGCTAAAAAGTTTAAATGCTCAAGTTTTACAAAACAACTTTTTGTTTTGTCAGCTGACAATTGCGCTTACTTGACCAGAAATAGCCCGTCTGTATCACTTGCACGAAGGTCCCGTGCAGTATTTTCGAAAACAATGAGACGCTGCATGGAAATGAATGAAATACGAAGTGAATGTTGAACGCATTTTATTACAGTTCTTCGGACTGTTGGACATCTATTTAGAACTTTTTATATTGTTGCTCTGATATAGTGTATTTTCAAAGAGCATCTCAAACTTCTTCTGAAAAAAGCGTTTGTAGTGTCATTCACAGAATCGCGAATGTTGGCGACCAATAAATTTTTCTTAAATTTTGTGAGAGTAAACGGAAAACGTTAAGTACGATTATGGCTCGCTAAAATGTACAAGAAGTTTTCATAGCGTAGTACAAGCCATAATTCAGAGTCATCGAATATATTTCAGAGTTCTCGAGTATTTTTTTGCCAGCAGAAATGTAAACAACAGACGCGTAAATGAGGTCTTCTTTTTCAAAGGACTATTGGACATCTTTTAAAACAGACCTAAATTGATCAATTGACATTGTTCTGAAATCAGTAAATTCTCTTCATAGCAAAAAAAAGAACACGAATTAAGTACAAGCTGCAAGATTTCAACATGTTCTTTCCCATCCCTAACCTAATTGTTCTAAGTCATTTATGCTCAAGAAATTAAGGTAAAAAGTGCTAGCGTCAGATACAAGAAGCAGTTTCTTAAGCAAACCAAAAATAAAAAATTTGTAATGAAAATAACACTATATAGGACCTCCTTGAAAATTCTCATAAAATTTCTTCGCAATTATTTCCAATTCCGGGGATTTTCCTTTCAGCTCATACGTCAAAATTTGAAATCGCATTTCCCTGCATGTTATCTCACCCAAAAAAATGAAGCATGTCTCAGAAAATCGTTAAAATAAGCAGTTAATTCCAGTGTAAGTAATATTTGCGGAGATGCGAACCATACATCATAAGCTCACAAAACTCTGTGCACTGACTTTCTATCATGCAAATTGTGAACTGATGGCTTAAATGTGTTCTAGTTTGACCCATTAACCTCTAAAAGTTCGGTCCAGTATCTTGGAACCTTTCCTGTACTTCGGCGCAGTAAGACACTTCAAGGTCGGCTTAGAGCAGCAGGTTTCGCTATAGGTCCAGCTGTGGTGAAGACCTCTGGCGACCACCAGTTACTTAGCGCCGTGAAAACTAACCGTGTGCTACTGCAATTCATGTCGCCACACAACACAGCATGTAAATACTGGTTACTACTGTAATTTGGTGTCGTTCCTTGTAGTTAACTGACAGAATTACTGCATTGATTCGCGCAGCCATGGTGCAAAAAATGTCCATAAAATCTCTATCGCAGCATTGTTACTATACCAAATTACCGTGGGACCGCGCATATTTTTAACATGGCCTGAATTTCTTGCCCAAAAACTAAAATCCTTCGAATAATACGTCATTTACTCTCACATTTCTTGTCAACTTAACAGCCTATGAGGGTTGATACTAACTCGAACTCTTCATCTCTCACTGATGCTGTCGAGCGCAAATGTTTGGACTTGAAGACGAAAGCCTGTCGGTGTCGAAGGCGTCATGCGACACCTCAAAAAAGATCACCCCGGACCTCCTGCTCTCTCCTCACATGCCAACATTGATCCATCGGAGTTTCCTGCGGGGCTTTTAGCTGAGAAGCCTTCAAAATACTTTCGTATGGCTTGCGTCTGCGCATCAACTGACTATGACGGATGATGCGCATAATGGGATGCTTTAGTGTGTCCAAACATCCATCGATTGCCATCGAAAGCGTTTTGCAAAATCGGAGTTTCTAAGGAAGGGACTCGCAGTATTCCATCATGCCAATGCAGTCATCAATAATGCGGAGGCGCAGCGACAACTGCTCATCCAATCCAAAAAACGACTGAGGTAGCGAGCTTATTTTTGCGCTTTGTTCGACTGTGTTTTGCTGGACTGAGCTCAAACGAGCTGGAATCATTCGAATCTTTTTTGAATCATTTACGAACTTATGCTCATTATTATACGTATACCTTATTCAATGATTATATGCAGAATACTTTTATTCACATTTTTATATTGTAATTAATCACATTTTGTTAGTTAACTGGCTCCACTGCCTATTTAAATATTCAAACACTAAATAGGAAATGCACAACGCGAATGAAGTTGTTCTTAAAAAATTACTTCAATTATTGTTTCTTTTCACTTAAGCCCGGCTAAGGCTCGAATAATCGCTGATAATTTAATACACGAGGAAAAGGAGAAGCAGCAAAAATTTATCTTTCGGGTAGAAAAATTTGGTCCGTCTTATGCACCATTCAGGATTTATGTACGTCAGCAGAGACGGCGAATAATTTGTTGAGTAGGACAAAACTATCATTCACTATCTGCCCACGCGAATATGAAATATGTAATTATTCAACTCCAAAGGAATTGCAATATTCCCTCTCAGGAGATAAGAAAAAATAGAAGGTTTCCTTCTCAGATTGTTCCTGTTAACAAAATTATTAGATTCCCGAATAATTTGAACAACCTCTTGAGCAAAATCAGTGCGTACTTATTTTCGTTCGGGGAATTTTGGCGCATTTGTTGAGTTCTTTTTAATTGTTAAGTGCTGTCGAGGTAGAATGCTGCCAGGACGTATTTTCCTCAAACGCGGATCTAAAGAGTTCAGCCGAACCAAACTTTTGGGCGTGAACGACACAATGGAACTCTAACATCGTGGTGCATGAAGGAAAGCAAAATGATGATTAATTGCTGCGGCAACCCCATTGTTCACGCACGTTAGGTTTGACTAACAACTCAATAACCTTCGAGCTAAAAGAACCTTCCAGTGGAAAGTGAGTCATAGCATTTTTTTTAATACGATTAAAACGAGTCGTGTTCGTGGGTTACAGCTGCATGCTGAAGTGGTTCGACTCACTCTTTGGGAATCAGTGAGGTGTGCAAGGACAAAGGGAATAAGGCTGATGAAAGGCGGTATTGCAGTAAATAATCACTTGTTCGGGCGCAGGGCGCGGCATTCACATGGGCAGCAGCGTGACACCCTCTTTGTGATGAGCCCAACAAGCTGCCGCGGAGTACAATGGAGCCCAAAGAATTTATTGCTACCATTAACACTCTAATGTGACGTGTACACACATGATACCTCATGTCGCCCTCTCCTTTCTGACACTCCATTACTCTTCTCCAATGCCGTAAACTGCGTGCGTGTAAAACATCTTTCCAGCAGAATCACGAGGCCTTTCTCTTTTTCTTATTGAGAATGAATTCTGAGCAAGAACTATGAATAAAAAGGGGGTTAAACATGTGAATACGCATGATATTCAGCAATGCTTAGAATACAGTGAACGTAGAGATGGTTTTAGCTAAATCATTGATGGTTTTATAGCCATTCACGGGGATACACTCGTGTTCTATAAACGGTGAGCTAAATAAGTAACTATATTCAAAATAAAATTGTTCCTGAACGATTGAAATGCTTAAAATATTTTGAAATGTTAATGTTTTTTTTGTACAACCTAAAGAAGAAAAATTTCCGATAAACTTGGCTAGCTTGAGATGAATTTCTCTATGCAACAAATAACAATGTATAGGATGTAATTTTTAGAAGAGACTTCATATTGCCTCCTACTGTGTACAGTTAGGAAGACCCTTCGCTCAGAACATATTTTTGCCTGAAATGTTTCTTCCATCCAAGAATATAAGCTAGATTTGTTGAACTGATCTGAGCATATTTGTATCTATTGCATGCTGGCAGGCGTGAATTGACATGTTCAATGCGACTCGAACAGCAAATGCATTTACGAGTATAAGTTTTCAATTGTTTAACTTACTCGCACAAACAGAATAGAGTGGAATTATCAAGGAACCTCCTTACGCAGTCCAACACATTTTCAAAACAAAAGGAAAGATTTTTCTCACAGGACACACTTTAAGAAAAACACTCGTACGCCTGATTTTTATATGCAGCACTACAGAACAAGCCTACTAAGGCACCACACTCAAAATGTTCCACAATAACCCATGCGCTTGCGTGCTGCTGCAACCGAAAATCGAAGCTCTCACCTGTCTTTCGCAGCAATAAGAACTGCATGAAGACCCTATTTTCTCGCCCGGAAAATAATAAGCTTTGCCGGACCAGAGTCTTTCTCGGTGTTCCCTTAGTTTCCTCTCGATAAATTGACTAGTACAAGACTGGCGCCGGGTAACAAGTCACCTCGATGTCCCTCTGGAAAATTTAAGGGGCACAGCAAGCCATAAAGTGGGCGAGTGAGGGACGCTCTGGACAGACGCGCCTCCTATCTTGCTCGCCTGCCACGCAGCTCACACTTCTCGGCCGCCTCTCCTTCTTTAATATCTTCCCAGCTTCTGCACTGCTCAATGTTTATCTCACACTCTAATTAATTCGGACATTAACTACATGAACACTATAGTATCAATTAATAAATACTGCTAAACAAAAATATTAACTCTGACGAACATTACCTCTTCCGCCGAAATCTTGTCAACAATAATTTTTCTTATGGACTCGAGGGACTCTTGAAAATCAAACTACTTGAATTTATATTTCAATCATTCCCGTTAAGTTGTTTATTTCCACTGAATTAATATTTATGTTTACATACATTTTGACTGATCTATATAAAGAGTGCATCGAAAATTAGATTTCTCAACTGTTTATTTGCGACTTTGTTCCAGAAATAGAATGCGACCATGAGCGCAGCGACACTCGCTTAAGTTGCAGCAACATTGAAACTATGACTGGTTAACGGAAAGAACCCTTCAGGTTCTTCGCGGGTTTGTGACAACTTGCAAAGTGAAAAGTTTAGTTCGACTATACGAATACATTTTGATTTCTTGCGTATTTGAACTGCGCTGATAAATACAACTTATCGAATCACTCATTCGAAAGGTCGAGGCAAGACCGCGCAATAGCCTAGAACTAAACAAATTTGTGGTCTGTCAAAAATCAAGCTGTGATCTATCAATGAATTCGAATGTCGTGTCATTCTTCAGCCATTGATTAAGATGTAAATGATTTAATCATTTCATTTTTTAATAAGTTCATTGCACTCATATCCAGCCTGCATGTGGTAAACATCAGAAATTTAATGCACAAATGGCTAAAGCATTTAATGAGATCGCTGATCACCTAAAATGATAGCTCACGTAACGAAGGTCGATTCTTCATTTGATTGGATTTCATGATTGACAATAGCGCAAGAGATAGTTTTTTTTTGTGCAGAGCATTAGCACAGCATATGAACCGTAGTTCATGCTAAGAATTAGAGACATCTGTGAAATCTATTTGCACGGAGAAAGTTCAGTCTTAAAATTAATTAATAATAATACCGATGAAACAGGACAAATTCGACCACTCAACAGTAAGAAAAAATTATGTGAGTACGTTGTTCTCGACATTCCCGTTACACCGTGCCACAGTGAAGCAACTTTTTCACCCACTCTACAAGCTGGAAAATTTTGGGAGTAAAATATATTTCGCTCCCGAGAAAGTATGAAGCAAATTCATCATGTGCTGAAAACTGAGAGCGCCATGAACAGCACGCGCGACGAGACGGAGACCGAGCTTATCATTCGGCCGATAACCGAGCAATATTAATGAAGGCGCCCTCTCGTCCTTGTAAGCGAGGATTGACGGCGGATTTTCCGCACGCTTCTTCAAACACGAGTTTATGAACCAAATTTATCGACAGTATTGGTCCTAATAACATCAATATCATAAATAGTCGTGTTATTGTCACCCTCTTTTGAATACCACCGTCCATAATAGCGGCTAAGTTCATCCGGGGCACAAACCTAGCGAGTCCAACAGTAGGATTTTCGTCCTTAGGCCGTGGGCTCAGAAAGCTCAAGCTTCAGTTTGACAGCTCGACGTTGTTTGAACGGCAAGGTACCGACCGGCGTTAAATGTAGTGTTTGAAAAGAAAAATGGCCTCGTATTTTAGATGGTGGCAGCAAATCG
Source organism: Morinoia aosen (assembly GCA_030386875.1). Classification (NCBI taxonomy): domain Eukaryota; kingdom Metazoa; phylum Arthropoda; class Malacostraca; order Amphipoda; family Talitridae; genus Morinoia; species Morinoia aosen. Next base: position 42,530,078 of record CM059571.1, read on the forward strand.
TTGGAGCAAAAATATTTATGGGCCACATGGGAAGCAGACGACTAGCCTCCTGTAGTTTTATGGGCGAGGGTTGGTCTGTCAAGTCGAGGTTGCGAGGAGATGCAGCGCGAGTGAGCTGCATCACTCGAGCAACAATATAAGTGCAACCAAGGAAATGAAATGGTCACGGAAGAAAGTCAAAATGAAATGAAGAAATACCATGTGAGAGCAGAGGACGACACAAATCCAGTTTGATTTTCATTGGCTTTGAAAGACAATTGCAGTTTTAAATGTTATTTTTCACTCTAAGATGATGACCTGTTATTACAAAATGAGTGCTTTAGGAAGCACGTAACATCGAAACATTACAATGACGGCCTCGAAGCTGGTTAAACCAGAGACAATCACAAGCAAAGACCATACTTCAACCTCATCACTAGAGACCAAGAGCAAGAAAGTCAGCAGACTGCGCCAGGTTCCAGCATTCGTGGAGGCGCTCTGGGGCACTTACTGCTGGCCAGTTCCATCGCAAGGAAAGACAATAACAACTCATTCAACAATATAAATTGATCTATGTTGCATATAGAAAAGTTTTCGAAACAAATTCGAGGGAAAAAATTCGTGACCTGACGATGACCTGAAAATTATCCACATCATTTATGTTCTGGGGAAATTAACTCTCGAAAATTGGAAAACTTACATGAGTTAGAAAGGTACCCAATATTTAACGAAAATACCACGCTAACGCGAGTTTATTATGCTATGCATTTAATCCGAAGTTAACTAGAATCTTGAGTCCTATTTACTTATATGAAACTACAAGTTTTGCAAAGTATGCCGGAAAATAGAATGAAACCTTCATGAACTAGGACAAGACAAGCGGAGAATTTTAGATATACTGAATTTCCTTCGACTGTTATCAACTGATGGATAAAAATAAACTACAGAAGTAGACTAATAAACTAAACATTTTAAGGAATAAGTGTTTTGAAATCAACAAAGGTCCCATTGCAAATTCAATCGAGGTGATTTTTTTATGAATGCGCTATAACGCAAGCATGACCTCCTTAACTGTTAATTTTTTCACTTTTCCCTCTATTGAAGTTAATTGCGGTATTTCCCAATTCATTAAAATTAAGTTCGAATTAACTCCCGACACAAAGCAAACTTTAAAATTTACCACAAAATTTACTCGTGTTAATAAATTTGAATAGTTACTCATTGACAGCTACATGTATAAGCAGTGCTTTTAGTAAAACTGTAAGCATTGTAAACCGTAAAACTTACAGTTTCATATAGTAAAACTACTTTGCCGAGACTTCACTCAAGATGTCATCACTCGCGGGGTGCTCGTGTTGTGAACCGAACAGTTGCTTGATACATTAAGCGAGTGATAAACGCATTAATGCTTCGAATATTCATAGAAACGAGGTACGAGTAGTTTTATCGCATAAAAGCTGCTCAAACGGATCACTGAAAATATTTGGCAATCTATAACTAATTTCTTGTTTTCGCTTCCATCGCTCTTTATTACGGGTACTTTATGTTAATAGGTAGAAAGGTTCATGAGTTTTTACCATATAAGTTTTTACACTGGGGAACGATTTCATTCGTCGATCACTTGATGAAATTTGCCTCAGAACCGAGAACACATTTCACTCAAGATAAAAAATGCTGAAAATTTTACTGTACTACAAAAAATTCTTCGTAATTTTAATGTAATCGAACCTGCCATTCAAGAATGAAGCTATTACATGAAATTTAAACATTGAAAGCCAATTCTTGACGAGTCTTTTTTTATCGGTAATTAAGTTCATAAACTGCATTTAACACGCATAAAAATATGTGAAATAAACGTTACAATACACATGAAAAATGTAAATTCAGACATCTAGCATTTTGTTAATGGCTCAAATGAGGCACCATAGCAATATATTACAGCTTTTAATGCAAGAAGAAGACCAGGGTTGGACAGGCGTAAGAAGAAGACAAACAGCAGCGTTAGGCCAGTGCGAAAGAGACACCGGCTTTGCTGTTCTTCAAGGACGCAATTAGACTTCAAACGAGCGACGATGAACAAACTAATCAATCTTCATGAGCTGTTGCATCAAACTCTTCACTGAGGAATAATGGAATCTGTTTGCTTACGGCGGCAATGCGCGCTGTGCTCAGGTGACTTCATGACGAGCTCTTTTCTTTCAGGGCGCGATGTTTGATTAGAGATGAAATTTTTTTCAGTGAGTGAATAACGCTCGTTAATTTCTTAGGCTCAAGTCAATAGCAGCGACAGTTTCAGAACAACTCGGTAATCCAGTTTCCACGCACATTTGTTCTTGCACCGTGTATGTAACAATACACACACACACATATAATATTTACACATATTTGATATTTGCTTCCTTAATACGGTGCAATGAAAGTCAGTAAGTGGGTAAAAAAATATCTTCCAACTATTTTCAAATCCACTGAGCAACTGGAGATGGAGGGAGTATCGGACTTAAGTGATGTTGAGCAGCTATCGAATTACTTTTGTAAGTCACTCCGTCGAAACTATTAGGCTAACATGTGATTAATTTAACACTAGTATTACCGGTTCAACCCGAGTACCGGGTTGTCCGACTTGCCTAAAAATAAAAAAAAATAAATAAAAAAAAAAATAGTCTATATACTTAATTCATTAACTCAAAATTTGTCCGAGTCCGTTTAGAAAATTGGCTGAGTCTATATGGTCAAGTGAGGTATTAAATTGAAGCCACTGGTGTCTATATTTGCAGAAAACTATTTATTTATTTTTTATTTTATTTTTTTTCCATTTTTTCTTATTTTTTTATTTTATTTTTTTTCTTTATATTATTTTTATTATTTATTTTATATATTTTTTTTTTATTACCGGTTCAACCCGAGTATCGGGTTGTCCGACTTGCCTAAAAATAAAAAAATAGAAATAAAAAAAATATAGTCTATATACTTTATTCAGTAACTCAAAATTTGTCCGAGTCCGCTTAGAAAATTGGCTGAGTCTATATGGTCAAGTGAGGTATTAAATTGAAGCCACTGGTGTCTATATTTGCCGAAAACTATTTGTTTATTTTTTTTTTCATTTTTTTATTATTTATTTTTTTTCTTTATTTATTTATTTTATTTTATTTTTTATTTTTATTTTTTTTATTTTTTTTTTATTTTTTTTTTATTTTTAGGCAAGTCGGACAACCCGATAAATTTAATCAATCAATCAATCAGCACGTTTACGGCAAAACATGTGCATAAAAATCTGAGGAGACGCACCCTTGACTTGTTTTGTTTTTTTTTGCCATTCAGTTTTAATGGTAATTTTTAATCACAATTTGTAGTCGCCGTGGTCAATATTTTTCAAATCTGATAATTTTCTGCAAATATAGACACCAGTGGCTTCAATTTAATACCTCACTTGACCATATAGACTCAGCCAATTTTCTAAACGGACTCGGACAAATTTTGAGTTACTGAATTAAGTATATAGATCCTTGACTGCAATGGGTCAAACTTAATTTCAATATTCTAATCAATTTTAAAGTCAATTTCTATAAACAATTTTGAAATATCAAACATTAACTGGATCGCGCCTTCATTTAGCATTTTCATGGAAAATTTATAAAAATTGAGTTTATTTCAGCAGCATTATAAAAATTCCCTCCGTATGCACAGGGAGGTGATATCGCGACCACGCGTTACAGCATCAGCAACTCGCGTGTGTGTGAAAGAAGAGCCTTTCTTATGACAAAACTACAAATTCACGCCTACTTATTAGGTAAGAATGAAACATTTTGAAACAATTTTACGCTCCACATCATCAACAACCAATATCGTGAAAATAATAGCTTTCTCACCCTGGAGGAATTAAAATCTTCTCGCGAGTTGTGCTCCAGTTGCTGTAGAATGCATATAATGTATGAGGCATATATACAGGTTAACAGGCATTTAATGGCGTTGATTTGAAGGGAATTTTCAGTCTTTTTTCCATAACCTTGATCAAACTTCTTTATGGTCAGTGGAATGCCTGTACTGCATCTCAGAATAGCTGCTTCAAAATGGAAATAGCAAATTAAAATCATTGAAAACTTTCAATTTCAGTGACCCATTTAATCTAAAGAGAAAATTGTTCGGATGCATCGTTTCATAAATGTTTAGTGATAACGGACCTTTTTAAAAAATTCAAATTCACTTTCGTGGTTATTGAAGCGAATACCTGACAACATTGGGAATGTAATTATTCAAGCGAATATCTAACAACAACAGTACATCAATCAAACGGGATGGCATATTCTCGAGATAATTCATTTCGATCTATAATAATACATGATCCGAACCTGCATAACCCGGAACAATTATATAATTATCGAACTAGTGAATGCTACACTCAGCTGTCATGTGATTTTTGAAACCATCAATGAACGTACGGACTTTGTCAATTTGCCTCACAATAATGTTTTAGCAATGATTCACGCAAAGCAAGTACCTAGAGTGAGAGGACGAAAAACTAGTATGATCGAATTCAATCTTGACTGTGGTAATGTACGGTAATCAATTGACCAATAATTATAATTAGTGTCGTCACTTCCTCACGTTGTAGGAACATGATTCAATTTACCTGTTGAATTGTGAAAAATTCAATGAAAAATTAAATTCAAATCAGGATTTGCCTCTGCCCTTTTGTGTACTAGTTAAAGATTCCCCTCATTATGAGAACGGTGAATTATATCCAAAGTATTCATTCGTAAAGCTAATTGTTTTTTAATTGAACTATTTATGTATGATCTTAAAAAAATAATCGTAAAAATATAATTGTGAGCGATAAAAATTATTTGTGTTATCTCGTCGTATGAAAAAAAACCGATATTCTCATTTCATTGTTATAATAGTCTAATAGTTTTCCACCGTGAATTTAAACTCAAAACACGCATATCGTCGTGAACTAAACCAACGGAAATTCTAGCAGAACCAAATCTTATCGCACTAATTTTACCACTGCTGGTCTCTGCTGAGTACCAAGGTTGTAAATGGGATGTTACCGACATTACAATTATTGTAGAAATAAAACACGGTAAGTAAACCATATTTCGCTTGGACACTCATGTCGCACTGCATAGCCGCAATAATATTATTGTCCGTTGAAAAATTTTATTTCTAAAGTGTTATATGATAATTCGGTTTTTAAATTTAGCTAGTTTAAGTCACTGTGTTATAATAATTGTAGCATAAATATTCTGCGCTCTCATAAATGAATAATTTTGTTATAATTTTTGCGATGAAAGTACAGCAACATTTTTTATATGTCTGAATCCGATTTTCACCCTATGACAAATAAACAGACCTAAAATGGAAATTATCTCTAAAATCAAACTTTTTTTTTATCCGGCGTCATTTTAAGATGAGTTAATTTCAAGAGAAAGTATCCCGAGAACCGCAAGAAAGGCAAAATGGCGAGCGTAAGCGCGCATTTTTCACTCTCAATCTTCCAGACGAAAAAGTGTGCACTCTGAACACATGGTCTTCTTTCCCCCGGCAGCACAAGGGCCGCTGCGTGTGACACATCTCATCTGTTTTCTAATACAGCTTGACATGTGACAAGCCAAACAATTCACTGGGGAGACTCGAGTATTTGACAGGCGTCTCTAACGACGTGTTGGCTAAAGGAGCAGAGCCTGCTGACGCTAATGTTGAAATATGGCACCGCCGACAACGTCGACTTCGCACAAAACTGCCACTACATGAAAGACCTCGTGAAATATTGAAGAAGTGTTTTCGTAAACTCACAAGAGAGTCGCAGTCCAAGAATGCCACCGCCGATAAAGGATGCTGCACAATTTGCGAAATACCAAGTTTCATCTCTTGCATTTCTTTGTCGAGAATTGAAATTGTGGATGCTTCACCATTTTCCCTAAACTATTCTTGCACGAGTCCAAACGGTTGTAAACCAATAGTTTCGGTTGTCATATGGTTATTCTAAAAACAGATCAAATTTTTTTCAATAGTATTCATTTAAAAAAATGATGCAATGCACATTGAATCAAAAGTTTCGCCGCAATATGAAGCCTCTGTGTACAAACCTCATCTATTCTTTACTATATTCGTGTGAGCTTTTATGCTACATGTGACAGCATTGGCGTTCTTTCATCGCAGGATTCATTGCGTCAACTATCAATTTAAACTCGAAAGACTCTTGGCCTAATAAATTTGAGTTCATCGTGGAAATATTTTATCGAGCAAGTCAAACATTTAGACGCTGGAATGGGATGCAAGAACAGGGAGACGGAAGATAAAGGGGAACAGCTTACTCGCGCTAACGAAGAGCGCCACATAAATAGAGAGTAATGGGCACAAAGATAGACCAAATGAGATGGTAGAGAGTAAAGTATAGGCTATAAAAGGGGAGGGACTCGTGGCTAAATGGATGGTCATGTCACACGCCTGTATAGGGGAACGCCACGACTGGAAGGGGGATTTAGTAATGGTTATTTGAAAATGGTTTCTTCGAATATGTGCATGCAGAGCCATGTCTCGTAAATTGATTCCGAGTATTTCACTCGGTAAACGATTTTGATCAAATTTGTAGAGCGAATGTGAAATGAAACAACGCGAAGTTATTCTATCGTAGTGGAAGGAATGCATTAGGAAATTAAATTAGGCTAATTGGCCATTGACGAGAGTGATTACCAGAAAATGATCGGTTGCAAAATTCTCATACGCTTTATGGAATGGCATAATGAGCCCCAAAGTCATCATTTGGAAGTCTATTATGCACCACTTGATCATTATTATGTTCAAATGGGCATCCATCATGAAGCTACGATGCTGCAGGGGACGAGATTATACCTTGGAAGTGCAACTCTTGTCCGTATATCATTGGAGCGGGCATCTCTCAAGGCTTTTCTTATCACCTCTTATTAAGGGTCATTAGAGACCCTAAGAGGCTCATTAAACCGTCGAAGTATGGCCTAGCTTATTGTGGACTACTGACACCTCTTGCTCAGTGTTCTCCTGCTGCAAAACAGCGATGTATTTTAACAGAACAAGGCACTAAAATTACTCGACATTGAAGTTAATGATTGGCTTTAGAAGTAAGGTCTGACAACGACTAAGAAAGAGTCTTTGACGATTATTATTTTGTGTAGTGTTTTGCCACAGCAAATAGCACAGTGGAATTTTAAGAGATGACTTATTACTCGAACTTCCAAGGTTTCATTCTTCTCGCCCTACGCTCAATTGTATAAACACTTGTCAGATATGTATTTCTTATTGCATTTTGTTGCAACCTAATCAATAATTAGCACCACTAAGCAATGTTAATTTACACGGTTCATCTGCTTGTGCTTAATATTTAGAAGCAAAATTCTCAAAATTTGTTGATATCGTCTTGAGAATCTGTAGGCTATCTACATTCACGAGTACACATCAAGTTCAGTCACAGAGGAATGAAGAAAACTAAAGCAACACCTAATCGAAGCGTTGCTTCAGAAGACCAACAATAACTTTAAAAACGGGATACAACTATTTCATGATGATGAAAGGATCCAATAAAAACATGGAGTAATGTAACAATGATTCTTACCACTCAATGCCGACGAAAATTCGGTTGGAAGAGCTTTTCCTTTCGTCACGACATTGGCGAGTCGTTTTTTAACGAGCTAATTTGTATTGTAGGGATCTTTTAACAAACATGACATGCAAAGACACGAAAAGGCACTCAAAATTTGTTATTTCTCGTTTCGCTCTGAAATGATTGAACGCAAAAATTTATATCAAACCATCCCACATTGTTGAAACTACAAGTGCCACGGTGTAACGTTGATTTCTGTTCTAAGATGAATGTCATAAGTTCAAAAAACCTATGTTTTTAAGTAACGCGTGAGATAACAAACAACAACAGCCTGTTGTTTTTTATCAGATGATATTTTTCTCCAAGTAGAAGAATACGGAGATACTGCGGTGGCAGTTGTTTTGTTTCATCACCGTTCCCCGCTCAAGTCAGTTTCAATGAATGCATGCGCCCAAAAAAATTTTAACATAATTTTTGCAATGTATTTTACTTCGGTAGAAATCCGTAGAGATTACTGGATTCTAAATTTAAATAAATGAAATGTTCTCCAACATGAGATCGAGAGGAGCTCGCTCCGCGGTGAAAGTATAGCTTGCAGAACTATAGCAAGTGCTCCTGCAGCTGCTCATCGGAGGCAGAGGATGCACATGACTAATGTGTTCCTGTGCAATGTGCATCGCTACCCGCATGCTGCGAGCTAGGCTGAAAGCACGTGACCAAGTGTCGGAGTAACATGCTCCCAAAAAGATGGAAAGGTTTTTATATTCTGGGCGCTGTGGAACTTGTCAGAAATTATTCCCGGAATAGCACAGCTGGACAGTCTTAACAAATTAACGACAAATGATAGCTCAGCGAATTGAGATTTTTTTCAGTAGGCTGGAAGCAAGTTCGACGAAGAATAAGGGAGCTGCGGTCTGCAAGATGCATCACGCAACTGAAGTTTGGCGGAGGTAAAGGGTTGTGGATGATCTCTGCAGCTGCTCCGAGCCCGCCTTCCATACATCATTCCTGGACAGGAGACGGTCTGTACGCTCGGAGGTGCACCTCTGACTTAGATTGCTTGCTGCTCAGCACCTCATATCCGCTCGGACCGCTCCCAGTCAGCGCTCTGCTTTTGTATAGAACAGAGCATCTTGTAACGTTGTACAGAGTGGAAGCCCGAGGTATATTTGAATACTTGCTGAAAGCTATGATCTGAACCCTATTGAAAAATTTTAACTGACGAAAGATAACAGAAAACTCTTCTTTAATTAAAAATGTGAAAGCAATCAAACATTTTAAGGTACAACAAGCATGATCTATTTCTGTTTCCTTCTGTGAAGCCCCTGGTCACCCAGAGTGTGCAGGTATTTCCGACCCTATCGACTTACGAGATTTCGCTGTGCGAAAACTTTTCCTTTTCACATTACTTATCCGAAATTACATTGACAAATTAATGAGTTCTTCGAAAGTATATTACAATTCGAGTCTGAAATAAATAAGATTAGGTCGTGTGTCTCACTTTTTCTTGATAAATAATTTATCATTGATCATTATAATCGTTCCGTATAAGTTCCTTGCGGTGCACTGCAGAAGTGGCCTAAAAATTGTATTTCAATGTTATGAATAGCGTACATCTGACATGGCGACACTGGGACCCACAGGAGCATTAGTACGTCAATAATGCGCGCTGAACGGCATGTGAGGGAGACCACCAGTTTTTGTGCGACAAAATGAACAGGGAAAGTCGGCAATAAATCTTCAATGTTTGCTGATGTCTACGGTATAGTCCGCTTTGTTATTACTGAAATCGGGCTTCCGGTCAGTTATTATGAAACATTTAGTTCTGGATTCCATCCTCCTGTCACTCAGCAAAAATTTATGAAAGATGTTTGTTCTACAATTTATGAGGTCAAGATTCTTATAACTTCCAATTTTCTTGGTTGCTAGTCAAAATTTAAAGCGCTAGCTAGAGCCTAAAGTACCAGTAGTCATATCAGTTGGGGCTAAATTTTATAGCAGTTAATTCAAAAATTATGAGCAAAGGAAGCTTGCAGCTAAAATCCCGCACTTCGTTCAGAAAGGCAACTCGGTTTTAAAGTCAAACATTTTCTTGTTTTTCAGCAGGGATAATCATGAACACAGAAATTACTTTAATAAAATCTCAATCATACTAAAAGGTCGTAGAAAATAAACATTGATAGGGTGGACTATTTAGGAATATGTTAGAATTTCAGGTAAAAATTTGAGCCTACGTGCGCATGTTGTCTGATGCTCCATCGTCAGGCGCACGGAAGTCAGCCGTGCAGGTCGATCGTAAGGTTGGTTGCTCCTCGTAACGCCGGCGACTCATTTGAAAATTAAAAGCGTAATCGAGGGAAATGTGTGAAACCACGAATTATGTTAAATTAAGTTTCCATTGATTAAATCATTCTGAATTTCTCCTCGAACACTTGAAATTATTAACTCGTCAACTCGTCTCGCTCTTTACAGATCTACAGTACTCAGTGCTGGTAAAAAATTTAACAATCTGCGTTCACATGTTGATTTGAATGTTGTATTCTTCAGTGGACACATTGAAACTCACACTGGAAGGCATGTGGCTGTTTTGGTTAGAGTAATAATCGAGCTTCGTGTCGGTAAATGGGTCGAGGAAACGTTACAAGCAGAGACTCATTTGAATCTTGTTTTTTACGAGTTAAACTACTGAACTCAACCTGCATAAGTTAACCAACCAACCAACATGAATATTAAAATATTTTCGAAGCTAACTAGTTAGCTCGAAAATGTTTTCTCTCATCTCAGCAGAAAACATGACAGCTTTCCGTAAAATGTGCGTGCCCAGGGACTGGCACAGCAGACCTCCTCGAGAACTGAACATGCAGAAAAAATTGAGCAGTGCTCATTGTGGTGCGGCGAGCCTGACCTGAGTTCGGCTCAATAGGGTTCATTAGAGTCTATACTCGGCCTGGACGCGGACTGTACATTATGTTGTCATCGCGTCATGAGGCCTTTATTGTTCCACTAAATTCTAAGCTATTGTACTTCGGGATCTTGTTGGGCACTTGTCACTCGACGTCCATTGTTTCGTGAAGATGAGCATCTCTGACGCTCATATGGTATTCAAGGACTAGTCCTCAAGAAGTTCAACCTACAGCATGAAGCCTCTACCTTCTAGATAATCTAATTCAACTTATTCATGACTGAATATTCAAGATGCTGTCACAATTATCATGGAAAAAATCGGCTACGCTATGACACCTGAGATGATGACAGGATTGACTCGCTCACTATTAGTAATACAATTAGCGCCCTTCACAGTAATAGAAACCAGCATCTGCATGTTGCGCACGTATGACTGAGGCAGCTGCTAACGATCTCTTAGAAGAAGCGAGTCTCGAGCGCTGCTGACACTCAATAAATTAAGTGAGTATATGAAGCATCACTAACGAAGAACTAATGAGAGCGGCCTGACAGACAACTCAAAAACAAGGAGCCTTACATGCTCACATCGAGCAGCCTCTTGACGCAGCTTTGCACTCAACTCCGTACATTTATGTACGTCCTGGTCGAGCGCAGAAGTGCCATTCGGTGAATTTTCAAATTTATACTTGCTCTTCAATTAATAAATATCCTCACACAGATGCCCTTTTTTCTCTCAGTTGCGTTCAATCTGGTTTCATTTGTCAGTTCTAACTTTTTGTTGAGACTATTTCCTGCCAATCATATGATTTGCTGTTGCGGACTTTTTCTGGGCTACGATATTTGTCCTTGATAATTCAAACGAATAAGTAATGATCGCGTGCATATTTTCTCAAAATAATTTTGGTGAGCGACAGGCAAAATTTTTACGAGAAAATTCAATTCTGATGAACAAGCGAAGAATTCATTCAGAAAAACTCATTGCGGTCTAGGTTTACAATAATTTACTACAACTAACTCACAAAAACTGACGCTTATATGGGGTAGCGATTGCAATCAAATGAGAAGACTTTTCTTCGTTCTTGATTTTAGCCACTATTCAGTTCTAAGCGAAAGAATTAAAACCTTTACTCAAATTACGTTGAAACTTTTCAATTATATGTAAGATCGAGATTGCACGCGTTAATTAGAAAGGCTCTTGATTTTTCTGTCAATTTTACATGTTCATGTGTAGACATACAGCCTATAATCTAATTAATTAAATTTGACCAACCCATCCAGCATTTCCTGGCTCTTTCTTCATGAAATTTTTCTATTTTTTCCTTTTACGGCTTACATTTGCTTTCATTGTTTGATTTCGTAAGCTTTATATATCTTCATCGTGAGCTATTTATTCGGTCGATCCAGCACTCTTTGGATTAGTCCATATTAAAAATTCCAGACTCCCATCAAGAAATTTGTGAGATCGCCTTTATCACAACGTTGAGACACCATATTTCTTGTTCATCACATTCTTGTTCCTGAACTTGTTCACCACTCGTCCTTTCACTTAGTTCCGACTTTCACGGCGAGAGTCTGAAGCTCGACGCTCTAAAGCCCCAGTTAAATGCGTCAACACGCGTCATATTCCACGGTTTCCAGCGCCGATTACGGGAATGGAATTCGATGAAACTGAAGAAGAATTACTTATATTTATAGTGTACTCTTTGTTTTTGACCGGGTGTTCTGATGAAATACAATAACGTTCATTTTCAGCTGAGAGATGGTGAAGAGCGACTGGAGCACTTGGAACATAACATATGCCTATTTTCGTGAAAACAAACAAAACACATTTATTTTCCTAAATTTTTGAGATTTGTAAACGCTTGTTGAATTTTATAAGGAGCCAATAACAACTTGTGTTACTAATTCTACATCAAAGACACTTACTATCTTTATCCTTTACAAAAACTGTAGCGCGGGCATGTTTGCGAGTCTAACAATTATATTCCACTCGAACACATTGATGATGATGATGCATAGAATTTTTTATATGGCCTTTAGCAAACGATCTTGGTAAAAAGCTCATTATTTCTGAACTAAATTTACTGTTGAATATGCGGCATATATATATATATATATATACATATATATATTTTTTACTCTATACCTCTATACGCGAACTTTTATTAAACCTTGATTTATATATACCTTCTCAATCTTTAAGTCATAAGTTAGTGTGGTTAAACATTCCTAGCATGATTTAAAATGTAATGACGTCTTATAAAATAAAATTTTAAAATATTTTGCATCTAATTCTTCAAAACATTAGTGAAATTAATTCCTATGTCCTAATTTTACCTAAATCTAGCATTCAAGAGATTTTTAGTTATCTCTTTTCGGGTTTGATTTATTCCTCTTCTTGGCGTCATAAGTAGTTTTTTGCCAATCGGATTCCCATACTAATGATTATTTCTTCGAACTAAACCCTCCGAGTAAGAACATGAAAGGAAATAAATAATTTTATTTTGAAAGGGTTGCATTCACAGTATATTACAAGAATAATATTCCAAAAAGACGCGGACAAAATTATTCATAGAGTAAGAAAATCAAATGCGCCAAAAATATTAATAGCTTGTAGCATGGCTATTCTTTTACTAAAATTTCAGCAATCGATTTAAGCAGTTATTGATGATATTTGAACACGTTTTCGTTCTGATATCATTTTTTTTTTCTGTGGTTTTACGAACGAGTTCCCAGTTGCTGGTTTTTGGCAGAAATGTTCGTTCGAATTTTCAGTTTTCCTCGTATGCTTTCGAAACTATTCAAGTAGTAACATAACGAACACCCTATCTGAGTGAGGATTTGGCGCTTGTGAAGCCATGCCGCCATTATATATTTGAGTGTTATTTCACTGGCAGCTACATCGATAGCCTAGACCAAGAGTTTGTGCCGATGCCTCAAGGTTTTCACGCGAAACCGTACTATAATCGTCAGTGTTCATAATTTTTTTAACCTGAAAAAAATTTAACGGCCTCTGAAAAGGAAGGCACTCCAGAACATTATTGATCCACCACCATGTTAAACTTCACTTGGGTTCGCTGTTTTTGGGGAAAAAAGCCTCACAATTTAGGCGCCCTATCATCATGTTCTAAATGCTCGACAGTGCTCGCTAATGAAAATAATCTTCTTAACATCATCAATAACATGTTCACTGCGAATCAGCTATTGTAAGCAGTTGGTTTGGTTAGGTTGTAAATAGCAGAATAGGGAAATCGATTTTCCAGCTTGAATAAATTTTAATTCTTCCTAATGAATATGAAGAATACAATTGTACGATAACATATCCCCTCGTATGATAACAATGATTTTGCAAAAACATCGCGAAACAGATAAAATATCGTGTATTTATACCGGTACGTAACTGGGCAATTTATTGGTTGGTACACATATGGCCCAATACGCAGTGAACGTGTTAATTTGAATGAGTTTTTGCTGAATTTAATCATACTGCAATATGCTATGTTTTATCCAGAGTCGCTCGTCGTGTCCAATGACTATGCATTCCATTGGTGTTCAGATGAGCGTGCTTTGTGTTAGCTCTCACGCTGCCACCCTGAGTACCTTTCTTTGCTACGTCATTCATCGAAAACTATTGGGCTCACGTCGACTGCACGAGCCATTTCTCGAACTGATCTCGGAGGTAGTTTTTGTTTTCTTCCTCGTCTTGGTGTAGTCTCCCTTGAGTCAAACTAACTTAAAGTAACAGATGTCAGATTACAGTGAAGATCTCGGGAGAAGCAAACGTTCAGAAATATTGCCATACTTCCTTATTAGTAAAGGTAAACAACCTTTTGTCTCTAGTCACCGCAAAGTAGTTTTGTTTTATGAATCGTGGTGTTGACGAATGAATGACTGGACAGAAATTTTAGAAGAATGTTATATGTTTTTGAATTTCTTGGTTATTGTTCCGTAAGAATATTCAAGAATAATTCGCGCAGTAAATGAAATAAATTCCCTATTTTTATAAGTACTTTAGCGTTCAAAACCGAATGTATGAGTCATTTTCGTCTACCTTCGTGTTACAAAATTGACACATTATATTATTCTAATTAACCTATTTCCCTGAAAATTTATTTTTTTTCATTTCCATGTAAGTACCTACGAGCATGTAAAAACTTAGGAAGAGGTGAAGATTTGATAAATATGGGAATGTATTAAACACCGAAGAGTTCACGATTGATTTCGTTGATAGCCTCCTACACACATTTTCTACGACGAGGTTGCGTGTAATCTACAACGTCTAGTGGAAGAGTTTCATGATGGAGGCTATGCTGCTACATATGCCACGCTGGCATAAGGAGCTAAGTGCGTTCATTTCCCAGTTTTCATCCAGCATTTGGAGAAAAACTCGCTGTACTTCACGTCCATCGAAATAACTTCTAACAAGCTCTATCATTTGCCTTCTCCTCAGCTCTGGCCTTTGTGTCCTGCCAATGCAGTGCGATGTTGGTGAAATGAATAAATACATAATTCCGTCGCGGTGCATACACGAACCCACTGGAGTTGCGCGTACAAGCACACTGGAGTTGATCGTACAAGCGCACTGGAGTTGCGCGTACAAGCACACTGGAGTTGATCGTACAAGCGCACTGGAGTTGCGCGTACAAGCACACTGGAGTTGCGCGTAGCAGCACACTGGAGTTGCGCGTACAAACACACTGAAGTTGCGCGTACAAACACACTGGAGTTGCGCGTACAAACACACTGGAGTTGCGTGTACAAACACACTGGAGTTGCGCGTACAAACACACTGGAGTTGCGCGTACAAACACACTGGAGTTGCGCGTACAAACACACTGGAGTTGCGCGTACAAACACACTGGAGTTGCGCGTACAAGCACATTGGAGTTGCGCGTACAAGCACACTGGAGTTGCGCGTACAAACACACTGGAGTTGCGCGTACAAACACACTGGAATTGCGCGTACAAGTGCACTGGAGTTGCGCGTACAAACACACTGGAGTTGCGCGTACAAACACACTGGAATTGCGCGTACAAACACACTGGAGTTGCGCGTACAAACACACTGGAGTTGCGCGTACAAGCACACTGGAGTTGCGCGTACAAGCACACTAGAGTTGCGCGTACAAACACACTGGAGTTGCGCGTACAAACACACTGGAGTTGCGCGTACAAACACACTGGAGTTGCGCGTACAAGCACACTGGAGTTGCGCGTACAAGCACACTGGAGTTGCGCGTACAAACACACTGGAGTTGCGCGTACAAACACACTGGAATTGCGCGTACAAACACACTGGAGTTGCGCGTACAAACACACTGGAGTTGCGCGTACAAGCACACTGGAGTTGCGCGTACAAGCACACTGGAGTTGCGCGTACAAACACACTGGAGTTGCGCGTACAAACACACTGGAATTGCGCGTACAAACACACTGGAGTTGCGCGTGCAAACACACTGGAGTTGCGCGTACAAACACACTGGAGTTGCGCGTACAAGCACACTGGAGTTGCGCGTACAAGTGCACTGGAGTTGCACTTGAGTTATACCCGCAGTCGTGTGAGGCGTATTATTTTAATATCACTACTTAATAATATCTCTATATAAAACTGTTCTTTATTGCGTAAATTCTTATCTCTCAAAACTCATAACTTCTATCAAATTACGTCCTAGATGACTGTTTTGTCTAAAATCTTTCGAACTGTCAGGTTGCCAACACTCTAATGCAGATACATACAACTTTGAATATTTTGATTGATCGGCGATTGAAAAAAATTAGAAATTTGCCTCATGCTTAGCAGACAAACTGAAATATAAGGTTTTCCTGAACTACAACAAGGAGAGTTGTACTAATTGAAACTTTCCAAACTTGACTGCAATAAGTTATTCATGAAGCTACATTAAATTCTGATTATCGGTACATAACTGGGATCGATCAGTCTTTCTATATATATTAAACGTTATCTTGTCAAAGTTCTTGCCCCTTAGCCGCCGTTTTGCACGTGTCCTCAATGGGAGAATGGCAGCCATGACCAGGAAGAAGTTTGATGCTGAGGTGACTTTGGAAGATTTGTTGACGACTCAACACAGGCAATAACGCAGCGTCAGAAGGTATTTTTCCGTGACAGAACGTCAATTAGGAGGATGAGGAACAATTTTCTTCCTTTAATCGTCTTGTATCACTTAACATCGAGGATTTTTGTGCGCCCTAGTGATTTTTGTAAAAAGGGAATGACGGAAAATAGAAATGTGAGCGAACAAAGCTGCGGGAGACCAATATATAATGCTCAGATGAGAGTTGAGTTGAATATTAGTGTATAGTGAAATAGGTGATACAAATCGTATGACACACCGTTCGCTTGAAATGATGCATATGGCGATATTAATGTATGCATATTTTATCAAAATCTCAGTCTTGTGCGTAACTAAAGTTTAAAATTTCATGAGTCATTTGCTCTCTCCCCCACTGAAGCTGGCACAATTACTGAAAATAGGTCACATGGAATGTAAATGTTCCAAGGGATTTCTTCTGCACGTGTGGGAAACGCATGGCATTCTTTTCATGAATTGTTTCATGGAATAAATCAAACGCTCCGGATCTTGGGTTCTGCGAGTAATTCAAGATTGGCATGTGATGCCTGCATCGTGAGGAGTACACTGAATTAAACTTCCACTCATTCAAGAAACGAAAGTGTTTCTTCTTCATAATAGGCTGATTCTTGAAGAATATCACGCGCCACATACAAAAAAAAACGAAAGTGAAAATATATATTGTTCATCGCTCACGTTTCGGAGTATGAAAATTACATACGCACAATTTTATAAGACGAAAGAAAAATGCTGAATTTAAAACAAGCAGTAAAAAATAATGCAAATGAATACATCTGTCTGTTAACTCTAAGAACCGAACTATTTATTCATACACAAGTCTAACGGTCGCATATTATCAATCGCTATCACTATTATTCCACACGAGCAGATACATCCTAACATTTAATTAAAGAAACATCTACACATTGACACACAGACACATACGCAAAGAAGTTTTGTAGTGAGTATCTGTAATTTTGTGTATAAAGTCTACAGACGCAAAAAACTTGCGTTCGTATTCTTTAATCCTTACTTCTTAAATCTGAAAGATGGGTTGAAATCAAAATTGAACAGGTAGGCGGCTAGGAAAGTTTCGATTCCATGTACTTTAATTTAAAACTCGAACGTTCGTGCAGTGTTCTAAGGTCAAATCCTGAAATAAATTTCCCGACTCTGCTCGCAAGTTTCTGCTCTCGGAGGTTATTAATTGCATCCTTCATATGCCATCACGTTCGAGGCATCATTTGCTAATTTATGATCGAACTGAAGTGTGGAATGAAAGAACACTTCATTCGGATGCAGAATGACGATAGAAGCCCATTTATCACATGAATTATAAATTGAAATGTTTTGTGAACGTGTAAGCAAATTCTAACTTCGGGTCACATGATATATCGGAATCTATTTTAAGCGAAGGTGCGTAAAAAATGCCTCACATCACATTGACCCCAGTCTCCATGCATAGTCACGGTCACCGTACGTGTTCCACCTAATTCTCGTTAATCGCTGTGTTAAATTCTTAATACGCTTCTTTACGTGAGATGTGCTCTAAAGTCTGAAGTGCTTTTTAAGGGCAAAGCAGGTAGAAATGACTGCACTCTCCATCATTTACGAAATTCAAAAACCCGAGTTGCCATCGAGGCACATAACTCAACTTTCAACCACTCATGTGCACTTTTCACGTATTTTGTGGCGGTAAGTGTGTGCAGGAAGAACGCTATTTTAAGTGAACAAACAGTGTTTTCGTCTATTTTAATTTCAACTATTGAAATAACATTTATGAGGATACTTTTTCACCCTACACTCCAAACTGTGATGAAAATACATTGTAAAAAATACATTAAAATGTATCATACACTTTCACTCATTTCACTCATTATTTTGCAATAGAAACGTGTTCATGAGGGTGAGCTTACATTAGTGTTTTATAATTGTTTGTTGTTATTAACCAGAGTGATGAAGATTTTCTCCTACGATTGCTCCATCGATGTTCGATATTAATGTTCAGCCTTTGTTTTGACGCTACTTCGTGGAGGACCTGAAAATTTAATTGTCTAAGTTGGTTTCAGGGAGAAACTCAGTCTACAGTCCAGTCTATAGTCTTAACATATCACCTAATAATGGTGTAAGTTTCTCATTTCCGCGTTGACTCTTGCTTAAATTCAAGTACGATTGATAGAAACGCATTCTGTGCAAGCTAATTGCCAGTCTTCTTCTTGCTCCTCTCGACCTTTCTCTTCATTCGAAGCATCACAATTGCATGATGCGTCCGATGTCAATAATTGCTGTGTTTTCACCATTACCCGACGTGCTATAGATGTCACGAATTCAGTGGTTAATTGTCAAACAAAGAACGTAAGTTAATGAGAAGTGTTCACCTGCTTTGTTCTTTTGCTGTTTGATGCACAGCTAGGATTCAGAGCAAAAACTTTGTCATGGCTAATTTTTGACGTCAGTCATTTGAAATCAGGCGGTTAGAGGTGAAAAAGAACTGCAGATAAATACATGAACTACAGACAAACGACACAAGCTGTTCAAAATGTGGAAATTTTCACTAGAACTCAAAACCTGTAGCGTTGTTCCAAAATTAGGTCACGACCAACCTCACATTTTGTGCTCTAATACAATATTATGTCTCATTTCAGACATTATAAATCAGGCTGAAACTTTCATTGTGAAAAAAGTGAGACTGCAAGAGATAATGAAAAAAACCTACCTAGCTTTAAAATATTACTACCCAACTATTGCGACGAGGCATCTATGATTATAGACGCCCATTGCAAAGCTTGAACTTGAGCGGCTGAAATCCTAGATGCCTCGGCGGAGAGGCGGACTGGGCAGAAGTTACCATCAGCCGGCTACGTAGGCTCCACGCCACATTGTAGAATAAGAAAAAACTGATCGAACTGAATGATGCTTTATGTGCAAAAGTTGCTTACTTTGATTATTTCTTTTTCGCAATTGTTTCCGTGATAAAATTGCTCAGGCTCTCCTTAATTAGAGCAATCAAACGTACATGCAAATTCTATTCAGAAAATTTGCTTCTATTTTTCAGCTATTACTCTTAAATTAAAAATTATTATACCTACTTCATTTCAATCACATTTTTATCTTAATTGTTAGTTTACCTTAGTTCTATGGATTTTAAAAACGAGTGAAATTTGTGCAGTAATTTTTTTTAAATATGTTCTAGAAAGTGCCCTAAGGTTTCCACATAATACTTGCCTTTTTACCAAAATTGAGACTGTTTTCTAATCACAAATAAATTCGTAACTGAAGAAAGTTGCAACCATACACTGCAGTTGTAGAGATGTTGAATTGAGCACGATTTGTTCGTAGCATGATCTTCCA
The DNA here is from genome assembly GCA_030386875.1 of Morinoia aosen. Classification (NCBI taxonomy): domain Eukaryota; kingdom Metazoa; phylum Arthropoda; class Malacostraca; order Amphipoda; family Talitridae; genus Morinoia; species Morinoia aosen. The sequence goes on from CM059571.1 coordinate 42,549,977, forward strand.
TGGCGCAAAAACACAACTCTGGTCATAATTCAATTGAGAAGCGGGGGTCTAGTGATTTATTGCAGGATTTTGAAGTCATTCTGCCGACACGACCAAATTGAATGACTCATTTTATCGGTGATCAAAGCAGCTCACCAAGGCCCGACTCATCTCGAAATACCAATAGTTGGCATTGCGCGCACGGCTCTCTATCATTAGCTCAGATATCGGACAACGAAGTCGATGAATTTAGTACCGCCAATTTTGTCTGGCATGCCTTATCATTATTACATCAATAAATTAGCTCGTGATGTATTTCAAGGACCTGCAAAATAAAGTCGGGTTAATTCGAATGGCACATTTAGCTGCGAAGAAAATATTGCCTCATTTAAATTCCACTGCAGTCATAAATACTAGGAGCGATGTTCTAGCAAGGGCTATTGGTTCCCAGGAAGCTGACGGGGAATGCGGCCCGGTGACACCCACTGATCATCAAGATAGCAAACAATTAGCAACTTGAGACAAACCTTCATTAGGTTACTCCTCTGGCTAAATCTAAATTAACTCTAAGGGGCTATAAATTTCGCGAGGATCTCGGTCACAAATTAATGCTACCGATTAAAGGGCTTGTAATCGGTCAAGTCTCCTCTTCGGCAGTAAATTTGCTCAGCAGGGGACCTTATAACGGAGTGGCCTAGACTCTTGAAGTCGTAGTATTCTGCTCGAATGAAGTCTTGAGTATTGATGAGACTATAAAGACAAATTCCAACGTCAGTTATGGGATGTTCCTGCACTGCCTGCAAATGAAGTATTATTCTATGGAAGCACATAATGTGAGTACTATATGTTCAGCAATAAACACAGATTACTTAGGTACACTGCCGACATACCATAGCTATTCCGTTATAAATAATGGTTTGCGCAGCAGTTTTCTCTCCTGGAAACCTTTCTAAAATGAAAATTGCGAGAAAGAATGCTCAAGAGGTTTTTCTTCCGTAACCTTTATCTAAAAATATTAACTGAGCAAGCAATTTATTTCATATTTTAGACAAAGTTGCATAATACGAAGCAAATAATTTGAAATCTATTGCTTAAGTAGATTATCACAATCACATTTACATGTAAATAGAGTGCGTGTTTTTAAAACAGTGCCATTAGGTTGGTTGTGTCGGTTAGATGACAGGCGGCTGTTGGTAATTTCACTCCTGCACGGAATTCATTGGTTTATTCATTACACTGTTATATACTCCTACCCAGTGTTGCACCAATGGCGCAATTAGTGATGTACCGATACCATTTTTTTGGCCGATACCGATACCGATACCGATACCCATTTTTTGGCCGATACCGATACCGATACTCCGATACTTGAAAATACCGATACTTTGACCGATACTACTACCGATACCGATACTTTTACAATCATCTAAGCTAATAATACCCGTTGTATGTTAGTTTATGTATTAGTTCGGTGTCCGCTTCTTAAGAAACATAGGATGTCCGAATTTGCGGTATCACGGAGACCGAATTCCTCAGTGTAATATTGAAAGATCGTCTGTAAATGCAATGATATGTTTGAAATTTTATCAGGATAGGTTAGTAGTATTGGATAGGTTGTTGTGATCGCCGTAATTTGCGCATTTTCCTAACCATGTCGCTTTTGTGCAGCTTTCAGGCCATATTGAATAATTAAAAGACATTAAATTAAATATAGTAATTTGGTGAATAGCTGTACCCGAAGTAATCATTTTTGAGTAATGGTGATTTGTCACCGGAGGGGAACTCCGAGTCAAGAGAGCTTTGTGTGTTCTTGTGCATATGTGTTCGGCATAAACATTTTAAACCTACCCGACTTTCCGTTCTACGTATTGGCAACAGTGGAAAACGCATTAGTGGTGTAGGGTCTACAAGAACCGCAGTTGCTACCATGTAATGACGATCGCTAGGCCTTCGCGTCGTGAACGTGCTTTGCGGCGGTGCGAGTCACGACATAGAATTAGGATAGCATAAGTTAGATAATGTTGACGGAATTCTTCCATGGGTCCATCTAGCTTAACGATGACATTGTCCTCGGCATTTCCATGGGTCATGCTGCTACCTAATAATACCCTTGCCCTTGGTTTATTTGTATGGTGTCTGTTTCTTCCATTTCTCTGTCACTCACGCTCATAAGGTTAGTTATAATGGCCGTATCTGTGATACGAGTTTCAACGGTGCGAAAATATTTTTCATCACGGGTACTGTTAGGATGGATATACTGTATTTGTTTATCATCTACATCTTGAAAATTCGTTCATGAAAAGTATTGAATCCCATTTTTGGCGGGCCGTGCACACTTGTATTAAAATAAAACCATTATAACTCCTACATGGGAGTTACAATAAAATTATTTCCTTATATATCTAATAATACAAAAATATTGACAAAAAGTTTCCGATTGTGAAAAATAAAATGCTCTTGCTATGTTAACTATATTGTTGTGAAAAACAACAAAATGAAATCCATTCAGTAGATATGTGTTTCTAATCGTATTGCAACGTAATGTACACTAGCTATAATAGCAACTGGCTCCAAAAGTGGACCAAAACAATAGTTTCTCCAAAAAAGGATCGTCATTTTCGTGTTATCCACACCAAATACGAGTACATACTTTGGCGAAAGAAAATATTAAAATTCGGAAAGCCCCGAAACCGAAAATATCCGCAAACAGGCAACCATCTATAAGATGAAGAATTTAAAAACGACAATTTCAAGGAACTTGATCATATTTATTAGGAATACGTTTCGGAGTCCAGATCCATCATCAGTTCGTAAATTTACAAATCATTATGTCTGCAATAAAAGATAAAGCAAAATGTTGGATACAGTCATTAAAGGAAATCAAGGAAATAAAAATAAAATTAAAACATGTCCCAGAAAAACAAAAATCGACACGATTACTATTTAGTTACAATTTGTTATGGGTAGGATAATAATAATAATAATGAGGGGTGTTGGTATAGTCAACATTAAAGCACGGATGCGGGTCCTTTGTTGCTCCCCCCTACGCATGTTGTCCGTGACCGAAAGCCCAATTCAACAGTTTATCATTAAAGGTAAGTCAATTGCCAAATAAAGTTGCTGAAAACACTTAAATTAGGTCATAAGCATCTATCACACGAAGATAGTTCATCAATTCTCTAAGGTCTAATTGGCGTCCCAATACCGTCTCGACGGTAGGTCGTTGTAGCGTTCGGCAAGCCTTTATACAATTTCTACTATTGGTGAGACTTTCACATTCTATGATTAGATGTTTGACTGTTAGTGTTGAGTTATTGCAAAGCTCGCATACTGGTGCGATATCGGGTACTTCATTATTCATCAGGTAGCCATGTGTTAAGAGTGCATGTCCTATTCTGAGTCTGTTAACTATATATTATCTCCTCTTTACGTGATATTTTACCGAAGTCCAACTCTATTCCTGGTGATGGTTGTATTTCCCTTAATTTGTCTCTGCAATTTTCCCACCTAGTTTTCCACTGGTTAATCACGGCTTGTCGAATTAATGGTTTCCAATCTGTGTAGCAAATTAGGATAAATTCTTCGTTTTTTTGGATTGCGTTCTTGGCTGCAGTATCTGCAGCATCGTTATCGCCTATTCCGACATGGGAGGGGATCCAGCATATGTTGATGGCTTTGCCGCCTTTTTGTTTTTCGTGTATGTCGTGTTGTATTCGGCGTAGTACTGGATGGTATGTCTCGTACTTTAGGCTGTTAACGACACTCAAGGAGTCGCAGTAAATTACGAATTTTTTATATCTTTTTTCATTAATGATGCCAAGGGCCAAGTGGATGGCGTGTATTTCGGCTGAGTATATTGAGGCCTCTTTCGGTAGCGTTGCAGAGCGGACAATGGTGCCACATACTGCTGCCGCTCCTGTGCCATATTCTCCTCTTGAGCCGTCTGTGTATATAGTTACATATCCGTCATATTTTTCTTTTGTCATTCTTTTAAACTCTTGACGGATTATGTATTCAGGGGTTTCGTTTTTTGGTAGTTCGGTGAGGTCGGTATTTATTGTTGGTTTTGTTAGTGCCCATGTGGGAGTAGTAATGTTTAGTAGTCGGTATGAAAAGTCTGGTTTAACTCGATTTTTCCGGAGGCCAAATTTTTCTATCAGTATCTGCATTTTAATAGCGAATGTTGGAGTTATTTTCCTATTTTGGAAGAGTAGTCGGTTACTCGGCGTCACAGCGTAATTGAAGGCGGGGTTTCCATGTTGACTTCGGATTTTGTAGTAATAACAGAGGGATAGATAGTTTCGCCTAAGATCGGGAGGCATTTCATTGCAAATAATGTGTAGACTATTTGTTGGGCTGGATTTGAATGCTCCTGTAGCGATTCGTAGTGCTTCGGATGTAATAGACTCGATGGGCTTTAGAGTTGTTTGGCTGGCAGAGTTATAGATTATTGATCCATAATCGATGATTGATCTTGTAATGCTTCGATAGATTTTGAGGATCGTGGTTTGGTCTGCTCCCCAGCTTTGAGCTGTTATTGATTTTAATAAGTTCAGGCTATCATTCCCTTTTTTCTTTAAAGCAGTGATGTGTTGTTGCCAGTTCAATTTTTCATCGAAAATCAGGCCGAGGAATTTATGTGAGTTTGTGTATTGAATGTTTTCATCATTGAGTTTAAGTATTGGGCTGAGGAAGAGTCCGGGTATGGTATTGAAATGTATTGCTTTGCTTTTACTGGATGAGAATTTGAAGCCATGATTTTGGGACCACTTAAATATTTTATTAATACAGGATTGCATTTTGTCTTGGATAACCTTGAGGTCTTGGTGGTGGTATCCAACTTGTAAGTCGTCAACGTATAGTGAGTGGTGGAATTTGTTGTCCGGTGGGATCTGCTTGGCTATGTCGTTTATTTTGAGGGCAAATAACGTGACCGAGAGGACACTGCCTTGAGGGACTCCGTTTCGCTGTTCGTAAATATTTGAGCTATAGTTGTCTATTCGGACACTTAGTGTTCTACGTTCTAGGAATTTGGCGACAAAAGTTGGTAATCTGCCCCTGAGTCCGATATCGAATAAATCCCGTATGATCCCATATCTCCATGTTCTGTCGTAAGCTTTTTCAAGGTCGAAGAACACTGAGATGAAGTGTTCTCTGTTTGCGAATGCTAATCTTATGGTTGAGTCTAGTCTGACCAGATGATCTGTAGTGCTACGCCCCTTTCTGCATCCACACTGCTCTTTACTAATTATATTGTGCATATCTAAGTATTCGATCAGTCGATTATTGATCATTCGTTCCATTAATTTGCACAGACAGCTCGTGAGTGCGATGGGTCTGTAGTTATTTGGTTTACTATGGTCTTTCCCGGGTTTTGGGATTGGTATTATTATCGAATGCTGCCATTGTGGTGGGAAGTAGCCCGTTGTCCAGAATTTGTTAAAAGTGTTCAAGATGTATTGTTTAGTTGGTAGTTTTAGGTGTTTGATCATGTCGTATGTTATTTTGTCGTTTCCTGGTGATGTGTTTTTAGTTTTTCTTAGGGCGGATTCAAATTCATGCATATGGAAAGTTTGGTTATAGATTTCTACGTTTGGCGAACTGAAATGGATCGGTATAGTTTCATTTGCGGTTTTTATTTGTTGAAATTCAGGGGAATAGCTTTGATCGCTTGACACTTCGCTGAAATTCTCAGCCAGTTTTTTCACAATATCAGGGATTGTGCTGTAGTGTATATTGTTTTCGATCAATATATGGACTTTTCTTTGTACTCGACCTTTTATTTTCCTTATTGTTTCGTATACTCTGGCCATTGGTGTATATTTATTAAGTTGGTTTACGAAATTCTTCCACGTTTCCTGTTTGCTTGCTCGAATTTTGTATTTATGATTTGCCCTTGCTCGTTTCCAGTTAATTAAGTTAGTAAGATTTTTATTGCGGTGGTATTTCTTGTAAAGTTTTTCTCTTTCTTCTTTTGATTCTTGGAGTTCTTTTGTCCACCATGGTTTGGGGTAGTATTTTCCTGGTATATAAGTTAGGATGGCTTTTTCAGCTGCTGAGTAGAACCGCTGGTATAAGTCGGTGAGTAGTTGTTCGTTATTAGTTGTTGTGTTCAACATCGGCTTGTTCCATGCATTGTTATTGGAATATAGATCCCAGTTAGCTTTTGAGTAGTTCCAGATAGTTGATGGGGGTTGGTTGGGACGATTTTCGTTAAGGTAGGTGATCAAAATTGGGCAATGATCGCTATCACCCGGCGAGTCGAAAGCAACCCAGTCTAATAGCACGGCCAATGTAGGTGAGCAAATTGTCAGATCAATAGCTGATTCTGAATTGTATCCTATTCTAGTGGGTGAACCGGTATTTAATAGGCAAAGGTTATTGTTTGTAATAACAGTTTCTATCAGCTTCCCCCTATTATCTGTATTCTTGCAGCCCCATATGGTGCTGTGTCCGTTGAAGTCGCCGGCTAGGATGAAAGGGTTCGGTAGTTGGTGGATTAGGTTATCTAGTTTTTCGTTTGTGACTGTTTGTCTACCGGGTATGTAGATGCTGCAGATGGTTATCAGCTGTCGTATGTTTACTTGAATGGCCACGCTTTGTAGTTCAGTCTGTAGATTCAGTTCACAAAAAGGTTTTGAGCTATGGACATATATTCCAACACCTCCATGGGGGGTTCTGTTGTAATGACCGTGTCGTAGCACATTACTGTAACCGTTTATTCTAAACTGGCAGTTATCCCATAGCTTTGTTTCTTGAAGTGCTATTATACTGGGTTGGTGGTTGTTTATCGTTTCCATTAGTTCATCTTTCTTTCCCCTGATGCCTTGGCAGTTCCACTGCAGGATTCCTACGTTAGCCATGGGGTGTGTTTGATTTGATTTTGTTATTCAATCGTTCAATTAGTTACTTTCTTTTGGGTGATCTATCTCTAATCCTAGAGTCTCGAGAGTAGTGTGATTGTTCCTCATCTGAGTAAATTTGTCGTTTATCATGTCTGTTGCGGCTGTAGGTGGGGGATCGTGATTTTGATCGTGATCTTGGTCGCTTCTTGTTTTGGGTTTTGGAAGGTTTGTGCTGCTTTGGGGGTTTGAATTCGTTGAATATTCGTCTGGCTTCTTGTCTCATAATAGGGTTGCATTCGCTCGTGCCATCTTCCTCATTTTCAGATCCTTCGGCTGTAGTTTCAATATTAATTGTGGGTTTGAGCAATTGTGTTGGGTTGGGTTTAATGCGGAGTATTTCTTTTTCGCATGTTTCGTGGTCGCGTTGTGAAGTTTGCGGTGGTTTGGTTTGTGGTGTATCGGTTGTGTTATCAGTTGTACCTGTTTCGTTACAAAGTGGGGGAGCCATATTTTGTTCGGTGATCGTTTGATTTTTGGAAGCCGCCATAAAGGGTTGGGGGGTTGGTACTTTGGGTATTTGATCCGTTCGATTTCTGGTTATTTGTGCGTAGCTTTGATCGAGTTGTGGGGATCGTTTGTGGTATATTATAAGGGCTTGTTCTCTTGATACGTTTTGTTTAATACGGATAGAAATTAGTTCTTGTTGCTTGCGTTGTTCCGGGCAAGTCCGGTCTCCAGTTTTGTGATTTTTTCCGCAGTGGTAGCATGTCAAGTTGTTCTCCGTGCAATTTGTTGCTTCATGGCCTTTTGTTGCGCATTTTCCACACACGAACTCTTCACTGGTACATCTTTTAGCAGTATGGTTGTATTCCAAGCACTTTTTACACATCATAGGGCGGTCGAAGTATTCATATATCCTACTCTTGCAGTCTTGGCCAAGGATGTCGATATACTCAGGGGGGGTTGAGCCTCTGAAAGTTAGAAGTATTGCTTTTGCATTTGTGTTACGGCTTTTTATCCAATTTGCTGGTTCAACATTTTTGATTATATGGTTTTCCATTAAACCTTGTTTGAATTTCTCGAAGTTGGTGAAGTCGTAGTTATAGATGTAGGCGAGTCCTTTTGAAAGATTTACATAGTTATTTTCTGTTACTTGCACAGGGATGTTGTTTATGTCTTTGATTTTCTGTATTTCATCTTTTTGTCGTGTGTGATCTAATTCTACAATAAATGTGTTTTTGCCGCCCGATCGAATAGATTTGGGTTTTCCTTGGATTTGGTTTGCAATACATTTTTCTAGGAGCCATGGAGTAATTTTCCGCTTTTCGTTTTCCTGCATTGTTATATTGAAATGAGTTGTGGGGGTGTTCGTATCTGATATTGGTATCTCGGAGTGTCCTGTGACTATCTGTACAGCACGACGCCTATTAACTCGTTGTTCTTGTTGGACTTTGCATATTTCTGTTTCCATGATATGTTTCGGGCATTCTCTGTGGCCAGTTTCATGTTGACGCTTGCAATGCATGCAGGAGAGGGCGCTGCCACAGTGTTCGCTGTCATGGCCTGTTTCTCCGCAGCGTTTACAGTTTGCTTCGTTATGGCAGTGTTTGGCTGTGTGGCCGTAGTTTTGACATTTGTGGCAGATCATTGGTCTATTAATAAATGGGTATACTATCGTATCTGATTTTTCGCCTGGGATATATATAGAGTCTGGTGTAGTGTAGCTATTAAAGGTTAGTAGGAGTGGGGTGGTTTGGGAGAATCGAGTTTTAATGAAGCTGACACGGACAGCGTCACTGATATTGTACTGGCTCTTCAGGCCTTCCACAAAATCTTCCATATTATCTACATCGTATTCTTGAATATATATTAGTCCTTTGGATTGATTGTAGTATGGGTGTTCGCTGATCTGGCAATTAATGCCGTCGACGTTAGTAAGTCTGGTGATGCGCTCAGATTGGGGTTTGTTTCGAGTTTCTATGATAAAGCTATCTTTACCTGAATAAGTTATTCTTTTCGCCTTCAAACCAGTTATTTTGACTATTTCTTCTTGGAGGCAAAATGGATTTATTTGGTTTCTCTCTTCGATTTTGAATTTGACCGAGAAGAACTTTGTATAATGGTCGTTCTTCGTCATTTCTTGGTTCAACGATATGGGTGTGTATTTGTTAGCTTTGCTTTGTTGTCTCACATTTTCTTTCTCGCAGCCCATGATTTTACTGTTTTTTCCTATGTTCTGCGCTTTCGTCATTTCTAGGATTTTTTCGAGTGTATTTTCGATTTTCCTTATTCGATCGTCTACATTTTGTGCTTCTTTTTCAACTTCATGTTTATCGGGGTTGATGCATTTGGTTGCATCACCTGCCGCAAGTCTGTTCAGCACTTCATTTAATTTAGCCTCCAATTGGTCCACCTTACAGGTAGCACCGTTTGGTTCCGGTGGAGTTTTTCCGGTTGTTTGGTCAGATGTGTCATTGTTTTCGCTTATCTTCCTGGTGATAGTGTTAGTTTTGGGGTTTGTTGCACCTACGTTGGTAGCAGTGCTTAGGTTGTTTTTGTTGGGGTTTATTCGTTGTTTTAATTTGTTTTTATTTTTGGCGTATATACTCCCGGCTTCAGAGGGGGTTTCCCCGCCTCGAAGTCGGGGTTTGAGGTATTCGCTGATTGTTGCCAGAAGTGCTTAAAGTTTTACTTTGGGATCCAAAGTAGTAATCCAAAATGGACTATTGGTCTGCGTAACTTAAGTCTATTCTTATAGGTTATTTAAGGGCCCTGGAGTATAGGGCAAATTAAAGAGAAAATAACTACGCAAATGAGACCCAAGCTCCGAAGAGCTCGGGCCGCCGCCCGACTTTGTTCTACCCAACAACGGGGAATCGAAAAAAAAAACTAAAATCTTAATCTTTCGAAAGAAAACTCAAAAGATAGAGGAAAGAGCAGTTGGGTATTTCAACGGTACCACCACGAGAAGGTGCCGGGTCAGCTGGATACCTGCTCGTGAGTAGGTATTCCTGTATCAATCCTTGTCTACGACTTCTTTCCCTTCACCAAGCTCAATAATTCAATAATTTGGTACCAGTAAAATTGGTAAAGGGAACAGTGAAAATTCCGTAGGAAGTATCAGAATTGTTGAGGGCCGGTTTTCGTTTAAGAATATGTAGCGACTCTAAAATTCTGAGGTCACATGCAGTTGAAGCCGAATCTAAGATTTAGTTGTATTTTACTGCGTGATTACGTACTGCGGAGTGTGGAGGAGTAAGCTAATTAGTTCCCCGCGCGGAAGCTTCGACCCCAATGTTCGACCATTCTGTTATAAAAATTTCGTGACGTCATGCCGACGTACGATGGTGTGCACTGCACTCAACTGTATAATTGTCAAAAATAAATCAGAGATCGAGGTTAGCATCTCCATCGGAAGCGTATCTTTGTACAGGAAAAATGAAGCAACCATAAAATTATACAATTCCGGTACAAGGATACGCTTTTGATGGAAAAAGAGCCTTTCTGATTTATTCTTACAGTTGTACAGTTGTGTGCAGTGCACATCATCGTACGTCGGCATTACGGCACAAAATTTTTATATCAGAATGGCCGAACATCGAGGTTGAGCTTCCGCACGGGGAATGAATTCGCACAATTCGTACGTAATCACGCAGTAAAATGACACGAACCGATATCCTCTGCGGACTTCAAAATCTTAGATTCGGCTTCAACTACATGTGACCTCAGAATTTCAGAGTCGCTACATATTTTTAAACGAAAACTGGCCCTCAACAATTCTGCAGGACAGTTCCTACCCATCGTAAATTGGAAGTAGATCATATCGATTTTACTTTCTCTGGGACATGTTTTGATTTTTTTTGTTTTCGTGATTTCCTTTAATGACTGTATCCAACATTTTCTTTTTTCTTTTATTGTAGTCATAATGAATTTTAATTTTACGAACTGATGATGGAGCTGGACTCCGAAACGTATTCCTAGTAAATATGGTTAAGTTCATTGGAATTTTCCTCGTTTTTAAATTCATCAAGTTGCGATGAAAGCAATCAACTGACCCATTCAGATGTATTCAACAATAAGATTGTTCGTGAATTGTTCAAACATCTTAACATAGAAGAAAAATGCAAGATTCGTAATGAACGGTGATATGCATGCTAAGTTGAAATAAATTATTAGCTTCGTAATATTTGGCGATTTACAAGCTAAATTAAAAAAGAATTTTCGGCAATTTCCATATTAAACTCACAAAAACTTTCAAATGCACCTTCAACTTTATTAAATTGGTTTGGTGTTTGTTAGCCTGTCACATACTTTAAGAAATGGATATTAGGTCAAACTATAAAGGTTTAGTCGTAAAAGTATAATAATTTTATGTAGCTACAGGGTTTAACTATTCATTTTAGATAGCTTTCAGTTATGATCGTGACTCATCGGGAATTCAAAGTAGTGAATTCAGTTAGCGGGCCTGATTGAACGCTATAATTTAACAGTTAGCTATCTAATTTACTAGGTATGAATAGGCTCTTTATTTGATTACAAGTACGCACAGCCCGTCAAAAATTACGGGACTCACTAACTTACTTGAACAAATTTTCCAAATGTGATGCCCAACGAATGTATTCATCCTAACAGCGCTCGTGATGAAAAATATTCTTGTTCTTACGCACTGGTGAAACTCGTATCACAGATACGGTCACTATAACTCTCCTCATGAGCCGTGACAAAGAAAATGGAAGAAGCGGACTCCAAATAAGCCAAGGGTGTTATTAGATAGTAGCAGGACCCGCGGAGATTCCATGGACAATGTCATCGTTAAGCTAGTCGGACCCGAGAAAAAATTCCGACAGTATTACCTAACCTGTGCTAACCTAGCCTATCCCAATCTAAGCTAACCTATTCTATCCTAACAAAACCTATCCTGATAAAATGTCAAATATTTAAATGCATGGAAATGCCATCTTTTAATGTTACACTGAGGAATTCGGTATCCATGATACCGCAAACTCACACAACGCGGACACCAAATAAATATATAAATAAACACACAACAGGTATTATTAGGTTAAATACTTTTACTTTCATGATTTATGACCTTCATTTGAATGATAAAATACGTATTTTTGGAAAGTATCGGTAAAGTATCGGCCAGATTTTGCCGATACCGATACCGATACCGATACCACTAAAAATGGCCGATACTGCCGATACCGATACCGATACATCGGTACATCACTAGGCGCAATAATATTGACTAAGAGGCTGACATGAAAAAAGTGCTACCCACGTGAAATTGCGACTGCGTGACAGTATTCACAGAACATTGATGCTTACGCCAAATATACTCATTTATGGAGAAACTTTCTTTCGCTCGATCGTCGATTAAAACTAAATGAAGATGAAGTTTAACTTAGATGTCATATTCCTAACAATTCAAAATCAAGACAAACACACATTTAACAAATATATAAATTGAAGAAATTCAAGGAACGTGGAAATTCTGCTCAAGCCCGAATCGCCAGACCCACATTTACATTACTGTTGATATCTAGTGAACTAACAATGCATACGCCCAGACTGAGAAGGAGGAGCAGATTACCTAAATTAAACAAGAGTTCGATTCCTTCAGCTCACAGTCACATAGTGGAGCTGAATTTATCCTATTCGTCCTGACCATCCGTAACACGTTGGTTCACAGCGACATGATGATTGCTCGGTTCCGTCTAAGGCATTAATTCCGTAATAATTCGCAGAGGAGCTGTGGTCAAGTTAAGGGCCAAAGAGAACTTTTCAGAGGTCACCATCAATTGGTGGCGATCCTGTGTTCCTTTCGATGTGATTCTATACTAGTAACATTGGGCATGTTCAGCTCAAGCTATACTGCAGTGTGAAATTTCTTACAAATCTTTCGAAGAAAAGAAAACCAATTTCATCTTAATGGCAAGAACAAATCCAATTCAAATTTGTAACCCGCTTCCCCGTCTTCACCGGCGCAGAGGTGCGAGTATGAACCACAAGATAAGTTCACATAAATGCTGCCGCGTTTAATAAAGCTTCTGTCTCTACAGCCTCGTGATACATCGTGTACCACCGTCAGTCAGTTTCAGTGAGTGCTCTTTTGGGTCGTCAATTTCCCTTCTAAGTTAGGAAAAAAGAAAAAGCGAGGGAGATGAAGGTAAAAAACGAAAGATGATACTAATAAAATATTGTAGTTGAAAATGATTGCCTTGGAAATACGGCTATATTGATTTACTCGAAAGGCTTACCAAATGAATGATTCTATCATAGCACTCATTGAATAAATTATAAAATTATAACGATATGAATTGTTCTTTTTTTAGGCTGGTGACGACGTATGGAAATATCTTACCGAAATGGTTCGTAATAAAACGCAATTCGAGTCATGTGAAGGAGACATATAACATTTGATGCAGCAGCTCTGTAATAATTCCATAGAAACCATCGGTACCAAGGCAACAGTGCAACATAATTCAAGTAATACACTTGTGTGTATTCCTTTGCTTGCATTCAATATAAATGTATTCTCTTCTTATATTTTTGCATTAGTTATAATGCTTGAAAAAGGAACTTAATAAACTGTTTAAATCGAATAAAACAAAATTGAAGCATTCGAACACAAAAATTTCTAATCATTTGATAAGGTTTCAGGTCGGCTAGAGTATGAACAGGTGAAAGGAAAGTTATTGGTAATCCCAGTCGGGGTTATTAAAGCATATTAGCATACGAGATGATACGAAGTTACTTATAGTTAGGTTGCGGTTTTCATATATTGTGTTAGGTTAGGCTGGATTAAGTTATGTTAAGTACAAACTAAACTAGAAGAATATTTGTTATTGTTTGTTATACAGAGGAAATTGCCTCACTAGGGCAGGTGTAGGAGAGTAGTATGTTTAAGGGGTCTTAAATTAATAAGTGCATCATTATTTGCAGAATAATCTGAACACGAGATAAAATCAACCACCTCTTCTTTGAAACTCTACGTTTGAAATTCATTCGTCCATAATTAACGGGAACCTCCAACTTTCGGATTATCAATTCAATTTCCTCTTCAATAAAAACCTGGTAACACAATATACTAGTTTCAAAATCCAGTATCGTGAATACTTTCGAATGGATACGTTTTTAACAGAAACCCCGCCAAATAAGTTAAATTGTTGTGACGAGTTCACTGATTACAGGAATATCAGGTTAAAAAGTGTTGTACTTATGAAATTCATTAACGCAGAATTTCGTTAAAAAAAACATATTTAACAAAATTTAGAAAGTTGGTGGAGGTGGAAGAACTTCACGTGGAGGTAAGTTTACAGTTTAAGGATTGGACTTCTTCAGTCCAGTTCCTAACTTTGATTACGTTAGATCGTTTTAGTACCATTGATTTTAAAGTTGCAGAGATCCGTAGTTTCGAAGTGATTTTTCATGGGAGTTGCGGCGTAGATAACGAGCAATTAGAAAATTGACGTATGTGAAAGTTTCTGCGTAAGGGCTTCGAACGAATGCTATGGGTTAATCATCCTCCAAATGTCAACTCTTTTTAGAATTCTGACAGAAGACAATCACATCCAGAACGACGCACCCTCAACCCTACATTTCCCCTGTGAACTACAGTGAGATCAGCATGACTTTTAAAAGATATTCCCCACGTTAGACCCCACGACGTTTTTACGAAAGCAAGTGGCTATAAATGGCTGAGACATGATGTACAAGGCAAGAGCGCACAACTTACGGCCGCACTCGACCCTGATTTTTCAAATTCCGGCAAATAAGATTTCGCACCTGGTCGCCATGAATATGTCCGTGTGAGGTAGTGCAGAGCTGTGGAAGGCGGTATTTATCTAATTGTTTCAATGGAATTCAAACATTACTTACCTGTTTCTAAGTATCGGAAAAAAACAGGCACTGCACCCATGAAACGGCTGGTTTTCTGGCCCAAACATGGCTCACTTCTGATTTTCCGCCGAATGGAAACCGTAAGAAATTGCATGTATTAACAACTAGGTTATTCAGAGAAAACTATGAGAGTTATTACAGTGAAATTGTTTTTTTAATTTGTCCCCATGAATTTCTAACAGAAGAATATTTCGGGGAATTAAAAACATCAAGAGCCAACATGACAACTTGTTTCAACAGAGTTTTCCATTACACGTTGTGTTTATAGTTTTTTTTAAATTCCCCGTGATGTCAGTCCTTGTGCTATTATTAATCGAATATAGAATCAGCTTCACTACACGAATCAATTATTTTCCAGTGTGTGGGGTTGACCCACGTTTAGAAAGTAACAGGAGTAAATTCATGCGCGACGGAAACATGACGCCGCAATTGCGTGCACACGATATTCAACTTTCAGCTTTATGTTGTCATGTGTTTTGGATTATAAACTTCATGGAAGGCGTATAGTCTTCAAATAAAATTACAATTTTTTGTGAAATATTCCCCCGTCTTTTTAGTTAACTGTATCATTCAGTCAATAGGGTATTTAATGGGAAAGAAATTGCTTTCGAGATTTGGTTCTCACAAACGTCAGTACTGTTAATTAATTTTTTCAGAGCAATTGTAACAACCAGTACTTAGGCTAATGATGCTCTGAAGCAACTAGAATGATAATTTCTCGATCTCGGTGTATACTCAAAAACCGAGCCTTTGCTAGCATACGAGATGATTGAAGTCCCACTAGCCGCCCATGTCGGAATACGAGAGTGATTAGCATCACGAGCGGGCCAGTTCGGTGACTTCACAGTTACTCATGTCGAAATAATTCACTTTCAGTAACCTATCCAGCAAGTCCAATAATACCATCTCAATACCGCCAGGTAGCTTTCTAACAAAATGAAATCTAAAACATCCTGGAGACGAAGCCGATCCAGTCCTAACACGCCGGAAAACTTACCGTATGGATCTCATTGGTGCTTTTCCTCTGTACAGCAGGTCGTTTGTGGGGAAGAGAAAGCGAAGAATGACTTATCTTACCAAACAAAATTATTTTACTGTAATTTTTTTAAGTTTTCAAATCAGTACACAACTTTTTCCTCAGCTGAGGTAAAGTTGTACCCAATACGGGTTTTCAAACGTCAAACTTCCATAAAAATTAGTCTTATTTGGCTCTGACGTTTCAGAGTCTCAAGTACGTGTTACTCAGTAGAGAGTTACCTTTTTGTTTCAGTGTAGTATTAGCCTTTCTGCCTATTAATTATCTTCATCGTCGGCGCACACTGACATTTAACGTCAATTGAGCTCAATACTTCGCATCGTGTACGTTACTTTATCGTGATTCTCTCTACAGATACAATTCTACTAATACTATACTGAAGATACTACGAATACTATACTACAGATACTACGAACACTATACTACAGATACTACTAATTATACACTACAGATATTACTTCACTAGAACACTATACTACAGATACTACTAATTATACACTACAGATATTACTTCACTAGAGGTACAATCGCTTATGTGCCGTTAAACTTTTTCTGTATCAGGATATTTCGTTTATAAAAACGAAAGATTTGTCATCTTGCTGGACGAACGAGTTACCCGTATTGCAGTCAGATTGATGTCAATTTGATTCAAATCAATTTTTGATTTCACTCAAATTCGTTTCACTCATTTGTTTCCTTGTAATTGATGACATAACGCAATAACGCATATTTCCGGTTGAGATTCCCACTTCGCTCAACTGAATCCAAAGGGAAATTACTGCCAGTACTTCCTTTTCCCACCCGCAAGAAACACCGGGCTACCGCGTTGCGGAACCTCAAGCCCTTGGAAATTGTCATACTACGGTGTCATGAAAGAATATGGTAACTGGTGTAAGTGGTACAGAGAAAGGGTTCTCATATCAAACGATATATATGCGCGTGTACATGTATATTTAAGGAGGTGATGCGAACGCGCAGATATTCCAAGAGAATTCATTTCAATGAGAGCATCGGTGCGATAGGAGGAGGAGTACTTTTCTTTCTCTTTCTGCATTGTTGCAACGTTCGCGCTTGTGCCTATTGATGCGCCTATCAGTTCAGCTGTTTTGAAAACAGGACTTCGCTGAAAATCAAATAGACACCTCATTTTTAACAACATGAATGAACTGGTTTACATAATTACTTCAAGAGAGCAGCAATTTTACCTCAAAAAGTGGAACTTCTGTAATCATGAAAACAGAAATTTGAAACAATTATCAAACATCGAACAGTTCAATTCAATATTGCAAATTCCAACATTATGTCCCATGAAGTTTTCATTATTCGATCCACTCCCTCTACAAGTACGAGTACAAGTACGAGTACGTTAGCTGGTTCACTACCTAAGTATGCGAAAGTGGGAAAATACATTTATCGTATGGGCATGGGAGCTACAACTATTAAACTCCCCCACACACACAGGGTGGGGTGTTAGCGTGTAAACACCTCTCGAATTGTTATTTTTTGTATTGGCGATAAACAATTAATAATTCTTTCGATATCTGCAGATTTCTCATGATGATTAACTAGCACTACAAAATCTGGGGCAAATAAATATTGATTAAAATTCAGACTACGATTTTTTCACAATTGAAATGGTTCACAAACGGAGAAATGCAAATATTGCAAATATTGCTCCTACAATCGCTTTTTTTTTAAAATCGCTCTTCGCCATATTTCAAACCGATGATCTTCACTGTAAGGTCGATACTCGTGTGTAGCGTATTTTTAAAAGTTCACCAATCTGTTGGAAGCTTGAAGTTATCACTTTCTCGAGGTTCGAGATGATGTAGCCAAGAATTGCTTCGTGCCACACTCTCAAATACAGCTTTAGGGTCACAAGATCGCTTACTTGCAGGGAGTATGGGATGACTGAACCCTTAAATTACTTGTCGAAGAGGAATAATAATGTTTTGCTTGTATACGGAATAATTGAACTGACGCATGGGCGTAGTCATAGTCATCGAACCGTTACTATACATGCAGAAATATCTAGGGCGTAAAACAAGAGCGACTGCATCACTGCTTGATGGAAGACCGAGCTACAACGTGGCGTACGTGAAGACCAAGCGATCTTTGACGGGAAGTAGACTAAAATCAAAGAACAGAAAGATCGAACACTTGTTGAGAATACGAAACTATTTCAATGATCATTTAAAAACAGAACTCCAACTGAGCACAGAAAGCTGAGCTCAGCCTATAGCTGCACGGGTGAAATTCTTTACTTGGTGCTCATCAGGATCAAATTTTATACTTGTGATGCGAACTGTTCACGAACACAAAGAAAGATAGAGCTAATGACGCATAACTTGCTGACAAATGTTGCAGCGCTCGCGTCCTGCATTTGTATGAATATTGTATTAAGACAGAGCTCTACACAGGCGCTGAGAAAGATCAACCTCTATTTGGGACCGCACAGCAGCCGAGCTTTTACCAGCTCATCTAAAGATTGAATTCTTACTGCGTCTCCAAGAACATCGAGCTCTATCTGTACAAGGGAGTAGATTTTGAAGTAACAGCACAGAAAAAAATAGACCTTTTCAAAGCCCTAGAGTGTGGATAGTTCTCTCAATAATGACAGAGCTCTTGATGCATACCACTTCATTTCACAGAAACAGATGAACTAGATTCAATAGGCGGCAATCTTGTACGATGCAGAACGTGTTCAGCTAACGTCTGTTACGTTTTCAAGTTATCGTAAAATTCACAACAATGCATGGTGAATACACATTTTCATTTTTTTTATCTCCAATCATCGCAGTCAACTTACCAGGAAAAAAACGTGTGCATTGAGTGAGTCAGAGCTAAGTGCAAAACATACATCGGAAAGTGAGCAGATTAATAATTGTAAAAACTATAATATCAACCCTTGAAGACCGACACGATCAAGAACGCAAACTCAAAGATTGTGCTGCCAGCAGAGATGCCCTTCGGTGTCCACAAGCTGGATGAGAACTAAATTAAATTGATTTCCACGAATGAAATTACGCTTCTACTGTTCATAAATACTTTTGCAATTGATATAGAGATAGGGGTTTAGATACATGGGCTCCAGAAACTATAAATAACTTAATTTATAATCCTTTCATTATCATAAATTAGTTTTTTAAAGATCAAACATTCCGCTACTATCATGAAGAATTATTAAAAAACAGTGACCAGTTTTTCGACAGCCAGATAATTTATCAGATGACGCGCATAGTCATATGTTCGCTTCTACAAGGATAGGAATGGGAAGCATCGGTTTATCAGGATTGCTTTCGTTTGTGTCATGCACAATGCTCATTATAGAGCCTAGTGGCGTGAGTGCATGCCTCATAATTTTCAGTCAATTAGACGTGGAGACAAAGGAGTCGTGCTGTGACAGCATGGCCTTATTTATAGTCACACTAACATCGCTCAATGGTAACCGAATGCTTCTGCTGATTGCAAATTCCGACTCGCATTTTTGCGATAGCCAGCTTCTGAACAGACGTCAGTAGCCTCGAGGTTCCGCACGCTGTTTTGGCCGAGCACGGAGTATCCGAGACCATCGTTAATAGAGTATCCTCAAAATAAATGTCATTCTAAGGTCTCGTATAAAGAAAGATTGCTGGTATGTGAGTGAGAGCTCGCTTTATTAAGACAGAAAACTTTGGCATTGGATAATAGCGAAAATTCGTTTGTTTGCGTATGCTCTCTCCCGGCCGTGTTAACAGGGTGCATGTATTTTATTCTTAAAGAAAAACCTAACTAACAACATAAATATGTTTCCGCACAACACTTATATATTTTGGAGTTTAGATGCGTATTCTGCCCTTGAGGTTATTCTCTTATCTGAATCATGTAGTAGGTTAATAGTATTGTTATCTTTAGCATAATATTATTACCTGCTGCACTTATAATCTTATATTTTCTGTTTATTTTATATGGCAGCATAAATGAGTCTCAAATGCTTTCACCCTGGCCAAGAAGTGTCGCACATTAGTTGGCTCGAATCACTGCACATCACTCACACAAGTTCAACCTCATCCAGAAGCTCTTTTCCGACAGTTCCAGCATGGAAAAGCAAATGTAAGCAGTTAAATATCTTCATTTGAGGCATGTTCGTCACGACTGAGAGCTTCAACTACAAACATAATAAAAATTCTCACTCTAATAACATGGCTGAATAAAAGGAACCCAGTTTTAATGAATGCATCACCCACCGACGCGTGGAGTTTCCTCGTAAGATTTGTTAGACTCGCAAGATTCCAAAACTTTACCATGCAGAGAATGCGTAAAATGACTTTAATACCAAGGCTATTTTCTTATCATGCTGAGAAAACGGAAAACAAGAATAATATCAAGGCTATTTTCTATTTAATGTTTTAATGTAAATACATTCTCGCATGTGTGCTCTCCAGAATGATCTGCGTGTGACAAACTACAGCAATTCTAGAGATATGTGCGTACATACGCCAATTTCTTTAATGAAACTTAGGTTTGTGTGACGGAAAAATTTAATTCATTGAATATTACAGCTAGTTTCATATATTATATCTTAATGGGATCTAGTTGTGTTGACGTAGACTGCACTCCAAGTTATTGGTGCGGTTAACATCTGTTTTATTGTTGACACGTTCAGATAAAAAGCATGAACGATATAGATCATATTTATGTTCAGGGTGCAATAGTTTCTTGGGTTACATTTTGAAGCTATTCATATCTATGTATACAGTAAAGTATCAATGATTCCTTTACTCACTTATTCTGAATGAAAATTATTCCGCCAAAAAATTTTAGACAATTCTGAAAAATTTATTTCATGATGTCTGGTTTCCGGCTCCAACTGATTGCTTAAAAATGCATGTCTTAGAATGAAATGATCTGCTCCACGGCCTCAGATGTTTTATGCATTGCTCAATATGACCTGTCAGCTCGAGGCAATATCAGCGGGTCGAGGACATAAAGCTGCATAATGCGTTGGACGTCGATGTTTCATTCATTTTAATTAAAATGAACTACGTTCATGAAGCCAGGCTTCACCTGAGATCAATACGGCCATGATAATGAACGTAAATATCTAAGGGTAATGGAAGAGAATTACCTCTCATCGTGCGTTGAACGCGTTTAGACTGCATTTGTCTCAATTTCGTGCCACTAACGCGTTCACAGTATAGTGTGGATGGTTGAGTTTAGTGTGTAAATACCTATTTTCCCAAGACGTGATGTATAATGAGGGAATCACTCTGCCTCCACAAGTCTGAACTGTTGAGATGATGCAAGATACATCCTTAGTTTCATGTGGTAGTCGCCATACGCTTTCACGCCCATCGTTCTGAAAGAGGGGGAATCTACATGGACTAATCAGACCACATTACACGTTTCCACTTAACTGTCCAATTTTGGTGTTCCGGAGTAAACAATATGAGTTTTTTTCGATTTGCTGTTCACACATGTGGCTTTCTGGAGGATTTGCATTTGCCTGAATTAATTTCCTTTTTTATTCTCGACGCACAATAAATCATAAAAATAGTTTTTCGACTTTCACAAAACTCTCTAGTTGGCATTTGCGTTAATTTTTCTTCACCTCGTGTCTTCAAATTATGAGTCTCGGTCATCCTGAATTTTAGGCCTACCACAGTTTCCACGAGATAAACCGGGTTCACTGTCTTGATTCCAGTGTTCATGTGCTGTTGGTAAGGTTCTGATTTTTACAATAGTTGCTGTACAGATGTCTCAAGTTGATTTGCCACTTTTAAAAGGCCCAGTGATGCATCCTTTATTGAATGCTGACATGTCTTTCCGCGGGCCAACAGCAGCAGGCTATGCATGCATATTCGGCAATTTTTCTACAGTATGTAGCCTAGCTGCTCAAATGAAAGAGTGGGTTCTCAAATTGGAAGAGAGATTTTGGATAGGAATCTCTCTTCCAATTTGAGAACCCACTCTTTCATTTGAGCAGCTAGGCTGCATACTGTTTAAAAATTGCCGGATATGCACAGCCTGTTGCTGTTCCCTTCGCCCTCGTTCCATATACAAGATCACGGCCTAGTCAAGGTGGCTAATTAAGCTGGCGTGACAGAGCTGTTCATCGGAACAAGATCCTGTAAGTTTCACAGCCTCGATCAGTATATGACCGTTTCGTTTTTCTTACTATCAAGGTAACTGCTTCTTGGTCATTTTGAGAAATGTATGTTACATCCTCATGATATGACCGCCCTGTATCATATCTGCAAGAATCGTTACGAGGAAATACTGAAATGCTGCGTCCAGCCAACGGCTTTTATCTCCTCGAAAAGAATTGTTCGTACTCTTGAGGGATATGTTCTCGGAGATAAGCGCAACTTCAAATCAACTCCATGATCTGCCTCTCTTACTATTTTCTGCTACAATATCGCCAAACGACGCTACGCTTACCATCTACATCTTACCTCCTTCATTTCGTCACCACGACTTAACTGAGGGAACTTATCGGAGTTACTAATCTACCTCTTTCTCTTTCCTCTCTCACAATGTATTTCTTGTCTTCATAATCTTAATCATCTAGGGTATTATTCATATCTATAAATTGAATGCGGGATCTAAATTGTTAATATTTATATATATTTTTGGCTTTCACTTATTAATGATTAGCTACTGTCGTAACGCGGTTGTTCACTGACGTAATGCAGCGCTCTCAAGCTAGGTAGGAGCACGGTGGGTATAGGAGTTCTCTTGATGGGTAGCGACAGTTGTCCGGTGGAGGCAGTCGTACCAACAACTTGAAAAGGTTCCCTGACAAAGTTCAATACTAAAGTGCAAGATCATATAAGATATATGATCGAGTCACTGGTGTCCTCTTCCTGCGGTTCATCGCTTTTGACGATGAACCCGCGTTGCTTTAAACGCCTTTAAAAGTGATAAAGTTACAATCGAGTTTAAAATACCTGGAGATCTATCTTACTCCAATTATTCGTTGTAAATGGATTATGAAGCAATTAACCTCCTCACACATATTTCGACAAAGCCCAAACTGGATTCCTGCAGTTGAGTGAAACATATTTGCTATATGTCTAACCAGCCTCTCTCTCTCAACAGCTTGGCGATATGTAGACGTCTACTTTAATCAATAGTGAAATGTCGTAATCTTTCGTGTCGTTAATTTCCTTCGTAAGTTAGGAAGAGATGAAGATGATGAAATGCATCGTTAATAATCGCCTCATATAACTCGGGCTTAGGCTTACCAAAGGTAATGATTAATACCACACCTCGAGTGAATTATTTAATACCACGTAATTGATGTATCCAATCAATATGAAATAATCCCATTTGGGTGGTGGCAGCTACCGTTTTGACACGATTTATCGTGATTAATAATGAACTAGAAAAATTCTATCCGACCTGTGAATTGCCAGACAAAAAATAAAATAAAGTGACGAATGAAAAAGTTACGACGATTTAAAGACAACAGTAGATCTCACGCAGGAGAAACATTACATGTATAACAGTCATTACAGCTTTAACACATCAGATATGAAAGTACATTTACCTAGTCATCGAGTTCAAAAACGTTCAGAACAATCACAGATGACCTATGAAGCTTTTTAAATTGTATAACGCTAATTTTTGTGAAATTTAGCTTCAAATATTTGAAAATAGAAGGTATTGGGATGCGTTCACTTATTTTACGCCACTGCGTCACTACTCGACCTGTTGATATACCCATGAATGAGGTTTCCCTCGGATAAGTTGCACCTCGCTAGTCGCCTCCTCCCCTGAGTTGACTGGGCTGCGAGGGCGACGCTTTTTATCTCAGCGCTGGGGAGCCGCAGGCTTTTTGTCCGGCGCTGAACTGGTGTACTTAGGCTTATTAAAACTTGAAAAATTGCGGCCTGGAGCTGAGGGCTATTTGTAAAACTATCCCTTCGACGTATAGATTAGTAAGTAATTTACCTCACAGATACTTTAAACTAAAATTTAATTTTTAAGTCAAAGAATGATGAGTAAGGCATGAATATAACATAAGTGCGGTGTCAGTGTAGCAAAAATTTGATGATAATTTTTAACTTTATGGTCAAACAAAGAATTGTGCACATTTGCCTATTATGAGAGCACAGTTTAGATAGTAAATAAAGAGCTCATTCACTCACACCAAATTGATATACTTTTTGTTTTAGAACGACATAGAGTCATTCAAACATTGTGCGTGTATTTCTAACCTAATGCAAGCAGGAAACAACTTCACAAGTTCCATCAATTGATGAGATAAAAATTGGTTTTCCGAGTTGAAATATTATGTTGGATTTTGGTATTTTGTTTAATTTACTGTTACTAGACGGCGAATAGCGAATTGCTTTTGGCAAGAATTTATTAAAGTGATAAATACCGTATCATATTAATAACAAAATTGATCATCAATCAAGCGAGTTGTTTGATTAGCAGTAGTCAGATAACAATCACAACCACAGTTTAGTACAACTATCGTTAAGGAGATCGTCCCACTTTTTCAACTTTTTTCGTCCGATTCGTTTGAAAAATTGGTCAGTATATGTATTTTGTGAAAATAAACCTTTTTTACTCGTGTCACTTTTTCAATTTAGGGCTTAGGTTGTTTTAGAAAAATTAGTTTTTTAGTACATTTTATGGATATTTCAAAATGCTACTCGTCTTCGAGTTTTGATGCTAGAACAAAACCAAAGACAGTTTTAGAATTCTTGAAACATTCCTAACACACTCAAATTGTTTTTTTTGCAAATTCAAATTTTTTCTATTTTATTCAAATTTTTCAAAATTTCTAAAAACAACAGTAAATTTCTGGGTTTAGAGCTATGTATTTTTTCGAAAAATTTGTATTTGAAAAAAAACATTTGAGTGTGTTAGGAATGTTCTAAGGATTCTAAAAGTGTTTTTGGTTTTGTTCTAGCAACAAAACTCACTGACTCTTAGGCTTTGATATGTTGAAAGTTATAGGTTTTGAGTACAAGCCCTAAACGAAATTTTTTGTTGAAGTGTAATATAATGAACAATTTATGTAATTGTATGCAGTTTAAATTTTTTCGATAATTTCTATACATAACTTCATATTCACACTGTGAATTGTGATTTCCAACCCCCCCCCCCCCCAAAAAAAAAAATAAAAAACTTTTTTTTTTTCAAAAATATGAAATTTTTCATTTTAGTCTGATTCTTATAAAATTTGACTATGATATGTAACTTCTGAAAAGAAACACAATTTGTTCCATTCATTTTTTGTTTTAGGGCTTAGTTTTTGAAAAAAATAGACATTTGGTTTTTAGGTATTGACATTTTACTGATATTGATATTTCAAAATGTTACTCGTCATCGAATTTTGATGCTAGAACAAAATCAAAGACAGTTTTAGAATCCTTAGAACATACCTAACAAACTCAATTGTTTTTTTTTCCATTTCCAATTTTTTCTCTTTTTATATGGGGTTGAAATGGGCTCAGAGTTGTGCCGTCCGCCAAGTAGCGCCATAAAATTTTAGGACCGAATAGTCCACCACCTAAGGGTTCTTTTCCAACAAAATCATGAAAAATGACCACCTCAGCGACAGGGGCCTGGGACGATCTCCTTAAATTATCACCATTACCGGAAAAGCTCATCTACTCCAATGATGATTAACATGAGGCATTAGAAGAAAATTTGATTAATGTGTAGGAAATGAAGCTGCAGAATTTTGTTCTTGCTTCATCTCGTCTGCTATTATTTATTCCTTTATGCTCGGCGCTTTTTCGCTGCAACTAGAATCTAATTTTTATTCCAAAACTGATTTCTGTTAAGTAACTAATGTACGAGTATCTTTTCAGCCCCGACGCACGCACTCACATCAAGCTCGGGATACAACATTGGCGAGAGGGATTTGCTCTTCCTTTGTGGTGTGTCAATGAGCCAGGATACTTGTGGCAATTTCAAATACGCATGAACACCAAAATCAACGTAAGTTACTGGTCTATCAACCTGAACCAATGTGTGCTGTATTCATTTCTTGGAGTTCGCCGTCTAATTACTCGAATCAAGCACAGCTAAATACCTTCACAGAAAGGTTACATTGTTCATGTATTTTTGCTTAGAATTTCATTTAGCTCTTTTTTCTCTAAACCTAAAATTTAATTACTCAAGTATTCGGGACTCTTTTGACTTACAAAGTCAGACCCCACATCAAACAGCCGCAGGCACGCCAGATAATGAACTTTTTAATTTGCAAAACATCCCTCATACCCACTTACACCACAGAGTCGCTTTATTTCTTTTGTTAAAAGTACGCTGCTAGAAAACAGAAAAACGTTTTGCTCGCTTCGTAATGTCGTGATACCTCCACTGCATGATGAGAGCTACAGCAAACAGTGCAAAACATGGTGGCACAATTCTACAGTAGTTATCGTTTTGACTCTAGTTGCACCACTCAATTCTTGTGCAAAGCCACTTCTCTATAGAACAAGCAAGGTCTTAGATAACCGAGAAGCTAATTAGCTATTTCAGTTTCATTTATGTTCTTCCATGCAGTTACAGTTGAGAACAGTCGTAAACAGACACATCAATAGTTCGAGAACAATCTTACAGGTTCCGTACATCACTGCAGTATCTCTGCAGTGATACTATAGAACAGCTGATGCGAAGCAAAAGTCCTTCACAACATCTAACTTACAAACTCACTAACCAACTTCCTGTACAAATGGAGAAATCTATTTAGCCTTTGTTGGGTTGGTAAATTAGTAAACTTATAGCTACGCACACATGGCAATAGTGTTATAGCTATTGTTCACTTGATATTTTGTCCACTGGAAGTAAGGTAATGAGGGAAAAGAACTTGAAATAAAAAATCATCATCAACCAGAAACACATTCAAAACCACCATCTTGTTGGGAATCATAAACTTGCATATCATCATTTAAAAACTGATGCTACCTACTAAGGTTTGTCGTACTGGCAAATGGTTGCCGATGGTAAGAGAAATTGTTTTCAAACTGTATTTCATGAACTAAGTTATCTCTCTGACCACTGAGCAAACGAATGAACTCAAGTGAAAAATTTTGCCTGCGTTTAATTAAAAAAGTTATATGAGTGTTCCGAATTACATGTTATTGGTAAACTAACAGCAAACTACAATTGAACAGTTTTGTTAACATCATTGACTATTTCGACTGTTGGTGTTTGCTGAGGCGAGAGGCCTCATAATCCTCTCCACCTTTACTACTCGGCCTCATGTATAGTTTGTTTTGTCTCGATGCACTGTGAGCTTATATGTACCATTTTCAAGTCCATTTCACTCAAACGAAATTCAATTTCACACGAACGGAACCGCAATTTCATATAAACGAAATTAAATTCCACGCAAGCGAAATTCAATTTCACACAATCAAAAATAATTTCACCCAACAGTAATTTATTGTATTATTGTAAAACTTATTTCACTTCTATACATTATACGAGTATATTATTTCATCAATATATAGTCTCTTTGCCTAGTGAAGTCATTATTTTTGCACATGAAATTATTTATACATATATTAGTTAAGATTAGATCATGGAATGCCGAGTCGAAAATCGCGGCATAGAAACTGATGTTCTGCTTTACCAGCAAAGATATCAAAGCGTCATTAAAATAAGTGCCATGGATTCTGGAAATCAATGAGGATATATCAATGGCATTGTTTTTGTACATATAATAAGGACTAAGCATATACGTGCAATACGTGTTTAAAATAGTACAAAGAACATGTTAACAGATAATTTTAATATGAATGATAATTTCCATTCCCTTACATAAAGTGTATAGTTAAAAGCGTGGAACCTCTTATGTAGGACTGTTTACAGTATCTCTTAATGACAAAATAAAATACACGTAAAAACATATGTTTGTATTCGCAATGACGGCCATTTGAAATGAACTATATATATTATAAATTCATATGTCTTAAAACTGTGCTTCACGTTATACGACATTAAAAAAATCCTTATAAAAAAGGTTCAATTTACTACATAAATTAATGCTTGAAACCAATATTTTGTTAACAATGGGGAATTTCCCTTTTAGGTCTTAAATTTCACAAGCATTAAATTTAAAACCAATTCGATCAAATTCTTTCAAAACACCGTGGCGCACTACTACTGAATAATATTTTTCTACACTGCTCACAAATTTTGCAAACATCCTTTCAGAGACTTACCGAAGAGCCGCCGCTGCAATTTCTTCAAATAATCACATGCGTTGTTTCGTAATTTCTATTCATCCAGCACGCCGAACTTCCCGAATTCCACGCATCCTCTGGTACATGTTCCGCTTACTGTCTCTTTTGAGAACACTCCCAGCAAGTTCTATTGGATTTCAAAGGTAAGAATAGGGAGCAATTAAGGCGAGGAAATTGCACATATCCGTATTATTCTGCAACTGACTACATGCGTGCATGGCAGGGAACTTCGTCAATTAATAATATTAGCTCCTCTATCCTTTGAATAGTACATACCTCGATGACTTCTTTGATCCAGTCAATAAAATTTTGAAATTTGAAGGCTTCTCGTCGTATGGTGAAATGGAGCATTCTTGAATCAGTCGCTGCTTCTACGCAGTACAGATTTGCACCATTACTGCTGGGTAGCGTTGCTGATGATCTTGTTTCTCTTTTAAATCTGCCTTCTTTCCGACGACAATACAAGTTGAAATTCGTTTCATCAATTCAAACTAATCCTTCCTTTCGCTCGAGCTTGAAACAAATTTTCCAAGCATTGTGCTCTCTGAAATTTGTGATCCAGAGCATTGACGATGTAAATCATTGGATGTACATTTTTAAGGGAAATTCGATGACCATCCAATCAGTTCTTCGGCGTGGCAACACATACAGATACATTGAATATACTCATTACAATTATTGTGAGGAGTCCCCATGCGTTGTTGACGGATATTTATCAATAAGATGGACGATACAGTTTATAATTTTGTCTGTTCTTTTGGCCTTTGATCTTCCCTTTTTCTATGCCTCAGGTTGCCCACTTTGTATCCAATTCTAAGCTGAGTGAATATCAATTCCCCAATTTCTACTAAATTCTCTCCAATTATTTACTCATTGAAGGCTTCGAAAATTCTTCATTTGTCGTTTGCAGATATCTTGCTATATTTAATTACGTGATTTTATGTATATGATAATATTTTCATAGGAATTTAGAATAATAAATCTTTATTGAATCGGTGAAATATATTTGCACAAGTTGTAACTGTGGTGCATGTGAAATTGATTTATCATTCGTGAGAAATTATCGTTTGTGTGATATTACCTTTCGATCGCGTAAAATTATAATTCGTCAGTGTGCAATTGTTTTTGCATTTGTCTGAAATTGAATTTCTTTTGTGTTAAACCAAATTTCGTTAGTGGGAAATCAAAATTCTTTAGTGTGAAATTGAATTTCGCTTGCGTGAAATAGAACTGAAAAAGCTACATAGTAGCAGGATGTCGTGCCCAGAGTGCGGCTATTGATTTAAAAGATAGTATCAACGTTCTTAAATATCTTAGATATATAAAGCTAAAGACAGGATGAGTTCTGATCTCGAAACGAAACTTGCTTTAATTCGACGCTAGACAGGATGAAAGGATCTCCGAAAATCACCGCAAAATGATTGAATGTTCTCTCCATATTTCCGTACTTTTTGTGGCACCTGGGCAAGCTGAGGTGAGCAAATGCGCGATGTTGTCGCTTCTTTCAATTTGCATTAGCAAACTTATGATTCACTCAACCGCTAAAATCGATGTAAACATTTTAGCTGCCTATAGTGAAATACACATGATACTGAACGACGAATATCTGTTCGTAAAATATAGTTATTGCTTTCAAATTTTAGTTCCGACTATTTTGGTCCCGTGGTTACCCTTCATTAGACAAATGAGTTTGACCTTAGGCTTTCAGATATTTTAAACGAGTAGATAGATATTTATTGGCAATATGTTAGCCGAAAGAGGAAACGATACTTTGTGACTGCGAAGATATGAGCATACCCCACACCACTACGTACTTAGTTCCCTCAGCTAGAGTCGGTTGCCTGCTTACACCCCTAGGTTGACGAGAGCTGATGCATAAAAACATCTTTAAGAAATAGATACCTCATTGTACACTCAATCTGTGCCCGCATCCGACAAAAAATCAAGACATTAGTGAACCAAACATATTAGTCGCGCATTAAGAAAAATGTGCGGTTATTGCTTGAAGAAAAAACGAGCCACTGTACAGTGCTTAGGTTAGAGAGAAGGTTACACATAATTTTGTAAAAACATCGTCATGGGAGACAAGTGTGTAATTTTGTAAGTGTAGCAAATAACGTGATGTACGTGAGACGACAGCTCTGAGCTGATCTGGGCTCATGGACATCCGACTAAAGGTGTGAACAGCACAAAATGTTTGGCCCAGCGAGTCAGGGCACTCTCCCAGGAATGTTTTGCCAGCAGAGACACGTCGCCAAGACCAACGCCTTTGATTATTGGCTCACGTCAGGGGTGACTTAACGGCAGCTTAGAGACCACACACAAGCGCGAGAAAATCTCCGGTGGCCGCCGTAAAAACTCTTAAAAAGTTCTCAGTGACGCGTATTGGCATTCTAAATTGGGTTCACTACGCAGTCGAGGGCCTCAACTCCTACTCTTCAGCCTATGCCACCGACGTGTCAAGCTCTGTCTTTTGGACAGGCACTCTGTTAACTGAAGTCTTTCCCCGTATTTCTCCCGAATTCTTTTTTAGAAAAGATTACCTTCGGTCGACCATGTAGTTGACGCTCACCTTAGACTTCCATCATACAGGCCCCCTATGGCGTGCGGTATTCATGATACAGGGTCGTGAGCAATTGCTGACTGCTATAAACTTCATAAGAACAGTTGTTTAGGCGAGTAGGAGAGCACATTTTCTCGAGAACAGCCCTGTTCATGGCTCAAGTTTAGCAATATAGACGATTTGTTTGCTTGAGGCTCCGCCCTCTAAGGAAACAGAGTTGCCCAAACTGTTTTGCTATTCGGGGTGTGCCGGCAGTGATTTATGAGGTATAAACTTTAAGAATGCCTTTTTGAATTTAAAGTGGAAGTAGGCGCTAATTCAGTAACAACCACTGTTTTACAATTAACTTTGAAGTAATATTTAATTGTTAAAAATGATCTCTAAGGGTCGTTCTATCGGAGTCTTTTTATCGTTTAAAATATCATTTGAAACAATATCTATATTCTAGAAGTCCGCATTCGTCGTTCAGTATCATGTGTATTTCACTCAAGGTTCCCTAAAACGGTTTACCTTGATTTTTACAGTTGAGGGAAACAAAATTTGCTAATGTAAATCAAAAGAAATGACGACATTGCAAAATTATTTTCTTCAGCTTGTAAAGGGGCAATAAAAATTAAAAAAGAGAACATAAACCATTTTTCAGTGATTTCTTATAATTCTTTATCACGTCCAGTATCGAAGAAAAACAAGTTTAGTTTCAAGATTAGAACTCATCTGGTATTCGGCATTACATATTACGGTTTTTTAGTTACGAAGATACTTTCTTCTAAATGAATCGGCGCACTCTGTGAACAACATTCTGCTGCTAGCTCAGCACACAATGCATCGAGACACAACACACAGCAGGAGGGTGAGTCACATACGTGGAGAGGATAACGAGGTGTCTCGCCTCAGCGCGTTTCGACGAGTGAGATGGCACGTGAACTCTGGAATGCAATGTGTGGGACGAAACTGCTCAGAAGATGGCAAGGAAAAGTAACAATTTTGTTGGTTAACCCTCTTTGGCTTCAACGTCTTTTTCCGTAGAGGAATGTTTCGTCAAGTTTACTTGTTAATTTATCATCATTCATTCATTCAAAATTGTGCAATGAACGTTTTACCAACGTGTCTTGCCGCAATTACCGAACATGTGATGTAAAACCTCGATGCCTACGGGCAGTGTATTTCTCATCAATATTTCGTGATGTTGTGGGCACGTGGAAAGTGTTACGATGCGACCATAAACTTCAGTACATTAAAAACTTCGCTTAAAATGTGTACTCTACATTTTAGAAATCAGGATATCTCTACACCAGCTATTCCTTTGCATTTGACTTACAGCGCTCAGCTTCAAGTACAGCGCTGTGGAATTTACGCAAATAATGTGAATCATTCTCTCCAAAACCATGAAAATATTATGAAACATCTTTAATGGTCAAATTTTCTCGAAATCCCTACGACCTCCACGCACCATCGCTGCAAAATATATACCCTGAAGCTTAGGTGACTTTGGATAACTTTAGAAATAGGAATGAAATTTTTTTAATTCTCTACTGAAGAACAGCAATTTCAATAACTTCGAAAGCATTTGATATAATAGACAAAATTTAACAGTAATAAAATGGCTATCCATTGGAGGTAAATGAGATATATAGTTTGTTTAGAAGATCGAGCCCAGTTGAAATTTGTCCGGTGCAGAACTCGTACGTAGGTGTACCGAGACACGGGCAGCTGTCTGGATCCTCTCGTGTTTATGATGGCAGGTTCGTTTTTCGTTCCTGCGCTCAGATGAGCCACCAACTGTATAGTCCGTGCTCAACGACTGCATGAATGTAGGCGGAACAATAATCTAGAGTAAATTTCTCCCAGAAATAAACTGTTTACCATCCTGTGATGACATGTTGAGTAGAGTATACTATCCTGGTGTTTCAATTCCAAGCACTGTTCAATTGTTCCCGGTACGTCGATGTAAGGTCACTCGTTCTGCGTGGTGTGATGATAAATTTGCACATAAAAACGTTCGTTCATCAGTTTAAATGACAAGCTTGTAAAGCGTTCGTGCAATCTGTAATTTCTTTGCAATCAACCATAGAGAATAATAGAAGCATGTAAATGTTCAAATGCAGCGTTGAATTTGTACGCGCCAAACTATAATTAGAGCGATAAATGAAAAAAATCAATCTGAATACTTAGTGATAAATCTAGTAAATGTTCAATACTGCAATGAATTTAGACATGCATGGTTTAATTTCAGCGATAAATTTAAACTTGCAAGTCTTTAATTACAGCGTTAAATTTAAACATGCAAGCCGACGAGCGCCTCAGATCGCCTGCACCGCAGAACAGAAGCCACGCCGCCATGTGTTTCCTGGTGTTTTTACATCAGTTGACGAGGAGGTCGTCATTCCACCATTTGCTCGCCATATTTCTTCTGGGATTTTTTCAAGTAATATGACAACGGCGGTGAAGGTTCAGATCAGGTGTTAAGTAGATGGATTACTCTTTAGCTCGGCGTGGCCATGTGATCAGTCACTCGGAGGGGGTTGTCAGCTCACTCGAAAAACTGCCCTTTGGGTTATTTTTTTGCTAGTATCTTCAATTCACGATATGAGAGCGAAAATTCATGGTACATTCGCACAAATAATGAAGTCGATTCCCGAGTTATTCGACTTCATCTTGTGCAAATATCAACTTATGTGAATAAAGCTTCTAAGTTTTATTTATTCAACTGGTACGATGAGAGTTTGGAATAACTAGTTATATAGCTATGACCAATTTTTATCAGTATAATTTGAGAATCGTATGATATCGTATACATCGAACATCGACTGTAATTAAAACCGATTCAGTATAAACGAAAAGTAGACCAAAAACATATTTCAATTTTTTTTCTATTGTTACATTTAACCTCTCTTGGTATCAAACTGTATGACTGCTCAGAATAATAATCATTTGCCAAGAGTACCTCTTGTGGTGAAATAAAACGAGGGTTCCTCTGCGCTCGTGCTCGTCGACCAAATGAGAGCATACTACAGTTGAGTAACAGTAATGTAGAAAGTAATGGTGAGTTTCATCGAAGTGCCATTAGTAATGAGGAATGTTGTATTAACGTAAAAGTTCTTAGAAACAATGAAGTATCAGTGAAATTGTTCTAATACTGCAGTGAAGAAACACCGAGTGCTTCTGGTGACTAAGAAGCAGTGATAAGAGATAAGTAACAGTGGATGAACACATGAGTAACTACTGTAGGTACCACTCATAACTATGCAACACTTCTACACGCCCGTCATCGTCGTTTGAACATTAGAACATTAGAGTGAGACGTCGCGTAAATATTTACCCTCTCAAAATCTGGGTACAGTTTAAATAGAGATCAGTGATCAGCAACAAGATAGTGTCCCAGAATTTAGCTGCTTCTAAATAACGCACCAAAGTTCCCTCTGCGATGAGATGAAAAACCTCATGTTTTTAAATTCACGTCGCATTTTATAACTAGGCTTGTCGAGCGACGGACGTGGCTGCATGGCTACAGCACGTTAAGATGTCTTAAAAGTCACTATGAGTAACATGAACGAGCGTCACCGGTGTCTTAAACTCATATCCCCATTCACCGCTGGGAATCTTGAGGCAACTCGAGTGAGCAATGCTCCGACGGCACCAAGCAGGCGTACAGACCCGAGGGGCGTAGATCATAGCCTCGAGTTTCCTCTTGGGTGCCATTCTGAGCTCCTGTGAGCTTGTAGCTTCATTAATTTGCTCGTATAAATAACAGTCTCAGTTTACCCATGATACCTCAGCGCTTGGTCTTCATTAGCTACTAAAAATATCATCAATACTCTTTGAGCATGAAGTTCTTCTGAAGGGCTCTTTCATGCGAAGTCATTGAGGTAGTTCACGGCGATGGTCTAGAATGATAGTCTGTACACACAGCTAATTAGTTCCGTAGGATGTGCTGCTTCCGATGGGGCATTTTTGGAGTGATTCAACCGTCGCGTAAATTTCAGAGTGGTTTTGACTTTTCCTGTCTAATTTAAAATAGTAAGAGTAATAAGCTTGTACATGATCAACTATTAGCCTTACTTGTGCACACACTTCGTAAAAATTAGCCAAAATAAAGATGTAGCATAGCCATATCCACAATATCGCCGAAACTTCATTCATGATGCCTCTCTCACTGTGATTTGTCGCAGGACAACGGAGGGAAGCATTAGTATGGAATGATGACACGGTAGGAGGACTTACATGTCGCGAAGATGCAATGCCATAAAGGTCCAATTCAGGCTGCGCCATATATTGAAACCCACCGGCTGCGGTGAAGGCTTGTCAGTATTCATCACGATAACTGTAATTTAATGCTTATATTTTCTGTGTTAATTCTTTAGCTGTGGTAGCTTCACTGTCTCATCTTGCTGCAGGCACACCAAACGAGGTCTCGAGTGACCACGATGTCGTCACAGACGAGTTTGCTTCACCAAACTCAAGCTCGACTATTACGAGGAATAAAAATATAATTGTACAGAATGGTAAGCCTTCTGTAAATTCCTCAGATGTAATCATCTAACGCATAAACAATAAGGAGTTAAAACATTCCCTAAGTGATGTAAACATTTGCAGTTTTATGTTACATTTCAAATGTTGCACACATGTGTAGTTTCTAAACATCTTTGAAATTGCAAGCGAGAGTCTCACGCGGCCGCGCTTGCCTCGCTCATATTTTAGCTGTCTCTCCACAAGCGCGACATTGATGCGCCAGCCGGCGATGACACCTCCGAGGCAGGCCTCCTAACTCAGCCGTGATGCGTGCAAGTGAACCGCATCCGTCCATTAGCACCCGACACAAAAGCCGCGACAGCCGACGCGTCCACCCCCACCGCCGTGCGTGTTCCCGGGACTGACGGGCCCGTCACTCGGCGTGGCGGCCGCGCCATTTGAAGAGACGCTGCGCCGACGTGCGCCAGATGAAGCCCGTCTGACCGCGGCCGAGCTGGGTTCCCAGTGCACGCATAAGATATAATTTTAATTCGCACAAGTTTCGCTCTCCCTGAGCTGCAAAAATTGGCAAATATGCTGGGCGTCGTGAGGCTCTGCTGCAGCAACTCTAAGATCTCAACTTGAAACACATTTTGGTGAGAGAAGCAAGACTCTTATTTATGTCTACTAGTGCAACAATTTTTTGAGAGCACACGGAAGTGCGTTTTACTTTCAGCATACCGCTTGACTTCATCATTATTTTTAATTTCTGGTACATGTTAAATCAATTTTTAAAATTTTATTCTTTTCGTTCAAGAACTTTGGAAAGCTTTATTATCATCCTCAATGTTCACGCTTAAGACTACAGTATGTAAATATTGTTTAATGAACCGTGGTGAAAGCGTCTTTCTCGAATACGATAGAGTAAAATTAGTAGAACAGTACGACTCTGTTTGAGTGCTTCAACAGTGTGTGTTGCACTGCTTAACCACTGCACCACAGCTCCGCACCGAGCAGTAACATGCTGTGCAGCAGCTGTGCAGTGCAGTACAGGCACTGGACACTTGAAGTGCACCGTCCGTCACATGTCGACAACGACTGTAAAAAGCACTCCGGGTCTTTTACAAATCACTGAATAATTGCACCTTCATATTTCACGAGTTAATTTATTTTAGTTGCACCGCGTTGCCGCGATATGCCATCTAGGTAATTACATGACGTATATATGAGCAGGCTATGGGATTGACAGCATAGCTATAATTATCTTGCATCTGTGAGACATTAAAAAAAATCGTGAAGCTGAATTCACATCATGCGGAGTATACGTATAGTGTCGGGAAAAAAATATTCCTTGCATTTTGGAGAAATGCTAGCAAATTCAATACCAAGGGCTTAGAAAGGTGTTTTCATATATTTACATAACCAGAAATGGAGCAAACAATGTGTCTGTGATATTTATCTATTTGTACAGTTACCTACGCAGAATAATCATCAGCCACGGGAAACTGACGGCACGCTCAAGCAGACATGCAGGCAGGGCACAGTTGCGCTCTGCTCACGGAATTTTGGACCACGTCGACTGCGAGCTCAGCTCTGCTGGTTGTTGCAAGAAATATTTTCACGTAAGACGACGAAGCACGTGAGAGGAATTTCCAAGAGAAAGCTTAACGTCAAGACACCATCTTAAATCAATTTTCACCTGAATTATTCTCGCTAACTAATTTTTAACTAGTCGATGAACAGTTCTTTTCGATCACGTAATCAGGCGTAATCAGAAGGAATTGGCGTAATCAGAAGGAATCATTTAATAACTGCGGGCCATATCATGGAGAGTTTTTACTGAAATATGATAGTAAAGTGAGATGTCAAATATTTCCAATTCAGCAGAAATTTTCACGACTGCATGTAATTGTTCAGTTTCTACAAATGTGAACACACTTTAATATTTCAAACCATAGAGTGCACAAGATTACTTCTTCCTAGTTAAAATGATAGCAAAAAAGTCATTTGTAGTGAAGCCTTTAAAACAGCCAAACCGGTCACAAACATCAATATACTATGCGTAATTGTAGACCCCGAAGGCGATTAACTTTTTTTTGCGCAACATGAAAAATGAATTAGAAGGCAAAAGCCGATTAATTCTATTAGAATTATGAATTAAAAGTTGAATGATTTGAAGAAATGTTCAAAAAGATGCGATTTTCTTCTGTGGAAAGCACAGGTAAGAACGGAAGAGACATTGGGGGTGAAGTATAAAAGATTCATTGATTAAATTATCCGAGCACTGTGTAGGGCGGACAATTCCTGTTTTTACTAAAGAGATTAAAAAGTATTTTATGTTAAAATATTTCTGAAGATAACGCAGAAAACTTTGAATCTAATTTTTAAACACTGCGTGTTGAAACTGCACTATAAATTAACACACAAATACTAAAATTTTAAATTTAGTGGTATCGGAGTAAACAATTTCATTGCTCCAACTGAGTGGTTATTAATGAATTCAAGTATGAATTACGTAGTTGGAGGGTTTGAAGAGATATTTCAAAGTTGAGTTCTAATCTCAGCAGTAATGGTGTCATTTTATGTTCTGCTCAATGGGGTTTTAGATTGGAATAATTGCATTTAATTTAAAAACCTATCTATACTAGCAATTGCATATGTACTAACAATGTTTATATGTAACACATCAAAAGATTTCTTTGCATGCATCAAAATCATGAAGAGTCATGTTTATAACTAAACTTTGAGAACTCACATCTCGGTCCTCATTTCACTCGGAGGATGTCAGGTACAGGCACGCTATACTCCACCCACAGCTTCACAGGGTCGCATTACGAATCCTAGGATTTTGGCTTAACTTCTTGAGCTCTATTGTAAACCATTCAGGCTTCTTCGTAAATCCTCCAGATCTGTGAGTGGTTTTCTGCCGCTCTGCCAACGTTCAGCACCGTAGTCAACACGATTTAGGTATCATCGGTAGGAAATCTCTGTTCCTTATATTAAAGAGCTAGTCATCCATCGTGTGCAAAATATAGACACCATAGTTCTATAATATTATAAAATACAATAGCAATCGTACTTTATTCAGTGTATTACCAATCCTGGAAAGATTGCTAGTAGCTTTTATCATTTTAGATTCGGGTGAACCAATCGGGAGTTTTCATAGATTGAATATGAGTTCTGCCAGTTGGTCTCTCCACTCGAAATTGCGTCACTCCTCAAATAATTCCGAGTTTCGAGATTTAAAGCGTTAATTTTGACGCACAAACTATTTTGAGAATGCGTAGCATGCGCTTCTGTTTCATTTTAAGGCAAGCTATTCAGGGCTCCCCAGCGTAGCAAATTGAAATTGTGTAGTAATTTCAATAGTTGTAATTATAATAATCGGGAGTCGTTGCAGCCTTGGAAAGAATATTTCAATTCTAAACAAATTTTGGTAAGGAATAAAATAAGAACACACCAGCGCTGCTCAAAATTTTGATTGGGTTAGTTTTGTTTAGAAAAATAGTCTAAAGTGCCTTTCTTCAGTATGTTATTTTCATTTACCCTAAAACCGATACATATGTTGAATGCCCTGAATCGCCAGTACATCAGTGTTGCTGCACCTCAAAAAAATAAATATTCCAGTTTTCCTGAAGTTTGACAGCATGGTGTGCAATACACATTTCGGAGGTGGGATAGCATCAGTCTGCTGGACTTTTGAAGCTTGAGGGAGGTGAGAACGTATATGCGTTCTCTGTTGATTCTGAAGCACGATCTCTTGACGAAGTAGCGCCACGTCCACCACTTACTACCCGGGGGATCTCATATACTCCACTCGCGCCCTCCACCATCAGCCGCGCGCCGACTGGCCTCACTTACCTCGAGCAGCAAGTCAGACATTACTTACGACTCTAATTACGATTAAAGTCGTGATTTAATGCCAGTGATTGTTCTGTGAAGCTCACAGTTGTGCTGCCCCGCCTGCAAATTAAGAGGATGAGCTTTACTACAGGATTGGTCTGGTGCAAAGGCTATTTTCTGCAGATCTGCGCTTCTCTGGAACTGAATTTCCCCAACTGATGATAGGTAATTTATCTATTTCACAATTTTCAGTATGTGCAGTTGATAAGTGTCAGTTACGAAATTTTGCAGCTGATTAATTGCAATCGATAATTTTTCTACCAGATAATTGGTAATTTTACCAGTTGATAATTAGCAATTCGTAATTTTCTCTTTCAAAATGGGCAATTGGGAATTTTTCTACTAGATAATTTGTACTATCGTTTCTTTAGCTAGATCATAACGTCGATAATTAACTAGATTTACTTAGAAATTAGTTTGAGTTACTTACGGCTCAGCGTTTCTATTCAGCATTTCGTAAGTCCTCACCCAGCAAGTGCAACACCTCATAATTGACCACAACATCCTTTGCTGTGCGTATGTTCTCCTCTGTAACCACTCATTCTTTCAACAGCCGGAGTACCTGAGGGTGAGCACAGCACTGCCACGCCTCCGTGGGTCTGCAGGTCACACGACGGGCAAGCAGAATTTCTTCTGCCGGGAACTTCCGTCAGCACCATTCGATAAAACTTATAGCTCACTTAAATTGTACGGGACTTATGCCAAATTTTCTCAATACATTATTGTATTCCATGCAAAAAGTAATGGAGACAAAAATTTCTATTTCTTACAATGTCATACTTCCTCAAGCTCTCATTTGATAGTTATGAGATTGTTATTTCCTTATTCATTGCGAGTGAATGAAAAGTTTTTGAAACTGAAATTTGACTTAATTATCCTTTTCATATTTAATCAGTGAACGGGTGCATATTTTTCTTATCTATCCAATAATAATCCCAACAAAAAACACTAAAACGTGCTGAATCTTGTTGACACTGCACACAGCCTCAGGAAACATTCGAGCGCGCAAGGATTTAAAAAAAAATCTTAGCCGTGTAAGGTTAAGCTTCTCACAGAAAGTTGCTTGCTAACGACCGGAGAGAAGGCGGTTATTGCCGTGTAAGTGCAAGTCTCAGTGTGAGAATGTAATTTAGTTTTATTCCTTTTTCATCGAGAACCTATGATCACATAATTATTGGTAGTGTTGCCGACGCATATGATTATCGTTTATGCATTTAATCGATTATCGTCAAGTCTTCCTGCCGAAAAAGTACAAGTGACGACTTTCAGGAAGGAACCAACCAGCGAACGTCTGCACCCATACAAAGATTGGAGGTTTAGTACCATGTCCCTTGTTGTTTAAAATAAATCGGTTGAATTTAAAAAAGAGGTCATTATTTTTAGTTCATTGTTATTGACGTAAACACGTTCCTCGGACTGCCAGACCTTATTAGTTCTATAGTAACCGACTGTAGGCGAGCGCTAAGAAGAACTTTAGACTGCCAGTTGTAACCTAAGACGACATACGATGTTTCAAGATCCATCCTCATATCACGCAAGTTTTCATCGTGGTGTCCAGAGTAGGCCTTTTTGAAATAAAACCCTTGTAAATTACAGCCTCATCATCCCTAAATGCCAAAACAAAAGATAGCATTCAAAACATTCAACCTCTTAAATTACAGCAAATTAATTCAATGAGTTTTTGAACAGCAGTGATACTTCTTTAAAGAAGATCAACACAATTTACCACAGGATTTTAATAAATTGCATTATATCATCCTGCAGCACGCGTGTTATGAAAACTATCCTACGCATATGATACGCTCGTATACAGTATATTTCTGCGAAGGCATTGAGTGTCTTCGTCGATGAACTTGCGATAACGAAATTGTTGTAATGTTCGCAAGCTAAACAATGGAGCTTCTTAGAAGGATCTGAAGCAATCCAGAGGCAATGGCAGCGATTTGTTGGGCTCTGCAGGGCGATGTCTGAGCGGCATCTCGGGCACCATTTTTCTCCCGAATGTGCTCGTTTTTGCAATTTTATTTCTTCACTGTTTTACTCGCGAGAAACTTTCAAACGTAGTTTCTAAAATCCTTTCCGCGATTCATCTTTCTAATCGAATTGTTCAAGATCACTTCCAGAAATTTTGTCTCTCGCTATCTCAAAAGAAATTCTTACTTTCTTGATACAACATTGATTTTTTAAAAATTTGCATCGCGAGATTTATTCCAACAAGATGTACTTATCTCGGAATTTGCTCCTCTTGATTAATTTATACAAAATGAAGACAGAGAACGATTTATTTTAAGCGTAAACTTCACTTTCAGCAAATATACCTACTATTTCTTCAATCTTTAGCCTTGGCAAAAATCTGACATTCATTTTAGTTACTTGCCCTGTTTTCCCGACTTGCGTTCCCGCACTGGTGGACCCGACGCCTGGATTGGGCGCAGCTTGCAAATGCTACAGCGTGGTATCGCGCACCACATCACGGCGACAGGAAACCCTGATGTGCGGCAATCGATGTAATGCCAGAGAATCCTAATGGAAATGACTTCAGTGTGGAAGATGGATGAGTTGCCAATAATAACCTTAGAAAAATGGGGAAGCGTCACAGGAGAGAATGAATGGCGATGGTGATTACAGGGCGAGATTGATTTATAAGCGGGATGGGGTTACACAGAACTGCTCAGTTTCGCTCGCCTGATGGATGGTCGAGAACTCAATGGCAGCCTCGACGTGGCTGCTCTTCAGCCCAAGACGAATGATAACAAAGCGACGCCATGTGAAAGCTGGCCATAATGATGACCGTCACCACACTCAAGGTTGATTTGTTAACGATAAAAGCACAGGAAATTTGTCCGCGGCCCAGTGAGAGAAAATAATTAAACGCTGTCCTCTAACTCCCTCCCGCTGATTTAGGGTTTGGAACTTTCCTGCATACCCTTGCAGCATAGAACAACTGAAAATAATGTAGGCTTTTGAAATTCAGGTACTCCGAAAAATGAATAATTGAAGAGAGAATTTTAAAATAATTCTACATGGTACACATTCACCGAAATACCAATGCCAAAGGTACAGTTTTATTCAACATTTAAGACGTTGTTTTGACAGTGATGCAACATTTCTAATCCATGCTCAACGCTATCGTCTTATTATTTCGAGAGCTTTACGATGAAATTTACAGTCAGAACGCCCTTTCCAAGTATTCCCAGGTATAAATAAGTGAGGAGAACAAACACTGCAGCGAACTATTTTATTTGATGCATGATCTCTCGTATTTTAGAGGCCGAGCTCGGAGCCGCAGATTATTACGGACTGCCGACACCCCGAGACTCGCACCACAAAGAGCACCCGGTGTGATCTCTAATTTATGACTGACTCGCCCTATAGTTTTTAATAGGGCATGGAAAATATACGACATATTTCTCCATGGCCCTATAAATTCTAAGCAAGGCTCTAAAGCATCGTAAAGTGAGGGAGAAACTAAAGATGGATGGCTCAGACTAGGGTGTGTGTGGAAAGAGTGATGGAATGGGATGGGAATGGTGATTAGGAGGGGTCGGCAAAAAAGAGAGAGTTGAAGCCAGATCGTTTCCGAAGTACAAAACAGTGACGGAAATAGGAAACATGTCGCAACGATCGATGAGTTCATCTTTAAATTTTAAAGAGAGCTAAGAAAATTCATGCCATAAAGTTGGAGGTAAAACTTCCAAATGACGACCCATAAAATAATTCATGGTACACTTATCGTTCAAATAAGTGACTGACTTCAATAAATAACACAGAAAAGTGAATGCTGCTGAGTTGAATGGCAGATAAGGTGATTATTGACGGTCGTAAAAGATTTATTACTTTCGAGAATTTTTCATCGTCATTAATGTGCAGAAAAATAGAACAAAAATGAGGATGGAATAAATGGGAAAAGCTCTCAATTGAATCGAGCGGAAATGGATACCAAGAACACATTGCCATAAATACAATAGGAAAATATTAAAAAAACACGCACCCGCGCTTATGTCTCTGCTAGCAAAGTATCCTCATCGGATAGTAAAGATATTGGCTCTAATATTACTAAACGGGAGAAGAAAACTGATAAACCCTATGTCCACGAGCACTTGTACCGGAACGTTTGTGCGTTTCGAAGTATTGTCTTAAAATGAAAATGTAGTTCTGCTTGATCGAAAAAAATGACGTCTGCTAAAGTGTTTCTTTGGTTCTACATGCGATGGGTGTCTGTCGGCACGGGACTTAAGGACAACCCAATGATAGTTGAAAACATATCAAGTCTTTACCTACCGTTTGTGCGGTTAGCAATAAAATAAAATTTGCAGCTCACACAGACGGTTAAAAAGGTGGAATTCGATAATGTTCGACATTTGCGCGGAAATCAACTAATTAGATTGGTTTTGAAATTTTTCACTAACGGCTGAATTTTCCCGATGCTAATTCTTCAGATACAGACACTAAACAAAGATATTCATTTGAATTGTAGCCCTGGTTTAAATATGCTCATGCCGGTCAGGTACTGCAGCTTCTATCATGTATACGCCTGACAAACAATTTCTGTTCTCTCAGAGAAAATACTTGAATGTGTTGTTATCTCATTCTCTAATGCTGGAGGCGTGACGCAATATAGCGGCTTCGACAAACAAACATTGAACGGCTATTATATTATATTATATAGTATTAATGCACAGTGTTGTGACAAAGTCGCATTCACTTAACGGCTATTATCAGATAGTGTCGATGTATATAGAGCGTTATGTACAAACTAATGAATACGCAGCGACTATATTGCATGGTTTTGAAGCTATTGAGATAAATTGTAAATTCTTTTGTGATTTTGAAGCAAGCTTTAGGCCTCTAAATGCACTCCTTTTCTGGGATCTTTATTTAATACCCAATTGTACCGATCCCTTTTCAATGCTCGATTGTATCGGAACACAGAGTAAAAATATCATGAACATAAGTAAATTGAAATAGAAAAAGGACATGCGTAAATTAGACTGAAATTTGCACGCAGTAGCGATGAGTATTATGCATGGTGACAGATGCGTAACCTCCAATTCGCCACCTTGCAGATGATTGAAGAAATGACGATGGAGGGACGAAGTGATGATTGGAGACATCCGTCGACAAGTTTGTTTTGCACATGGTTATAATTCTGGGAAACACACTGATCATACAGCACGCATCTCACGGCAGTTAGCTGCACGCTCGCTGTGGCTCGAGTACAGAAACTAGTTTTTAGGGGAAAATGAGTTAGTTTCGAAGCTATTCGAACGAGCTAACGCTGAAGTAGAAGTAAATATCAGAAGCTTCACACGTCGTTCATGGAATCAGTATGCCAGTCGAGTAAAGTCACGTAAAGTGAAGTCACGTCAGGTCCACAGGGGACTTTGAGACCTGTGACAGGTTCGCTGTCAAGAAGACCTGTAAAGTCAAGTAAAGGCACCTAAGGGATGTGCAGAATGAGTGCTTGTAAAACTTGACTAGATCAGAGCTATGTAGAATTATAATAATTTTATTCTCATATTCTTAAAACACAAATTAATATGTGTAAAAGTGAGGACAGATCATTCGATACTTGTGTAACAGTGAAAAGGGCCGAAAAATGTAGATGGTGGCATCAGATTTTCTAAGCTTATGGCTGTATACAGCATCCTTACGCTGAAGTAAACTTTTCAATGAAATAGCTATAAAATTATACGACTATCCAAACTCACAAGCAGTAAAATAAAATTATGCTTCTCAATATTGCCGCGCTGACAATATTGAGGCAAAAGTGGGATAAAACTTACACCATAACATATTTAGATTTTAATCGAACTCAAAAATTACCAAACTCCTAAATGGACCTCCCACAAAATGCTACGCTTTGAAATCTCTGATGCACTCCAACGAGGAGAGTCTCTGCTTTAGAATCAGAGATGATCATCGACGAGGAAATTGTGTGTGTACGATGCCCTGCAGACGGCTCTCTCTCCTCTGTCGTCGAAGTCCACCGTCACGCTCACCG
This sequence comes from Morinoia aosen, assembly GCA_030386875.1. NCBI lineage: Eukaryota > Metazoa > Arthropoda > Malacostraca > Amphipoda > Talitridae > Morinoia > Morinoia aosen. The sequence continues at coordinate 42,594,855 of CM059571.1, forward strand.
TGCCGCCACGGTACGAGTCCCTCACACTCCAACACGCTACGTTTAAGCAATCGTCATCTATCAAGCCAAGCAGCACGTCGCTGGAAATGCATGTCTAATGACAGCTGTCTGATAATTATATGGGTTAGCAATTATGATATTTTTAACGTCAGATTAATTCTCTTTTCGACCGTAACAATACTTCAGCTCGAGGAGTGGCGAATTTAGCATAATCGATTGAGAAACAGATTTCCCGTACACTTATGATGACCAAACTTACTCAGTTCATGTTATTTACTCGTTCTACTCTCTCGCATTGCTGAGCAGTAAACAGCCCTAGTGTTCTACTATCTCGCATTGTTGAGCGATAAACAGCCCTAGTTTTTTATAATCTAACATGGCTGGGAACTAAACATCGCTAGAATATTCAAATAACATTAGTTGCATTTTTTTTAATAAAGTTTGAACGAATAGTCAAAATCCCCGTCTCTTCACGAAATGAACTCCAAATACAATCATATATTATAAACCTTTCAATTCTAAGCTTTTTATCTCAAATAATTTCAAAAACTTGCAACATGAGTTATGAAACCTTTGATATATATTACGTCTCTATAACATACTGTATATTGTTTCCGCCACAAGCGTCGGAAGAATATAAGCACAGTCGCTTCCGCTCTTTCGTTTCGGCATAACGAAGCTCCTTATGCACGCTTGGTTAACAAAATGCATGCTTGTGGCATGCATTCCTTCATTGAGACATGCACAAGTTTTACCGGTTTCACTTTGTACCATTCTCTCTCACGTGCGTGTGTCTAAAGCGGTATTCTTCTTCTCGCGTCGTTCCTTCTAATCTTCCCGGGATTTATGTAGGAATTTCCGTTCTTGAGCAAGGTTTGGAGTTCATATACGACATGTGATAAGCATAGAAATGAACAAATATTGCAAGAGTGTCGATGAATGTTGTTCCAGTCTCGTGAATATCGCTATTCTTGACAGCTAGATATGATAAAATAACAATTTCAAACTATTTGCATTGTAATAATTTCCTAAAAACGTACAACCGATGTATGATTAATAGAACGAAGTATTCATGTTGTCAAAGTCACAACTGTTTTAAAACTCAAAACAACTCGAACTAAAACATAATTAATGAAGGCTGTTTTTGGTGAAATTTTGATTACTTTCCAATGAAATAACACTCACGTATAACAAGGAAAATACTTACTTACAAATCTGCTGTAGTACTGCAAGACGATACCGTCAACATATCTTTCACCAATAAAATAAATTATTCACACCGCGGTAATCGATTTAATTAATTACAAATATTCTGTATCCTGTCAACCAGCATTAGCGATCTAAAGCAGAATTTCAAGTGTGACGCGAGAAATTTATGAAGAGGTGAACCCCACAAAGTTAATTATTGTGCAGTAAATTTGATTTTCCCTTGTGTCTCGTTGGGAAGTACAATGTGTAAACAAAGTACACCATCACGTACATAACCGCTGCCGAGTCAGCCCTCATGTATATATCAATAATTTGAGGATGGCCTTAACTATTCGACTACGTTTAGCTCGTTAGGTGTCATGCGAGAATCATAAACATGAACGTGATTTATCAACAGTGGAACATAGCTGAGTGCAGACGTTACGCTCATACTTAGATCAATTTCCTAATCTGCTTGCTGAGCTGCTCCGTTATCAAGGCAAGCCAGCTATATCTTCTTGAGCAAGAGCCAATCAAAACGCTTGCATTTATTACACCCATCGTTATCAGCATCTAATAAGTATTATTATTATCATCTTCGCTAAGGCTATAGCGGAACAACCCTCGTAAAGAACATGAAGACTTCCGCAATTAGAGTTCCTTTAACAACATAGAGGTAAAGATAAATTGGACACGAAGGAAGATAATTGAATATAAGGAAGCAGCAGTGTAGAAAATAGTCGACCGAGCAACTTGAAATTAGCTGTTCACTGAAAGCCATCCACCAATCGCATGAAGAACACACTGAGTAAGTGCGAAGATCGTCTGAAGCGCATGTTACTCGCAATAATTGTATTGAATTGGTTTCATCTAAATTCCACTTTATATTTCAACGATCTCACCCGTAGAGAACAAGTACGAGTTAGGTAATCACACGTTTGATATGCAGTATTACCACATTTACGAGTTCTCACTGGTGCTTTAAATCAAGTGATGAAATGATCAGAGGAGCCGAGAAGTACAGTGAAATTACAGAAGTTACTAACTGGAAGGGTTTAGCATAAAATTGAAGGAATTTTTAAATGAATTTTTCTGGTTAAACAAACAATATAAATTAGTTTCACCGGAGTAGTAACGGTTCACCCGGTGATGCATGAATCCTAATTGATTTCGAGACACTAGCTACAATCAGCTTAACGCATCCTCGCGCGTGATAAAGCCGTCTCGCAGGCCGATAAATCGCGCGTGTTTCGTGCGCCGCAAATCTCACTGTGACAAATGCGAGGGAGAGAGATGTTTCCTCTACAACAATGAATCAATTAAAACGCACGGTCCTTGCCTTGAAAGTACTCGATATATTATTTAGAGTCGTTAAGGATTATGTACGACGCCGTTCGTCTCTCACCACGACAAGACTCACATGCTGAGTGCCAAGTAAATTCGCGTCAACGCATTAATCACGCTCGCCCTGCGCTGCGCGAGTTGGGCGACCATAATAGAAATTTTCCTTAAGAGATTTTCAGACCTCCGCTCCATCATGCCTGAGTAATGAGATGAATTAACTGATCTCAAGCCTGCCTTAACCTTCTCATTACGAGGTCTGCTCAATCATCTGGACGACAACCGCGCTTGTGCCGTCCATGCAAATTGTGTCATGCAATCATGATGTGCGTTTAGTTCTCAATGATAAAGTCGGCAATAATTAGAGAGCAGCGTTATGCAAGTTCACTCGCGTCTTATGTATGTATATGACAGGTGCGACAGATGTAGATACCTTGATACCACTGCTTCAAATATACACGCTTTTGTTTTTTCTCAAGCATTACATAGATTCACGAACTTAACTCTGAAAAGATGTTAAAGTTAGGGAATGAAAAATTACTGCTGCAGGATGATTTGGTTGTATTAATGATTCAAAATGTATATGGATAGGTATTACATAACAAGAAGCACATTTCAAAACCTCTCAATTTTTTGCATTCGTTGAATTTCAAAAGTTTTCAATCCAGGTTGTTTCTAACATTCAAATATCAAAACTTAGCTGAAAATACATAACGACCGCACATATGCCAGACTTTCATTACAGAGCATACGCTTGAAATAAATCTGGATCTTATTCACGACTGATAGAGGACTGAGTTATGGTACCCAATACGTAGAGCTAATGGGCCTTACTTGATTAAAGTGCGCAATTTAGCAGCTCTGGCTCTCGAGGTGACGGAGAGGCAGGTATGCGAAGTGCTGCCTGTCAACACCCTGTGATAAAGGTCTGAAATGCTTCTCTCATATCGCCATCGTAAAGCGGTTATCTCGCCTCACAGCTTCATAACCTCGCGTATCCGCCGCGCCCGTGAAAACACGCGTAAACTGAGGATTGGTTCTGGGGTACATATCACTTCCATTTCCCTGTACATGGGACCATGGAATGACGGAACATTGTTGTACAAAATCTAATACCAAAAAGAGACAGATGATAGCAAATACAGATCCAACTAAATCGTTTTGTTCTAAGTTTTGCAGTCGGAACAATGAATTCAGGAATAGATTCATGCACTTTTCTGACTGACGGTTTCCTTGTAGTTTGGAATATTGTATTTCTCTCTCCCGCTTGTGTATCTTCTGTTGTAAAGTAAAATGAAATTTTCAAGAGTAAATGTTCTAAACGGTGCTATCAGTGTATAAGGCAAAGGCTGATTAAAATAACTGCTGAGTATTTTTTAACAATACAGAGCGAAACTCTTCGCTCAATGACATAGTGCACAAATTTGTACTCCACCTTATAGATTTTTTGAGAAGATCTTAATAGCATGAGTTAATTTGACGAGCAATGCAATGGTGACATTCTCTTCGAGATAAATGAGGTATTTTGTTTTAAAACAAATGAAATTTTCTCGAACAAAACACGCACCAAATTAAAACAGCTTTTTGCCGTAGATCATCAGAAAGGAGGAGACAATGAAAGGAGGAGTTCATCCCAACGCTTTTATTTTATATTGACGTACGCGTTTTTACATAATAAATGAATATCGGTATAGTTGAAAATTATAGGAATGGCAGAAATTTTATTTCAATTTTGTTATATTATGAGGTCCTGCATTATTAAAACACTGACCTAGTGCTCGATTTGTGTCGCTTAATTTTTCTAAGAAAATGTACAACCATTCCGTGTATTTATCATAATTTTATTCTACAGTCTATTATGTATGAACACAACAATATGCCAAATTCAAGTTGTATACGATATTCAAACTAAATACTGTCTTCCAAGCCCGTACTATAAATATGACGCACGTAATCGATTGGGACATGCCCCATATAATTTTAAATGTAATTCTATATCTGGCGCACATAACCAGTTGGGACACGTCCTCATGTACCATATATATGGCGCACGTAACGGTTTGTGACATGTCCCCATGTACCATATATGGCGCCGTCGTAGTCTAAGTGTTAACAATTCTACTCACAAACATACCAATATTTTATATTTTTAAACTCATATCCAATGCAATTGTTTGTAGATGAGTCAATTGTAAATGTAATTTTCTGTAATATATTTGAGGAATACTTTTTGGGGTGGTAAACTATCTCTTTTCTAGAGTATACGTCTCCAAAAAACACAATTTCTAAACTTAATTCAAATGAAATGACACAGCCGGAAAAGATCCATCATGCAGGGCAATTTCATTCATGGGTATCAGGATATTGACAACACTTCATGGAATTATCTTCGTCATGTTACTAAGATTTTTAGAAAACAGAAGATCGCGAAAGATCAAAGGTCTGAGTCACCTCATCACATGCAGCGTTGCTGTGGGTCACATTTCACTACAGTGAAAACATTTCAGGGAACTTAGAAGACGGCCGAGTACAAATTCTGCGAGTTTTCAAACATTCATCAGACGATTAACTGTGAAGAATTAGAGGAAAAACCACCTGTGGCACTTGCAGATCTCTTCAAATTATGAAGTATAGGTGTACGGAAATAGTGACGTATAGGTAGACGGAAACTATGAAGTATGGGTGTACGGGAATAGTACGGTATGGGTAAACGGAAATTATGAAGTATAGGTGTACGGGAATAGTGAAGTATAAGTGTACGGGAATAAGGAAGTATAGGTGTACGGGAATAGTGAAGTATGGGTGTACGGGAATAATGAAGTATGGGTGTACGGGAATAGTGAAGTATAGGTGTACGGGAATAAGGAAGTATAGGTGTACGGGAATAGTGAAGTATAGGTTTACGAGAATAGGGATGTATAGGTGTACGGGAATAGTGAAGTATAGGTGTACGGGAATGAGGAAGTATAGGTGTACGGGAATAGTGAAGTATAGGTGTACGGGAATAGTGAAGTATAGGTTTACGAGAATAGGGATGTATAGGTGTACGGGAATAATGAAGTATGGGTGTACGGGAATAGTGAAGTATAGGTGTACGGGAATAGTGAAGTATAGGTGTACGGGAATAGTGAAGTATGGGTGTACGGGAATAGTGAAGTATAGGTGTACGGGAATAGTGAAGTATAGGTGTACGGGAATAATGAAGTATGGGTGGACGGGAATAGTGAAGTATGGGTGTACGGGAATAGTGAAGTATAGGTGTACGGGAATAGTGAAGTATAGGTGTACGGGAATAAGGAAGTATAGGTGTACGGAAATAGTGAAGTATAGGTGTACGGGAATAATGAAGTATGGGTGTACGGGAATAGTGAAGTATAGGTGTACGGGAATAGTGAAGTATAGGTGTACGGGAATAAGGAAGTATAGGTGTACGGGAATAATGAAGTATGGGTGTACGGGAATAGTGAAGTATAGGTGTACGGGAATAGTGAAGTATAGGTGTACGGGAATAATGAAGTATGGGTGTACGGGAATAGTGAAGTATAGGTGTACGGGAATAGTGAAGTATAGGTGTACGGGAGTAAGGAAGTATAGGTGTACGGGAATAATGAAGTATGGGTGTACGGGAATAGTGAAGTATAGGTGTACGGGAATAGTGAAGTATAGGTTTACGAGAATAGGGATGTATAGGTGTATGGGAATAGTGAAGTATAGGTGTACGAGAATATAGTGAAGTATGGGTTTACGGGAATAGTGAAGTATGGGTGTACGGGAATAGTGAAGTATAGGTGTACGGGAATAGTGAAGTATAGGTTTACGAGAATAGGGATGTATAGGTGAATGGGAATAGTGAAGTATAGGTGTACGGGAATAGTGAAGTATAGGTGTACGGGAATAAGGAAGTATAGGTGTACGGGAATAGTGGAGTATGGGTGTACGGGAATAGTGAAGTATAGGTGTACGGGAATAGTGAAGTATGGGTGTGGGGGTATTCTGAGCTATGGGTGTGGGGTTATTATGAAGTATGGGTGTGGGGATGTTATGAAGTATGGGTGTACGGAAATTATGAAGTATGGGTGTACGGAAATTATCATTTATGGGCGTACGGAAATTATGAAGTATGGGTGCACGGAAATTATCATGTATGGGTGTACGGAAATTATGAAGTGTGGGTGTACGGAAATTATGAAGTGTGGGTGTACGGATATTATGAAGTGTGGGTGTACGGGAAATGTATCGCCTTGGGCAGTTTGAGAGCGAAGTTTGCATGGATGTCATAGACTGGATACGAAGTCTGCTATTTCCTGTAATTCTTGAGGGACACAAGACTTAACGTCAAATAAATTTTACATCCACTTCTTAACTTCATTGGTGGATGACTTACAACACAGTTTGTCCGCTTACAGCGCACGGTATTCGAGAGTGTATGATGTTAGTGAAGCAGGCAGACACGTCTCTCTTTTCCGTTAAATTTTCAGAATGGAAGTTTATTCACGAGCCTGTAGCTGGTTGGCGGGTTCACAAGTTCCAGTCTGATTAAAATATCATCAATCAGAATTAATGGCTGATTTGGGCCATAAACCGACGCCATAATTAGCATTGCAATTTATGCTGAAAAATGTACATGGTGTTCTCTAAAAATTCATCAGAGAAGTTCTGCCAAACTAATTTCTCTACTGTACGCCAATTTGAGTGCTAATCTGTGGACACAAAGTAGAGCAGCTTAATATAGTACAATCGCATGAGCTAACTGTTCATAAAGCTTTTATAATGATAATAGGGTTAACGGAGGAGCGCATGGCTCACTCTTTATTGTCACAACGAAGTCAGTAATGATCGGTCATGGCTCTCAATCTCTCTTATTAGACTCATGGACTTAGTCAGAGTAACTCTTTCTCTTCTAACTGTTATGGTCCAAAGAGCCTCATTTGAAACAATCAAAAAGCCAGTTAGTCATCAACTCCATCAAATTGCATATTGCTGCATTTCTTTATGACTTCATAAAACTCTACACTAATGGCAGTTAGAGCCTCATAGCAAGCTTACCGCTCGTTCCGCTGGTCTTTTAATACTTGAGGAAGTCATAAGGAAAGAATAATAGACGCCTTTAAATTTCACCTACCGACGGCTGCTACACAGTCCAGGTACAGTGACTCGGGTCTGCCTTGTTTTTATAGTCTCGCTCGTTCATCCAATAAAGAGACGCTTGTTTTCGCTAAGGGCAGAACATAACGGCTAAAGTGTCGTAGTAAAAAGTTAGTACTACAACATTAACTTTAGGTCGATCAATATAGTGAGTGAAGAGCGTACGGAGAGGCACGGCAGAATCAGGTAAAGAGCAAAGTTATGTGCTAAGCTTGAACCTCAAGGAAGCCCGTAATGATCTTGTTCCGGCATCGCAAGTTTTAGGTCAAAAATGCACCTCATTGTCGCTGCTTAATCTGTTAACGCTTCACTTTATAGTGGGTTAGTTACAGGGTCTGAATAACTCACTAAGTAACAAAGGAAATAATGAAGCTTGGCTTAACGAAAATGACACTGATATACTGATGATTTGACTCTCCGTTTCTCTGAGCTTCAATTAAATACCACAGCGTCTAGTATAGCAGATGAGCCCCACCTTATTTTATGTTTCACAAAGTGTTCTAGAAAATTTTACTCCGTGCTAGTTGTGCTGCTCCTCCACAGGAAGGCCATGTTAACTTATTGGAGGCCTGAGTGAAGGTTACCTTCAACGTGGGAAGAATGAACATGCTCACCTTCATCCTTTTTTACCCGCATATATTTCACCAATTACAAAATATATTGACTTCCACTTTAGCGTATAACTCAACTTAATAGTAACACAACTTAAATAGTAACACTTCCGCCGCTAACCGAATGAGAAGCTTAAAAATGTCTGCTGGAGATTTTTACATTCAACAGGTGAGGGATTTTTTAGCAGAGTGAAATAAAATTCAGCGAAGAATGACAAACTGAAGCTATTGCAAAATGGTAGATGCACTCGCACTCCGTTCGTATTGTCAACAGATATTCCAGCCTTAAAATGAGAGGAAATATCAATTTGAAACACATAGCAGGATCGTTTAGTTAAGTTAATTATTACTCGGCAATGTACAGTCGCCGTAGGTTGGAATCTTATCCGTTTTGAGCTTTTCGACTCCTGTGAACAATAATTATTTGTCACTCGCTAAACTCAGAAGCGAAATTTATTCATGCCTAGTCAACATTTGGAAGCATCTAGCGCAGAAAGGTTTCTTCAACTTCGTATATAGTTTGTTAGGTAGAATGAAATTTCGATCGATTTTTATCACACGAAACATGAAGTTCAAATTGACGATGAAACCAGCCTAGAAACTGATAGAGGAACCAGAGCACTGACGAGGTCACTGCACATTTATAGAGCAGAGATCGTTCATCTTTAATGAAGCAACGCAATCCAAATCATAAATATCGCAGGAAGCAGTTGCCCAAGTTTCTGCTAAGCGAGAAGTGTGAAAGGAGAAAAAAGTTATTTGAATTGACGATGGCATCATTTTGTGAGTTAGTTTCACCATTATGTGAACGGACGCAAAGTAAAATCGGCAGTGCAATCAGATAACACGCGTCATGGGGCAGATGGTACCTGGGTTGCACAATGCCTTTTTCTATGGCTAAAATCCTCAAGTTTGATTTCCTTTCAAATTAAAATTGGCCATTAAGATCACTCTGCATAACGCAACCTAGCAGGTTTTGATAGATACTGAGTGGTTTGTGTGGGCAAATTTCATTTCCAAAAGCTCAGACTTGAGGATTTAGGTTTAGAAAAGGGCCATTCTGTAACCACAGCCCGTCTCAGTGCCTGCCTTGCGATGCGCAGCCGAGGCGATCGAGCGGCGGTTCGCGGCCATTTCGGTTAGTCACAGTGCTGATCTATAAGCCTGTTAATTATTTAGTACGCGATCACCGTGATAAGCTAAGGATTTAGAGAAGCAATTCATGCAGTATTTATGGGTTGTTTTATGGACCTAAGTTTCTTTACGATGCTCATCCCAAATTGCGCTTGCGTCTGCCACGGGTTCTTTCTGTGCACGCCGACTTGTGCGCAGCGCTGCGATCAACGAAACTGCGTCGGAAACTGGGCTGCGGATAATTTGGCCTCCATTATCATTCATTTTGCTGGTTTTTATGTTTATGGAAACGCTAAATGCAGATTGAGAGCCTGATGTGCGAACACGACTCTTGCTATGCTCAACAAAACAAAGGCCATCAAGTTTGTATTTCCGTTTGTTGTTAAGCGTACGCACGTGACCGGCAGTAAACAGAAGGCACCAACTGTTCCAGGTACTTTCAGAAGAGCAGGGTTCTGACACACTCTTCACAATTCTGGGAGGTCACACGCTTTGAACTCATTGATTTAGTTCTATGTCATTTTCTGAGAGAAGTCATCAAATTCAGCTGATTTTAGTTTGTTGATGGATGTCGAGTTATGAGTCCGAATTGCATTTAGGCACATTCTAAATGACTCCAAAACATATGTATTCTGGTATAAACGGACCCAGTACTATGGACACGTGTCAGTGTGCCTCAGATGTGAGACGTGTCTGTGTGTCTCAGATGTGAGAGGTGTCAGTGTGCCTCAGATGTGAGACGTGTAAGTGTGTCTCAGATGTGAGAGGTGTCAGTGTGTCTCAGATGTGAGACGTGTAAGTGTGTCTCAGATGTGAGATGTGTCAGTGTGTCTCAGATGTGAGACGTGTCAGTGTGTCTCAGATGTGAGACGTGTCAGTGTGTCTCAGATGTGAGACGTGTCAGTGTGTCTCAGATGTGAGACGTGTCAGTGTGTCTCAGATGTGAGACGTGTCAGTGTGTCTTAGATGTGAGACGTGTCAGTGTGTCTCAGATGTGAGAGGTGTCAGTGTGCCTCAGGTGTGAGACGTGTCAGTGTGCCTCAGATGTGAGATGTGTGGGTGTGCCTCAGATGTGAGACGTGTCAGTGTGCCTTAGATGTGAGACGTGTCAGTGTGCCTCAGATGTGAGACGTGTCAGTGTGCCTCAGATGTGAGACGTGTCAGTGTGCCTCAGATGTGAGATGTGTCGGTGTGCCTCAGATGTGAGACGTGTCAGTGTGCGTCAGATTTGAGATGTGTCAGTGTGCCTCACATCCAGTGTGCCTCAGATGTGAGACGTATCAGTGTGCCTCAGATGTGAGACGTGTCAGTGTGCCTCAGATGTGAGACGTGTCAGTGTGCCTCAGATGTGGGATGTGCCAGTGTGCCTCACATCCAGTGTGCCTCAGGTGTGAGACGTATCAGTGTGCCTCAGATGTGAGACGTGTCAGTGTGTCTCAGATGTGAGACGTGTCAGTGTGTCTAAGATGTGAGACGTGTCAGTGTGTCTCAGATGTGAGAGGTGTCAGTGTGCCTCAGGTGTGAGACGTGTCAGTGTGTCTCAGATGTGAGACGTGTCAGTGTGCCTCAGATGTGAGATGTGTGGGTGTGCCTCAGATGTGAGACGTGTCAGTGTGCCTTAGATGTGAGACGTGTCAGTGTGCCTCAGATGTGAGACGTGTCAGTGTGCCTCAGATGTGAGACGTGTCAGTGTGCCTCAGATGTGAGATGTGTCGGTGTGCCTCAGATGTGAGACGTGTCAGTGTGCGTCAGATTTGAGATGTGTCAGTGTGCCTCACATCCAGTGTGCCTCAGATGTGAGACGTATCAGTGTGCCTCAGATGTGAGACGTGTCAGTGTGCCTCAGATGTGAGACGTGTCAGTGTGCCTCAGATGTGAGATGTGTCAGTGTGCCTCAAATCCAGTGTGCCTCAGATGTGAGACGTATCAGTGTGCCTCAGATGTGAGACGTGTCAGTGTGTCTCAGATGTGAGACGTGTCAGTGTGTCTAAGATGTGAGACGTGTCAGTGTGTCTCAGATGTGAGAGGTGTCAGTGTGCCTCAGGTGTGAGACGTGTCAGTGTGTCTCAGATGTGAGACGTGTCAGTGTGTCTCAGATGTGAGACGTGTCAGTGTGTCTCAGATGTGAGACGTGTCAGTGTGTCTTAGATGTGAGACGTGTCAGTGTGTCTCAGATGTGAGAGGTGTCAGTGTGCCTCAGGTGTGAGACGTGTCAGTGTGCCTCAGATGTGAGATGTGTGGGTGTGCCTCAGATGTGAGACGTGTCAGTGTGCCTTAGATGTGAGACGTGTCAGTGTGCCTCAGATGTGAGACGTGTCAGTGTGCCTTAGATGTGAGACGTGTCAGTGTGCCTCAGATGTGAGATGTGTCGGTGTGCCTCAGATGTGAGACGTGTCAGTGTGCGTCAGATTTGAGATGTGTCAGTGTGCCTCACATCCAGTGTGCCTCAGATGTGAGACGTATCAGTGTGCCTCAGATGTGAGACGTGTCAGTGTGCCTCAGATGTGAGACGTGTCAGTGTGCCTCAGATGTGAGATGTGTCAGTGTGCCTCACATCCAGTGTGCCTCAGATGTGAGACGTATCAGTGTGCCTCAGATGTGAGACGCGTCAGTGTGCCTCAGATGTGAGACGTGTCAGTGTGCCTCAGATGTGAGACGTGTCAGTGTGCGTCAGATTTGAGATGTGTCAGTGTGCCTCACATCCAGTGTGCCTCAGATGTGAGACGTATCAGTGTGCCTCAGATGTGAGACGTGTCAGTGTGCCTCAGATGTGAGACGTGTCAGTGTGCCTCAGATGTGAGACGTGTCAGTGTGCCTCAGATGTGAGATGTGTCGGTGTGCCTCAGATGTGAGACGTGTCAGTGTGCGTCAGATTTGAGATGTGTCAGTGTGCCTAACATCCAGTGTGCCTCAGATGTGAGACGTATCAGTGTGCCTCAGATGTGAGACGTGTCAGTGTGCCTCAGATGTGAGAGGTGTCAGTGTGCCTCAGATGTGAGATGTGTCAGTGTGCCTCAGATGTGAGATGTGTCTGTGTGCCTCACGTGTGAGGCACTCCGAGTAGCAGAGCGCATCTTTCAAATAATCCTGCAAGTGCCCTACTATGCTCAGCTGCAATGATACATTGGAAAAAATCATCAAAAAGATCATTTTCGGGAAGCAGCTAACTCAATTATACATTGATGCTTTCAAAATGCCAATATTTTCAATTTTGAGGCAGATGTTGACCAAAATTTATTCCATAGTTTCCACTATATTTTTCCTTGAGCTTCACAGGTGTTGGTCATCTTGTGTTGATCGAATGAGTCATTGCCTCAACGTAGACTGAGCAGCACTTGCATCCTATGCGTCTTCTTGTCACTTTGAGCGATCGTTGAACTTATACACTGCGTGTGAGTCTCAGAGCTTAATTCTAACTATGATTCATCTTAGTATAGTTAAGAATAGAGATTGTACAGTAGCGAACGTCTGTCATACTTCTGTAGAGTTTTTACGATGTTTCAAAATTATTCTCGATTCGAGTTAAATTGACGCTGCTACAAACTTTGATCAGTTTACTAGCTAACCTTATTTCACTTATAAAAAAGTGATAATGGTTGAGGTTATGAGTCTAGCCTACTATATATTTACTTCCATTTACGCAATCCTAATGGGAAATGCTTGCAAGAGTTGCTAGAGACAAGAGACTGGGTCAAATCATCTTGTTTCACCTTGAAAATCAGTTCAGTGATAAAATGCCCGCGTTGTGAGTTATTTCAAAGCTACGTTGACATATGTTTTAGAGATATTTTTTATATTTTTTACCACACACTGTTCGTAATTCTGAGAGGTCACACACTTTGAAATGACTGATTTAATTTCGTATCGTTTTAGTACTGCTGGTTTTGGAACTGCAACATCTTAGGTCAGGCAGCCAAGAACAGCCCGCAAGCTCGCTGCAGCGACGAGAGGATGCGCTCCACCACCTGCGCTTGAGATGACATCTAAGTTCATCAACCCATGCTTAATAGAAATAGATCGGAATCTACTATCGTTAGATCGTGATATTTTTTCAGAACACTGGCTGGGGTCTTGGTCCAATAATTGACATATCGTCTCCATTGGGAGGCAGCCCGAGAATATCTATAAGGATTCATTCTGATGCCCATGGACGAGCTTGCGCAGCATCAACTGTTTTTCGAACTTTTTCTCAATTCATGTCGTTCAATCAGAGAACTTCAACCATTATTATTTGATATACTCGTGTAAGAGGAGAGTAGCGCCATGGATGTAAATCCTACTCTGGTGTTGCTGTTCTGAAGAAATCCCTTGTTACTCCGCTTTGCACCATGTACATATGTATTTGCCTATCCTATTTATACATGTTTTCGTACAAAACTTAATAAATTTGAATGAATACTCATATGAAACAACAGTGCTTCCTCCTCCGAATTGACGAAGGCTACTATAAAGTTTAAAAAGAGCATTATAAAATTACAATTCTGCATAACATTAAAAGTGCACTGTGTGACGTAGCTAATGCACAAGATTTGGCGGCCAAAATGCACAAAATTTGAGCCTATAAATATGGGCAGAGTTTCACTGGCCGCACTAAACAACCGAGACGCAACTTGCAGGCTCTTGCGAGCGGCGGCATTGGCAACGGAGTGTGAGTGAAAATAAAAATTGTGAAAACTGGATATTCTAAAAATCACGGGCTTCTAGTAATGAAACCGGAAACAAGCGATTCGTCTATGCGCAGGTGACGGAAAACAAAGACTCTTGAAGCGGCATTTGAATGTGAAATGGCAGAGAGCTTCTCCATGCGAATTATAAAATGGTGTTGAACACTCGTAATCCGTTAACCCAGGCTTATCGGAGCACCTCCTGGCAGTAAAGTTTGCGTTAAGTGGAGACGAGGCTCGCAAATATATTAAGGTGTTCTGAAAGTACGGGCGCCCGGCCTCATAAACTGAAACCTGCTGGAAACAGGGAGTTCGAATGAACGAGTTTTCTAAAAAATATTCATGGAAAAATCAGTACTTCTCAAGGACACAGGCCTCCAGAAGTGAAGAATGTTCGGCAAGCAGGCAATTCACGAGAGCACGCATGCAACATCTCCAGCGTGCAAGAGCATGCATGAATGCTTTTTTACTTTATATTTTTAATAAAATAAGTTATGGAATGCTGGTGAGTTCAAAATGAGGACGAATTTAACGAAACAAATCATATTAACAACTAGAGTATCATGCAAGCGAATCTTCATTAATGTGCATCTCTCTAAACAATTGCAGAACATTTTCACGGTCACTGTATTAGAAAACACGAGACTTAAACCAGAATCGTGAATTCGGTACCACCAAAATCACGTTTTGAACCAACGAAGATCATAGCCATTATTCATCAGCCCGGCTAGCTCAGTCGGTAGAGCACGAGACTCTTAATCTCGGGGTCGTGGGTTCGAGCCCCACGTTGGGCGTAATAGTTTTATAACTTCAATTCAGGGAGAGAACAATTCATGAGCTGTCAAATTACAACAGCTTCATGTAATAAAAGTTTTCTAAAACATTATTTTTACCCCATCACTTATTTATCTGTTTCAGTGGACCCAGAAAAACAAGAATTTAGCTTAACAATTACAACACAATATGGAGTACCCGAGGTTTTAAATGTTTCTACACCTAAGCCCACTGAAATAAAAGTTTTCCTAACTAAAACATAGTACATGTGAGGAACAGCGAGGGAGGTAACATCAACAGCTTGCGTTAACTTAACAATTTGCTACCAGCGTCAGTGGCGCAGCTGCTGCGCCTTGGAGGGCGTCACTCGACAGGCGGAAAGTTCAACCAACATTTCCTTGACGTGTATCAAGAACAGCTGATGCAATGAACTAATCGCATTGATCAAATTCACGGAGCAATGCTAGCAGGTGTTGAGCAGCAAAAGGCCCGGTTGCTGTGCTCTATTTTTCCCCTCAGAGCTTTTCGAGTTTAGGCTTTTTTATACTGAAATGTCTTGTTTTCACCGAGCATCTATCTGGTAGCCTGAAAGGGTCGCCTGATACTGGCGGATTTCTACGACAAAATCTTTTGGGCTTCGGCCAAATCTACGGATTTTTAACATTATATATCTAATTTGCAACACTGCTAGTGGAGATGCGGTACTGCAATTAGGGGAGAGGCGCCTGTCTATGTGGCGCCTGCAGTCAGGGGAGAGGCGCCTGTCTAGGTGGCGCCTGCAGTCAGGGAAGAGACGCCTGTCTAGGTGACGCCTGCAGTCAGGAGAGAGGCGCCTGTCTAGGTGGCGCCTGCAGTCAGGGGAGAGGCGCCTGTCTAGGTGGCGCCCGCAGTCAGGGAAGAGACGCTTGTCTAGGTGACACCTGCAGTCAGGGGAGAGGCGCCTGTCTAGGTGACGCCTGCAGTCAGGGGAGAGGCGCCTATCTAGGTGGCACCTGCAGTCAGGGAAGAGGCGCCTGTCTAGGTGGCGCCTGCAGTCAGGGAAGAGACGCCTGTCTAGGTGACGCCTGCAGTCAGGGGAGAGGCGCCTGTCTAGGTGACGCCTGCAGTCAGGGGAGAGGCCCCTATCTAGGTGACACATGTCAATTTATGTGCGAGCATATCACGGTAAAAGGATGCCCCTGCGCTACATTAGTCAGGCGACGTTTGCCACCAAACAAGGAACGGCCGGGAATGTTGGATTCGGTGATACTTGGATGTCTTCAGGGCCGGCAAGTTGAAAAGGAATATCTCTTGTGGAAATGATTCTGAATATTGTACACGCACGCTAAACACTGCACACCTGCACACAACACACACTGCACACCTGCACACAACACACACTACATACCAGTACACAACACACACTACACACCTGCACACAACACACACTACATGCCAGTACACAACACACACTACACACCTGCACACAACACACACTACACACCTGCACACAACACACTACGCACCTGCACACAACACACACTACACACCTGTACACAACACACACTACACACCTGTACACAACAAGCACTACACACCTGTACACAACCCACACTACACACCTGCACACAACACACACTACACACCTGCACACAACACACTACGCACCTGCACACAACACACACTACACACCTGCACACAACACACACTACACACCTGTACACAACACACACTACACGCCTGCACACAACACACACTACACACCTGCACACAACACACACTACACACCTGCACACAACACACACTACACACCTGCACACAACACACACGACACACCTACACACAACACACACTACACACCTGCACACAACACACACTACACATCTGCACACAACACACACGACACACCAGCACACAACACACACGACACACCAGCACACAACACACACTACACACCTGCACACAACACACACTACACACCTGCATACAACACACTACACACCAGCACACAACACACACAACACACCAGCACACAACACATCTACTCACAAGAACCTACCGCTCTGTCACCACGAGTCACACAACCTTTACTCGTCTTTATGACGCTCAGCCGTAGTACAGACGAGCTTCAAACCACCAGAGGACGAGTTTTCTTAGAGCATTTTTGCCGTCTATTCACTAATGTTGACGGAACAACTTCAACCTGAAATGCATTGTATGTGTGTGACATCATGTCTTGCGTCAACGGTTCTGTAAACTTTTACGTGCAGTTCCTGACGAAAAATTTTCGTTGGTTTAAAAAAGCTCCATCCACGAAAGTCGTTCACATTCAAGCGCTAGCATGCCTCACCTGGATCATACGCGTTGATTTTAATGCTAGCACGTCGCTTAAGTACAATTTCATAAACATTGCTTGACAGCAGCTCACCGTTAAGAGAGGTTTTCAGGAATCTTTCGAGTGAAAGATTCTTTGGAGGCGAGTGAAAGTGTCCCCTTCCGGCTGCTGCACGCGTGAGTGACTGTGAAATATGGCAAAGCTAATCTCAGGATAGGTGTTAACACCGAGCAAAGATGCGCAGGTTCGACATTATCAGCGTGAGTAAATCATTCCATGCCACTCCTGACACTTTCTCCTGTTGGGGCGAAGGTTCCCGTGAGAGATGTACATATATCAGAGCACATGTAGTGAGGCTTAAACAATTTTCTCACTTTAAGGCCTACATGTTGTTATCAAAGACGTACTGTAAATCTTTCAATCACTACAAGTGATGGAACCTCCCCACCTAAACCTGCAGCTGTGTCACGCTCTCACATTGTGACCCATTCGGCCGTGACAGCTGCTGTCTTATTGGTATCTTAATGATTGAAAAACTTCATTTTTGATTCGATCAAAATTTGAGAGTGTTTAAAAAATATCTTCATGGGGACTCTCCCAAGATCTCTTTTACACGCTACAAAGGCATAACTGAATTACCACCTCCATGTACCAAAGCTGTCCTGAAAGTTAAACAAATTTCCACTGTCCAAGATCCAATTAACAATCAATGATGCTAGAAAATAATTTCCTATTAATATGGAAGCATTCTCCTAAAAATCTTATTTTTCCGAGAGATAGCGTTCAACATTCATACAGCTTACTCACTGGAGGGAAGGATCCTTCCGTGACACTCTTTATGTTTAGGCAATAAAAATATATCATCAATACTAGGAGTAGGAGAATGAGCTATAGCACCCCGAGTCATAAATTGAGCGTTGCGGTGAAAGTGTGATTCTAACACGGGGAGCGGTGTGCGGCGAGCTCTTCATGGTGTGCAGCTCTGCATATCAGAAAATTTATGCTGCCATTATTCTCCCTTACAAATCGAGATATATCAGCGAGCAACTACCGATGTGTCGAATGAAAACGACGACTACGGGCGCCGCCGCAGCACAATCTTCATTTTGCCTTCATTCTCATTCCCTGCAAGGAAAAAATGACGCGTCACAGCAATCGTTTCCCGCAAGCGCCGGATCATTTCTGCCATTATGAGTTCCGTTGAATGTCAGTGGGGACAAATCATTGGAGTCCGTCTTTATGGGGCGATTTGCTAACTTCACGCTGCCAAGAAATTCATTTCTACGCTACAGCGTCAGTTTAGTGCCACAGCAACCACAATTCGCCAGATAAAAGTAAAATTTTACTTCTATGGATTTATCGGTAATAAAATATTTCTCACCACTTCAAGTTGAAATCCCTTAAATATACAGTACTTCCAGCTGTGTGTTATGCTGCTGTGCTATTTGTGTTATCATTCAATGCTTTACTGCTCGCCAAAATTATATTTGCATCAACATGTTCCGTGGTTCAGGTGTTCCAGACGTTCCAACAATTGTCCCGCCCCATCTTACACTACCAACTGTCTCAACACACAGCAATTTTGCAAAGGAGGTATAAAACACCTTTTTTCCGTAGGCTCAAGTCTTTAAGCAGATTTATAGGAGAACCTGCGCGGCGGAGAAAATATCGGATAAGTGCACGGCCATTCGTCATGGAGAGCAGTGTAATCTAGAGGTGCGTTTCAGCAGCCACAGCTGCAAAATTTATTGACACCAACGCCTTATTCAAAGCTAGCCAATTTGAGGATTTATGAGCTCCCTAACTGTGACATATACGAAGACGACCGAATATGTGTCGCTCATAAATATCCCTGGAGTGTGGATGTGGCAGCCTCGGAATCTATAGAGGGCGATAAATTCTTGCTTCCCCTCGAGAAGTAATAACAGTATATTTGGACGAGGGAGAGCTACTTTATTGCACAACACAGCAGTGCTGGCCGCATACACTGCGCTTTGTCTATTACTTTCTTGAGCTGGGATCAGATTAGGTCACACAGGAGCGAGCTCGAACAAGACAGAACTGCTCCAGAGAGAACGCTGGAGATCTTTTGCGAGCACTGCTTCTGCCAACAATAAGAGGCGTTTCTTAAGTTTGGAACATATTCTCAAATAGACGAGAAGAAAATACGACGCAATCGCAAAACCAAGTCGTGTTTTCCCTCTTACTTCACTCCACGTGTGTGCTTCAAATACTGGCACACGAAGCTCGCTTCTGGCTTCCGTGGAGTGGGGATTTGCGAGTCGATGTGGATTATATTTTGGTTGAAACTTCCATATAAGAAGACTTTACGAAATAAGGCATTGCCTTTGAATTTAATATAACTCAGTATCAAAAATGAGGCATTCGTCACGTACGTAACAAGAAATTATAAGCCGTATGAAAAATTAAATAATTAAAAATTATAGAGTGTTCAGAAAATTAATCATATTGATTTTTTCATCAAGCGCATAATTATCCCAAATGTAGTTCTTACCCTGTCCAAAATTTCATCCAATGAACGTGGTGCGCTAAAAGCGGAAGGTGGTTGGGATTCTGAACCTTTGTTTGACACTTTTGAAATGTTAGTACATACAGTTAGCCTTACTTAGAGATCCGTGTTGTGCTGGGTGGGTGATTCAAAATAAAAAGTTGTTGAAGAAATCAACGAAATTATCTCCGAGAAAGTGGTGTAAATATCACGATAGGATACGTCACGTTCAGCTTGACGCAGGGGACACGTCAGAGGTGACGCGTTAGAAGCACCAATCGCGCGATGCCACGTCACTAACAATTTGAGCGGGTAGCCCGCACCAGCTACAATGAGCGTCCTTTGTGCGGCGGGGGTAT
This sequence comes from Morinoia aosen, assembly GCA_030386875.1. Taxonomy (NCBI): domain Eukaryota; kingdom Metazoa; phylum Arthropoda; class Malacostraca; order Amphipoda; family Talitridae; genus Morinoia; species Morinoia aosen. Next base: position 42,614,894 of record CM059571.1, read on the forward strand.
TTAAGCAGAGCAAGCGCGGGGACCGGCCTATTTGACCGGTGCAGTGACAAGATGTAGGCTTTCTGACGGCCAGAGGGAAGGTGAGAATACGTGGTTTAATTTAGTGATAGTTCATATGGAGTCATCGAAACGTAGTACGTCTAACTTCTGGACGCAGTGATTTTGCCAAGTATAGTCATTTGCATTGTTGATTACATTTATTATCTCAAACAGGATGCCTTGAGTTTGACTTTTTGTATGAGGGTAAAATGATAATTTTTCAACGGGGAATTGTGTTGAGACGGCATTTATTATTGAAGTGCAGGCTTTATGTTTTTATGTAACAAAGTACTTAGTGATTTGTTTTGTGAAGCGGGGCAAAAATACTCATCCGGATTGATTTCAGAGGGAAATAAATTATGATTGATTGTGAGAATTAAAGGGGAGTAAAGCATTAGTTCAATTAATACAATGTGAAGTAGGCATACTGCAGGGAATAAAGACTCAAATAGAGCTATATAATCATGATGCACATTGTTCGCAGGGGAGGTTGGGGAAACTGGCCAACGCGGCAGGCGTAGTGCCGCGGCCGGTGGCTCCACACAACCGTGGTGCAGGGCTGCTGCTGGGCGTTCTTAACCTCGCAGAGATTCCACGTCGGCCCAATATTCAGCAGTAGAAAATTTCCCAAGGAGGCTTGATAGCCGAGGTTGGCAACAACGCAAGCACGCTGAACAGTGCAAATCCATTTGGCGCGCAGTGTGTGATATGAATTAGGCAGCACGTGATGTTTGATGGCCGAGATTTCAATCTACTTTTGACGTGACCATTCATTTATGTGAGCGCTAACTAGAAGATTCATTTCATGTGTTCGATTTACGAAGTAGGTTCTAATCTATGTTTGACGTGACCATTCATTCATGTGTGCATTAACTAGAATATTCATTTCGTGTGTCTAAATTTTTAAAGTGCCATATCGTAAATCATTAGCATCTTGCCTGAGGGCTCTGGTGCGAATATGAGTGTTGCGATAACATAATTTCCCTGTGTCAGCTCCATGTGTTCACTCAAAATAAATGTGCTAATCTTTGATGACCATTATTCTCCATGACTAATTATGTGGGTAGCTGGCGAGCAGAAAGGTGTACATTTTATTTATTTTACGGAGGTTGCAAGTCCTCCTACGTTACGTGCATAACCGGCATTGTATCGTGACATAAAGCAATGCACATCATTGAATGAATGTTTGTTATCGAGTTCCTATCGCGTACCTAAAAGTTGGTCAAAAATTGAACTCGATAGCTTTCTCAATTATTTCAAATTATTGAAACATTTTTTTCATTCTTCCTGTTTTCCATGAGTATACTAAAATAATATGTTACCTATTCGCAACTCGCTGCCAAAATTCCAGTTTTTTTAAATTATCAGTAGTTGAGTTTTGATTTGTTCTCTGAGACATTTCCCGTGGCAGGGGAGCCTGAATGATTCTCAACAGTAGCTTCAATTTGCGCGTGCTATTCTTTTGTTCCAGTTAATTGCTCTTGAAGTAACTGAAGTAACAGCACAGAATTCTCCACTCGTATTGTAATCCATTACTCCCGTAAGAACGAGTATTTAAATATAATATTTCTATTTCACCCCTCCCCCCCGCCTCCGGCAACATGTTGTAGGTCACATCGGGGAGTCTCCGAATGACAAGAGGAGTGCATGTTCAGTGGTACAAAACCCAACCACAAGCCTCCATTTTCGCTAAAATGGCGGCTTTCACTCAAAGCCAGACTGGATTGCAGCGGTACGAATCAATGTGTCAGTCAAACGCGCTGTAATGAGACCTTTCGAAAAGTGTGAGTGCACCCTAATGGTGCTATCGCTGCAATTATTGAGTCCTCCATTATTACTTAATTTTAGGTGACTGACGTCCGCCTCTGGCGGCCAAACACGCGATTCTTCATCGTCGAGTGAGGGCAAGACTCGCTGGCGAGGCAAGTAGAGTTTGCACAGGAGCGGATCGTCGTGAACTTAGGGCACAGTACTCTTCTGAGTACCGCGACAAGGGTACCGCCACAGGCATCAGAACAACTGCTTTCAGTTGTGCAGGAACTCCACTGAGACCAGGAACTGTGCTTTGTGGTCCTGTGGTACTCGGTATAGAACTCCTCAGTATACAGAAGGAAAAAATAACCTTTGTGGAAGTACCAAAAATAATTCACTGACGTTGTTTTAATGAGCTCTTATTTGGAAAAATGTTGGCAATCCATTGGCGCGCTCCCGCAATGGTCAAGCGTCCATACAAATTGTTGTTGGACGCTGGCTGAAAACACGACGTAAAAAACACGCTTGGTGAAAACACGCCATTGTAAAACTGCTAAGATGAAATGTTTTACTCAGCCATGATGTTAAATGGTCCATGTTATTGTTGGTTGAGGTAAAATCTGATTAATAAATTATATTCTCATTTTGTATTTGAAATGATAAACCATATTGAGGGAAAGTTTGCGTAACGTACAAGATTATCATTTGATTCATGAAATGAATAAATTAATTCCTCCACTTAGAAAATTTGTGCAATACCACTGGAATGCTTAAAATTACACATGAATAACTGAATTGTTCATTATATAATATGATTGAGTTCAGGGGCTAGAGAAGTAAGTGTTCAGACTGACCCTCGGAAGAGCCGATGCATCGTTACGGCAGTGCAGAGAAACAGCAGCTCTGTCAGGAAGAAAGTTCTTGACAGGAGTTGTACCGCTATTAAAGCATTGAAAAAGATCTTAATTGGGCTGCAAGTGAGCGAGGGTAAGATGGATGAGGACCGCAGAGACGGATGACTGTTGCAGTGACGGATGACGGCTGCTGTGATGGATCACAGAGGCGGACGCTAAATTAGTGAGAGCGAGAGACACCCTCCACGCCGCTGATTTATGAAGCCAACGCCTGACACATTGCGGGTCCTGCCCCTCCCGCTCCTGGCGGGGTGAGCTTTATTCTGGCAACCGCTTCTGGTGGTGGTGTGGTGGTGGTGGTGCTGGTGCTGGTGGTGGTGCTGCTGGTGGTGGTGGTGCCGGTGTTGCTGGTAATGTTGATGGTTCTGGTGTTGCTGGTGGTGGTGGTGGTGGTACAGGTTGCTGGTGGTAATTGAGAGTGCTGGTGGTGCTGCTGGGATGGGTGCTTGAGCTGGTGACCGAACTGTTGCTCACCGCACAGTTAATAACGGTGGTGAGACTGTCACTTAAGGTGCTGCTGCCTGCTTGCGGCGTTTTGCTGTCATTTTGACACCATCAATGTGTTGTTGGGATGTGAGAAGTGTGTTTCGATGCTTGCTATTCAATGCATAGTGGCAGTTGTTGCCCCTGCTTTGCCGTTCACTCTCCATTATGGAAAATGACACTTTCTGTGCATTTCCATGTGAGACGTACACGCCAGGTAACACCGTGCTAGGTGAATAAACACGATTAGCAATTCGCGTATGATAAAAATCGAAGTAGAGTTCCCGCTTAACCGCTAATGGTGTGAGCCTTAACATGTTTTGCTCGTAATTTCCATTTTAAGAGCATTCAAACTGGAAATGAAAGAGTATGGAATTGGGAAAACGTGGAAGCAAAGCATAACTCTGAGTTTCAAAGACGCTTAATGTTGCATAAATAATAATGCAGTGGTTTAACTCTTAATTCCATCGTCGGTTTAAACTGCGGCCTTGAAAAATATTTTTCCGCAAAACTACTCGGTAAAACGCGATGAAACTGTTTTAACACAACTTAGTTTGAAATTTTAGGAGCTAAAACAACGAGCGTGAGTTACCAGTTATTTACTAATTTTGAAGATACGTACGACTTCAAATGAAACTCTTAAGTTTTTTAGGCCCGTATATGTGTGGAAAGACAAAAAGAATGTAAGATTTCACTAAAAAAATTAACACATTCACTGTAGTTGTCGCCTTGAAAAGGTGGCTGAAAGCTTAGTGCAAACTAATCGGCTGTGTACTACTATGTAGATGCTGTCACTATATCTTCTTGGATATTGTGAAATAGTACTTTCTCTCTCTCGTCGCTTTAGAGCGTATTTTCTCTGAACACAGTTTCGGCGCTGGGATTTAATCCAACAACGTTTGATTTATTTTGTTCATCATAATAATAATGGTTGTAACAGAGATATTATTAGTGAGTGTAATGACGGAAATATTATTACAGCCCGTATTGGAACCTAAATCGAAATAAGAATGGAACTGACGCACGGCAGTGATTAGATTAGATTAGATTAGATTATTAGTTAGTTTAAGCCTCCCTATCCGCGACAAAGGCAGTTAAAGGGAACGTGGAATCTATGCAGAAAGGGCACAGAAACAGTAAGATGAGAAAGAAGTTCATGAAACAAGATCAAAGTTGAAGAAGAAAGTAGTAGTGCTGAAAAACAGGACTGCAGTGAACCGAAAAAAGATGGTCCGTAACAAAACAAAAACCTATTCTATAAACCCATACCAAAGAGAGGAAAGAAGAAGGCACCATTTAGTATGGAGTTAAAGGGAACGTGGAATCTATGCAGAAAGGGCACAGAAACAGTAAGATGAGAAAGAAGTTCATGAAACAAGATCAAAGTTGAAGAAGAAAGTAGTAGGTGCTGAAAAACAGGACAGCAGTGAACCGAAAAAAGATGGTCCGTAACAAAACAAAAGCCTATTCTATTTCAACAAAAATAAAGCCTACCTAACCTTTAGCTCGGGCCCTCACATAGTCCCCCTGGGAGCGCTAATTCCCATAGATACAATAGTTGTATCCCCCTGAGGGGACGCACGGCAGTGAACTTCGAACAATTTGGCAGGAACGGAAGTATGTTTATAGAGCCTTTCACATGCATACACGTGAATTTCCAAATTCACCTGAACGGTAAAGCGCTAAAATGTAGTTTTACGTTTAAATTGCAGTTCAACCACGCAATGCGTCGTTAACTGGAATGTAACTTTAATGGTGAGATTACTGGCAACTTCGTACAGTGTTCTGTTTATTGATTCCATTTTACCTACGCTGAGATCTTGGATTAGTTAAAAAAGTATTGCATGATAGCTATTGATAGGCTATGTTTGGCTATAGTAATAATGTTTCTGCGCTGAATTATAGATGGAGATTGTTAACATTATGCAGCATTGCATTCAAATCGATTCTATTAAAAATTTCCTATCTATTAGGCAGGTAAGCCAATACCGCCTCAGGTTTCAGTAGCTATAGACGATAACTTTTCTTCTCATTACGCGTGACGCTTACGCTACTAACCGAGCTTGTTTCAAAGAACACAGTCTCTCAAAGGCAGTAAAAATGGATCACTTCGAAAAATTCAGCCTTCTTGTCCTCTCGCTTGTAGGAAGTTTCTTCTCTTTTGGCGCGCAGGTATTGATGTACACTCCGACTTGCCAAAACCATGTTGCCACCATCACCCGTACTCGGACTGTCATTTTGGGCAAATAAGTTAATCGCAAAGAATGATGAGTTAAAATTTAACTCTAATCTCACAAATGTTTGTCGCTGATGATTTTTTATCTCAGCATTCCAGCTCACATATTATACATTTTATACATAAGTATATATATCATTCTTTTTCCAGATGCTCAATTCACATTTAATGGAACAAAATGTGCGAATAGGCAATACGACTCTGACATTTGGTAAATTGTGGAGCAAGGTTCACGGTTCAGTGGCACGGTAGAACGTGGTTTGACAAGCTCACATTTTATAGTAAGGCAGCAAGATCGAGCATAACGTTGCTTCTCAGGCTTCATAAAGCAAATCTGGGTACAGAATTTCGTATTTTATTTTTCTCGAATGAAGAAGTAGCCACCACGTTAGGCTTCGGGTTAGCAAATATTACAGTAGTAGAGTACACGGCTCGTAAAAAATGACGGGATTAAAAAATTCCCATAAATAAATCTTCCATATGCGGATGACAAACAAATATGTACATCCATCTTAATAATACCGGCGGTTAAAATATTCTTGTTCTTGTAGTGAAACTCATGCCACAAATGCGATCATATAGCATCCTTATGAGAGAGAGAGAGAGAGAGAAAGAGAGAGAGAGGGAGATGGAAGAAGAGGACACCAAATAAATATATTAACAAAGAAAAACACCAATGGGAATATTAACTATTTAAAATTAAGGTCAAAAATCTGCCAGATCGTTAAGGCTGAATGGTGCGTGTTTGCAGAGTTTGTCCAGAAAAAATTCTTGTTTCCTTCGATAATGGATTGAATTAAATCACTGTTCTTCACTTTTTGTCTCGAGCATCTAATTTTATCAGTTTGTAGAACACACGAGGACTGTGTCTCTGTCTGAAGTAGGTGCCTGCCGAGAGTTTAAGATAATTATAATTATTCTTCAACAAATAGAATGAGGTCAGAATGCGTATGCAGGATTGGATAATTTATTTGGCAGATATGCCACAAATTTCAAACGCGATAAATATTGAACAACGTATACAGTCAACATGAGAAAAGATGAAAGCGAATAAATTTCACAAAAAATTCTAAACTGATTAGTTGCGAATTTAGGAGAAACTTTGACTGAATTACGTAAATCATTGTAGTTTTTTTCTAGTTCTAGTATCTTCGCAGTCTTTGTCCATTTACTGCGAAAATAATAGTCTACAGAGCAAAATATTCTCATATTCTGAAGTGAAGATGCAATAGCTTCGCAAGTATCAGCAGGTATAGCAGATCAATCCCTTATTCGAAGGAAGTGTTTGCCTGAACGACGCGCTTGCAGTTAAAAACGCAATAAAGACAAACTCACCCAATTTCTCAGCAGTACCTAAACTGTGTTTGAGAATAGAGTTTCACTATGTTATGCTCAGTAATAACCTATTCTCGCTCATCCAACGAGCCCTGATAAAGGGCTAAAAATTCGACTCTAATCACCAAATAGCGTTTGTGGGCAAGTTTTAATGGGAGCGTTAACTGCGGGACGTTCGTAGCTGGTGCTCATAAAGCTACCTATCTGAGACAGGGCTCCTGGCTATCGCCTTAAACCATCTTTATAGCTATTTATAATTATGGAAGCTCATAGTGGAGGCCACCTTCCCGCTTTCACTTTATGCTCAGTCGAGAATTGATTGTTTACGCGCGCCGTGCGTAACGCTCAGTCAAGGATTTTACTGCGCACGCGCAGCGTAAGCAATGAAGAACACCGCGCTAGATCTCGCAATGTTCTTTTCAACACAAGGTATGTCTTAATTACTCTAGCTTAGAGCTAAAATTTTATAGTAAGCAAGATTAAATTTGTTCTAGTCTTTTATTCACTCCGTCGTATGCCTATTTCAGGAAAATGTTTCAGGAATAGAACACTAAAATTCACTTTGCCTCAAAACGCTTCATTCTTCGCTGAAGATGTTTTTGTGCTGCACCACTCAGCATCCTTATTCTGCGTTTACAAGTAACTGTGATCGAAGATGTCGACAAACTGGCAATGTGGCAAGTGTAAAGATTTCCTTCGAGTCTTTTAAGCCAAGTGTGAAATTACTCTCTTCCTGAACAAACACAGATCGACTCACCTAATGATTTCAACACAATTTACACGTATGAGCGATATCACACAATTTAAGGGTAAACAATTTTCCTGACTGCTAGGTAAAAATATGAATAGCATTTCGTAGATGAATACATTTAGGAGTAAACCAGTTCCAAACTAAATTGAGGAAGTCTCACCTGAATGAGAATGATTTCAAGCCTGCGGCCTTAGTGTTCAACCTAACGTCGCGATGAATACTTTTCAGAATATTTTCAACCTAAGAAGGAACTTAAGAACAGTTTTCTACCTGGGACGCCAGAGAATGTATTTAGCTCAAGATCTATTTCAAATACCGAATATCCAAAGAAGCTATTACAGGAACAAAAGGGTAAGCTCTCTCGCAGAGTTCTAATCCTGGAATTATAGACAAAATGCCGTCATTTACGTGTTAGTCCTCAAATAGAAGGTCTTAACAAATTATTCTCATGGGTACATAGGAACCTAAAGATGTGAGGTGTGAAGATCTAGACCGGTGTAGGGCTCTTGTCCAAGTGGCACTTTGTGTGGCTGTAAACATGGACTCTGTCACAACACATCAGGGATAATCTGGAGGTGGAAGGATGTTCTCGGCAGGGGATAGACAGCTCACCATTGGCTCCAGTCGCCTGAAAATAATGAGCAAGGCTGGAAAGGCGTTGTAGATCGCCTGATAGCCCAGGGGAGCTCGGGCTGAGGTCTCGGACGCCTCATGCTTAGCTGCAGATGGATGAGCGTGGCCATGATGGAGCAGCTCTGGCTTCCACTCACATGTGCAGCGAGCACGAACGCAAGAATGTCTCGAGAATTTGTCGAATCTCTTCGTGCTAAAAGGTTTTCCCAATAATGTATGGGAAGTAGTAAGTTTTAAGAAGGAAACCTTGAAACTATGGAGCGAGAAGTAACGCTGCCTTTTATTGACATTTTCGAAACAAGGTGCATTGCATTTAAAATTGTGTTTAAAGGTGAAATGAATTATCCAAACAATACGCCCTTGTAGCACTCTCTCAAGATCAATTCGGCTACATTTGAGATGCAAGCGCTATGATTGTAAGTTGATTGTAAAAAATTATTTACCCTATAGAATAATAACATAATTTTTATTGCCACTTGAACAAAAATTATTCCAGATACATGAATCAAAGCTGACGAAGAAATGAAAAATTTCAGCTCCATCAAATGAATATGAATGTAAAAATTTGTACGCTGTATTACATATTGACAAATTTATGAAACGAAAAGGTTTTGTACCCGCACTCTTCGCCAGCACTTCATCAAAGCCATAATAACCCGCCAAATTTTTGACACTAAACAATGAAGGATTGTGCAGCAGCATTGCACGGAAGACCAGCGTGAATGATCATGCATTTATGTCGACATTGTCGTAATGGAAGTAAGAAAAATGGTTTTGAAATGCAGAATATCTTAATAAGGACTTCAGGAAGTACTTACGACCATTGTAAACTTCTGAACTCATCCCGCCTCATATGTGGCGTAGAATTTCCTGCGTTACGATGTTCGATAAGGTCCTAAATGTCCGTTAAGGTCCCTGTTCATTTAACTACGATGGTTAAATGAATTTCATTGAAAACGACTGAATCTACAATCTTTCACAAAGAAGCGGGCAGTAGACTAAAAATCTATAACTTTTATCAGTCCAGTAGGGAAGATCTATGGTTACTCTTCAAAAAATATTTTATATATGGAAAACTAGACGCGATAAATAACATCAGTTCCATAATAAATGGAACAACGAGCACGAAATTCCCCGTGCTCATTTTACCTCTTCCGTTGTTCGAGAAACTGTGAGCAAAATTTTTATGAAGAAATATCTTGACTGCATTCTTTCTGTTCGCAACTTAGCACTCAGCGCAAGCCTTCGATCTCAGCGTCGCAGCTAAATCCGTCATCGGTAAGCATGCCTCGCATGCTAAGGCACCTTCCAATTAATCCACAAAGAGCTTGGACTTCTTAGAGAACTGCTTAAATTTAAGGCCATCTGCACCATAATTGCAACGAAGACATGATGGAAGCGAGTATATTTGCTAGATCGAAGGAAAAATAGCATTGGCTTTTATTATCCCACGTTGATGTTGATGAATAACATTTTCGCTGTCACTACCACGCAGTTTGCGAGGAATTTGCACTGACGATATTGACGCCATGGGAACAAATTTTGATCGAATGGACGACGGAGAATGGTAAAATAGCATGCCGTCAAAGTGACATGGCTAGTATACGTATTACACGAGTGTGATATTATATTCTAAGTTATTACACATATGAGTCTAATCTACCCGAATGATCTATGGTGATGAAATGAATACGCGCCCGGCGCGTTATCTTGATGTTACGGGATTCACTCGGAGTGCATATCAGAAGACCATATGCTTCTGTGTAACTTAATCGTAGGCCTCCTGGTGCGCTGGCCCAAAAATCTCAAAACAAAGCTTCATACCACAAAGGCCAGGCCTGGAGTAGGCCTACGACCGTCTCCAGGTCGCGCCTATCGCAGCAGCACATCGCCACTGCGGGCTGGCCTCCGGCCCATGATAACTTTGCCTTCGTTGCCACACCGATCGTTCAGCTCATTTAGTAACGAAGTAGACATTCGGCGAGGAGACGCCCTCATTCTCAACGTTCTACATCTCTGTAACATCCAAATCAGTCTGCGCCTTGTTCAGTCGCAACGATGCTAGCGTAGTCAGTAAATAAGCAGGTAATTCCTTAAAAAGGTTCCCAAATAAACAGGGTGACTCACCACAGAATCGTATGCGGTGCATGATTTTCACTTGAAACCACAAATTTTGTACTTGAAGCCTTAATGTTTCAACGGGAAATTAGGCAGCACCTGACACTGAGAAAAGATCCTGGTATTCGAAGCAGTACATTTTGTTTCTCGTTCGTTTGAGAGATTATGATACCTTAGGTACAGAGAGCTGCATCCCATTCTTCATTGGAATGGTTACAAAGCACGGGAATAGAGTCGGCATCACAATGGGCTCTTTTTCATGAGCATAAGTTGCGCTAAGAACTTAGTGTTTGTTTCCTTTGCTGCCCTCTAAGTCAAAATAATGGCCCCGGTAACATGAGATATGAACGGCCACCTATTACTCCGACGAAGGAGCGTGTAATTCATTTTATTTTTTATAGGAAAGCGCACAAACACTTCTCCACTTGTTTCATCCCAATTTACCGCAATTGAAACGTGACCCATTCGTCGAACTCATGCGTACGGATAAATTATACCGAGCTGCGCGGAAAAGAATTTCTAGCCGTTAGTATTTATGAACGAGAAAGAAACTTTCGCAAGAGAAATGAAACAAAGAACCTCGAAAAGAGCTATTAACTCTCACCCTCAATGGTCGAAAGTGTCAGTCCTAATGGGCTAACGAAACGAATGGGATTCATGTGTCGAGCTCTTATTTGAAAAATGACCGTGATAACAGGCCAAATTAATGAACGAATTCGAAACTTTTTTCCGTGAGGTAACTGTGGGTAGCTCATGTTGAGCCATTGTGTTTTTACTCGGTAACACTTGTGGAATTATAATTTTATTCGACAGATAGATGATAAGAATTTGGTTTAAGAAAAACGAAGCTCAAATTTGAAATTCCTTAAAAAAGAAGTGATTTCCCGATAGTGATAGGGGGAAGACACCATTTAATAGTCCTTATAATGATGTACATTTAGGAAAATATTCATCTTTCCTTTTATGTTGCGCTGTGCGCATTGGAGAGGCGCGGAGACTGCAGTTGAAGCATCGCTGGGCACAATAAAGTATTCCTTACGTCAGAGTGCTCAGTAATGACAGAGATTATGGTGGTCTATGAGAGTGCTTGGCGAAGTCAGCGCGGCCGGTAAATGTCTTACATTGCGCATTTTATTTATATTGTAGATTTTATGTTCTGTAAGAGATCCTACCTTTTGTGAGAACAGTTGCTGAAGAGGCTGCAATTTTTAAACATGAATTTCGAACCTAAATTTTATTTGATATAATACACACATAGGAGCATTAACTTATCTCGAAAACGTTAATTTTCAAATTCGGAGAGGAGGTGCTTGGTGTTGTGGTAGAATTTTGAAATTAATTCACACTTCTCTTACTTCTGAACTTCACACGTCGTCATGGTATTAAGATAGATGGTATTTGTTGTCTATTTATCCATGCTCCTAAAAGGTTTTAGAAAAAAATGTTTCTGACATCATCATTCATCCTTTAAAAGTACATTCTCCACTCCAGCTCACACTATCAGCGTTACACGAGCATTTGCACAGTTATGAGACTTTCTTTTCTTTGCACAGTTATGAGACTTTCACATTTGCACAGTTATGAGACTTTCTTCTCTTTGCACAGTTATGAGACTTTCACATTTGCACAGTTATGAGCCTTTCTTTCCTTTGCACAGTTATGAGACTTTCACATTTGCACAGTTATGAGCCTTTCTTTTCTATTTGAAGATTTTGGAATGCCGACAATTAGGTATCAGAACATTTCAAAAGTGCCTTCCATGTTCAAAATCCAGGGGCATTCAAAATGATTAATTCTTTATTCAGTTTTATTTTTTATTCGAACTTTTCATATCAGCTGCAGCGAAAAAGAAGTGAATAACACCGCAAAGACTTAACAGCGTTATATCAAATGAAGTAAAAGTGTTTCGGCAAATAGATAGGTGCAATAATTAATGATGCTCCTCTCCATCATTTATTTAGCTGATCGCTTTCCAGAATGAAGAGCTTTTCACAGCAATAACCAGCGGGCAGACCTTTTAACGAACAATTCGGGTCTGGGCCTCCTGAGGCTGGTTTTCAAATTTCGCCGACCAAAGTTGACGCTATACAATTCTATGCACACCATTCTGCGCTTTAAAAACGCAAATGAAGTAGAATAAAAAACCATACAAGACTATTATATTACCATCTACCAAATTAACATAATTTTCATCAGAAAATGATGAAAATGAATCTGCAAGCTCACTGAATTGTATTCGACGGAAATGGGTAGAGACAGTTTACTGCTCTTTAAAGCCTACAGCTCAAAATTCTTGTGGTCGTTTTCTGCGTGACTAGTCAAGCAAAATAAGCTCCCAGCTCGCTAAACAATGCCTCTTTAATTAGAATTCTGAAGTTACTTCCAAACAACCTCACTTTACCGCAAGAGTCCCACGTACATTTGTCATTCACACAACACTATCGTTAATGAACATTATAAGTCACAGCATGCTTCCATAACGAATCCGCGCTTTTTCTTGTCAAGCTGCCACAAAGGAGAGAAGTTTCTATTGTTCTATGAACAAATTCATGGGAGCATGGGCGAGTTAGGCCGTCAGCGGGAGCTGTCACTGAGAAATGTCCGACTGTCGAGCTAATCGGGCTTCTTCATCTGACTTTTGACAGTCTGCGATGGATATCAGGACAGGCAATTGACAGCCTCCTGACGGCACTACACGCACTCGCAGCGCTGCACACAACCCTGCCTGCACACTTGCACCCACCTCGTTTTTATTAATGATCAACAGAAGCTCGCATCGCACGGCAAATGATGCACATGCAGAAACACTTTCCATCTTAAGAAGCTTTCTGATGCTCGCGGTAATGAAGCCTTGCTGGAGGATGAACGAGCACAAGGAATATGCATGCAAGGCTCCGTGTTGCTTTAATCAAGAACAGCATTATCTTCACTTCGAGCGGATCCTGTGAGTATGCTGCGAGTACACGATTATCATTTTTAGGAGATTTGAAGCGAAATTATTATTTCAGTAACAGAATTAAAATCAAATTGATGATGCACCCGTTCACATATTTGTGAAGAATTGGGAATCAATGAGCTTGCCTTTAGCTCACAGAATTAAAGCATCACAGCGAATCTGTTCTTCTGGCAGGAAAGGAGGTAGAAGATACTTTTCCAAAATTAATATTCTTCAATAAAGTTTTTCAATGACCTGCCACTTAAAAACGTGTAGGTTTGCAGGCATATCACTGTGAACCCAGAGTAGACTGCTGAGCTAAAATTGGAATGGCTTCCTAGCGACGCTAATAAATATAATCATGCAGCTGTTGAGGGATGAAACTTAGGCTGGGTTACAAAAGAGCGTCACACCTCACCTAAGTCTGTGGAGGGAATCGAACACGGTCACAGCTTATGGCACGAGCAAGTCCCGCCATCACAAATGCGTCGTAAGCTTTTTCAAAATTGGTGGACCGAAAATCGTTCACCTAAGAGGAAATTTTATTTACTTGCCCATTACAATTGCAGTTTGTGCAAAATTTCAATTGGTTACGTTGTTCTACTCGCCGTGTGTGTTCCTGCTCGACGGAAAATACTCTCCGATCTCTAACGTTTGAAACGCATTCAAATTTCTGAACAATTACTCAAAACACTTCCTTCTGAAAAGTCGGCCGCTGTGTCGAAAATAAAATACTTTTTTGAGTTCATGAATTTTTTATAATCCGTTTGCAGCGCAGATTTTTAGGGCATCTCACTTCATAAGTCCCGCAATCAAGCGGTCAGCTACACGTGACGCTCCCGTCAGACCCGCCTGCGTTAAAGCGTCTCACCGAGACAAGTTAGGAACATTTAATTAAGTTCCAGGGCGCATTTTGACAGGGAACACCTACCCAGTTCCCGCATCCAATTGTGCGGGAGACATGTGCGGGTGCATTTCCACAGGCGTTCCCGTACAAGTTGCGAACCAAAATTAGGAAAATTATTTATTATTTTCGAAGAATAGCACAATTGAAGCGGCGCGAGGACAGGATTACAACAGGTGCCTCTCGTAGACATGTGTCCTGAGTCGGAATTTTTGTAGTGATGTAGGCACGGAAAATCACGAGATGGTTGTATATATTAGAGAGTATATGACCATCATTTAGGTTGGCCATCGGCAGTAAATCTCCTTTTGGCCACCGCACATTGTCTCGCTGCGGGCTAAATCACCGAGATGTCGCCTATAAAGTCACTTAGGAGGCGCTATCAGAATACCATCGAGAATTTATATGACAAATATACGAGCGAGAGTCCGTGGAAGCTTCTCATAGGACAACATTTATTGAGCGTTTAGAGCGCTCCGCGAGCGAGCGCGGCTTAGTCCCAAGAACTTTTTCGAGGGTTCGCTCATAATAATTGATGAGAGAAGGCGATAAGCGCACTTTTGAGAACTATTCCATGACTTACCGTGCAGATAATAATCTCCCTCACGGCCAGCCATGTAGGGCCGGCATATCGCATTCATAATTGGGATATGAGCCCAAACTTGGAATTCGAAACTCTTTTGTTCCGCTGGGTTTGCTTTTGTAGAGCCGAAAAGTTGTGCACACCGCGTCCGTCGCCCTCTGCCTCGCGCATCTCATGGAGGCTGATTGATACGCGCTTTGTCATCATCTCCGCTGCAGTTCAGTTCCTGCGTAGCAGTGAGTGGCGCCAAAGTGCGTTGCCTAGCAGCAGAGTTAACTAAATATACGCTAGGACATGCAAACGGCGGGCAAATTTTTTCCACGAGATCAGTTCACCGTAAATACTTCCTACTGAAACTTAGTACTTATTTTTGAGTGGGATTGAAGACGAAATCAAGGTTGGATTTGACGACAGGTTCAGAATATTCATTTGTACTCGAGCATCCAGTAAAGGATCGTATATGTTTCAGCGGAGTTTTCAAATCTATTCACAGGGAAATAAATGTATACTGTCACTATAGTAAGTATTCATAAAAGGGGTTCAGACAGGCCTTTGAATAGTTGGTTATCTTTTTGTTTGAGAATTCTGGAGAATTTATTCATGAGTTGTCACTTCAGAAACGAGTTATGGAATACTTCGAAATTTTCAGAATGCATTAGCTGCTTCTTTAAGTGCTTAGAAATTTACTTTGCCGTTGTTGTCAGTTGTTTTGCTTGTCCGAGTACGTTAGAAATTATTATTTATTTATAAATTTGAACGAGGTTATGATCCATTCATTGCCTCTTTTATCTATATTTAGCCGGCTGTGTCTAGATATTGAAGTTATAATTTAATAATTATGAGCATTCACATATATGTGAATCATTCATTTGACTTGGTGATGATGATTTATGAGTAATGGTACGGAGATTGGAAAAGTAGCGATACAAAAGTTAGTTCTTTCATATGAACGGGCAACAATTTTGTGCTATTTCACTTACTCTATCGTAGGAAGGTTGATGTAAAACTTAGGAACTGTGTGTATACTCTAAAATTATGCACATCAATATTTTTAATTCAAATTTTTTTTCGAATTAATGAACTCTCTCATTGCTAGGAGTAAACCAAAAAAATACACGTATTGATACTCATTTAGGGAAAAGTACTCTAGCAACAATTGATTTTTAATGTTACATGAAACTTTACATATCTTACGTCTGCCAGATGACTCCCATTGCAGTTGTCGTACGAGTGCGGCAGCGCAGAAAGGCTGAAAATGGCAAGCTGACTCAGTAGCAGAGATCTCTTGCTAGCAGGTGGTGGTGTGAACGTGTGCTCTTCCGATCACGTACCTTTGTGTTGTGCAGCGCTCTCAGAAGACGGAGCTAAATGGTGGTGCTGGAGGCGGAAGGAATGTTGACTGCTGGAAGCAACCAATACTTGCAGCCAGATTACTTGTCACCAGTATCTACCACGGTAAGTATGCACTCATTTTGTCAAATTAAAAAAAAAATCCCACTGAAACGGCCATCTTCCTTGCAACGATTTCACTATTTTAAGTGTATCGAGTGATCTGTGTTGTTGTGTTGACCAGTCGTGAGTCGCAGTTTTAATTTTGCCGGAGCAATTGATTTTCACCTATTGAAAAATTGTGATAGACTTTGATAAATGTACTTTATTTGTGTGTCACATTAATAACTCTCACTTAACTTCGTCCCACATTTTAGAGTATTATACCCCATATTATATTATTAATATATTGTAAGTTACTATATTTTTATGGCAGTGGAGAACTATGTTATATCAGACAAATGTTAGAAAACCGTAAGAATTGATCTCCGTAGCGAATGATTTACACAAACCTGCGTATCAAACTATATTTGCTGAGATTTTCAATATTCTCGTAATTAAAATGACATCAGTGAAGCGTAAGGTGAATTTAAACGGTAACTTTGTGATGTATAGCAGTACCACTTGGTTAACCACGGCCGCTACATGGCAGTCTTGGCGCTCTTGCGGCCAGCGCGCCTCCCGGCCGGGCAGTTTTGCGTCTACCGTGTTGTCGGTGTTCTGCTTCACAGGTTGTGTGCAGTGTGAGGCCAGGCGTGTTAACTTGACCTCCTGAAATAGGTTATCAGGAACCTAGGATGTTACGCGATGCTTCTCCCCGCTCTGTTGTAACTGGCCTACGATGTTTTCAGTACTCGGTAGAATGTTTCATTTTTTGTAGACTTTTACAATTTACTCCGCACTGAACTGATGGGAACACAAATTTCGTGTTGATTGTAAATTTTATATTACATTTATTTCCAATCTCCAGCGTAATTTTATCGAATATCGTATATTTTAGTCTATGGGCGCTAAAATTCGCCACATAAATCGGGAAAAAATATTTTGATATTTATTTTTGTGTTTTCGTGAAGTAAGTTTGACGATGTAGTTGTTTCATTAACACCTGCATATTGTGAGCCTGAAATAGAGCAGTATTGGTTGTAACACGAAGGTAGGAGTTGCTTCACCCAAGTTGCGCTCACTGCCGCTCCAATTTGCCGCTGCTCGGAAACGGTCGCCCAGTCTACGGGACTGACTCGCCACGTTTACATTCCTCAGCAACTTTCACTTCGGTCTCCTAGATTTCGATAACGGTTTTTATTCACTAAACGCTTCAGATATCGTAAAGAGGTTAATTATGCTTATGTTTTTGATTTTTTTAAAATATTTATAGGTTGCTAATAAATGTTATTTTTCTTTGCAGCTGGATTCGAAAAAATCTCCCCTAGCGCTGCTCGCGCAAACATGCTCTCAAATCGGCGCAGACTCATCGAAGCCTCTGCCTTCAGAGAAGAAGAAGGAAGTCGACGAGAAGAAGGATAAAACTCCGACTCCAGCGGAGCCGCCCCGACGTTCGCCTGCGTTCAAGCCTTACGAATCGTCAACACCGCGCAAAGAAGAGCCCGACGAACAAACACGTCCCACCTCGTCTCAGGCGTCTGTGAGGCCGTCGTCGACTGCAAGCAATGGTGGCAGCAATCACAATAAAGATGAGGGTCGGCGTAGCAGCGAGGCGAGCACGTCCTCGGCATCGGCTACCCCTATAATTCGCTCAGGCCTTGAGGTGTTAGCAGGACACCCAAAGGACGTTCCTTTAGGAACCTATCGAGCGGGAGCCTCTACGTTCTTCCCTTCAGGTTATCCTTCATTCGACGCTCATCCTGCCTTCAGAGGCGCACACCCTGGCCTCTTGCATCCCAGCTTCTCGTTATCAGGCCTCGCTTCTCTGTCGTCTTACCCTGGTCTCTACCCCAGCATGGTGCCCTCCCAGTACATCTCGTACACTCGGGTCAAGACCGCTGGCGGCGGCGATGCCATCGTGCCTGTGTGCAGAGACCCTTACTGCACCGGCTGCCCCTACAGCTTACAAAATAATCATCTCCTGCTGTCTGGGGGAGCCTGTCCTCCTTCCTGCACTCAATGTGAGCAAGCCAAAGCGGCATTAAGTGCTGTGCCCGGCTTGTCTTCAGTGCCCCCTTCCTCTTTGGTGCCTGCGTCATCCCTCTTGCCTCCCACGACCGTATCTTCGCTATATACCTCGTCACTTTTTTCTGCGGCGGTTCCCCCGCGAGGTTTTACATGCAGTTGGATGGCAGGAGCCGATAGCTATTGTGGCAAGCGCTTCAATTCTGCGGACGAGCTGCTGCAACACTTGCGATCTCACACAACTGCGTCTGTGTCTGAAGCCTCCGCCCTTAGCATGCTCTCCAATCCTCTCCACGCTCACGCAGCCCTCCTTAACTCGGCTGCAGCTCACTCGGCCCTCCATAGACCTTCATTTTCTCCTCCATCTCTGTCACCTCTTGCTCGTTACCATCCTTATAGCAAGCCGCCTACCGCCCTCACTCCTTCTCTCTCTACCTTACCTCCTTACCCCGCTACTGCCCTCACATCTGCTGCCTACCCGGGCTACCCGTCTCCTTACACCAGCCTCTACCCTAGACCTTCTCTTTAGACTGAAATCGAGCGGACTTTCTGTAAATAAGACTACCTTAATCATTATTTTAGTTGTGCAATTATTATCACATCAACTGCGCTGGTTGTGTGTGCTCTTCGAAGATCAAAAGACGGTGCCAAAGTCCCGGCAGACTGACAACCAAAGCAATTGCCGCCTGGTAAATAAGTGAATCGTGGCTATTAGGTAACTGGAGGCTTGTAATTACTTACCCACTTTCTTTGCTCGATTACTAGATGGAGAAAATGTCCTTGGTAATTTGATGCTCAGTAGCCATCTTTCTCTCGTGTATTGCTTTGCAGAAACTTGAGGTACTGGCACTTGATGCGACGGAGGTTTCCCCTCGGAAATAAAAAGGAACAAGAGGTCGAAAGGAATGAGAGCTGTTAACTTTATTCCTATTTTTATTGTGTTTGTTATGGTGGCGAACTTTGTACCTAAGGTTCCTTGACGTGTACATTTTATTTGGAAGAGTGAAGAGTGATCACTGGAATTATTTATGGTGTAAAAGTAAATGAAATCAAAAATCAATGCATCTGGTATTTGCTCGTTGTTTTTCTCTCTAGTGAGGATCTGAATTCGTTAATATTGATATTGTTGATGGTTTAGTGCAAATCATTAATCTGATTACATTCAGAAATTATTTGTGAATTTTTATGGGATTCTAACAGGTATTTAGTTCCGCGTTAGCTTGAACTTTCTAGTTTTCCGAACCCGAAAACCATGCATCATTTCACTTAGAATATCGCCTCTGTGAGAGAAACCTTTTCATAAGATTGTACGTGGCGTTAAGTTTTCAAAAATGAATTTGCAATGCTTAATTACTTGTTAGAGTTTTCGTTACTAGTTCCCAGTTTTTGCGCTCCACTGTCCTAAATTTAGGAGATTACGCAGAATTGTATTTTGAATTTTTAGTTCCCTTTTCCTTTGTTTACATTATACATTGTTCATATTTCTTATTCCATTTGAGTATATTACCTTTGTGAACTTAAAATCTACTCTGACATTCATTACTTTTTGTCCTCGCCTATTATGTGCAAAATTATTCATTTTAAGCAAAATTGTAGATTTTCCAGCTGGTATTTTTGAGCCATTAATTGTTGTTGGATTGTTGGATCTTCCCTAATGGCTTTCATGTTTGTATCTTTATTTTGACTGAGCTCAAATATTTAGGTTCATTTAATGTTGAAGGGAATGGCCAGCCGCTATTGGCGGGTTGTCTGGCAGCGCTACGATGTGTTGCTGCGAAGTGGGTTCATTGGTGCCGATGTGGTAGTCTCGGTGTAGGCGATGTGGACGTATTCTTGAAATTGTTTCTTATCATGACAACGCTTCTGTCTTGGTTTTGTGTTCACTTGTATAAGGAGCGAAAACGTGTTACGTATTTCTTTATGAAAGTTTTTCTATTTAGAGTGTAACGCGTTTCACTGGAACTCGAAGACATATTAGCTGTTTCATGATCGAACTACTGCGCTGAATTAAAATGTCATCATTTTGTTGCCTCCTGACATGTTTACGGTTAAATTATGCTGCTGCGTGTTGCATAACTTTTGAACTTACGCACTACGGTACCCGACGAATCATAAATATTTTTTATTTGTTCTTAAAGCGTTATATTTCCGCTCACTCTTCGTATTTTCATGTTATTTCTTCATGTGCTCGGGAGATACCTTGAAGGGGGTTGTTGTGCATCTCATCTAATGTTAATCTCATTGTTCGTTATTGCTTTGGTTGCAGTCTTTCGTAGGCCTTGTCTGTGATACCATTGCAAAGCCGTCTCCTTTGTATTCTCTCGCGTGTGTATATATATAATCCTCTTTACTACTCGTATCGATATCTTTAGGCCTTTTCTTCTAATAAATTTATCATTATCTTGACGAATGGTTTACCCGATGGAATCACTATTGAAATATACAGATTTTATACGGCACTACTTGTTATTTTATCCTCTAATTTTATATGTATCAATTATGTTTAAATTTGGTAGCTCTCACGCTAATCCAATTCGTCATGCTAGCCCTTCATGATTGAGCGACTAGGGAAATGTTTTTCTAAATAGATTGATGAGTTTTTCGTTGTTCATTTGGCTGATAAGAAATTGACTTATTTAGGCGTCATGCAAGTACTGCATGTATGTGATCTGACATGAACATTTCATTGTTGAATGTAGATCATTCCGAGGCTCGACCGTATTTCTATTAGAAACTTCAAGCTCTGAATATATAACCGAAGTTTTGACGGTACGATAACGAAAAGTATGTTCATTGAGCAGTTGTTCAGAACATCCTCAAACGATTCCTGCTGCCACATGAACAAGAAGTAATAACAACTAGCTATAGGGTGAACTGAAAATTGAATGATGGAATTATACTTCCAATAGGGCGATTATTCGAAAATCTTATTCGTAGAATAAAAAGAAGAACCAGAGTAAAAACGAAAATTACATTTATTGCAAACGTTTTGATGATTTTTGTTTTTAAAATAGACAATTTTTTTCTCCTGTTTCAACACTGATGATGGAATTTTAGTTCCGAAACGTTTGCAATAAATGTAATGTTCGTGTTTACTCTGTTTCTTCTTTTTATTCTATGAATGATGGAATGATGTTTCCTCTGAATTTATCTTCGAAGCCTGTAAGCAAAGTTCGTTGCTTCGAACGAAATATTTTGATTGATATCCGATGTTATATTTTCCCAGTATCCCATACACTGGGCATTTTCAGTGAAGAGACCTAAGCCTAAGATGGCCTTCTTTTGGCTCTGGGCCGCGCTACAAGTTCGGTGCGACGTGTCCCAGAGATTTGTATCCTCCAACAATCATCTGAGATAAATAAGTTGCTTAGATCAGAATGCTCAGGTTTATGTTAAAGAGCACTGAAAAGCTTTGGAGTTCGCATCACTGGGTTCGAATATTTCAATGCATAATGTCTGTTTCACTTCAGTAAGAGGCTGTAATTGTTCGGAAAACGTAAAAATTATCATGAAGTCGGCAATTTTTCGACTATTTAGCTTGCAAACGTTTTACAAAGTTTGCCAGGAACATAAAATAAAACGGGGCAGAAAAAGGCGTCATTTCCCCTACTTTGGCTTCCTGTGCGGCGGCGCGTGTCAAGAGTCAACAATTTGGGGGCTTTAAAGTGAACAGAGCGACACCTTGAGTGCGAGTGAATATATTTACCGCACGCAACTTGCTCTGCATCTAAAACTCGACATTTAATTTGTTCACACTCGACCACTTAGCTAAATTGTGTGCGCAGTCATTGCGTGAGCCCAGACCGACACTGGGCCAAGTGCTGGGAGCCATCCCCGCAATTTGTGCCCTCGCCGTTCGCAGCTGTTGGCGGAGCGAGCTTTTCTGAAGGCTTAGTACAGCGCGAAAAACTCGGACGGCTGCAGCTCCTCTTCGAAGTAGGCGCATGAATGTTGTGGATTGTGGGAGTTTGGGTTTCATTGTCGACCTTGTTTTAACTTTCGATTAATACAGGGAAGACGTCGGTAATGATGGCGCTCGAGTTGCTTCTTTTCTTGAAAAAAAATGTCTTCGATCCTTGCCCTGTAATGGCTTTATGCTAACAAATTGCGGCAAATCTGGGAGCAAGATATTAAAATTTATCACACAAGTTCCTCTTTTGATATAACATTAAAACTGAGAAAACAGGTGAATAGCTCATTTAAATAACAAATTTAATCCATTCATCACTGATTTTGACTGACGCAAATTGTTCACGCCAATAGCAAAATACATTGGTTCTGGTACAGTACTGCTATACGAGTACTATGATAATAACTGAGTGGTAATATCCCCACTTTTTCCTATCTCCACTGCTCACGAGAGGCCAAAATTGCGATCCAAATTTCACTGCCTTGAGGGTAATTGGTCACTCGATGGAGATGACAAACATCATCGAGATATTCCCACTGATGTTCCCTGCTCTAGAAGCCTCACCTTTTTGGTATCCATAAATTTCGGTCGGATTGAAACTCAGAAACCTAATGACCATGTCTACTGAAGACAGATCATTGCTGTATAGTTCTCTCCGCCCATAGACTTTCCATATGGAAAATTCATCCACAAGTTGAATTTTTTTACTGACGGAATTTTTCCCGATGAAGTTTCCAGAAAACACATCTTCACAATCCAAAATTTGTTCAATGTTCACCAATAAAAATCATTCCATTGAGATTTTAGTTTTATAGTCCAGAACTATCGCACAGTAATTATTAACGTTATTGGCAAAAGTATACGCTAATTCGATTTCTAAAAATCTTCGTCAAACCAAAGTGAAGATCAATAGAAGATTCATCAGATATTCCCAGTTATACCATTCATCTCCTTATGTACCCTATGTTTTTTAAAAGATTGCGATGTCCTTAGATCCCTAAGTGATAGGAAGAATTTAAGAATAGCTCATGGAAATCATAAAAAGAGTTTTGAGCACAGCATTTTGAATGATGCTCTATAATGCCGGTGATGATTCAAAATCAATTGAGTTTCCACACAGACTAGCTAAAATGTACTACATGTAGCGCCTCATGTTGCTTTCCAATTGTATATTTGTCCTACTTTTATACTCTCCAAAACGGATGATTGGAATGGCTGAAACAATGCCGGAATACAACCCTGATTTTTTTAGCCCATTCTGCGCCGTGAAGTTCCAGAAAGTGCTGCGGCTAGACAAGGGTAACAATTGATTACAACGTTGTTGATGTATTGGAAGAAGATATCCATGCATATTTTCCGTCGGCTTTACAAACTTCATATAGCTCAAGCATGAAGGATGCAGTTTTTTATTTAAGCTGTTTTTAAAATTTTAAAATTTAGGAAAAAACACCTTCAGCATTCACGGATGAATTTGGCGACCATAACTAGTTCCTTAAATGAAAATAGCCCACTACATATATAACAGAGGCTTTGTCATTTTTTATCGTAACATCCGCATCATTATATTTAGCACTGGTTGCAATGCTGTCGATATTTGGTTTAACGAAAACACTTGCTGGTACTTTGTAGTTCACTAATATAATTTTGTCATTAGAGTTCTGATGTCCACTTCACAATTCAAAGCACGTCCCAACTACTGTATTGCTAATACACGTCATCCAGGAGGGGAGTAACGGACAACGTGATGTAACAAACTAATGAAGAGTGGAATGCTGGGTAAGTTGGTCCCACGATGATAAGTTGATCAAGATGATTGAGTCAAATCAAGCCAAATACCACTAATGGTTGAGAAAAAATTATTAGCAAAATATTACACAGAAAAGAAGGAAAATAGTTCAAATGTATATCCTTCTCAGAAACGGTCATCATTCTACTTTCAGCTGAGGGATGATCTAATTAAAAGGGAATTTTTTACACTGGAAAATTAAATACGTTCAAGATATTTTTTAAATCGAGCTAATGATGGTTTCGGTCAGTTGAAACCGACATATTTGAAAGAATAAAGTTTCCCAAATGAATAAATCGAACTTATGGGGCATAGAATAATGTGCATACTTCAAATTCTGAAGATGATATAGGTTTTGACGAACGTTCGTGAGCATCAACTTGGTGAAAGACGGCCGTTGTATGCACAAAATTATGTTGTTCTTAAACTTTACGTGGCTGTGCTCTTGAGCAAGTTGTGCATGGTTGTGTATTAATCGGCGATGCCCGTCTTGCCTGTCTCAATTGTTTCGACTGAAGTGGACTGCATCCTGCAGAAATTCAAGTTTCATGTACATACATCGTGTGGTGCGCGAGCGTTTGAGCTTTAGGGCAAAAGAGCATTTCAGCCCTAGTAGTACAATCTTGAACGATGATGAACTTTGAAATTTTACATGTGTGGTTGTGAGGATGGCATTACCTAGACTAGATATTAATAGAGAAAGAGGTATCACCCACTTTTACCGATAAGAACCATAATGACATATTTACAGAAAAGAGATGAAGCTCATGATATCAAAACAATAGTATTGTGATCTATTGGTTACTTTAATGATATTCAAAACGTTTGACACGTCATTCTTTTTCACATTCATGGATTTGGATGAAAAGTGTTTTTATTTACGAACTTTTCTTTTGATTGCTGCTCAGTTTTAGAGGTTCTAAATTGCTTATGCAGAACATGGAAATGGATAAGAATTCTCCAACAAGCTAAAGAAGAACGAAATAACTATTTAGGCAAAGCTGCAAGGCTCGAAACGATTTGGAGTTGGTTAGACAGTTGATTTGCCGAGGTAGAACACAGCTGCTGTGCAACTATGAAGTTAAACCAATACCCTTTCCTGCTTCAGAATATTCCACCACTCAGAATGAGAGCCTCTTGATTATTAAATATTGAAGCAAACGACGCTTCTTCAACTTTAATGACTAACAGTATGTCCCGGACTAAAATCTGCTATTGACTTTTGATTTATTCCTGAGAGTACTCCTTGCGCAATCCAACTCTTGCATATCCTGTAGTACTCGTGTGGTGAGTACTACTGCTTCAGATAAATTACTGAAAGCAAATCTTGCGCACGACTATTGGTGCAAGTCTAGGTAAGAGTTTAATTGATTAAGGGATCATCTCAGGCCCCTGTTGGTCCGGTGAGCTTTTTTGTTTTGTTGTTGGAAAAGGACTCTTATGTGGTGGACTATTCGATCCTAAAATTTTATGGCGCTACGGACACTAGATCCCCCCCCAAGAGGGGCTCCCCCCAAGGGGGAAGGGGGGGTAAGAGAACTAAAAATCCGGAATTTTCGACCCCATTTCGACGTCATATAAAAAAATGGGAAATGAAAAATTTGAAACCGTAACTTTGTTTACAATACTTCAAGGATTTTAAAACTGTCTTTGGTTTTGTTCGAGCGTAAAAACTCAATGAGTTCTATTCATTTGAAATATCACTAAAAATGGACGAAAAAACCAATATGTCCAATTTTTTCAAAAACTAAGGCCTGAATAAAAAAAATGAATGGTTGAAATTGTAGTTCTTTTTAAAAGTTACATATGATAGTCAAATTTCATAAGAATCAGACTACATACATAAAATTTCAGAATTTTTAGAAAAAAAAATTTATATTTTTTTATTTTTTGTAAATTGCAATTCACAGTGTGAATATGAAGTTATGCATCCAGATTATCGAAATACAGATCAAAACAGCATTCAAATACAAAAATTTTCCATTATATTACACTTCAGCAGAATATTTTGTTTATGGCTTATACCCAAAACCTATAACTTTCAACATTCAAAAGAGAACTCGTCAGTGCGTTTTTCTGATTGGAAAAAAACAGACAGTTTTAGAATCCTTGGAACATTTCTATCAAACGTAAAGTAGCAAACTTCCAAATTTTTCTGAAAAAAATTATATATATAGCTCAAAACCCATAAAAAATGTATTTATGATATGATAAAATATCGCTTATCACAAAATTTTTTTTTCAAATGTTCCAATTTTCTACTTTACGTTTTTTAGAAATGCTTCAAGAATTCTAAAACTGTGTTTAGTTTTGTTCTAGCATCAAAACTCAATGACGAGTTCTCATGAAATATCCATAAAAATGTACCAAAAACTATTTTTTCGTATAAAAAAGGGCCTAAATCGAAAAAGTTCCGGGAGTAAAAAAAGTTTATTTTCAACAAATACATATACTGGCCAAATTTTGAACGAATCGGATGAAAATAGTCAAAATCTTGGGATGATTCCCTTAAAGCAGTATTGGTTTAACTCAATTATTGGAAGGAAGTGTTGTGAATTACTTCTGATGTAAAGCTATGGATTTGTTCCATACCACAATTTTAAACCAATTACTTTGAGTAAACATTGTGGAACACTACTAATGCACATGTAGTCATAGGTTCAATACCATCGTTTTAGATTTATAATTGAAATGAAATCATGTGCATATCTAATGATGCACGTCTATCAATATATTTTAAACTACTTTATGAGATGTGAGGTTGAATGGGGAAGTTTTAGAGGAGGTAGAGCATTTTAGGTACCTCGGGTCGGATGTGACTGTTAAGGATAGTATGGAAGTAGAAGTGAAGCATCGAGTGAGTGAAGGTTGTAAGACATTGGGTGCAATGCGGAAAGTTTTTGAATGCAGGAGTTTGAGTATGAATGCTAAGAGGGGACTGTATGAAAGTTTGATTGTGCCAGTTTTGTTGTATGGAGCAGAGTCCTGGGGGTTGAGAGCAGCTGAGAGGAGGAAGTTGGATGTGTTTGAGATGAAGTGTTTGAGGAGCATGTATGGAGTAACTAGAAGAGATAGGATCAGGAATGAGTTGGTTAGGGAGCAGACGGGTGTTATCAAATTGTTGAGCAGGCGAGTGGATGAAAGAGTGCTTGGATGGTTTGGGCATGTAGAAAGAATGAATGTTGAGCGGCTGGTGAAAAAGATATATATGTCGGAAGTGAGTGGTCTTCGAGCGCGAGGTAGACCACGGATGAGTTGGATGGATGGAGTGCGACGTGCTTTGTATGAGAGGGGTCTGACTGTGGACGTGGCGAGAGGGATGGCTGCGGACAGAAGTGAGTGGGGGCAGTGTATAAGGAGGTAATTTTATTTTTGACGCGTTACTGGAAGCTGCCCGCGTGTGATGGGGTTGACCTGTCATGTGCGGGGGAGGGGCTGCACTCAATGAAGCGGTCGGGGTAAACCAGCTGTTGCTGTCGGGCCTGACTGTGGAAGGTGGTTGTGCTGGGCTGCTGCTGATCCTGGCAGTTCAGGTGCGGCCAGTGCTGCCTCTCTCGCCTCCTAGTGACTAAGTGTGGTGATTGTGGCCTGCTGTCGGCTACCCTCCCATGGGGAGGATAAGCCCGGTATATGTATGTATGTACTTTATGAGATTAACCAATGAAGGCATGTACGATTATTATACCGTATTGCTGATGCGCATAAGATGTGTTTAGTACTTTTGTTGTGGTTAAAATACTGGAAATAAATTCGAAAGTAACTAACGTTAATACAGAGCTGGAAACGTACTTATGAGTATTTATTGTATAGTCTTGAAAGTATATATTTTAAATCACATCCAATCTCAATGTTAACATACAACATTCAACCTCACTGTTAATTGTGAGAATTTGTACTGACATTAGAAATGATCATATCGGATTAGACGACTCACTGAAATGCTATGAGACTGTCAAAGAAACGAGACGATCACGCTTTTCTGTTAGTTTTGAGATAATGCGGGCAAACGTAGATGCATGCACCGATTTTCTCGTAGCGCGACCATATGGTATTGAGTTTATAAAATTCCATGCTATGAAGTAGCCGACTCAGACCCGATACAAAATTTAAACGAGGTTAAACTTTTGAAAAATACTAGGGATTCGTGGAGTCAGTGGGGCAATCGTAGACTTGCATAGGAGGATAACGAGTGGCAGCAGCGAAGAAGAAAATTCAGTTTCCGGCTTCCATCGCAGCTTGAGTAAATTTTAAATGAATTGAATTATCAAGCCCGAATCTTGAAAATAACTTCAAAGAAATTTACTGAAGTGACGTACCCTTAGTTTCCACACCAGTAAACGTTTCTAAACGTACTTATTGACATAAATCAATGACCATATACTAATACCTAGAGTCGCTTTTTCACTGTTACGTATAGGGAAAAGAAAAGTGTAAAAAAGGATTTATTTCCCATAATGTTGATACATGATATTGGTTTCAGCGTTTGTTTTTCAATATTTCTTACGGTAGAGATATAAGTCATCCTTGGCTAGTTTACCAATGCCGCTCACTGAAGGAAGGCAGTGAACATTCATAAAAGCGCCTAGGCAACGTAATCTCTGTTTAGATTCATGCATGAGCTTAGCGATTATGCGAAACTAACCAACTTTGTTGAAAGTATGGAGGTAGGAAATAATATATTATACATGTAAATCGATAGTATATACTAAAAACATGCATTTTCAACTGAGTGTATGGTAATAATACTCCATTAGGGTTTGTTTTGTCAAAATTTACATAAACTAACTTATACTTCAAATTATTCTGGAAGAGTTGAGAGACAAAGATTCTGAACAGAGCAGTTGAAGTTGAAAGGGCAATAGGAACGTTCAATTCTTAAATTGGCAGTGCAAATAGAAATTGCACTTCGTCTTAAGTTTGAGGTTTCATATTATTTTTTATTTGTCAAAATTATTTCAGTCGTT
The DNA here is from genome assembly GCA_030386875.1 of Morinoia aosen. Classification (NCBI taxonomy): domain Eukaryota; kingdom Metazoa; phylum Arthropoda; class Malacostraca; order Amphipoda; family Talitridae; genus Morinoia; species Morinoia aosen. The sequence goes on from CM059571.1 coordinate 42,643,693, forward strand.
GATTAATGACTTTACTGAGGAACAATAGTATATCAGGCGGTGTTAAAAAAAGCGGTTCAGGAGTCAATGAAAAGATACTGTGTTTGTAATTAGAATGGAAGTCAAACGCAAAGCTATTTTGCGCTAACTCTTGGACACATCCACACAATACGTATTTGCTGGACGCACCTATGGAGATAATCACACACGCATCCAAAATGACGTCTGTTGAAGAATTGTGTAGGGTAGAAGAATGACAGGAAATTTTGAAACTAAATTTTCGTGCAGATTTATCAGTAATCCCTTCGAAGCAAACGTATCTAGCAGAGAGAACATTCTTAATCACACATATTTTTTTTATTTTCTGCCTAAGAAATGCTAGGAGGAAACACTTTCGAGAGTGTGAAACGAGAAAGATTGTCGCGCAAGTCTAAGCAAAAACGTGGTCCAATGCGATATTAGAACAATGAAATAAACATTTAAGTTGGCGAGCCGGTTTTTCAATTTCAATTTCTATACGCCAGCGAAATGGAATTGCAATCTAATACCTACTGAGTGAGAGTATACAATCCAATAACTGAAGGTGAAAAAATACATGAAAATATTTTAAAACTGAATGCAGGTGTAGTTTGACCTCATGAAACGATGATCACTGTCAGTCGAGAGACAGTGATTGTGACCAATGAAACTTAGATTTGAGGGAGTTTCAAAGACGTCCAAGATTGGGAAAAATTGGTACTTCGAATCGAAGTCTGAGGGCTTCCTCATACAAAGTAAACGATCAACTTTTTATGCATGAAATATTAACAGAAGTTGACTCATAAGTTTGAAAAAACAAAACTAAGTAAAGTAACTAGAATAATGAAGAAAGCAGATAGTTTATAGAAAATACAGCTCGCACAGTAAAAATGACAATCGATGGTTTAGCAATTTTGGGTCAAGTTTGTACATAACTCTTCAACAGGCCATACATCTTGCCCTTAGCCCGGGCATGCCTGTTACAGCGTGGGGCACTTGGAAAACTATTTCTCTGAGGGAAAGTAGGCCCTTAATTAACAGTATCCATAATTAGGATAAATATTAACGAAAGAAAGAAAAACAAGTTCTGTATGATCATAAAATTAATAACAACCATCGTAAGATATCTAACAAAATCGAGCTGAGCTGTCTAACTAACACAAGACCAGCAAGCGAACAAATCGGATGTTTAACCCAGTGTTTGCATATGAAAGGAATATAACATTGGCGTTCGTATATGAGCAAGTGAACGAACAGATTCCAATGGGAGCTTATCAATTGCGGGGTAGATTAAAGGCAGCGCAATACCTATGAGAAGAAATAATTAGAAAACGTCCGTTACAAAAAGTTTCAGAACCAACTAGCGACATGCTTCCTTGAATATAAAAGAATACACCGCGCGCGCATGCTAACAAAAGTGCGGTTCGAAAATTGAGCGATATAAAGTAATGAGGTAAAATAGTTTGGGACTACTTTTTTGACATGTACTCAAGAACACAGTTATTGTTGAGACGCATTATAGCGGGCTTTGGCCTTGAATTCCTTCTTGTTTAAGGGATTTTCATGCTAAGAGGAAGTTTCTTCAACAGTAAAGTACTTGATATTTACATCTGCTTGTTACCCAACGTTAGCTAAACGGTAGTTTACCAAGACATCATATCTCTGTTTTGGCTTTTGGTTCGTTCCAGAAGACGGAAGGAATTGAACAATATCATGAGGGAGATATAAAGAGAATAAACATTCGGTTTTATGAGTCAGGAGTCTTCCTTGAATGGGGACCCACGCGAGTTTATTTAGGAGAAGGGTAGCAAGATCGCTTTTCATGGATTTACCTCTGCCTACGTGTGGGTCTGTGGTTTGATGTAGTATTATTGTCACTAGTCTAATGCAACTATCACAGTACTTCTTACGCTTCCCAGTTCTTCCTGCTGCTGCATACAGCAGAATACCTCTTCATTATATCATTCTGAGCCCCGTATGGCTGGTGATCGCTGGGAGTAAAATAATCGTTAGTGACCTCTGGGTTGTAAAATAAATTATTCAGATTTTTTTTTATGCAAGCGATAAGACTCGAGCGCATTCTGTTGAAGTGAAGTAAGTGAGCTGTGCAAGACGAGTTGATAACACAAATTACCTACGTAGAGATAGACAACTAAGTTTCAAACAGTTAGCTATCGATTGAAGACACTTTGGACCAGGGAGGGCATTAATTAAAGTCTTTACAAAGCTTTTTACGTAGCTTGTAATTTCCGAACTGCTTTTAAAGTCTCGCGCTCAATCATCTATGAACTTGCTTCTTCACTACTCCCTAGAAGACGTCAACTTCAACAGGAAGACATTTGAAGAAATATTTTTCTAAACGTTTTGGGGATAAGACCATTTTCGGGAATATGGTATGTCTCTCTTCTACCACTTTTGACATGCAGTTGACAAATTGGGAAAACTTTGGTAGACACGGAATTTCCTATCATTCGAAATGAATTTTAGTTCGGATTGGCAAGTTCTACTCAACTCGGGAAAAAAAATTAATCGTGACTAATTGAGAAATTGATTTTGAAAGTTATATTTTTTGAGAACCCTCCTGAAAAATTTCTTAGCAAAAGAAAACAGGTCACGATTCGAAATGGCATCTGTACGAGTAGATTTCATTTTCTCTTTGTGGTTACTTTTTTGTTGTTATCAAAAGAAAGTAGAAGATCCCTCAAATTCACACTCAATGCTTATCTTCGGCTTACCTAGTCAAGTTTAATCAATCTAGAAGTGGCACCAGTTTTTCTTACACGGATAGTAATCTCGTTCAAAGCTAAAAATTGTACCCCGAGGTATATGCATTCCTCCCACGCGTATGGATGGAAAATACGAGTACTTGTAAAGTCGCAGCAGCGTAAGCATGTAAGGGATGCATAACCAGTAGCCTTAAACTACCGTAAAATTTCTAAAACGAACGCAAGTTGTACTTGACGTGCATGGCCGACATTTCTGAAGGAATCATGACCTGTACGTTACGTACACGCATGCGCACTCCTAGCCATGTCTTTAGGAAGTGATAGGCTTGAGTTTATCAGTCCACGCGCTTGTATATATATAATTGGTGGTTCTATCGTTGTTCCTTTCATTCTATGAGGATCATGGGAGGAGAAAGTAGACATGATTGAAATTTGAACCAAATGACATAATGAGTTCAGTATTTTTTACCTTATATTAGCACTGAGGAATGTAAGAAGTACTTGTTTTATATTTTTTACAAAGTAATTCAAAGTTATTGAGAACATTAATTACAAAGAAGAACATTAATTACATAGAAGGACATTAATTTTGCAGTTTCTCTTCATAGAACGAAAAACATGCTTCCTGTGTGCTCACATATTTCAGCAGTGTTCTCAACAAGAAACAAGTAACTCTCGTTACTTCAGTTTGCCTTTTTTAATTTTTTCATTTTTTGGGCGCCTAGAAGTATGTAGTGTGGGGTAAAAATTCATGGACTAATTTAATTGGCAACATATCTACAGTATGATAGCGTAATGAAACAAAAATTCTCTTCACATTAATTTGTTAATTAACATGAACCCAAATATAAGTTCATTTTTCACTATGCCCTCCTTTAGTTTTGATTCCACTCTAAAGTCTTTGTATAAAACTTCTTAGAGAGTCACACAGTGTCTCCTGCGGTATTTTGTCACACGTTTTTTTTAAGGCCTAGCTGTGCGAGGACGCGCTCATTTGGGCCAATTCTTATCATTGCCAATTGCCTCAAATTTTGCCTCGGTGTCATAACGAGCGAATTTAGCGATCTTTACCTGCTTAATGATCATTGACTTAGATATTCCAGTGCGATGTAGATTAATAGAGACTTGACGTTTATTTATTTTCAGAAGACTACAGAACATTTTAACTACTGATTCTATTGGAAAGTGAAGGCACGACGTTAGAAATTAATTGAGTGCAAATTTTTTTGTTCGCAGAGACATATATTAGAAGCTTTTATTTCAGGTTGAAAAAGAGTCCGGGGACTTTCTCCGCACCCTGCAGAATGAAAAATGAAACGTACGAAATTCTCGACGAGGCGTTAAAAGATTGATCCAAGGCTTGAATGAGCAGAGTAATAAATAATCTAATACAACGAAATGTTCTACAACCAGTTGCAGTCAATTTGTTGCTAGCAATAAAACATGTGAAACTTGGATGAAAACCATTGCAACTCTAAATGTAACCAAACTTGTGCGTGATGTCTCATTTTCGTCGTTTCATAACAAGTAAGGAAGTATAGTACGATACATTTAAATCTCACGTGATGTTTACGCACTCGTTCCAAGTTCTTTTTTGTTATATTTTCTTGAATTTTTTAAGGGAATAAGTTCTATTTATCGGGCACTCACTGAAATGGGAAATCTCTCATGATCGATTGCCACGCTGTGCTAACTGATATGTCATGCGGTTTTGAGCATTGAAATTACTGTGCAACCAGAACCATGAGATGAAAAATTAAGGGCCATAAGAATAAATTACTCCAGTCAGTACCTCATGATCGAAGATCACGCAGAAATTTTTCTGAACAGTTCCATACCAACGGAGTACCGAGTGCTGTGCCAGTTGATGAATGTAATCAATCATTACAGATGACGAATCGTTTCTACACCGCGTTCCGCACTAAATACAAGTATAGCTCAGCAGGCTAGGCAGAATGTTTTTTTTTTACCAGCGGACATTCATTGAACATAATAACAAGCAATTCCATAATGCAAAAAAATACAGCTGCATACTGGACCTCAAAGGGGCTCTTCATCATCATGACATATATTGTCGGAATTCGCGAAACAACATTGAGTGAAATTTTCCCACCGAATGATGATTACGAGACTCAAATGCCAACACTCATGCGAGCAAAAATTCTTGGCAACCACACGTGCAAAATATTTACGGGCTGTTTAATGCTTCCTGCATGCCGCTGAGGGAATGTATTTTATTAGCCTCTGACCTGCAGGTGTGGACATTTTACTCTCTGGCAGAAGGAAGGCATTCACCCGTTGTTGTTTTTGCTTTCTTCCTTAACTGCGAGAGGTGGCTACATCCTGACCTCGAGTATATATAGTGGCGTGTTCTCACAGTCAAGGCCGATTGTATGGCAACTCAAGTCACAGCGATGTATTGCTCTATTTACTACGGATTATGCAGTTAAACGGATGTGAAACTTTTTCTTACAAAATTTACGTCGAAGTTTCATTTCTTGGGATTCAGCACGATTGTAAATTTGAAGGCTAAGAGTTTCATTAAATCTGCAAGACTTGTTCTTTCACTGAGAGTGAAGATTTCAGTGAGTGTTTTTGAGTTATAGGGATAAAAATAATATAACTTCTCATGGTAAATTCTCAGTTTTAACTTACCGGGTTTGGGGGTAAATTGGCCCCAAGATGCAGTATGGAATTCAGAGGTATCAAAGTTAAAAGCGCGGAGATTAGCCACGGCAATTGCGATTTATTGGGGTGGTATTCGCATGAAAAATTAAAACGATCTTGGAACGCTTCTCAGTACTTCCTGCTGCTTTATACGGCAGAATACCTTTACGATGTATGATTCTGAGCCCTGTATGGCTGGTGATCGCTTGTAGTAAACCAATCGTTCATGACCTCTGAGCTTTAAATTAAATTGTTAAGATAATTCTTTATGCAAATTTTTTTATAAATGCTATGAAATTTCCATACGCTTGCTTGCATCGCGTGTGGAATTGTGGGAAGAAACGAGAATGCATCGGCTACAAACCTTGCTTGCTTTACAGCAGTGGCAATTCACAACTCCTGTTGTCTCATTCATTATGGAACTTGGCTCGTTACGAGTGACATGAGCTACTTCGATTACCTCGAGTAAGAATCATTACTTGACTAAGGGAACCAGCATTCCTATGATGCTGCCTTACTTTTTCTTCATTTTTTGCAAATCGTTGGCTGAAGTAAAAAATTCTCCTCGGGCGTGTTATTCATTTACTGCACTTGACTGAGGCTTCCATGTAAGCGTGTTAAGCGAAGGTAAAAACCAGAATCTCTTCGATCTTTGAGCTTCTAATTCAAACTTCTTGCCGTGTTCGAAGTAATACTAATATTTCATCAGTGGCTACCTCTTTTAAGTAGGGAGACACGAGCACTTCGCTCGTACAAAATGATGAAGGTGTAGCTGCAACTAGGCTTGACAGCTCTGATGAGAAGCTCTTGAGTTGCGTTGCAGCCCCAGACTTCTTCTGTCACGCTCCACACAGCGTCGGACATGAGAGTGACAGCTCGCCGAGACACCTTTTCATTAGCCGGACACCCTTCAACACTGCACCAACCATTGTCCAAGCTGAAAATTGGTCACTGTGTTCTTTAATGCATATTTTTCACGTCTGATCAATGCGTGCAGGCATCCGTCAACGCTATCGAAAATTTGAGCTCAGGTATTGTGTTTTATTTTGTTTTCTTGGTGAACGACAGTCGTCATGCCATCTATTGCGAACAGATCGAAGTTTCAAATGAAAGTTAGCCTTTCAGTCATCAGCCCTAAATTGTAACACCAGAAAACTGGGTCACAATCAGCTGACACTGCTTGAAGTACTGTCGAAATGACGTAGGCAAATTTTTACGATTTGATTTTTAAAATTGTTTTTAAATTCTGTGATGTCATTACATGATGACGCCGACGGTTGTAGCTGAAAGTTAATAGCAGTCCTTGAGTCTTGTATTATTATGTTTTTTTTTTTCGTAGACATGACTGGTGAGCTTAGTTTTAGTTTAATGATATTTCACTCGTGATCAGTGCGACTTTAGGAAGCCATTAGTGAAAATCAATTCATCAGTTTCATAATCACGCAATTACTTCCTAAGTAATTGAGTAATTCCATAATCGGCGTGAAAGGAGCACCTGAATATTTCGAGCTTATTTTCAAATTTAGCAAACATTAATTTTGATTCTGAAGCATTTTGTGTGGATGAAGCAGTTTGCTAAATTGAATACCAAGAAACACAAAACCTTCAACACCATTGGCAGGACAGGAGGCTTTCACTCGAAAATAAAAGCAGAACTACTTGCGAGACAGATGTGACGAGAGACGCAGAGTATAGATAGAAAACTGATAATTTTTTCACGGCTTCCGGCACAATTTAGTCTACGAAATGATGAACATAGAGCAACTCACAAAGCACAAATATGCTCTTATTTTAATGATTGTATCTCAGTTACATATAATGTAAAGGTGTTATAAAGGGTGTATAAGGTCTCTGAGGACACTTATATTTTGTAATTTAACTAACCCGATAATAAATAATGTAATTTTTACTTCAGAAGATCCAATGGCAGATACTACTATAACTAATGAAATGAAAAGACACGCTGTTATAGTGTCTATAATAGCTAAACACAGTAATTTAGGAATTGTAAGATTTCAAAATACCGCTGGATCTTTCGTTTGAAAAGTTAGAAAGGAGCTGAATGAAAGCAATGACCACGAGCAAGAGAAAACAGCATTGTCAACGCTCTGACTCACTCAGAACACCTGATTTTGTCGGAGAGTGTATGGTTTTAAATGAGGTTAGTAGTGAAGGGCACATCATGCTCCCGCATTTTCTCCACAGAGCCTTAAAGTCATAGCACATATCTGTGTCGAGACTCTTCAAATCATTGTTAAGCCTTGGATAGACAGCGTAGCCAATGAAAGGATCCATGTCTTCCAACAAGATTCGGCTCCATCCCATGAAGCTCTCGATCGAAGCCCAGGATTGGATGGCCGAGAATTTTCAAGATCATGTCACACCAAACTTATTGCCTTCTAACTATCAAACCTTAATCCTTTGGATTATTACGTGTGGAACGTGGTTAAAAAGGACGTCAATAAGCATCCCCATAACACCAAATCCACACTGATGGAAGCAATAGCCCAAGCAATGGAGAACTAAATTAAAGACCACCTGATGAAAGCTTGCAGCAGTTTTCGGACTCAAATTGAGTCGGGGATAGAAGCCGAAGGAGGATATATAGAACAAATCCTAGGTTAATATAATATTTATTTGTTTTGTTACAAGAAATTGTAAGTTTCAACGATTACCAGTTTCATTTTCTGTTCTTGTAATACTGCGTAAGGTGTCCTCAGATACCTTACGCATCCTGTACAAAGTAAAACATTCGTTTACAGTAACACAAAGTAAATACAGTGCATACGTGCATTTTTTATTTAAACATATAAAATGCCTGGTTTATATGCATTTTTATTTTCACTTTCGGGACAAAAAATTTGGGCATATGCTTCACATCTGCAGAGTTTTGTTCTATGTGAAATTGTAGAATAACACATTTGCAATTTTTATGCTCTGTAAGCATAAAAATGGCACAAGTTTGATATGTTCCTCTAAATACATTCGTGATCTCCGTACAACAAGTGAAATCGATGTTTATATCAAGTCGTATTTGGTGAAACTGAAAGATTTTCAGAGTACTCTCGCGTTGTGAGTGTGAAATTTCAGTAAGATAAGGATGTTCAGTCACCGTGAAAAAGCATGCTCTTATATCTCCATTGTTCTTTTAAAATAACAAGGCTACTATATTCGGTCTAGTTTGCAACAGATATTTCCAAAAGTTAAAATTATGACTCACTGTCCAGCTACTTCAGATGATAAAAGGGGATAAGTTAGCTTAATTTGAATCCACATGTCTTTTCTGAACCAGGTTATGCTTGGATCAACATTTGATCATGCATCTTACCTGTTTTAGTAAGATAAAAAATATAACAAGACTTACTGAAAGTCATGTATACTATTTTCAGAAGAGCAGATGAAATAAAAGCAAGACTTCACTTCGAATTGGGATAGATTTTGAAAGATCATTCTGAACCGCCTACTGTTAGAGGATGTTTCGTTCGTTCTATTTCAAGTTCAGTTCTCTAATGACACAACGGCAGTGCTGAAATTTGCTTTGTGATAGTTCACCGATTGTTTTCCAAGGGTTCTTTTTTCTTTAAATTTTCTGAAATAGGCCGGACAAGTCCATGAACTTACCAGAACTTTACAGCATTTAATGTGATGGTATAACCTTCTATATCTAAAAATTTCACGATCGGAGAACTGTAGGAGTATGATATTTATTCTTCTTCAATACACTATAAAAGCTGCTCATCAAGTATAGCAGGCGCTCTTTGGTGGCGCGGAGTCTTTCGGCGCATGACAACATCAACTATTGTGAAGAGAAGAAAAAAGGAGTGTTTTGGTGTGTCTTGATGTCATCCATCTCTGTCAAAGTCCTGTTGTTTCTGAGAGGCATTATTCACAGTGACAGCCCATTGTCCTGTAAAGACGCTAGCCTCTGTCTCTTGTTTCCATTTCTCAGTCTTGACGCCTGTCATGCTCTTGACGTCTTCATCTGAGAGTCCGTCCGCAGCGCCTCTCGCCTCCGCCTCTCCCGCCGCCTCCCCCCCCCCTCCCCCCGCCTCGCGCATCGAGAGTCATTTGAATCTTGCACCCCAGCGTGTCAAACAAACTTTGAGTTTTGGAAGACTTCAGTTGCTCGTATATACAACCAGAAGACGGGATTTTTTGACACAGTGGTTCAGCAAATCTTTAAATGACTACATGACGTGATTGGGATATTATTGAAGCATTCATAATGTATTTTTTTGGAAATATCGATTGTTCTTGAAATGAAGCCTTACTTAGTTTTATTCTGCAAACGTAGATAGACTGGCAACCACGCAACACAACTCCTAGCATCATACGTTCAGCAATGTGGAGAAATAACAACTCGATCATCATTTTGCACCGTGAAAATTTTTCTAGCCAAGTCTTGAGCCATCTATCCCTAATCACAGTAAAAAACTTAGAATTCGGTGTACAGTCAGCTTGTGACGAAGTCATAGAAGCTATTTCCGTCACAATATTTTAGGTATAACTAGTCCCAGAGTTTTTAAGATCGCGACTGAAAATTCGCAGTGATCATTAGCATTTCTGAAAAGAATTACAAAACTTAAATCAGCACTTCACTCTTGATGCTCATCTTACTAGCAGAAGAGTATTGTTTGAGCACTTCAATGAAAGATAAGCGTGAACTTCCGGTATTTTTCAAGGAGTTCCGTGAATTAACTCCGTACTTCACGTGTTAAAACGTGGATTATTCTGGCAACCTTCAGTTCGTGAAAGTTTAAAATGTAATCTCATTCTATTGTTATCGCGCTTGTTGCTCGACCTCTCATTATTGATGCCACTCTTATAAATTAGTGACATTATCCTTCGATTTAATAATCCATAGCTCAGCTTAACGCAGATTACAGGGGAGCACACGGCGCTTTGAATGGTTATGACAGCCGTTGGAGCCGTCATTGCTGGCCGTCATGAAAAGCAGAAGGTTTGATCACAAGTTAAGCTGCGAGCGCACAAAATATTATGGTCATTATGTTCCTCAAATTGTTCGTTATGGCTTCACCCTATAATGACGAGGCATTTCATAAACATGACATTAGAATAACTGACTACACATGACGCTAATTTTCCATGCTGATGTTCACGGACAGGTGGTTAGTGCTGTATTTTTGCAGTGCGTTAGTTATCATTAGAGGCAATGACGAGAGGTACGAGTGTACGGAGAGCAGCACTGCTCTTACTACACAAACGATCATCGTTCGACTTAACGACCAACTATATTCTCCAGCAAAGTGGAGGCTCCAGTCGAGCAGGAGTAATTCCGAGAGAATTATTACCTATCATTTCATGGAACAGTGAAATTTAAAAGAGCTTGAATCGATAAAAATGGTTGCGGAAGACATATTGACTAAGAATTAACATGTCTTTATCAGTTTGTATTTGTGCGAGCTTGGCGTGCTGTTTCGGTATGAATTAAAACATTAGCATAACATAACTTTTTATTCTTAAGTATGTAACTGACTCGTAAATGCCTTGATAACGCTGAAGTAATGGTCAATAAGTGATATATACAAGAAATAATGATAACACATGCAAATTTTAAAGCCACGTCGACGAAAGTGTACCACACAGCAGTCGATACGACAGATAATGAGCCGCTGTCTACGATGATAGTTAAACCAACATTTCGAAATGAGGGTGCATTAGAATCCGAAGTTTCACTTTCTTCCAATAGGTTGTAATACGTGGATGATAATGCCGGAGGTCTCGCACCGACTTGGTAGCTGGCGAGCTGCAGCAGCAGCGGCGGCACACCATTAGCGCAACAAATAGCGGTGCTCAGCGGAAGTAATGGCAGCCATCCCTTCGGCGACGTAGCAAAGATTCCCTCGTAAAGGAGTCTCTTGCGCTCCTCTGTCTTGTGCTGGAGTTCCCCCTCCACTTTGGTGCTGGAGTTCCCCCTCCACTTTGGTGCTGGAGTTCCTCACTCCCCTTTGGTGCTTGAATTCCTCACTCCACTTTGGTGCTGGAATTCCTCACTCCACTTTGGTGCTGGAATTCCTCACTCCACTTTGGTCCTGGAATTCCTCACTCCACTTTGGTGCTGGAATTCCTCACTCCACTTTGGTGCTAGAGTTCCCCTCTTCACTTTCGCGCTAAAGTTTTTCTTTTCCCATAGGTTTAGAGCTCCTCCCTCCACTTTGATGTTGAAGTTCTCGGCTGCGCTTTGGTACTATAGTTTCTCCCTCTTCTTTGACACCGGAGTTATCTTCTTCATTTTGGTGTTAGAGCTCCTTCCTCCCTTCGCTGCTAAGGTTAGGTTTCTTTATTTTGGTGTTAGAGCTCCTTCCTCCCTTCGCTGCTAAGGTTAGGTTTCTTCATTTTGGTGTTAGAGTTCCTTCCTTCCTTCGCTGGTGAGGTTAGTTTCTTCATTTTGGTGTTAGAGCTCCTTCCTTCCTTCGCTGCTAGGGTTAGGTTTCTTCATTTTGGTGTTAGAGCTCATTCCTCCCTTCGCTGCTGAGGTTAGTTTCTTCATTTTGGTGTCGGAGCACCTCCCTCATTACAGTGCTGAAATTCCCCCTTCACTACAGTACTGGCGTTCCCTCTCTCCATCCAGCGCTGGAGTTCCTCTTCTTATCAGTAACGGAGTTTTCTTCTGCTGTTACGCGCTGGTGTTTACCTTCACGCCGCGATTGGAGTTCGGTCCTCTGTATCGTGCTGCGATTGCCAGTTGGAGTCACATTTCAGTCAGAGTTCTCTTTTTCGTCTAGTACTAGCCTCCCCTTCTCTCAAACCTGTCTTTTCCAACAGTCCCCTACACCGTCGCGTGTTCGAAACCCTTCCTCTTGTCGTGTGCTAGAATGAGACAAAGACATTGAGTTACATGAATATGTAATATTTGGAATTCGTACACAAGGTCTGCCACATTGCCCCAAGTTACAGCATCTGGGATTCCAAAAATGGTAAGACGTCGGCCAGAGTAACGTCGGTTAAGTAGGTCGGCTGCTGGTAGACGTTGTGATTTTGTTGTGTTCTCATAATCAGCAGGCTTACGACCCAAAAAAGGGTTCAGTTAATTTTTAAGTTTTCAAACTGAATTTTTGATTGATTTTTGATTTACTTCTCAATATCGACCATGGACCAACGACTAATGCATGACTATTCTGACAAAAACGTCCTATCAAATCAACTCCTTCAGAACGATAACCCGTTTTGGGATCTGACGACAATTACTCAACACATCTGCTTTACTTCTTTTTAAAACTAAAAGGACCTTTTTTACATCGCTAATCACTTAAAATTATGATTTTACAGAAATTAATTGGAATGAATTAAGTTTTGTTTGGTGCATCGGTTAATAATGTAAAAACAATGAAACATAATAACCAGTCGGATTCGTCCTAGTATATGCATCATTATTTTTTAACCTCTCAAAATTCCTTAATTTCTTAAAGATTCATATGTAAATTTAAATGCCATCTCGAATCGTGAATTTTGCTCGTAAAATGTCGTAATTTTCTTGTTACATGCCAGGCAATCGCAGCTCCAGGTATAGCTGTCCATAGAATTCTTTTATGTTTCTTACTAGTTTATTTTACGATGAGTGTGTATTCGTATTGATGTACAAAAAAGGTTCTCTGTATTGTAAGGTCTATAGTTTTACTCCGTATCGTTATTGACAGCAACACTTTATTATCGAAACAATATTAAACACTACACTGTGCGCGAGTGACTTGGCGATGTGGCGCGATGAACGAAAATGACAAGGCAAATAGTTTCATTGATCACGCACTACACCGAGGGCGCACCCATGGAGATGACACGCCAAGTTTTATCAAAAGAACCTTCGTCAGTGCGCCTGAAAAACGAACTATCGTATAAAAGTGTGCTGCAAGTTCCTCAAATTTGACGAGAGAAAACGCTTATTCGACTGAGGTTAACTGATAACGAATCGACTCGAGAAATCAATCATGAGGCCTGAAATATACTCCTTGACACAAAACAATGCAACGCATTGATTCACACAAGACCAGTGAGGAAGGAGAGACGATTGACGTTGCCGAGTTAGGATAGTGTAGATTAGGAGACGGTCCTTGTCACTCCAAGTCCTTTATGGTTTCACTGAATCTTATCATTTCCCAGTAGTATGCACGTACTGTCAAGTCGATAGAGAGGAATGAGGAAGATCGGGTTTCACATTCTTCGAATCTATCGCCCAAATAGAGTTAAGCTTCTTAGAGAATCTGTTAGAGATATTGCATCTGGATTCAAGTGCTTTCGATGAGTCGAAACGCCAGTCTTGACGTGAGTCTTTGAACTTACTAAATATTTGGTGGCAATTTTGAGCGGAAAATTCCCTAGAACAAGCCATCGTGATGGTCCAATGGCAATTATTGTTTTTTCATACTTAGTTGGATCACATTGTGCTGCAGACTAAACTGATAGATGTTAGTCTTGGATGCTTTTGCTATCTGGTACTACATTACTAAATTTAAGTATCTCAGTGACCAGTTGTTAGCGAGTGAATTCCCGTAGACCATTCATAGGCTAAATTTACAGGAAATACCTTCATAGAAACTTCAGTGCAATAACATGGGACCTCATAAGGGAACTGTCTTTTGGAGTAATGAAATACTATTTACCATACTATTTTATTCTATGGTAATGAAATACTATTTACGACGCCTTTGTATTGCTATTTCCTCATTAACTTCCGAGATATTCAATTACAATAGAATATTCAGAGCTTACGGAAGTCATACATGCAGGCAATTCTCTCATTGGAATGTACAAAAACGATCGATCGCATTTGGTTTAAATTTGTCCTGTTCAGGTTTAATAGACCGCATCAAAGAAAATGTATATGCAGGAAAAATCCAGGCTGAGAAAATAATTTTTTCTTATTAAATGTTGCATTGTTTGATTCACAGAATTAATTCATTTTGTAGTATTCATTGAATTGATACATGGAAAACACGGCAAGCTTCATTACCCAGAAACCTCATGTGAGAATACTTTCGGCCACTAACAGCTCTTAACGAATGCAATAGAAGTGGCAGTAATTTTCCGAGAAACCACCTCAGTCACCAATGAGTTTTTGCTTACTTAATTAAAACGGTCAGAAGTTGGGCGACTTTCATTATCGAATCCTTGAAGTTGGTTAAAAACTGTCTTTCTATCCCATCATGTATTGCTGGGACAAATTTCATTTAATTCAGATCTCACAGTCGCTTCAGGAGAAACGCTATCACCACAACTCCTTGAACAACCAATGCCAAAAGACACAAAATCACAAACTTGTACAGAAAAATAAGCGGCTGGATTTATATTTTTTTCCATTTGTGATCTTACCCCGATTAAAATGATTAACAGTTGTTTTTCAGTGCAGCCGCTTTTCTGTTTCATTTGGTGACACAATTAAATTTTCTTTATTGTCCATTGTATCTAAACAAGTAGACGAACAACGTCATTAATCACTATTTAAATTCCCGCTATTTTTATTTCTCAACGTATTAACAAATTGAACATCGCTCATTCAACGTATTCTGCGCTCGAAGTCGCTCGCATCGCACTCAGCCGAGATGAGCGCCCTCCTGCATGCCGCACTCGCGGCGCACAAGTGCGGGGGATTAAGAAAACTTCCTCGTGCGCGGTTCCAAAAGAAACTATCGTTAGGAGCCCGAGCGAAATCTGGTGACTGCATTGATTTTGTTCATATTAAAAAGTGAAGGATAATTTTGCTTTCATCAAAAGATATTTCATTGGAGCGCTTAATTTTCAATCAAATGTACGTGTTGTGGGAAACAAAACTGTAGGTGATGTATTCACTTAATTTACTGAAAAAAAATGTGTATTTCCAAGTTGTCACATGAGATACATGCCAACATATTGGCTTTTAAAAAGTTTCTTAATATAGGACATCCTAAAACAAATGTTCAATACGAGGAGTACTAATTGACAAACCATCCGAGGTGTACAAGTAGATCAGCCATACGAGGCATAATAATAGACAAACTATACGAGGTGTACTAATGGACAAACTATCAGAGGTGTACAAGTAGATAGACCATACGAGGCATATTAATTGACAAAATATACGAGGTGTACTAATAGACAAACCATTCGTGGTGTGCTAGTAGTCTAACAAAAGTTCTATACTAGGAGTACTAATTGACAAACCATCCGAGGTGTACAAATAGATAAGCCATACGAGGCAGAATAATAGGCAAACTATACGAGGTGTACTAATAGACAAGCTATCAGAGGTGTACAAATAGATAGACCATACGATGCAGTTTAATAGACAAAATATACGAGGTGTACTAATGGACAAACCATACGTGGCGTGCCAATAGTCTATCTCTGTCAAGGGTAGTTGAATGAGAAATGAAAAATATGCCCTAAAAATATGCAACGCCCTATCACCACTAAAAACATATTTCATATCTTCTCGATATTCACCACATCATGCGGACATGGGTACATGGGATAAAATAGAGATACAGTGTAAGCCGGTTACCACTCATGATTGACAAATATCTACAAAATACTGGTAGAAATGGGTAAACAAATATATACTCAATATCAAAATTCATAGCTTGTACAACATACGGACAGAAAGATAATTTTACTACGATTCATATGCTCAAATTGCACTTTATTTCATTAATTATATTTGACATTAATCCGATTCACAGAAATGCCCTCTGGGGAAGTGATAGATCTATTTTTGAATCATTTCGCTAGTGCAATAAAATTTATTAACCGGATGGTTTTTGCATAAAGAAATGAAATAGAAACATGTATATCTAAATATGTAGATACATTTATATACCTACACACGTACACACACATATTAATATATATACTTATTGAAAATGAAATATTAGAAAAAAATACATATATAAAATAAAAGATAAAAGCAACCTACCATCTACTACACAGAAAATGACAGTTGAGCTCACTGTAATCCTAAGAAATTTTTCGCAAAAAAATAACTAAAAGGAAAAGAAGACTTCGAAAAACATAAAAATGAACTGGTTTTTAATTTCTTTTCAGAAATTTTTTAAGAAAAAATCAAGTTATATTCAAGACGCAACACAACTCTTCAGCATTATACGGACATGTGTACGTGGGATAAAATGGAGTAACATTGTGGCCGGATATCACATCTGAGTGGAGAATATTCACAAAATTGGCACATATGGGAAGATTAGTCCTTGATCCAAAATGATAATTTTAATTACAGAAATTTAGAGTTTTTTCCGATTTGAAAGTTCAGTGCTAGTGTGCGCTGAAACGCACGAAAAAAAAAAAAAATAAAAAGACTAAATGCAATGCTTAAATTACCCCCTTCCCCCCAGCTCAGACGAAAATCGATTGAAAACATCTTCGAGAATGATTTTGAAATAGCGAGACAACGTTAGCCAAAATTTAATTCATTATAAACTTTGCACAACCCTCACATCTATAAACCTGTTCATTGGTGTACACACAAAATGTATTTCATGGTATATTTGTCATACGGACGTTAAATATTTATACAGAAAAGAGAAAGAAATAACAGAATAAAGATGAGGAAATACTCTTAATTATGGAAAGAACGTTCGTTCTGCTGCATTGAACTGACGGCTGTGGTGTTCATTATTGTCGACAGAAATAAGTAAGATGAATATACGAGTCGCTTAGCAAACGTAAAATGAAATAGTCTCTAAATTTCTAACATAAATTTCAGGAAAATTAAAATTTCTGAGAGATTTCTTCTGTCACATTCGTAACAGCAAGTTGTTTTTGTGATCCACTCTGTATTCATTAATTTACCTGACCGATATATCACAACATTTGAAAAACGTCTATGATTGTAATAATCAATCTATTTTTAAATTTCACGTATTTCATTCCTGAAAGCTCAAAATTTCAGAGGGAAGAAATTTCGTCAAATAACGTTATGGCGGAGCACACTCGAATTAGGTAACACTCACATGTAAAAGCTTTGAACGCTTTTACACTATCGACTACGAGTAATTAGAAACCCAACAAAACCCGATCAAAAAATATTACACGCTTGAAAAATGTGAAAGGAATAATAAACATCTATGGAACATGCAGTTAATTAGAGAGACAGTGAAAAAACAGTCTAAGCGAATACAACAGAAAATTTTTTCATTCAGTTACACCAGTGCAAGAACCACATCAGCCTTCTACAAAAGAGGAGCGCAGAAACTACAAGAACTAATTTCCAAATGCGTCTAGATAAGTCTATTTTAGTCGTTCACAGAGAACAAATACCTGGCCAGTAAATTTATAGGAGAAGAGTACGAAAAGAGCAGAACCACCTCTCACCCTTAGAATCTATTGCACAAGTGAAGAAATCCTTTGTTGTAGAATTGATTTAAGATATTGCACTGATATTTCGCCATGTCGAAATATCGGTTAGGGCATGAGTCTTTGAACTAAATAAGTATTTCAAAACAGATTTGAGTGCAAAGGTCAGTGCGAAGAAATAAGGAGAATTCAGAGAGTTTCGCATTTCGCAATTCGGAGAATTTCGCACTTTTTTTAATAATGGAGAATTCAGAGAAGTCCGGTCTTTCAGGTGAAACTGTGTTGGAAATACTGTCCTGATTATTCTTTACCTGCTCATTCCAAAGTGATTGCTAAAATTTAATTGATTGTAGAACAAAATTTCAAGACCTACCTTATGCAAAATTCTCGCGATACATTGAGAATCTGGTGCGAACCTACGGGTTGTGAAATCGTCCTGAAGAGTCAGGTAGTGACACTAAAGCTATTGTGTTCTGTCACCAAAAAGAAAAAAATAACTGCAATTCTCAACGATCAGTCTTGAGAATAGAAATGCGAAACAGTAGGAAAATATAAAATACTCAGACGAATTAAAATTTTTAGATATTTGGTTGGCTGAAGCTGTGGTTAACGCAACCAACATCAAAGTGCTTACGCCCTTCACATGTGTTTTCGATTGTGCAAGTTTTAGTAAGTTGGTGAGATGGTCTGCTTGCAAGTTCGGCGTTAGGATTTGTGACTCAATAAGGCATTAAGCTGATCATGAAGAAAACATGTACCATTGCATATACCATTCACTTCAGGAGCCATTCATTCAATATTTTTGTAGTTACTCATCTACCCAGAGATCACGTATAGCACTGTTCTGGTTGGGAAACATGAGGAGCATTCTTGCCAACAGGACGAACGCAACAGACCCTGTATTGAGATTTTATCAAAAATTGGTGGGATCAACCAGAAAAAATTCGTGTTTCTAACTCCTCTCCATATTTTAAGAAGAGCTTAATCATTATTTGTTCATCTGCATCCGCTTTCTAGGGTTAATCAAAGCTCGTGAAGTCACGAGTTATGTAGGGTAATTGCAACCAGTGGTACAGGTGGTACGATTGATATTCTACTAAAATTTTTCCACATTGTGAAAAAATTATTTGGACTGTCAATGGATGCGGTATTCGCATTCCTCATGCAAAACTAAATTTAGAGGATAAATTATTTCTGGTTTACGTGGCTGCAAATATCAAAATTGATCTAATTTTGAGATAATCATAGACAGAACAAACGTTATCTTTTGTAGCGGCGCCTTACCTTTCACCAAGTTATTTTAACATGATTTATTTCTGGCTAGTTAACTGTGCCTTCATGAGTTATATCCAAGTGTGAGCGACAGTTGGCGCAACTAATGCCTGTTAATTGACGGACATCATCTCATGATAATCTTTCTTCAACGACTTCTGAACAATCTATCAGCATTTCAGACCTCGGGGAATTTAAGTCAATACAAACACGCCGGATGCATTCAGCCATATTTTTGTGAGCTGAGAAATCAGCTCATTTAAGGTGACCATCCCGGGGCCCCCCGGTTGTTGAACTTTTTTCGTCCGATTCGTTTGAAAATTGGCCAGTATATGTATTTGTTGGAAGTAAACCTTTTTTACTCATGTCACTTTTTCGATTCAGGCCTTAGTTTTTTATTATTTTTCGAAAAACTTATTTTTCTCTAGAGCCCCTTTGGACCCCCCGGGGGGACCCCTTTGGACCCCCGGGGGGTCCCCTTTGGACCTCCCGTGGGGGGTTTCTAGCGTCCGTAGCGCCATAAAATTTCATGGCACAATAACCCACCCCCTAAGGATCCTTTTTCAACAAAAACACGCATTTCCATTCGGGGACCCAATTTGGCCCCGGGATGGTCACCTTAATGCGACATTGAAGTTGCTTAACACATTTATTTGGGCGTAAATTTCCTTTGCCATAACGTACAGTTCGAGGATTTTTTGCCAAAAAAATAATTCTTTTTCGGAAACGTAAGATTTTTAAGATTGAGGTGATGGTCTAAATTTTTTTTTACGATTGAGATCGTTTTGAAACAATTTTACACCTGCGATAGTCGGAGTTGAAGAAAGGCAACGCGGTGTTCCGGTCTGGTTTTAACACGATATTGAGGATTTTTCCTGGAGGACAAAACATGTCTTCATTTTTCTAACTTCTAGAGCACTCCATCCAATACAACGGAAAATTATACCAATTCTTGCCCCCAACATTCCTGCTAGGCAACATTGGAAAAGAACAGCTTTAAAAAAAACACTGGAGCCCTACTTGAGGTAATTTCTAATTTTGTAAGACCCCATTTAAAATTGTAAACATTGCATGTAGTCTCATTTTACAATCACTCGAATTAGGAAAATGCGCAGTGGCATCGCTTCGAATTGGCCTCCGAGTTTCGAATGCAAATATCAGCCCAAATTCTTATCGTCATGTACTCTCATATTCATTAGTTCAAGCCCTGACGAAGAAGTATAGGTTAGAGACACATGATTAAAAAAGCTTCAACCCTGTTCAAACGAGCCTTTTATCGCAAGGGACTCATATTTTTCAAAGAAAAAATTAAGCTGGGAAAATCACCCCATCTCTTTTTAGTTTCGTGATTTTCCTCCATGACAGGTGATTCTATTTCTCATATGTGTTTGCGTTACGAGTAAGTCATAAGAAATAATAACATGATAAAGTTACATCGCAATTACCAAACAAGGACATGATATTTTCCTACTCTGAAGAGAGGAGCCAAGGTGCACCAGGTCAGAGTGGTACATTCAAGGTACATTCAAACAAGAGGTACATTCTAGGGTTGGTCCCTATATTCTCGCGCTTTCAGATCCAAATCCCTAGGCACCGACGAAACACTTTTGCAATCATTAATTATCACGCAAAAGAACCAGAACATTCACATTATTGAGCTATCACTTAGCGTAGGGGTTACACAAGTGTGGCCCTATGAGTTGAAGTTTTTTCCATATTATTAGAAACATTGGAGCGAAAATCATCTCTTTATACGCAATGTTGACGCTACAATTCCATGAGGCATTACTATTGGAGTCGTAAATATATCGCGTTTTTTTCTCATAGCTTACTCTTTAAATTAACCTGAAGTTCGTATTAACCTTCAAACTCCAGAAAACTGGGGATTGCTAACCCAGTAATGGTCGAGACGATTTTTGACGGCATTCACCGTGCTAGCAGAGACAGGATTTTCTGAACGCTGGTTCCAGATTCAGACAATTTTATACGGAAAAAAATTAGAGCTTGATCTGTATTGATTTTTTGGGGGATGGAAGAGTCTTGAATGGAATTCTTCTACTTACTGAGCTTGCTCTTCACTTACCCATACCATCTCATTAGGCTAAGAAGCTGGAAAACTCATTTCTACAACCCGATGCTAATGTAGGAGCGATCAATTAAGATGTTTAATTCATATCGCTGATCTCATTTCCGACCTTCTCAGTTTTTTATAGTTATGAAAATGCACTAAGGTGTTTGCCATCGTCAGCTCACTCCGAAAACTTAATAACCCCATGTTTGAAGGAAAGAGTTTTCGCTAACTATATCGGGTATTGCTTTCACATTTTCCCTTTTTCTTTCAATAGATATTCTATTGAATCTATAATTCTTGGAAAAATGTTGTTAGCCGTCCTCAACAATCTTTTTGTTGAGTTCTGATAACTAATTCAAGCGCGCTAAATTTAGTAATCAATGGCAAATTTAAGAAAAGCAAGAATAGTGCATTATATAGTGGAAAAATTATGTTGATTCCTCAAAGGAAAGTTCGAACTTGAAACTTTAGCGAGAAGGACTAAAAAAATCGTGCGCAACATGTTCATCTCAAAGCTCCTAAAGCTAATTCAATGCAGGTTGACTTCGCAGCTTTCCGTTCAGTGGTCAATACAGTTTCTTTTTACGTGCCATCCGCAGAAAAATTGAACTCTCCCTCAAGATGCACTCATGATGAAAATATTTTATAATAATGTATTTCCCCTTGATATATGACTTAGCGATCACTTGGACATTCATAGCAAGTGCTGTTGAGAAGTGACCACTGTACGAAGGCACCATACGGAAAATGGAGAGTAGCGTCAGCTATAAGTTAGTACAGTAAATATGATTCCTTCCCGGGAGCAGTGTCTCAGTAGTCAAACTTTTTTCCGTCTCTAGCTATACCTTAAGACCTGTGGCTCGTAAATGACTTTAAAAATTCAATAGGAAGCCCAGCGGATGTCAACGTTCTCTTAAAAAAAGGACACCTTTTGAAGTCAAAAGTTTTCTGGACGCTTCAGCAGACGTCCATTTGAGTTCATTTTACGACACCGGGGCGCTAGGTAATGTCATGTAAAGACCGTCCTATCTCTTCGCTAATACGACGCCTCCAGAAGATGTCCATCGATTCTCGCAGCTACGAGGCCTATCATTTAACGCTTCTTTGCACTATCTTTCATCACCAAAACTCCACCGACACGCTCTAAAATAACCGTCTTCTTGCATCGTTTATGGTCTTCTCTGAGTGATTTTTCGACGGTAAGTTCGCCTACAAAATGTTGGTTCGAAAGAAATGCGACTGAAATTGGCCCTAACTGGTCGTAAAAACGGGAAAACAAGACACGGGTGGAGTATTGGGGATGCCATGTTTCATTGATGCAGCTGTTCAAGATTGGCAATCTTAAGACAGATGAGGCATGTGAGGTGGCGTAAATGATCACTTACGTCCAAAAACAATCACTGGCATTGCTTGTAATTGGTAGTGTGAGGTGTTTGAAGGTGGAGGTCTAGCACCTCCGACTCACGTTATCTCTCACGAAGAATCTTCTGCAAGCGTCCACTCTAGTCAATATTGATGGTAGTCGATTGCACGTCTTGACGAGAACGGCTCGCAACAGTCACTGATATGTTACAGGTTTTACGACTCGATGTCTCGGAGAAGCTTTTCTCAGCACTAGCGATATTTTGCCGTCAATATTTATCTGTGAGTGGCGAAACAAGAATAAGATATTTGAAATGTGCCGGGAATATCTACAAGAAAATTACTTCTTCTGCAAGAAGTTCTATGGTCTAAAGTGACGGTTCTAGCACTTCTTCTAGAGCTATCCTAATATTTTTACACCATTCAGTCCGTAGCAAAAGCCGGTTTATCAGTCAAGTTGCACAATGAACGGGCTAGTCAAAAACAATTAAAGAAATACATCTGTTCACTAATGGCCTTGAAATGAGGACCTACAAAGCTCGTAAATTCTTATCCACGTTGCTCTCGAGAGACATTTTCCTAAAGCCAAATGCCACTTCAGAATTATTAGGCAGTTGGAAAATGACAGGGTTGCCGGAGCGTGGCGAGCTTCTCCCCCATCTTGGGGTTCCTCTGGCATTCTAGAGATGTAACATGAGAGGCATCTCTAAATCAACGGGGCTAGTTCCACTCATGAATGGACACACGACGATGTTTGAGGCGATCATGCCTGATTTTACTGGTTCGCTTGTCGAGCGTCATTACCAAAGATTATTTCTCGACAAAATTTAGAATTTCCGATCAAATTGTTCTGAAAATTTTACAACAGGGTATAATTTTCGATAATAATCATGTGTTGACCAAGAAGTGCTGTTCGTTTTCAATCTCTGGTTATATTTCAAAGAAATTAGCCCGTATTGAAATTTGATTTGAAACACACATTGATAATAAAAAAATATAGTGCAAGTCATAAATTTTCGTAAAACTTATGAACCTACGTACTCTGTTTTTTTTCTTATTTTTCGAAGCGAAGGAGGAAAAGAGTCGCATAGTTTTCTAGAAAAATTTTCATACAATTATTAGCATTCAGTATTATTACTAATTTTTCTCGAAAACCAACACGTGGGATATCAACTTCTTTTACGTTATTAATAATATGAGAAATGTATGGCTCTTTACTCCTACATGGAGAGTAGAAATTTAACAAGTATGCACAAGCAGAAAATAATGCCATCAATGGAAGCACAAGTAAATCGTGCATGACCGAAAAT
The DNA here is from genome assembly GCA_030386875.1 of Morinoia aosen. Taxonomy (NCBI): domain Eukaryota; kingdom Metazoa; phylum Arthropoda; class Malacostraca; order Amphipoda; family Talitridae; genus Morinoia; species Morinoia aosen. Next base: position 42,667,398 of record CM059571.1, read on the forward strand.
CGCTTCTATTTCTTAATTCGAGTAATTTCAAAAAATTGACATTTTGCTTTAAAAATAAAATGCTAAGAAAAACTGATTCAAAAATTTCAATGATGGTCATAACATGTATCAAAATATTTCAGTAACAATTCCTGCCATGGCACGATGATGGAAGGAATGCAGCTCACAGTTGAGGCAAAATGCAGCAGATTATTGATTTAATAAGTTACGAAAAAGTCACAACTATATTTCAATAAGCCAAGCTTTCTCAATGTCTATGATGTAATCTGTTCGAAGAAATTTAAACAGCTGGACAGTGATCGAGAGAGAGTATATGAGCACGCAGAATAAGACAGAAATTTGCTCCAAGAACTGTTCCATAATTGTGGCGTGGGTAAACATGAAGAAAAGATTTTATCGAAGGACGTTGCCAAAACTATGCGCAGCTCAAGTACTTAAGCAAAATTAAATGAATATAAACTAACGCGAATGTTTTTTTCAACCAAGTCCCTCAGCAGTTCGTTTACATTATACCACAACCATTAAATGTGAAGAACCTTTTTTTTAGGAACGAGAACTGTGAAGTGATAGAGCAAAAGTTTACATCAGAAACATTAAAACGAAAAAAATTCACTGAAATTTATCATATTAATTTAGGAAACGTTTCAGAGAAAACGAAAGATCTAACTAAAGTGAAAAGGACACATTAAAAGATATCATGAAAACCATATAAGTGTATATAACAATGAAAAGTCGAGCAGATAATAGAGAGGTCGTTATTTATCAACTATTTTCAAAGAATATGAACAGCTCGTATTTCTAAAGTTAGATTTTCGCTTTAAAATAAGTAACGACCTTGCGGTCATTGGGTCTTGTAGGTGAGTCTAAAATTCTGAAATCATTAGCAGATATGAGTACATTTCATTTTCCAGCATTATTGCGCACTGCAGAATGAGAGGGATGTGATAGTTGAATCACAGTACGTACGCTTCTACCCCGATGCTCTGTCACTCAAATTTCGTGACGTCATACCGACGTACTCCGTTGGGCAACGTACACAACTGTAAGAGTAAACCAGAGAGGCTCGCATATCAATGGGTAGCGTATCTTTGTACCGGAAAAAAAGCAACCTTATATTTTTTCACAAGAGTAACCCGTGTCTGAAAGTTATGAAAACATTTTGCACGCAGTCATTTCAACTCGCTTGACAACTTTTCGGACGACGCTCCTAAATACGGAAATGATCAGCACAAATGGTCTTTTTTGTTTTCTTCAATAGCTTGCCATGCGTATTGCCTCGACAACTTTTTTTTAATTTGAGAATTAATGACGCCCAATGGAAACTAATTAGTTATTAGATGTGCACCCAAAAGTTCGAATTCACTATATCCATCTATAAAAGTAGGGAATACGTAGTTACCCTTATTGATTAGAACTTGGATGCAATTAATTTGGAAACTTGTAGATAAAAACTAAAGAAACTTGAACCATGTCCTGTAGAAGTAGGCTTACAATGCACTTACGTCTGAAATTGATTTTTGTCTCTTGTGCCAAGCCAGTCTAGGACAAAGTACTATCCTTTTCCACTTTCACAGCAAACTTGATTGATTTTTGCATGGGGCATCGCTGAGATAAGTTGATATCTTTTGCCCTAGTGATTCAATTGATTTTTGGATTCAATTGAGTCATTCAAATAGCGATTAAATTGAGCCAACGGATAAACACGATTTTTGAATGTTTTAGGTTTGTTTCAGCCCAAGTACGACTGAAAAATTCATGGCAATAATGAGATAATGAAATCTGAATACTACTTGAAAAGTATCAACCGTACACGCAGAAGTTCCAGCTTGGATGCCGTTACACCTCCTAGTAAGAAAGTGATATCACGCTTGCGTCGTATATTGTTTAGCTGCTGTTGCTAGAACTTCCATAAATCCTAGCTTCAATCTGGTTGAAAATGTATGGTAGCTGTTCAAAAAAAAAAGTTCAAAAAAGTTCAAAAAGTTCAAAAAAATGCCTTAGCTCCGATAAACCTTCAAAAATTAGAACATGACATCAATAACGGGAGAACATGATCAAGTTTCACCAACGGTATTCATCTGTATTTTAAGTTGTCCATCCGTTACATTCGGTGCTGGGATGAACTTAACGTATTGGGTTAAAATATACGCCTTATTAAGTTTTGCAAGTTAACGTTCCAGATGTATTTCCTTTTGGCAATCTAGGTAATGAGTGGCAAGCAGGTATTGTTCTGTGAGATATTCATTGTTACCCTAGGAAAATGACCCATAATTTTCGATTCTCCAATTTAGAGTATGACATTTTGTTGTATGGCTCGAAAGCGGTATTATTTCATGTAAGCTTACAAAATTGTTGCTATCTTTATAACTATTACTATTTCACCCAGTAACTATTTACTATTTCCGGCGTAAAAATAATTCTGCTGTGGACATCAGGCAGTGCATCAGATACCAAGCCATTGGCTTTTATCCCAGTGTAATTATGTAGCCTTAACTAACTAGATCGAATGAAAGAAGATACATCGTGACTTGGCATGTCGTCGCAATTCAAAGCAAAAGAGAGAGTCCATGCGAGGTGCTGCGAATGTTTCATTTTCATACTCTTCATTTTTTCAGTAACACTGAGCTGTGTTTTTAGCTCCAGGATGTAGACTCCTTAATAGTAGGAGTTCTTCACAATTTCAAAGACAAATATCCAGCTATAAAGTTCGTGCTAATGTTTCAAAAGCAGCACTTGCAGTAACAATTACCCTCTAAAGACTTCCTCTCGAGAATGCATTCAGGCTTTGATGTGTATACAAGTTGGAGGCATGAGAAACCACGGAGACTTTTTTCTACTTGCAGATGGTTTCCTCACTGAAGAAAATTTTCAATATGAATGGTGTTTGGATTTACTAGCTATTATTTAAATATCTGGGAAATGCGTAAGTTCGCGGGTCAGATATTTTTGTAAAGGCGAATAGTTCATAAAGCAATATTTTTTGTACAAGTGCACACACAATAATTCTTGTAAATTTTGAGAACCAAAATCATTTTACGGTTTATAATTAAACGTCTGATTACCACCAATAAGTAGCGTTTTCCAAGTGATTACGTTTTCATGTTTTCCTTTCCATTTTGTTTTCAACTATAAAAATGGCTATTATCATACCTACGTATGTTCAACAACAAAGGATCTCTATACCAAGACATTTAAAAAAAATAATTTAATATATTTTATGTATGAACTGTATTAGCAATGAACTGTTTTTCTTTTTTATTTGTGTCGCAAAATGTTCTGGTTAGCATTGCGCTATAATCCTTCCCTCGTTTCTGACTCTCATGAATCTTTTGTGGCAGCATTTTGTGCATAAAAAAAATATTATAAAATTTTAGTACGATGGTATAAGTTCTTCGAGATCGTTGCTCGATGCTGGTTGATATGTAAGCACAAAAAGATGGTTCGGAATATCTACCATGATGCCATTTTAGTCTTAGACGCAGAATTATTTACTTTCAGAGATTTTGCTTCAAACATTGCTCTCTGATTTCGCAAAAAGCTAAACCTAAACAGAAATGTAACAGAAAAGACTGGGCATAGCGGTTTTCATCAATAAGATACACTCTTTGTTTTTATTCTTTATATTTATAAGCAATATCCAACTTCGGATAACTTACCCATGAGAATACAATTAAGTTTTTCTCTCCATCTTTAGCACAACCATCGGCACGAGTATTGTGATAACCATGCATGCTTACGGTAATTGAGTTTCTTCATGTTAAAACATTTTTAAAACCCAATAATGATTGCAGTTTCAAGTTTTTTGCAAACAAACTAATCACTTTTCCTCGTAGATTTAGAAAATTTGATTAGTGACTGCATCTCCACCCGAGAAATCCTCTCGCAATGAAAGTGAAACACTGACGGGCTCATACTGACGAACATGATTAACTTAACCTTAGTTTTTTTAACGTAACTCATCTAAAAAACATACGATTGATGCAAAATTTTAAATTGAAAGTAGAGCTCCGCTTGATTTTTTAATGTAGTCCAGAAATGATTTAAGCGCTCCTAGCATATGTCGAAAAAAGATCAATCAAATTGCTACTTTTAAAATTTCTAATGTTTCATCGCTTTTCAACAACCGACATCTTCCAGGCAAAGAATAGAACAATTGTAGCATAGAATATTTCTAAAATAGAGTATAAACCTTTGAGAGAGGGATATGAGCCCAAATGTCTACGACACTTTGTCAGGGCAGTACAAACGATCAATTTCTCCCGTTTCAAAGAACTAATACGTTGAAAGACACAAGGAAGAATTGCCAAGTGGGCAAAGCAGATAGCCACGATTAATCGTGTGGTCGATCGAGAAATAAGTATCCTGTCTCGAGTGAACTCATGGTTGCGTCGTGAAATTAAAAACCCACGAATCTAAAATCCATTAATACAAACAGTTAGAAAACGTCCACCCGAGGCAGGACGGTTTGAAAGCTGACGCGAGAAGAATCTATTAGTCTTTGAAAATAATCGGAGCACTTCTGTTTCGTGCTCTAACCAACATGTGTAGAGTTCGACCACCGAATGAAGCATTTTCTGAAGAGACGAATCATGGTATAATTCTTTTAGTTCGGACGCAGATACATTCAACAGAAATCCAGTTGCTTCTAGTTTTGAGCTTAAATATCCACTGCGATGCACGACGGAAGCTGTGTCTTCGTCCAGGAAGCCTTCAACACAGTCGGGATTAATCCTTTTCGTCGTATTCAATGTACAGTATACCGGCACCCTCGTGAAGTCATGCTCGTATCAACGATGTAGTTCTTTGCAAGAGAAACATTAATTTTTCATCAGGATGCAGATTTGAAATTCCCTTCACTCCATATTTGCAGTAATGGTTCCGACGTCGTAGAGGTGATGCTTAAACTGAACAGTTGAGAGAGAAGTATATTGATTGTGATTTACTGAGCAGTTGGGGTACAGCATAAGAAGCAGCTATAGGACGTACATTAATTCGAAATATAGACGAAGTTTGAACTACTGAACGACGTGTGGAGGCAAATACCACAGGCTTCTGAACGAAGTTGACGACTTTTCGGTAAAACCTGACAAATTGCCGTAGTGGACCTAACATGATTAATTGGGAAATACCGTCTGAAAAATTGTCTCATTTAGTTTTTTCTCTTTTGTTTCAACAGTTGATGCTGATAGTACGTGGCTTGATTTTGTACGGGATCGCTTCTGTCGACTCAAGCTTTTTCATTGAGTGATGTGATGCCAAATTTTTTAAATAGTGCTGTTGTGGACATTATTACGAAAATTTGCTTCTCAGCTTTTACGCTCTTCCATCGTACATCAAAATTTAGCGGTGCTCTGAAACATTAAAGACAATTTGTTTTCAAAAAACTTAGTCTTATTCATAATTTTATTCTCTACTAAATGCAAAATTCCTGCGAGGGCGAGATGAGAAGATTTTTATTCGCTTTACTTGCAAAATAATAAATGAGTGACGAGTAAGTTCATCAATTCCACTGTCATCTCAATGAGCAAATTTATGCAAAAAATTTTTAGGATTTAATAACAGAAAAGGAAAAAGTTTTGCCAATACCTGGGCTTATAATGAAGTCATTTATTCCCAGATTGATGTGTAGAAAGAGTAAGGAGTGCTAGTATACATTGATCATCTATCATCGAGCCCACAATGAAGTCTGCTTCGGCAAGTGGCGAAGTTCACTCAGGGGATGCGCGTTAACAGTGAGGACCCACACTTCTGCGTAAACGATTCTCGGAGACCTCAATACTGCTGGTCCTATGTAATTAATGGTGACCTCTATGGGCATTATATTTTTAGTCGAACCACCATTAATTTCGAATGCTATTCAATATCTCGGGAGACATTTTTACATTTCATTGTAGACTTTCATTCGAGTCGCACTCGAGTGCTTGGCTTGGAACCATTCACACATGTACCCACAAAATTTTGCGCCTTGTTCGATATAAGCGCTGGTTTGCTTATCAGATATTCAACACGGACTAAATGCGCAAAAACAGGCATAGTGATCGGGGGCTGTGCTCCGTTGAGACTTTAATGAGTGCAGGTTACGCTAAAATATTTGGATCGCACTCGCATTCGCTAAATTACGACCGTCGATCATCGAGTTATCGAGTTATCAAGTATTCGAACCTCGAATACTTGCAGGTTATTCATCATTCATCATATTCGTTGAATAACTGGGTCTAATTGGCGTTGTAAAAAATAAGGTTCGCACAAAATGTTCCATAACTCGAAGATCAATTGCAAATCGCTTCAACTCATACGGGTAGAGAGTAATTTCTTTGACAAGTTTTGGAGTAAAATCAAATCGCTAGCTATTGTAAAAATAAACTGAAATGCACACGTTTTCAACAGTTAGTTTCTTGTACACATAACACCGTAGCAAAATAATTCAAAATAAATATTTCAATGTAAAATGAAACATGTCATTGGCAGTTCTGCAATAAATCAACAGTTCAGTCGCTCTATAAGAAAAATATGCTACCACCATCTCAAAAGATGTTTCTCAGATCTCTTGCACTGGTTTTCAGTTATAAGATGAAAGCACATACAATATATTAACCTCGCTGCCACAAGCTCGGTGACATTGACACGAAACTTCGCAGCGATGAATGGCGAGCATCATGAGGCGCGGGCGTCTTGCATCTCGTCCTCCTATCTGCATGTTTCTAAAACACCTACAATCTTGTTGGGTTGTTTGCTTGCTTGTTTGCCAACTTGGTTGTCACCATCCACGCTCTGCTTTCAGGAACAACGTAAATCAGAATTCAATACTGCGGTTTCAGGTAAAAGGTAAGGGATGATTTTAAGCTCGCAAATTTTCGGCATTTTATTTTGGATACGTTATGTTGCAAATACCCATTCTATGAAAAATAAATCCTAAACTAGTCACACCTATAACTTGATGCAACAGCTCACCAGGTGTCCGGTGTCACAAAATCCAGGAGTTCATTTTCCACGCTGAACCGCTTTCAGCTGCGTCATTACTCGTGAAATATGGATCGCTCGAAATGATCGGAAAATACCATGTGCCTCAGGTGAATATGTGCAATGAAAGACCTGCGGAAATCTGAGAAACGTCCTGATAACAAATTGAATGATCGCCTGAATTAAATGGCGGAGCTATTTATTTCACATTTTTCATGTTCGTGAAGTTTAGTTACCTTTTTAACTCTAGACATTTAACCTGCATAATTATAATCACACCTTAATTTCTTCAGTCCTCAATGAACGCGCAAGTTATTCTTAGAACTTAAAAGAAAGTAGCATTATATCTTCTTTAGAGTCTAGCGAATGAATTGCTCTCGTATTAATGCTGAGCATACGAAAAATTTTCAAAATTTAGGAGAGCATTTAACTTCCTGGTTTACGTATATTAACTTTCAAGTTTACTCCCAAATATAAAATAATGAAAATCAGGAAAATCATCATCATAAAATGTCTCCAAATTGTGCGATCCTCAAAGAAAACTTGGACATCTTAGCAATTTGATCATTCAGTCAAATTCTTCTTTAAATTTTTCAATTAGTCGAAAAACATCATAATGTGTGTACCACAAATTACGTTTGACTCAAGTAATAATTGTTTTTAGTAGTTTTCTTTTCACCGATCTGAGATTTAGAATAACTTTATCATTTCTATATTCATTTCTTCTTTACTCGCCCTAACCTGGCATTTCATGTTTCATTGCATTTTCCTCGGAAGCCCTCATTCTCTTTTGCTCGTATTTTCAGACCTCGGTAACTCATCAGTCCTCTCCCCCTTCCTCTCACTCGAGCCTGTGAATCATGGTAGCAGCCAAGATAAAGTTAAGGCCTACATATTTTAGGCATCCGCAAAGCTTAAGGCGCAATTTATGAGCGCTTCCTAACCTTTGCAAAATTGCCTCACTAAATCATGACCAGAGTCCGACCAGGGACGGCTTCTCGCGGCGTGTTTCCAAAGGGCTTACGTCACCGACGCTCCATTGAAGGCTCTCCAGAAAACCTCCTTCGACTTCAGACATTATCTTTACGAGCTTCTCCTCTCGACGTTTTTTGGAAAAAATGTGGAGACGTCGTCAGCAATTACTTACGACTAAAATTCAAGCGAGTGGAAGGTTCGAAGTATTTTTTGATATTTTTTCTAATAATATGACCACCGAGGTGTGCCATGCCTCGTCCTGTGAGAATTTTATTCATCGCTCGAGATCAAGCGCTTCGCGCGCTCGCGATGTTCAACGCGAGGATAAATTTCAGAGTATGCATTTTCTCTTCCAATATAGCTAGGGAATTTCTCAAGTACTCACCTTTGAAATTTACACTACCCGATGATTTACGGAGAGGATTCTTCATGAATCCACTGAGTTGAAAAAGTACTCCACAAACAGTTGAAATTATTTACTGAATGAGCGATTGTATGTTTTTCAAACTTCAGGTTAGAAAGTGTGACTTAAGTTATATCGAGCTTTTAAAACTACAATTTTTTTAGGAATTGTTGTTTTCCAATTTGTCTCGTCTACCATTAAGCCTCAATGATTTTTCTCTTATTTAAAAAAGCTAAAAGTTTTGAATTGAGAAATAGTTTTAAATGAAAAAGTTGAGAAAACGCATTGAAAAAAGTACATTCAAATGTAATCGAACTACACAAAGCTGGCACATATTTCATATAATTAGAATTGTTCCAACTGCCCTACAAAAAGACGGAGGTTCATTTAACGAGCCATCAAACTTTTTTAGGAAAACTTTAGAAATGAAAGATCTTGCAGGACATGGACGTCACCAGCCACTTCAAACTTTTAGGCTTAAAAAATCGATCAGTAGCATGGCCTCAAGGAATTCCCGTGGCTTCATGAGAAAACTGACTGCAGAACTGAACGTTTAAAGAAAATCTGCACGGCGCGTCCCGATCAAAAGGGACTTGGGACTCTCCTCTTTGAAACGCAGAAAAGTTGACAGCTTAACAATTGTCTCGAAGATGAAGAGACTTGATAGAAGTCGCACACTTCTTGATCGACTTGAAACTCCAGGTTTGGGTAGTGTTAAGTTCGCAGACGAGAAACATTTCACACAATTCAACACTAAATTTTTCGATGTTTTCGATGGTTTGTTCAGACTTTTCTTCATAGGCGGAACTTTTTTTCTAGATCATGTAATTGGAACATAACTCATGCTCATCGCATTAAGAAATTTGCTCGTACAAGTTATACATGGAGGCTGATCGAGCACATCACTGCGCTATTGTAATATGAAACAATTTCATTTCAGTTAATTTACTAATAACATAATTGACAAATTACTCATTGAATTGAATCGCATTAGTCGGTACATTATAATTTTTAATATTTAAGAGCATATGCTATTGAAATGTCAAACTAAAGAACCGTGAACTTATACACAACAATCGATGTCTGTATATTTTAGTTTTCCACGATGTTTGTATATTTCCGGTTTGGGATATAGATGCGGTAATCTTTGCAATAACTTCAAATTAGAAATATGTCCTGTTTAATACTCCCATTTCGATTTAGGAGCTAAAAAATTAATTTTTTAATATTTCCATTGTACTTTTAATCCGACATTCATTACTTTATAAATACTATTATTCTTATTTTTAAGCCCTCTCAAAAAACTTTCGAGCTATAGAAACTAAGTGAAGACGGTATTGTCATGTCTGTGTAGCTTGCTTCCAAACTCACCAGGCCCATTCCTACTCCCTGACTATCTCCAAATAATTTAACTTCGCGATTAATGAATTTCTTGTAGAAATGATCTGTTGCTCAACAATTGAATCCATTACCGTCAATTTTTTTACGTTGTAATCAATATTCATACCTTGATTTTGATAGATTATGATATTTATTCACTCCGAAATATGAACATAACAAGCAATCTCTTTGAACTTTCTTTCAAATTGCAATTTAATTTTTTTAAGGCAAAAGATTTTTCAACGTACGTCAAGTTTGTCACCAGTTTTATTTGTCTTTCGTTAACTCCAATTTAAATAAATTCCGCGCGCCATAGATATCGTTTCTGTTCGCATATTTCACTTCTGCTCACTTGATTCAACGCTAACCTTCTTCCTCGAGCACACGACGCCATACGCCAACCGCCTGTTCCGATGGTTGCGTGAAGCTCCCCTAGTCTTTTACATTTTTAACTTCGATTCTGGCTCCTCGTATTGGTAGTAATCTCTTATTTAGCCTATTCCGATTTTATTTTCCTAAAATTTTATCCCTGATCAATTAAGTCCAATAAAATGTTTTCGAAAAGGGCCTCTCGTCTCTCAGATAATCTCAACCGCTCCATGTATGAACAATTAAATGGATTTATTTTTTACTGCTTCTACTGTTTTTACTGTTAACTACCGAACCGATAGCTTGTGTTTGTTTGGGTCTTCATGCACTTTTGGGTTTTCTTATATCTCCAAAAAATTAACATAAATACAGTGCGCCTTCTTTTCCACGAGCCCTGAATCATGTCTTCGAAGGTTCGCGTAAAAGTTTACTCACCGAAGCTTAACATTCAAGCTGATTCAGCATTGCAAAGACGTTATAACTTTGCAAATTTTTCTTATTCGCTCGAATTTAAAAACTCTAATTTCCTTATTTGTGTCCATCCCGAAAGGGTTTTGACGAATTATGTTACGAATATGATTATGTAAAGATATTATTATACGTAGAAAACAATTGCAATCAATCTGAATGCTATACTTGCGCGAAAAACTTTTTCCATGAAACAATGAAACATTGGATGCTTGAGACTACTTGGAACGGGAAATTGAGCAATTGGTTTGTTATTTTTCCAAACAGGGGAAAAGGGCACAGTGAGCACCCCCTAACATTGCCGCAGGTCAAGGATGGGTCGAAGTGATGTTGTTTTACGAACTCAAGCTATCGGGCTGGGCCGTTAACATGTCTCATAAGTTGAGTTCGAAATCAAGCAGAGCCAAAGTACGTGTTCATGATAAAAATCGACAGATTACTTTGAGGTAAGAAGAAGTTCATTCTTTTTCCGTTTGGATGAAGGGGCAGGTAATGAAATATCTAATAATTTATAAAATTTTTAAACTTTGAGTTAAGACCATATTCAATAGAGGTCATAATGTTGATGTTAGAACGGGGTCTAACTAGAGGTTTTAAGGAAATCGACTTAATACCGAGAGCGTGAAGAGATCTTCACTCCCTCCCAGGACGAACGAAAAACTTGCGTGGTGTGACACGCTTTGTTACAAGCCCGTTACCAGACTATTCCAAGCAAAGTTCCTAAACGGGTTTCATCTCTACAATTAAGAATTTAGGTGTTATTTTCAACATAAATATTGATTTACATTTAGTAAGTCGCTCAGGACATCGCATGTAATTTTTCTAAGAAACAGAATCTTACAATGATTGAAAAGAGTATTAGAAGTGAGAATTTCTCTCGATGTTAACATCTGGAATCTTCAATGGAGGTGAATCTTCGTTCGAAGTACTGTAGTATGGTTCGCCGTTGGGATCCGATGCCACTATATGTAGGCTCAGCAGCGCAGTGGAATGTTTTGAGCGCGTTCAGTTCGAGTCAGTTGGAACGTCATTCACTCTCGCGTTCGGAAACATTCTTTTGAATGGAATGCAGAGAATTATGAGATGACTCATAATAATTTGGTGAGCAGCTTAAAATGCATTGACTCCATTTTTGTGAAGATAGAGACAAATTTGAATAATCGGAAACCACCACTTTCAAAAAAACAAACAGTGGCTTTTAATTCATCTATCATTGTTTCAATGAAAGTTTTTCTGGTAAGCGAAAGCTGGCAGTTTTACTTGGCCAAAGTTACGGGATAGGGATTATTTTAAACTGAAAGCAAACATTTTTGGAACGAAAATAGCGTTCAACTCCATTGTTTGAGAAGGTAAAATATTTCGTTCTATCAGTTTCATTTAATTTTTCAAGAGAAAATAACATAAATTGAATCTTGGTACAACTTTACGTCACGAGACGTTGTACACCTTGATAATTTGCATTAACAAGAGTATCTCGGATTCGAGGAAAGCCACACCTCCACATAACACACACTTGATAAATCAATTTGCAAGAGTAAAACATAACAGCATTAATGTAACAACTCACCACAGAGAGCATCAAAACTTTAAAATTATTTGGGTCCTCACCAACTTTGGGGACAGACCGACTTGCAACTCATTTCATTTTGGGACATCATACGATAGAGAGCTTACGACACTGTGCTCACACATTTCAAGATCTTATAACACGATTGTTATACAGAGAACACGCAATTACAAATTGGTATACCTCAATTGCAACACTTCTGAAATCATAACATTGGCCGGCCAATTTAATTCCAAATTACAGATATGAACTATTCAAAAATAAAATTAAAAGACCACAGACTTGAAGGACGTATCAATAGCAGTATGCGTTAACACGAAAGATAAACACATTTAAAAAATCAGGTGCACAACGATATTATCCTATAGAAAATAGTTTTAGCTTCCTAACGCCCCGTTTGGATGCTCATTCTGTTCATTTTTTATTCGGACATCAGTTCTCGTGATTAAACATGAGAAGACGATTTTTTTCGGACGATGTTTCTTTCAACGACGGTAGTATAGAAGCAAAGGAGGTACATCACGCGGTGAGACTCTACGCCTGGAAGCCAGAATGGCTTCCTATTTACTATTTACTATTTCCTATTTACTATTTCCTATTTACTATTTCCGAATCATTATTATTAGTGTATTTTTTTCCAGATTCATCTGAATATTTTATTTTTTATGAAGCATTTTAGAATGTACATCTTCATTCGGCAAAAACTAGTTTTAAGAAAATCAACATAATGGGGATGATGCTTATTCAGACAACATTACTTCATCCACTCACTCGACCCCTTAGCATTGTGGATTTTCTACCATTAATTAGGCTGATAAGTTGTGGTATGTGGTTGTGGTATCATGAAGTATCCGGTAAGAAAAGTGTTAACTCTAGGTAGTTTCCTATATTTTTCGTCAAACTATAAATTTGCACTCACTTATTTCAGTGAGGGTGAATCTATTTACCGTAACTTTTAAACACTAGGCATCTTTCAAATGATCGATTTTCATTATTGATATTTTTTACTCTAACAACAATAGTAATATATGCACTTTGAACGATGCTTATAATTACGACATAGCTGCTCACGACGTAGCTTTATGGCAATTATTTTCTCTTATACACTTTCGCACGCCTAAATTTCACTGTCGTGCACACGTCTATTCGTAAACCACATTCACTAAACTACACTTCTATTTTTGAAAATTTTCTCGTGTAAAATTTCCACTCTTATTCACGATTAAGAAAAGCCCAACAAGGACGTATTTCGTATGTATAGACTCCTACTACTTTGTCAACTTTTCTCCGTCCATCACCCATATGCAGATGGAGAGAACTATTTCCCTTGCATCCCATGTATTTTTCTTTCCAATTTGTGGGACATTTTAATGGCCTTTACTGATAACTCAGAGTTGACGCGTACGTACGGGTTGGCCTGTAAGGTTAAAGAAGCCTTCTAACAGCGTCTTTTTTTGCAGCGCATCCGGCATTTTTATTTTTATTCAATTCTTTGAAACATGCCTTATTTACTCATACACATAGTCTTACATTTACATATTATATGTCTCATTTGTTTGTTCTCATACATTTTCATTCACCAAATCTTCGCTCTCACTATCAGATGAATAGCGTGTATAGAGCTAAGGCTTTTACGAGGTGTCATGAAATCGGTTCTGATAATCATGTGAAACTGCAGTCCAAAACGTTTCGTTTGTTCCATGGACGAGTATCATCGCCAAGATGAATTATGTTGCGTTGATCCACTATTGAGTTCACGAACACGCACTCTAGACAAACAGTACGCGTTGAGTGAATTTATTGATAAAAAATCCTGGCCATTCACGGAAGTTTGGCGTCGCTCAGCATAGTTCACTGACAGAATCGCAGCAGTGACATTCGCGGTCGCGGCGCAACATGTTTGGTGGGCATATGCCGTCTGTACTGCTACAGAGCCACTGCTGCGTCCTAATATTTACAGAGCAGTAGTGTTACTTCCATTTTGTATGGAGTTGAAAACTTATAATGGCAAGTCCAACACTTGCACATGTCAATCCCAATCAAAGTAGAATGCGGATTGCTGTCTTACATTCGATTTGAGACCACGTCGCCGAATGGTATCTTCATATTATACCGCATAGATATAAAATGCTTTCTGTTATTACGCTTCCTCCGACCTTGTATAAAAACAAGTTTGAGGACGCGCTGTCACTGTGAAAACCGAGGTTAGAATTGTGTTACTGTTGACTACAGTATTCATGTTCATCAGCTTGCTGGCGTAATCAGGGTATTATTATTTACACCTTTTTTATTAAATTTTGTCGAAAAACTTAGTGATAGGGAACATGCTCTGAAGTGCATTATCAATAATTGAATCACTTTAATTTTTCTTACAAGCATCCATCATCTTAAAAAAATATTTTTCCGCTCCAAAACGTTCTTAAATTTGGCACTTATCAGTGCCACTAGAATTGATTCATTGACTTTCCTATAAATTATTATCATCTCTGATGAGTGTAGCAGGAACACTTTTATTTCGAGGACGAGATAAGTCTTATGTTACATTGTTGCCAACGGTACTCTTTGACCTATATGTACTGCTCATGCACTACAAGTAGGATGCTGAGTGTAGCAGGAACACTTTTATTTCGAGGACGAGATAAGTCTTATGTTACATTGTTGCCAACGGTACTCTTTGACCTATATGTACTGCTCATGCACTACAAGTAGGATGCTGAGTGTAGCAGGAACACTTTTATTTCGAGGACGAGATAAGTCTTATGTTACATTGTTGCCAACGGTACTCTTTGACCTATATGTACTGCTCATGCACTACAAGTAGGATGCTGAGTGTAGCAGGAACACTTTTATTTCGAGGACGAGATAAGTCTTATGTTACATTGTTGCCAACGGTACTCTTTGACCTATATGTACTGCTCATACACTACAAGTAGGATGCTGAGTTTGTGGAAGAAAACGTACCATTAGCGATCATGGAATTAGAATAAGGAGTGACTTAGCCAAGCTCTGAATTCACGGCTCTAAATTACCTCCAGCCATTCATAAGAATAGTTTCTTCTGATCTATTTTCCGTGAATGAAGGAATGTTATGTGACATGATGTGTTGATTATGAAAATCGAATGATCTTCATAGTTTAACAGCGATTGAAACATTGTTTCGCACTAGACATGCTGCAATATTGGCACAGATCAGCTGTGATAACTGGTACGAATATGCGGTTGTAGAAATAAAGTCGCCATGCTCGTTACGCTCTGTTAATATCATTGGTTCTCAACCTCTGAGTGCCATCGCTTACTTTCCCAAGTAGTGGAGTACTCAAAATGTTCTGCTACTTGTTCGGCATGTTCTGATAAATTGACAGCAAATAAATTCAATGACTTCCGAGTTTGATCAGCGAAACTACGTCAATATCTGTGTTACTTTTATAACCATCGCACTCATCACCTAGGTTTGCGTACCTTATACATGCGTTCCCTCTGTTGTACATGACTGGACTTCAAGTTCTGACGCAGTCAGTGGAGGCTGGCTATTCGGCTGTGACAACCTTAGCATTTATGTTAGTTAACGAAACGTGTTAGTCCTTAGAAAAGATTCAAGACTATTACTCCTTCAGACGTTTTTGAGGAAAGTCAACATTGGCTACCACAAAGTGCGGTCAATCGGGCCTGCGGGATTGTGCAGAGCACTTGATAGTTTTGTAGAAACAGTAATAATCCACCTCCCCCTTGAGTGAGCTACTGAAATAATATATGAAAATAACTAACAAAATAATACATTGGAAAGGTTATTAGTGGATGGGTCTTCTATTTACGGGGGTAAAGGCGTTACACTAAATTGTATTTCTTAAATTTATAAGATTTAAATTTTCAGTAGAAACAGATGTATCGGATCCTTATACAATGTCTTTGCTAATACTTCACTGCTTAAAAAAAATTGTGAAAATTTTTGTAGAGAATTTTCTCAACCTCTGAAACAGCAGTTAAGGACGCAAACAGTATCTTACTCTCTTCAGAGGAATACAATTTGAAGGGGTAAAAATATCTTTGGTACCCTCACATTTCATACTTGTAAATATATTATATATCACAGGTACGAAACATTACTGAAGGCATTCTTCGATTCACTAAAATATATTTACCGTCATTCGATTTCAAGACAACGTGGATCCACAACCACTAAACGATGACTTAGTCTTTACGCGAACGGTGACTTAGTTTTTTGAAGTTTTAATTTTCTTTCCCTTTCCAAGCAAACTTTCTGAACTCTTCGCCTTGTAATTAAAAAGTGATACCTAAAATTTTCTTGTGCACATTCTAAGTATTTATCTTCGTTAATAGGAATTGTGCTCGGTACCAATTTCTGAAACATGCGTATGCCTTTCTTAGGCCACTTAATTAAGGGAACCAGACTCTCGTCTACCACAGGGTTTGTTATTATTGCTGAAAAATCTTTCTCTTAATGAATTACTAGCTTAATTTCTCCTCAATGACACAAACCAAAGAAAGGAGCAGATAGAGTTGCCCTTATTACACTGCACACATAAGATATCTGAAAGCCTTAACCCAAGAATAATTTATTGCTGGACCTTTAACGGTTTGTTACTAAAATTGGCAATTTAGCTACTCTTTCAGTGCACTCTGTCCATGCCCACACCGGCTGTCGATTGAAACTGAGGCTTGGAATCTATTTTCCCTGTCAGCATTTTCTGGCAATCTAGCAATGTCTCGATGACTACAGGCAACAACACCGCAGCTGAGGACGTGCCAACTCTACTTGGCTCTGTTAACGGTACTTCGGCGGCCGAAGATCAGTCAGTGCATAAACAAAAACAAACAAACACAAACGTAATACATTCACGCATTCCCAATCCTCAACCCTGTTTGTTGGGATGTTATCGGTTAGCCAGCAAATATTCGATAATTGATCGTTTATTACTACTTCACCAACTGAAGTTGAATACTGTGAAGAGTAAGCCATGCATGCCAATGTACTGAAGGCGGCAGCAAACGATGTTGTCGCTTGCGTGGCTCAGAGCAAAACCACCGCATTCATCAGCATCAGCAACGATTCAGGGATGCCAAAGGACGAAAGAATCTGATTTCCAAGCAGTAAAATAATTTTAACCTCAGATGGCATAATTTAAATGCTGCATTATCTTCAGTTCACAAGAAGTTCTCCAACAACGAATCTCACGGTTTCAAGCTTGGTTTTGCTGATGCAATTCGTGAGTAAGCAACTTAAGGTAGCTGATGCTCTCTTAGAGCATGAAATCGACTTACAAGTTTGCTCCTGTAGTTGAGAAAAAATTACAATACTATTGAACGAGCAGATGAATTGAGTTATAAAATGAATTCCAAGCTTTGAAAATTCTGTGCGCTGAAGTAAAGGTTTTATGACAATTTAGAAGGAAATTCGGCACCGTAAGCAAGGATTGGAAACTGACATAGCATGCAGACTACACGGTTGTGTTGATTCTGGGAACCTAATTTAAGTGAGAAAAGAAGTAAGGGAAAATACCCCAGAAAAAATATGCTAGCTGTCTGCAAAAATATTTTCTCAAACATTTTTGCATTTTCGTTAACAAAAATTTAAAAATATCAAAAGTTTACACTTGTAGTAGTTAAATGTCACTAGGAACACTCGAAATAGAACCAACGATAATGGCATTCAAAAATTGTATACGTCCTCTATAAGAAATATAAATGGGATTTCAGATAACTTGATAAGAAGCATGCTCGGAATATCGAAGTATTAATTTTCAAACTGAACTTCAAATTTCCACGGATTCTTCAGATAGGTGTCTTTTCTGTTTGGCTCCAAATACTCTCAGATAGCAATACGTAATTTTAAGTGCCTTACACGATATTAACACTATGGATGCGACGTGTGCCACCGGTGGTACACGGAGGTAATTTTCATAATGCTGCTAACCGACCAATAGTCGCAAATTCAATTTTCACAAATACTTAATCTGAGCGAAATGAACGAACCAGTTCATGTTTGGTACTTTCAAAATAATTGACCACAATTGACTTTAAATTTGAGTTTGGCATTGAACCTGATATTTAGTAGTCGCAGTCAAAGTGTTAAGAAAACTCTTATCCAGCCGGCCACTTGTAATATTTACCAACCTCTGTGCTTAAATGTCAACATCGTCAATACCCTTCATTATTAGCATTGTTTCAAGAGTTAAGTATCAGCGTTCGATTTACATTTCTGTTGAACAATTTTTCAGCCTTCTCTGCTTATTGATCTTATTTTTGATTTAAACACAGATAATTTTTTCTAGAGTAATATTTTTGTTTATTTAGATAGCATCACTTGGTCCATGTATTTGTTTAGTAAAATAATGCTATTCGCGCACCAATCACTCCCATGGCATGCTTTTCAAGAAACTTATCATAACTTTGTTGTTCTCTTTTATGGTAAATCATTTACGAGTTCCTAAATCTTTCATTCCCGCATAAACCTTGTAAATGTTCCTGTTTTAGGTTTTTCTGGTGTACGATCTACCCGAATAATCAGAAGCATAGAGCTAAAAATTATACGATACATGTGATTGAATACAAGCACTTTCACTTCTATTTGTTTTTTGCATTATTTGTTAGCTAGTCATTAAGAAATGCTAACGTGTTGATTGTACGAGTATATCTAAGAAAATTAGACATAAATAAGAATAACTTTGAGGTCTTTGCATACATACAAGGTGAGTAGATGTATGAATATCAAAAGTTTCCTTCTACCATCTCTACATTCACACTATGTAGCGACGCAATATCAGCACTGGCAGAAATTGCTACACTTGAACAGTTTTCAAAAAATTAACTATTTAAATTGATGGAGTCTATAATGGGATCAATGACATCTTCTGAATGATTCTTGGCGTTGGTTTTGTCTGTTGCACAAGAATAATTTGCGTGAGAAATTTTATCTCGAAACATTTTCGCTCATCAGCGCCACTTTGTGTTTTCATGCACTGCTGAGCAAAACAGAATTTCAAAGGGGTTTGACTGCTGGAATATTGTACAGGATGAAAAGGAAAATTTATGGTAACCAGTAGCTATGACGAAACATTTATCATTTGATCATCAGTCAATTATAAATATCATTAATTCCCACCAAATGGATGTCCCACAAGTCGTGATACGTCTCTGATTCTAAATTTCCGCCCAACTGAACAGAGGCTCACTGGGTACTGTTTAATTCATTAACGAACAGTTAAGGCTAGAACTTAGAACGTGAAATTTACCTCAGGATCGATATTCCATAGTAGGGAATAATTTCTTTCACCTAGTGAACTCCTCTATAGATGGCATTTAATTTTTTTTTTAATATTCGGAAACTAACAAGCATTAGCCTGAGCACAAGTGACCCATTTGGGGTAATTTAAACATACTTTAGTGAGCGGTAGACTCATTCATAAACTCTTTTCTGTACCCTGTCGAAGTTTCCCCAGTGAAATGGGTAAAGCATTGCAAATTTCAATCTCCACTGCATTTTTTAAAAAGTTAGAAATGATATTAAGGGGGTCAACCCAGGCCAACCCAGGCCCCTGTCGGTCAGATGACCCATTTTTTTGTTGTTGTTGAAAAAAGATCCTTAGGTGGTGGACTATTCGGTTCTAAAATTTTAAGGCGCTACGGACACCAGATCCCCCCAAGGGGGTGTAAGGGGACCAAAAATCCTGAATTTTCGACCCCATATGAAAAGAAAACAAAACCGGAAATGAAAAATTTGAAACCGTAACTTTGTTTACAATGCTTCATGAATTCTAAAACGGTCTTTGGTTTTGTTCTAGCATAAAAACTTGTCATAGTTCTACTGTAACTGACCCTCACCGTGCTCAAATAAACGTTAAAATGAAGGGTTGTCCGGCCAAACAACCATCTTCTAAAAGATCCGGCTTTGGATAAAATATTTCTCGTCAGTAAGCACAGCATTTCTGAACTCTACGACCTATGCTTCGAGCCAAGCATCACCAACCGCCAGCATCATTCGAAATCAACCAGCGAACCTCGCCCCCTCTACGAACGTCCACCATCGGACTTCGTACCCACTGCTCCGCAACCGTCATCTGTACCGGGGATCATTTCCTGATAACTCCATATTTCTCTTCGTACATTTAACTCCTTCCTTAGAGGCCTAGAGTCTTATTCATTCTACATAAATTACTTGTTTATTAATTGTAAAGCTTAATCCATTCTAATTATCTCGCAACACTTGCTATTTCCTATGATTTATTAACGTAAAGCTTCGTTACGAAAGAACGTGTTTGTTCTCACTCGCGAGGGAGACGCGCAAGTGCTCTGGGCGGGCGTGCACGAGCGGCATTAAGAGCCCAGCCGTGACAGTAGTAAGAGGTGTGATTCTCTCGCCTGCCCTGCGGGCAGGTAGGAGAGGGCTCTTTGCCTAAAGTTCCAATGGCTGATTAAAGTCGTGCATAGACTAACTGAGCGCTTCTCAAGACCGAGCTAAGTATATCTACAATGTGTTCATCCATACTCTCACTTGTATCCAAGTAGCTTCATGTGTAGGCGTAGAGTTATTTCGTTCGATGTGTTAGACGTCCTTTGTTTCTCCGCTAAGTATTCAGCGCCTAGGCTTCACCACGTATACGATGTTCATGTCAGACCTCTCAATATATTAGGAGGCTATGTTCGTCTATTGATCAAGTAATAAGGTTCATCCTGCTTATTTAAAGTAATAATTCGAATTCCAATAATTGTGTCATTTGATAGATCAGATGACACAATTATTGGAATTCGAATTATTACTTTAAATAAGCAGGATGAACCTTATTACTTGATCAATAGACGAACATAGCCTCCTAATATATTGAGAGGTCTGACATGAACATCGTATACGTGGTGAAGCCTAGGCGCTGAATACTTAGCGGAGAAACAAAGGACGTCTAACACATCGAACGAAATAACTCTACGCCTACACATGAAGCTACTTGGACACAAGTGAGAGTATGGATGAACACATTGTAGATATACTTAGCTCGGTCTTGAGAAGCGCTCAGTTAGTCTATGCACGACTTTAATCAGCCATTGGAACTTTAGGCAAAGAGCCCTCTCCTACCTGCCCGCAGGGCAGGCGAGAGAATCACACCTCTTACTACTGTCACGGCTGGGCTCTCAATGCCGCTCGTGCAAGCCCGCCCAGAGCACTTGCGCGTCTCCCTCGCGAGTGAGAACAAACACGTTCTTTCGTAACGAAGCTTTACGTTAATATATCATAGGAAATAGCAAGTGTTGCGAGATAATTAGAATGGATTAAGCTTTACAACTAATAAACAAGTAATTTATGTAGAATGAATAAGACTCTAGGCCTCTAAGGAAGGAGTTAAATGTACGAAGAGAAATATGGAGTTATCAGGAAATGATCCCCGGTACAGATGACGGTTGCGGAGCAGTGGGTACGATGGCCTCCAAGGAATGTCATCAGTCGCGGGAGAAGGTCTTCGATGATAGAGCAGGATAAGGATATCCCGATATCAACTTCTCGTCATTGCTTGTTTAAGATCTTCGTTTCAGCGTGCGTCAGAAGCACAAATCTCGTCGGCTTGTCTGAATCTTCCCTTGCAATGAAGTGTGAGATTTTTTTACAACTTCAAGTAGACGGACACTTCCAATTGTGACAATGTCCAGGAGGACATTACTAAAATCGAGGTGGGGAGTATTTTGTCATGCACCCTCTATGTAACGACGCGCCATGCACGAACGACGTTTGCGCCAGCGAGAGAGAGCTCTGTACCCAGTGCACTAGAGACGGTTGCAAGGTTCTGCGTATCTCAGCAAAAGCTACCTCAGCAGCTAGGCGACGCCTGCGTCAAATTTTTTCAAAAAAAAATAAGGCCTGAATCGAAAAAATGAATAAAAGAAATTGTGTTTCTTTTTAAAAATCACATTCAATAGTCAATTTTCATAAGAATCAGACTACCAAAATAAAAGTTCATAATTTTCATGAAAAAATAAGTTTTTTTGTTTCTTGTACATTACAATTCACAGTGTGAATATGAAGTTATGCATGGAAATTATCGAAATAAAAATGAAAAAAACAATCAATTACAAAAATTGTCCATTTTATCACACTTCAGATAAAAATTAATTTATGCCTTATTACTAACAGCCCATATTTTCAACATTCAAAAGAATAGAAGTCAGTGAGTTTTTGTGCTAGAACAAAACCAACGACAGTTTTAAACTCCTTGACTCATTGCAAACGAAGTTACGGTAGCAAATTGTCCATATCAAACTTTTCTTCTTTATGTGCAAAAATTAGTTAAAAAATTCATATTGTATTAGTGATCAAATATCGCATAAAAAAAGTTTCAAATGGAAAATTTGCTACCGTAACTTTGTTTGCAATACTTCTAGGATTCTAAAACTGTCTTTGGTTTTGTTCCAGCATAAAAACTCAATGACTTCTATTCTTCTGAAATATCCAAATAAACGCACCAAAAAAAACAAATATTTTGTATTTTTCCATAAATAAGGCCAAAATCGAAAAAGTTACTTGAGCCAAATGTGTTTTTTTCAACAAATACATATACTGGCCAAATTTCAAAGAATCGGATCAAAATTTAAAAATCGCTGGGTTGACCCCCTTAATCGCCTTACACAAGCGAGGAAGGTTCCCAGAAAGTTAAGTACCAAATATACATCAGTTTTAACAAAGCATAACATCAACAAATTCGAATGCAACCTTTGACAAGCGTGTATCGTGCCAGTCTCTACCCATCAAGGAGTGACAAGAGGCAGCTGGCTCCCTTTGTTCCTTCTTACTTCAGCAACTTTGTTTGCCTCTACACACCCACAAGAACCATACATTCTCACACAAGCACACTCCATTTAAGGCAAGTTTATGTTTCTTTCTGATAAACCATGACGTGTCAAAGGAGCAGACTGTATTTACATCACAGCGTTAAGATCTAAAATTTACGCTCTCCTGTGCATGCTTGAATATCTCACTTGGGTGTTTAACCACGAGTCACTAACAACCCACATTGTTGTGCTGTGCTCACATTCACGCCTTACCTGTTCTAAAAGGAATTTCACCATGAACGAATCTCGGTTGTGCATGATGTGATTCAAATAATGCAAAACATATATAAACTTTAACTCAGAAGGATTTTATTGAACATTGTTGGAAGGCGACGTGATATTAATTGAACGTTCTCTCCAAACTGTCTTTTTGAATACAATTGAAATTCACGGAAAAGAATAAAAAATGCTTTGAACATATGAACTTCGTTGATACGAGTATATATATGGTAGATTTACTCGGAAATCGATTTTTTATAGCTCACGAAAGGCAAATTATACTCTTACACGTATGAAAGTTACAAGCATCGATGGTGTGGTGACATATTAACATTTACCTCCTTCTAGTGGTTAACCTTGAGTAATGAGAGCCGTTTCGTCGTACTCTGATAAATTGCGGTAGGTTGAACAACTGATAATTTCTGAGTGAAATCACAACTTTTATTACCTGAAGATTAGGAGTATTACAACTTGAGTACTTGCACAGATTCACAAAAAGACTTTTGAGTTACGATATATATTTTCCAACCTTGAAATCAAAAATAGTTCTTCACTTTCTCGATTGAGTCTCTCGCACCAGAGAGCAGACATCAATCAGTAACCGAAAAATGCTAATGGAGTTTCCAATAAAAAATTTCGAACGCCGTTCTTCGATTATGCGAAATTTGCAATGCCATCGTGAACTTAACTAAATTCACTTTCGAAACGCTATATCCTCAAACAGATACACTTTACATAGGGACTTTCTTAACAAATTCCCATCACTTGCTGCACCTCTTTAGCAGTTATAGATGGTATTATCCTTACGTCATGAATGTACACACAAATCAGTGGATATGTTGTCGTGCAATTTGAAAAAAACTTAAAATTCCCACATTGCAGCATTGCACGGTCTGGCTGAAACAACGCGACCAATACATTTGAGACAAGGAAAATAAATTTTGGCCTCCAGGACGATAGAGGGCGGTGACGTCTAAAGTCCATAACTTAGTCGAGTGGGGAAGTGGCCTCTTAACAATACTCGAGTGTTGATGTCAGTAGCCAGTCACACCCCCACCATTTGCTGGCTCACCAAGGATGGGAAATATCGCTTCCCTCACCACCACTAAAATTCTCCTGCTCTCATTTTCACGACAGTTAGCACCGGGCAATCTGGCGAGCTTTCACACCCGTCTTAGTGGCTAAAGAAAATTGCCCTCGCCTGCGGTCCTGAACCCGCCGGCGTAGGCGTCTAGAAACGCGCCCTTGCGTCCGACTACGATCGTGCGTGTTTAGCTTGCCGCGCTCCTCAGGCCAACTCCCGGCGATAGAGCGAGTGGAAGAAGCCCTTCGCGCCGTTTGATCTCATAAAGAGCGAAAATATAGCGGCTGCTTCCATCTCATATCCCGCTGCAAGGAATCCATATGGCTGCATTAGCGCTTCCCATGTTCACATATACTTACAGACATTTTCAAACTCTCAGTTTTCATGCTAGCATCGGCGATCATTCATTCCTAACAAAAGGCCTCGACGGAGAACTTTTAGGAGGGAAGTCAACGCTTGAATCTAGTCTGCGGTTTCAAGGAAACTGGTAAAATTCCCTCAGTTGCTTTTCGATAGCACAAATTGTCGGTTCCTGCGGTTGAACTTTGAGTGCTCGCATTTCATTGATAATTTACGAATGTAAACGTTAGCTTGAGCAATTTATTGTCCGCTTTTATAGAGCATCATAGCTTACAGGAGCGGGGTTTTTAGTGCTATGATGTCGCTGAAGTGAATTTCTTGCATTGGATAAGTTAAACATTTATACAGACATAACTTGAAAAGAAGAATTCAACTTTTAATAGAATCAGAATAAATAAACTTTATTGCTTGACTAAATGGAAATGCGGAGTGACCTATGATCGACAAGACTTGAATAAAATGCTTTCAGAAGTGAATATTTCGGTTTTTGCTAATTTCTAATTGTTAATCGTTTCGTGTACTATAAATTTACGTTAATGTAAAGTTGACCATGTTCCATGACCATGTTTTGCTAAATAATTTATGTCAATTTAGTTAATCGCTTCAATCCAATATTGTTGGTTTAATATGATAAGAACAGTTGCACTTCAATAGTTCCATAACTTTCCATCAATAAAAACATTTGATTACGCAAACGAATACAGAGAATTATTTTTTCACCATGCAAAATTGATATTTCTACAGCACACGGATGCCCGTACAAAATCAATTGTTTTATTGCGTTAATGAATAATTTCTTTCGACTGAAATCTTACAATTTCGATGAAAGGTTAAAATTTTGCACCGAACCGCATATTTCTCCAAATTTTATGACATTCAGGTGCATAAACAGAACTCTTTAGGCCTTATTTCACTAAGATAAAAAATCATTTTATTAAGAAAAATAAGTTTGTGATTTCATGTTATAAATTGGTCATTTAATTATTTTATTGAGGCTCTTAAATTCGCCTAATCAGCTAATTTATTAGCAAAATATCTTAACTTGGCTATTATTTTCCATTTGTGATTTCTATTCTGATTCATGAAACATAATTCTTCGTCCCTAATTAAAGTACAAGTGCTATTTTTTAGCGCCATGCATCAAAGAATGCAGCCGACTTGATGTTGGCAAGACTCATTTTGGCTGCTGTTCCAACACGGAGCCACTGTGAAGAGGCAATAAAATTTGAGGCAAGAATTTGAGTCTCGTAAGTTCAATGTTTCCATAAAATCTTCAAAATTTGATTAATTTACCTCACTAATGATTTCAATCCGAAGTAATGAAATAGCATATTAGCTAAAGTAGAGGACTGATGCCCAAAATAACCAACCAAAATCAGACAACGTATACAGTTTTACGAACTTTACTAAGATTGTTTACTTCACGATGATTGTTCTTAACTAAGATTGTAACTGACACTCAAATGGTCTATTCCAAAGATTATCATATAGGTATTGAACTCCTCTAAATCTGTAGCTCTCGACCTTTTTTATCTCATAAACTGTTCCCTAATAACTTAAATAAGAATCGCTTTCCCCTTTCCTTACAATGCCTGCCTTTAAAAGCGCATCCTAAACATGGCACTCATTGCACAAATATTCCTTATTATTTTTCACTTCAATAGATGCCGATTTTTGCAAAGAATTATTGCACTGTTTATTGATACATATTTAATGTAGTTCTATTGTACATTAGGGGTGGTAATAGAACCAGTCTGAGTCTTCAATCTTTTACCAAAATTTATACTTTTGCTAATACTTAAAATTGCATAAAAAGACCTGCTTCTTGTACCCCCATTTCATTTAACAATTTCTAAAACGGATTTCGTACGACTCTTGCAAGGGTTCACAAATGCATATAAGATCATCTTCCACGCTCTCATTGCAGACTGAAACTCGTATTTTCACTTCATCAGTCCGACTTTTGGGTCCTTTCCCATGCACCTTATGATGGTTTGCGACTACGCTTTGTTAGGCAGTTAACCTCACGATAGATACTTTTTGAAATGTATGAATGCACTTTTACACCTCATTTCATTTAACAGAACATTTCTGCGTTATTTACTCGTCCTCCCATCCTTTGTTCGTACAGTTTTTTCATAACTTTGCAGTTAGTCATCATGTAGAGCAAGACAAAATCCCAAAACAGATACTTCAATAAAGACAATCAATCGTTTGTTCAGAAGTGCGTACCTTGTGATAATTCTACAAGAGGATGATTTGATAAGTTACGATCATCAAAAAAAGGTTACCAATATTTTATTCTTTTCATCCCAAAAGGTTAGAATGAAGATATGAAAATTCTACTTCCCACCTTATTTTTACTCTTTTTTACCTAACTCGATTTAGATGATAGTGTCATGATACGCACTTTTGTTTCGTTAGAATTTTGTAAGGTATGAATTTTATGCATAGAGGGGATAATTTCTGGTATTTGGAATCTGAAAAATAAAAATGAACAGACCTCTCTTTATTTGAATTTAATTAATAACATTTAATCAGTTGAGATATTTTAAATTGTACTGAAAAGAGATATCGCTTTCTTGAGTGAGCAAATATCACCATTTTTTCAGATCTGTCCATCATATCTTAATTGTACACAATTCCTTTGAAAGATGCCTTGAATTTAGCCAATTTGGCTAGAACACACAAAAATACAATTTGAAGCAATATTTGAACATAGAAGACGTGGGTTTCTTTCTCTTCACTGCACGACGCTTGAAATGGCGCTCTCAGTGATTGATACCAAAATATCAACTCGCGCTGTACACAGGGTGCAGAAGTGGTAATGTCGTTTCATTAAAGACGTGTGAAAATATTAATAGCGCTTCTAAAGCTAAAGAGGCAGCAGCATGTACAAATACCGCAAAACTGGCGCCGCCTATTTCCTCCATTCCAATATTGACACGAAGTTTACTCGGAAATGGACACGCTACCAAAGCGAGTGTAGACTCTGACCTACACGATGCGCCGCAGGGGAAGTCGTATGGCCGCGGAAAGTGTGTGCTTTACGTGTTCACGTTCGCTTTGGAGTGTGTTTAGCACTGTATTAACTTTTTTATGATCATGACTCGCCCTCAGCTACCGTGTAGCGAGTAACGTTAGCACCCCACTGTTGGTTTCAAAACTTTCTTTGCCAGGATATTAAATTTAATGGATGCTCTGTCAGAAATGTCATTGGCATGCAACGCTTCAGCAAACAATGGCAAACCTAAAACAACGCCATCGGTATTTCAGCAAGAGCTTGATAATTTTTTAGTGATTTAAGAAAACAGAGAACTAAAGGCTGAAGGTGCCGACAGGGCAACTTTTCTCTTGACGTAATACCGGCGAAAATCTTCAAGTTAATGGGCTGAAAACGATCGAGGATTCTTCTTGATAAAAAATTCATTTTGCATTTACGTGCGAATTATCTAGGAACTTTGGTCACCGAAGTAGTTTTTCCACTATTTTCTATTATAAAACTGCTAAACATTTATAAAACTGCTCTTCATCGCACAAATGCATTAAACAGTATATTAGGTCACCCATATTTATTGCACTTATCCTTTTCTCAATAAAAAGAAAGGGTAAGGATATCAGTCAAAATGTTTTCAGCCTGAGTGCAGAGTATGGGACTTTTACCGATAGCTCAGAGTTAAATTAAATGCAGAACAAAAGCAGTCACAGATCAGAAAAACATTATTGAAGCGAAGGATACATTATGATTGTGAGCCGGTAATATGATATTCAATATGAAGTTTAATTAACTGGCTGTACAGTTCAGACTTGAGATCAAAACCGGAAAAATTTTCAGCGGCGTGCCGTTCCTGAGTGAAGTGATGCAGTGCGCTGTAACCAATTTCGGTCCGTAACTTTCGAGGCACAAACCGGCGCACAAGATTTTCATGGGAGCAGATACGTGCGACGGCAATCGTATATATCAACGAAACTTATCTGTCTCATACGCACAAAAAAGCATCAACTGTAAAAATTAATAACAATTTTAGCACTCACTATGTTACCTTTTTCTTCGGTTGTAAATCTGGCGCATCATCGCTCTTTATGAACCTAACTTCATAGGAACTTAGAGTGTCTTCATGACACAAAACTAAGCATCGAACTTCATTATAATTTAGAACAGTAACTTCATAATACCGAAGTTGATGCGCCATGAGTTGAAGAGAAGCTTATTAGGTTCCGATAATTTGACTTCTAATCTCTGAATTTTCCACTTCATACCACTGACAAATGTTCGTCATTCACTATATTTCGTAGCTTTTCCCTTTAAATATTTCGGGAAATGGTATTTTATTCGTGCCTGAATCGTTCAACATCCGATTTAAAATTTTCTGCAGCGTGATTGATTGGTGACTGCTACTACTTTAATTCAAAAGATTTTGCCTAAAGCTTTTCTTTTTCGTACTACAAAAGTGATTATTGGATTTGAGCAAAATATCGCTCAGTCTAACTTTTTCGCCGCCTGCATGCATGTTTTTCGCTGCCCAATTAATTAAATCGCTTAGGCGGCAAACAACTTGCATGCTCCGGCGAAAAAGTTAGACCGAGTATTGAAAGATGTAAAATAATTATTCATGTCATAAATAAAACAAAAAACAGTAAATTAATGTTTCAATCTCTGTTTTGCAATAGCTTGACTCAAACTTTGAGCTTACCATGCGTGCAAGTCTTGCCTGCGAGCAGGACCCACCTCAACACTTGGGCTTAAACAAGCATGCAAGTCACAGCTGGCCAAACCAGCTGTTCAGCTGCTCTGGCCACTAGTGGCAATGACTTTGACATCCATCCTCCATAAGTCAACCACCTTGAATTTTGGAGATCATACTACTCAAGTGGAGGATATCATCACTTTATTTACATATTTAGCAAATTTCTTTTCTAGAAGAGAAAGCCAAACATTCATAGTTATATGATTTTCGGCTTTCGTTTTATATTCTTGTAAAGGTAGTAATTGCTCTGCTGATTAAATCCAAAGATTCATATAATACATTGTTTCTGTACAATTATTTAATTTAGTATCCTTAACTTCCTTGAGAACTATTACCTTTCTTCATTGACGAGATATGTGCTAAGGTTTCTTTATACAACAGTCACTGAACGACACCTTGAAGCGTCAAATGTCTCGATTTAAAACGTTCTTTTGTTTATGCACTGGATAATTTCACGTTAATTTACCGAAAATAACACCATGCAGGTAACAAAAGAATTTGAACCTCACATTGACCTTTTCTTTTGATGACTGACTCTTTCTCAGAAGTTCATCAAAAATTATATGTCTTATTTACTCACGTTCCCAGTGAATAATTATCCTCGTCACATTTTTCGCATTGAAACGTATATATTTGTAAAAAAATATCTAACAATGCTGATATTTTCGCAGGGGATTCACTAAGCTCGAATTCCAGAGGCTGCATGTCAAAAAGAGAGCTGAAAATACTCAACAACAGCGCAGAGTATTGAAGTTCGTCCGTGCTAGTCTGCTCCTAGAAAATAGTCGTTGAGTTAGGCTTTCATACTTAAATCACAGTTTCTTAGCGACTGTAGTGAAATTGAGAAAATCTTTAAGATTATTTGCGCTACTTTGGCAGTGATAAAGCATTCATTGAGGAGAAAACATTACCGAGTAAATAACGAACGTATTTCTGATACGAGAAAAGCGTAACATCGATATAACGGTTGTTTAATTTTGCCAGTTTGGAAAAATAACCTAAAGACAGTATGTACTCCTGTTAAACTTTGGAATGAAAGTTCTATTCGCATTAGGACACATCTTCATATTTCAAGTGGAAACATTCATTTTGCAGTTGATAAAAGCTCCTGTGAAATACATCTACTGAAACTCACGTATAATATAAATTGAAATGAAGATAAACTCCGAACCGAAGACAGAGCGTTTTATGTGGTAATTCATTAATATTACTGCAGACTATGAGCGCCTGAGATGTATGTGTAGTCCCATAAAATGTTTTTATTCAAGGAAATTAGCAAATCTTTCAAAATATGCTATTATTTTAAAGCTGTTAGTATAAACTTAAAACAGTCGTAAAAAGATGTTCACCAATCGTACATGACGGGCCAAATGCAGCAAGAGTTGAGCCTTTTAGAAGCCGTTGACCTTCGGTAGATGTCGGGTAATTAAAAGCTTCGTGATAAATTTTATTTGAACAACTGCAACTGCATGCTCTTCTGAAAGTGCACTTCGTACCCCTATAGCGCATTCAAGCCAGACTTAAAGCATTTTACAATACAGCCGGACCCAAACACAATCAAATGAACCCCTTCAAAAGATTTTTTACCCCGTTTCATCACATGTTCTGCATTCGAATTTCCAGAAATAAGAATGTTGAGAGGAATAGCACTTATAAATATAAAATATAATAAAATCTAATATTATAAATATAAAATATAATAGCAAATTATAAATTCATATAAATCATTTTGGTGCATGCCTGATACACCGGTTGTACAACGTACGGAGAGCAGAACCAAAAACGTGCAAATGAAAGCAAATGACGTTGGTCTAAGTTTAGGGTTCATTTCATTTCTGTTGAAAGTAATGATTTGTATCTTAAATTTTTGTGTTTAATTTGGGAATAGGTCATGTAGTTTCTTGAACCTCTGGAGCTAGTACCGAATATTGTTTTGTTTCTCCATCTACTATACCGCTGCCATTATCTGGCTCGAATGTATAACCTGACTTGTTTATCAAACATTTTAAGCGGCCCAAACACGATGAATTATACTGCGCAATCTCATTGTCAATACCCTTAATTGACAATTAAATTGACCGTGCCTGGGCGATATTGAGGACTTGCACAATTGTATTGAGTAAATAAAGTTCTGCTTGATATTTTTTGCGCAAGTCTCTAGCATTGCGCAATTATTGGACTGTGTATGGTGCCCTTTAATGTTATTGTGCAAGCTAAACTATTTTCTGTTTCAGATTGAGTAAGTAGCCTACGAATTAAAATGTGTGAAAAAGAAGACAGGGAATCCATATTGGAATGTTTACAAGTTTATAAGCCTTTACCAGCTCTATGGAAAGTAAAAAGTGATGATTAGAGATGTGACAATATGTAGCATATAATATGCTGCATATTTGCTGATTATTGTAGCACAAATGCAGCATAAAATATGAAGGCTTCTTCAAGAATTATGCTAGTAAAACCAAAAATATGCAGACACACCCGATGCATGTATGCTACACTCTATGCATAATTGTGGAAGCGCATATTATATGCTAAGCAGAAATATGCATCCATATAAATGCTTCACTTGAACAGCTCCAAATTCATATTTTTTGTGAGGAAGATTGTGCAGAAACAATGATACAGGGTACACCTTTTCTCGTTTTATAACCACATTCTTCAAAATGTACCAACGAACTGCAAATTTAACGACGACGAACCATTGAATATAACAGGGAATAGAAATATAGAAACAGTGTCGCAAAAAAGAGCAACAACGACAAATTATAGCAACACCAGGCAAAATGAATGACAGTGAAACTATATATCGGAACAAAGAAACAATATGTAGGGACAGAGTCGGTTTATTGTAACAACGTTCAAAAAGGATAACAATTACACAAAAAATGGTAACGTACGTGTATATTATTGTAACAAACTAACAATTTCTGACAGAGTTTTTTATAAGTAAAATAAACAGTAAAGTAGCATATAGCGTAATACACGATGCATATTCAGACTATGCATACAAAATTATCGAAAATTACAATAAAGAATGAACATCATAGGTATCATACGTAAATCGGCCCCGTTAGAGTTGTTCTGGAAAATTCCAGTACATACTTCCCGGTCGGATATTACATCATCCATTGACCGGAAAGTAATGGAATGTACGTATGTAGTCCCATATGTATTATTGTCGGGTGGCATTGATGCTCCCGAAAGTGAAAATATCGAAAGTCGAAATCCCGAATATCCAAATCCCAAAAATCAAAATCCCGAATGTTGTAATCAGGGTTGCCAACTGGCATGTACAGTATGCATTTCATTGCCAAATATGGTCGGGAATTAGATATTCGAGATTTTGATTTCTGGGATTTTGACATTCAGGATTTCAAAGTGAACCCATTATTTTAATTTTTTTAATATGTAAGTGTAAAAAAAAGATTTCTCTTGTCAATAGGGTTTAAAAGATGTTGTTACATCTTATGACTCTTCGTTGCTATTTTTTGCATCAGTTACATTATTTTGAACCTGTGATACTGGCTATTCGAAGCATTGTTACAAGATTTGACTATTTGTTAAAGAAAATGATCGTCTGTTGCAACATTCTGAGAGTGTCATGCAATTTGAAGCAACGTTACATTTATTTGTCTCTGTCACTACATTTTGCATCTGTTATCAATTTTGCAGCATCGTCACTAGATTTGTACTGGATGTTGTTATATTTGAGCCGCTGTTATTAGTTTTTATTCGCTGTTGTATGATTGTGCAAACTGTTGCTATATTGTTATGACGTTTGGTTATAAAACGACATAAGGTGTACACCTTTTCTCGTTTTATAACCACACGGCAAAACAATATAGCAACAGTTTGCACAATCATATAACACGTACCGAATAAAAACTAATAACAGCGGCTCAAAATACAACAACGTCCAGTATAAATCCAGTGACGACGCTTAAAAATTGATAACATTTACAAAATGTAGTGACAGAGACAAATAAATATAACGTTGCTTCAAATTGTATAACACTCTCAGAATATTGCAACGGACGTTCACTTTCTGTAACAAATAATAAAATCTTGTAACAATGCATCATATGGCCAGTATCACAGATTCAAAATAATGTAACAAATGCAAAAAATAGTAACGAAATTCATAAGATGTAAAAACATCTTTTAAACTCCTATTGACGAGAGAAATCATTTTTTTACACTTCCATATCAAAAAAATTGAAAATAATGGGTTTACCTTGAAATCCCGAATGTCAAAATTCCAGAAGTCAAAATCTCGAATATCTAATTCCCGACCATATTTGGCAGTGAAATACTGTACATGCCAGTTGGTAACCCTGATTACAACATTCGGGATTTTGACTTTCGGGAGTCTGAATGCCACCCGACAATAATACATGTAGGACTACACTCCATTACTTCCCGGTCAGTGGAAGATACAATATCCGCTGACCGGGAAGTAACGGAATTTTCCAGAACAACTCTGACGTGGCCGGTTCACGTGTGATACATATGATGTTCATTCTTTATTGTAATTATCAATAATTTTGTATGCATAGTTTCAAAATGTATTATGTACTACACTACATGGCTACTTAACTGTTTATTTTGCTTATAAATAATTGTCAGAAATTGTCAATTTGTTACAACAATATTTACGCACTTTACTATTTTTTGTATAATTGTTATCCTTTTTGAACGTTGTTACAATAAACCTACTCTGTCACAAAATATTGTTTCCTTGTTTTGATGTATAGTTTCCCTGTCATTCATTTTGCTGGGTGTCGCTATAATTTGTCGTTGTTGTCTTTTTTTTGCGTCACTGTCTCTATATTTCTATTCCCTGTTATTGTATTGGTTCGTCGTTGTTAAATTTGCAGTTCGTCGGTACATTTTGAAAGAATGTGGTTATATAACGAGAAAAGGTGTATAGTGTACTTCTTCATACACGGAAACAATAATTTCTTCCATAATTTTCTATTAATAATTATGTGAAAACAATTCTCAACTAAGTTTTATAACTTATCTTAACATAAATATTTTGAAACAGTAATAATTCTAATCTGAACGAGTTAAGGACTATGATAACGAAAGAAAAAAGTAATCTAATCCAAGGTTGATTCTGAAGTATATATAATGTTTTTCATGAATGCAAGGAATATTTTTAACCCCTCTTTTATATATGAGGAATATATTTTAGCGTCAAATTCGAGGGTTGCACTTGATAATTGCGTGGTATTTGAGATTTTCAAAAACAAATCTTCTACAAGGTGGGCCAAAAGAAGTAACCCCATCGTACTATACATTTTTTTGTAGAGGTTGCGGCCAATGTGAAATCTGTTTTGACATTTGTGAAGTTGAAAGATGTAAATATCGGACAGACGTAAATATTGATTGTGGCTCTCGCACACAGTGCGCGAGCCACAACCGATATTAATTTCTGAAGGCGGCGTTCCCGGGTCGCCTGATTTCTCGTTTTGGCGATTTGGACTGGCCCACAAGATCGCCCGATTTAACCGTTCCAGACTTTTTTCTGTGTTTTTTTCAAGTCCCGTGTGTATGTGAACAAACCCGAGACCCTGGAAGCACTTAAGGACAACATTCGACACAAGTGCGAGAATCTGTCGCCCGAAGTTCTCGCCGAAGTGATGAGAAATGCTAAAAACGAGCCCGTATAGCAATCAATTGTGGCGGCGCCCATTTGGCCGATATCATCTTCTCGACTTAAACAATATAATTGTAAAGGTTCAAATAAACATATTAAAAAAACAGAATCAAGGTTTTTTATTTAAAAAAAAATTGCAGCCAAACAACATCGGATGACTTCATTTGGCCAACCCTGTACGGTTATCTGCCAGCAAAGTTTTATACTGCAAAAACTTCCACTCGACATCGCAAGAAACAAGAGGAGCAAAAGTGAAGCAAGTAAGTTTGGAAGGTGAACATTCTTTAATGGATTCATCCATTACGTCAGAGATCTCACGAGTCAAAATTGAGTTGATTGTTTTTATCTTTTCAAAACCTTTGTTTACTACCAAAATGCATTTCAACTCTGGATAATACCTTTTATTATATCTGTTCTTCAATGTTTCCTTTACGATATCCATTAATTTTATTGCTCTCGAAGTAAGAAGTCCCAGTGTTGTTATGCAAGAGCAATTCATATCCTTCGATATCAATAATTTGATAAAGTGTGCGCTAAGCCCAACATGGTTCTATCGGGACAATATTTAGAAACTAAAACCTTGTACCACGCAAAACTTTTCTAACGTGTTCTGAGTGAGAAAAAAGTTTCATATTTCACCTGTTTCTCGCAATAAATGCAATAGAGAAAACCTCCCTCGGCTTGAAAATCTTCAAATTCCTAGGAGTATTCTAAGATTGATGTTTTTTGTTCACCTTCGGCATGGTTGCAGATCACTACTAGCCGCACTAATCTCAAATACACTTCATTAGGTAACTATATCTAGAAATTTTTCTGCTATTTCCCGCAAAATTGAAATAAACTTTTGAAGTTGCTGTAGCACCTTACAATTATAATTGACTTACGAAAAATTTCAATTTAAAAAATTGATCCAGTTATACAAAAAAAATTATTATATAAAATGGGATGAAAACTAATATAATTTAAAAGTAATGGGAAGGTTTTACTAGGTTTCAGTTCACTGCGACCTACAGTTATTCATGCATGTTCTTCATATTAAATTCTGCTCCGAGAAAAATATGCGATAAGCTCACTCTGCATATATACTTGCGGGCATATTTTATGCTATTTAAAATATTCTCATAAGCATATATATGCAATATGCTCAATGTCACATCCCTAGTGATAATTACTCAAACAGGCCGATGAGAGATGAGCTTATGATGTCTTGGTGGAAAAATTTCAGGAAAAATACCAAAATTTCATGAGAGGAGGTGTAAAAAAAGAAAAATGCAAATAGAACTATCGCAAAGAACTGAGAATAGTTTTGGATTCAGAAATATCTGGCGCTGGAGCGGACCAGGTATATCAGCCAACTCTGTAGCAGAACAAGCTACTTTTTTTGCGCAAGTATATTGATCGTGTGTGGCTAACTGAAAATTGTCAATTATATACTTGCGCAATAGAATTGATCGTGTTTGGGCCGCTTTAGAGCTTCAAATCAGCCAAAGAACTGAATGATGACAAAAATTCATCCAAAGTAAAGCCATGAAGACATTCCTTTGCTAGGGAAAGACTACCATCTATAAATTCAGGCGACACACATTGATTAAAGAAATGCATAAGCTCTTTAATTAAACGTTCAGTGGCGAAGTGTTCGTGAGATCAGTCCTAAACGCATTCACACACAGATATAGTTCAAACTCTTATAAATATTGGGTGCAATCTTTCTGAAAGTTAAAATCCAAACACCTAAGCCAAGTCGTTCAAATTTGCAGTCCATGTAGAGTTATAACAGTTCTCTTGGAGTGGGTTCGGACAGCCAAGGCACCTCTCCTGGAGTTGGTTCTTACAGCCAAGGAACCTCTCCTGGAGTGGGTTCGTACAGCCAAGGCACCTCTTCTGGAGAGGGTTCGTACAGCCAAGGCACCTCTCCTGGAGAGGGCTCGTACAGCCAAGGCACCTCTCCTGGAGTGGGTTCGTACAGCCAAGGCACCTCTCCTGGAGTGGGTTCGTACAGCCAAGGCACCTCTCCTGGAGTGGGTTCGTACAGCCAAGGCAACCTCTCCTGGAGAGGGTTCGTACAGCCAAGCACCTCTCCTGGAAAGGGTTCGTACAGCCAAGGCACCTCTCCCGGAGTGGGTTCGTACAGCCAAGGCACCTCTCCTGGAGTGGGTTCGTACAGCCAAGGCACCTCTCCTGGAGTGGGTTCGTACAGCCAAGGCACCTCTCCTGGAGTGGGTTCGTACAGCCAAGGCACCCCTCCTGGAGAGGGTTCGTAAACTAAGGCACCTCTCCTGGAGTGGGTTCGTACAGCCAAGGCACCTCTCCTGGAGTGGGTTCGTACAGCCAAGGCACCTCTCCTGGAGTGGGTTCGTACAGCCAAGGCACCTCTCCTGGAGTGGGTTCGTACAGCCAAGGCACCTCTCCTGGAGAGGGTTCGTACAGCCAAGGCACCTCTCCTGGAGTGGGTTCGTACAGCCAAGGCACCTCTCCTGGAAAGGGTTCGTACAGCCAAGGCACCTCTCCTGGAGAGGGTTCGTACAGCCAAGGCACCTCTCCTGGAGAGGGTTCGTACAGCCAAGGGCCCGAAGTTCTTGACCGCGCGTGACACAACGACAGGAACCTGAGAAAGCTAGCCAGGAACACACCTCTCGGAGGTCACCTTCAGCTCCTTAATTGCAAATTGATTGATAGACGCTTAGCAGTTTTTTAAAGATAATTCCTACAGGGTCTGGTTACGGTGCGTTCTTTTGATAGACAAATTTAATTTTATCATAGATTTGTAATTATGACTCATGTTTGCCTGGTATGGACCCCAAGCTTCTCCACAGCCAAATTTTACCACCGATTTCAAATCCTTTGACAAGTAGGGAATTTACAAGTGAATTTTTGGGGCTTTTACTAATGATGTTGTTTCATTCTCAAACGCATAAAATTGTTTCATATTTTCGTTTGTCGTCGAAAATCTTTTCACCAATGAGTTAAGAACCACGACGAAGCTGTGGAAATGCGTTCAAAGTGCTGGTCATTTCGAACCTGTAATTAATGAATCGACAAAAATATTAGTTCATTCATACCTTTTGAATAATATTTGTTTTAATTCCTCTAAAGGTTAATTTTTGTCGAATGTCGTAGACTGCAACATCTCGGAACATCTACTAGTGTATTTCATTTTAATTGCAGTTGCTCGCCTCTTCATGTTAAGTTTTACTATTGTTTCAGAACTGACAGTTTTCGATTCGTTTCCTTGGAGTGCAAATGATTCTTTGGAATTGAGAGATTTATCTACCACAAGCATGCATATTGTTACCAACATATATTTATTCATTAATTGATGGAAACACCTGGCGTTTTATTATATTGTGTTGATTATTCATCTGCAATAAAATGCGTAGTGTCTCCTTAAACAAAAAAATAAATACATTAATGTATTTCCTAAGTATAATTTGTCTTCTGTTATTGCAATGTTCAATTCAATATTGAACAAATAAAATCGGTTGGTTGGTTGGTTGGTTGGTCTGTCTCCCTTTCGTACGCTTAAAGCTAGGGGGTCATCCGTGCGAACTTTTGTTTATGAACCGATTGTTCTAAAATTTGCCCCCTATTTGTAATTAAAAAAAATCGCTCATGTACCTTTTTCGATTTTGATCTTAGCTTTGGAGAAAATGGGAATTATGTTTGTTGTATAATTTATGCAATTTTCTCTGATATTTCAAAAAACAGAAGTCAATGAGTTTTTATATTTCAACAAAATCAAAGACAGTCATAGAATCATTGAAACATTTCTGACAAAGAAATAGAAATTGACTTTCTGTTTTCTTTTTTGCTTTCTTTCACACGCGATTTTCGATCACTGACTAGAGTATACAAAAATTTCGGTTTCGAACAGTGATAAAAAATTAATGGGAAAATTGAAAAAATCTTTGTAGTAGTTTGTTAAAAATGTTACATGGATTCCAAAACGGTCTTTGTTTTTTCCAACATGAAAACTCGTTGACTTCTATTCAGTTTTAGGTGAAAAAATTTGATTTTTACGAAACAGGCGAAAAACAGAAATTTTATGGTGAAATGTGAAATAATGCTCTTATTTTACGTGAGTCCTTTTTCATGTTGTATTATTATCTGAAAATGATATAAATGCATAATTCCACATTTCTACTGTAAATTTCATAGTACATGTTTATTGTTTAAATTACATAAATGAAATATATTTATTCCTGAATATTTTTGTTCAGACACGGTAAATATTTTTTGTGGACCGATTGTTCTGGAATTTTTCAGGTACATGTAATTTAAATAAACTCATTTTCACTTATGTAACTTTTTCGATTTTAGCCTTTATTTTTGAGAAAATCGGAAATATTATCTTTTTATATATTTTTCTCGGACATTTTTAAAGAATAGAAGTCTGTGAGTTTATTTGCTAGAACAAAAACTAAAACAGTTTTAGAATCCTCATAGCATCTCTAAAAAAATGACTGGATTTTCCATTTCCCTTTTTGCTTCCTTTTGATTTGGGTGCCAAAATTCGTGATTTTTTACCCACATCGCCCCCTTTGAACCTTTCTCGGGGGGGGGGGGGGGAGGGGGAGGGTTTCTAGTGCCCGTAACCCCATACAATTTTTGGAAACAATAGCCCACTACCTAAGGAGTCTTTTCAGAAAAGAATAAATTATGGATAATGTTCTCCAATATCGCTCGGATGACCCCTTAAAGGATACTTAATGAGCGTATTTGTGATGCGAGTTTCACCAGTGTACGATTACAAGAATATTTTAATCGCCGATTTTATTAGGATGAATATATTTCTTTATGATGCACATCTGGAAGGTTTGTATAAAGACAATATCGAATTCCGTCATTTATGACGGGCCGTGTGAACTATTTTATATATTTATTTTACTGACAGGTGTCTTCTGAGTAAGCAAAGTAGACAGTGCCTACCCTGAGAAGCATAGATAAGTATCAAAATTACAATACTTGATTCAATTACTATATTCAAAATCCCCAAAATTATGATATACATACATGTAGATAAGGCAGCCCAGATTAATACACTGCCTTTTCTTTTCTGTATTTACACTTTGCAGGGTAACAACGCAGAAAAGGGGTCATATTATTGCTCAACACTTTTTTGGTACAATTTAGAACGTTTTCAGCCTGAAAATTTTTACTATCGTATAGATAGAACAATCATTGCAGCTGAGGCAGTGCATTGCTTTCAGTTACAATATGTGTGTGACTAAATGAAGTTTTTGCTAGCGTTGTGTTATTATTTTCACTGCAGCTCGTTTGCATTATATTTTTTTTTTATGTGTCCCCATACCGATATTGATTTCCTTACAACATTTCCAAATCATCTTTAAGAAGAAGTAATTTATTATATAATGTTGAGAAACAGGTATGATTTTAGTTTTCAAAATTGTAAAAAATTATCAAAATCTCCATTTCAGCGTTAGCCTACTTAGAAACTGAGGAGTGATCAGAAGATAAAAATTAAACATGAAAATGGAATAGTGAAAATCAATATAACTTCTAAAGAACTAAACAACATTCAAAGAATAACTTTAGAAATAAGTAGAAATAAGTACAGATTGTAGAGACACTAAGAGCGTACCGATTTACCACTCTTTATGTGAGCACACTATATTCCATCAGCTGAGCTGTTCTGCAAGTAACCTGCAGCATATTTATTACTAGTTTCGACTTCCTACATATTAATTAAAGGGGAAATGGACGAAACATGAATAAACAGTATGAATTTGCGATTCTTTCAATTACTAATTTCCTCTTTTTAACAGCAAAATATGCATTATTGCTCCAGTACGAAAATTACATTTTCATCCGAGTTAGCGACTCCGATTCCGTCTCCACCACATTCGGGAAAGCAACTCCGACTCCGACTCCACCACATTCAGAAAAGCGAGTTCGACTCCAGCCTAGAACATGCGACTCCGGAGACACCGACTCTCGACTCCGACTCCGTAACCCTGGTCATAAGTGTGAATTTTCGTTAATTGTACGTATCGTGTACATAAAACTAGAGAAAATGGGTAATAATAAAACAGCGTTATTATTTTTCGATTTTTTCAATGAATCCCTTGTGTGACCGTTAGATTCTAAGCTGAAGATCGCTGTGACAGCCTTTTTTGTACGGTGAATATTTTGTCAGTTTTAGTTTTGACTTTGTCATACTAGGCTTCAATTTCGTGTTGAACATATGCATGGCTCGGTGCACTTTAAAAGATTTTTATGTTTTTCTTGGCAGGATATGCTCGAAATTATGCAAAATTGCATCGGATTATGACAACTTATACATATTTGATTGATATGGATTTCAAAGCTAAATTTTCGACATTTATTGTTTGCAAGAATTTATAACTCTCAGTCTTTTCTCGTTCTTTACCGCTTATCAAGATGCTATGGAGCAATGATTTTTCCTGATTTGAGAATTCTATGTATTTAGTTTTGTTGAAGGAACACTGACATTATTTGCATAAGCGAAAGTGGAACGTTATTTGATTCCTGATTTATTTGATTTGCGATGTTTACGGCATTTTTTTTTAGGAAGAGCGTGCTGTAAATATACTGTCAGCCACAAGCAGCATATATTTGAACAAAGATGTTGATTGTACGATACGGTTTATAACTATAGAAAATACAAAAGATCCGAGAAGAACCTTAAGGGTCTTCATTGATTATGTTTTGCAGCACTGAATTAAACATGCCACTAACTTCACATTGTTAATCGTTTGAGACGTACGATTGAACTATTTGTGAGAAAGACCTCTTAGGTCATAGTGGTATAGCTTGAGCAAAGTGTTGTTGTTATCTACGCCATGAAATTTTTTTAAGCCGAGGGAAAGGGGAGTACTGAGATTCCCTCATCAATACTTGGATATACCTGGAGAAACTGTAAAATATTATTGTGATGCTCCACAAGAATACAAATAGGCTGTAATACACACTTTGTTGAATAGAGCTTATAAAGCGTGTAGCAGCTGGGCAAGTTTTCACTCTGAAATGCTTGGAGTTAGCGGCTGCTAGTCAATAACAACAGTAATTGTCCTAGTTCCTGATTGATAAAACTATTGGTTACTCCTTAAACCGAATCTCAGGTAGTAACCATAATCCTAAACTTAACTGAA
The DNA here is from genome assembly GCA_030386875.1 of Morinoia aosen. Taxonomy (NCBI): domain Eukaryota; kingdom Metazoa; phylum Arthropoda; class Malacostraca; order Amphipoda; family Talitridae; genus Morinoia; species Morinoia aosen. The sequence continues at coordinate 42,709,553 of CM059571.1, forward strand.
GCCACATCTATAAATTTCATGATGAACAAATGCGCAAGAATTGCAAAATTGATGAACTAGTTTTCAAGAACATTGTCAAAAATTTTGTTAAGTCCGCGTTGACCATATCACTTCTGTTCTGCATTGACCATAGCTACAAGCCTTCAAATGAAAATCTATACTCTGCCTGGAAAAATTTATACAATGTAAAAAAGAGCATAGTCAAACACTTGCATGGTGAAATTAGGATTCAAAACGACTTGAATTTTTTATATATATATATGTTCGGAAGCCAAATTCCTTATCATCGATAAAGGAATCACGCTTTCGAGAAGAGTATAGTTTATTAGTCACAAGTTTTTCAAAAATATTTGCACAGATACGCGGTGTAGAAATTGGTCAATAGATATTGATGCAAGTTCTGTTTTCTGTCTTCAAGGTCGGAGTTACTCATGCCACTTTTAATGAACAAGGAAAAGAGTCAAAGGAAAAAGAATTTGATTAAAATGTTCAAAAAAGTGTTTGAAATTAAAGGAGGTGCTATGTAGATAAGAATTGTTATTGAAATGAACATTTCCAGTATGAATTGCTTTTTAGAGCTTTAAATGCAGTTAAAAATATTCAAAACGTTTACTTGAATGAAGTAAAAGGAGAGGTTTGAGTTTAACTCCATAAGGGAGCAGTAATAGCTCGGCAAATAATTATTCACGCTTATGCTGTTTTTTTCCTATTACAAACAACTTATCTTTATCTTTATATCTTTAAAATATCTTTAATGCCTTTCTCATCATGATAAGATAATTTATCATACATAATATATTTTTTAATATTTTGACGATTATTTTGCACACTCCAAACACAATTCGAGAAACCACCCAAATAATTTTTATTCCAGAAACTTGTTATTATAAGTAATTCAATTTTGGAGACGGAGTGCTACTTCAACTACCCCTTTAACCATTGAAAAATCAACCTCGTTTTATAGTATCCCATGTTAGTAAAATATTGAAACAGTTTATCGAATGCTCAGGATTAGTTTTTAGATTACAATAAATTATTTACACATGAATACGGTAAGTGTAAGATGGCTCGGAAGTTCTTGGAGCTTGCTTTCTGCCAGAAGAAGTTATATTTTAACTTTTGCATTGTAGCAAGTTTGAGGCACGGTTCTACAGATGTATTCCTTATTGTAAATAAGTTGTTAAAATGATATGACTTTGTTTATGTAATCGTACTTTTCCCCATAGTTTCTTTTTATGAAAGTTTACCACAAGAATATTATTTTTTAAGAACACACCTAGAGTTGTGAAAGAAAATAATTTGATTGGTAACTAGTTCAAATCAACTAGGAATTTTGGTAACAATTCAACATTTCATTTACCACAAGCGATACAGAAGTAAATTGTTTCTTAGGTTTAGTACATTGGTCAAATTTGAGTATAGTTACCTAAGGGCCAGAATAAGTTCAGTCAGCGGCTTCTAGAGCATCCTACCATCAACGCTATTCTAAGGTGTACAATAATGTCTAACCAAATTCACTAAACCTAGTTACGCGTTGGACTGATCGATGAATTAGTTAACTCAATATTCGATGCTGCATTTTATAAAATCTTTTACACAGGCTAGATGTTAACAGTGTATTCTAGAAATGATTAAAGAACATTATACCATCAAGACTATTCTAACGTGTGCAATGATGTCTAGTTATGCATTATACTGATCAATAAAAAATTAAGTCGATATTCGATGCTTCATTTCACGAAGTCGTTTATATGGGCTAGATGTTAACAGTATATTCTTGAAACGATTTAAGCGTGACTCACGAGAGCGTGACTAAAGATCAACGATATTAACCACGGCAAATTAACCCATCAGGACCAGTCATGTAGGAGAAAAGATTTGACCTACATGACAAATATTCTGATAGTAAATGAGATTCGAAATTTATTTTGAGTGCTTTGTAAGAATTATTTACATGGATCTCCGTAGGGATTCAGTTCCAAGTTTCAGTTCTAACGAAGATGATATAATGCTGTGACAGTGCATTTGAATAATAAGGAAGCACGAAGTTCCTTCTATTACGGGTTAATTTAAATGGTCGTGGTGATCAGTTTGTGCAGTTAATAATTGTTTGAGGTTATTGTCATCATCATTGGTCAATATTTTATTCATTAAATTACATATGAAGAGTTTGTAGAGATCCGTAAGTTCAAGTATCTGTAAACTTATGAATGAGTCTTTTCTGTGAGCATTAAATTCTAGTTTCATTACCGCTCTGTTGGCTCATTTTGCAGAGTATAAAGTTATTGCTTTTATTTTTATCAGTTCCATGCCACGCTTCTACTATTCCGTATTGTAAGTATGGTGAAATGAGCGATCGGTAAAATATTTGCAAGGCTTCTCAGGCAAGAAATTTTTCACTTTATTGAGGATTCCAATGGATTTTGATAACTTAGTACTAACCCTGGCGATGTGCTCTTTCAAAGGCAAATGTTTATCTATTATGTCCAGGAACTTACATGGGTTGGTTTCTTTGATTTTTCTTTCGCCAATTTTTATGCGTGGAAGAGAAATATTCTTACAAGAGAATATTTGGTTTTATCTATATTAAGGTTTATTTTATTAGCTTTAAAGCCCAATGAAACCTTTTGAAGTTCGTTGTTTATACTCTCCGCAATTAGAGCGGGATTTTGGTTTGGCAGGACCGTAGAAAGCGTGCTATCATCGGCAAAAAGTGTGAATTTTAAAAAGTATGCAGATTTAATAATGTCATTGATGTAAGTTAGAAATAGGGTGAGCCCAATGACAGATCCTTGGGGAACTCGATGGCTAACTATTTGTAGGTCCGATTTTGCATCATGGATGATAAAGTATTGCTTCCGACTTGTTAGGTATTATCTGAGCCAATCATGAGCAACTTTTCGAATGCCTCAACAGTGGAGTTTCGAGAATAGTATGTTATTGTCCACGCAATTGAATGCTTTTCGGAAGTCAAGATATGCAGAGAGAACAAACTTTCCTTCATCTATATTAGGATAAAGGTATTGTAGGTGATTTAATACAGCTTCTGTTGTATATTTTTTAGAGAAATTAATTAATTTAGAGAAACCAAATTGTTAATCATAGAGAAATTAGTTTTGTTCAAAATAAGAATACATTTTTTATACACAATTTTCTCGATTACGTGCTAATAATCGGTAGGACAGAGATAAGTAAATAATTGCGTAGGCAGTTTTTTTGCCATTTTTGAAAATAGGGGTTACTCTAGCAACTTTGAGGGAGTTCGGGAAAGTGCATAGGAAGAGAGACTGGTTAATAATATTGGATATGAGCGGGGCTACAATATTAGCAATAACTTTAAGTACTTTAGTCGAGAACGTTTGTAATCCACTAGATTGATTTTTCAGGTGGTTTATGCGATCAATTACATCGGAAGAATTGGTAGGCGTAAAGAAAAAGAGTTTTGTTCACGAATATGATCCATGTTCTCCGAGTGATCAGTAGGTTCACTTGGAACACTAGCAACTATATTTTTTCCTACGTTTACGAAGAAATTCTTTCTTCTCGTGGTACTTTATATTATCTTGAACAATATACTCCGTCGGTTTCTTATCGGCTTTTTTTCGGTTTATAGCAAGAATCAAGCAGGTGACCAGTTTTAATGTCAGTTTTAAACTCAGCAAATTTGCGCGTAAAGTAGTTTTTTATGTCATTATCTGGTTTGCCAAATAGTTCCTGAATGTGTTAAACATTTTTCTAAATATTCGCCCTTTGTATAGAAGGGCTAGGTAGGCTTGGCGTTTTTATATATTCATTACGATGTCGTCAGTAATCCCGTTTTTTTTTTCGGTGTAATCGTGCGAGTTACCATTGGACAACACTGATTGTATTCGGTCATTATAATTTCAGTCATGTTTAGTATTTTTTCGTCAATTTTCGTTGCATTATTTTTCTGTTGGGATGTACGGGCAGGGAAACACTTGTGAAGCTTGGCGGAGTTTATTTAGCTAGGTGTTGACAGAAGACGAGATGTTGATGGATTGAGCACCCGGCCTCGATAAGAGCGGCCCTTTATAGGTGTCCTCCAGATACAGAAGATGCTTCTACAGATAAACATGTGCGGAGATGCCGCATATAGCTCCCCCCCCCCCCCCCCCCCCGAATGTTGGGAGAGCACCACACAAAAATAAAACTTTTTAAACGAAATTCAAGAATTCGCAGAAATAAAGCAATCAATTAAGCACAATTCAAGAATTGACAATAAATTATTTGAGAAAAAAAAAAAAATTAAACGACAATTCCAAACGAAAAAGAGCTATTACGAAATCGCTCGTAGCCGTTGTACATTAATTTACGTTAACTGTATCGCAATTTATATTATCAAAAGCAAAAGAAATTAACAACTGTTATCACGCCAAGCCTTATTATAGTTTCAAGCAAACAAGCAATCACGAGGGTAACTCGAGCGAACATTATATATACGTACCCTATCGTAAAAAAACTTCGATACATCACTAAACTCATAGTTAAAAAACAAGAACCGATTACATCACCCAAAAAGATATAGAATAAACGCAAAGCAGTTAGATTATAGCTAACGCATTTAACGCATTAAAATTTAGAACGCGGAGGCGGAAGAAAAAAAATGTCAGTAGCTCCAACGAAGAACAAAATAAACCGTAGGAAACATGTTAAAGAAACATTTACGGTTACTACACTACGGAAACCAAAACTGTTGCATTACCAAGAAATGATTATAGGGTTTAAATGATTAATAAAACGCACAACTAAGCTAGAACCCAAGCTCTAAAACTAGAACACGGTGAAACGCATGCTAAATAAAAAAAATGCTTTTTACCAATTCACCCCCTGCCGAATCAGTTAGGTTATCCACATGGCAAATAATTAGAACGCCAAAAACCGCTTAAGGAATAAGCCAAAAAATTTTTTAGAACACTAAAAATAAACTTAATACACCGCAAAAATTCAACAGTTAGACAAACCGCATTCAAAAAAAAATGTTAAAACCCCCTTTTTTTTCAAGACCCGTTCAAATTCTTAACATGTTACCTCAATCAATCCCTAAGAGAAGGATTCAAACACGTTTAGTACGACTTTAACACAAAATTTAAGGCATGTCATCATAAAAAAACTTAATAACTAAAAGCAAAAAAAAGCGAAAGCAACGAGAACACGCGAAGGCAAAGCAATCGACTTACCGTGCAATAAATTCTCTGCACGTCGTCAGCCATGTAGAACGATGTAGGGATCAAATATGGAAACGCCATTCATGTTAATAATAGTAAAACGCCATAAAACGCCATCCTATCCGTCAACATATGTTAATTCAACTCAAACCAATTCACCAATTATATATCATTAAATATAGGGATTACCGCAATTAGCATTCGATCGTTGCAATTTAACACATATTCAATACATTTTAAATTTCTCGCAAAACATCGGAAATAGCACCTTCAAAAAAAATTAATAGAGCAAACGAAACAAACCATTTTAAACTATAAAGGTCAACCTTCGAAACTCAAAATAAATAACGAAATTAAATTACTAATTAGAATCTTGGGAATTAACGCGTCAATAGTAAAAAAAACTTAAGTTTAAACATGGGTTAAATAGATTAAATAATAGATTAAATAGAACACTGCGCGCATATTTTATCGCGTGTTTCATGCGACATGCATATCCTGCAACCACTGCGCGCCAGATTTTCAAATAATTTAAAATCTAACACTTATAAATTTTCTGATTAATAAATTTTCAACTAATTCAATAAAATTTTTCAACTTTCTCATTTTTCAACTTGAGGTAAATGTATCACTAAAGTTCTTAACGTTGATCTCGTAGACTAAGTAAAATCGTTGCTCTCCTACGAAGACAATGAAGAATCATGGCGAGTCCTAACGTCGAAAATAGGATGAGGATCACTATCAGCGCGATCTCCATGTTATTAAACTTTTGGTCAAACGCCACTGTCGTGCAGAGGACCAGAAAATCGTCATTTCCAGCGAAAGTCGTCGCCGCACCCGCGACCGCCTCGCTCTCAAACGCTTCAGCCATGGTTGATTCGTCCCGCGCATGCGCTGCAAAGAACAAATACAGAAAGATTAGCATGGCCGTTACAAAATAAAAAGAACAACTATAACAATAAATTTGGTATCAGATCTCGGTTGCCTGACAACTGTCATTGCACAACCACGATAAGTTTCACATATAAAATATAAGTTCTAAGCCTACCGAAAAAAAATGTGTAAGGTGACAAGACTCCTTTCTCACGAATGTAATCTAAATTTGCTGATTGCCGGACATTCCGACGGAACAAAAATAGCTCGGCGCGAGACTGCAGCATACGGCCGCAGCGTCAAAACAACCCATCTCGCAAGGTGAACAGCAACCTCAGCGATTTGCAATTCGCCGTCGGCGCATCCGTTCATGATTAAAACTGTCAATTTAGCAATACGAATGTCTGAGTGAATTCGAGAAAAAAATTAATGAAACGTCTTAGCGACAGCTAAACGAGACAGTACAAATTCCTCTGGGTTAAATGCTTAAACATTACATCAAATTACTTGAGCATAAAGCAACAGTAAGCTTAACATATAAAAATACAACGCATTGGTTATTGAGATTAAGATGAACGCAAAGCATATTGCATATAGCGAAAAAATGCTTCTAAAATTATGGTTATATTTCTTAACATTATTGATAAACAGTAAAACAACGGTAAAAAGGTAAAAAAAACGGTAAAACGGAATAAATAACGATAAAAAGGGTAATTCGTTACTCGTCGATTAGTTAGAACGTCACATAGTCCAATGAACTCGTCTTTTTAACCCACAGATTTGACCTGTTTGAGTGGTAACAAATGATTAATATTACTTCTAATAATTTTAGATCCAATTTTAATGTCAGCGTAATTACGTTTCACTTTTTGGACTACCGCAGGCCCTATCCATGTTAGATCTAATTTAAATTTTTTCCCATGATTTCTCAAAAGAACTCTATCTCCCACGCTAATATTCTTGTTGCGCCGCTTAAGATTTCTATAGAGATTTCGCTCTGTTGTGTTGTTAATAATTAAATTTCTAATATTTTCCACGGTTCGCACGGCTTCTCTAGCCCTGATATTTACTAAATCTAATTCTTCATCAAAGCTGTAAATGACTGAATCAAAAATTTTCGGACTGGTAGTAAGCACACGTATCGCGATTAAACATTACAAAGCTTGGTGTTTCGCCAATAGTAGAATTTAAAGAATTGTTCAAAGCATTCTCTACAACTTCTAATAATTGGTCCCACTCTGCATGAACAAGCGTATTGACATATAATTTCAAAAGATTAGTAATTTTTTTATTGTTGCGCTCCACAATTGCATTAGAATGAGGGCTGTAAGCCAAAACTTCCTTTTTTGCAATGGCATGTAATTTTGCAAACTGCTTGAGTGCCACTGATTTAAACTCAAGAGCATTATCTGATATCAGCGTCCTAGGATAACCTAAAAGTGAGAAACAATTGCTTAAACAAGAAATCACTGTTTCCGTATTTCGATTTGAGATTGCATATAAACGACAAAATCTTGAGAACAAATCAATTACTACCAATATATACTTATTCCCATTATCAGTTACTTTAAGTGGCCCTAAAAGATCCATTGAAACGACCTCGAAAGGCTCTTTAGCAATCGGAGCTGTCAAAATTTTAATTGGAATTGATGGTCTTGCTTTAATAATTTTACACACCTCGCAATGTTGAACAAGTTTGCGCACAATGGTTTTCTCTAACTGATTCCAATATTTTAACTTAAATTTAAACAAAGTGTGCTTGTAGTCCGTGTGGTATAGACTGTGTATGGCCAGAATGGCCTTACTCATTAAAGAATTTGGTACAACTGCTGTGAGTATTGTACTCGGTCGATTATCAATCTCTCTACGTCGATAAAGAATATCATTCAGAATTAAAAATTTTTGCAAGTCTGGGATAGTCGAAATACTGTCATGTAATAAAGCATTCTTAATTTCTATGCAAAATGCGTCGTTGTTTTGTTCGTCGATAAACTCCTTAATCGTCCAAGATATCTCAGCCTCTGTCGGTACATAATTTATCAGCGCGGGTCGTGCGTCTGGGTGTGCTGCACCGTCAGCATCGTCTCGAGTCGGGGGCAGGTCAACTACCTCGCTTCCTGTCATGTGTTTGTGTCGTGCTCGTGTCTCCACCACACAAACTTCTGATTCAAATGCGACTTCCAAATCATCACAAGAATTTAGTTCTTTAAGATTTAACTTCTCGTTATTAACAGGTAATCTGCTTAAATAATCTGCTACAACGTTTTCTTTACCAGGTAGATATTTTACAACCGGATCAAAGGAATGTACATTTAGGCACCAGCGCGCCATGTTGGTGTCGTCCGGAAGTTTTTTATTAAAAAGTGGCGCTAAAGGTTTGTGGTCTGAGTATACCCGGACGGGGTAACCAGTTATTAAATACTTAAAGTGTTTTAGAGCTGAATGAATTGCGAAGAACTCTTTTTTGGTAGTAGAATATCTTCGCTGGCTCGAATTTAAATTTTTACTAAAATAAGCTATAGGTCTTAGAATTTTGTCGCCTGAATCATCCGCTTGCATTAGTACAGCACCAATTCCTGTATTGGAAGCATCAGTGAAAACATGAAAGTCTTTAGTATAGTCAGGATGTCTCAGAACTGTGTCGGAAGTCAACAACGATTTCATGAAATCAAAGCTTTTTTGACACTCGTCTGTCCAAGTATAAACTACATTTTTCCTCAAAAGGTTGTACAAGGGGTAAGCTACTTCTGCAAAGTTGGGTAAAAAATTTCGAAAATAATTTGCTAAACCTAAAAACTGTTGTAGTTCCTTCACATTGTTCGGCGCTCGGCAGTCTTGTAATTTCTGTGAGTGTTTACACTTAATACCGTCGGCGGCAATGATATGGCCCAAATATTCGAGCTCTTTTTTAAAGAAATGGCATTTCTCAAGTTTTAAGGATAATTTACCGGCTCGCAGCATCTTAAGCACAATCTCTATATCAATCAAGTGCTGATCTTTATTTTTTGAAAACACCAATATATCGTCTAGGAAGACGAAAGCTAGTTTACCCAGAATGGGTGCAAGAGCAGATGTCATGACTCTTTGAAATATTCCCGGAGACGTAGAAAGTCCGAATGGTACACGACAGAAATGATATTTACGGTAATTTACGCTAAATGCCGTGTATTTCCTGCTCTCTTTTTCTAACTCTATCTGATGAAATGCCGAGCGAAGATCAAGGTTAGAAAACCACGTGTTACCACCTAACGTCGATAAAATGTCGTCAATGCGGGGAATTGGGTAAGAATGTTTAATCAAAACCTTATTCAAGGAACGGAAATCTATCACGGGACGCAGATCTCCTGATTTCTTTTTAACTACAATGACAGGGAAATTAAAGTCAGAGGACGACTCCTCTATTATTCCCTGATCGAGCATATCATTAGTTATTCTCATTACCTCTTCTTGGTACTTATGAGGTATGCGGTAGGGAGCTAAATTTAATACAGGCGCATCAGTCTTCAACTGAATATGATGCTTCAAGATATTCGTTACACCTATTTTTTCGCCTTCCAAAGTTACTACATCACGGTACTTATTTAACAAATTAACTAAAGGTAATTGTACGTCATCTTCCTTGCATGAAATATCATTTACCGTCAAGTCACGTCTTAACTCCTTTTCTCCAATTTCTCCACTTATTAACCCTGCATTTACTTCTGCATTTAAACCTAACTCCTTATCATCAACAAGAATTTCACCTCTGCCACGAGTATCAGCCTCCAACTCAAGTTTTCTATTAACAATGGCATTCCTTCCACCACATGTCGATTTAACTTTCGTCGTGTCTGACCCCGCGACAGAATTTACTTCAACCTCACTTGCATCTCTGAGCGCTGTTTCCACATTTGTTACATATACTTCGCTCTCAATATCATTAGCCTTTATGAATTCCACATAACATATCATCGAATTCTCAGCGAGATACACAGTCTCATCGCTTGGATTTAAGATCATAACCGGTACCACACCGTCGTCATTTATTTCAACAATTGAGTCTGCTATAAGAGCACCATTATCAAGACATCTTTTCTGAATCATGTATTCTCCTGCAATTGGTTTCTTAAGGAAGCCGTAAACTATATTAAGTGAATTACCAGGTACTTCAGCCAGATTGCAATGAACGATTAATTGCTTCGTACTCGTTGACCGTACCTCAGCCGTCCCTGGACTCTTTTTCCTGCCGTCAACACTTTTTAATTGCCTCATGCTCTTTCTCGCAACAGCAATTTCTGACAAGAGACAGTAACTATTCATTATTTTTCGCATTACTATTTCTCGGCTTAACAAAGGTTCCATATTTAAATCTTGAAAAGGAATTGGAATATTATTCCAAAGAAGTTCTTTATCCTTAAAGTTAATAACGGCATCTTTTAATACATCTCGACCCAGTATCAGGTCATAATTAAATCGAGCTTCTTTTACAACAAGTGCACTTGTTTTAATTACTTTACTGTTGCCGGGAATTTTAATAGATAACTCCACTTCACCTGTGACGTCACTCTTCCCGTTGATGCCTTTTACTCTCAATTTACTCGGTTTTACTTCTTCGCTCAAATTTTTTACCTGTCTGTAACTGATAAGACATTTCTCTGAGCCGCTGTCAAGCAAAGCGCTTAAATACTGGTCATTATTTTTGAGAATAATGGTCGGTTTGTTGCAATCCTTGAATGATACTAATCCAGCATTTTGATCAACATTTTTTACAACGGATACCGAAAAATATGACTCTACAGTCGTGCTTTGACAATGATCATTCTCAAGCTCTTCGTCTTGCAACAAATTATATCTATTCTTACACTGAAACAAGGGGTCAACATACGATTTGGTTATCTCGGTGGTATCTGGAATTTTTGCCACGGTCTCTAGTTTAACGAGGTTGGTACCGCTAAATACCTCGGGCTCAATCTGTTTCAAATCCCCCTTACTACCTTCACCTAGTTTAAAAAATCGCTTGACGTGCTCTCCACCCAATGAACTTCACTTTGACCACGGTTTGTGCTACCTCTACCGCGTAAATACGCCTTATAGTTACGGACTTCCGTACCGCTCGCTCTACAATTCTTTACTACATGAGTTCCACCGCAGGCAAAGCATCCTCTCGGAAACTGACCTCTTTGAGGTCTACACTCAAAGTGCCCTACCATGGAACATGAGTTACAGTACGGAAATCCCGGTTTTTTCGTTCCTGAATTTCCTCCGAATTGACCAGAACTACCGCTATCTGATTTAACCATGTTGCACTCTAAGGAGCCGCTACTTCGATCTCCTACATAACTGTTTAACTCTCTACCTCTAATTCGGGGGTTCCTTAGCCAAGGTCTAGGAACAATCCTCCTCATTCCTGGTCGATAACTCCTCCGGTAACCTCCTACACTACCATAGAACACTTCATTGTGATCTGGCTCTTCAAAAACTTCTTCAAATTCACTGTTTACCTCACCTACGTAAACTTCACTTTCGTGTCTGACCGGAACTTTCTGCGCAAGTATCTTTTTTGTCTCGGATTGGCTGCGCACAGCTGAAATTAACCTAGCGAGCAATTCCTCCGCCGTGGAAAATTGTGTTTCAAAAATTTTTCTAGCGAACGACTCATCAAAAAGCGGACCTAACGTTGATAAGGCCAGACTGTACGACATGCTGTCGCCCACGAATTTTTTTAACTCAGCCTGATTCGTGCAGTTCTGAAAATACGCGTGGCGCTGCCACCCTAGCGAGTTTGAATTAAGAATACTCTCGGTTAGCTTCCTTATTTTCGAAAAAGCATTGACGATCTGAGCAGCTAGTGCATTATTTTTAACTAATTGCAACTCGTTTAGGTCGCAAGCCAATGCATGAATACTCTTCTCTCCACGTGAAACGTAAATGTCCTCAAGAATCTGAACTACCTGATCAAAAGAATAATTGAGGTCCGCATTAACTAATTTCGTAACGACACTATTGAAATCTCCTACGTTCTTGTTTGCCGAGCGTACTAGAAATTCCTTACGTCGTTCGTCGCTTGTGGCGTCTGGCAACAAGGACATGTATGCCTTGAGATTCTGTATATGAGTATGAAAACTCTTATTTTCTAGGAACTCTCCATCATGGACCCGTCTTCTTCCCCTGAATATGGGGAGCTCTGCGTTCGTCATTATCGTTCCGACAGGAGGTACAACTATATTTGCAGCAATATCACGTGCAAGCTGTGTCGTGTTAACATTACTAGGAACACTAAAACTAGGCCCTGCTGTTGTTGGGGTCGTCATGGTCGGTACTTGAGTCACACTAGTTACTCTAGGTTTAGAAATACGACCGAATTTAGTTACCGTAGCCTCTGTTCGAACTACTTCGTCCTCACTGTCCAAAGAATCAGAATAATCCGACATGTGTCGTATTTCCTTAAGTCATTTAAAAATTCCCTATTCCACTAAAAATCAACAATGCAGTACCAGAATTCACTTAAAATTCATTCAAAAATTAATATCGTACTCCAAGAATGATAATAAACACAGAAATGCAAGTAATACACACAAAAATTAACTAATTGCACACAAAAAATAATGACATCAATAATATCAATACTTTATCATCAATACTCTAATTGAAAAACAAGAGTAGCGTCACTAATCCTGAAAATTTAAATTTTTAGCGCCACAACAAAACTTGTTACTGGTCAACAATATCGCACAGTGCACACGTGACTGCTTCAGCTCACGACAAAGCTCTTGACAAGGCGTTAGAAAAAAAAATATTGCTGCTCCACAGCAAAAACGTGAATTTCTATCAATTTAAGGCTTCAAAAATTAACATCAAAGTGTTTCAGACACTTCCACTAACACTCCTATTCTATTATATAAAAAAATCTGAAACTTACGACGATAAGAAGGTAACTAGTTGTTAAACAGCTACTTCCAGATACGTCGGACACGCCTGTCTCTCACAATGCACAGAATGAGACTGATCGCTACCTCTGCATGCAGAATGCAGAGCTATACAGGAAATGGGCACGGCAAAAAAAATATCCGCGGCAGGAAGTGCAACAAAAAAACCAGCTGCCCGGAGACAGAGCGAGCCAGCACTAAAAAGAAAAAATTTCTAAAAAAAAGACTTAACTGTGAACACAGAAGACAGCTGCAGCTCACGTCGCCTTGCTACTGCGATGTTGTTGCTTTGAAGAGCTGGGAATATTGGTGACTGATGTTGCACGATGTTATTGATACTTTTAAATCGTAGTACGTATCACTTATCACTGGTTACAGTTTTTGATACCATATACACTCGTACTGTTTTTGACACAATTTATCCTGGTACTGTTAGTGATGCAATCGTAGTAAATTATCTCCACACAATTGAAAATGTTATTGGTCACTCCACTCAAGTATCACTTGCAGATTGTTTTTTCACTGACTGTTTGACGCTGGGAAAACGGCAATTTTTACTTCGAAGACCAATTCGATGTCGTCGCCTGCTTCATATATTAAAACTCTTGTTCGTAGCGGTGAATCGTGGTGTAGAAAAATGCTGATTTGGGCGTATGCTTCTTGTAATACTCTTCTCGGTACACCTATTCCGAAAACAATTGTAGTTTCTTGCGGTTGCCAGAGTTGATTGTTATTCCCGGTACACATCAGGATTTAATACTGTTTAAAATCGCCAGTAATTGGACAATTGCTATCCACTGCACACTTATGCGAATGCGAGTTCCGTTCGCCACATACGTCGGCCACCAAAAATGTACGGGCAGGGAAACACTTGTGAAGCTTGGCGGAGTTTATTTAGCTAGGTGTTGACAGAAGACGAGATGTTGATGGATTGAGCACCCGGCCTCGATAAGAGCGGCCCTTTATAGGTGTCCTCCAGATACAGAAGATGCTTCTACAGATAAACATGTGCGGAGATGCCGCATAGGGAGATGTGCAATGTTGGCATTAGTTCTTCTAGAACTGTGCGCGTTGCTCCCAAATTTGATTCATTTACGTTAGGATATGAGTAGGTTTCAAGCTGTGACTCGGTGCAAGAGACAAACATTTTTCTTAATAAGAAAAATAGGCAAATGATCTGATAAATCAGAAGTAACTATCTTAGTAAGAAATCTGTTGGGTCTGTCCGAAAGATTTTGTCGAGCAGCGTAGCAGATTCTGAGGTTATCCGAGTAGGCCTTGTGATAATTGGACGGAAAGATTTAGACTGAAAAGCATTTAAGAATTTTAGATTGGTTCATGTTTCAGTAGATCATAATTGCAGTCACCGCAGATTATTATGTCATTATAGAAAGACCTGTTAAACTGTGATACAGTACGATTGAGCTCTTTTATGAAAGATACACGACAAGCGGTTGGAGGCCTATACACCGTTCCAAGCATAACCAGTTTACCATTTTTAGTCAGTTCTATGAATAGTGACTATATAATTCCGATTCATAGGTGCCCTTGCTATGAGTTTTGAGGCTAGGTGCTTAGATACATATGTACGTACTGATGCCTTCGCCAAGCATATTATTGCGTGATAAGTGATGGCTATGATAATTTTTCATTTGAATCACGTCTTTCATTGAGTTGAGCCAGCTTTCAGTGAAGCTAATCACTTCGAAGTTATACTTGAATTCAGTTATAGTACGTTGTAACTCTTCCAATTCTGGATAGCGGGACCTGCAGTTCCAACACAGTAACAAAAAATCATTACGAGTTGTTCGCATAGTTTTATTGAATCTTGATGTATTGGTATAGCCGCAGTTTCTAGTTTCGTTTTGGTTTGGATATAGTCTGTTCAAGTGATTGAGATCTAGGTCAATTTCATCGAATACATCAGCATGATCAGCCATTTAAAATTAGTACACAGTAAGTAATATACAACTTAGAAAATACTGATATATAGGGTCAATATAAAAATAAAGATATTCCTACCTAAAAACTAGCTTAAAAAGTATAAGAAAAAATGCAAACATGTACGAGGATTGAAAATTGCCGCAGTTGAAAACGATTTTCAACAGAGGGGAAATTAATTCATAATTTCTATCCTTGCTTGGCTTTACTGAGGCTGCACACAATTGCTCATATACAAAATACTGAGGCTGCACATAAAAATATTTTTTGAAAATAAAAAATTTCTGACACTTGGACAACGCTGCAAAATTGCAGCCTACTACCGATAGAAAATCCACCTCTCAACAGCATGAGCAACCATCACCAGGGAAAAAGAAAAAATAGAAATAACGCGAGAATTCCTCATTTCTTTCTTGATACCCGACAAGAAATCACCATACCCACCACTCAGGAAAATTCAGATTCAGAGCCAGGAAAACGAAAATTTTGAAAAATCCCCACACCTCTCTGGACTTTCTAATGATGTGAAAAGTCGAACAAAAAATGCCTCAAGCCCCATTTGTGAACGCATGAATTCTATAATGGATGAGTTGAAACGGTCCTGGAAAATATAGCTGTTTCCCACCAAGGCTGATGGACACCGCCTTTTTCATTCAGTAGCTCATCTACTTACGAAACAACCAGCATCAAAATGGAACTACAATTCTTTAAAGACTGCAATCAATAAAAAATTCAAGAGAAATAAAGGGAAATCAAGTTACAGTCTAGGAACATAACAAAAATATCTCGGGATTCACATCATCTCTGTATTATCTTCAACATAATACGGACGGGGGTATACATGGGATAAAATGTAAACACTGTAATAGCCGGATATCACTCATGAGTAGCAAATATCTATACAATTTTGACACGTAGATGTAAATGGAACAGTGGGCCAGTGTGCAAATTTTATTTACTGAAATTTAGAGCTACTTCTGATTTCAAATTCTAAGCTAACTTAACGCAGATAAAGAAGGAATAAAGAAAAAAATGCATATTCCTCCCTATGAGGAGAACAGGAGTACAAACCAAACGAGGAGTACAATAGCCATGTCAGGGATTAATTATGTCAATGAGAGAAACAGACAAAATATATTCTCTGGGATATTTCACGCTTGGTAAGATGATTGAAAACTTATAAACACTACTTCAGAATGCCTTCGAAGTCCTTCATCATAAGTGAAATAAACGAAAGAAGAAAAGACACGAATACGCTCTACCGAACTCGACTGAAAAACGGTCGTAATTGATTTCAAAGTAGCGAGACAACGTTAGCCAAAAAAAATCGCATCTAGAAACATGTAAGCTGATATACACACATACATGAATTTCAGAGCTTGTTCATCGTACGTATAGACAATATAAATTCAGAAAATAAAAATAATTGTAATCTTAAAAACGAACTTCGTCCTGCTACATTGAGCTGACGGCTGTGTTGCTCATTGTAGTCGACAGAAGTAATTGAGATAAATATTAGTGGAAATGGTGGAAGTAAAAAAATAATTCTCAATTTTCTAACAGAAATTTCAGGAAAATCAAGTTACAGCTAGAGAGCAACAACAAAACAGAATTTTGGCTTTTCATCTTTTCAGTATCAGGGTTGCGGAGTCGGAGTCGGGAATCGGAGTCGCCGGAGTCGCATGTTTTAGGGTGGAGTCGGAGTCAGAGTCGTTTTTCTGAATGTGATTGAGTCAGAGTCACTTTTCAGAATGTGGTGGAGTCGGATTCGGAGTCGTTCATTCGGATGTGGTGGAGTCGAAATTGGAGTCGCTATTTTTTGCTGTCTTCGATTCTAATTTTTGCTAAAAATTATTAATAATTGTTTCAAAACCGAAAGTAAACAAAATAGATTTAAAATACTTTACTGAAAAGGTGAAAAATACGAAAGGTTTTTGTTGGTTATTTTGTTCGAAGTTCGAAACAGCTTATGTATCCTCATTACCTAATACTGTCATTAAAATCTAGTCATGGTAGGTCCGCACACACATATATATACATATAATATATATGTGATACCTAGGAGTGCGAAATAAAATTTTCGAACTGGAGCAATGATGCATATTTTACAGATAAAAATCCGGAATTAGTAGTTGGAAGCATCGATAATTCATTCTGTTTATTTCTTTTTCGTTCATTTTTTCTTCAATTAATACATAAGATGTAGAAACTAGTAGTAAATGTGTTGAAGTTACTCGCATAACTCAGCTGATGTAATACATTGTACTCACATAAAGAGTGGTAACTCTGTACACTCTTAATGTGTCTATATTCTATATACCAGTGGTTCCTTATAACGATCATGTCTAGCCTTTCTTTTGGTTGTGCTTTGGTATTTTGATTGATAAAGACTAGCCTTTGCGGAAACCTAGAGTTATCTAATGGTCATAGGTATTTCTAGTCTTTAGGTTATGATATGTTTATAATCAATAGTCTTTGCCAAAACCTGGAGCTCTGGTCTGATACATAAAGACTTCTAGTTTTTAGATAATGTTATCACTATTGAGACTGAAAATTCAATTAGCTTATTCTAATGTTAATGACGGGAATATTAGTTGTTTTTTTAGTAATATGTAGTACCTATGTACTTCAAATTGATCTCATTGTTTTGTTTACTTTCATGTCTTTAGGTCAAGTTAGCACGTATCAATGATGGAAATTTCGGCTCGTTTCTGAAGTTATTATTTTAATGTTCTTTGGTTCTTTAAGTTATATAGTATTTCACCATTTCATTTTCATGTTTAATTTTTATCTTCTGATCACTCCTTAGTTTCTCAGTAAGCATATGATGAAATAGAGATTTTTAAAATTAAGATTTTTTGTAATTACAATTTTGAAAATCTTAATATTATCTGTTTCCCGGCAGGATATAATGAATAACTTCTTCTTGAGAAAGATTTCGAAATGTTGTGAGGTAGTCAATATCGGTTTTGGGACACATGAAAAAAATAAAATACAAAGTAAACGAGCTGCAATGAAAAGAAAAACACAACACGGGCAAAAACTTCAATTAATCACACACATGTTGTAACTGAAAGTAATGCACCATCTCAGCTGCTATGATTGTTGCGTTTATGCGGTAGTACAAATTTTCTTATCGAAAACGTTCCAAATTACTCCAAAGATCAAAAATGAAAAGGACATGGACGTTCATTAAAATAAGAAAGTGTCAAATACATTGTAATAAGTTAGACAAGAATAAAAAACATCATCATACTACCCACAAAGAAGCGAAAAGTGGCTTATGGTCGAAAACAAAACGTTCCGGAAATGTCAGGCCCCTGTTACGAAAGTAGAACAACTTTTGTCTATGATAGCCGAGATGTAAAATAGTGTTGAGCAGTAATCCACATTTACACCTTTTCTGCATTGCTACCCTGCATAGTGTAAACACAGAAAAAAAGGCAGTGTGGAAACCTTGCGTACCTTATCTACACGTATGTATATTAAAATTTTTGGGATTTTGTGCATAGTAATTGAATCAACCATTGTAATTTCGTTGAATTGGTGGATACTTAGTTATAGAGAAACCTATTGATGCTTATTTACGCTTCTCAGGATAGGCACTGCCCACTTTGCATACTCAGAAAGACACCTGTCAGTAATATAAACAGTTAACGACGAAATTATTCGTACACCCCTCGTCTTTCAAAACTTTTTAGCATTACTCATAACCATTGTTGCCACAGGCATAAAATTTTCACAGGGTGCGACGTACATTTTACTGACAATAAAACGAAGTTTCTAGGACAAAATATTATTTCTGAAAGATATAACCAGCTGAACTTCAGAAACACGATAAGACAAAATCATTCCCACAGTGAGTAGTATTACACTTAAATTGAGGTAAATCTACCATTTGAGTACATTTTTGATCATCAATAGCTTGACCTTTTATCTTCAAACATTTAAAAGCCTTTTATTAAAGTTTTTGAAAAGCTTTTCCGTAGTTTCAGATGAAATACTGTTCCATTCTTCAATGGGGACGCGTTTCAAATTCTGGAGATTTTTTGAGCTCCCATGTTGACGTTGACTTTTAATAATTCCTGCCAGAAGTTTTCAACGGGATTGAGATCAGGACTCATCGAAAGCCATGGCAGCACATTTATCTTATTTCTTTGGAGCCAGCTAGTTGTAGACTTGGCCGTGCGCTTTGGGTCATTGTCATGTTGAAATACCCACCGCCTTCTAAGTCCCGAACTAATAGGTGAAACCCTCCGGTTTTCGTCCAAATAGAAATATCTTCACTCAATTGAACAAAATCTTCCGTCAGAGTTTATCTTCCCTCAATTGCAACCAATTTTCTAGTACCCGATACAGCAAAACCACCCCAAAACATCAGTGATCCACCTCCGTGTTCGACTGTTGGCACAGTGTTCTTCGGTATGAAAGCTTTGCCATTCTTACGTCAAACCTTCTTCATGTCATTGGGCCTAAAAAGCTCGGTTTTGGTTTCGTCCCTCCATAATACTTTGTCCCAAAAGCCTCTGTCCTTATCCAAGGGTGACTTTGCAAAGTTCAAGCGAGCAGAAACATGACATGGTTTGTGGAGTTGAGTCCTTCGAGGTCGGCATGTGTATAAATTGGTTGCAATTGAAGGGACGATGAACTCTGATGACTATATTTCTATTGTGGACGTAAACGTGAAGGTAACAGATGATAGTTAGGACTTAAAGGGCAGTGGGTATTTCAATAAGACTATGACCCAAAGTACAAGGCCAAGTTACAATTAGCTGGCTCCAAATAAATAAGTTAAATGTGGTGCCATGGCCTTCGATGAGTCCTGATCTCAATCCCATTGAAAACTTGTGGCAGGAGTTAAAAGTCAACATCAACATGAAAACTCCAAAGAATCTTCGGGAATTGAAACGCATCGCCATTGAAGAATGGAACAGTACTTCATTTGAAACTACGGAAAAGCTTATCAAAAAATATTGTAAAAGGCTTTTAAATGTTATGAAGATAAAAGGTCACCCTATTGTTTATTAAAAATTTACTCAAATGGTAGATTCACCTCAATAAAGTGTAATACTACTCACTGTATGAATAATTTTGTCTTATCGTGTTGCTGAAGTTCAGCTTGTTAAATCTTTCGAAAATAATATTTTGTTCTAGAAACTTCGTATTATTGCCATTAAAATGTACTTCACACCCTGTGAAATTCTTATGTCTTTGGCAACAATAATTTTTGCGTAATTCTAGAAAGTTTTGAAAGACGAAGGGTGTACGAATAATTTGGTCGCTAACTGTATATACATGTGTAAATAATAGTGTACCCGACTGTCAGGCAGCGCAGGTGGTTTCGAGTCCCGTCGTTTAGTTACTCATAATCTTAGACATTTTTTTTTTTGTGTGCAGCTTCTTGTACCTGGCAAAGGTCTGTTTCTCTACGTCGATAGTGCGTCTGTGCATTTACTTTAGTTAGCCCTTAAGTGTCATTTGTATTGTATTTTAATATTCCCATATTATTTCGATTACTTAGCTGAATAGCACTAATATTTTGAATGTAATTTTGCGTATTGTACTATGATATGCAGAAACCAAAGTTTGTACACACTATTTTTGCAAAAGAAAATAAAGCACTGTCTTTGCTGAAATGTACCTGTGTATTCAAGAGGCACTGTAAAAAGATTATTCGAAAAACAATTCAGATCCTAAGGTAGAAAGAGCTTCCTTACTCCTTTCTGATACCGGCTTTGATCTATTACAACACCTCGCCTTAATAGAGGCTAAAGGAACCACCATGGGAGGAAAAACTATTCCACATAGTTCGTCGTAAAGGAAGACGCTGTCGCAGTTCGGCGAATCAGGTAATTTCCTCAGGAGCCCTAACGGACTTGTGGTGAAATAAAATAAATTAGGCATATATATTTGGCAAAATCACATCACATTTTATTTTTGGGCTAAATTACGTGAAGCTATAACATTTAAAGAAGGGTAAACATTCTGCGGGGCTACAAATATTGTAATGTGTTGTGTGTCGTGTCGGCGAGGGTCGGCTCTTTGTGCAGCGCTCTCAAGTGCTTGAAACAGGATGTCATATATCAAGGTGCCACAAGGCGGTTGGCGCTTCGTCCAAACTTCTACGGTTCAGGCGTCCATACAACACAAGCACACACAAGCCGAGGCTTTGGAGGGCAAGGAGGCTGACGTGACGTATGAACAGAGGCCCACACAACCTGAGCCAATCACCGCTCGTGAAAGGAATGACGCAAGAAGGTGTGTCTGAAAACACACCAATGGGAGTCCCAGACGTCAGAAAAAACAAGAATTCCGCCAATCAGGATGCAGATGCTGCCTCTGTAGAATGGAAGCGTCGAGAACAATCTCGAAACAAGGAAACGAAATGCTTATAAGGAGGGTAGATGAAGCCTCGGGAGGATTTTTTCTCTCGGACTCGTGACAAGAGAGACGCACAAAAGTGAGCGCCACAACGAAAAGCCGGCGATGCCGGGGCTCCCCGGTCTTTTTTTACAATTCAAAATTAAACTCAATTGAAAAAAATTGACACTGATGTTTAACTTCTTCAAGAACGACAAGATTGGGCAACAAGCACCTGCTCGAAGTACATGCTGATAATCTCTACGAAAGCTCAAGGAGATTGCGGGCGTATCATCGAAGCTTTAACCGGCAACGAAATCTGCTCGAAGAATTACGGCCTTAACACATCAACAATCCAGCGTGAAGAGAAACACCCAAGGAGAATCTCTACGCTTATCATAAGCTCACAATAACCGCAGTATTAAATCTGGAGTGCGCGTTCACCAACAATGCGGAAGGAAGCAAGAAAAGATATACAGTTAGCCAGCCTTTCAACCAGGGTTGCGACGTCGGAGTCGGAGTCGGGAGTCGGAGTCGCCGGAGTCGGATGTTTTAGGGTGGAGTCGGAGTCGGAGTCGGAGTCGGAGTCGCTTCTCTGAAGAGTGGTGGAGTCGGAGTCGGAGTCGCTACTCTGAAGTGTGATGGAGTCGGAGTCGGAGTCGCTTTTCCGAATGTGGTGGAGTCGGAGTCGGAGTCGGAGTCGTTCATTCGGATGTGGTAGAGTCGTGGTTGGAGTCGCTATTTTTTGGTGTCTTCGATTCTAATTTTTGCTAAAAATTATTTATAATTCTTTAAAACTAGAAGTAAACCAAAACAGAGTTAGAATGCTCTGCTGAAAAATCTAAAAAATACGCAATGTTTTCGTTGATTGTTTTGTTCTAAGTTTGAAACAGCGTATTTATTCCTATCACCTAATACCGTCATCTTATCTAGTCATTGAGGGTTTGCACAGATATATATGAGAAACCTACGAGTGCGAAATATAATTTTTGTACCCAGCATTTGTGTATATTTTGTAGTTAAAAGCAGGAATTAGTAATTGAAAGCATCGCAAATTCATTCTGTATATTTCTGTTTTGTTCATTTTTCCTTCAATTAATACATAGGAACTGCAAAATAGTAGTAAATGTGTTGCAAGTTACTTGCAGAACATTTCAGCTGATGCAATACATTGTACTCACATAAAGAGTGGTAACTCTGTATGCTCAAAATGATGCATTGATTGATAATGATCATAAACATTTCTAGTCTTTTGGTTATGATTCATTGCCAATGAGTAGTCTTTGCCGAAACCTGAAGCTATGGTCTAGTGCACAAAGACCTCTAGTTTTCAAGTCATGTTATCAAAATTGATATGGCTTCCGTGTTTTTAAGTCAAGTTAACATGTGTTAATAATAAAAATTTCTTCTCATTTCTCAAGTTATTCCTTGAATGTAATTTGGTTCTTTCAGAGTTATATTGTTTTTCACTACATCATCATCATGTTTAATTTTTATCTTCGTATCACTCCCCAGTTTCTAAGCTAGTATACGCTGAAATGCAGAATTTTATAATTATGTTGATACATTTTAAAAAACTGAAATAGTATCTGTTTTGTAGCATTATGTAATTAATTACTTCTTGTTAGGGAAGATTTGGAAATGTTGTAAGGTTATCTATATCGGCATTGAGACACGAAAAAAATAAAAATACGATGTAAACGAGCTGCAATGAAAATAATTACACACACCAGCAAAAACTTCACTTACAGTCACACACACACATTGTAACTGAAAACAATGCACTATCTCAGCTGCAATGGTTTTTGCATTTATGCGATAGTACAAATTCTCTTGCTGGAAACGTTTCAAATTGCTCCAATAAACACGAAATGAGAAGAACCTGGGCGTTTATTAAAATAACAAAGTGTCCAATACAAAGTAAAAAGTTAGACGAAAATAAGAGATAGTATCATAATACACGCAAAGAAGCTAGAAGTGACTTTTATTCGTAAAAAAACTTTCCCAAAACGTCAGGCCCCTGCAATGAAAGCAGAACAACTTTTGCTTATTATAGCCGAAATGTAACATAGTGTTGAGCAATAATATGACACTTTTTCTGCATTGTTACCCTGCATAGTGTAGATACAAAGAAGAAAAGGCAGTGTGCAAACCTTACTTACCTTATCTACACGGTTATCATAATTTTGGGGATTTGAAGCATAGTCATTGAATTAACTACTATAATTTCACTGAATTAGTGCATACTTAGTAATAAAAAACTGTTGATGCATATCTATGCTTCTCAGTGTAGACAATGCCTACATTACCTACTCAGAAAACACTTGTCAGTAATATACAGGGTGTTTCAGATTCAGAATAAGAGGCAAAAAACTGCACACCAAGTAGAAGATATCCAAATAAAAACTTTTTCTTCTATAAAATTTTCCGAAGAAAGAGACATTGAGATATTAGCAGTTTATTGTTTTAAAGGGTGAAATTTAATGAATAAACTACTCGCAATACTTATTTGAATTTACTTTGATCGGGTGAAATGTGCTAGTTGCAAGACCTCCTAGATCTCCTCACATGACTCCACTCGATTTCAATTTTTGGGGACACGTGAAGAGCCTTGTTTATGCTACACCCATTGAGTCTGAGGAAGATCTTGTGGCCAGAATTGCAGTGGCTGCAGGTGAGATACCTTAATGCCAGACGTGTTTCCTAATATTCGGCAGCCGTTAAGGCTAACATTCGAAAAGTGCATAGATGTAGGTGGAACACATTTTGAACAATTTTTGTAAAGTAAATTCAGAATCAATACCGCGAGTAATTGTGCCATTAAATTTAAACCTTAAAAAAATAAACACCTAATGCCTCCCAACCCCGATTTTTTGGGTGAAAATTTCATAGGCCAAAAAGTGTTTATTTGGCCATTTTCTACTTGATGTGTAATATTGTACCTCGTGTTCTGAAACACTCAGTATACATAATTGTGTACACGACTCGTCAAATGACGGGATTCGATATTGTCTGTATAGAAATCTTCCAGATGTGGACCATAAAGAAATATTTTCATCCTAATAGCACCCGCGATTAAAATATTCTAATACTTGTGCACTGGTGAAACTCGCATCACAGATACAGTAGTTAAGTATCTCTAAGAGCGTGAAAGGGAGACAGATCAACCAACAAAGACGAACAGCCAATTTTGTTTGTTCAATGAAATTTCCTGTTGAATATTTTCCGTATTTCTGATGGCGGCTTTGTGGAAGAAAAAGTTTTCTTCAGTTGGCCTCTCTTAGTTCACAGACAAGAATTTGAAACTGATGAAATTAGATCTTTTTTTTCGTTGTTTTTTGTTTTGAAGCTGCATATTTTTTTCCGGTTTTTGTGTTCAAATTTAACTTTCTATAAATAAGCATGTTTGCGCTTCTAGCAGACTGCATTAACCTTAAATAGCTTTAATTAACATTACTTGTGACGCTTTGGCGTTCACTCATTAAATTATCTTTGAGCTTGCTCTGCTTGGGCAGCATGTCGTCCTTTTAATAAAAGTGGGTCTGGTACCTCTAACTTATTTATATTGCGTAAAAAGCAGTCTCTTTCTGCGACTTGAACTCCTCGACCCGGCTTTTGCAGCCTCTTGAATAGGCACTTACTATTCAAGGTAATTAATTGTCAATTAATTGTTAAAATCTTAGTGCTATATGTAATCTTACAATAAGATACGATATTCACCTAGTCGGCGACCGGACATCTTAAAACTCTGTATCTCTCTACTCAGAACGCCTCTAAAATTTCCTACCTGAGTACCGTGCTGATGACCGGCCGCGTCCATTGGGTGTCTTCTATTTTTAGCGAGTATCGTTTTAAAAACTGACCTTACGTTAAAGAAGATTTTCGGTCTCCATTTTAAAGGAATTCAATAATAAAAATTTCACAGAGGACGCTCCTGTGCGTACTGTTGGAACCCTCAAGATCCGCCTAACTTGGGTACGGTTTCTCTTTTTGCGCATCTCGGGAAACGACTTGCTGTTGTTCCCTTGAAGTTCTTCTGTATTTGAAATAAATGTTCGACCAATTGCTCTTAAGTTTTAAATCCTAAAACTTCATTGTACTAACATAGGAGAGATTACGCTCACGAAATAGCTAAACCTATTTATTAATTTGTTCAAAGGAGACACTTGACCATTTATTGTATAAGAACAATCAATACTATACTGCGTGTCCCACAAAAATGTCCCGGACTTTTTAATTGATAATATCTCCGCTTAAATTAACATATTTTAATTGTCTTTTATTTACAATTTATTCAATTTTGTTTCCTTTTGAAATAACATAAGTTTTTGAAAATCAGTTGAATAAACTTCAAGATGATCGATTTACTGAAAGGGGTAGAAAAATTGTTCAAAGGGAAAGTTTTAAAAACAACACTGGTGTTCTTCTTCATTCCTCAATACCTACTGTTGAGAATAATTTCATAACGATGTATCGGACATACAACTAAGTATTTAAACCCTCTGAGAGGTTTCAAGTTTCAAGTGTTCTCAATAATAGTGTTTCAAGGACCGATAGAAAACGGTGGAATAATTGGTAAAACTCTTCGTTCAATGGTGGCTAGAAGTAATACTTGCCTTGAGAGAAATGGAGGGTATGTCGTTGGATACTAAAATTACTTTATTTATTTAAACGTTATATAAGGTAATGATTTGTTACTCCTTAAAATTTTTGTGTGTTCAGTTTTATGGAAACTACAAAATAAGGAAGAAAATCAATATTGTTCTAAAAACTTTTCATTTGAACAATTAATTTTTCTACTCCTTTCAGTAAATTGGACATTAAAAAGTGGTTATACAACCGATTTTCAATTACATAAATTATTCGAAAAGGAAACAAAATTTTCTACATTGTGAACAAAGGCAATTCAAGTATGTTGATTTAAAGCTGAGATTTAATTAATTAAAAATATGGGACATTTTTACAGGACACCCGATATAATAAAAAACCAGGTGTCCGTCAATGATAAGTATATGTTCTCGTGCGTAATTTCCCCTATCTCATTACAATGGGAATCTGCTTGCTTGGACAGTATCATAAATACATACATACATATACCGGGCTTATCCTCCCTATGGGAGGGTCAGGGTTGCGGAGTCGGAGTCGGAGTCGGGAGTCGGAGTCGCTTCTCTGAAGTGTGGTGGAGTCGGAGTCGGAGTCGCTACTCTGAAGTGTGATGGAGTCGGAGTCGGAGTCGCTTTTCCGAATGTGGTGGAGTCGGAGTCGGAGTCGGAGTCGTTCATTCGGATGTGGTAGAGTCGTGGTTGGAGTCGCTCTTTTTTGGTGTCTTCGATTCTAATTTTTGCTAAAAATTATTTATAATTCTTTAAAACTGAAAGTAAACCAAAACAGAGTTAGAATGCTTTGCTGAAAAATCTAAAAAATACGCAGTGTTTTTGTTGATTGTTTTGTTCAAGTATGAAACAGCGTATTTATTCCTATCACCTAATACCGTCATGTTATCTAGTCATTGAGGGTTTGCACAGATATATATGAGAAACCTACGAGTGCGAAATATAATTTTTGTACCCAGCATTGATGTATATTTTGTAGTTAAAAGCAGGAATTAGTAATTGAAAGCATCGCAAATTCATTCTGTATATTTCTGTTTTTTCATTTTTCCTTCAATTAATACATAGGAACTGAAAAATAGTATTAAATGTGTTGCAAGTTACTTGTAGGACATTTCAGCTGATGCAATACATGGTACTCACATAAAGAGTGGTAACTCTGTATGCTCAAAATGATGCATTGATTGATAATGATCATAAACATTTCTAGTCTTTAGGTTATGATTCATTGCCAATGAGTAGTCTTTGCCGAAACCTGAAGCTATGGTCTAGTGCACAAAGACTTCTAGTTTTCAAGTCATGTTATCAAAATTGATATGGATTCCGTGTTTTTAAGTCAAGTTAACATGTATTAATAATGAAAATTTCTGCTCATATCTCAAGTTATTCCTTGAATGTAATTTGGTTCTTTCAGAGTTATATTGTATTTCGCTATATCATCATCATGTTTAATTTTTATCTTCGTATCACTCCCCAGTTTCTAAGCAAGTATACGCTGAAATGGAGAATTTTATAATTATCTTGATACATTTTTAAAAACTGAAATGGTATTCGTTTTGTAGCATTATATAATTAATTACTTCTTGTTAAGGAAGATTTGGAAATGCTGTAAGGTTATCTATATCGGCATTGAGACACTTGAAAAAAATTAAAATACGATGTAAACGAGCTGCAATGAAAATAATTTCACACACTAGCAAAAACTTCACTTACAGTCACACACACATTGTAACTGAAAACAATGCACTATCTCAGCTGCAATGGTTTTTGCATTTATGCGATAGTACAAATTCTCTTGCTGGTAACGTTTAAAATTGCTCCAAAAAACACGAAATGAGAAGAACCTGGGCGTTTATTAAAATAACAAAGTGTCCGATACAAAGTAAAAAGTTAGACGAAAATAAGAGATAGTATCATATTACACTCAAAGAAGCTAGAAGTGACTTTTATTCGTAAAAAAACGTTCCGAAAACGTCAGAACCCTGCGATGAAAGCAGAACAACTTTTGCTTATTATATATAGCCGAAATGTAACATAGAGTTGAGCATAATATGACACCTTTTCTGCATTGTTACCCTGCATAGTGTAGGTACAGAGAAGAAAAGGCAGTGTGCAAATCTGGCCTACCTTATCTACACGTATACATAATTTTGGGGATTTGAAGCATAGTCATTGAATTAACTATTATAATTTCAATTAATTAGTGCATACTTAGTAATAAAAAACTGTTGATACATATCTATGCTTCTCAGTGTAGACAATGCCTACATTACCTACTCAGAAAACACTTGTCAGTAATATACAGGGTGTTTCAGATTCAGAATAAGAGGCAAAAAATTGCACACCAACTAGAAGATATCCAAATAAAAACTTTTTCTTCTATAAAATTTTCCGAAGAAAGAGACATTGAGATATTAGCAGTTTATTGTTTTTAAGGGTGAAATTTAATGAATAAACTACTCGCAATATTGATTTTGATTTTACGTTGATCGGGCGAAATGTGCTAGTTGCATGATCTCCTAGATCTCCTGACATGACTCCACTCGATTTCAATTTTTGGGGACACGTGAAGAGCCTTGTTTATGCTACACTCATTGAGTCTGAGGAAGATCTTGTGGCCAGAATTGCAGTGGCTGCAGGTGAGATACCTTAATGCCAGACGTGTTTCCTAATATCCGGCAGCCGTTAAGGCTAACATTCGAAAAGGGCATAGATGTAGATGGAACACATTTTGAACAATTTTGTAAAGTAAATTCAGAATCAATATCGCGAGTAATTGTGCCATGAAATTTCAACCTTAAAAACAATTAACACCCAATACCTCCCAACCCCGATTTTTTGGGGGAAAATTTCATAGGACAAAAAGTGTTTATTTGGCCATTTCTACTTGATGTACAATTTTGTACCTCGTGTTCTGAAACACGCAGTATACATAATTGTGTACACGACTCGTCATAAATGACGGGATTCGATATTGTCTGTATAGAAATCTTTCAGATGTGGACCATAAAGAAATATTTCCATCCTAATAGCACCCGCGATTAAAATATTCTGTCGGGAATATGTTAAGAATAATCAATTTTTGCGAATTTAAAAATGAGGATTTAGGGAAAAATTTTAATTGTGTGTAATAAATGTTTGGCTTTGTTTGGCGTACTTACAAATATCTCAGAAAATCCCAGCAGTACAGTAGGGTCGCTTCAAATGTATGTTTTTATGCCTGTATGTTTTCTTTTAACTCAGCAATGTTAGGAGGCCGCGATAAGGTGCGAGAGCCAAACGATGTATGTTTACAGTGTTTGTTGTTTCTGGAGGGGACTATGTTGTGGTGATAGCAAATTTTTTCATGCGGGCGAGCCCTTGGGAAACTCGAGACGGTCGAAAAAATGCCTACCCATGGGCAAAACAAAGCCGCCTTATAGTCACACATAAATCGAGACACTCAGGCCGATAGAGACGACAAGCCAACGGTCGTTTTCGAAGGAGCTTGGACGTGGGAAGCAAGGGTACCAAGACATAGCACAGGGAAGGGGTAGGCGGGCCGCTTCGAAGTTCGAAGGGTCTGATTGGGCGAAATGAGTACAGAGGACAACCCTCAGGAAATAGGCTAGGCGGCGAAACGAACAAAAGTCAGTTCTCCAACCGACGCCGCGACGCGAAGTATAAGAGATAAAACGCGGGTGTGTTCGCTGTAACAAACGTGCTCAAAGATATAATGAAAAGTGGTTATTGGATATATTGAAAATCATACTAAGTTTCACGCCAAAATGTGATCATGGCATTCACACGTTTTCGTTTTTTTTACTTGCAGAAGAGAGCAAATTAAAACCCCGACCAGCGTGGGAATCATTTAATGGAACATTTAAGTGCAACGTCTTTGGGGAGGGTAAGAGCGAAGCCATTTCTTGGGAGGAGATAATTCTTCGTTATAAAATTTCTGAAATTTATTGGCATACAGTGATGTAAAGATTGAAATGTGTAAAGGGGGCTTAATGGGTGCTATCATAATTAATGGGTTATAAATTGATCTTGCAGGTGGGACGGAGTCATATGTCTGAGGATTGATCAGCTCGACTGAGGGGAAATCGACGTGTGAATATTCTGAAGCGGAATAAACAAAATAACGTCATCACTAGACATTTCTGAACAGTGAATAAGATAGGCCTTTGAACTGAAGCGAGTCGCGGACGATTTTGTGGTTGAAGTGACCATTGCTCACTGTACTGCTGGAATAACTGAGAGAGAAATAGGACAGGATAGATGAATTCTCATGTGTAACTCTTGCAAACTTAGCGGCGGCCGGCCAGCCAATATTTCTGTGTAATTATGTGATGTAAGTCATTTGACGTATGCTATTTGATTTCATTACTTAATTAGCATTATACCTAACACCATTCATTGTGTGTGCGCTCATTAATGTTTGTATTACGTATAGCTGAAAATTATAAATGTTAAGCATAGTTCATCCTGTGTATCATGCCCCACAATATTAGAAGCGATCCATCGTAATGCCACGGAGGGCGCCCAGAAAATGCGCTACGTAAGTGGGTCAGCGATCACCGGTGAGTACCTTTCTTTTTCTAGTATACATACTGCAGTGTCAATTATTTTCTATGAATTTTGTGTCGTATATGCATTCTTTGGAGGTGTGCCATTCCTCAACTCCGAGAGCCGGATCTTCCTGTTAATGAAATGTTAACAAGGAGGTGAAGGGTACATTTCTCGTGACAATTCTAATACTTGTGCACTGGTGAAACTCGCATCACAGATACAGTAGTTAAGCATCTTTAAGAGCGTGAAAGGGCAGATCAACCAACAAAGACGAACAGCCAATTTTGTTTGTTTAATGAATTTTCCTGTTGAATATTTTCCGTATTTCTGATGGCGGCTTTGTGGAAGAAACAGTTTTCTTCAGTTGGCCTCTCTTAGTTCACAGACAAGAATTTGAAACTGATGAAATGAGATCTTTTTGTTCGTTGTTTTTTGTTTTGCAGCTGCATCTTTTCTTTTCGATTGTTGTGTTTAAATTTAACTTTCTATAATTAAGCACGTTTGCGCTTCTAGCAGACCTGCATTAACCTTAAATAGCTTTAATTAAAATTACTCGTTACGCTTTGGCGTTCACTCATTAAATTATCTTTGAGCTTGCTCTGCTTGGGCAGCATGTCGTTCTTTTAATGAAAGTGGGTCTGGTACCTCTAACTTATTTCTCTTGTGTAAAAAGTAGTCTCTTTCTGCGACTTGAACTCCTCGACCCGGCTTTTGCAGCCTCTTGAATAGGCACTTATTATTGAAGGTAATTAATTGTCAAATAATTGTTAAAATCTTAGTGCTATATGCAATCTTGCAATAAGATACGATATTCACCTAGTCGGCGACCAGAAATCTTAAAACTCTGTATCTCTCTACTCAGAACGCCTCTAAAATTCCCTACCGGAGTACCGTACTGATGACCGGCCGCGTACATTGGGTGTCTTCTATTTTTAGCGAGTATCGTTTTAAAAACTAACCATACGTTAAAGATCTTCGGACTCTATTTTAAAGGAATTTAATAATAAAAATATTACAGAGGACGCTGCTGAGCGTACTGTTGGAATCCTCAAGATCTGCCTAACTTGGGTACGGCTTCTCTTTTTGAGCAGGAGAAAAGGGAAACGACTTGCTGTTGTTCCCTTGAAGTTCTTCTGTATTTGAAATAAATGTTCGAGCAGTTGCCCTTAAGTTTTAAATCCTAAAACTCCATTGTGTTACATAGGAGAGATTACGATCACGAAATAGCTAAACCTATTTATTAATTTGTTCAAAGGAGACACTTGACCATTTATTGTATAAGAACAATCAATACTATACCGGGTGTCCCACAAAAATGTCCCGGACTTTTTAATTGATAATATCTCCGCTTAAATTAACATATTTTAATTGTCTTTTATTTACAATTTGATCAATTTTGTTTCATTTTGAAATAATTTAAGTTTTTGAAAATCAGTTGAATATACTTTAAGATGATCGATTTACTGAAAGGGGTAGAAAAATTGTTCAGAGGGAAAGTTTTAAAAACAACACTGGTGTTCTTCTTCATTCCTCAATACCTACTGTTAAGAATAATTTCATAACGATTTATCGTACATACAACTAAGTATTTAAACCCTCTGAGAGGTTTCAAGTTTCAAGTGTTCTCAATAATAGTGTTTCAAGGACTGATAAAAAACGGTGGAATAATGGGTAAAACTCTTCGTTCAATGGTGGCTAGAAGTAATACTTGCCTTTAGAGAAATATAGGGTATGTCATTGGATACTAAAATTACCTCATTTATTTAAACGTTATATAAGGTAATGATTTGTTACTCCTTAAAATTTTTGTGTGTTCAGTTTTATGAAAACTACAAAATAATGAAGAATATAAATATTGTTTTAAAACTTTTCCTCTGAACAATTAATTTTTCTGCTCGTTTCAGTAAATTGGACATTGTACAGTGGTTATTCAACCGATTTTCAAAAATTTAAATAATTCGAAAAGGAAACAAAATTTACTACATTGTGAAAAAAAGGCAATTAAAATATGTTAATATAAAGCTGAGATATAATTAATTAAAAATCGGGGACATTTTTATAGGACACCCGGTATAATAAAAAGCCAGGTGTCCGTCAATGATAAGTATATGTTCTCGTGCGTAATTTCCTCTATCTCATAACAATGGGAATCTGCTTGCTTGGAAAGTATCATAAATACCATCGAAATATGAAAAACCTGGCATCTGCTCACTTATGTTTATAAGTAAAAAACATTGCGTGAAAATCAAATCAACTGTCAAGAAAATGCGACTCATTGCATTTAAATTTCAAAGGCATTTAAATGCTTAAAAGGTATGGCAATTTTTTTAAAAACCTCTTGCGAACAATAATGTAAATTACAATTAAGGTAGGTATTATGTTATACAATTTGCTTGGTTGTTGTGTGCGTTTGTGACGTTTTTAAAGATGCTTAATGACTGTATCTGTGATACGAGTTTTACCAGTGCACAAGTACGAGAATACTGTATTTTAATCGTGGGTACTATTACAATGGATATATTTGTTTGCCATTTTTATCTTGAGATTTTTTTACAACGATACCATTGGATCCCGTCATTTTTGACCAATCATTTACACTAGTATCTTGATTATTAACAATCTGTAGTCAATTTAAAAGTCGTTCGCCAATAAAGAATATGATGAACATATGCACAGGTTTCAACACCTGCAACCGTTTACTACTAAGAATGAGTGTCTTGTGTTTATTTATACGTTTTGTGTCACGCTGTTAAGAATAATTGATAGGAAAAAAATAGCACTGGCGGTCTTGGATCCAGTTTACGGTCAATTAATACACTCATTTTCGTTGTGCAATAGCTCTGTAATAAGTCACTTTCATCACAATTAGAGCAATCCAGAGCCTTATATACTCAAGTTTGTATCGTGAATACCGAGTTCGGCGGGGTATTGCATATTGAAATATGCTGTATTGTATATTACAATATACTGTATTGCAATGTACTGTATTGCATATTACAATATACATACACAAGTTCGCAGTTGCTTTCAGTAATGCTGAATTTCTGTATCTTGAATACGACACGAATGGTTATAACTACTTCTCTTGCGGCTCAAAAATGCTGTGTTCTGAGTGTTTATTACTCATATAAAAAAATTAAGTTACCTATGGAATAAGCTGAAAGCATGGAAACTCCACTCAAACGAAAATTTGTTGAAGAAAGGTATTGAATCTTGTCATTTTTTACGGTCTGTGTACACTACTTAAGAAATAAAATATTCATCTTATAAATTATGAATAGGTGAAGTTGGAGTCGCAAAATTGTGAATAGGCGGAGTCGGTGTCGGAGTCGCCAAATTTTGGAGAAATGGAGTCGGAGTCGGAGTCGCCAAATTCTGAAAAGGTGGAGTCGGAGTCGGAGTCGGAGTCGCCAAATTCTGAAAAGGTGGAGTCGGAGTCGGAGTCGGAGTCGCCAAATTCTGAAAAGGTGGAGTCGGAGTCGGAGTCGCCAAATTCTGGAAAGGTGGAGTCGGAGTCGGAGTCGGAGTCGCAAATTTATTCCACCGACTCCGCAACCCTGAGGAGGGTAGCCGACAGCAGGCCACAATCCCAACACTTAGTCACTAGGAGGCGAGAGAGGCAGCACTGGCCGCACCTGAACTGCCAGGATCAGCAGCAGCCCAGCACAACCACCTCCCACAGTCAGGCCCGACAGCCACAGCTGGTTTACCCCGACCGCTTCATTGAGTGCAGCCCCTCCCCCCGCACATGACAGGTCAACCCCATCACACGCGGGCAGCTTCCAGTAACGCGTCAAAAATAAAATTACCTCCTTATACACTGCCCCCACTCACGTCTGTCCGCAGCCATCCCTCTCGCCACGTCCACAGTCAGACCCCTCTCATACAAAGCACGTCTCACCCCATCCATCAAACTCATCCGCGGTCTACCTCGCGCTCGAAGACCACTCACTTCCGACATATATACCTTTTTCACCAGCCGCTCAACATTCATTCTTTCAACATGCCCAAACCATCCAAGCACTCTTTCATCCACTCGCCTGCTCAACTTTTTGATAACACCCGTCTGCCCCCTAACCAACTCATTCCTGATCCTATCTCTTCTAGTTACTCCATACATGCTCCTCAAACACTTCATCTCAAACACATCCAACTTCCTCCTCTCAGCTGCTCTCAACCCCCAGGACTCTGCTCCATACAACAAAACTGGCACAATCAAACTTTCATACAGTCCCCTCTTAACATTCATACTCAAACTCCTGCATTCAAAATCTTTCCTCATTGCACCCAATGTCTTACAACCTTCACTCACTCGATGCTTCACTTCTACTTCCATACCATCCTTAACAGTCACATCCGACCCGAGGTACCTAAAATGCTCTACCTCCTCTAAAACTTCCCCATTCAACCTCATATCCAAAGTTCCAAACACTCCACCTCTTGAACATCTCATCACCTTACTTTTATTCACATTTACCCTCAATTTCCGCCTTTCGCACACTCTACCAAACTCTGTAACCAGTCTCCAAACTCAGTATCATAAATACCATCGAAATATGAAAAACCAGGCATCTGCTCACTTATGTTTATAAGTAAAAGCCATTGCGTGAAAATCGAATCAACTGTCAAGAAAATGCGGCTCATCGCATTTAAATTTCAAAGGCATTTAAATGCTTAAAAGGTATGGCAATTTTTTTAAAAACCTCTTGCGAACAATAATTTAAATTACAATTCAGATAGGTATTATGTCATACAATTTGCTTGGTTGTTGTGTGCGTTTGTGACGTTTTTAAATATGCTTAATGACCGTATCTGTGATACGAGTTTTACCAGTCACAAGTATGAGAATACTGTATTTTAATCGCGGGTACTTTTACAATGGATATATTTGTTTGCCATTTTTATCTTGAGATTTTTTTAAAACGATACCATTGGATCCCGTCATTTTTGACCAATCATGTACACTAGTATCTTGATTATTAACAATCTGTAGTCAATTTAAAAGTCGTTCGATAATAAAGAATTTAATGAATATATGCACAGGTTTCAACACCTGCAACCGTTTACTACTAAGAATGACTGTCGTGTTTTTATTTATACGTTTTGTGTCACGCTGTTAAGAATAATTGATAGGAAAATATTTGCACTGGCGGTCTTGGTTCCAGTTCACGGTCAATTAATACACTCATTTTCGTTGTGCAATAGCTCTATAATAAGTCACTTTCATCACAATTAGAGCGATCCATAGCCTTATATACTCAAGTTTGTATCGTGAATACCGAGTTCGGCGGGGTATTGCATATTACAATATGCTGTATTGTATATTACAATATACTGTATTGCAATTTACTGTATTGCATATTAAAATATACATACACAAGTTCGCAGTTGCTTTCAGTAATGCTGAATTTCTGTATCTTGGATACGACACGAATGGCTATAACTACTTCTCTTGCGGCTCAAAAATGCTGTGTTCTGAGTGTTTATTACTCTTATAACAAAATTAAGTTACCTTTGGAAAAAGCTGAAAGCATGGAAACTCCACTCAAACGAAAATTTGTTGAAGAAAGGTATTGAATCTCGTCATTTTTGACGGTGTGTGTACACTAGTTAAGAAATAAAATATTCATCTTATAAATTATGAATAGGTGAAGTTGGAGCCACAAAATTGTGAATAGGCGGAGTCGGTGTTGGAGTCGCTAAATTCTGGAGAAATGGAGTCGGAGTCGGAGTCGGAGTCGCCAAATTCTGAAAAGGTGGAGTCGGAGTCGGAGTCGGAGTCGACAAATTCTGAAAAGGTGGAGTCGGAGTCGGAGTCGGAGTCGCGAAATTCTGAAAAGGTGGAGTCGGAGTCGGAGTTGCAAATTTATTCCACCGACTCCGCAACCCTGCTTTCAACGCAGCCAAAACTCAGATGTGCGAAGAATGGAGAACAGTAACACCTTCCCGATAGAGCCTGAAGATTTCCGCCGCAGCGATGGAACTTTCTCTGTTGAAAAGCCCGCGAAGTTGGAAAGATTCTTCACCGAACATTCAGCGATCGCGCATCACAGAAAAGTTTAATGTCGTCAGATAGAGTATTTTGGAACAGTGCTTCAAAGTGTAATAGTGCGCTCCGAGCGGCGAGCAATCAAATGTAATTTGTGTCATGCAGAAAATTGGCTCATGTTCGAATTCTGTGTTGTGCAAGATGCGAGGTATGTTGTATTTGAACACCTTGTGGTAAGCAAAGCTCCTTGATTTTATATTGCATTATTTCCAAATGTTTCGTATTCATGCTAGCCCATTCATCGACTATGTTTCCTGGTTTTTGCACAGTGCGGAAAGTTATTTTTGTCGTAACCCGGAAATTGTTGTGCTAGCGTTCATTGTAATAAGGAGAGTAGATTTCTCGTTCTTTGTGTGGCTCATTACGTTGCTCATGTTAGTGCGTTCATTTGGTGCTCAGGTTGGCCCAGTTATGCCGCCACGAAGCGTGTGCAAAGCACGATTTATGGCAGTCATCGGCCTAGACAGCCAAGATGTGGTTTCCTCATTGTGTCGTGTGGGATTGCCATGTCGTTAAATTCATGCGCTTGTTGCTATAACATTTCCCTGTGCTTTAATCATTGCATTGAAATATTTTGTGTGTCATATTCAAATCCACGTGTTTCCAAATAAATTCATGTAAATCTCAATAACTCTTTTATTCTCCATGTCTGGTATGCAGGTATGCGCAAGCATGATGGATAATACTTTAAAATGTGTCCGGGGGTTGAGAGTCCCTCAGCGTATGGGAAGGGGGTCCTAAACCCACCCCTTTCTCTGTATCGCAACAGGAGAAATATATTAATTGTCTTATGCAAGCGTACTGTCTGTGTATTGGCATGGAGAATTTTCTTTAATCATTTTCAGTTGCTTAAAAACTTTTTATATAAGTTTTATAACGGTCCCTCAAGAAAGAATTCAATTAATGGTCCAGTCGTTTGCAAGGATTTGTCCGGCATTGTATTTCGCTTGCTCTGTGTAGTTTCTTGTGGTGGCGACTGGTCTTGCCTTCGGGGAACTGCCCTTCGTTGTGTAATGGCATTTCACTGCTTTGAGTCATAAATGCGTGAGAGTGTGGAGCAATAAAATTTGAAATTCTTGCAGCTGCAGTCGGACCATTTCTGAGCGCCTAATTTAAAGTGTACTTGACTGAGTGTAATCCATGGCCATTAATTTCGAAATGCTATGAGAAATTGATATTTCCAGAATCTTTGCTCATTTTTCTCATGCCGCTGAGTTGATTCAGTTAATGTTGTTTGAGTGAATATTACATCAAAGTTCAATTAATAGCGTTGTCTTATTGGCACAGTTTATTTTTGGTACATCCGAGTGCCAGCAAAATTTAGTCACGTTCTGAAGTGCCGCCAGCATTATTAAAAAGAATTTCCTTCTTCATAGGAGATTTATATTTCAGTGCCCTTGTGATTAGGAGTTTGTCGGTATGCTCTGAACAACAGCCTGTGCGCCTCTTGCGAGGAAAATACTTACTTTATTTTCTTGACAGTGTGTTCGATAAAAAATTTTCTTGAGTGCTGAATTTTTGGTTGAATCTTT
Source organism: Morinoia aosen (assembly GCA_030386875.1). Taxonomy (NCBI): domain Eukaryota; kingdom Metazoa; phylum Arthropoda; class Malacostraca; order Amphipoda; family Talitridae; genus Morinoia; species Morinoia aosen. The sequence continues at coordinate 42,747,560 of CM059571.1, forward strand.
CTATGATCTGTACAATTATTAGATGTAACTGAATTTAGGTGTGAAGCATTGGCTGTGGAAAATGACGCCTTAACTTCAGCAAACACCGCCTTAGCACAAGTGAATCTTCGAGACAAGTTTACATTTTCCGGGCTTTGAGACATTTTAGTAATTAATCTAGTTGGAATTGTTATTTTAAAGGATACCTCACTTATAAATAATTTGCAGAATTTTTTTGGCCTCGGTTGGGTCAAGCTTCTCCAATCAGCTTTAGCAACATGATTAATATTGGATTCGAAAACATTTGAGCATTTAATTTATAAGAATTAACATATGCTGAATTTGAATTGAATGTTTCCAGGATGTATCGATCCATTTCAATTTACTGAGTGACATGTTGAGAGCAATGGATCCCTATTTTTATACGTTAAATTTCAGCAGTTACCGCCATATATCAGTTGAAACATTTGAATAAATTTTAATTTTTCTTAGTGGGCAGGAATAGCTAATGACTGAACAAGTCAAATTTCATATTGTGACCAGTTCAAATTATGTGGTGAAAATGCTTGAGGTGTTGTGTAACTTAGAGTCAGACAATTCCTTTCAAACCAGCTTTGGCAATATGATCCACAGTTTCATTCATTAAAATCCGATTATTTAATTGTGATGATAAAAACAAAAAATTTTCTGAGAGATGGTGACGAAGTTTTTGAGAATAAATTTCCCTGCTATGAATGGGGCGGTAAAATTTTTTTTGTGTTGCAAATTGTTGAGTGAACTAAGTGACGGTGCTTAGGATAAAAATTAAATGTAGTGTTTTAGAGTAAGTGATAATTTTCAACGATGCTGCACTTGCAATTCATTTCATTTTATTCTGCAGGCGGAAAATGACAGTTGAATGCCATTGTGATGAGAATATAATCAGCATGAATTGAACTAATGGAATCCGATGCATTTGCTAAGCGAGTATTCGTGCAGAGTTTTGTCTTGAATATGTATTTCATAAATTTTCAGTATGCTGTTTTCTTATTGAATGTTTCCTGGATTTATCACCTTTTAATGCTCATTGGTATTATGTGTAGAACGATGGCCCGGATGTATTCCTATATTTTCAAGTTGAAACCGCCTTACATCACTTGAAAATTTGAATAAATTCTGCGTTTTTTTGGTATTCAAAATATTGGATGACTGAGAAAGTTTAAATTTATTATGACACCTCGATTAAATTTAATTTGAGAGTTTCCTTGAAGTGTAATATGAATGTAACTTTGCCCTAACAAGCTCAGGAATACAATTTTTGTTTTACCCGTTGAGGTGAGAGTATTTAAAGAAGAATGGTTGATGTCTTCTGCCAAATAATCATGGGATAATTTGAAAAATGAATTTTGTTCCTTGCTGTCAAATGCAAAGTAAATTAAATTTTTCATGCCGGTGTCTGATGGAAGCTGAGTCAGTGACGGTGCCTAGAATAATAAATTTTAATGAAGTGTACTCGGTTCCTCTCTGAGAGTGTGTTGCATCTTCTGAAAAGGCCACGCAGCAAATTCTTGGATAAATTTAGTTACTTAGAGATAAAATATCGCCACACACGTGACCAGTAAAGTAAAAATCATTTGTTGAATTTCAGCATTTATAACAATTTCATGCAAGACTCCAGTGTTCAAGAGTGAGAAGTGAATATTGCTTTTTTCTGAGCTGTTGCTGAATTCGATTGTTTCAAAGTAATTTGTTTTGTTATTCTTCTCAAATTCCGTGGACATAAAATCTTTAGAGCGTCATACCACTATTCATATAAAGTCCTTGGAAAATATAATTTTTTTTGTCGAGTGTTTGGCGAATAAATTTAGTGTGCTTCAATCTCAGCTCCATAGGTGGGTTGAAACTCTATTAATAATTAAGTATACGTAGTTTTAGGAAAATAACACGTGGGGTGCAGACACATTTTGCCTATTCCGTTACATGTCAGCAATGAATAAATTTTCCTTTTTTGAAGTGTGCGTTAATGGAAAAATTGTGTATTTTTCTTCAAGTCGTTGGTTGTTTAAGGGAATGTTCAAGTTATACTCATGTGAGAGGTGCAAATTATGTCTTACTGAAACTGAATTCTACTACAGCGAAAGAGAGAGAGTTGTGTAGATGTTGAAGAAATACTGCGCAATTCTCGAGTCGGATTCAACCTCGTATTTTATCGCAAAGTAAAGTATTGCCTTGTGTGAGAGATGAATATTTCCTGCGTACGCCTGGGATTATTGTCTCCCTAAACAGGAAAATTTACTTGTCGTATAAAGGTAATTTGCCTGGTGTTTACATATAAATTTATCCCTGAACATCCCTGAGAATTCTTCAGAATATTTTTGGATTTTTATAATGGATTCCTAGTATTTGTCTAAGCATTCTCTCTCGTTCGTGCGCGGATTTTGGACAGGTTCGTACGAGGTAGCTTTGCCTGATCAACAAAGTAACTCAAGCGTACCGTCTGAGGTTTGGGCGCGAGATTGAGGGAGCGGGAGCATACGGCAATGCTTTGAATGTTGAATGTTAACATGATTAAGCAGTAACTTTAAACAAATTGTGTGGACCGTTTCGTCAGTAATTGAAATTAAATCGTTAATTGATGGCGAGAGTAGGTTTGCATAATTATGATGTATTTATCAACTTCATTAGGATATGTTCATTTTCTACAACGAAAATGCTCAATATTTCGAGATGGAGTGTAATTTCTGCAGACGCATTGATTATAGCGTAAAAATTGAAAATGAATTACGACTGGAATGTACAAGTGAAATCTTCATTGATAATGTATGTAAGAGAGGTACACCGTGCAGCAGAGAGCCTCTGCCGGAATTTTATTGCTTTATGGATAGCACAAGCAATTAAGAAATTGTGGCGGTACGTTCAAGCTGATGTGGTTAAAACTCTAGTGTGGTATAACGGAACGCAAGAATGTAGGATGTTGTGAGAACATGGAAAGAATGTATATTAAATGGTATCAGTAGCATTGAAGTAAATGCGTTTAAATTGATGGACGACGAAGAAAATGATATCATTGAATAACAATTGTGCAACTCAAAGTCTGAGACTTAGGTGAAGATCATGTCATTTTTGTGCATTTTTTTCTGTGTGTGTTATCAGGATGTTAGATCATCAGAACGGCTGTTCTCAGCAAAAGTATGATGTAAAGTCTGACAGAGTGATGACACACTGTGTATTCATTTTACATTAAGTGCGTTAGGGATGTCAGCCTAACTGGTCAATTTCCCGATTTTAGCGTAGAATATTTGTGTGAATGTTTATATAATCTTGTGGCAAGGTGGAATCATTTAAAATGTGCTGCACTGGCTCTGGGGCTGAGAATCGGAAGAAATTTTATGTCATGTCTGTTTTTTGCATTTTGTGTCAGTGTTATCACAATGTCAGATCGTCTGAAGAGCCTTTCGGCATAGTAAGGCGTAAAGTTTGACGGGTTGTTAACACTACATGTGTCTATTTCTGCATTTCTTTGTATGTCGGTGTTGTCAAAAGGGTCGGATCGTTAGAAAAGCCTTCGCGGCAGAGTATGACGAAAGTCCGACGCCTTGACAATACCCAATGTATATGTGCTTTTTTTTTATTGATGCGGATTCGGGATTTTGGCCTACCAGGCAATTCTCCTGCTAGTTCGTACGTCATGAGCAAGAATTTTTTATTTTCTTCGAAATATTTAGGTGATTCAACTGATTAGTAACACCGTCGAACGAATTTCGGCTTTGTCTAGAGTTGGTTGAGGATACCGGAAATTAAATATTTTATGTATGTATGTAGGAATTCTTCGCGTAGCTCACGTCCGCCTCACTCAAGGCAGATTTTGAAGGAAACCGAGGAATAATTCTTACGTTGATCGACCATGTAATGCGCTGTCTCTCGAGTACAAATAGACCAGGTTAGACAATTTAACGCGTATTTTACGGAAGGAGATCATTAGCAATTTAACGCGAACCTCAGGGGTCAATGTCATGCTAGTCGACGAGCGGACTGAGAATCAAAACCTGAAAATCTTCGCAAATAAATGTGCTTCATTTTCTACAATTATGATGAAAGAGCTGATGAGCTCCTACGTGAGAGTCCAAAGCGCATTTAACGCAGTAACCTACAGGATTTGTCCGCGAATTGACGCAACGAGGATCTACGGAATTTTCCACGAGTTCACGTGACGCTGAGGATGAATTTTTTATGGAAAAGCTTCAGTAACTTCGATTCTCAGCAGGGGGCCCTCCCCAGGATCAGTAGCAAGCCCAGGATCAGTAGCAAGCCCAGGATCAGTAGCAAGCCCAGGAGCAGTAGCAAGCCGAGGATCAGTAGCAAGCCGAAGAGCAGTAGCACGTCAGAAGAACAACAACAAGCTGTAGCTAGGCGCACAGGAGGAGCAACAGCAAGTTTTGTCCAGGAGAAAACGTCAAATTTTGAACCACAGGATGAAATGATAATCATGAGGAAGAAAACTTGAGGTTGGAAAATCACCTCTATTTTGCGATTTAATTTTTTAGGTGGATTGCAGGCTAGAATGACGAAGGATGTATCTGCGTGTGCCAAATTCGCCTATTTTTCGATCTCTGATTTGTATGTTTAACTATGTCGATGAATTTGCCGAGAGCAAGTCGAGAATAATAAGATGTCGTGTGTGTTTTATTTTATGCGTTCAAGTTGTTGGATATGTGCGGTATCTTTACTGTGTTCTTTTCTATTTGCGTACTACAATAATGTGTATAAGAAGTGTGGGTTTCAATTATTTAGTGTGTGTCAGGTATTAATGAATTTTTTATATAAAGGCGTCAACATAGACGTGTTGCAAGAAGGTAAATCATGAGGTGATGTGAGGATATTTGGATGTCGGGAACAGCGAAGGGACTGAAAAAGGGGGGTGAACATTTCTATTTTTTTTAACGTAAGGGGTACGTCACGGTCATAATTGAAATTAACGAGTGAAAATTTTGAACCTTACAATGCTTTGATATTGTCATAGGAAAATTTGAACCGTCGGCTCAAATTTTGTTAAGGGCGCGGGGATGTGTGGTGAAATAGAATAAATTAGGCATATATATTTGGCAAAATCACATCACATTTTATTTTTGGGCTAAATTACGTGAAGCTATAACATTTAAAGAAGGGTAAACATTCTGCGGGGCTACAAACATTGTAATGTGTTGTGTGTCGTGTCGGCGAGGGTCGGCTCTTTGTGCAGCGCTCTCAAGTGCTTGAAACAGGATGTCATATATCAAGGTGCCACAAGGCGGTTGGCGCTTCGTCCAAACTTCTACGGTTCAGGCGTCCATACAACACAAGCACACACAAGCCGAGGCTTTGGAGGGCAAGGAGGATGACGTGACGTATGAACATAGGCCCACACAACCTGAGCCAATCACCGCTCGTGAAAGGAATGACGCAAGAAGGTGTGTCTGAAAACACACCAATGGGAGTCCCAGACGTCAGAAAAAATAAGAATTCCGCCAATCAGGATGCAGATGCTGCCTCTGTAGAATGGAAGCGTCGAGAACAATCTCGAAACAAGGAAGCGAAATGCTCATAAGGAGGGTAGATGAAGCCTCGGGAGGATTTTTTTCTCGGACTCGTGACAAGAGAGACGCACAAAAGTGAGCGCCACAACGAAAAGCCGGCGATCCGGGGCTCCCCGGTCCTTTTTTACAATTCAAAATTAAACTCAATTGAAAAAAATTGACACTGATGTTTAACTTCTTCAAGAACGACAAGATTGGGCAACAAGCACCTGCTCGAAGTACATGCTGATAATCTCTACGAAAGCTCAAGGAGACTGCGGGCGTATCATCGAAGCTTTAACCGGCAACGAAATCTGCTCGAAGAATTACGGCCTGAGCACATCAACAATCCAGCGTGAAGAGAAACACCCAAGGAGAATCTCTACGCTTATCATAAGCTCACAATAACCGCAGTATTAAATCTGGAGTGCGCGTTCACCAACAATGCGGAAGGAAGCAAGAAAAGATATACAGTTAGCCAGCCTTTCAACGCAGCCAAAACTCAGATGTGCGAAAAATGGAGAACAGTAACACCTTCCCGATAGAGCCTGAAGATTTCCGCCGCAGCGATGGAACTTTCTCTGTTGAAAAGCCCGCGAAGTTGGAAAGATTCTTCACCGAACATTCAGCGATCGCGCATCACAGAAAAGTTTAATGTCGTCAGATAGAGTATTTTGGAACAGTGCTTCAAAGTACAATAGTGCGCTCCGAGCGGCGAGCAATCAAATGTAATTTATGTCATGCAGAAAATTGGCTCTTGTTCGAATTCTGTGTTGTGCAAGATGCGAGGTATGTTGCATTTGAACACCTTGTGGTAAGCAAAGCTCCTTGATTTTATATTGCATTATTTCCAAATGTTTCGTATTCATGCTAGCCCATTCATCGACTATGTTTCCTGATTTTTGCACAGTGCGGAAAGTTATTTTTGTCGTAACATGGAAATTGTTGTGCTAGCGTTCATTGTAATAAGGAGAGTAGATTTCTCGTTCTTTGTGTGGCTCATTACGTTGCTCATGTTAGTGCGTTCATTTGGTGCTCAGGTTGGCCCAGTTATGCCGCCACGAAGCGTGAGCAAAGCACGATTTATGGCAGTCATCGGCCTAGACAGCCAAGATGTGGTTTCCTCATTGTGTCGTGTGGGATTGCCATGTCGTTAAATTCATGCGCTTGTTGCTATAACATTTCCCTGTGCTTTAATCATTGCATTGAAATATTTTGTGTGTCATATTCAAATCCACGTGTTTCCAAATAAATTCATGTAAATCTTAATAACTCTTTGATTCTCCATGTCTGGTATGCAGGTATGCGCAAGCATGATGGATAATACTTTAAAATGTGTCCGGGGGTTGAGAGTCCCTCAGCGTATGGGAAGGGGGTCCTAAACCCACCCCTTTCTCTGTATCGCAACAGACTGATTACGGCGCAAACAGTTTCTTGTCTTCCTAACGGTAACGCCGTAGTTCGATACAAACTGATTTTACTTCTGTTGCCGTACCGGACTAATTACGGCGTAGGCGGTACCCAGACAAATCTCACCCTAACGGGACCGCTGTATTTCGGCACATACAGAAACTACTTCTGTTGCCCTAGCGGACTAATTACGGCGTAGGCGGTACCCACACAAACCTCAGGAAGGGCAGCTACACGAAAAGCTAGCGCCCCGGAAAAAGGTAGCTGCACAGAAGACAGCCCCTTTTCCACGAACCCTTACGTCTACCGCACTGCGGTATCGACAACGACTCGTCATAAATGACGGAATTCGATATTGTCTTAATACAAATCTTCCAGTTGTGAATCATAAAGAAATATATCCATCCTAATTGTACTCGCGATTAAAATATTCTTGTGCGTGTGCTCTGGTAGAACTCTAATCACAGATACGATCATTAAGCAATAAGAGCGTGAAAGGGAGACAACCAACCAACCAACCAACCAAGACGAACCGACCAACTTTATTTGTTCAATACTCAATTGAACATTGAGAAATTATGCACAGGAAATATCCAAATTAATTTATTTATTGGTTCTAGGCGACACTTGGCATTTTTTTGTATAAGATTTTTTTTTATTTTTTTTTCAACACTATACAGGGATTTTTTTTTGGACAAATTTAAACTATAGGTACAAAAAATCAGAGTAAATCGATTGTCACGAATAATATAATGTCTTTATTTACGAGTTATTAGGACTTAAAAAAAAACTTCAAAACTCAAAGTAGGATACCACGTGCGCCCCAATGTTAGAGCTAGTTTTGCTAGTTCCGACCCCACCAAAGCAGTTTTTTGTTGCTTATAAAGTAAAACCTGCAATTATTTTACAGTTACGGCAAATTTGCAGTTTAAAAGTTCGTTGGGAAATTAAACCTATATAAGCCATCAATGATAAACTTTAGTAGTTATTTCATCTCATTAATATAACTGACACATTGTTGAATGCTTCATAGTTTGAAACTACAGATATTTTCAGCATTGCTTGCAGTTTTTATTGTAAAAATATCAAAAATCTGTTTTTGTGGGGTCGAAACTACCAAGACTCCACCTTTTTCACTTCAAACTAATCTAATCAAGTTCAATTTAATCCAAGTCAAGTTGGAATTGACCCAAGTCAAGTTAAAATTGATCCAAGTCAAGTTCAAATTAATTCACCCCTAAGTTGAGTTAAATATGTATCTATTGGATGTGATGAGCGAGATAATAGTTTTTCTTTTCAGCAAGGAATATATTATATTTTCGCTGGTGTTGCACTCTGAAGAGACAAGCTGAAGTAAAATGTGCTAAGTAGCCAGCATCAGGAGGCAGAGTGTGATTTAGATCCATGACCGGCGCAAACGATACAAGTCAATTATAATAGCTTCGTATTATACTACGCATTGAAGTTATTTTAAAATTCTACGTTAATGGTAGTCTGCATCCATTCAAATATTCATGTTCAAAAGGTAATTTTGCGTTCTACATAAAAATACTCAGGATTTATTACTTTAGGGACTAAAAACTTAGCAAGTGTAAGATATGGAGTATTGATTGCTGAAAAGTTTGATCGAAATTGAAACGTAGGGGCAAAGTCAGGCTTGTGAATTTTGCGTAGGCCGTACAGAACTCTCCGACTATAGCATAAGTTTCAGCAGATAACTAGAGGTTTCTTTCAGCTTACGTTAAAAGTTATTTATGCGGTCCTCAACCCTTAAGATGCATTTATTGATGGGATCAAGAAATTCACAAAGTTTTGAAGAGTCTGATATTAAATTAATGAGACTATCATGGTATTGCTTTTATCTACCAGTACAACCCCCTACCCTCGTCGAGTTGACACACCGCCAGTTCCTAATTATCGGCAAGGTATAATTTCGGTTCTCCATCTGAAAAACTAGTCCGTAAACTAGAGTCTTTATTCAGTAAGCATTTTCCTAGAGTAAGTTTACGTGTCATACTGATTAGCAAAGTAAATATTGGTTCATTTTTTCGGTACAAGGGCTCAATTCTCGGGCTCATGCGCTCTTCTGTTGTGAATAGATACAGTTGTGCGCAGTGCGCATTGGCGTACGTAGGAATGACGTCCCGCAATATTCACGCAAGAGTGGCATGCAGAGCACAGAGTTGGCTCATTCTCCTCATTCATCAATACGCAGCCACGCCGAGAAGTGTAGTGCAATTATTCGTGATGGTGATTTTAATATAATTGACGGTATTTTGCGTGGAAATTGTTCTCTGAAACAGGGGATACTGCATATACTACTGATTTTATCCAAACGATTCTCTCGGAATTAATAATTATTGTTTCCTTTTCTTTCATTTCTTTGGGTATTTCCTAGGCAAGTGTGATTCATGTTTCTGAAAATAATAATGAAATTTTTTAACAAATAAGGACCGTTATTTCCCGTGTCAATGCCAACTGATGAAGAAATCTATTTTTTCTTATTCGGTGATTTAGTTTTAAGGCTTCATAAATTTAAGAATCTAGTTATGAACACTTCAAATCTTCGAGGATGTTCGGTACAGTGTGCCCTTATTTAAAACCGATTAGCACCCTTTCAACACGAACGCCTCTTAAACCATCCTCAGAACGTCCTGCCTGACAAATTTCAGACATGCTCCAACATCCACCGCACTAACAACTTGCATACGCCTGCCTATGGAGCACCGCTTTCTCATTCATCTTTAATTCTTTATTCATTCTAAGAAGCAGTCATCAAGATTTGCCTTTTTGGCTAATAACGCCTGTAACCTAGTGCTCTCCGTGGTACAGTGGTTAAAGGGATCGGGCTCGTATGTCGGAGTCGCGGGTTCGTATCCCGGCGCTGGCGCGGAGATTTTCCCTGTTGGGTATAAGGGAAAGCTCAAGCACAATACCCCACTCAACCCAGGTGTCGGAAATGGGTACCGGCTTTGCGGGGGAACCGTCATGGTGCCCTATATATAGGGTTAGTTATAAGACATTTTGAAAAACCAATGCTAAGATCATATGTATCAGGCTTGATTGGAAATAAAGCATCCCAAAGCTGCCGATGTTAACCTAACTTGCACTACGATTCCTTACGCTTGACGTCTTAGAGAGGGCAAGTGGCTGACGGTTGAGGCATGAGGACGACCGCAACTACGGTCTTGCTCCGCTCCGCGATTGCTCCGCACGAGGCAATGCTCCGCACGAGGCAACTTCTCGTCTCCTGTACTACAGAGTCAACCCCGATCGGGAGCCAGTGCCATTACTGTGGTCCAGCGTCTCAGCAGCCGGGCGGCCTGTCATCGACCTTCTCTTCTCGCCGTCGTCACGTGGACTTCAAGGAATCCTTTGTGAGAGTAGGTTTGGAGATAAGTTGGTGCATTTGTCCCGAAAGTTCCTCACTGGCCAACATTTAGCTGTAGTTTCCCGTTCTCGAGCCGTACTCTAAAATTAAAGCCATGACTTAAAACGTAAATTCAAATGCCTTCAATAATATATTCCAGGTGTAAAGTGCATTGCCTTATCTGTTAACTCAGAATCTGTAATCTATTCTCGGCAGCTCTCAATCAAACCGCCGTCAAATTCTATATGTGCCGTCTAATTCATCTCAACAGGTCACGGTTATTGTCAAAATTGATGTGGGCAGCCGTCGGGTGCACGGGCTTCTGACTTCTTACCTACCCAAGAAGCCTCCGACGTGCCATTATATGAAGACAACCTTTGCTGTTTATTTATTACTATTATTGTTATGCATTTGCAACACTAAAATAATTACTCTCATTACGTCATCCTTATCCCCACTCCGTTTTTTCAGTATCAACAAAATCTTCGAAATAAAATTGTTCAGAAGATTGTTTCCCTTTATTTCGTATAAAAACTTTTATTTTAAGATATATGGTATGGCTTCTGATTTAAAAATCGAGTACGTAAGTAATTTTGAATCACCTTCGGTAACTTTTCTCCAATCTTGACTAAGGGAATACTGTTTTCTCCGTGCTTCTTGACTTTTGCAAAGCATTTGGCAGTGATGATAACACATTGCTATCGAAGTTCTTAGACTGCCTAACCCTTATGACCATAAGATTTTAGAGTCTTCACATATTTTTAAACGAAAACTTGCCCTTAACAATGCTAACAGTTCATACTCGTTGCAAATAATAAATAGATGGAAATAAAAAAAATATAATTACTTTGTTTTCGTGATATCTCTTAATGACTGTCATTATAAATAATTTTAATCTTTTATTTCTGCTATAAGGATTTGTACTTTTTGGGAATTTCCTCGTTCTGAAGTTCCTCACAAAAAGCAACTGAAGAAAACTACTGACCCGTTCAGATCTTCTCAAAGCTACTGCGTTAGATGAGTAACTGCTGTTCATGAGAGGTTTACTTCAAACTTGACGAATCGAGAACAGTGTGTTGTCATTGGTAACTTCCATTCGCATTTTCTTGGTATTACCCAGTGCGTTTTTATGATATGATATTTGCCATTTCACGTGAAAAAATTCTCCTGTTTTTAATATTCATGTACGATATCTCTCAGTGTACTTCATGTTTTGAATTCAAACTTTTTGCTTATCATAGTACTTTTTCAACCATATTCAGGGGAAACTATGATACAAAGACACAGTATTAAGGGCTTGTTAGAAAATATTTCGATACTGTTCAAAGCAAATAGAATAAATCAGTATCGAAAACACCAAATCTATCCATTTCTCCCATTGGCGAAATCATGTTTTCCTATTATCAGTATCGGTGATGGCAAGATTGTGGAAACTAAAATATTCAAGTTCTTAGGAATATTCGTCGATAAGAGTCTGACTTTCTAAGAGCGAGTCATGAATATCAGTTATAAAATATGTAAATAAATTCAAATTTTTAATAAAGTGAAAATAACATTCTGATGAGCCTCGAAAAATCCTGCAGAAGGCACTAGTCTATTCATTACTACAATGCGAAGAATAAAAATTGCATGGCCCGTGCAAAAATTAAATTAATGCACTTTTTGTTCTCTAAACGAGAGCCCATATAGCAATGAGGAACTTAGAGTACAATGCTAATACAAACGATTCAGTCAAGTACCTAGTAAAACGTAAGCTCTAAGATTTCTATCAGTTGTTCCAGCGTAATTTCCTGTATAAAGATTTGAATAATGAAGACGATCAAGATTTGAAAGAATTAACATCTTCTAAAATTCAATTAGTTCGTTGTGACGATTCTAAAATAAGATTCTACTTATGTATTCCGCCAAGAAATGAATGCTTTGAATTGTGTACATGCTGAGGATGGATTATAATAATTCATGGATGGCCACAATTTTTATTCAACAAATACGAGTTTTTTAAAGGCATTGTTCATCACTTTATCCAAGACCTCTGGAGTTCTACTGATAATTGCTTCATGGATAATTGATAATTGCTTTGTATTTCATTTTCTGTAAGGTGGAAGGTTTGCTGGTGCAAACGGTTTCTTTCAAATACCCCAAGGCTGGTGATGGAAACCGGTGCAGGTTGATGACTGCAAAATATTTGTAACCTGAGCTATGAATATGGACGTAGAGACTACGTATTTCCAACGAGAGGGAGATACACCTCATCAGGTAATAGAGTCAGTGGCTTCAGTAAAACAATTTTCCCATACCGACTAATTTCACGTTACAGTGGCGTGTTGTGGCCGCTTCAATCTCAAGATTTTGATTACTTATATTCCTTTGAGGATCTTTATAGGAAATAAGTAATAGTGTAGCTGACAGTGTATCTCTAGAGGTCTTGAGTAAAGTAACGAACAGTACCACTGAAAAAGCACGTGCTTGGTTGAGAAATGATGGTCGCCGTCAAAATGTCGTATTCGACATTGAACTTGTACAGTATTTGAAATCCTAATATAAAAAAAAGCCATGTGTCCCTTTAAAAATGAATAATTACATAAATTTGTGTATATTTTCTTGTGTAATTTCTCTCTTGTGTAATTTCTCCCATGTTATTACAATGGGAATCACATTGAATATGTTGAATTCGTAGAAAATTTTTCAATTTTTTTGTAGGTATGTAGCTCAACCATGTATCATATATTCGATACGTAGGTTTCATTCATATGCTTCATTACAGCAATGATGAACGTTACTCAGACAGTACTGCGAGACCCGAATCGAAAACCGAAAAAAGTATATCAACATGATAAAATTTTGGATTAACGTTGCTTTGTAATTTGGATACCATCATTCATCATAAATTATTTTTTTCCTTCAGTGCAGTTTACATTCGATTGAAACGATCTCATTCCTAATACTACCCTTGGTGTGTTTATTTATTTGTTTGGTGTCCGCTCCTTAAGAAACAGCTGCTATGATTTTATTTAAAGGATGCTTAGAAAATATTTCGATACTGTTCAGAGCAAATAGAATATACATCAGTATCGAAAACACTAAATCTATCCATTTCTCCCATTGGCAAAATCATGTTTTCCTTTTATCAGTATCGGTGATGGCAAGATTGTGGAAACTAAAATATTCAAGTTCTTAGGAATATTCGTCGATAAGAGTCTGGCTTTCTAGGAGCGAGTCCATCCATTTGTGATCCGAGTTTCACCAGCGCACAAGAACATGATTTTTTTAATCACGAGTACTATTAGGATGGATCTATTTGTTTGTCATCCATATCTTGATACTTATTTAAGAAAACTATCGAATCCCGTCATTTTGACGGGTCGTGTACATAGTTTTCTCGTTGTCCAGTTCTTATAAAGGTAAGTGACTTGTGGATCACCCAGTACAGTAAATTTATACATTCGAGGGTAGAAAATAAATAGACAGTCGTATCCCACCCTTGTATTGATGCCACATATTTCTTTGATTATTTAAAGTAATTTTAGCTATGATATACATATATATTTTTTCAGAATAGAGTTACAAGGCGTAACACACATATACGGTGGGTGGTATTTACCTAATTTATACCAACGCAATCTAACTAAACAATTCTTTAATCTACCATTCCTATAAATATCCTGAATTTAACATACGCTAACGTACTTTTTTCACCTAACCAAGACTTCTTAACTTGCCTAACGATAGTTGACTCGTAAACGAGTCAACTTGGAAGACTTGAGTTGCGAGCTGTTTCGCTACGACAAAGTAAATCTTTAAGAAGATTTACTCTTCTTAGTGTCCTCTGAGGAAGTGTCCTCTGAGACTCCATATGGTGAGGATGTGCGTTGCGCTCGCTCCGCTCGCTCCGAAACAAAGTGCCTATTGTTAGAAAGAATGTACTTCTAGCCTGAATGGGTACCCTCTCTCGCCATGAGGATTCAAATGTGATATCAACATATTAATCATCAAACTAAGAATATAATATTCCCTCATAGAGTGTGAAGGTGTTCAACCCTCGTTTATACAAGAAAGCCAACTCTCTAAACCTACAAGATGGGAGCGAGGAAGCAACGCAACAACATCAGCAGCTGCAATAACAGCTGTGAATATCAACCAAAGTTTGGTCAATATCCTGATGTGTCTAGCCTAACGCAAGACTGCAAAGAAGTGGTATCTGTTCTAATAAAATATTTCGACTCAGTGATGACAAAATTTAATAGTGATATTGACGAAATGAAAAGTGAAATAAGCGACCTTAAAACACTATCTGAAACAATAGCAGGAAAAGAAGCAGAACACAAACAAATTATTGAAGAGCAGAATGAAAAAATACAAAGCTTGGAGTCACGTCTCGATCGCTTGGAAAAAAATGATCAGCGCCGAGACCTGGAAGATAGAAAATGTACTCTCGTCATTTCCGGGGGGGAACTACCTCATTCACACAACAACGAAAATTGCAAAGAAACAGTCTGCAAAATTCTGAAGGACATCAACATCGACCTCAGTGATGCTGACATCACGTCAGCTAACAGAATGGGAAGAAAACCACTAAGTGGAAACGAGGATCGAAGAAACATCGCTTTCGAACTGAAACATTACAACAAAAAACGTGAAATTCTCTCTGCCTGCCGGGTAAATAAACCAACGTTCTATATAAATGAATATCTAATACCTTCACGAGCCAAGATCATGTACACCTTGAGAGTAGCCAAGAGAAATTTCCCGGAAAAAATCGGAACCCCGAGGACCCAAGATGGAAACATCTTCGCATTCATCCCTGGACAACCGGACTCGAGACGTCAGATTAACACGCCAGAAGAGCTCGACCAATACCTGATGCGGCAACTGGATAAATCATCGAATCAGGTCTTGGGTGTTCACCTCAATTAGGTATCAAAACATGTACCTGTGTCAAATTATATACTCGTATGCCAATAACGCCTAGAATTCTATAACTTTACACTAGATCTTCAAACTGCATAACTTCATGTCATGAATCAGTTCCAACCTCTAAAGATATATACGGCAGTTTTACCTCAATTTTGACAATCTTATGACAGATATATATGAACATTTATGACAACTGTATTGGAAATTGCAACAACACCACCAGCAATTTGTACCTACCAATATTATGATGGAATATTGATATCCACCTTGTTCACCTTTCCTCGTAAATTGTATGTAATTTTTAACCAACAAACTATTATTATGTGTAAAACATATTAGCTGATTAGATTATCATCGTCGCTAAATTTTTTTCTATTTATTTTTATTTTTTTTAAAACTTATTACCTGTTGTATGTGAACTTTGTAACAACGCCTTCAGCAATTTGTACGCATCAATTTTGTATATTGAACTCCAATATTAATCGCTCTTGGCTGAGTATTGAGTGTACCCACGAAATCACGCTAAATTTCTTACTCTTTTCTATACTTTCTAAGCTAGTTTTTAGATAGATATATCCTTTTAATCTTGACTCTGTATTTCGTTTTAAGTTGTACAATAGTACTTACTGCCTACTGTTTAATGATTTTGAATGACTGATCACGCTGATATATTAGATGAAATCGACCCGGATCTCAATCATTTGAACAGAATATTTCCAAACCTAAACGACTCTGAAAACTGCAGATATACTAATATATCAAAATTCAACGAATCTATACGAATAACCCGGCAGGATTTTTCGCTACTGTGTTGGAACTGTAGGTCACTCTATCCAAAATTGGAAGAGATACAATGCACTATTACTGAACTTAAGTATACCTTAGATGTGATTAGCTTCACCGAAAGCTGGCTAGATGACTCGACCAAAGACATGATTAAATTTGAAAATTATCACAGTTACCATTCGCTACGAAAAAACAAGCGAGGCGGGGGCATCAGTACATACATTTCTAAGCTCATGGATTCGAGAATCATAGCAAGTGCAACACTGAATCAGGATCATATAGAATCATTATTCGTAGAACTGTCTAGAGATGGCAAACGAATTGTGCTTGGAACGGTGTATAGGCCGCCTACAGCCTGTCCTATATCCTTCCTTAATGAGCTTAATCGAATTATTTCTCAGTTCAACAGGTCCTTCTACAATGACATAATAATATGCGGTGACTTCAACTATGATTTGCTGAAACATGAAAGCTATGAACCAATCTCTAATTTCTTAAATGCATTTCATTCTAAATCTTTCCTTCCGATCATCACAAAGCCAACACGAATAACCTCAGAATGTGCCACGCTGCTTGACAATATCTTTATGACAGACCCAAGTGATTTTCTTGCTGGAATAATTACTTCTGACTTATCAGATCATTTTCCAGTTTTTCTTATTAAGAAAAATGTGCGCTCGTCGAGTACATAAATAGGATCGTCAAGCAACATCGAGGTTCATTGGCGGTGCGCTGCCGTAGAGATCACACTAGATAGAGTCATCACTGTCCAGTAGCGGACGCATTACCGTCGAGGAAGCACCTGTATAGATCACAGATGCATTGTAGAAGACTTGTACTAGCACCTATCGTCTGATCTCTCTGATTCTTGCCAACTACCAAGCCTGTATCTACTCTGAAGTACCAATAAACTATAAATCACGTTGCTGCTCGTCACTCCCGAACCCCATTCGCGTAGTTTTCGACCGGATACTGAAAAGGTCGGAACATATATGGTGGCCCATGTATGGGGATACCACGTCAAGGATACCACATCAAAGATATCCACATTGCCCATTGAAGAAGAAAGATAGCAAGAATTGATCTTCGGTTCTGCTGATCCGTGATTTTAAGTGTGAAGAGTGTCAGCCTGTGGAGTAACGTCGCGTAGTTATCACATTACTTCAGAGCATCGAGAAAAGGAAGAAGGACGTCAGCGCAGAAAATCAAAGTTCATTGAATAACGTTTTAAAAATTTTTTATTGTATTAAAAATTTTTATTGTTTGAGGGGAGCAAATGTGCGCTCGTCGAGTACATAAATAGGATCGTCAAGCAACATCGAGGTTCATTGGCGGTGCGCTGCCGTAGAGATCACACTAGATAGAGTCATCACTGTCCAGTAGCGGACGCATTACCGTCGAGGAAGCACCTGTATAGATCACAGATGCATTGTAGAAGACTTGTACTAGCACCTATCGTCTGATCTCTCTGATTCTTGCCAACTACCAAGCCTGTATCTACTCTGAAGTACCAATAAACTATAAATCACGTTGCTGCTCGTCACTCCCGAACCCCATTCGCGTAGTTTTCGACCGGATACTGAAAAGGTCGGAACAAAAATGTCTATCATGCGTGCACCAAAGCACGGGCTGAAACTTATTCATATCGTAAAATAAACGAATCAAATTTAGAAGAAATGCGCACCGTTCTAGAAGATTTAATGCCAACATTGCACATCACCCAACAAAACAATAATGCAAGGAGCATTGATGAATCAGTAGTAAAGTTGACTGAAACTATAATGACCGCATACAATCAGTGTTGCCCAATTGTAACTCGTACAGTTACCCCGAAAAATAAACAAAAGCCCTGGATTACTAGAGACATCGTGATAAATATAAAGAAACGCCAAGCGTACCTAGCCCTCCTTTGCGAAGGGCGAATATCTAGAGAAACATATAACCGATTCAGAAACTATGTGACAAACCAGATAAAAACATCAAAAAAGAGCTACTTTACCCTCAAGTTTACTCAATTCAAAGCTGACGTTAAAAAGACTTGGCGCCTCCTTAACTCTTGTTATAAACCGAATAACGCCGAAAAAAAGAAAATTGTTTATATCACTCAAGATAATGTAAAATACCATGAGAAGAATGAAATTGCTAATCTCTTCAACAACTTCTTTGTAAACGTAGGGAAAACTATAGCCAATGGTATTCCAAGTGAACCTACTGATCACCTGGAATTTATGGATCATATTCGAGAACACAACTCCTTTTTCTTTACGCCTACAAACTCCTCCGATGTAATTGCGTGCATAAACAACATGAAAAATAAATCGAGTGGGTTACAAACGTTTCCAACTAAAATACTTAAAATAATTGCTGATATTGTGGCCCCGCTGATATCCAATATTATTAACCAGTCTCTCTTACTAGGCACTTTCCCGAACTCCCTCAAAGTTGCTAGAGTAACCCCTATCTTTAAAAATGGTGAAAAAACCTGTGTAAACAATTATCGACCTATCTCCATGTTACCAATTATTAGCAAGGTATTCGAGAAAATTGTGTATAAAAAAGTGTACTCTTATTTTGAACAAAAATCATTTCTCTATGATAAACAATACGGCTTTCGCTGTAAAAAATCAACAACACAGGCAATATTAAATCATTTACAATTCCTTTATTCTAATATAGATAACGGAAAGACTGTCTTCTCTGTATTTCTTGACTTTCGAAAGGCATTCGATTGTGTGGACCATAACATATTACTCTCGAAACTTCATTGTTATGGCATTCGTGGGGTTGCCCATGATTGGTTCAGATCATACCTAACAAATCGGAAGCAATACGTTGTCATTGACGACGCAAAATCGGACCCACAAAAAATTAGCCATGGAGTTCCACAAGGATCTGTTCTTGGGCCTCTCCTTTTTCTGATTTTTATCAATGATATTATTAAATCTACATCATTTTTTAAATTCATACTTTTTGCCGATGACAGTACGCTTTCTGCGGTCCTTCCGAACGAAAATCCCACTACGATTGCGGAGAGTATAAATAATGAACTCCATAAGGTTTCACTGTGGCTTAAAGCTAATAAAATAAGCCTCAATATCGATAAAACAAATTATATTACGTTCTCATACAAGAAAAATATATCTCTACCATCCATTAAAATTGGCGAAGGTGAAATCAAAGAAACCAACTCATGTAAATTTCTGGGCATCATAATAGATAAACATCTGACCTTCAAAGAGCACATCACTCATATTAGTTCTAAATTATCAAAATCCATCGGAATCCTGAATAAAGTTAAAAATTTCCTGCCTGAAACAGCCTTACTAATGCTTTATCGAACGCTCATTTCACCATACCTGCAATACGGAATAGAAGCATGGCATGGAACTGATAAAAATAAAACCAATATAATTTTTACTCTGCAAAAAAGAGCCATCAGAGCGGTAAAGAACCTAGAATATAATGCTCACACAAATGATTCATTCAAAAATTTACAAATACTTAAACTCTCGGATCTCTACAAAATCTCCATCTGCAATTTCATCTACAAAACATTAGCTAATGATGGCGACAATAGCCTTCAACAGTTATTAACTGCGCAAACTGGTCATCACGACCATTTAACACGAAATAAAAGTAAATTCATGCTTCCTTATTATTCAAAGGCCCGCTCGCAACATAGTATACTATTCGTTGGAACTAAAACCTGGAACTCAATACCTGCGGAGATCCGTGAAAGTAATTCTTACAAGGTATTTAAAAGAAATCTTGAGTCTCACTTCTTATCAGAATACTAGTCGTGTAAGATCACCAAGTCAAATCCTGCCTCCTACATGTCTGGTCCTAATAATGCAATTTGCCATGAGTAATATCGCCGATTTTCAGTCTGCTCCCAAATCGTTATCGAATATACTGTTAAATATTGTCCATATGACCTATATTGTAAAATTAAACATCAATATCGAGTTCATTATCCTGTTGATCAGTCTAATGCGAAACTAGGCTAAGTGAATTAGGTTAAACATTATTGTACGCCCTAGAATAATGTAATGGTAGGATGCCCTAGAAGTCGCTGAACTTATTCGGGCCCACAGGTAGCTATACTCAACTCTGACCATTGTATTAGACTTAAGAAACGTTCTACCTCTGTATCTCCTGTGGTAAATAAATTGTTTAAATTGTTTAAAATTGTTTAAAGAATCTGGCCCAGATGGACTTGAAACTCAATCTGCTTATGATGTCGCATTGTGTAAAACAGTGAGGGAAAATACTCTACACAACACAGCTTGATCATCGGATTTACGGCACGTACTTTACCAACTTCGAGAAGAAATTTTTGCCCTTGAAATTTCCAAAAGAGAGTTTTGCCCTCGTATTTAGTGAAAGCAGGACTCTCGATCAGAGACGGATTTTGTGAAAGTTCGATTGGTACATGCGCATAAATTTTTACGCATTAAAAACTTTCCATTTTTAATGGCCTGGCATTCTCTTCACTGAGACCGGGTTATTTTCAAGGTACCGAGTCTTGAAAATGGCTCGATTTGAATAAGCAGATAGCGTGATGATTTAAAATTGAGACGACCTGGGTGAGTTTTTACACCTGCGAAAACTAGTGGAACCTAAACGTCCGATGTGTAACTTAAACGAGATTAATTTGCATATAGTGTACAAGAACGAGTGCTTTTTGGAAAAAAATATTCTTGGACTGGAAAAAAAACTAGAAAAAATACGTAAAGAAATTTTAAAAATGCGGAGTAGAGATTTGGAAGCTCTGGCTCTACCTTTTTAGACGATTGATCAAAGTATTGAAAAACGTAATGGATATGACAAGCATTTTATAAGTAATAGAAGAAAAAGAAAAAATATTTGACTCGAATTAACGTATTGATCATGATATTAATTTTACGGAAAATCAGTTCACGGGAAAGAGGATTTCAGGAACATGAGTTCGTTTTGAAGATCATTGTAATCAAAACATATGTACTGCGCAAGCTAGTTAAATAAGAGTATTTAAACTATTAGTACTAGAGAGCACTGTAATACTGAATGCATTCAAAGTTTCAGCAACAGTCAGTTGAAAATACTTGATTCGTGCTCAGTTCAGTTGGATCTTCATATCTTAGACTTCAGTCATAAATCAAAACCTCCCTTCAATGACAGGCAACTCTCCCATCCCCTAATTTTGTAGACCGTAAGCTTATGTTGTCGGAATATTCTTACATTTTTTCACTTAGTAATATATCTCCCTGTATTTTGATTTCCTGTCCATTTTTGTTTTAAATTTTTACTTTGTATGCTCTTATAAGCTTAACTCTTCCTTTTCATTTAAGAACATGTAAAACGTTTGAAAGTACAACAACCGTGTTACTAGAACTGTCTTCATAAAGTAAATAGGTATGTTGTTCACTGTGCCCACTAATTTTTGGAAATATTTTTTGTTTTTTCTTGGGCTGATGGGTTAAAGTATGACGCTCTAAATGTTAATCTCTGTTGAATTTCGTTTAATATTCGAACAGAATTTACAGAAATTGATAAGCGTTGGGTCGAAGCATTAGAAGTAATTGTTTTTAAAATTTCTCACCACCATTTATTCCCTGTTTTATGTTTCGTATCCCTTGAAGCCAACGAGGGAAGACTAGGATTTTCTTGAGCTTCTGAAGATACTTTGTTCAAAACTCGGTTGAATGACGTCCGTCATTAAAAAAATATTCTAGCATCGATTGAAGAGTATATATAGAACAGGTTCCAATCCCAAGATGATCGCAGCGGACTCTCGGAAACGTTAAGGTTCGAGTAGGAACAAAGGACATTTTATATACATGTGCTCTGAACAGATGTTGTGTTACAAGGGCCAAATTGCTCATTGCTCCATTCCAAACATTTACAGTATCTAGACCATATGCTGCTCACACCTTTGAGTCAGGGAGTGACCTAAAATGAATCACATTTAAAAATATTCAGAAATGATCTTCATTCCTGTGTCCGGCTACAAAGATGAAATCCTTCATCGCTAATGAGGCTGGTCTGTGTATTCTGAAAGTTTTCCATCTATGTTAAGAATGGTCTGAAAAAATTGTTTGTGGATTTTATTTAAACAATTTAAACAATTTATTTACCACAGTAGATACAGAGGTAGAATGTTTCTTAAGTCTAATACAATGGTCAGAGTTGAGTATAGCTACCTGTGGGCCCGAATAAGTTCAGCGACTTCTAGGGCATCCTACCATTACATTATTCTAGGACGTACAATAATGTTTAACCTAATTCACTTAGCCTAGTTTCGCATTAGACTGATCAACAGGATAATGAACTCGGTATTGATGTTTAATTTAACAATATAGGTCATATGGACAATATTTAACAGTATATTCGATAACGATTTGGGAGCAGACTGAAAATCGGCGATATTACTCATGGCAAATTGCATTATTAGGACCAGACATGTAGGAGGCAGGATTTAATTTGCGTCTGTAAGGGTCAGCTTAACCTGGAGACGATTTCATTTGCGATGCTTGTTATTTGCTAACTTCTGGTAAGCCTTTCATTATTATTTGCTTACTTTTGTCCAACCTCTTTTTGACAACGTTTGCATAAATAACAGTTGAAATCTGGGTCTTCTAGGGTTACCTGGTATCACACTACAATCATGGATATTCGTGTCAAGCAGCGCAATCTTGGCCCGTCTGCAGGGAACTGCTACTTTGGGGATCACCTATGGGTTAGCTGCCCATGTGGGAGGATTGCCTCAAGTTGAAACCTCCCGTGAGAGAAGTGCGAGTGGATGGACGCCTGATGTATGAGACTTAATTACCACTCTATTTAGTTTCTCCACTCACGTGACGGATTTTAGCGCGCTAAGTTTGCATAGGTTAGGACATAGCGTAGGTAATAAGAGAAATTAATACTTCTAATAATCAGGCAACAAATTCAAGGTTCCCCCATAGGTTTTTTCCACGAGGCAATTTTCCCACATGAGCATATTCTTAAAGCTGACGCAAACTACTGAGGTGCCTCCGTGATGTTCGATGAAGTGTTATGGAGTATATTACATTTAAATTCATTATTATTTAGTACACGTTTGGCTATAATATACTAGGAATTAGTTCTATTAATTCCCAAACAACAAACTGAACGATCTTACCTAAATCGATTTTGTATTTTACCTATTTTGATGGCCGGTTCATTCACGGGACTTCTCCCACAGAGAAATTTCTCCCAGTGACAATTATGCATGAGCAGTTGTCTTAAGAATTATTTAACTAAAATTGTTTTTCGCACACTAGGTCAATACCAACGGCAAATTGGAATTCCTAGAATGAGCACCGTGAAGGGCTGTATGTGTTTTTAAACCGTGTTTAATCACCGAAGTAAAATAGAACAATTTAAAATTGGCTCTCGTAAATCCCTTGCTCCAGATTTATTAATATTTCAACAGATACGAGTAATTTGCCAATAAATGAGATCAAAGAAAAGAACGGCAGCAGCTGCGCCGCTCTCTCGTACACCTGTCGCGCTGCGCACACCACGCGCCTCGCAGCTGCACCCTGCCGTCGTTGTGCTGCTACTGTTTGTTTTACCAGACACGTATCCCAATATTCTTCCCACTGTTATTTTTATTCTAAATATTAATATTATTATTCATTGTTATACCACCATTATTTTATGTGATTGATTTTGGATTATTTTTTTATCTTCAACAGGCCTAAACAGTAAAATTTTGAGCCCTAGTTATTCTTCTCTACCTCTCTATTCCAATTTATATAAAATTCTTCAGAAAATTTAGTACAATGGCTCACACGCACGTCAGTAAACGAAATTATACCACCTTTTGGCCCTTGAGCCATAACTAATTTTGAACGCTGAAGATCGATGTCGGATGACGAAGTACGGTAGAATATAACATCACACGTTCATGGATCTATGTCCAAGAAAATGTGCAAACGAAATTATTTTTACGATGAATATTGAGCCTACAAAGAGATCATGCCGAACACTGGATGTAGGTTATTACATTGACATGAAATGCAAGATAACTGGGACTACGAAAAATTTTCATATACCTAGTCTGCCCCGGAAGATTTGAATAAAAACTTCATCAAACATGTTAAGTATGGTCAACGAAAACTTATATATTCGTAACGAGAGATGAACTTTAAGGAGATCTCATTACTGATGGAACACATCTTTCTTAAAGAACAATTCCGAAGTGTTAAAACTTGTGGAAGTTTTCAGGAGCCCTTGTATATGTTCCTTGTTCCTTTAATTTTTTGTAATTGCTAATGAGCTTCAGCGGCAAGGACTTGAAAAGTGATCTTTTCGAGAGACCCCATTACTTAAGAAACACCATTCAAACACAAGAGAGCAGTTTGTTAATGTACAAACTTCTGCAAATGAAAATTTGCAAACCGATGTAATGGTAAATTTTGCCTTCTGTTGTAATTTGTTGCCTTCGAATTAAAATTTCTAAGAAAATAGGCTTCTGATGAGAGCACGTATAGAGCTTTAAAATCACATTAATATCACCCATATATATAGGTAGAAAAGATGAACTCTCTACACCCAGAAGAACACCATCACAACTGTGGAACACAGTCACTAGCTGGAGCATTATAGAACGAGGGTGTTAAACATTTAACAGCAATACAATTAGAAATAGTTGATGGAATTATGTATGGTGCTAAATACAGCAATATATTAGACAATAATTTGAACTACTGTGCTTCTGGATTTTAGACCTGGATGGCTGCTCCAACAGGACAGTGATCTTAAGTATGCGGCCCATAAACTTTCTGAATCGTTCCACAGCAACAGTATTAAAGTAATGCCATGGCGTAACCAATCTAGGGATATAAATTCGATAGTAACCTTACGTAGAAAATTCAAAAGTAATATCCACTGAAGACAACTACCAACATGGTAAAATGAAGATGTTTGCCAAAGAAGAATGGGCTAATATTGCACCTGAATTTGGCCAGGATTTAGAAAAACTCATCGGCGTCGCCCATGATCAGTAATGTCAAAAGGAGGTGCTGCCAATTGCATATTAAAACGATCTCCTTCAACCGTCACGAAGTTTCTTTTCTCTATGCTTGTTAAATAATTTATAATTTTTTGCGTTACACACATTCTATCATTGTTTCTGAATTGCGTTTCAAGTGATGCCTAATTTGAGATTTTTCATAGTTAAATGCCTTCAATAAATACTTTATTAGAGAATTTTTCAGTCCCTACACCTGTTTCACCTCACTGTAAATTTAAAACAAAATAAAAATAAAAAAATAACGCAAAAAATGAATGTTTGAATGTTTTAATGTGACTCTAAGAGAATGACTACCGATTTCGAAACCATCGCGATAGGAGAGGCAATTTCGCAAAGCATGTTTTCGATTATTTGAATAACGCTTTTTCCCACGTTAAATCATAGTTAACTACAAATCTGTAGTACTTAGTGCGAACCCCATCCCTACAAAATAATTACATAAATGTATTTATAACTGCATATTTGGTGGAATTGGTTGTATCACTAGTTTCGATCAAGTGTACTTGATACGTAGAGTTAGGACTAAGTTGTTTTTTATTTTTTAATCTGGTAGTATTTTTTCTTCTTTCAATGTATATAGATAGACGAGGGAAAGACATTGTTACTGATAGTGCCTGTTAAGGTGGAGGTTGGGCCTATTCATTGTCATCACTTATTGATCTTGGGCCTATGCTTCATTTGGGCATCGTGGCGCAAGGAGTGAAGCGTCACACTTTGGACTATATGAAGACCCATTGTTGTATTCTCGTTTGTTGCCTTCGTTTTTTTTCGCAAAACGTCTATACAGCTTTTCTGATAACGGTTACCCACGAAGAAGAGGGGAAAGGAAGATAAGAGGGGGAACTTTACTACTCATTAAGCTACTCAGTATTCACTCACTCCCTCTAGGCTAAATAAATTCATCATCCATTTATTCAATTCGAAGGTAGCAGCCATCAGTACAGTAAGACAGCGGGCTTCACATGGTCGTTCGAGCAGCCCGCCTGCAGTGGCTGACTCATACAATCATCCGGAATTGATAGCCTCTAATTATTGAAGTCAGTTTATAGTGGTTTCAAATGTGTGTCTTGACCGAAAGTTGGTCTCTTCTTCCGCCTGGAATTGGCAACGTTTGGCCAAGCGTTAAAGTCGCAGATGGCGTTAAGCAAGCACCTCGAGCAATGAGTAGGCCGCCACAGCACCTCACTCTACGGAAGCGAAGTTGACATGATCGTGCGCTGTGCCCGAGCAGTGTTGCGATTAAATATGTCGTTGGTGTACATGCACGTAATTTTAACTTTACGCAATGAGGTTTGTCAAAGTTTTAAATTTATAAATAAACTCCGTTTATACACGAGTCTTCGAACACCTATAGCCATAGAAATAAAGCAATAATTTAACACTGAGTTTGCAGACCAGTTTATCATCAGCAAGATAGATTGGATATACATTTTAACTGAATTGAAGGCCGTGCAACTTGATCAATGAAAGTCTTTTGAGTTCCATGAATGTTATGCAGGTGCGCTGTAGATGAAGAGCTCACCAGGTGTTTGGGGAACACTTGTGTCCACGCTCTCGTTGAGGCGTTGTTCCACCCAATTCAGGCCAACCCTGCAGTGTGATGTTCACTTTGATGGGGCACGTACTTCTAGTGACTTGCTGCCAGGTACAGTGGGACGTTCATAATGAAACTGTGTTTGGTGAATGGGGGTAATATAAAATGAAGAAAATGTGCCTCGTTAACAATTTCATTATAGTCTGCAAATAATTTTTTTTGAGTTTTTGGGTATTTTCATGAATAAAAACAGTAGTTATACGCCATCAGAAAGCGTTTATACTTGACGTCATTGAAGTGTGTTGGCTACAGCTGTTGACGCCTACGTTGAGTGCTGAGTTAAAGTATTCGATTTCTTAAGTAGAGGACTAACTGAGATATTTGACATTGATTTTACGCGACTAATTTTCAAATATAACTAATGAAATGATGATTCTGCATCAGTAGACTGAAAGCTTATTCATTTTCCAAAGCTTTTTAGTCGTATCTATTCATATATCGGCTGTAACTATGAGTGAAGGTAATATTTTCCACTGGAAACATTCAGCTACGCACGTTTGAACTTGATTGTCATTACCAGGAGCGTTGGAATTTTCACAGGAAAAAAGCAGCAATTGTCGATTCTTTCAGTAACGTCCTCAGTAGCAATATGTATATGCAGTAAATGTACTTGAGCGTGGGCAAAGAATTTGAACGCATACACAATATAGCAAAAAATTTTTTTTCAAACTAATCTAACTGAATTTGAGAATATACTAGAATAGTTCAAGAAAGTAGTTACATGGTATTGCAATTAAAACCAATAGTTAAAGTAAATTACACTGGAAAAAAATTATCATTTCACTCACTGCACAGTATACGACAGCCGAATGCTTTTACACCCATTGGTGGTTCTGAGGTAGCTCATATAATACGATCCAAAGACAGACAAGGACGCTACAACAATTGAAGAAACATACATTTGGAAAAGTCATTGATGATATACAAGGTTATGTATTTTCTGCGTGCGGAACATGTCGCCCATCCACTGTACTGTAATGTTCGAGAAAATACTCTTCGCTTCTCTGTTGCAGAAATAGATTTATTTGGTAGCGAATGTACTTGGCTCACTCAATAAATGAGCGGTTCAGTATTCTAGTTGTGAGAAATCTTTAATAGATATTAGTTATTCAAGTATTTCATGTTATTCAGTATTGAAAATCTTTCCGTTCTCTGGCCTTCAGTGCATATCAGTGTACGGTTTTGAAAGCCGCTGTTATTTTTCTGTGCGCACATAAATTACTAGATCAATAAAGCTTTCGTTGTTCTGTGCCTCATAAATATTTGTCTGTAATATCGAAGTGAATCGAAACGTGGAATAAATATATAAATGAAAAATCTGTCTAGAATTTTAGCAGTGACAGCAGATGTTTCCAAGTTTTCTTCATCTTGTCGTCATAGATCTTGTGTTGTGACCAATGCTATTTCTCCTAACCTGGAACAAATTCTTTTTCGCTCGTTCGTCAAAACCTTTTGCTCGTTCGTCAAAAGCAAAATCAGTTCATTGGAGAGCATGATTGCTCGAATTTGTGGCTTCTAAGAAAAGACACGCGTCCTCATTTGGGCTCCCATTGAGATCCAGAAATAGTTTTATTGCTCAATTTATAGGAGATTTAGACTTAGTTCACTGGATCGTTTTACGATTCCATGTACTTTACGGTTATCTGATTTGGCACATTCACCGGATGAGATCAAATTTTGACCCATTTTTATACGACTGGATGCATGGAAATATCCGAAGTTTTTTCATGAATTTAGCGCACTAAACTAGTGATCAACGCAGCAGAGTCTGTTGGCTTGCTAATGCTTCTAGCATTTTGAAATTCACGAGAATGTTAATCAAACTTCTGGGGATATTTTGCTCGAAGAGAAAGGGAAGTGGTCATCCATAGCAAGCGCAAATATAGTTTTAATAATTTTTTTTCATTTCACTGAAGTACGTTTATCACTATTATCAACTTCTTATTTCTTGAGATTGCCTCTTTCCGAGACAGCATAAATAATTCTGCTCAAAAACATTGTGTACTTATACCCTCACCAATACTAATACCACCTGTTAAATATTTTTTGACCTTTTTGCGTAACAAAACATCTTGTACTAAATTAAATCGAGCACCCAATATTTGCTGAAATCTTGTCTGAATTAATTGAATTATTTCGTTTATTTCTTCTTCTGAACTCGGCGAGGAAAGGCACACAACTGAAAAAAGCTGTTAAATTTAAATTTTCTTCTTTTACATTGTCCGTCATCATTCTTATTATTTAATTACTCGTGAAAAATATTTTAGAGATCATATGCTCTTGGTGCAGTGATTAAGCAGGAGTTGATGAGAAAAACTTTACCAGAGGA
Source organism: Morinoia aosen (assembly GCA_030386875.1). Taxonomy (NCBI): domain Eukaryota; kingdom Metazoa; phylum Arthropoda; class Malacostraca; order Amphipoda; family Talitridae; genus Morinoia; species Morinoia aosen. The sequence continues at coordinate 42,776,513 of CM059571.1, forward strand.
TTAGGTTATTATTGACAAATATGACGTATCCTCACATGATTTCTATTTTGAGGAACAGCATATTTTTGTGTGATTGAATTGGTGTTTTGGGTTTTTAGGCACGTATAAAAATTCTTAAAAAAACGCTTACCGTAGCCAGTAAAGAATTGGATAAATTTTGCCGCTATAAGCGTGAGTTTTACTAGCGGGTAAATTAGTTAAATCAATAATCAATCTATACCATTCTCTTCACTAGTTTGAAATTACCAAAGATTTTTCCATATTATAAACAAAATACCTCTGCAGGCTAAAGTCGAAGCTCCCAATTTTTTGGAAGAAATTGAATAAAATTGGTTGTAATATGAATAATTCAAAAATAATCCCATGGACTAAAGACATTAAGAAGTCGACGCAGTGGTTCAACTACTGCTCTAGATGAACCATTGTGGACGAACATGTCAGTCCTGTTTTCATTGCTACAATGAGACTTGATGTGAGGTATACAGATATATGTTGAAGTCTTTGCTTTTATTTTTGGAAGCTGGCAAGAATGTTTCTAAAACACTTCTTTCTTCTGGTATTCAAAAATACCGAATAAGGAAACGGGTGTACCATTTAAACGCATGTTTTCATGGATATCGAAAGATTTCATTTTTCTTTCTGCTGCATTCCATTTGAAAAGTTCTACGCAAATCAGATTTCGATTTAAATATTTCGTTCATTATTGATTCGTTTACTGGTGAATTATAAGCAAATGTGGTTCGTGAAAAATTGCTATGGGTTGTTTAGCAGTAATTGTTGCGACTACATATGGGTGCAAAGGTTTGTTGAATAGGTACCTAATATTTAGTTAAATGTGAGATGTAAGTGGTACAAGAAACGTTCCCAACAATATTCATGACATGATCTGTGTCTTTTGAAGTTTAGTTAAAATTTGGAGAGTATGAGTTAGCCTATAAATCTCATCACTTTCTTCTTAGAGTCTTATTGTATCAAGTATTTCTTCGTCACTAAAAGCAAGCAGAAACTTGCAATTAGTAAAAACACTATTTACAATTTGGAATTTCAATCACTTGTAAAATAACTTAAGATCTGTTGAACAATTGATCCATACAGGTAAACTTTGTCGGCAAAAGACTGAAGTTCATGAACACTCATAATTAACAAAAAAGATAAAACTAAATCTCACAGAGGCCAATAAACAAATAAATGATAGCAGAAAACTGGCCAGAATCATGTAGCCGATGTAGTAAGTTGCTTTAGAAAGCGCAGTCTATAAAACTACGAAAACAGTTTCTCACAAATTGCGTCGATGAAAATATCTGTTAAGTGCAAACTTTGACGAAATTAGAGCAATGATACAGGCTTAAAAACGTCATTTTTTCTATTAAGAAATAGCTCATCGCTCCGTAAGGGTCATAATCATCAGAATAAAATGAAGTACTTCCTAAAAATTAATGATGAGTTGAAGGAATCATTCCATAACGGTTAAATCTGTGGAGCTGTGATATAAGCTATCCCCGGTTATGGTTCGCGGTTGTTTCGCAGAGCGATCTCGAGGGCCATCTCGTTTTTGTTTCTTTACCTCGAGGAGCGAGGATTGGTGAACAACTGTTCTCGAAAAAAATTTCGGACAGCTATCTAATGCTGAGGTGTGTCACAGTATGGTGGTGATGTGTGAACTCTTCAGCAGGACTAGACGATGTGTCTAATACAATTTGAGCGACCCAACTGCGGCGCATGTTGAAGATAGTTTCGTGTGTATAAGAGAAAAAAATTGGTCTCGTTCACCATTATATGTCAACTTTTATTTTCTGCACTCGATTGATGTGCGTGCAAGCTGATCAGTTTCTCTCGCGACTTTTTAAAATTTCAATATGAAATTAAATGAATGATCTGCTTATAAAGTGAACAACATGCTGCCAGTGTAATCTGTTCTAAAATACGTGAATAGATAATAAAATACGACAGAAAACATTCTGGTAGAAGCTTTGTCAGGTATGTCCATGGAGAGAAGTGGGCCAAGTATATATAAGTAAACCACCTCAAAAAATCAAGAAGTATGTTTTATAATTGAAAATGGTATTTACACCAAACTCCGTGATTACATGTTTGTGAAGTTGTCTTAAATATATTTACTTGTACTAATGAGGTCTTGATGATCAATGAGTAACTAGCAGGATTGGCTCTGGAGAACCATGAGATGATATGCTGTGGTAAAATGAAGTAGTTTTTCTTTCCTCTAACCGAAGGTTTTGAAATTTGGAAAAATTTTGTTATGGATAAATGTATTTCATATTAATGGTGTAATGGTTAGAGTTATAAATGAACATTTTAATTTTTCGAAATCTCATCAGTAAAATGTTACAAGATTTAGATCTAAACGACAATTCATTGTGGAAAAGCAGTAACAACAGTACCGCAATAACTTAGTTATGTCCTGTAGCTGACATTTTAGAAGGTAGAAGATGGAAAAGAATCACTCGGGTAACTCCTACCGTCCGTATATGTATATTAGAGCTACGACAGAATGAAATGCTCTGGTTCCAAATTTGACGAAGTCCAGTGACATGTTTTCTGTGCTGCACGTTCCATTTTTAATAGTATTGTGTTGAACCGACTTCCTCATATAATATTCATCCAGTATCTGAACTATTTCTTATATGTTCTATCTTCTTTCATTACCTTGATCCCACGATGTTTCCGAATGGAAAACTAGACCTTATAACCATATCCCTGGCCATATACATTCATCTCACTTATACAGTTAGCGAGGTCATGCGCACACCTGTACATTTTGTTATTTAGTGTTTTCACTCCCTTCATAGAATTCGTTCTTTGTACGATGACAAGCAATCGTAATTTGTGAAGTAGATAAAACTCTGTATTAAATGAACAGAATGACTTTCAAATTAATCCTAAAGAAATTATACGGAAGAGAGGAACACAACATTATTTGTGAAGTAAGAAAAATCTCTCCCCAATGGCAAGGTATTTTATATTTTATAGCTTCAAGCTCCTGTGTTCTAAAGTTTTGATGGGAATTGAACAATTTCTAGTGGTAAATTCTTTCCTTTTACAATTTTCTCACGTTCAATATCGCGAAGTTTTTAAATCGTGTCGATTTAATAAATTTTACAACCTTCGCCGTAGATTTTCGAAAGATATTTTATCTGGACACATGAAAACCTTGAGAAATACATATTTTTGTTCTCTGAAACCGAGAAGCCACTGAATATTAAATGAGGGTTGAGTTCATTCATTATCTCGCTGCATGAGAGGAAAAACGGCAGATTTGCAAGAATGGTCAGCTCTTCTTGAACTGTCATGACGCAGCCTTTAGATTGAATTATCCTATTATTGGAATAAATTTTTCAGGTATTTCAATATTAGAACAGGTATGAGGAATAATATCAATAGAACGTCATACAAAAAGAACCGGAAAGTTCTGTCCTATTATCTTTGGCTAAATTTTAAAACGTATGAATAAGTCCAAGCAGCTGTTTTCAAGGTCAGATCAGATCTCAGATATTCCGGTAAGCTTCACGTTGAATTGACAGAGGACAGAACTATCCGGTACCTCTAATAACACAGCATTGTAATATCAGTTACAGGAACATCAAACGAGTTTCGTATTTTATTTTCTGACTGAAAATTTTTCCGTGTTCATTGCGGTGGTCCAAGTTTGAGCGTTGGTACTGTTTACTGTTTGGATTGCTTCCAAGTATTAAGGTCTAAACATTGAAATTGTTTCATAGCTCATAATATATGGACCAAGACCTAATTTACTTAATGTTGGTATTTCAAGTTATTTTGATGTGTTTTACTGGTAACGTGAGATTTCAATATTATGTAAATGAAGCCTGTTATTTGGAAATAAATTAAAAATCCAATAATATGAGATGGGCAATTTTATCAATGTAAAATCACCTCATTTTGACTGGCTTAGAAGATAAGACAATGTATGAAAGACTCGTCGTTCCTATAAATAAAAAATAATCAGTGCAAAAACAGCGTCAGCTGACTGGGTATCATAGTGATTAATTTCACATCCTATTGGGTGGTGGTAAGGAATGACAAGGGACAAGGGATAAGACTAAACCTTTTTCACTTCAAATTAATCTAAGTCAAGTTCAATTTAATCCAAGTCAAGTTCAAATTAATCCGAGTCAATTTTAAATTAATCCAAGTCAAGTCAAATTAATCCAAGTCAAGTTCAAATTAATTCAAGTCAATTATAAATTAATCCGAGTCAAGTTCAAATTAATCCGAGTCAAGTTCAAATTAATCCGAGTCAAGTTCAAATTAATCCGAGTCAAGTTCAAATTAATCCGATTCAAGTTCAAATTAATACAACCCTCAGTTGAGTTATAAAATGACGTAATAATTTGTTAATTTGAGTTTTTGTGTTAAATATGTATCTATTGGATGTTATAAGCAAGACTGGTTTCGATGATTTATTTACACTCATAGGTGTTTATATACGTGAAATTCCACTTTACCACTTACATGAAATCAAATACATGCAAGTACAAATATTTTCATTGGACGATATGTAGATTTTATCTTTAAAAGAAATATACAAGTGCGATTCACTGAGTACTAATGTGCGATTCCGTTTTCTATAATTTATATTTGTACATTACTACTCAGAAGCATTGCTGCATTAGCAATAAAAATGTCGCCATCCATTTTAATTCCGTGTTAGTCGATGTGAAGAAATTTTGGATCCACTTACAATAAACATAATAAAAATACAAGAAATGATGTTTCTAATTCACTACTAATTTTATTTGTGTGTGTTTACAATTCAATATATAATACTTTTAAGACTTCAATAACTTTTCTAATAATCATTTTTGAATAATTAAGTCTTGAAAGTATTATATATTGAATTGTGAACACACACAAATAAAATTAGTATTAAGTTAGAAACATTGTTTCTCGTATTATTATTGTGTATTGTAAGTGGATCCTACATTTCTTCACATTGACTAACACGGAATTAGAATGGATGGTAACATTTATATTGCTAATGCAAGAATGCATCAGGGTAGTAATGTACATGTATAAATTGTAATCTAACGGAATCGTACATTAGTACTCAGTGAATCGCATTTGTATATTTCTTTTAAAGAATAAATCTACATATCGTTCAATGATAACCTTTTGTATTTGCATGTATATGATTTCATAGATATGATAAAGTGGAATTTCACGTACATAAATATCTATGAGTGTAAATAAATCCTCGAAACCAGTCTTGCTTACAACATCCAACAGATACATATTTAACACAAAAAACTCAAATCAACATATTATTATGTCATTTTATAACTGAACTCAGGGTTGGATTAATTTGAACTTTACTTGGATTAAATTAAACTTGACTCGGATTAAATTGAACTTGACTTGGATTAAATTGAACTTGACTTGGATTAAATTGAACTTGACTTGGATTAAATTGAGCTCGACTTGGATTAAATTGAACTTGACTCGGATTAATTTGAACTTGACTCGGATTAATTTGAACTTGACTTGGATTAAATTGAACTTGACTTAGATTAATTTGAAGTGAAAAAGGTGTAGATAAAACAAAGTTATAATTTCATGCATTATTTTACTAATGGAAAGTATTTCGATTTCTCGTGGGATAATTTTTTCGAACAATTATTACGGCGGTTTGAATTTCGTTTTTGTACATCGCGTAGAAAAAGTTTTTAACAACAACGGACTCGAACTCAGGCGAAATGTATTAGTGACCGGAAATTCTGATTAAGAGTTCATTTATTTTTTGGACATAGATCTTCTGAGAATCAAAACTTATAGATATTGAACAAAACTATGCTTCAATTTATATAATAGACTTACATTTTTGTCTCTATGTAAAGCCATTGGTGAAAATTGCTGCGGAAAAAAGTCACACCAACCTTTTTATTGCATCATCTATTTTCGTGCTCTATGTAGTAGTAAAAATTTATTGCCCATTTTATTCGAAGATTTCAAGACGAAGTGATAGGATTTACTATTCCATTTTTGTATATCTTCAATTTACGGGGTTTTAAAGAAATTTAGTCTATCAATTACTTTCGGCCAGCATTCCCTACACAAACAGTGTTATACACTCAAACTACATTTACTTGAAGTCACAGCATTGTTTTCGACTGCCATCACAATTTAGTCAAACAACAATTTTCCCTCGTCAGCTATTGGGAATAATCTTGATGATGAAATACTCATTTTACATCAACATTTGGAATCGAGGTAATCTTAGAACAAATTTTAGGATGCATTATGCGTAAATCCGATTACCTCAAAACTAAGGATAATCAAATTACGTTCTCAAAAAAAATTGTTAACAGCAGCACATGGGAAAAAGATTTTTCAAGAAAGTAAAATATTTTAAATGTGTTCAGTGATCTACTCACCTACCATTGAAGATTTCCGTCGTTGAAAAGTTTCGTGTGCCCGATGCCAAAATTTATTTAAGGAGATTACGCAAAAACGAGCCATGAAATGGAGTTCATAGCTTTTTATATTATAATTATTGCACAACGAGGCAGATAGGTTCAGCTTTTGTTAGATTAGAGCTATTTAGATCATTTTTTAGATTTAGATTAGTTGGGCTTAGGTATTTAACATGTTGATTGCTTATTGACACTCATCAACTTGGTGCAAAAGTACACAACTTCCGGTTTTTAGAATGACGTTTAAAATTAAATTAATTTGTCAATTATTTACAATTAGTTTAGTTATAAGTTTTATATGTTTCTGTGACTAGATTAAACGATTTTCACGCAGATTATTGTTGCTACGTTCATTTTTTCATAAATATTGGCATCCATGCGTGTCCCATCCAAAGATAACATGAGAAATATTCTACTGTACGAGTTTCATAAACATGTTATTGCGAATACGGCAGTAACATCAATTCAGAACAGGAATGGGGATAATGTAGTAAATGGAAGTTGCAGGATATGGGTCTTTCGTTTTCGAAGAGGTGATATCACTTGAAATGATGAGCCGAAGAAATTTAAGAACACACGCTTTCGATCAGGTGAAAGTTTTGTGTCCGCGAATCTTGCTGTTACCACTAAGAAAATTGCAAAGGAGTTAGACGTGGCCCATGCAACCTGCTTCTGATTTCGATTTTCTCCGAGGACAACAGAACCATTTTGGTGGGCATAGGTTAACAAGAGAAGAGATTAGAAAAAAGGTGAAGGTTCATTTTGATTCTAAACCTGCAGAATTTTTCAAGCGAGGGATTTGAAACTTTGTTGAAAATTAGAATGAGGTCATGCATGGAAAGCATCGGAGAGTATGTTAATGAGTAAATATTTCCATAGCTGTAGTCATTAGCTCATTTATTTTTACCCAAAATTTTTACACCGAACATTACTTTTGCATCAATTTTAGATTATGTGCATATCAAGTAAATTGTTTATTTGCAAACTTACCTAATTGAATTGCATTTCAAAATTTCACAGCCTTTTTTTAATCAGATTTTAGCGCACGAGATGAAATATTACCGTGCAATTATATTTTTCACACCACAGTACTTAGAAACGACATTAATGTATTCGAGCAGTACTGTCTGTTTTTCAATTCTGCTACTGACAACCTTACCTCACTAACCGTAGCAACCGTGCAAACGTGGTCAACAGCTTAAATTTTGGTGATGGTAGTTTGGGTGCATGTAAAAAAAATAATGAATAAGATCCAGTATTCTCAAACAGACAATGTAGATGATAATTACGTTTAATTTCCTCATCTGTTATTTGATGCAATTGGCATGCCCAAATTGCCTTCCTAACGAATGCCACTCGCCGGCTTCGTTTTTTAGAAGCTGGCGACCCAAACCCGCAATCAAGTTTACGTATGGAAGCTACCTAGCTGGACCATGACGTGAACCAGACATCGACTACTTTTCAAAGCATTTAAGGTTAAACCACAAACGGTAGGTTCAGGTTAGGTTGAGTTAGAATAGAGTAGATCGGGTTCGGTAAGTTGTTGTTATTTTTTCAACATTTTTCTTGAAAAATAATTAACATAGGCTGGGAGCCTTGGAGCGACAATGAGGAATATAATTATTATATTTTTAGGTTAGCCATCACGGTCACAACAGCGTTGAACTTAACCGTGTAATGTGATATATTTGTATAAAAAATCTGACGTCGAAAAGTTTATTGACACGTTGACTGCTATGGGTTAAACTGAAGTTCGGTGTTCAACTCAAAGTTAGTCAATTGTAGTGAGCAGTTTTGAAAATAACAAACTTTAACTGAATAGTGCCTTCATTTAACTATGATTGCGTATTTATATAAATTGAGATTGCGACTACTGGTCGGTCAGCAGCATTATGAAAATTCCCTCAGTGTAGAGTGTACCGGCTCACATCGCGACCAACGTGTTAACTTTTTCCTTACATTTCTATCAACTCGAGTCAAAAACTTAAACTCTAATATATTTTGAGCTGTACTTCATCTTTAACTTCTCCAATCACACAAGAAAAATCTCTTCGTAAATAAACGAAGCAAATGCATGGGGGTAACACCCCACTCCGAATTTTATCGTCGGCGCAACGGTAATTATGATCGTTTTTCATCGTTTATTAAAGTATTCCGACGGTATATATATTACCGGTGATCAACGGTAATTTTAGATACGAAAAATGCCCGCCGACGATGATGACCGGAATAACATGAATTAGTTTCGTAACCTTCACGTGACGTAATTTGAGCTTAGTTCTTTTATTGTGAAAGTGAAAACTTTAATTTGAAGCTCAGATATTTCGATTGGATTTTCACACAAAATTTTTCGACATTTATTCATTTAATTTTATTTATTGTAATATGAAGTTCAAATTCTTTATCTAAGGCTTCAAATGTTTTGAATTTAATTTCAAATGTTTTAATTTTGACTCTTCATACTTTATATTAAAGGTGAAACTGTGAAGTTAAAAAATGCAGGAGTATAATGGTAAATATATAAAATATGAACGTTCTTACTGAATACCTCATTCATGCACTATTATATTTTGATTCCAATAAACTAAATGTATTTCAGGCTCTACTCATTTTATAACTCAGGTTTTGAAATATTTCTCGTTTTAAAAGAGTTGTGATACGCGAGTGCAATTGTTTATCACGTTTGTATTTGTAACAATCCTAAACCTTAATAACCTATTATCTAATAAAATAATATTTTGTGAAGTGATTAAAAACGAACATATAAAAAAAATAAAGCCTACCTTTATAAATTCACAGCTTTTATTAATGAAAAATTTTAAAATTTATCAACATAGAAAAATTATCGGAACCTTCGTGATTTCGAACTTGCATTTGACCTTAACGTAATATTAAGGTATCACATTGCTCGTTGTTGTTCATTGCGGCGGTCCAAAGTTGAGCGTTGGTACTGTTTACTGTTTGGATTGCTTCCAAGTATTAAGGTCTAAACATTGAAATTGTTTCATAGCTCATAATATATGGACCAAGTTCTAATTTCCTTAATGTTGGTATTTCACCAACAATGTTCTTAATGTTTTTGATGTGTTTTACTGGTAACGTGAGATTTCAAAATTATTCCCTGTGCATTCACAAGAAAAAATGCTTTTTAAATGTGCGTTTGTGTACACACATCAAAGTTACCATTCAAGTTACTCTACTGTAATAAACAAGGATTAAGGTATAAAGAAGTTACGTATGTTGTTTGGTACCATTAAAATTACTATTATGATTTACTTTGCTACGTTTTGCTAATAGTGTGGATGAAAATGGGTGTATAACTGAATCAAGCTGCTGATTCATGCCAGCAAAATCATGGTTTGAGCAAAATTTTAATTGAAAATATTTTTCTACCCTCAGATTTATTCATGCTGATAGTAACTCTCTGGAAACTTTATGTAACTTACTGCTGCCAATTTTGTTTGTGTTTGTGATGGTGCAAATTGTTTTCTGAGGGACTAAAAATTTTTTGATAACTGTATATAATAGCCTAAAAATATTAGGTATTTGTGAAGGAGAGGACCATAATCGATTTTACAATTTTCGATGCCTTAACATAGTTAATTAGATCAAAATAAACAATTTCTCTTCTATGCACTTTCCGTTGCAAATGAGTATTCAATGATTTTTAGCGGTATGTTAATTTTCGTCGTTTATTATTAGCCGACCCCGCGGGGCCTGCGGAGTCTGAATCCACTTCTAAGATCTTTTAGTTAATAACACAATAAAGGTTATCACCCAAAAATATTAGCGGGAAAGGGGTAGTGAATACTTGAATCAAGAAAAATATTAGTTACAATTTTAGATCAGATAATGTCATTTGACCTAACGATTACTTGACCGTTAAAGTGAGAGTCTATTAGAGTCTTCCCCCATGTCGCAGAGTCCGTCTGGGGTCTTCCCCTTATTTTTCCCGCTCATGCACCGACTCGATCATCAGAGCGCGTCGAAAGGGAGTCCATTGTAGTCTTCTCCTCGGAACAATTTCTTTCCGCTTCAAACACTATAGGAGTCGCGGTAATTATTTTACTGCTATAACTCGTTAAATACTCATTTGCGACAGAAAGTGCATGGAAAAAAATTTTTTTATTTATATCTAATTAACTAAGGTGAGGCATCGAAAATTGGAAAATCGATTACGGCCCTCTCCTTCACATTTACCAAATATTACCATTGAGTCCACCTCTGGAAGGCCTATGTTGATGAAATGTGAAGCATTCAATGCTCACTCATTGAATAATAAGGTTATTGTATCTCATTGGATCATACAATTTTCATAATGTTGGTATGACAAATATTTGGATTAGTTTGAGTGTAAACGTAAATTTTCAAAGTGACTTTCCTTCTGGTGGAAAGTATAACCTCGTGTAATCACTACAGGAAACTACTTTCTAGTAATAAATTTGTTTGTAAAAAATATTTGTACATGCATATTAGTATTATATTTTTAGACATAAAAAGTTATTACAGATAATGCATCAAAGGGAGCAGTTTTCTACTGCATAAAATAGTCATAAATGATGAAGTTGTTAAGATCTTGTTTTAACATGTGTTGACATTACAAATTCTATTCTGAGTCACCTCAGCTGTGTTTTTAGAGATGAGGTGTGGTGTATTTCTGAATCGAACTTGTAATGGAAGCCAGCAATATATATGAGGAAAAATTACATTTAATATTCTTTACACCCACTCTAACTTATTTGTACTGATAGTTACTTTCTGATATGCCTTTGCTAACATCCCACTACCTATTTACAATGTCTTTGCACAAGCTCAAATTATTTTCTTGATTGCTTGTGCAGTAGAAGCATTAGAGGATTGTCATGATCATTATTAATTCAAAAGGTTGTTCCCAATATAAAAAGACAAATTCGAATTAATTTGTCATAATTTTCAATTTTACCAAATCATTCTAGTTCATCATATGTTGAAGTAGTAATAAATTCACTCAACATATTTTTATTGAAACGATGTCAATTTTTGAAAAATTCTCCAACTCTGTAGTCCATAAAAAGTGACGTTTCGATGTACGAACATCATGTTCATGCTAAAATTAAATAGAAAAATTTGTTCAGTCATATTGATAAAATGCAGGTTTAGTACTCAAAGCTGCATCAGACAAAGTAATAATGTTGGAAATGACAGCACAAGAAAATGATTAGAAACTAAATTTGTACCACAGCAATATGTACTACTGTAGTAAGATTAGGTAACAGTTCTAACATATTTTTAGTATTACACCTAGAGCAATACTGTTACCTACACCTTTTTATTTTACTTTTAAAAAGCTCAAGTTCAATTTAAAAAAGCTCAAGTTTAACTAAACAGATCAAGTTTAATTTTGAAAATGTGATGTATACCTATTTTAAAACAGCTAATTTTAAATTTTGAAAAGCTTATGTTTCTAGAATTGTTTACCTACACCTATGTGCTTGACTATTTATAAATTCAACATGACATTTTCAAATCAAAATTGAGTGTTTTAAATTGAACTTCAGCTTTTTTAAAGTGACCTTGATGTTTTTTTAAATTGAACTCAAGCTTTTTTGAATCAAACTCGAGCATTTTTAAATCAATCAAACTTGATCATTTTTAAATTGAATTTGAGCATTTTTGAATTAAACTTGAACATTTTTAAATTGAAATTGAGCATTTTCATATCAAACTTGAGCAGTTTTAAATCAAACTTGTGCATTTTTAAATTAAACTTGAGGTTTTTCAAATTGAACTTGAGGTTTTTTAAATTGAACTTGAGATTTTTCAAATTGAACTTGAGGTTTTTCAAATTGAATTTGAGGTTTTTTAAATTGAACTTGAGATTTTTCAAATTGAACTTGAGGTTTTTCAAATTGAACTTGAGATTTTTCAAATTGAGCTTGAGTTTTTCAAATTGAATTTGAGGTTCTTCAAATTGATCTTGAGGTTTTTCAAATTGAACTTGAGGTTTTTCAAATTGAACTTGAGGTTTTTCAAATTGAGCTTGAGGTTTTTCAAATTGAACTTGAGATTTTTCAAATTAATCTTGAGGATTTTCAAATTTAGCTTGAGGTTTTTTAAATTGAAGTTGATCTTTTAAATTGAAGTTGACCTTTTAAATAAAGTTGACCTTCTAAATTGATGTTGACCTTATAAAATGATGTTTACCTTTAAAAATGAAGTTGACCTTTACAAATGAAGTTGACCTTTTAAAATGAAGTTGACCTCTTAAAATGAAGTTGACCTTGTTTATATAAAACCTGAATTTTTTATATAAAAGTTGAGGTTTTTAAATTGAAGGTAGAAAGATGTTGTCTTACCAGTACTTGTTGCTGTGGTACAAATTTTGATTCTAATCATTTTCAAAATAATCACTCTGTCTGATGTAGCTTCGAGTATTAGATTTGCATTTTTTCATGGTGACTAGAAATTTTTTATATAAATTTTTAGCCTGAAGATGATGTTTTTAAATCAAAATATTGCTTTTCATAGATTACAGAGTTAGTGAATTTTTCAACTATTGACAGTGGATCAATAAAAATATGTTCAGTGAATTTCTTACTACTGTTCTTACCGTTATGTTCTAGAAAGATTTTGTAAGGGTGAAAATTTGGAAAAGAAATGATCTAGTTTTTCATACTTGCCCTGATGTTCTTGGCACTGTCTCGAAACCTTGTGTTATTGATTGAATAATGTCAGAGTAATCCAATAATGCAAACGAAGGGAACAGCTCGTATTTCCCTTCAATTCTTAGATTCTTAGTAACTTCCTGATAAACGCTTAGACATGTTCAGTGAATCTGTTTCATTTAACAGTCAAAATTCAATATGTGATACTCCCATTGATAACAGCCCAGAGTCAATCACTAAAACTTTGGAAACTCAGTGAATGAAATCCTTCTAGATATGCTTGAGTATGAAGCTAGAGACAAAAGTTCTTTTCATGTAATTCCTCCAATGAAGCCTTCGCTGATATCTCAAGTAAACTAAGACCTGTCATGACGAAATGTGAAGTATTTAACTATTATGATCCAGTACTAATGCATTATGTTGCTCGTTGGACATTTCTTTCATTCCCATAACAGGGTAGTAAAGTAGTAAGAAGTAGAAAAATTTGACAAGCAGCAAAAAATAAAGTAAGGAGTAGTGGAATTAGCCTCAGGGGTCTACGTTACCTGTCAGGGTTATAAAAAAATGTGATGTTGGATAATTCACTGAAAATTGAAACTAAAGTAAATATGTATATAGAGTTTGAAGATTTTCCAAAATTCATTTCTCCCAGAATCAGATATTTGCTGCAGTTCATGGGAAATATTCCAGTTAGGGGATTGAACAATTCCGCGGTGTCTACTAGTTTCCAGTTAGGTATTTTTTGCATATGATGAGCTGTTGCTCTCATTGTTGAAAGATGTTAAGACAGGATCTATGCCAAATATTTGTTAGGGTCCATTTGGGAAAGGGTTCATAAAAAATTTGGGTATTTTTTGCAATTATGCGCTGGATGCTTCATTTAGTAATAAGTTTTTAATTTAGTATTTTATGTATTAATCACCTAGACATTTTTTGAACCCATGTTATTGCGTGTATTATTGACTCAAACTACTCATTATAGGATGATTTTTTACATCCTGGACATTTGGACAACATTCTTTATGTAAAAATTAGGAAGCCATTTTCTGCTGTTGAAGGTGGTAAAAAGTATTTAAATTTGGAAATGAAATATCAGGAGACACCCTGCATAATGTTTGTTTGAATTGTTTTGATGTTTCTGTGTAAATATAAAATTTCAAATGAGTTTCCTTCTAATGAGGAACATATAACACTGTACATTTATAGCCATAAATTACTTTCCAGGAATATTGTGTGTGGAATAAATTTGGAAATTCTAATTTTATTCATGGATATGGATAGACATAAAAACTCATTACAGAAATGACATAAAAGATACCAGTTTCCAACTGCATTCAGTAGGCAACAGGGATAAAGTTATTGAAAAATACTCCGAAAACGTAAAGTTTGTCGGTGATTGCACACATAAAACTTTTCATTGCCAGAATGAATAAGACATATTACGCTGTGATGGCTCTCTTTGCAGTACCTACCCTCAGAGACTGGGAATTATCCCACAAAGGCTGGACTGACTGGCCTATCCACCGTTTATTTAAAATTTAAGGGCAACGTCCCCCCAGAAATTGGAAAATTTGGGGAAAAATAGATTTTAGCTGCTTTCAGGGTTGAATAAGGTCAGGTACATCCTGTGAAAAAATGATTTTCGTAAGTTTGCTCGTTCGCCCGCCACAAGGATTTGAATATGGCGGGGAGGAGGGTAGGGGGGAGGTGGTATTTCATCATGTAACACCCCACCACTGCAGTTTCTTCACGGCGAGACGTTGCTATGTCATCTTCTATGTTTATTTATTATTGTATACAGATTTTAAGGGTCCTAGCTGACCTCACAAATGACAACGAAGAAAAATTGCGATTGTTTATGTTTACCTGCTTTGCCTATTTTGGAGGATCGGAATGTGGGGTTTCAAAATGCATCTCCTCCTACAGTTTTTGAGCTACAGTGTTGATTTTGATATCATTGGATGCGGAAAAACGAGGGCTTTTATAAAATTGTTTTTTGGTTCACATTTACTTTTTGTTGATAAGTTATGAAGTCAGAACTGCGAATTTTTGCGAGAAAAAATATTTGCTCTCGAATTTTTTCATTTCTTTCATCAAAAACTGATTTAAGGATTTGGTGAGGAATTTTTGGAATGTGCACGTTTTTCCGCATCCAATGATACCAAAGTTATCACACAAGCTCACCAAGTGTCGGACAAGAAGCATTTTGAACACCCCCTTAAAATTTCATTTTCTATGAATATCTCGTTTTCTTTGAAGAAAAGCGCATATTTTCACAGAAGGTAAACGATTCCAAATTCCATTTCCTATCAGTATATCAAATTTCATTGCTCTAGATCCAATAACAAAAAAAAGTTCCTAAAGGGGGACGCTGTCCTCACTCCATGAAAAAATTCCTGTGGAGGTAAAAGCGGCATGAACCTCGATCCTTCTTAAATGTCTAAATTTCCTGGTCATTCGTTATTCAGTATGATACGGTGTGGTAGAGGTTTTTGAAAACAAAGCTTCATTCTCTTTGCAAATCGTTGAAATCGCTGAAACGATTTCAGCGCGACAAATTATTTGTAGCCCCTACTTCCTAACTTGCGGTATGCTGAGGTGTGCTTAGTGTGTGTGCATGTAGTGCGTGTGTGTATGTGTGTATATATATATATAAATGTGTAGGGGGATGAGTGTGTTGGGTGTGTATGGTTATGTACGCCTGTATGTACTGTGTATATTGCTTAAACGCTTAAGTGTGGTATTCTAGTCGTTAGAAAAGGATTTATTTTTTTTTGCGTTTTTGCTTGGTATTTCTATTCAAACCTTATCCGTTTTATGCTTGACTGAAAATTACTTTTTATTTCTTCCAGCACTGATGATGGAATAACTTGTATTCCGAAACGTTTGCTACAATAAATGTTCTCTATAAAGTTGGTTCTTCTTTTTATTTTGAGAATTATCTTTCGTTATAGTAGTGCAAATCAAGGGATTTATTGATACGAATTTTTGTTACAAATACTGGCAGATCGGTTGCAACGTTTGAAAACGTATTTGCATAATTTATTGCTATCATGAATAACCTTTTTTTTTCGTTCAAGAATTGATTATTCTTCAATGTATTTGAGCATAGCATGGACGTCAGTTCTCAATGTTACGTTTTAATATCAGTTTGTTTTATCTACACAACATCATATGATTCAAATTGAGCAAGCTAAACAGATTCAAAGTTTCCTGTAAAAATAAATTATCAATAACTTACCGCCCAGCTTTCCAATAAGTTACCGATGTCAAGTGTTGTATTCAGAGTTAGGTTAATCGACTTATTCACTGATGCAGCCAAAGCCTGATGGGCCAAATGTTGCGATCACAAGTAGAGCTAGCCTGGCTCCAAACACAGTGGTAGTTGGAACACCGGCATTCGGCAAATTGTAATTGATTTTATATTGTTTCCATTTGCAAGGTTAACATTTACTAATTTATTCCAATTTATCAGATGCTTTAGCTGCATTCGGGTATGATGAAGATAAGAAACTAACGGCGTCAACCATCCAAGAGGACCGGCGTCGTTGCAACGATTGGGCTGGCTCAGAGACGACGGATTGAATGAGAGAAGTCGCCAGAGGAAACCAGTACACTTCCTCAAAGTCTACTTGTTTCTTCATCGCTTACTTTGACCGCCTGTCAGTCGCCTTATTTGCTAGCTCCGTCGACATCAGGTTATGATACTCCTCCCTTCAATTGAGTTTAGACGGAGGGTGCTTTCCGCGGAGCAACGCCCTTTCTCCCACCCCGCCTCTTCGAAAAAACCCTAAGCCCCCGATCTAATGCCTCCCACCCGTTCTCCATGCGTGTCGTCGCTGCCACCATTCATGCTGGAAAACCTCAGGGGCGACTGACTCGGCAGTCTTAAAAGTAAAGTGTATCTCTCAGTTGCTCTGCTGTCCTGTCATCATGCCTAATCCCAACCCAAAAAGTTACCCCTAATCTAGAAAACGAGCGAGGGCTAAAGTTTTAACATTGATAGATTTATTGAAAGCACTGCGTCAGTCTAATTGTTTTTATTGTGCCTGTATATATAATTTCTTTATGAAGAACTATCGCTTCTAGGTTGCCGACTTTGAAATGATCTGTTGCTGAAATAATTTTCCATTTAATTCAAAGGTATGTACCTGTCTACAATCGTTACGCATATTTTTAGCAGTTATGCTATTATTAATACAGGATGACTCGTGATAGGACTTGGATATAATTTGTCTACCTTATTTCTGTTATTCTTGAATTCTTCACGAATAGGTTGATGTTTTTGTGCCGGCTTCCGTGGAATAGTTTACAGGTTGAAAACATGAGGCATCGGCATTACGAAAATTTTTGTGGTTGGAATGTCATAAAACTAGTGTAAAAATAATATTTTCATCTACGAATTAATGAGTTCATTTGAAACTAGTACTTACTGATCGTACTAATTTGATGTGGCATCTATTCATCTATTTATGGTAACAAAAAGACCCCAATGCTTGTTGCATTTTTTTCTGCAGATTTTATTTTCGTTTAATTGAACAGGAGGTATCGGCAATACGAAAATTTCTGTGTCTAATAGCACCTGTTTTATGGGAAAGTTCCATTTGAAGAATTTGAGTCGTTTATTTTTTATGATGTGATTATCTTGTAAATTAAGAATTCTATAGAGTGCATAGAAGCGGGAGGTGGAGGGCTACTTCTAAAGAGGTATAGCTGTGGAGGATAATTTCGCTCTCTGCTACTTGCGACTCGATAGCATTAGTGCGGGCCCTGTCGTCTCCTCTTCCCAATTAAATGACTAAGATGTGTAGTGGTTGAGAGGGTTGGTCATTGTAGATATTTGATGTCTAAGAATGGAAGTGTGCAAATTTAATTTAAAATTGATAAAATTTTCTTATTAATCGGTTGCTTGATGAGTCCCTTTGTGGTGGTAGTTAATTTTAAATGAAAGGTTTATACGTAGTGTTTGCAGTGATGAATCTTACAAACAACCTGTGTTGGAATTTTTTGCGTGCCGAAGATATTTTTGAAGAATTTATTTCAATTGTCAAATGTCGGCTGTTTAAAATTAAATAAATATATTTGTTAAACATCTGTAATGTGTTAACCTATTTATAAATCAGTGGCGATTTGTCTTTAAATTCGCAGTGATTGGACAGATGCGTTTCACGAGGTGTGGCTTATTGTTTTTGGGAGCAATTTGCTATTTTTGTGAAAAATCGTTGCTCTGCTTAGGAATCTTTAGGAATATAGTGGTTAGAGTTGTCATTTTTAACGTTAAATTACCGGTAATTTTCGTAATTTTTGAACGAAGACCGACTATAATAACCGTTTAACTACCGGTAACAAACCGGTTAATATAATCGGTCTTCGTCCAATATTTACGGTAAAAACCGGTAATTTAACGTTATCCGACGATAATGAGACGTTCCCGGCACTAATTCCGGCGATATATCGTCGGTTTATAGGAAGAAAAAGATTATAATTACCGGTAAATTCAGACGTAAATTATCGTTGGTCAGACAATAAATTTCAGACAGAGACTTAATGGGTTGAACAGAAGTTAAATATTCATCTCAAGTTTAAGTTCAAAAGTTGCATGCAATTTTATCAACTGGGGCGAATAAATACCAATAATTTTGGAAAACTGTTCAAAAAATTTTAAACGCCCTTCGATGGGTCGTTTCGCAGCACGAAGAACTGAAGCACGACCATTCATTGGGTCGTAACACAAGTAACGTGTTAAAAGCTTACAATTTACTCCAATGCAGGAAGAAGAAGCAAATTATTATTCAAAATGTATAAAAATAGAGGGATAGATTCCGGTATCCAGTAGATACCGGACTCCATAGTTCAGTATCTCTTTAATGATGGTAGAGGAAGTTGAATAGTCAAAGAGGGATCTGTCTACTCGAGAGACGGACGCAGGATTCTAGAATTGCCGGGTGTCTTGCTGCCCTAGAGACTAATTTTCGTTATAGGAAAGTGGTGATCGTGAAATGAAGCTTGTTTTCGGAGATGGGTGAAGAGCGCCAGAACGAGAAAGTCCTCGGAGCATGGACCTCAAGCTATTACCGCTTCATTGCTGGATTCGTAGACCCCAATACTCTAGATCTAGGTTGGTAAGATTCACATATTGCCTAGAACAGTGGTTCTGCCTTTGTTCTCCAATTCACCATTTTTTAGAGAGCAAACTCTCCGTTCCCCACCACAGCACCTTCCTTTTACTTATCTGTACCATTCCTAACCCAGCAGTGTCGTCACTTCTACCCAAACATGACATACAATTCCTCATTATGGTTGTTTTTGTTGTTAAAACAGTGTGTAAATGGTTGTGATTTGTAAAGTAAGTCAACATCTGGATGTAATGTATTAGGTTTTGAACTACTATCGATTTTTTGTGGGTGGAAACAAATGCACGAGATTCCCCAACTGGCAACTCTGCCATTCCCCACCAGTAGGAATTCCCCACATATTAAGAACCGCTGCCCTAGAACGAGATGAGGATTGTTCCCGCCGTCTGCTTTCGCCTGTCTACTTAACCAAGGGGCTACCGTTCAGTTTGCTGCGTTACGGTTTCCTCCTTCTTTGCGGTCACGTTAAAGACGGCTGAGACACTTGAAGAACCTCAAATACTAAAACGTAAAGGCACGGAAATGCAGTCTGATAAATGTCAGTGTCCACGTATTTCTTGTTGGCTCATAATGGGCATGTAGAACTAGAGTCCACGTACGGAAATATTTTCTACTTTGATGAAATGTGCCGTCGCTCGTGCAACAGGAGTTCTGATAACAGCAGACTAAGTGGAAGCTTATTGATTGAATATAAGAAAATTTTAGCCGCCCTATTCTACGACAAAGGTGTTCAAAGAGAGGTAGGATGAAGGCACCATTTAGGATGGAGTTAAGGAAACGTGGAATCAATGCACAAGGTGCATAGAAATAGTAAGCTAAGGAAGAAGTTGATGAAACAAGAAAAAAGTTGAAGAAGAAAGTAGTAGGTGCTGAAAAGCAGGACAGCATTGAACCGAAAAAAGATGGTCCGTAACAAAACATAAAACCCACTCTATTTCAATAAAAAGAAGGCTGACCTAACATTTAGCTCGGCACATCACGTAATCCCCCTAGGAGTGCTAATTTTAATTAAGTGGAAGCTTAGTTACATTTCTGGCTAAAAGATTCATATATGCATTTCGTCTTCTGTATTTTACATTTGAATGATTATATTATTACAATCAAAATATTGATTTCACCCAGTCGATATTTTTCCCAGAGATGCTCCCTTTCCCTTGTTACTTCATTGTGTTTTCATGAACAACTCTTGTGGTTTTGAATTTCTATCAACGTGCTTCCACACTCTCATTCCTTTCATCATCTCAAAAGAACTTAACGTTGTCTTGCTCTCTCTTTGTCTCTCACCCAAGATGAGATCGAGAGTTCCGCAATAAACTAGTAAAGTACCATACCTCCAGCATTACATGAAATGAAAAACATGTTTTTATTTCGAATTCCTTGGACAAGATTTACACATTGTGAAATTACGTGACTGGCCAAATAATTCATTTGTTACTCATTACATAATTCAAATTTTCCCATTTCTTCCAGGTGATTGTACAGCGGTTGCGTATCTGAGCAGAGAGCTGTCATGCCACATAAAAGTTGGGCTGCGGCGCTCCTTTGGTGCGCCCTTGCCGCGTCAGTCATGAGGCTGACGACCCAGGAGCAGGAGCGTGAGTGATGACCCTTATATTCTGGCCAGCCCTTTTGTATTATTATTGTTATATTCCTGGTTTTACCACCGCAGTCACACAAGCGTTGATTTCAGCAGTGATAGCTCGTTAGTATTTGCCATCTTCCTGCAGAACGTGTTATAGCATTGTTCCGACGAGTAAGTGGAGACTAGGTTCTGACTAAATTGCGGTGCCGTTGCTCGAAAAAATTGACTATGTTCTGCTAAAATGTTTCGACTTTCGAAGTCGTTGAACCTGCCACATCATTCATTGAATTAATAGGGTTATCAATTTAACTCGATTTACGATAAATGCATACTCGTAAAGGCAATATAGAACACAAACCTATCCAACCATCGAATTTGAATGCTACGATCCGAGATCATTCTTAACTAGCCTGTAAAGAAAAAAGTTAATATTTTTAATACTAAAATGTCTAAGGACCTAAAATTATTAGGGCTAATTAATTATTTCCACGAGTCATGACCGCATTGCTGTCTAATGCAAAAATTATGCGTGAAGCGAGAAACAGACCTTTTCGTCAAATCCGAGCAGCATGCTTAGCGACTGTCAAATAAAACATCTTTGAACATTATATCCAAGGACTGGGATTTCCCATGCACACTATTCTGAATTGACAAGGATTGAGTGCAAACTGATCGGAAACACATTTTTGAAGTGCAAAAATAAACCTATTGCGGCTTTGTTCTCCTATGTCTGGCGGAACGAAATTTCAGAAAAAAAATTGGGTAATATTTCCAAATAGTCATCTCTGAGCTTCTCTGACTGAATTCTGAATGGGGTGAAAACCAAAAATTAAAATCGGTTTCCAAATAAACAATGCAATATCAAAAGCATTCATTAAAAGTTAGCGGTTGAAGTTACATGAGACAGTAATAGTTACATAGCAATCGATGTAGAAAAATGACGGTAAGAATGCATATTGTGCAGGTTAGCCTATCTTTTGTAAATATTGTGGGCGTAGGATAGCATGGAAGTATTCAAATACCCTTAACCTTGAATTTTTTGCAGCGAAAACTGAACAAAGTGAGGCTCATAGACCAGAGAACTGAGTTTACGGTAAACAGATTCATGGCAACTGCTGTGAGATCGGTAAATTTTAATGTCAAGAAAATTCGTCCTTTCATTTTCTTCCACCTTGTGCAAATTTTCTTCAGGATTTTTTCGTTCAAGTAAGTGGAAAACAAGGTGCATGAGATATTTACATATAAAAACATACAAATATATCATCAATGTTACGCTTATTAAAAATAGGTCGAGGCTTAGATCCAATGGGGAACTCATAAAGGAACTAAAAGCTTAGGGGCGAGCCCTGTCAGGTTTTTGGAAACATTTTTATGTGCCCTCAGGAATCAATCGAGTTGGCATGACCTTACCCGGAGGGACTCCAAATCAAATTTTTATAAAAATTCCATTGATACATTTGTTATATTTTAAGCGAATACTTCATTTGTCGTAGTTTTCTAATTAGCAGACGAAAAGGATGTAAACATTTATTCACTTTAGAGATAGATGATAATTATGGCTATATTACACCATGTAACACACGTTTTGTATAATTGTATTTCTCGTGTTTTCATATTTTTTTGGGCCATTGAATTAAAAAATCACATTAGTTTTAATATAATAAAATCGATGGTTTTTTATTTCTTCGTATTTTAATATTTTTTGATGCATGATTTCGCTACTGTATTGTGTTGGGTCAGTCTATTTGTATATTGTAGGGGTAATTACACAACACTAAGTATTTTTTCATATATTGAAAAATATAAATGAAGAACAATATTAGAACAAAAGAAACGATACAAATCTGAACTGTAAATGCGTTGATAACTTTGGCCTTATGATTAGAAGTGTCTTGACGACCGAGATTTTGTTGAGTGCATAAGCTCATATTTTCTGATTAGAGATGATATATAGTCTCCCATAATAGCAGTATTCGATCGTCCTTGATATCTTCCATGCATAGTAGCAATGTCCTCATGAAATCTCTCACCCTGCTCTTCACTGACAGCACCTAAATTTTCGGGGATGAAATATAGATGAGAATTCAAAAAATGAACCTTCAAGGACATACGATAACCAAGCTTCCTGAAGGTCTCAATAAGCTTCACTACCAGGTGTTTGTAATAAGGATCCTTGTGATTTCCTTGAAATTTATGAACGACATCACGAAATGCACACCAACCTTCTTTTTCAATGTTTGTCATCGCTCTTTCCAGTTTTTCTGATTTCAACATTGTGTTTACCTGGAGTCCAACAAATGTACCACCCTTAATCTTAGCCTTAGATAGTCTTGGAAACATGAGACGAATTTCTTGAAACACTTCTCCACAATCCAAGGCTTTAACAAACTGTTTAATTAACCCTAGTTTAATGTGAAGTGTGAGTAATAAACCTTTGTTGGAATCCACTAGAGGCTGTCTGTGAACATTTAACGTTTTCGGCTGCAGTTGAACTCGTGGGGGCCAATGAACTTCCTTGTAATGATCATGATCTGCTCTTAATTCTGTCCCATAAACAAAGGAAACATGTATATTTTGTGTATCCCCTTTGCTAACCAAGCAAAAAGACGAGCATCTGGAAAATCCCACAAACGTTCCATTTGAATCCATCATAATTTATTTTGTCAAGATAATGATATTGCTGTCTGACTTTATCATGGTTTTCTTTCTTTTGTACTAACCCAATTGAAAATCAAGGACGTATCGCCGGTGGATTAAGGACGTGACGGTCGATTATGTGCGATTTATAGGCTGGTCGGCCTGCTTTGCCTTAACACTCCCTCGACGCGCTCTTAACCACGCGCGGTCGAGCTCGGACGTGAAATTCATAGGTGGCCATGGACGATTTGAAGGAGCAAAATTTTCAGTTGGTCAAAGGCCGTAACATTTGAAAACGGCCATCCGGGGTTTACAGCCTTCCAAATGTGTGCTGCCGGTGGTGTGCTGCCAGTGGTGTGCTGCAGGTGGTGTGCTGCCGGTGGTGTGCTGCCAGTGATGTGCTGCCATTGGTGTGTTGCCAGTGGTGTGCTGCTGGTTGTGTGCTGCAGGTGGTGTGCTGCAGGTGGTGTGCTGCAGGTGGTGTGCTGCCGGTGGTGTGCTGCAGGTGGTGTGCTGCAGGTGGTGTGCTGCCAGTGGTGTGCTGCAGGTGGTGTGCTACAGGTGGTGTGCTGCCAGTGGTGTGCTGCCAGTGGTGTGCTGCCAGTGGTGTGCTGCCGGTGGTGTGCTGCCAGTAGTGTGCTGCCGGTGATGTGCTGCAGGTGGTGTGCTGCCAGTGGTGAGCTGCCGGTGGTGTGCTGCCAGTGGTGAGCTGCCGGTGGTGTGTCCCAACGTCAGCATCTCGAGATCTTGAAATTTGAACCA
Organism: Morinoia aosen; assembly: GCA_030386875.1. NCBI lineage: Eukaryota > Metazoa > Arthropoda > Malacostraca > Amphipoda > Talitridae > Morinoia > Morinoia aosen. Next base: position 42,800,718 of record CM059571.1, read on the forward strand.
CTATTTCATTCTTTCATGAAAAGTTAGACCATTTAAGTCACTTTTTCAAGACAATGCTTTTTCTGTTAATTCATTGATTAAAAAATATGTTTATTTTGATAGATTTTACGGCAGCATTTCTTGGTCAACAGCCTTGACATCGCTCGAACTACCGCATACGAGCATGTGTCGCTTCCGTACTTTGATGCACTGTCAGCAACTGTATTCATTTAATAAATGAGACGGTATAAAATATACGTTAAAGTCAGTCATTATACGAATCAAACTCTTCAATAAAGATAAAGTCTTCAATTAGATCGTTAAGAAAGGTAATTCAAAATGGAGCTCTCTGACAAGTAGGGAAAGCTTTGTGGTCAGCTATTCGGAGATTTTATTATACACATATACGCACATAAGCGCGCACATACACACGCGTGCACAGATACACATTTACATTTATCTAGCTGGAACTTATCCCTGTACTTCCCCCGGCATGTTTAATAATGTTTGATTTCTGTTTGTGTGCTTCAAAAAATTATCGGTTAATGATCTTTTTCAACGTGTCTTACTTTTTCCGCTAAATGTATGACATGTTTCGTATTCATAAATCTTATTTACCAGTTCTTCAGTTGAAATGGAGCCCTAAGATTATCGAGCTTATTCATCCACACATCATTTGAAAACATGATCACTCGAAATTTTTATTTTGTCCAAGAAGAATGAAATTGTTCCTTCATGAGAGCCGGAACTGATTTTCCTGAAGTTCGAAATCAGCTTTGGATTGTATGTATATATGCTATTGTGTTGATGATTTACTTTAAGACCGTGTACAGAGTTTCACAAAAATTCTGGGAGAGGATTTAATTACTACATGAATTTTAAAATTGACACCTCTCAAATTTATACTTTCATAAAGTGCTGCAGTTGGCGCAAGCCATCACTTGCTGCAGGTAGTAGGAGGGAAATGATCAATGAAAGTCATTTCTCTTTCATTTAACTGAAACTTCATCTCACCCCTCTGATCGGGTTCAGAGACAGCCCAGGAAAATTGCTCCTGTTTTAAAGGAAGAATGGCCTCCTTGAAGCTCTGATCTGAATCTCAAGGAATTATTTGCCTAATCTGTTTTTAGAGAGAATATTTGCAAAAAACTCATTCAACATACAACTTTTAGAAAGTCTTTGGTCTAAGAATCTAATTACTGACATAGCTTAGTGCGTCACATTGGCGTTGGTACCCAAAAGTGTTGTGTTGAAAAATATTGTAGGGAATAAAATTAAATGTAGAGCATAATTTGTTTCACACAGTATCCTACAATAATTTTTAGGATATGCTGAACAACTTGAAAGCATTTTTAATAAACTTTTTCTGCAGCTGCAGCAATTTATTTTTCCAGTATTTTTTTACCGTGTATACAATTTGCTATCAAAAAGTGGCTGCACACTGACTGAGAGACCGGAGAGTCTAGGCAACTAATTCAAACTCGAATAGCTGTTCACTCGGCTTCTGTTGTATTTCATGCTCAGGAAGAATAACACCAAACCTTCATGCACCGTTCTACACCTCGATGATTCTGCGATAACAATGAGCTTATACTCTTAAATTGTAGACTGTGATCCTTTGCAGTAACAACCTAAATTAATCGTTTATTGCCTCTTCAGCGAATGAATCATTGGACGATGCGGCCAGGGAATATCTGGCTCGGAGAAACGTCTTGGCAACGAATAGCGCGCATGAGAGGGCGTTGGTGAACTGGGCATACGAAACTGACCTCACTGAAGAAAACAAGGATCACATGGTAATGCATTCGTCCTGTGTTCAAAGTTACTCGAGATGATGCTGGTTAGTGATCTGACTGTCTCAATTATTTACTGGTTTAGGGTTCAAATTAATTAATTAAGGTTCAAATTAATCAAGGTCCACCGTGATTATTGCTGAAAATTGCTATTTCATTAGTCCTGATTTTAAGCGTTCTACAATCGCCTCGTTGCTGACATTTTTGTTCCACTCGTATTTAGCCATCTATCACATGTTGAACAGTTTGTGACCTACCTTAATCTTAAGCAAAAATACATTAAGTTTTCCGTGGAAGTAGAAAAAAACAACACTTGGTCCCTTCGAGACTGCCTCGTGGCAGGAGACGAAAAACAGCTTCAGACATCAATGCGTCGTTAGCCCACCTATACAGGATTAGGATCTATTTTTTCAGTTTTACCTAACAAGTTTCCAAATTAATCGTATTCACTCTGATCAAAAGGAATCATTAAGTATATTCTACTTTTAAAATGTTCAATGTGGATTTGAATTTTTGCATACATATTTTGCAGTTAATGGTCAATTCTCAAATTAATCAATCTCTCTCGAAGCAATACGCGTCTCAAGTTATTGAAGAAAACAATAAAGAATATCTATAATGCTCAGTTTTGTATTCTGAAGCACCGTCCGAGATATTGTCCCGTGAACCGAGTGCAAAATATGTTCATAACTTTCTGACACGGCTCACTCCTGTTAACAATTTTAATGTTGCTTCCTTTTGCGGTACCTGGATGCCCGTCCCAGTGATATACGAGCCTCTCCGGTTTACTCTAACAGCTGTGTGCAGTGCGCATCGTCGTACGTCTACATGACGTCACGAAATTTTTATATCAGAGTGGCTTCGGGGTAGAAGCTCCCGTACTGGGATTCAACTAGCTCATCCATATCATTCTGCAGTACACAATCATAGTAGAAAATGCAATGTACTCATATGTGCACTTGATTTCAAAATTTCAGACCCAGCTTCGACCCTCGATGTCCTCAGGATTTTAGAGTCTATACATTTTTAAGTGAAAACCTAACTAAAGCAATACAGACAGTTCATATCATTTGCAAGTAGTAAATAGAGGGTATTATTTACACGCCTCTCTATCCCTTGCTCTATTTTATTTTTTCTTTAACTTATTTTTGTTTTTCTTTTCGTGATATATTTTTGTATAAGTTACAGATAATTATAATCTTTCACTACAAGTATCGAGCAGCTCCTTTTAGCTAAGTACCGCTACTTCAACTATTTCTCCTCAATCAAACCGAAACTTCAAAAATGTGACCCAATGAGCAATTAAGTTTAGGTCACTATACCGGGATGAAGACAAAATTAAAGTTCGATAAGTACATTTTAGTCTGTACGGTCTTTAGTTCCAACGCTACATATGTAAGATTCAGTTCGCCTTTTATCCATCTTTCGATTACTGTTAGCAAGCCTTTCTTGACCTCCAAAATTTTAAATTACTCAGAGATACCCAGATCCTTTGATCTATTCTTTCACCAAGTAACAATTTTCTTGTCTGGTGTCTGGAGTACTTCGACGAACTGTGAAGTGATTTTGCCCTGTCGAATTGGGCAATAACTACTCACAGTTTTTCTCCTCCTCGTCTAGCTCACTGACTATCCTTCTTTTCATTTTGGCTCCATTAAAGCCTGTTTATTATTAAAACCGAAAACAGAAATTGATATTAGTATCTTTCAATAGGATTTAACTCGGCCGTTTCGGTAACAAAGTATTTTATTGACACGCAATTTTAAATTAAATGGAGTCGTTGAAAGAGTGTAACACAAGCCAAGGCAAGGAAAAGTATAAATTTCAGGTCAATTTGGAACTTATGCAATGTGTTTTGATAGAAAATTTAAAGAACAAATTAATGCTTCTTTAGGCGCCATAATACATGATCAGAAATCACACCTCGCTATCAACCCCAGCAACAGTCAGCCATCGTAGAACCGGCCTTGTAACGTCCGTGGTACCAAATTTCCATTTCCTTAATGTTCTGGTGGAATCCTTCGCTTAGTCCATCGCTAACATCGCAGAGATTTTGAGGAAAACAATCAAAATAACTAAAAGGAACATACATTTTGATGCATACCATTGTTAAATCGAACTTCATACTTTTCATCGTACCTCTTGAGCCCTATCGCAGATGTTCTGTCCAATGTTTTTAGGCCCTATGAGGGGCTCAATATTCTTCTTGGTCGCTGAGTTCAACCAAAAGTATAGCACATGCACTCTTCCAGCAAAGTCTGGGATGTGTTTTCGATTTGGAGGTACGTGTATTGTGAATAAACATAACAAAATTTCGAATTTATGCTACACCTTCCTGAAGAGAACAATTTGTTAATTTTATGGCTTCATTACAATATCTGAACAGATCCGAAAAGAGCAAAGAAATCAGAAGAAGAACAAGGTTATGAACACAATGTAGTGAACCTACGTAAATACGCAGAATCTTTAGGGATGTTATACTACACAAAAATTTGACATGGTTAGACAAATACGAAGTGTTCTTAACATCAACCGAATTCTGAGGTGGGCGTTTTTGGGTATCTAAGCGACTCTAATGAGACCAAATTTTGCATGAAAATAGACAAAATTTAAACGTTCAGGGATAAAAAAGTAGTTTGATTAAATCTTTTCATCATAACCTATTACACAAATCGAGGGTCACATCTGTACTGAGCAGCATCTCATACATTTTAATTTGGCGATCTCGTGTACCGCAGGCCCCATTTTATGATATTACAATAATTATACTAAGTTCACTGCTCACATTGCCTGCTATTTTGACTTCCAGATTTCTGAAACATAGAAAAAAGTGAAAAAAATTTCATTCACGTGGAAAATTTTGAACCGGTAATGTAAAGTACTTGAGTTTTCCGACCCAATCAGAGTTATTCATACTTGATGCTTTTTTAACTTACTTGACTGAAACGCCATAATTATTTTATTGCATTCATAAACCTTGGCACTCTCTCAAACTACCTCAATTCTTGCACCTTTTTATTCAATCTAACACTCATTCCTCCAACATTTGTCAGCCTGATCGCCTCAGTGCTTCCTGGTTAGTAATATTCACAAGTGATCAGCTCTGTGTCAATGTTTTCCTGGGTCAAAACACGTGCCTTTCTTGACATGATATGACTAATACCAAAACGAATATTAATAACATTTTATTGTGCACCCCTGGACTTCTCAAGACATTTTTTCCTTCGCTTATATTTTGTCATTCGTTACCTTGAACACAGCTTCGTGCAACCACTCATAAATTCCTCAGCTTTCTTTTCTACCCTAGTTCCACAGTGAGCGCTCAATTGAAACTTTCACTGATAGTTGGCTAACTACGCGCGTTTTTAATGAAAAAACTTTGGTCATGTACACAGCATATGGTCAAGTTAATATTCTTCAGTAATGCGTAGTGTATTTATACCTTTTTTTGGTGATTCAGATGTATTTATTATTTTATTTGCATCTTATGATGTATATTTTTAAGTTAGAGCTCAAGTTTTTTGTATTAAGATGTATTATACTTGATAAAATTCCTACATTAATAAATTAATTTTTAGGTTCTTATTTACCAACAGACAAAATTTGTGAAAAACATCACTGTGACTCGTCCAAAATCTTAATTAAAAGTATTTCATCGAGTTCAATTCATGGATGTATGCTCTAAGTTGTACATCAATTTTTTTCTCTAAATAGTATATTTTCTATATTAGTCAAGTACATATTTCTGACTGATTGTGACTGTGAGAATATTTCCAGTATTTCTCATTGAGAATGATCAACAGATGGACCTAGGAAAGAAACAAGCGGCGGAGATTAAAGAGGAGTGGGAGCAATGGATAAATCTAGGCTGGGACAAAAAATGGCGGAACATCTCGGATCCCCAACTACGCAGACAAATGGAAGGCTACTCTCGTCAAGGAAGCAGCGCACTTCCTGAACCCAAATTTAACTTGGTAAGACGTAGACACTCGTACCGTCGTGTGGAAGGCAACAATTCATTGAGGCTAGTATCCCATAACTACATAGTATCCCATAGCATCCCATGTATATCTGCTTGGTGAATGAAGAATATTTCAAAATTTACAGCGCTTAAAACTCATTAAATGATACCCATTTTATGGTTCGGGATTGTGGGGGGTGTCATAAGCGTAAATGAATCATTTATGGGATTTCACATAGTATTGAAATCTTGTTGCTAAAATAGTTTCAGATCGTTCGAAATGGCTTTAATATTTCAATACATATTGATACAAACTAGTATATTCTATAAGAATTTGTGCTTGACAACTCTCTTCAATTTTGTTAGCGATACCTGATTTCATGTATAAGCAGTATAACTGCATAATATCTGACAGCAATAAAGAAATCAAAATCGAGTCCAATGATCTAGAGCAAGAAGAGCAATTAGGGCCACAACTCTGTGCAAATTTATTTTTACTTCTGCATGAAATATCAGCCTTAAGGGAGTGAGTTTTCCCACTTGCACCTACATCAGATCATTTTAATTGCTATGTTCAGGTTATACGCCTAAATATTTTTGTGCTTGATTTAGTAACACACAGATAAAAGGGTAGCTTGTTTCAATGTCTTGGTCATCGTAATTTATGACGTTCTTTTCTGGCACAGCTCAGCGAGATAACAGCCAACATGACCGCCATGTACAGCACCGCGCAGGTTGACATGTGCGTTCAGATTCAGGGAGAATCAGTCTGTACCCTCAACTTAGAACCAGGTGAGCATTGAGAAATAATTTTAGCTTTTTAAAAGTAGAATTACCGTAACATGAGTGAGATGAAAAGTTACAAGAATTATATTATAACTCGAACTTCTTCTTCATGGAAAATCTTATTTTTTCGTCATACATACATATACCAGGCTTTTATTCCTTACGGGAGAGTAACTGACGGCAAGCCACAATCATTCATCTTTAGTCACTAGGAGGTCAGAGAGGCAGCGCTGGCAGAACAAGAACTGCCCGGATCAATAGCAGCCCAGCACAACCCTTTTCCACAGTCAGGCCTGACAGCCATAACTGGTTTATCCCTACAGCTTCATTTGCATGCAGCCTCCCCCGTACATGACCGGACGCAATACCCCATCACATACGGGCAGGTTTCTGGTGATAGCGTCAAATACTTACATCCTTATACACTGCTTCCACTCACTTCTGTCCCCAGTCATCTCTCTCGCCACGCCCACAGTCAGACCTCTCATACAATGCGCGTTTCACCCTATCTATCAAACTCATCCGTGGCCTTCCTCGCGCTCTAATAGCACTCACCTCCGACGCATAAATTTTTTTTACCAGCCGCTCAACACTCATTTTTTCAACATGCCCAAACCATCCAAGCACTCTTTCATCCGCCCGCCTACTCATTTTTTGACAACACCCGTCTGCTCCCTAACCAACTCATTCCTAATCCTATCTCTTCTCGTTACTCCAAACATGCTCCTCAAACACATCCAGCTTCTTCCTCTCAGCTGCTCTCAAACCCCAAGGCTCTGCACCATACAGCAAAACTGGCAGGATTAAGATTTTAAACGGTTCCTTTTTAACACTCATACTCATTCTTCTGCATTCAAAAACTTTCCTCATTGCACCCAACGTCTTGCAGCCTTCACTCACTTGACGTCTCATTTCTACTTCCATACTCTCCTTCACAGTTACGTTGGACCCGAGATATCTAAAATGCTCTACCTCCTCTAACACTTCACCATTCATCCTCACATCCAAAGTTCCAATTATTCCACCTCTTGAACATCTCATCACCTTGCTTTTATTTACATTCAAACTCAAGTTATGCCTTTCGCACACTCTACATATTTCTGACTGTTCTTCAGTTCTGCAACCAGTCTCCGCAGTTTTTCTTCTGAATCAGTCACTAGCGTTGTCTCATCTGCAAACAACAGCTGACACACTTCCCAAATCGTACTATTTTATCCCACCAACTGCGTACCTTTTCCCAACACTCTTGCATTCTCTTCTCTCACTACACTATCCATAAACAAATTTAACAACCACGGTGACATCACATATCCCTGTCTCACCCCTGTCACAACTGGGAACCAATCACTCACCTCATTCCATAATCTCACACATGCTCTGTTATCAATGTAGAAACTTTTGATCACACTCAACGGTAACACACTCTACAACCACTCTACAACCTGCCATAATGCCTCACGGTCCACCCTGTCATATGCCTTCTCCATCTCCATAAATGCCCCATACACATATTTTCCTTTCACCAAGATTTCTCATTCACCTGCCTCACAGCAAACATTTGATCCATACAACCTCTTCCACTTCTAAAACCGCATTTTTCTCCAGCAAGCACACCATCCGTTATCACTCTCACTCTTCTAATCAAAACTCTTACAGATAGCTTCCCAACGACACTCAGTAGACTTATACCTCTGGAATTACTGCACTCAGTCACTCACACCTCTCACCCTTCCCATTATACAACGGAACTGCACACGCACTACACCAATCTACCGGTACTTTAATAGCATCAAAACACACATTAAACAGACGTACCAACCATTCTACAACCGCATTTCCTCCTTTCTTCAGACATTCAACCTTACAGCCATCAATATCTGGAACTTTCCCATTTTTCATCATATTCACTTCTTCACTCCTTATTCGACTACTATTCAGTTCTCCAAACTCAGGCATTCTAACATCACTTCCAACAGCTACCACTCTCGCAACCCTACCTTCCTTCACGTTCGGCAGTTCCTCAAAATACTCCGCTCATCTCTTCTGCACATCACGTCCCTCCATCAGCAGCCTACCATTTGCACCCTGCACCCTTGCTGCACTCTTCTCTTGTGCTTTCCTAATTCTTTTCACTTTCCTCCAAAAGACTTCTTTCTCTCAATGAAGTCCCCTCCTAACTTAACCCCCACTCTTTATCCGCTGCCCCCTTTGCTCTCCTTGCCATTCTTCTTACTTCTTTCTTCCTTTCCCATACTCGTCGAAATTATGCTGGCTGCATCTGTGTAGCCATCTTTCGAACGCCCCCGCTTTCTTCTCACAGCCTCTCCTACATCTCCGTTCCACCATTCACTCCCCTTTCTAATCCCCCCTCTAATCTTCCTTACCCCACTCACTTCCCTTGTACACTCTATCACTGCATCTTTGAGTAACTTCCATTCTCCTTCCACTCCATCAACTTCTCTTACCTCCACCTCCCTAAATTCTACTTTCATTTTCTCCTGATAATGACATTCACGCTCAGATTCATGCAACTTGTTAACATTTAACTCCTCCCTTCCACTCCTCCTTTTTGCACCTCCCACACTTCACTCACTCTCAACTTCCCTTCTACCAAGTAATGATCCGATATACCATTCATCTCACCATGGTATACGTGTGCGTCAAGCAAACGACCGATCACTCCCTTGCTAACCAAAACATAATTCATCAGTGCTCTCCACTATCACACCTCCATTCACCCTCACATATGTGTACTTGCTCATAGTCCTTTTCTCAAACATACTATTCCCAATCACTAACTCATACTCTACACACAATTCCACCAAGCATTCGCCACTCTCATTCATCTCAGCTACTCCATACCTGCCAACGACACCATCCACCGCCTCATCACCCACTCTCGCGTTCTGGTCACCCATCACCCCAAATCTACAACCATTCCCCACTTTTGTAACACACTCTGAAAACTTTTTCCAAAACACCTATCTCTCCTCCCCCACTCCTCTCCTCGGTCCATATGCGCTCACAAGCACTCATGATTCTACACCCCATTTTACTCGCACTCACATTATTCTTGCTCACACCTCACACCATTCAACTACTTTCTCTCGGATTCTTTCGCTTAATAATATAGCCGCTCTTGCATGTCCCTCCTCTCTTGCATGTCCCTTGCACACACCAAATATTCTTTCACACACATTCCCAAACTTCATCTCACCACTACCTTTCAACTTTGTCTCACTCAGCACCAACACATCCAACTTCCGACTCATCATCATTGTGCCCATCACTTCTTTCTTACTCTCAGTCGTTCTACTTCCACACCCCTTACATTCGTAAATCCTAGCATTAGGGTTTGAGGGGTCTTCTAATCCCCCTCACCCCCTCAAGTGGCCTGATGTCTCGGAAAAATATTTTTACAAAAATTTAAAGGGGTTCTCTAGTCCCCTCGGCCCGTCCACTTTTGTCGCCTCTTACGATACGCAGTGGACCACGGTGGCAGTATTCTCGAAAACCCCCTCGCCACAGGGGTAAATTATTAGTAAATAATTAAAAACACCAAAAATAATAACATGGATCAATAAACTAATGAATATTTTAAGGTTGTTCAATGAAAAAACCTGTGTCCATGAAGAATATCTTTGTAGTGAATACAAGCAAATTACTGCAAGAGGAGCATTTTTGATGATTCTCTTGTTCACATAATTCTTGTATTATTTCTTTTCTGCTGCGCCGCACTTTAATATGTATTTTGACTGCGTTTTTAGCGCTTGGTGTGAAACTGATTAACAGACAATCCTCGCTCAGGGTATAATGAAGTTTATATAGAACTGAATACTTAATTCAGTTTGAGAGAATCTTAAGGATATAAAGTATGACATTTCGAAAATTCGTGACCCTGCTAAAAATTAATGTTTCAAAGACGATCATGGCCGCACCCGGTCTCCTATGGGCGGAGGGTGATTTCAGCGCATCTAATTCAAAAATCATGAACGCAATGATGATTTTCTCTAACCTCGCTCAGGAGTACTGAATAAGTAAATCGTGGACAGCGATGAAAGAAATTTTCCTGCAATAGTGACGACAGAATAGATCTTGTGTTTCCAGTAGGCTGTTGACGATTTCTACTTCATGAATACTGGATGCATCATTTCACTTCAAGCATGCTCGAGGTAAAAGTGTTCAGCATAACAATAGTTTTACTTCAGCCTAAGTTAAAAAATTTAATCTTGACCTTGCAAGTGAATGCATTTGTCTTACTGCGGTAGTGGTAAGGTGAGGCAGTTGAAGGAAAAGTGAAAGACACAGTCGATCTGGCCGGGGATTGATCAATTTCTCATATCCCTAAACTACGGTTGGCGGTAAGCACCTGACCACCATTCACTCAAGCACGGAATGCACGTGAGTGAAAATTACAGTCTCATTAAGGCACTGCCCGAGAAAGTTTCGTTTGATGCTACGCATGAACGTTTGTTAATTTAAAATAAAAATAAAAATTCAACTAACGTGCCCAACGCTACCTATAAATAGCGCGGCTCTAACCTCATTCATATTTTCTGCACCAGAGAAAAGCAATTGCTTGATGTTATTTTGAATGGAGGAACAAATAATGAAATAAGCGTGGCGTCAACGAGCGGGCGATTGTGAGAGACAAGGTAGAGCAAATAGGTAAAAAGACGTTGATGAACATGTACAGGGGAATTTAACGATCATGGCCAATTCGCTTTCTCGTAACATTCCTCGCAGCAGATGTTTTTGGACGCTCAGACCTCATAAAATGTAATGGTTACAACGACTATTGATAATTATATTAAGTCTCTCCCAATTAGTTCCTATGATACAAGTTTTTGGTCAAGATCTTTCAGTATAAATTTACTCAATTAGCTTTTCCTTCACTCCCACTTTTAGGAAAACTAGTGAACGGATTTTGTACGCTATATCGCTTCAATTTATACATAATTTGTTGCTATGCTAAATCGATTCTTAGTGTCGAGAGGAATCACTAAAATGGAGACATGAGTCATTGTTATTGCCCGATTACGAGCTCTTTGTGCGTGTCACAGTTTTCTCGTTTCTTAGTAGCAATGTTACAGCCTCGTTCGAAGACTTGCCGACTTGAAGAACTCTGTTTACGTTGTTTGCGAACGACATATTATAGTCATATTTCCCTGATGTGTGTGTCAACCTAATGCCTATTTTTACCTAATCCGTTCAATAGTACCTGAAATTATTCAGTGAAATTATGCGGCGACATGAGTAATGAGTGTTCTTGAGAATTGGGCTTAAATCTCGTGGGAAGTTCAACTTTTTCACTGCTAAACTTAGTAGATATGGTTAAGGACTACCTAATTTTTTCAGTAAGGGGTTTAAACAAAGTAAAATATAGTAATACTGACGAATTATCCTTCGCAATTACTTTCAAGAGCTGACCCAGATCCTTTCGGAAAATCGAAATTATGATGTCCTGAAAAACGCGTGGGTGAAGTGGAGGGACGTGTCTGGCAAGCAAGTGAGAGATCTGTTCCTGCAGTACGTTGACCTCTCCAATGAAGCGGCGACGCTCAACGGTGAGTACTAAACAGCAGCTCACTCCGATCAAATCCCGTACTGAACATATCGTTATCAGGTCGCCCGTCAGTTAATTTTATTTTTTGTACAGTTTGGTTTCTGCACGATATTAGAGAGAACGACAGAGAAATATTTGCTGCTCCTCAGAGTTCATTGCAATTTGTCTACGAAGTCGTTGAATCATTGAGTGTATCAAAGAATCCCGACCAGTAAAAATTAGTTTTTGATGTGCATAAAGCTTGAGACCAGCTTCTCCATAAAACTGTGTCCAACCATTTTGCCTAAGTCGCACATATGACAGGTTTCAGTGACGCTAGCGAGCTATGGGTCAATAGCTACGAGTCTTCAACTTTCCAAGACGACGTCGAGGTAATTTGGCAGCAAGTCAAGCCTCTCTACGAGCAACTGCACGCGTACGTCAGGAGGAAGCTAGCAGAGGTATGATTTTTGCACAAATTTGGTCCCAAAAACCCAAAAACTTGTGTGCAAAATATTTTGATTACTCTTTGAACATATTTTTCCACGTATGGTTCGCTAGCTTAGGATAAACTTGGCCTGCCTAAATAGATAGAAGTCTAAGAAAAGTGTTCGTTTTTAGTATACACTGTTCTCACAAAGAAAACGAGCACATATTCTAGATAGATCTAAATATATCAGTTAGATGATTGATAGGCACCATTAGCTACACAGCTTTAGAATAACGTTCTGATTATATCCGATTATTTAATAAAATATTAATGAGGGAGATATTGAGGACTGAAAATGATGTGGATGTGTTTTCTGCCTTTGTGAGAAAATATCAAATTAGACGTACACTTGTAGTTTGGAAAGATGCCTAATGCTAACCTGGACTTTCACGATGAAGAGGAAAATACAAATCTTAGAATAAAAATGAACGATAGAGAAAATCTGCCTCAATGGAACAATTTTACTAACAAGCGAAACAACCGAAACAGATGAAACAATTTGAAACTTCCACAAAGGTGGAAGCATTACTTACGTTGATACAATATTTACTCTGTTATATCATTACTTAGATGTATTTGAGGCTCTGAGGAGATACTTTTATTTCTGTATTATGAATCCACATTCGCTATTAACGAGAAGAAAAAAGTTAATTTTAAAGGCTAAATTACTTAGCATTGTTTTATTAGAGCCGTCGTGTACCAACCAGCCTGATGTCCAATTGCTTTGTCTAATTCCGTTAAAATATTTCTGAAACCAAACGGTGACATGCGTTGGGCTAAAAATTCGTAAATTTGGACTTCATTCATGTGTAAAATTCTGCATTCGTTATAGTTGAACCTTCTGAGTATACAGTCGTTGAAGAACGTTCAATCTTCTGTGTAAAGTTGTTATATACAATTTTTATATTGATAAATTATTCTTCTTATTACAAGTGTTTAAAAAATTGATATTATAAGAAAAATCGAAGCAATCATCTTTCATAGATGCGGATTAAATGCATGAGTTGGACCCAATTTTTTTGTAAATTACTCATAAATAATTAAAATAAATTAATCAATAATATTTATTTACCATTAATTGAAAATAGTAAGAAAAAACTCATAAAATAACTTCGCATTCTGTATGGTGGTAGTAACACAAATCATTATCGATCATAATAACGTTGTTTTAGGTACACTGCACGCGGAGCAAACATATGTTTTTGGGAATTAATTTCAGTTGAATATATATATATATAAAAACATAAATGTATTTATTTACACACTTATATGCATATATATACACATACACACACAGATATTCATTTATTCAAATATACATATACAGGATGTTTCATAAAAGTATGCCCAATTTCAAATTCCTATATCTCAATAACTATATATGTTATAAAATTTTGAAAATTGCATATTGCATATCAACCGTTTTAGCATCTGTATGGGAAATTTGAGGAGGATAAATGAAATATTACTTTTTCAGCAATATTTTTGGTGACAGGCACGAAAAGTTTGCTTGCCCTGACAGTTGATAGATAATTCCACGATTCTGAAAAATCCATGGAAACATATTAAATAGAACGTGGTGGATTCCAGATGGCGAACTAGTTTCCTTCACAGAACTGGTACTGTAAAGGATAAACTAAGTGAGGTATTTGAATCTGCAAAGGTTCCTTTGCAGATTCGCTTTTAAAAATTGACAGTTGATATTATTTACACAACTCCTGATGTCTGAAATAGAATAACTTTATCAGTTTCAATACATGTACGATTTGGTTTTGGAAAGTAACCATATCTTATCGAGAAACTAAACTTCATAAATTGAACTGGATTTAGCATGGAAAAAGTTATCCCATGAACTATTTTCCTATCTTTATTGTTTATCCTCAATAATATTGTTTTAGAAAAATCTAACAATCTGTTTCGATAGGTAAATGAAAAAGTATTTTCAATTCAGGAAATATTTAACTAGTACACATCGGTATTGATGAAATTCGGGAGGTTATTTTGAAATTTATGGTTATTAATGATACTACTTAATATCAGCTTCAGAGCCAGGACTTCCATACACCAAGTAATACTTGCATTAACAATCTCAAAATTCATTTATAAATGGAAGATGAACGAAAAAATACCAAAATATTACGTTACTTCTCTTTGCCCAATTGTGAACGTCGCTTCTTGAAAAGGTATAGTTTGGTGCGGACATATCAATGCTGAAACTGTCATTGGTAAATTAAAATCATCAAAACAAACCTTCATTTCACCCATGTTGATTCTTGAACAATAAATAACGAACTCATTTTTCAAAAGTTTCAACCAATCTGAAGTGTTCGTCAGTATTTGGAAACGAGGGACGTCATACTTGTGTTTTCATTGTGAAATTGCATTTCAAATGTTCATCAAATTACAACATTGCCTATTTTGACTGATGTGTTTCTGCGCCTCATTCAAATGAATTCAGGGTCAATAATGAAATCCGTTCATTTTTCAAAACGTAACCAATGAACGAAAACACATCTTGCAAAAAGTTCCTACACGCGAGGAAAGCTTAACAAATAAATTCTATTTATCCTTCGCTAAACTATCATGTCAAACCTAGAGAAAAAACTGAAACAAATACAAGTACGTTATATCCTACCCAGTTACATTCAGTTCACATGCAAAATAACCTTTTTAGTTATTTAACACAAAATTATTATTCTGTAAATTCATTCTGTAAATTTTATAAAATAGTATAATTCTTCCTACTGCTCCACACTGACATATAGAACATCCCATGATAGGTAATTATACTATTTTCAAAATTTGAATCAACTTCCTGTTGCCTAAAAAGTATTATATCGCTCTCCATCTACAAAAAGTAAACGTTGCTGCTTATAGAGAGACAAAGGTATTTAATTTTATTGAATTAACAGTGTTTTAGTACATATGATAATCAAATTTATTCAACCAATGATGAAATATGTTGAGGATTATCAATATACAAAGTTTAAAGCGTGAATATATAATGAAATGTCTAGTTTCAAAATGACACTATATTCTTCAAATGGGTGAAGTACTTTGAAAACAAGTAGAAATCAAACTGCAAAAACAAAAAAATTGAAGTTTTTTGAAGTCAGCGTTGATTTAAAAAATTAGAAGTCAGTGTTGATTTCAAGCAAGGTACACTATTTTTTTGCTGGTAGACATCTATTGACTTATATATTGAGCGAAGTACGCCTCCTGGATTAATTTTCTTGGCTCGCTTCTAATTTTTGATGCGATTGAATAGGTTTTGTTCACTTTTTACTCTGATTTGCCTAAATATCATCGTTTTCTCTACTTGAATTATTCAACACTTCTTTTCGGGGGCAATTCATTTCACTTATGTGAAATTCAATTATAAAAATTCCAGTTACAAACCCTCTGCATAAGATTAGTTCTGCAAGTGAGAAAGAGTTTTTGGGGTTCACTATAATATAAAACTCAGTTTCGTGACTGCTGTTTACGATGACGGAAAGACTACTGACCATTATGCATCACTATGTCACGACTAACGAGTTAACGAAACGAAATCATCTTGAGGCAAACTAGAAGAAAAAAACGTGATGCGTGTGTACTGTAAATAAGAGATATTCTTTACAGTTATTGAGAGGATGTTAGGAAAGTTGCATGAGGATGCAGCCTAGAACAGAAATGACAAGTACTCCTGTCAGACACCGAGTATAAGCCTTCAATCAAAACCAGTTAGAGTAATGAAGACTAGGACTCCGTCTTCGGGCAGACGAAAATTAGGTTTTGATACAAATAAAATTACGGCAGGTTTATTTCAAAGCTTAAGATTGGGTACATTTAAAATGTGGTAAAGAATTTTCTGTGTAATTGCAGACACCAAAAAATTATAAAAAATTTGTTTTTAAACGAAAGCATATACATAGGCGCCAGAAAGTAACTCCGCACTGCCTTATTTTTTATTATATTTTAAATTATAGCATATATAATTAATCATTTGAAGCAAACTTTACACCATAAAATTCTACGCCTTTTAATCTATAGATATGCATTTTCAAATTTATTTTTCTGCCACCCAGTAACTGTGTAGGCGTCATTTTATATGAAATGGTCAAAGTCCTCAGGACAAAAAAAAAACTCCGCACAACAAAAAAACTTTAATCAAAGAACAATATTGAACAATTCTGGTAACCTTTATCATATTCATTAGGTTAATATTTAGTGGCATAACCTTTCTGTGCCTTAACAGCCCTCAATCTCTTCGGCATGCCCTCGATCAACCTACGGCAATACTCTTGATCCAGACAATCCCACTCCTCTTTTATTTTACCCCAAAGTTCTTCCAAATTTCTAATTTTTTCGTGCCGTAGTTGTTGCTTGATGTTATGCCAAACATTCTCAAAAGTATTAAGGTCTGGAGATTGAGCAGGCCAATTCAAACAGGGGATAATGTGCTCCCGAAGAAAGTTTCTCACATTGCGAGCCTTGTGGATAGGCGCATAATCCTGCATAAAAATGCATTCTTCATTCGGAAGACTTTCAAAATAATCAATAAAGTGTTGCCCCAGCATTTGGAGGTACTTCCCGGAATTTACCCTGCCTTCCAGCCTAATTAGAGGCCCGGGACCATAAACACTGATGACACCCCAGACCATCACAGATCCACCAACACCTTGCAGCGTCGATACTGTACACCTGGGTTTAAATTCTTCGCCCTTGTAGCGTCTAACGTATTGCCTGCCATCACTTCCAAGCCTATTGAATTTGCATTCATCACTAAACAGAACTTTGCTCCAGAAAAAAGCGTCTGTTTCTTCATGGCTCTTAGTGAAATTCAAGCGACGCTTTCTGTTCTTGGCGGATATCATTGGTTTACGTCTGGTAATGCATCCCCTTAGCTTAAACTCTTTCAGCCGATTCTTGACAGTTGACACAGAGCACTTTCCAATAAGACCACACGCTTTACGCAGCTCTGGGGCACTTTCAAATCTGTTGCGAAGACTCCGGATCTTGATGGCATGATCTTCTCTGGCCGATGTCACCCTTGGACGTCCACATTTCGGGATGTCATGAACGCTGCCAGTCTTTTGATGCTTTTACAATTTTAGCCGGACGGTTTTTTCGTCACAATTCAATGGACGACCAATTTCACGATTGGATATTCCATTGTTGTGTAGTTTAATTATCTCCTTGCGGTTATCAACGGAAAGACGAGGCATGACTAAAATTTATTAAAGATTTTAGCACTTTATGGTCTTCACTAGCACTGATAACAATCACAAATACCCAATCGCAGCTTAAATCGGACACTGTAGCATATTTACATCGAAATCCTAACATGCGGAGTTTCTTTTTGTCCTGCAGACTTTTTACATTTCATATAAAATGACGCCTACACAGTTACTGGGTGGCAGAAAAATAAATTTGAGAATGCATATCTAATTTCTATAGATTAAAAGGCGTAAAATTTTATGGTGTAAAGTTGGCTTCAAATGATTAGTTATATTTGCTATAATTTAAAATATAATAAAAAATAAAGCAGTGCGGAGTTACTTTCTGGCGCCTATGTAGATATAGATATATATAACTGTCTTATAGATTTGTTTTTGAGCATCTTGTCGGATTTCCATCGAAATCCCCTGGTAGCAAGAAATTATTAGGCCAATATAGGTAATTATACTATTATAGGTTTGACAACATAAGGTTTGACAACGTAACCAATGAACGAAAACACATGTTGCAAAAAGTTCCTTCACGCGAGGAAAGCTTAACAAATAAATTCAATTTATCCTTCGCTAAAATATCATGTCAAATCTAGAGAAAAAACTGTAACAAATACAAGTACGTTATATCCAACCCAGTTAAATTCAGTTCACATGCAAAATGACCTTTTTAGTTATTTAACACAAAATTATTATTTTCGTACATTCTGTAAGTTTTATAAAATAGTATAATTCTTCCTACTGCTTCACACTGACATATAGAACATCCCATGATAGGTAATTATACTATTTTGGATAATTATTTATTGACCTGATATTGGAATCTTGTAGGATAATTATTTATTGACCTGATATTGGAATCTTGGATTACAATAATAGGCTAATAACAAGACAATATCGAAAAAATATATATTTATTTATGATATCAACTTGTTATTGGGACAATGTAGTCAATAGTTTTATTTCTAATATTAAACCAACAGTGTATATATATATGTACGATATTCATATAAGTGGAAACTATCTCATAATAATTAAAATCTCGCAATTTAATAGAATTTTTTAAAATATAAATTATTATTGCCCAAATATTGGGTTGATATTGTACGCCAATAATACGGAGTAATTTGTTTAAAATGTACCAATAAAGTTAATGAATAGTTATTGCAGTCATTAATGAGTGCAGATATATTTGACAGATATCAAGAAATGTGAATACGTTAAAATTATATTTATATTCATAATTACTGTAATCACCAGTTTACAGTTCTTGTTTTTTCAGTCGTCCAATGAGTTTCGAAGGTCTAATTTTTTCAAAAAATATGCTAAAATCGTTTGTCATATGTTACTATAGCAATAAATGTCTATATATTGAATTAAGATGATATAAAGTCATTTATATAGATGATATAAATGACTTAATTTCGTAACGAAGGTATTGAGTAGGCCTATTCCTACCATATAACCCATTTTGCATGCATCATTCTTTGAGTAAAGTCCTTTCGTGCAATTTTTCAATCACGCATATATATGCTGCTTAGATGAACGTATATATGTTGCTTAGTACAGGTTGCCCGACCACTAGTACGTACGTGCAACACAAAATTTGGACCACGATGCCAAAGACGTTTGTAATCATGGATTTTAGAAAAATTTTGAGTGCAGTTTAATTCATAGTCTTGTAGGTGTGTAGGTATGTACATAGGGTAACATATTTATCAGAATTATATGCATTTATCGTCTTTGAACCCTTCTGAATATTGGTGCGATATTAGAAATTAATTATTGAGCCAATGTGTTGTTTAAGGAAACACCTCAATATCAAGTCAATAGTGACACAGTAATGAGCTGATACTGGGTTAAAAATAAATTATTATTGGGAAAGATATATTTTACCAATATCCACTTAATGTCAGAAAATGAGTATTGGGCCTGTAGTACCCTACCTTAGTTACCCCTCAAACTTAGTTCTAGTTCATTTGTGTTCAGTAATACTAGTATGTGTACATGTAAAATTAACAAAGGCAAAAGTGCAAAATGCTGCATGGCGTATAACCGATACGTACTGCACGAGAATCCCACTGCGTTACTAATGTCGCTGCTACACTCGCCGCAAGCGCAACTCAGTTGCGAAAGCAGGGACAATTCCAGGCGTTTTAGGCAAATGTTTTCTAAGGAACAACAAAATAACAAGTCCATATTGACAAAGTAATTAGCTAATATTGGGTTAGTGAAATTATCATTATCGGGGCCATATGTTGTCCAAATATCAACCTATCAGGAATTGAGTATTAAGCCAATGTTATTGTGGGGAACACACTTCATTATCAAGTCAATATTGACACAATAATTAGTTGATATTGGGTTGATGATAATATTGTTATTGGGCCAATATATTTTTCTAATATCAACCGAATTTTTCAAAATAAGGTATTGCCCCAATGTTCATTTTGAATATCCAGTCAATATTGAGACTGTATATTGGCTCAATATTAGGTCAATAAATTTTGCTACCTGGGTCCCTTGACATCAGCAGCTAATAACGCGCACATTCCAGCATAGGAGATATGAGAGAAATAATAGTGACCACATTAATAGTTTTCAATGTTCTTGCTCCGTGCCGAGTAAAAATAAATAATGACAAGAATTAGTGAGTCACAAATGGCTATAAAACCTTGTGCAATTTCAATGTTCGGGAAAGAACTTGATCATTGTTGCTTATAGATTCGGCGGAGTCTGGGAGATAAATTGTGTTCACATCCGAGCCTAGCAATGTAGAAATACCAAAGGGACTATACAGTAGTATCATTGCAATGAAAAATAGCTCGCTTATAAGGGTTACAGACTTTTCATTCAAATAATTCAATGCTTCAAACATGAAGAGGCTAATCCGAACCTTGTGAGAAAAATTGTAGCGTTATATATTGTGTGCGTAGTTAATTCAAATACTTCCCAATGGCCAGTTCTACGGTGTGGATCTCATCGACAAGAAGGGACCCATACCAGCACACCTACTGGGTAACATGTGGGCGCAGTCTTGGGACGGGATATACGACCTGGTTGTGCCCTTCCCTAGCAAGTCAACAATCGATGTCACATCGACGATGCAGAGTAAGGTAAATCGAGCAAGTAGCTGTGAATCTTCAGGCTGTAAAGAAATTGCTCACCTTCTTATTGTACCAGCTTTTGAATCAAAATTAAGACTTTCCCGTGAAAAATCCAACTTTTTTAACGATCGCTTGAGGATCATTTTTTCGATTTATTAAGTAATACGCGCTATAATGACACAACCACTTTTGCGCAGGGTTATACTCCTCAAAAAATATTTGAGCTGGCCGACCAGTTTTACACTGGGCTCAATCTCATCCCCATGCCGCCCAAATTCTGGGAGAAATCCGTGATCACAAAACCTAACGGAACGGAGATGGTCTGCCACGCCTCCGCGTGGGACTTCTATGTGGACAATGATGTCAGGTAATATTGATCGTTATATATTAAAGAAATAAAATTGATAAAACAGCATGAGTAATTTTACGAAATGCAATTTTTATCCCTCAAAAACGATGAATAATTCAGAAATACATTATTATTAAAATATTTGATTATATAAATACCACAAATTTCAAAATGCCCGTATAGTAATGGTATTTACGCAGTGTTTTGAAAATATGTTATATAGTGAGAGGGTTTGATCGCTCAGGAAATTTGAAATCGTGGAATATTTGTTGGTGCATCAAATGAGTCTCTCATGAAAGTAATTCTGAATCTTATCGGTAATTTTGAGCCACCTACTCACAACGCAGAAAACACAGACACTCTAATTTGGCATCGATGTACAACAAAGTCCCATCTGTAGAGTTTTTTAAGACCTACAACTCCGGAAAAGTATGGCAACATGTGGCTGATCCATAAGTAACGAATTTTATTAAAAGTATATTACAATATTTATCATATTCTGAAATCAGAATGTAAATTGCGTTTTTAAAACAAATATTACGATAAAAAGAAGATAATGCTTATAATGAACATGTTGATCGCAAAACTGGAGTTTTACAAGCAGTTTTTCAACAGGAACGCGTATCTCATGAACTACAAAACTTATACAAAATTTGATTGTCAGGCAACGCTAGTGGTTTCGACTCTATTCTGTTATAGTTACCCATCATCCTAAGTATTTTTTCTAAGTGATCGGTTCCTTGAACCCGGCCTCAGTCTGTTCCTCTACGCCGATGGTGCGCCTGTGTATTTACTTTATTTAGCCACTTAGTTTCATTAGTATTGTATTTCGATATTCTCAAATTATTTTGATTTCTTACCTGAATAGCCCTAATATTTTAAATGTAATTTTGCGTGTTGTACCATGTTAAGCAGTAGCTCATGTTTGTACCCACTATTTTTGCAAAAGAAAATAAATAACAGTCTTTGCTAAAATGTATCTGTGTATTTAAGAGGCACTGCAAAGAGATTCCGCAGTGAACACCCCTCGTCCCGAAGTGAAAAAAGCTTCCTTTCTCCATTTCGATAAAGGCTTTAGTCTGTTACGACACCTCACCTAGAGAGGGGCTTAAGGAACCACCTTGGGAGGATAAACCTTTCCGGATTGTTTGTAGTAAAGGACGACGCTGTCGCAGTTCGTCGATTCTGGGTATTTTCCTGAGGAGCCCTGACTGGCTGGTTACGGCGCAGACAGTTGCTCGTTTTCTTAACGGTTCCGCCGTAGGTCGGCACAAACATAATTCACTTCTGTCGCCCTAGCAGACTAATTACGTCGTAGGCGGTACCCACACAAAACTCATCCTAACGGTACCGCCGTAGTTCGGCACATGCAGAAACTATTTCTGTTGCGCTAGCGTAATAATTACGACGTAGGCGGTACCCACACGAACCTCAGGAAGGGCAGCTGCGCAGAAAAGCTAGCGCCCACAGAAGAAGGTAGCTGCACAGAAGACAGCCCCTTTTTCCACGAACCCTCACGTCGACCGCACGGCGGTATCGACACTGTTATTGTTGCTGACATTAGTTTTGTAAATACAGTGTGTCGTGAGAAGGATATCATCCTACAGCTTCTAGCGCTACTTTCTTTTGAGTCCTGCTGTTTCTGGCCAAATTCGTCATACTTATTCGCTATCGAGGGTCTTAACTTGCACCGCCACCCGTGATCTTTACCCACGCGATCACCTCGCCATTTCAAAGGCTAGTTTACATTTAAACAAATCTCTGCAACGTCTGAATTTCAATTTCTCTCCCGTTTCGTTAGTTACAAAACAGACGAACACTTCGAAGAATAATCGTATTTCTAACAATAAACGTAATATAGTTTTGCGTGAGCTGAATGACGGCTTTAATGAACGAGGAGTATCACAAATTTTCAGTTAACACGTTCCAGTACGTTCAAAACTACTCCGGTTTAAAACTGAAATGAGTTGGGGGTGTGGTGGGATATCTGACGATATCTCAGAATTTAAGTGTGCTGCAAACAATCCGCTCGTCGTGTACAAAGTTTAGGACAGTGTCTGTAAAAATTAAGTATTATCAAGAAAGTAAGGAACAAAGTGTTACTTATTTTATTTGCGAAAGTATCGAAATAATTATTTTTCGTCTGTTAAATGTTTGTTTCCCTGTAACCTTTTTTTCTTTCTTCAGAATCAAGATGTGCACAGACGTAACCATGAGTGACCTCAATACAGCGCACCACGAGATGGGGCACGTAGAGTACTACCTTCACTACAAAGATCAGCCAATTAACTTCAGGACTGGAGCAAACCCAGGTATTCAACAACATCAAGGGTGTCAGATTTGGAAATTATTCCCTAATTTCATACAAAATAAAATGAAATTATAAATTCTTGTCCACTTTGATCATAACTTGTTCTGTGAATTGTGCTTTTCTGAGCTCAGGCTCGAAATGCGTGATTGAATTTATTTACTAAGACTTATGCTTAGATATTTGTAGTGCTATTTTTTACTTCTCGCTTGAAAATCACTGTAAGCATTTTTCACTCTTCATTGTTTGTTACAGTTTCCAAATTAACACAAAATCCCTGGTTAATTGTGTATTAGAAAGACAAAAAATTGAAAAGGTAAACACGAGAGTGAAAGCAGTAGAAAGCTGTGCGAATAACTGGGTGCGATTTCATAATTGAACGAACTAACATTTTTATTGGTATACTGTGGTCTGCTATCGCCATTGAATTGTAATAAAATCTCAAAGTATTATAATTCGATAAAGCGTTTTTGTTTCAAGCGAGCCTAAGCTTGAAATCGTTCTATTCTCGCGACTATGAACATTATAAAGATGGGGAAAGTGAACAAATTCATAGGAATCGAACAAAGATTTTGAGCTTTATTACTGATTAATATGATACACGAATGCATTTGTTTCAATAGTGATTGGCAAATGTCATAGTAGTCTTATTTCGACTAGTACTGAATGTAGATCATGCACTCTGGCGACCAGCTGACATTATGGGGCTTGGTACACTTTTAAAACAATGCAGCTCGAGAAATTTAGAGAAGCTACTGCAAGATGTTTCATACACAGCAAGATGTTGAAAGCGAGGTCATTAAAAGGGTTTTTCTAGTAATACAGCTTTAAAGAATTTTTTATGGTGTTGACTTGTTGTCAAGTAGCCACCATATGAGGAATTAACTCTTTAGCTCACTGAATCTCGAAATAGATCATCATTGTCATTTGGCTTATTCTTCATCTACACTTATGACCAATTAAAACATAAATGACATTTACAAAATGAAGATTAAATTATTCAGATGACTTGACGTAACTTGAATGAGATGAGAAGAGAGGAAATAAACTTGTAATTGTAGAGCTCTAAACTCCCTGATAGGCATATACGGAGGATTGACAGGGAGTGCAATTTCGATCTGTATCAAGCTGATGGCACGCAAACTGCATGTGAAAATAATCAGGCAAAACAAATTCATAAACCGATTTGAAAAACCAATGGAACACAATTTTTCACCTTTACACCCATGTTTATGTACGGGATACAGAAGGTGATTCGTACATATTTGGAGTGACCCTTTTGATGATACCTCGAATTTTAGCATTGATTTTAAAAATGCCAGGTAAAAAGGTAATCACTTCGATCAAGGAGGGGGAGGGGGACCGGAATATTTTTACAAGACCAAATGGAGCCAATATATATTACCTGTGTGTGTTTTAGCTTCGTGTATCTGCACTAAAATTATCCTGTTTGCAAAAAGTAGTGTGCAGTAGACATTATGACCTACACTCATTAAATTGTCGCTACCTTCTTTAAAAGAACTACTTTCACCGTCTCTAATAAATAAGTTTTTATAAGGGCTCGCATTCAGTATGAACTCTTCCAACCGTACTTTTTGACCTGATGCTTATAGAGGTATTTTTTCTATAACAAGTTAATATTTCCTCATTTTCTTTACTTAATTTGTTTGTTAGTCAATCTTGTTTGGTGATTTCAGTGAGAAATCGCTCGTGAAAAAGATTACTTTCAATTTTTGGACTTTCAACATTGTACGAAAAGGGTCGATATAATTAAAAAAATCAACCATAGAATCGTGAACCTGCGCATTATTTGGTTAGTCTCAAATTGATGCAACTTTTTCTGATGCAGTGTGATTCATCTGAAGTGCTGAACTAATGTTTCATGAACTTATTTTATTCAATACAACTGAACGCATAGCTGTATGTTGTGCGATAATAACCGACATGGGCAAAGTTGTACGTTCATTTTCGATACTAAATAAAATGTATTTCTTTAAATACGTGTATACATACACATTTGCCACTCCTAAAACTATGAGATGCTTCCAGTTGGAATTGAAACTTTTTGCTTGTAGATATGCAAGCAATAGGTAATTCGAGTAACAGGCATATATTTTCCCACTAAAATCAAAATCATTGTAGCAGTTCAAAACAAATCCCAAGTGTAACACGTGACTTGATATGTTCAGGTTTCCATGAGGCAGTTGGCGACAGTCTGGCCCTGAGCGTACAGACTCCAAAACATCTGCACAGGATTGGTCTGCTGGACAAGGTCGAGGAAGATGATGAAACAGACATCAATTTTCTAATCAGAATGGCCCTGTCGAAGATAGTGTTTTTACCCTTCGGGTATTTGATCGATAGATACCGATGGCAAGTTTTCAACGGATCAATTTCCAGCGATGATCTAAACTGCGAATGGTGGAAGCTGAGGTAAAACGAGTAATAGGCATTTCTCCAATCTACAATCTATTTATCATAAAGCTCCAAAAACACAGCTGTTGTATTTGATCTGTAAAACAAGTTATAAGCGCTATTTCTATTTCAGGTATGAACTGCAGGGCTTGAAGCCGCCAGTTACGAGAACTGAAGATGACTTTGACCCCGGTGCTAAATACCATGTGGCTGCCGACGTGCCCTACATAAGGTACAGTAAAAGCTCGTCATCCGTAAGCATGGATGAAAAAGTAGAGACTCGTTACTAATATGTGTGATATTTTTTACCAATTGAAGTACGGCAAACAATAGCCCGAGATGATGTTGCGATTGTGGGGATAGGTATGGCTGAAAGGGTGTGGATAGGCATAGTGCCTACTTTCAGTTTAGAAAAAAATATAAATTCCACGAGGGTATAATATTGAATGCTCAATGAAAACACAATTCCTACTGTACGCAAACAAATCAACGGGGAGCAGCAGCAACCGAAATAAAAATGAAAGAGCTTCATTTGTACCTTTCCATAAGCTACCGTAATCATTTATTCATTTAAGGTATTTATTCAAACAAAACCTAATTTCAAACATTTCGACCATAGGCCATCATCAGTGATAACAATTCTGGAAAGGTACAAATGAAATTTAAACTATTTTAGAATGACAAATCTAAAAAAATGGTATAAAATTAGGTTAATTGCGATTATCTATTTACTACGGCTAAAGGAAATGAACTAAAAGTGGTATTTAAAGCCGACTTAAGTTTAAAAATGTACAGACTCTAAAATGCGCACATCTGCATAAAACTAAGGCATGGTAAAACCGAAAATATAATAATGGCAACTACGTTATTGCAATCGTCAAAATACTCTCGAACGGCGGAAAATGAGGGATTTGACAAAATTGAACCTGTTCAGAAGCTCCTACCAGAGTGCTTGTGAACTCGAGTGCGAAGAGCACGAGGTGTACATGCAATGTACTCTGATGCACAACGAGCACAACTAAACTTATAGCTACAGTAGCTAGCATTCCGGCAGGAAGCTATCTTTATAATTAAAAACTGTGATATTCTAAAGTTTTTCATCAATACAATTTTAAAAATCCACATGAGTAAAATGTTTCGAAATAACACTAGACAATTCTTTCTTTAACTTCTCACTGCGCCCCAAAGTAAGGAAGTGATACATATGCAGTGCTATGGGCGGGGTTGGCGTTGCCAACTTTAAGTCTGTTGTTATAAAATCTCTCGAGGAATAATCTTATTTTTGAAGCTGTGCAATTTACGGAGTAATCATTATTTATGAAAAGAAATCTCAAAAAGTAAAATTCTTGACGTAAGAAAGAGAAATTAGTACATATTTTCAAATCGCGTGATATCAATGTTGTTACACTATTAATTTTTAAAGACCACGAATAAAAGCTGTAAAAACTCCGGCCTAGTTCTGAAATATTTTTTTCTATAAACAGTGCATTTGAATTGATCTGGTTTGTGAATAATTGAGCAGTCTAAAAATGAAATTTTTCGATCATGTTCTATTTGCATGGTGAATTTAATATTTTCATCATTTATATTCAAATAACCTAAGAATAATTAGGTGTGAGATAGTTCATGAAAGAGTAAGAACGTGTCATCTACGTAACGTCTATAACACATGCACTGGAAAGACTCGGGGCTGGTCGACAGGCACTGAACTTCATTTTCACACATAAATATGTTTGCAAAAGTTGAGCCCAATGGCAGGCCCATTGCCATGCCTTCCATCTGTCTATAATATTTCAAATCAAACATAAAATATGAAACAAATACAGATGCTTCTAAAAAGTTCTGAAAAGCTCTCGGGAAAGGCCTCTGAATTTGGTTTTAGATTTTTATTGCATCGAAGATTTATATAGCAAGCTTTATATCATGGGTTCTGGACCGGGTACTCTCTATGGCCAATCAAAAATTCGTAAACATGATTTTACTGTTAAGTACCTTTTCCGTTCAATATTTGTGTTGTACAATGCTCCCAGTTTTTAGTTAGCAAAATTTCTAGTTCCGGTTTTGTCACCTCTCTGTACCAATGAGTTTACTGTTGACAACTCTTACACTTTCGTCTCAGCTTGAAAAAAAAACATGTCTATGCAGACAAGTATTTTATAGCTTCCTTTGATGTGGAATCCTTTTTTACTAACATACATACCTCAGCAAGAGCTTATTGCAATTTATCTAAGAAAATTTTTCTTAAATTCTACAACCAAAATCATATGCCTCTCCCGAGAGCTTATTTAATTCATATTTTGTGTTTGATTCAAAATATTATAGACAGACTGAAGGCATGACAATGGGCTTACTTTCGGGCCCAACTTTTGCCAACGTATTTATGTGTGAAAATGAAGTTCAGCGGCTGTCGACCTGCCCCGAGTCTTTCCAGCGCGTGTTTTGTCGACATTACGTAGATGATACGTTCATGCTTTCTCCTGAACGATCTCACGCGCAATTATTATTCGATTATTTCAAGAAAAGAAATGAAAATATAAAATATACCATGGATGTATAGCAAAATTGAAAAATTCCATTTTTAGACTCAGATAAATTCAAGTGCAGTGTTTATAGAAAGCAAAATTTTTCATGATTAGGCCCAAGGTTTTACAGCTTTGGTCCGTGGACTCTAAAGATTAATAGAGTTACGACGTTGATATCACGCACCATTAAAATATGTACTAATTTCTCTTTCTTATGTCAAGAATTTGATTTTTGAAAAAAAAATTCCACGAACAAATGCTACTGCGTGAATAGCATAGATTCAAAAATACGTTTATTCCTCGATAGAATTTATGGCAAAAGATCTGAAATTGGCAACATCGACCCCGCCCATAAGACTTCATATGTATCACTTACAAACTCTGGTCTGCAGTCTGAGAAGTAAAAGGAACAATAAGCTGGTGTTTCTTCGAAACATTTTACTGATGGGGGCTATAAAATTGTGCTGGTGGATAACTTTAGAATATCATAGTTTTTAATTGTAAAGATACGCTTCCTGCCGGAATGCTAGCTACTCTTGCTTAAAAGTTTAGTTGTGCTCGTTTTGCATAAGAATACATTGGCTGTACATCTCGTACTCTTCGCTCTCGAGTTTGCGAGCATTCTAGTAGGAGCTTCAGAACAGGTTCAATTTTTTCAAAGCCCCCATTTTCCGCAGTTCTAGAACATTCTGACGAGAGCGATAGCGTAGTTTCCATCAATAAATTTTCGGTTCTACCAAAATCTCAGTTTTATACAGATATGCGCCTTCTAGAGTCCTTGTACATTTTAAACTGAAGCCGGTTTTAAATACCGCTCTTAGTTCATTTCATTTACCCACAGTAAATAGAATTAATAGATAATCGCAATTAACGTAACTTTATTACTTGTTTTTAGATTTGTCATTCTAAAATGTTTTTTTTTCCTTTGAACCTTTTCACAATTCTTATCACTAATGAAGGTTTGTGGCCGATACGTTTGAAATTAGGTTTTATTCGAATATGCATATTAAATGATTGAATGCTTAGAATAGCTTGTCTTGCTCTTTCATTCCTACTATGTAGTCCACCCCCCTTTATATGAAAGGAAAAAGAGGGCGAAATGAGAGAAAGGCCGTAAGAAATTAAAAAATACAATCTCTCGAGAGTTGATGAGGCCGCGTGAACACGGCGCGTCAAAATATATAGGGCTGATGCTTGTATCACAGATACGCTCATCACACACTTTCGGCTGGCTTCGGACAGACAGAGAGACGGACGGACGCGGCTCTTATTATAGGATAGATTGTACGGTTTTGGTTTTCCACTTTTCGCTTCAGTAGGTTGCGCTAAAAAGTTTCAGCAAGCACAAAGCTGGAACGAGGAACAACAGAACGGGAAACGGTGCAAATAAGCTCTCTAGTTCAAGTGTAGGTGGAAAAAATATGGTTTCATCATTATGAACTTGATTATTTGAGAAATAATGAAAGCTCTCATGTGTAAGGTAATTTCGATATATTGTTATGTAGTTGGACGAAGGAATGACTGACCGGAATAGCAAATTTTCATCGAGTGAACTCTCAAAAAACGCTCTCACCGGGTGAGAGAATCTTATGTATTATTTTAGTGTGATATTGAATTTTTACTTTTCCTCATTTGCACTGTCGCTTCCCTAGAATGTTCCAATGTACAGGGTGCCCCGAAAAAACAAAAAATGCATTTAATTTTAGACTGCGCATTTCCCATATATTTCTTTTCAATGTGTTTTACATGGATCCTCAGTTAATGAGTAAGTTTTAAGGACAGTGCAGTAGAATGACAGAAAAAACCTTGGCACACACGATTACTGCATGTTATTGTCTCAACATAGTCCACTCTTCTCATTCACACGCTTTCCCAAAGGTCAAACTATTGATAATGTAAACCGCTCGATCCTATGTGGCTGTAGAACAATAATAAAAATTTATTTGAGATCTCTGAAAAACAGTTTTAGCATCTACGAATACACAGAAATGCGTAGGTTAGGCTATAGCGAGAGAACATTGAAGCTTTTTCTTCGCTGGTTTGTATCTTATATCTTTAAAAAACAAGGGCTTTGTTTTATTTCACACGGAACAGGGAACTAATAGATTTGTACCTTATTATTTTCATAATTTTCAAAATTGATTCGTTATACTAGCATCAATGCCAATTAGCATCATGCATTTTGATTCGTCGGCCCACTATTCAAATTTCATTATTCCAATGGCTTTTCGTTAAAGTTTTTGCAAGAAAGAATTCTGGGTTAAATACAAGGATTAGACAGTAAGAGCAAATACATGTGTTGCATCGAAGTCTCAGATCTTTCGCGAGAAAATAGATGCAAAGTGGGAGGCAGGTGGGCAATATCTGAAAAACCGAAAAGAACTGAATGTATCTAAAAATTTTGCTGAATCACAGTTGGGAGTAAGGTGCATGCAAAAGACAGCGTTGTATAATATTAAATGGATAGCTTGGGCATTGAAAAAGAATTACCGAGTAACAGCTTTGTACGAAAATGATCAAGTTGCAAATATCAAGGTAGAAGGACACTTGAATGAATGGAAAGAGGAAGAAGTACAGCACTGCTTTGAGAACTATGTTTGTAAAGAATCCCAGATTGTGAGGTAGAGCAGAACTGAATGGAGAATGCTTGCCGGACAATACTTTATTTTCACTCTAGCTGGCTTGACAGCAACTCAACTTGGTGTTCACATTTGCCTTCTGAAGAAGATATTATAAAAACGAGAAAAGCCGAGTGTGTTATTGGGGATAAGCCAATGAAACCTTTAAACCACGTAAAAAAATGCTAGCCAAATAGCCCTTGCCATCGGGATCGATTTTCGTGCTCAAATAGGGTTTTGTCCATCCTTCATGTATAAGTAAAATACAGAGTATCCCAGCAAAACAGTTTTCCATGAGGCGTAACCTAAAAATTCGGAGAAGCTTGGTTAAAATGTACATTCTTATAATTCACGAAAAAGAAAACATCGTATAAATATTCGAACAACTGCCCCAGAGTGAAAGAAAACTCGAATGTACGTTTTATTTGAACTTTTGGTCGATGTGACATAAGTCATTTCAGACTAGGTTAGGTGAATTGGGTTAAGCATTATTGCACACCTTAAAATTGCGTTGATGATAGGATCCCCTAGAAGTCGCTGAACTTATTCGGGCCCGCAAGTATTTATGCTCAAATGTGTCCATCGTGCTAGACTTAAGAAAAAATTTATTTCTGTATCGCTTATGGTAAATATATTGTTCAAATTGTATAAAATTGTAATTTGTTCAACCAACCGATTTCAGTTAAATTTCAGACCCAAAAGAGATCTCTTCTTGGAAAGATTTACTGTTTCATTCACATTTTTTAAGTGCTCGTCACAGAGAACAAAATCTCAATTAGCATCGTTAATTTAAAATTTTTACCCCTAGACGACACAAACTATAACACAAGCTCTTGCCCAAAAAGAATGCTGCATAGCAATGACAAGCTCTGTAGCAGAAATACCACAGACGAAAAAAGGAGCTGAAGCTCTATTGATCAGCCTCAAGTCATGGTATGACCAAAGTGGTCTCAAGCTAAACGCGAACAAAACACAATTCATTATTTTTGGGTCAAAGCATTCAATAAACAACATTCGAAATCTAGATCTAACTCTTACAGTTGGAAATGATAAAATTAACCCATCAGAAAAAGTAAAGAATTTAGGTATTTGGTTCGATGGAAACATGTCCTTCAAATCCCACGTTGATAAAACCTGCAACGCAATTCACGGGACCTTATTGTTTTTCAATCGTATAAAAAATATGCTTGACGAAGAATCTAGATTGTTGGCCGTTCATTCTTTGATCTTATCACGTATTGACTACTGTAGCCTGGTCTGGGGAGATATATCGAAAGATCTTCAGAAAGACCTACAAAAATGCATGAATTTTGCAGCAAAGGTTGTATGCAAGGGTAAATTCAAAAAGCATGACCACGTAACACCTCTCCTGAATAAACTTGGCTGGGCTCCGATTCGGGAAAGGTTTCTGGCGCACAAAGCCCAATACGTTTTCTCCTCTTTATATCTTCCTCATAGCAGTGCTGAAATAGTGGAATTCCACTCCCCTACCGTCACGAACCAAAAGCCGAACAGGAGACGTGATGTCTCAATCAAATACCGTTCATCTAGCATCGGGCAGAAAGCTCTATCAGTATCAGGCGCCTTACTGTGGAACAGACTCCCCCAGAGCTTCAAAACCCCTCAAACACTGAGAGAATTCAAAACTAAAATGGCTCTCTATCTTGCGTCAACACAATAAGTGTGAACTGCAGTACGTGCCGGAAGAGTGCGCATATGCAGTACGTGTGTGCGTATATGCGTATGGATATAGGTGTACGTATGTGCGTGTCTGTATGTTTAGAACATATTCCCCTTTAAAATGCTCATGTTGATCCTGTTGTGACGCAGTGTCGACCTTTACACTCTTCCAGTATGCTTCGGCCACACCATTTGAGGTTGTTTTGACTTTCTCGTTTTGCCCCAGCAATCTTGATAATGTTACGGTTGGCATTGTACATCGGTCCCTCTCATCTATTTTGAATCCGGTGAATTTTTCTGTGCCAAGGCCTGTAGTATACGAAATTTAAATTTTTCCGTTACTGTAAAATCCTTCATTTCATCCATACCAGGTATTTTAGCTTACTAGTTGATACAAAACAATGTAAAACTGCCTCTAGCATCAACCTAGCAGTCAAAGATGCAAATTAATTTTGGATCTACCCGTTGTACTTTCAACCTTTAATCCCTCATTTCACTAGTTCCAACGTTCGTAAGCTCAAATTTCAATATGGAAGTGCACCAACTGGAGTGTTCTCAACAACGCATCACATGTGCAATGTTTTCTTGACCCCTTGAAATAAAATCCAGTGTTAAAATCAGACCAACACAACGGAGAGAATGCATTTATCTACGTACTTTTCTCCCAATTATTTGTTCCAAAACTTAACCGATAAAAATATTACGATCATCATGTATTTGATATCAACACAATAGAAGGAATGCATTTTTTTTTGTACTTTTCTCCCAACCATTTGTTTCAAATCAACCAATATAAATATTAAGATCCTCATGTATTCGATCTTAAGTCATGGTCTTTACTTCAAGATACTCGTAAGTACTTTTCGCTCATATTGAAGCTTTTTGAACATGCGACGTAGTTCATTAGCAATTTTTTACTTTCCTGCGCTCGTGTGTACATTGGTGTTCCAGCTATGTAGCAAATATTACGGACTCGTGATCCAATAACGCGCACCCTAACAAGATTATTTTCAGCTATGTGTCACAGGGATTTTGTGTTCTTAGTGACTCACTTTCATCTTGCATTTCCAAACCCATATTAATTACCGCACAGAGAGAGAGGATGTTAAATGTGAGGGTATTTTAGTACATACTTTCTCTACTTCGGTCTCATTGAAACATTTAAAAAAGGCCTCGGATCTGACGAATGTCATAACTTTAAAGATCATCATTTAAATCTCCTTATTCTGGTCTCAAATTGCTGTCGTAAGCTTTGTGTGGTAAACTCTTCTTACCTTTTTATTCTCGTCAATACACTACGACAACACTAATTTTAGATAGTTAACTTTTGTACGGTTCCACCTATGTTGAAAATATTACAGCTAGCGATGTAAAACAATACTTTTCATGTCTTTTAACCCCGATGTACTCTTTGTGCCAGTACTATTAGCGCAAGTAAGAAATATCATAACCATTTTGTGTTTTGTGATAGCAAATATTATCGTTGGGACACCTTACATAGGGATGAAAGATCGGATGTGGGCTTTCACCGGATGTAAGATATAAACAAATGTGAAGCGTGACCAAGTGTAGAGGCATGACCGGATGCGGGGCATTACCGGAGGAGGGACTGAAGTGTTGTCGGATGGGCGAAAGGAATTTTTGGATTTTGGAGTTGATAATTTATTCGAAAAAAATAGGCTCCATTTCCATTCCTGGGCACCACAGATGAAGCACTAGTAATTGTGGAAAGCAACCTCATTCCCCTGCATGGAACCAACAGTTGTGATGCTCATTTTATTCGACAGGAATAAGTAAGATCAATATTTGAATGACTTAGCGCACGTACAATAAGATAAATTTTCACTTCCAAGCAAAAATTTCAGAAATCGAAACTTAGAAATTGAAACACAGAAACTGAAACTTAGTGCCGCCCTCCAAATGCAAACGATCCTTTTATACATATTATTGTTTATTTTTTATTAACTTGTGCTTCTCCCTAAATCCTGTGTCGACAACTATCATGTGTATTACGATAACCATGTATGAATAGCAATTAAGGATCTAAATCATATGTTCCAACACTTAACATGGGTGTTACGATAACCATGTATAAATAGCAATTAAGGGTTTCTAAGTTAAGGTATTTGAATGCATTTTTCGCTTTCATTTTCAAAACTTGTGCGTACTAATGAAAGTGTTTTTCAAATGAGCGTCGCGAGGATTGTGCTCTCTAAGTTCAAAATCAGATTAGGCAAGGAAAGGAACTCAATTTTGTTGTACTTTTCTATCAACCATTTTGTTTCAACATTCTACACGGGTATTACGATACCAATGTGTTATAATCATTTAAGGATGTTAATGTTAAGGTGTTTTAAAAACCAATGTATCGACATTTCATGTTTGTACTTTATTGGAAATAAAATGTTTTTCTTTTCTTTTTCTTTTCTTTCTGGTGCTTTTATTACAGTCTCAGCTTTATCAGTGATACGACTTCTCGAACTCATATTCCGCTACTTTTCTTCGCCGGTTCTTTACAGTTCATTGTAAAAGACTCTGGTAATATCGAAGTACTATTGTTATAAAAATTCAAAAGTTTTGCCTCCTGCGTATGTAGTCCAGACTTTTTGTTTCGGTTATACGTTAAAGATGGGAACATTGCATACCACATTATTCAAACTCGCTGCAAGTATATTACGAAGATGATACCCTTGATCATGAAATTATATAGGGTGTTTTTTGAGCGAACACATTTCAATCATAAGTGGAAAAACTCAAAATAAATCGGTTTTCACGAATGAACTAAGGAATGATCCTTAGTTTTCGAGTTATAAGAACCCAAAGAAACTCTAAAACTTAAGTAGGATGCTACGTGCGCGCAAATGTTAGTGCGAGTTGTGATAGTTCCGACCCCACTAAAGAAGTTTTTGTCATTTTTGCAATGAAAACTGCAAGTATTTCATGGTTAGGAAAAATATTGGCAGTTTCAAGCTATTATGCATTTAATAATGTTTGTAATAATGGTGCTCACTCGATGATAGATGTTCTATCAAGTGCGTCGACGTTAATGGAGGCCATTTTAAACACCTTCTGTAATAAGACTAGGTTGTTAAATAGAAGTGAAGCATAAATTAATGATTAATTTTTAATATCCTACAAAACCTCAAAAGAAAAATTTCTGACAAATTCTAAAAATGAGGCTTTTATTCACTTATTGAAATAAATACTAAAGTTTACCATTGATGGTTTGCATTAATTTCCTAACGAACATTCAAATTTCAGATATTTTTCGTAACTGTAAAATGCTTGCAGGTTTTATTGTAAAAATTACAAAAACATGCATTAGTGGGGTCGGAACTATCAAGACCAGCGCTTAAATTGCGTGCACGTAGTATCCTACTTTAAGTTTTCAATATAAGGCCTTATAACTCGAAAACTTTATCTGGTTTTTGGCATTTTATCATCCGTGAAAATCTATTTATTTTGAGTTTTCATACCCACAATTGAAATTTGTCAGCATAAAAACAAACACCCTATTCAGTACATTGTAAATTCTGAATAATCAGAATCTTTGCACTGTGGGTTAAAGTTGAATTGTGGCTTCAGCTGTTTTTGTGCACAATTTTAGAAATTATGATAGAAAATTTGGCTTAGCATCCCAAACACGTTGTTAATCTATCATAATGTGTTTCTGCAGGTATAATTTTTTTACCCTCACTAACACTGAGAAAAAGGCGCATTCGTTAACTAAAGCTCTTTTTTCAGATACTTTGTGAGCTTCATCGTCCAATTCCAGTTCCACAAGGCGATGTGTCTCAAAGCAGGCCAGTACGACCCCAACAACTCATCTCTCCCTCTCCATAAGTGCGACATAGACAAGTCCACCGCGGCGGGTGAAGCACTGGGGTGAGTTGTCGTGTTGCACGTGTGAGTAGTGAACAGACTATCATGGAACTGGAAGACTATCATGGAACTTTGTCTAGCTTGCCGCAATCACAATTTTATCGTGATGAACAATCATTTCACTGGCTGGTTGGTGTGTTTGCTCATTATTTCTGCTTCAGTATCTTGCGATAATCGTTATTGCGTACCTGTAAACCGATCTCAAATGAGCGTCTGTATGACGAGTTATGCCAGACTCATATTTTTTATCGTTGCTTGTACCTCACAAATTCTCGTAGGGTAATTTCTCGTATTCTTATATTTCTCATATACGGGGGCTTGTAATTTCAACCAATCTATGATAAAATTTAGATTTGAGCTGCAGCAGAAAATATTGCACTCTTATACCCTCTTTTAGCTCATGGATGAATGTAGTATTTAACATATGTTCAGATATTTTACGCTTACCAGACTCACTCCTCCTTAGATAAGTAATAAATTCAGCATAGATGAGATATAGGTGGTTGTGTTAACAGCAACACTCGTTTATATCTTCTGAGAATGCTCGTCATAGCCGTGTGGTTTAAGGAACTGCCCTTCCGTGAAGGAATCGGGGGTTCGAATCCCGGCTTTGGGTGGCGATTTTTTTCGTTGGGTATAGGGGAAAAATTCAATGTACAATACCTCACTCTACCCAGGAGTCTGAAATGGGCACCGGTCTTGACCGGGGGAAAGCGTCATGGCGTCCTGGTGTTAGTTATAAGGCATTTGAAAAACCAATGTACAAGATGATATGTATCAGGCTTGTTTGGAAGTAAAGCATCCTTAGATGTCGATGTTTGTTTTTTTGAGTCGAAAGATATGAGCCCCATGATAAGTCTTCATTTTGCTTGTAAATTTTGAAACAGTCTCCACTTGTATGTGAAACAAAGATACTATTCACTTACATGCTAAAAATGTATTTGTTGTACCCATAGTCTTGTCACAAAATTGAGAAACGGACTTTCACCACTCATGTCCCTCAGAGAAACCCTCTCATTTAAACCCTATGAGACCCACTCCTCCCACGAGTTTACTCGGAACTCCAATAATGAGATCAGGCCCTGTTCAAGATGTAAAAGAAGCTCATGTTCAATATCCCAATTTTACAACAACCTCACCGGTAAAAAAAACAGTTTAGATACCATAAAGTACGTTAACAAATTGATTACAAATTTTTCTCATTTAATTTTCATTTCAATCTTTTGACAAATATCTAACATGCATGTACTTTTTCATATTATTGGATTTCCTTTCCAATAAATTTGAAGTAAGCTGGCTTTGACTTGATTTCAAAATAGTTACCCGGAATTTATCGCTCTTTCGCATTCATATCAGTGTACTTCTTTAAAAATTATAAATGTTTTCTCCTCCTATAAATTTAGCTCACACATTCACTTGACTTTCGCTTATCTCTGTTTTTAATTCGATTCTTCCCGTGAATAATGTGACGTAACTGCTCTCTCAGAATCACAGGTCTAATAATCCAACCTTTGGGCTAACGATAGTTTCCTTCGTTAGGATGATATTCCTTTAATATTCATAAACACTTTGAAATTAGAACAAATCCAATGCAACTTTCAACTCAATCATGAACAAACTTACCCAACAGTCGACAAATTTATCTATGAAATCATTGTTTTTGTTATGATTCCCTATTTAGGTAGTATTTCAACTCTTATTGCTGCGGCATCAATAATTGCATGAGTTGCTTATTTTACTTTTCAATTTTCCATTATTCATCAATGTCACTAATTTATGCCATCTTCGATATAATTAGCAAATCATATACGACGTAATTCTACCTATTTTTAGGTCTCTCAATATCATCGGTAAATTTCCGAATTTGTTACTACCCCTAAATTTGAAGAAAAAGAGTAACTTCTGTGTACATTGGGAGGTATTTGTACGTACATTTTGGTAGCCATATTTTATCCTATAATGCCATCAATAAGTAATTTTTAATGGTCTGGAACGTTCATCTTTATTTTTCTCTTGCAAACAGGTAATTAAGACCGGAAATATCAAGAGAATTATTACCAGGAAAGGCTACTAACTCACACTACCTCCAGAAATTGCAAAAAAGTATTGCGATCTATAAGTACAATGGAAACACTCATCGTGAATGGGTTGTGTGCTGAATTCACTCCACAGCTAGGTAGCGAGGATCAACAGTGATGAGGGGAATCCAGGGGTTAAAGTCCACGTTGTCAGCAGCATGAAAAATGGTATCGAAATGTCCATGTCGTGGAGGCAACGAGGTTGCAAGTAATCACGATGATACTTCATGTCACTGTTCGATGATGAAAGTGAGCGAATATTATGTACATACATGAGTACGTGCGTACCTAAGTATACGCTTGTATGCATCAACTCATGCATTATAAGATCACCTGGGCCCTCATGCATATATAAATGATACAATTAACAAAAACGATGCCCTATATCAAATAAGTTAGTAAAGCGATCAGATTCCTACGTTTCCTAATGGCTAAAAATACTTGTCTGAGTCTGAAATGCATGTAATATCTAACGAAGCCCTAATGCAGTCGTTGCATGATCAAACGTTGGAAAGTACAAACGACCCATTTATGTCCGCAATCAACTGTACTTCTTGCAAAAATCTGTTTGTGATCGCAATCACGGTGACCTAAGGTGCCGCTGCGACGTTGCGGCCCAGGGCCATTTGCTGCCCTGTGCTCCATATTGTGGTCTAATCTAGCGTTGCCACGAGTTAGGGTCGTCTGACGAATAAAAAAGACAGAAACCAGCGCTTTCGTGAACTTTAGTGAGCACCTCGTCTCCGAGGCCAGCGATTTTCGACTGGGTTTGCAGCATTGCTGTTATGGTGTTAGTTCATTAATTACTACTGCTCATGAACTTGCTTCTGTAATCCTTTTAAACGGGGTATTCTGTCTAATTTTTCAGCTCCGTAAAAATGCGACCCATTGTAGTATTGAATGAAATTTTTTTATCCCATATAAGGGCGTTCGAAAGCTCTAAATTTCCTTCCTTTCTTTCAGTACAGACATTAATTTTCCAATGATTATTTTTGAGTCTAAATTTCATTTTCAGATGCTCTTGTTTCAGGAACTGCATCGAGGTTCAAATAATTCTATTCAAAGCCAAATCTATGAACTATATTTTTTATTTTTGTCGTTTATGAAAAGAGGTTATGTCGGCTTCACCCAGGTGTTTTGCCTTAAAAAAACGGATTCGTAAGTTAAATTCAGTAAAATTTGTAAAGATTTCTTCTCAAGTTTCCGCTATTTTTCAGTAATATTCAATGTGTGTTGCTGTTGACTGCTAAAAGAGAAAAAGGATCACAAGCTTTATTTTTGTTAAGTTGGAGCCATGGCTCCATCTGAAACCATGTTTACTTCAGTAAACTAACCTCGCTAGTTAAGCACAAGCTAAACAGTCAAAATTATGTTTCTCGTTTCTAAAATCTAAGGGACAAAACAACAGCAGATTCTATTTTCTTCTCATTAGAGCCATGTTGAGCCTGGGTGCTTCGGTGCCATGGCCTGACGCGCTGGAGACCCTGACAGGCACACGACACCTGGACGCGACGGTGCTGAGGGAGTACTTCATGCCGCTGGAAGACTGGCTCACTCAGGACAACCTCAAGCATGGAGAGCACATCGGCTGGGAGACAGGTAGAGGTGCCATATACCTGCGGGGTGTCCGTGTGCACCTACTTCTTTCATTTATACTATGCTACTTCTATAAACCGGTTGACACAGTAGCTTCAAAATTTTCACCAATTATTGCCAATGCTTTATTTGATCATACAAAATTATTTGCAGCGCTAAAGTCCAGAAAACTGAAATTTCTAATGCTAATGCTCAAAGCTACTTTCTCAAAAGAGTGTTGTAATTTTAGTGTTGAGTTGCCGTGCTGAAAAACGATTAAAGAATTCATAATCTTTCTTTTTTGTGAAACGTATACATTCACATGCTAAATTTCACCGAATTGAATAAAGCCAACTACTTGAATCATTAAGTATTGTACTTTGAACATTTCATCAACCGAAAAATATTAATGGTTTCGAGTGCACTACTGTCTACTGAAAACTGGCGAACATTATTTTGTGGAATTTATTCTACGATGACAATAAGAGACTATCAACTGTGAATGAAATTTAGTGTGATGATAGGATCTACGAAAATGCAATGTGTGCAGTGCGTTGAAATGCATTTAGCACCTAATTAATGAAATAATGGAAGAGTTCATTTTTCTCAGATTACCCACCAATAATTGTAATTTTTGTAAATCGTGTAATTTTGTGAGCAGAAGAAGCGAATCTATTTGAGACATCTCTGGCTTTAATTTATGTCGTATTAAAATTATAAAAGTCTGGCGCCAGCTACCGGAAATATCTTGTATGCAGGTAAAGTGGATGCGTTCAAAATCGTGTACACCATTTTCAGACTGAAAGATTTGCAACATTTAAAATACATCATCACCTGAAGTACGATCACCTGGAAATTAAGCATCCTTGAAATGACACCGGAAAGAGTGGCCGCCCCCCACCCCAGCTAAAACAATTAGAAAAATAGGCTCCCTAAAGGTTTTTTGCAGCCTTAACTTGTTGAATAGGTGTTTGCGGCTGCTATGGCTGGTAAGAGTTATGTTGAGCGTGGCTGAAACAAAAAACAACTCTACTGCATGCATACATACCTACAGTATTCATTTAAATACGTTTGAAACATATAATTATAAGAAAATATTTTACCTTTTACTCTAAAGTCCATTTTAAAAAAGCAGTGAAATGATGGAAACGCTACTTATTTATACTGTTATGTAAATAAGCAAATTACTTAATGTTACGCATATCATAAAACTAGATCATAAGCTATAAAATTGATTACGTTATAGAACTAATTGTTATTGCTGTAAACAATAACAGGAAAATACATGGCTCATAAATATATGCTTGACGAAAGTATTTAACTTAAATTAATATGTAACTCATAATACATTTAGCAAGTTTACCTTAAAGTAATCATGTTACACTAAATAATTTAACCCCTTTTTTACACGTAATGAAAAGGTATACCATTTCAAGTCGACTGATCAATAAGGCTTGTAAGTGTAACTTATTAGGCTTTTAGGATCTTTTTTGTTTATATATCCACTTTTAATATTCCCCAGCCGACAAAAATCCTCATCATGCCACGAATGAAAGTAAGAGACAGCCTTTACATTTCTGATAATGCGCAAAAATGAAAATGGAAGTTGCTAGAAAGAGAAACGGCGGTTTTATCAGTATATTGACACGAAAGTACTGGATTTTGAGCGATATGATTTGTCATTTTTAATATGAATGAATTTTTCTCTGCTTTTTGCGCTGGAGCCTGATGTCTGACGGCATTAAATTTGAGTGGCATTCGAGAATATGCATGATGGCTCGTTTCTATTGTCATCTTTTCTATTCCTACCGCAAAATTCGAGATAACAATTTTGCTTTAAGAAAGCAAAGCCATGGTAGGCGTAAAAATTTGAGAACTTTTCAATTTGTGCGCGTATTAAACATAGACAACAATACTTCCAACGTTAAACCTAAATTCATTTCCACAAAACACATCCGTGGAAGACAGCGAAGGGCGTCGAAGTGTTTTGATTTGGAGATGCTGAAA
The DNA here is from genome assembly GCA_030386875.1 of Morinoia aosen. Taxonomy (NCBI): domain Eukaryota; kingdom Metazoa; phylum Arthropoda; class Malacostraca; order Amphipoda; family Talitridae; genus Morinoia; species Morinoia aosen. The sequence continues at coordinate 42,843,023 of CM059571.1, forward strand.
ACAGCGGGAAAAAATTCCTGGTATTTACACCCCAAAAGAGAAACGTTTCATAAATCTTAAGGAACATTAATTCCCTTGAAAAATTTTAAAATATTAGTTCATAAATTTTGACTTTCTAAATAGATTATAACAAAATGAATGCAATTGATATTGTGGAAAAGATATTTTCTTACATAGTGTTAAAATTCTAGAGTAAAACATTTTTGAATATTACCATACCTATGATAGTGCTTTATCATTAAGAAAAACAACATTCAACGATAATTTAGCATTTCGCCAAGGTTCAGAGTTGATTAGACGTTCATTACTTAGTTGAATATCACTCAATTAAGCATTTATCACAATGAATGAAAAAAATCCAGAGAACAAAAAAGAGATTCCTTGGTGCTAAATGACAATGGGTTAAAAAGAAAAATGGGATTTAAGAGAGCATTCAGTACAGGAAGGGAAATTGTAACCATGTAGTAGAACACTAGTAATGAACTACACAAGCATGATCTGCAATCTCACAGTTCAATAAAGACTCAACTCCTGCTACAGGTAAAACCAATGATGCTGAGGCTTGGACTTCAATCGTAGTAAAAGGCGTGAAACTCTGGATCCTGTCGTTGTCATACGCAAAGCGAAAACAAAATCATTTGAGTGAAATTACACCCGTCTCGTCTGTTGAGCAGAAAAACAGTTTCCTCAACCCTAAATCTATCAATATCCCGAGGACGAAAGTTCAGGGGTAGAATCTTGGTGATAGCATCTGCTTCAAACAGGCAGTGACTATCTACTACGGGAAAGATGTTATGCTCGTTAGTTCCCAGAGGAAGTTCTTAGGCGACTCATTTTGTTGTCGTGTAGTCGCTTGATCTCTCCATAAGTCCGCTATATGAATATAACATTGCATTAGTGTAAGAATAGATAAGACTAAAGTAAGCCAGCATTCGTAGATTGACCTATCAAGTGTTAAAATCAAAGAAAACGTAATATTTTGCGAGATCTTGAAAATTCTGGATTTATTTGGGGGCATCAGATATATTGATGAGTTGAGGATGATTTACGAACTAAAAATGAGCTAGGCCATTCAAGGAGACAGTCTGGGTAGGAAAAATGGTAGGGAAAAGTCCGTAAGTTACAGATGGATTTCTCTGAAATTCTCACTGTTGGTGTGAAATGATGCAACGGTTATTTTATGATTGATGTGTTTTTCGTATCTGCATCATAAAAATTGTTAAAAAAACGAAGAAATTGGGATTTTAAATTTTTTCTATGCTTACAATTTTGAAGCTACAGAACCAGCAATGCGTTTTTAGATAGCTTAATAAAAAAGTTATGTATTCATCTACCGATGAGGGCCGGTGGATTTTTGATAGCTTTATTTTATGAATTTATATTTTTTTTAAACAATTGGCTTGTTTTCTTTTTTTCATTTCGTGTCATGTAATTTCTAAAATTACAAATATTTCAAAAATCAAGCCGCCCTTTCGGTAATTTTCTAAATCCGATCGGATGATATACTTTCCATTCTTGTACTTCAAAAATTGCGGGCGATGAATCTATTTGATGAAAGCTACTTACATGTTTCCAGAAAACAGGATTTTCTCAAAATTTTCTCTCTTTCTCTTCATTATTTTTAAATTAACTGTTATCTCCAATGAACGCCTGAGCTTATGTAGCACTTTTCAAGCCTTTTCGATTGATATATTTGCCATTGATGTAGCTTTGGAACTCTGGGAGAAAATCTACATCAAAAGCCAACAAGTGTAAGTGTTGAAAACATCCAATTTTCTAAACATTTTTTCTTATTCAAACCAAAATCCTTTTTTTTAAATCAACTCCTCTGCCGTGCAGATTTTTTCAAGCCCTTTCCATTGGTGTGCTTGCCATAGCCGTAGCTATGATACTGCGGCAGGTCGAGCTATGAATGAAACCATATGAACCCAGAACAGCTGGATTCTCAAATAGTCAAATTTTACTCAGCGTAAAATGTTTCGTTTGAATATGAAAGCACTTTGAGGACGAACTCTATTGCCATTGCCGCAAAGCACGCCCAATTGACCCCAATAATGAGGGGTGGGAGGGGTCGCCCTGCGTCAAGGTCACGCCACCCCGCTCGCTCTCTTCCCTCTGGAGGGCGTATACTAATGCATTCACACACGAGCCAGTGGTACCATTGGAACCGTAATAAAATGCTTAATAAGAATATAAAAACCAAAAATCAACAAATTTTCCCACATTGCCATAGACCCTAGGTGGACTGTTTCCTTAAGAAATGAAGTAATGCACGACATTGATAGATTTTTTGTATGATTCATAAAATTACTTATTTTTTGTTGGATCCAGGGCATTATCAGTGTTTGACGCAAATAATTTTACGCTGACGGTTTGCATGTTTTTCTTAGCATAGGAATGGTTTACAATTTATCATTTAAATTGGGAAATAACACGCAAGTCAACACGCGTTAAATGGGAAAAACTGAAATACTCTCAGCGGTGCTGACGAACATTAAATGTTATTTCAAGAACATGATTGCGCATTTTCACAATTTGTACTCGCAACCTTCTAAACGGCAGAGATATCTATATTGCATATTTTTAAAACCAGTCTTTGGATATCCAACCGATACAGATTAAATTCAGCCAAGTAGTTCATCTGTAGTTTGAATTTTGATAAGGAATATTTCAAGTCAGACTATACCTCAAATTATTTCAACTCAATTTACTTACATTACAGCTCAACAAAACGAAAAGATTAGGTGTTGTAATTAAAATGACCATAATCAGGAAATCCAAGAGAAATATCAGGGCTTGCATAGACGGAACATAAAAAAATCCTTCAGCATTATTTTATATAACTTAGGAGGTAACATGCAACGTTCGGTGACTACGTATGTCGACCGTAACGAAACGTTCAAAGGAAGGCGAGTTGGACACATCTGAGTTAGTGGTCCCAGCTACGTACGTAACGACTGTATTTTGACATGAAAAGTGTAACAACACTTCATCATAGCTTATTGAAACGATTAATTTCTAAAATTTCTTTTGCTTCAAAATATTTAATTAACATTTAACAAATGCATTACAGATGCCGAATACTGCACCCGCTCCACCGGAAGAAAGAGCGACAACTGAAGCGGCATGTTTGGTCCACCAGCATATGAACAACGAAGATCTGAAGACAAATGGGTTTTTTAATGACATGCTCAATTAGCCTATTTTCAAATTTTATTGCACAATGTCTTAAAATTTAAAAATAAATTTTACAATGATTTCTTTTCATCCATTTCAGTAAATAATTTGACTTCAATAAACGCTTTTTCTACCCGTTTTATCGATACTTTACGTATTTAATCGTAATTTTTTAGAACACGTGTGCAGACATTGAAATTAAACTAGAAAACTTTTGTATATTAATTTACTGTAAGTGCATATACGTGCATTAAGAACGGATGAGTGACGTCACACACGCAGTTTACACGTTGCTTTAAAATATTTTGTGCTCCACTTTCAATGTAAGCTTTCGCAAAATATTTGCAGTCGCCATAGATGTTTTCTTATTGAGTGAAATAACTGATATTTCACTGCTATTCAAGATGTGAAATGTAGCACTCAGGAAATTCGAGGAAGCTGTACAGCTTCAATACCCATGGCTTATTTTGATAGAAAAATTATGAGAAAATAGGGGATGATTTTTTAACCGATAAAATTGACAAAACAGAAAAAAAGAAAAAAAAACAGTTTATTTCCAATAGAGATGGTACAAAAGTACCATCATTGGTTTTTAAAATATCTTAAAATTAATACACTTAGATGATACACACACACGAGTAATGAAAAACTCGTGTCACTAGTCAAAAAGAAATGATTGAGGGCAATGAACTCCTAATCTAGCTTAATCTACATTTGATAATACATGTAATGATAATTATAAGAGATAACACAATTGCATGGACGATGCATTTTCATTGTGGGATGAAAACACTTTTGACAGTTTGCATGTACATGACATAAAACTTCGCAATTCTTGACGCCAGGAAATAATATATGAAATCGCTTGTTTCGGTCAATGTTCACAAGTGTCATTTTAAGGAAGCATGAAAAAAAACAATATATATACCCATATACACACATATGTACATATACGTATGTATGTGTGTATATATCCATACACACACTCACACACACGCACACACACATACATATACATACATATATATATATACATATATGTACACATAAGCATAAGGACCAAGAAGATTATAAGTTTTGTATTTCTGATTCAACAATTTTAACATAACGGTCATTAGTTAATAAGCATTTTATTTAAATATAGATGGATGATCGCACAACAAATGTATAGTTTTTACATGAATGCTTTACAATAATAAAGAGATGACGAGTTAGGTAATGTTACAAGTTGAGAGTGCACAGAAAAAGGACCATTATCTCTTGTAAAATGCTAGTTGTCAGTCTAGTACACACATATGTGCACGTATACATGTGAATATATACACATACACATGCACACACATACTTACACCAAACTCGTAAGCATTCACAAATGCATTTCTATATGCATCGAGGCAATACATACGCATTCTACAGAGTGTCATACGCATAGCGTGCACACGTACACATATACACAAGTAAGTATGTGCGCAAATATCAGCATAAACTAGTCAGTATGAACCAGAATTCCAATCGAGGGAAACAGAGAAAATATCTTTTATTATAGCATGAATTTTATAAAATTTCGTACTAAAAATAGTGGCACAAAACAGTCTACTTAAGTCAGAAAATGAAAACGATTGTGGGACGTGAATAAGAAAGAAAACATTAATGTCCTATAAAGGTTTCATATTAGAAAAAAAAATCACATTATCTTTGAAATATGGCGCAAATTGTCGGCAATTGATAAACAAACTTAGGTATCACATTATTATAAGCATATAACTATAAGCAGAATGAGCATATTACTGCAGTTTAAATGGATGATCACACAACGAATTTATTTCTTTACATGGATGCTTTACAATTTCATATTAGAAAAAAAAACACATTATCTTTGTAATATGGTGCAGAATGTCTGCAATTAACATACTGCTATTTGTATCAAAATGATTATGGTTCACTTACGGAGGGAAAAGTTACGACGCGTTTAGCGTTATGGAAGAGTGACCGTCTGATTGACGTCGTAAAATGACAAATGCAAATGTTTTATATTTTCCGAATAGTCTAATCGAGAACCTGGTTTTCTAAGCCCATTGCAATGAGGGGAGGAAAGAAAGGAGACTACAGTAAATCATTAGTTATACATATTTCTCCTACTGCGTGCATTTCAAACACTCACTCTATTAAAGAGTCTTTCTCTCTCGGATGGTATTCCGCAGAGATAATGAGAATATGTATTTTTTCAATTGTTCCATTTCATATATCAACCTCATTTTCCATGGTAAATAATATCATAGACACATTTTTGCTGGAAATATGAACGGAAAAGGTAACGAAGAAAATACTCGGCAAATAAAATTTCGATTTTAATTACCTCCATTTTGAACTACTTATAATTCACCACAGATTGCATGGTACTAAGCATCCAGTCATGTCCCAGTCTGAAATTGATCGTCTGACTGACGATAATTTACGGTTGAATTTACCGGTAATTATAATTTTTTTCCTATAAAGAGATGATATATCGTCGGAATTAGTGTCGGGAATGTCTCATTATCGTCGGATTAACGTTAAATTACCGGTTTTTATCGTATCTTTTGAACGAAGACCCACGATATTGACCGGTTAGTTACCGGTAGTTAAACGGTTATTATAGTCGGTCTTCGTTCAAAAATTACGAAAGTTACCGGTAATTTAACGTTAAAAATGACTACTCTAACCACTATATTCCTGAAGATTCATAAGCAGTGAAACGTTTTTTCCCAAAAATAGCGAATTGCTCCCAAAAAACAATAAGCCCCACCTCGTGAAACGCATCTGTTCAATTACCGCGAATGTAAAGACTGCACAAAAATTACCGAAATTACTTATTAAAATTAAACAAATTTGTTTAATACTGTCTATATATTTCGCAAAGTTTTTTACGAATTGCGATAATTGAACAGATTAGTATTACAGGGTGAGGCCTATTGTAGCAAGTAACAATGCATTATTATAAAAAATAGTTGCGATGCTGATGAATGCTACAGCAATAGGGCTCAAATTGTCCTCTTCATCGTAGAACACGAGACTATTACGATAAGTCTCACAGTACAGATATAAAGCCATTTCAAATCGCCATTGATTTATAAATAGGTTAAAACATTACAGATATGCAACAAATATATTTATTTCATTTTCAAAAGCCGACATTGGACTATAGAAATAAATTCTTACAAAAATATCTTTGGCACGCAAAGAATTCCATCACAGGTTGTTAGTAAGATTCATCATTGCAAACATTACGTATATAACTTTCATTTAAAATTAACTACATCCACAAAAGGACTCATCAAGCAACCGATTACTAAGAAAATTTTACCAATTATAAATTAAATTTGCACACTTCTAGTCTTAGACATCAAATATCTACAATGACCAACCCTCTCAACAACCCTTAATTGGGATGAGGAGACGACAGGGCCCGCATTAATGCTGTCGAGTCGCCAGTAGCAGAATAGGGAATTATCCCTATTCTGCGGAAGAGAGGGCGGAATTATCTCCACAGCTATACCTCTTCAGAAGAAGTTACCCTCCACCTCCCGCTTCTATGCGGCTCCGACGTTTGTACTCTCTATTGAATTCTCAATTTACAAGATATTCACATCATAAAATAATGAACATTTCAAATTTTTCATATGGAACTTTCCCATAAAACTGTGTCGCTAATTTCCTGCGATGCATCAAAACTATACGTAATGTCCTTATCGACTTTAAGGTTTAAGGAATACAATATACGCAACGAGGAGGTTTTTTAATCGATTTTCGTTTTACAATACTCTTTGGGTTTTTCGAGATTCCCGTTTCACCAGAATTTCTCCTCCTGCAGGTGCAAAAAAATAACTAATTAAATTAAACCGATATAACTGGTACTTCACAATATTACAATATGTCAATTGTAAACTCAAAAATTATACTTTATTTAATGGCTACACCACTCTCCTATAACCGTCCACTTACGGATAACACAACTGCTCGGCGCCCCTCCAATATAAGAATGCCGAGACGTACGAAACGCGTAGTGCACGAGAAGTTCAAGTTTGAAGAATACTTGAAGGTTTTACAAAACCCAGGGTTCGAACATCATCCCCGCTGGTTGAGATACTGAAAAACCATAGTATCGTTAGGAACTAAGCTTAGTAGTTGCTCGTATGACATATTTCATTTATATTCCACATAATACATATTTAAACACTTTAAACCTCGCCTAAAGCTCACCTTCAACTTTAATACCATTGGCACTGACAAGATGAAGTTAGCTCGGGAAGATATTTTAGGAAATTAGGAGGAATTACAGTTGAAGGAGCCTAACCTCGGTATAGGACAGGTAGAGTTGTAAGCGTTTAGCTAGTCATTACGTTAGGCATTGCCCGAAAGAATTAATTTATTTAACTTCCTCTTAATTGAGAGCAACTTTCTCAAGAATTAAACATTTTAGTAAAATTGTGCAAGACGAAAGTTTACTCTTTAAGTGAAAAGGACACAGTCCAACATTTGAATTATAAGGTTAAGTTGACGTGACTATACAGTCACTCTTCCAGAGACGTTAGTCATATTGGAAGTTTAAATTATCAATTCGCTCTTTCAGAAGATTTTCTTTATTACTTTTGAAAGTTCGTTTATTTAATCTCGTTAGTTTTAATTTATTAGGAGTAGTTAAAAACCGAGGTAAGGTAAAGAAGTGACAAACAACATGCAAAGAAAAACTAAACGAACGAAATTGAAATAGTGGCCACTACAAATAATAAATAGGAAATTTAGAGCGCAGCCAGTGGAAAATTAACTGAAGAGGCTTCCCAGCAATACTCTGGCGCTAAAAGACCGATTCAAAGAGTTGCCTCTCAGTCTCCTCCACTCTGTGCCGCCTGGCTCTTTTTTGTCTGTCGGTACTCGATCGGGACCTCGGTTCCTACCGAGGCTCTTCTTCCGCCGTCGGAGCGAAGAACGGATGATTCGCGACAACTGGTTCTATTAGACACAGAAATTTTCGTAATGCCGATACCTCCTGTTCGATTAAGCGAAAATAATATCCGCAGAAAAAATGCAACATACATTGGGGTTATTTTGGTACCAGAAATAGATGAACAGATGCCACATCAAATTAGTACGATCAGTAAGTACTAGTTTTAAATGTACTCATTAATTCGTAGATGGAAATATTATTTTGACATCCGTTTTTTTTTTCTTCCCAGCCACAGAAATTTACGTAAGGCCGATAACTCATGCTCAATAAAACAAAAATTTGAAGGAAAAATTCTACATACATTGAGTCGTTTTTGATACCAAAAGTATATGAACAGATCCGACATCAAGTTAGTACGATCAGTAACGACTAGTTTCAAATGAACTCAATAATTCGTATAAAAAATCATTATTTTGATATTCCAGGCACACAAATTTTCGTAATGCCGATACTTCATGTTCAATAAAAAAAATGAAATCCGAAGAAAAAATTCTACATACATTGGGTCCTATCTGGTACCAAAAATAGATGAACAGATCCGACATCAAGTTAGTACGATCAGTACCGACTAGTTTCAAGATTAGATTAGATAATAGTTTAGTTAAAGCCTCTCTAACCGCTACAAAAAATAGCTTATCGAAGAGAGAAGGAGGAAGTCACACTTTAGTATGGAAATTAGGGAATGTAGAATCTATGTAGAAGGGGCATAGAAGCAGTAAGGGAAAGACGATCATGACACGATATAAGTTGAAGAAGAAAGTAGTAGGTGCTAAAAAACCGGACAGCAGTGAACCGAAAAAGGTCGTCGTTAACAGAGCAAAAAACGTTTTTATTTCAACAAAAAGAAGGCCCACGTAACTCTCAGTTCGGGCCCTCACATCTTCCCCTGGGAGCGCTAATTCCCATAGATAGAAAAATTGTATCCCCTTGAGGGAGTGACTAGTTCCAAATGAACTCTTTAATTAGCAGCTAAAAATATCATTTGACATCCGTTTTTTGACAGTCCAGTCACAGAAATTTTTGTAGTGCCGATAACTCATGTTCAATAAAATAAAAATAAAGTCCCAAGGAAAAAGCAACATACATTTTCCTTTTTGGTACCAAAAATAGATGAACAGCTGCCACATCAAATTAGTACGTTCAGTAATTACTATTATTTAATTAACTCGTTAATACGTAAATGAAAATGTTATTTTGCCATCCTTTTTTTGACATTCCAGCCACAGAAATTTTCACAATGCCGATACCTCATGTTTTTTACCCGTAAACTATTACACGGTAACCGACACAAGAACATCAACGTATTCGTGAAGAATTCAAGAATTACAGAAATAAGGTAAACAAATTATATCAAAGTCCTATCACGAGTCATCCTGTGTAAATTAATAATAGCATAACAACGAAAAATATGCGTTACGATTGTGAACAGGTACGTACTTTTGATATGGAAAATTATTTCAGTAACAGATCATTTCAAAATCGGCATCCTAGAAGCGATAGAACTTCACAAAGAAATTATTTTTAGAGGCACAATAAATACAATTAGACTGACGCCGTGCTTTCAATAAATCTATCAATGTTAATACTTTAGCCCTCGCTATTTTTCTAGATCAGTGGAAACTTTTTGGGTTGGAATTAGGTATGAGGACAGGACAGCAGAACAACTGAAGATACACCCTAATTTTAAGACTGCCGAGTTAGTCGCCCCTGAGTTTTTGAAACATGAAGGATGGCAGCGACGACACGCATGGAGAACAGGTGGGAGGCATTAGATCCGGGTCTTAGGTTTTTTTTGAAGGCGAGGGGAGGGAAAAAGGGCGTTGCCACGGGGAAATCACCCTCCGTCTAAACCCAGCTTAAGGGAGGAGCATCATAACCTGATGTCATCGGAGCTAGCAAATAAGGCGACTGAGAGACGGTCAAAGTATGCAATGAAGAAACAAGTAGACTTTGAGGAAGTGTACTGGTTTCGTCCTACCACTTTTCTGATTCAATCCGTCGTCTCTGAGCCAGCCCAATCGTTGTAACGACGCAGGACCCCTTGGATGGTTGACGCCTTCAGTTTCTTATCTTCATCATACCCGACTGCAGGTAAATCATCTGATAAATTGATATACATTAGTAAATATTAACTGTGCAAATGAGAACAAAATAAAATAAATTACCATTTGCTGTATGACTGTGTTCGGAAAAGCCAAGCTAGCTCTACTTGTGATCGCAACATTTGGCCCATCTGGCTTTGGCTGCATCCAGAGAATAAGTCGACTAGCCTTACTCTGAATACAACACTTGATATCGGTAACTTATTGGACAGCTGGACGTCAAGTTATTGATAATTTATTTTACAGGAAACTTTGAACCCATTTAGCTTGTTAAATTTAAATCAAATGATGTTGTGTGGATAAAACAAACTGATATTAAAACGTAACATTGAGGACTTACATCCATGCTATGCTCAAATATATTGAAGAAAAATCAATTCTTGAACGAAAAAACAGATTATTCATAATAGCATTAAATTATCGATCCTACCAACTGCAATGCTAATACGTTTTCAAACGTTGCAACCGATCTGCTAGCATTTGTTACAAAAAATTTGTATCAATAAATCCCTTTATTTGCATAACTATACCGAAAGATAATTATTAGTTAGTTTGAGCCTTCCTGTCCGCAGCAAAATAAATGCGATCCAAAGAGACGAAGGAGGAAGGCCCCATTTAGTATGGATTTAAGGGAACGCCGAATCTATGCAGAAGGGGCATAGAAACAATTAGTTGAGTAAGAAGTTTATGAAGAAAGATCAGAGTTCAAGAAAAAAGTAGTAGGTGCTGAAAAACAGGACAGCAGTGAACCGAAAAAAGAAGGTCCTTAACATAACAAAAACATTCTATTCCAACAATAAAAGGCCTTCGTAACTCTCAGCTTGGGCCCTCACACATTTTTCCCTGGGGGTACTAATTCTCATAGATACAATAGTTGCATCCCCCTGAGGTGAAAAATATTAGTTAATGAACGAAAAGAATTGTATGAGCTTACACGAACCTTATATTAACTGACAGGTGGAATGCTCCTTGAAAGAGATTTTTGTTCGTTGATGGGTTTGTCCTAACCCAAAGTAGGACATTTGAAAGGCCACACCACCGTCATGACGTCATGATGAGCTGGTGACTTGCAGACTGAAGCCCAAACATCGTTGAAGCTCCGTCTTCTAGAAATTAAATAGAGAATGTAATTGTGTGTGATAAATCATAATAAAATGCGCACCCCATTCTGGGAACTGCCTAATTGCAAAGAGAATGGAGCTTTGATTCAAAAACCTTTACCACACCGTTTACTACTGAATAATGATTGACCAGGACATTTAGACATTTAAGTAGGACCAAGATTCATGCCGTTTTCACCTCTGCTGGAATGTTTTCCTGGAGTGTTAAATTCTAAATAAACGGTGGATAGGCCAGTCAGTCCAGCCTTTGTGCAATAGTTCTAAGCCTCTGATGGTAGGTACTGCAAAGAGAGCCATCACATTGTAACATGTGTTATTCATTCTGGTAATGAAAAGTTTTATGAGTGCAATCACTGACCAACTTCACATTTTCACAGTATTTTTCAATAACTTTATCCTTGCTGCATACTGAATGCAGTTAGAAACTGGTATCTTTGAGGTCATTTCTGAAATGAGTTTTATGTCTATCCTAATTCATGAACAAAATCAGATTTTCCTAATTTATTCCACACACAATATTCCTTGAAAGTAATTTCTGGTTATATATGTACATTGTTATATGTTCCTTCTCATTAGAAGGAAATTCATTTTGAATTTTTAGATTTACACAGAAACATCAAAACAATTCAAATATAAACATTATGCAATGTATCTCTTGATATTTCATTTTCAAATTTTAGTACTTTTTACCACCTTAAAGAGCAAAAAATAACTTCCAATTTTTACATAATGAATGTTGTCCAAAAGTCCAGGATGTAAGAAACCATCCTATAATGAGTAGAATGAGTCAATAATACATGCAATAACGTGGGTTCAAAAAATTTCAAGGCGATTAATACATAAAATACTAAAGTAAAAACTTATTACTAAATGAAACATCTAACGCATAATTGAGAAAAATACCCAAATTTTTTATGTACTCCTCCCAAATGGACCCTAACAAATGTTTGGACAAGCCCCTGTCTTAACATCTTTCAACAATAAGAGCAACAGCTCATCATATGCAAAAAATAAACTGACTGGAAACTAGTAGACACCACGGAATTGCCCAATCCCCTAACAGGAATATTTCCCATAAAGTGCAGCAAATATCTGATTCTGAGAGAAATGTATTTATGAAAATCTTCAAACTCTATATACATATTTACTTTACTTTCAATTTTCAATGAATTAACCCACTTCACAATTTTTTACAACCCGGACAGGTAAAGTAGACCACTAAGGCAAATTCCACTACTCCTCACTTTCTTTTTTGCTGCTTTTCAAATTTTTCCACTTGTTACCACTTTACTACCTAGTGGACACCCTGTTATGGGAATGAAAAAAATTTCCAAAAAGCAACATAGGGTATTAGTACTGAATCATATCATAAGAGTTAAATACTTCACATTTCATCATGACAGGTAATAGGTTACTTGAGATATCAGCGAAGGCTTCATTGTGGGAATTCCATGAAAATAACTTTTTTCTATAGCTTCAGACTCAAGCAAATCTAGATGGATTTCACTCACTGAGTTTCCAAAGTTTTATTGATTGACTTTGGGTTGTTACCAAAGGAAATATCATATATTTTGACTGTTGAATGAAACATCAACTGAACAAGTCAGGGCGTTTATCAGGAAGTGACTAAAAATTAAAGGGAACTAAAAGCTGTTCCCTTCATTTGCATAACTGGATGATTCTGAAATTAATCAATCATTAACAAAAGGTTTGGCGACAGTGCCAAGTACATCAGGGCAAGTGTGATAAACTAGATCATTCATTTTACAACTTTTCAACGTTACAAAATCTTTCCAGAACATCACTGTAAGAAGAGTGGTAAAAAATTTACTGAATATATTTTTATTGATCCACTGTCAATAGTTGGAAAATTCAATAACTCTGTAGTCTATAAAAAGCAATATTTTGATGTAAAAACGTCATCTTCACGCTGGAAATATATATACAAAATTGTCAGTCACAATGATAAAATGTAAATCTAATACTCAAAGCCATATCAGATAGAGTGATAGTTTTGAAAATGATAGCACTAGAAAATGATTAGAAGCAAAATTTGTACCACAGCAATACGTACTGGTAAGACTATATCTTCATACTTTTGATTAAAAAACTACAATTTTTGTCTAAAAAAATCTCATGTTTCATATAAACAAGGTCAACTTCAATTTGAAAGGCCGATTTAATTTTCGAAGGCCAACTCCATTTTCGAAGGCCAACTGCATTGTTAAAGGTCAACTGCATTTTCAAAGGTCAACTTCACTTTCAAAGGTCAACTTCACTTTCAAAAGTCAACTTCACTTTCAAAGGTCAACTTCACTTTCAAAGGTCAACTTCACTTTGAAAGGTCACCTTCACTTTGAAAGGTAAACTTCACTTTCAAAGGTCAACTTCCCTTTCAAAGGTCAACTTCACTCTAAAATGTCAACTTCACTTTAAAAGGTCATCTTCACTCTAATAGGTCAACTTCACTTTGAAAGGTCAATTTCACTTCAAAAGGTCAATTCATTTTAAAAGGTCAATTCATTTTAAAAGGTCAACTTCATTTTAAAAAGTCAACTTCATTTTGAAAGGTCAACTTCATTTTAAAAGGTTTACTTCATTTTAAAAGGTTAACTTCAATTTAAAAAGCTTCAAGTTCAAGTTGAAAATCCTCAAGTTCAAGTTAAAAACCTCCAGCTCAATTTAAAATAGCTCAAGCTCAATTTGAAAAACCTCAATTTCAATTAAAAAATCTCAAGTTAAAGTTAAAAATCCTCATGTTCAAGTTAAAAAACCTGAAGCTCAATTAAAAAACCTGAAGCTCAATTTGAAAAACCTCAAGTTCAATTTGAAAAATCTCAAGTTCAATTTGAAAAACCCTAAGTTCAATTCGAAAAATCTCAAGTTCAATTTGAAAAACCTCAAGTTAAATTTTAGAAACCTCAAGTTCAATTCGAAAAACCTTAAGTTTAATTTCAAAAGCTCAAGTTCAATTTCAAAAGCTCAAGTTCAATTTCAAAAAGCTCAACGTCAATTTCAAAAAAGTCAACTTCAATTTCAAAAAGGTCAAGTTCAATATCAAGGTCAACTTCAATTTCAAAAAGCTCAAGTTCAATATCCAAAAGCTCAAGTTCAATTTCATTAAGTGCAAGTTCAATTTCAAAAAGATCAAGTTCAATTTCAAAAAGGTCAATTTCAATTTTAAAAAGGTCAATTTCAATTGAAAAAAGGCTAAGTTCCATTTATAAAAGTCAAGTTTAATTCAAAAATACTCAAGTTTGATTTAAAAATGCTTAAGTTCAATTTAAGAAATCTCAAGTTCAATTTTAAGAACATAAAGATCAATTTAAAAAAGCTCAAGTTCAATTTAAAGCACTCAATTTTGATGTAAAAAAGTCAAGTTCAATTTATAAAATGTCAAGTACATAGGTATAGGTAAACAATTTTAGAAACATAAGCTTTTCAAAATTTAGCTTGATCTGTTTTAAAATATACTTGACATTTTCAAAATTAAACTTGATCTGTTATATTATACTTGAGCTTTTTAAAAGTGAAATGAAAAGGTGTAAGTACAGTACTGCTCTAGGTGTAATACTAAAAATATCTTACTACTGTTACCTAATCTTGCTACAGTAGTACATAATGCTGTGTTAGAAATTTTGTTACTAATCATTTTCTTGTGCTGTCTTTTCCAACATTATTACTTTGCCTGATGTAGCTTTGAGTATTAGATTTGCATTTTATGACTGACTGAAAAAAATTTTCTGTATAATTTTGGCCTGAACATGATGTTCGTACATCGAAACGTCGCTTTTTATAGACTACAGAGTTAGAGAATTTTTAAAAAATTGACATTGTTTCAATAAAAATATGTTGAGTGAATTTATTACTAATTTAACACATTATGAACTGGAATGATTTGGTAAAGTTGAAAATTATGACAAACTAATTTGAGCTTCTGCAAAGACACTGTAGATAGGTAGTGAGATGTTAGCAAAGGCGTATCAGAAAGTAACTATCAGTACCAATAAATTAGAGTGGGTGTGAGAAAATATTAAATTTAATTTTTCCCCAAAGATATTGCTGGTGTCCATTGGAAGTTTGATTCAGAAATACACCACACCTCATCCCTAAAAATACAGCTGAAGTAACTCAGAATAGAATTTGTAATGCCAACACATGTTAAAACAAGATCTTAACAACTTCATTATTTTTGACTATTTTATGCAGTTGAAAACTGCTCTCTTTGATGCATTATCTGTAATAACTTTTTATGTCTATATATATATATAATACTAATATTCATGTACAAATAATTTTCACAAACAAATATACTACTAGCAAGTAATTTCTTGTAGTGATTACACGAGGTTATACTTTCCACCAAAAGAAAAGTCACTTTGAAAATTTACATTTACACCCAAACTAACACAAATAATTGTTATACCAACATTATGAAAATTGTATGAACCAATGAGAAACATACCCTTAGTATTCAATAAGTGAGCATTAAATGCTTCACATTTCATCATCATACGCGTTCCAGAGCCGAACTCAACGATAATATTTGGTAAATGTGATGGAAAAGACCATTATCGATTTTTCCAAAATTTGGCTGCCTTACCGTAGTTAATTAGATTTAAATAAACAATTTTTCCTCTATGCCCTTTCCGTCGCAAATGAGTATTTAACGAGTTATAGCGGTAAATTAATTACCGCAACTCTAGTGTTTGAAGCGGAAAGAAATTGTTCCGAGGAGAAGACTACAATGGACTCTCCCTTCCGACGCGCTCGAATGATCGAGTCGGTGCAAGCGCGGGAAAAATAAGGGGAAACCCCAAATGGACTCTGCGACATAAGGGAAGATCAAAGTGCTTTCCCGCTTCATGTTGCCAATACGTAATTTAGTTTTTCCTTTATCTTTTACATATTTTATACCGTTGTTTGTGTTTTTTTTTAAAGTTTAGATTTTGTAAATGTACTACTTTAGTGCTTTAATTTCTCTTATTTTGTTTCGTTTTACAGAAATTTTTCTTGCTGAAGATGGACAGTTAGTCCGAAACGTTCGTTCAGTTTTATTTGATCATTATTTGTAAAAATGACTTTACGTGTAGCGATTTTCGCCTTGCTAATTAACTTTGTTTAGGCAGCGAAAATGGGAAAATCGGTTATGGTCCTCTGCTGCACAAATACCTAATTATTTTAGGCAATTATACATAGTTTTCAATAAATTTTTATTCCCTCAGAAAACAATTTGCACCATCAAAAATACAAATACAATTGGCAGTAATAAGTTACCAAAAATTTCCAGAGAGTAACAATGTGCAAAAATAAATCTGAGGGTAGAAAAATATTTTCAATTAAAATTTTGCTCAAACCATAATTTTGCTGGCATGAATCAGCAGGTTGATTTAGTTATACACCCATTTTCATCCACACTATTTTAAGAAACGCTGCAAAGTAAATCATTATAGTAATTTTATTGGTACCAAACAACTTACGTAACTTCTTTATACCTTAATCCTTGTTTATTATAGTAGAGTAACTTGAATGGTAACTTTGAAGTGTGTACACAAACGCACGTATAAAAAGCAATTTTTTCTTGTGAATGCACAGGGAATAATTTTGAAATCTCACATTACCAGTAAAACACATCAAAATAACTTAAAATACCAACATTAAGGAAATTAGATCTTGGTCCACATATTATTAGCTAAGAAACAATTTCAATATTTATACCTTTATACCTGGAAACAATCCAAACAGTAAACAGTACCAACGCTCAAACTTGGACCACCGCAATGAACAACAATGAGCAATGTAATACCTTAACATTACGTTAGCTCAAATACAAGTTCAAATCACGAAGGTTCCAATATTTTTCTATGTTAATTTAATAATTTTGAAATATTTCATTAATGAAAAGCTGTGAATTTATAAAGATAGGTTTGTATATTTTTATATGTTTATTTTTAATCACTTCACGTAAAATTATTTCATTAGAAAACAGGTCATTAATGTTTAGGATTGCAACAAATACGAACGTGATAAACAATTGTATTCTCTTATTCTAACTCTTTTAAAATGAGAAATATTTCAAAGCCTGAGTTATAAAACGAGTAGAGCCTGAAATACATTTAGTTTATTGGAATCAAAATATAATAGTGCATGAATGATATATTAAGTAGGAATGTTCGTATTTTATATATATATACTATTAGAGTCCTGCATTTTTTAACTTCACAGTTTCACTTATAACATAAAGCATAAAGAGTTAAAATTAAAACCATTAAGCCTTAGTTAAAGAATTTGGTGAATGTTGAATGTTTGAAAGTTATCGATTTTCCAGTTTTCAGTGCCTACACATAGTTTATTAGATCAAAATAAACAAGTTTTCATCTATGCACTTTCCGTCGCAAATGAGTATTTTACGAGTTATAGCGGTAAATGACTTACTGCACCTCTAGTGTTTGAAGCGGAGAGAAATTCATCGAGCGTTGATGAATTTCTCGGGCGCGTCGTATGGCAACACTGCACTGAACTCTCCCTTCCGACACGCTCGAATGACCGAGCGCATCCCCGCCACCTAAGACGAAAGTTAACAAACCGCTAAAACGCTTTATTTTTGGATGATAATTTCTATCGTGTTATTACCTAAAAGATCATAGAAGTGGGTTCAGGCTCCGCGGGGTGAGCTATTAATAAATTACAAAGTATTCAAACGTACTCTAACAGTTCAATTGTACAAGAAATAAAACCTACAGCTCTAACTCGTAAAATACTCATTCGCCGAAAAAGTGTATAGGTGAAAAGTAGTTTATTTCGATGTTATTACCGTGATTCAAGCAACAAAAATTTGAAAATCGATGAGTAGCTGTTTATTCGAGCGCATTCGTCATCAAAAACGAAACTAAACCTACCGCTATAACTCGTTAAATACTCATTTGCGACGGAAAGCGCATAGCGGAAAACTTGTATATTTCGATCTAATAAACTAAGTTTAGGCACCGAAAACTGGAAAATCGATTACTACCAAACATTCATCATTTACTAAGAATTAGAACTTCATATTACTAGGTATAAAATTAAAATGTATAAATATCGTAAAATTATCTGTGAAAATCCAATTGAAATATCTAAGCAACGGGTTAAAGTTTTCACTTTCACAATAAAAGAACTATAAAGCTCAAATTACATCATGTGGAGGTTACGTAAACTAATTCATGTAATTTCATTTGACCACGAGTAATACATAACATAAATTTTTCTGACTTGTCCTTGATTAAACTTAGACATGGGCTATCTATCATTGCCGTTAATTTAAAATTATGAAGCATAGTCTGAAAAACAAGCGTAGTTTTACCGTCGTATTCCTACGGTAGGAATGAGTCAAAAATCGACGGTAAATTCTGGTCATCATCGTCGGCGGGCATTTTCAGCGTCTAAAAAAAACAGTGAAGTTGTGGCATTGAAGAAAAGAAAAATTACCGTTTGCGTTTTCCTTAGGTGCGAACATTGCCTTTAATAAAGAGGTCTCGATTTGTGCATGATCAGTTTCGAATATAAAAATCGTAAATCGAATACAATTTTAATTTATTGTTCAGCAGAAAGTGGAGTCAATATTCAAAATCTTCCATGAGTCGTCTTTTCTCGCGGCTCTCAATTGATTACAGCAGGCGGGGAAAACGAATAGAAGTTAGTTGCGACCCTTTCTATTCGCCGAGCTAGCTCGTCACTCACACTATCTATCTCTCTCCTTATGTTTTAGGTGCTGATAAATCAAACCATTTCTGCAATCCAATTTTACTTAGAATTTGTTACTGTAATATTTAAGGTTTGAATGATTTGGATAACTCATGACCGATCGTATATTTTTCACATAAAACAACTATTTACTTGTGTAGTTCACGAGTTTTTCTCCGTATAGGAATCTTTCCCACTGCATCTTCACTCTTAACATAACGCTTGTGTCCTGCTGTATATTTAAGATTACTCAAAGTCAGTGCAATATACTTGAATTTTTTTACTAAAATTAGGAATTAAGCAACGAGAGCGTTTGACAGAATACACAAGAATCGTGAAAAACAGCAGTTTATTATTGAGTGACCGGCAAGTGCTGCAATTTTGTGGCATCAAACAATTTTTTGTAGCGCAAGAGTCATTGCGATTTGATAGCCCTGTCATTGCATAGATTAACGGTCTTTGAAGATGAACAGGGATGAGCTTTCGTGGGCGAATCAATCCTAAACGCGAGCCCCGAGCGGGTGATGACGCAGGAGAGTTTCACAGTCGTCTTCAGATTTCTCGAAATCAAAGGATCCATTTCCCATGATCTTTCAGGTAAACAATTTTCCGGATCCTTTGAATGCGAGCGACGCGTGCGGATCAATATTAAAAAGATTTTTGATGGTTTTCTGTGAATTATTCGTAGAGCTATTCAAATGTCGTATTCTCACGTGCTAATGTGTAAAGCACTCCGTACGAATGTGCTAAATAGACGAACAAATACGAAAAATCGGACGGAGCTGCGGCATTTGCCTTTAATCAGAAAAATTGATTTTTCAGAAGAAACCAAGTTACTTAAATTTTATTCTGACATCACTTCACGACACGTTTTTTGACATTTCTTCGGTTTGAGTACAGGTCGTTTGAAAGAACAATAACGTATAGTATTCTTCTAGTTCGAGTGTGGTCGACGCATGGTTGTCGTCGGGTAAACTTGGCAATTAATTTAGTCCTGGTGTTGGTGATCGAAACATACGCCAATTTATTCTTTGTTTTGTAACTAATCGTCAGACACAATTAAAAGTCTTTCACCGTGCAACTGGGATAGGTTGTTCATGAAATTCGTGTAAGCAACATTGATACTCGGCGTTCATCTCTGAAGTCACATTTTACTTGTGGATTTGTTTCTTTTTATATTCTTAGTGAGGCATTTAAGTATTAAATTCGCAGTTGTGTGATAAAAAAGCACTCCTAGCCAGCACTCGTAAGTCACCGCAGTGGAAACTCTTGCCACGATCGTAGACATGCATCGGACGCAAGCCTATATACTATGTCAAACTTCAAACTATGTCAAAGCCTATGTCAAACTTCAAACGGTTCTTCATATGCTTAGCTGTCAAAAGAGGAGTCCTACGAAGAGTAAAGGTCCGTAGATCACTACGGTTCAATTCTCTACTGATAGTTTTTTGACTGACGCCCACTTCATGAAACCTAAGTTCTTGTTGCAGATCTTTACGGGTTGTCATAGGTTCATTAGTCACTTTACGAAGCATATACTCGTACTTCCGACAGCGATCCTTGATCTTGCGAGGAGCTCTGGCTCATGGCAAATTAGAGATTGCACCAGTCGCTTGACATTTACGAACATTAGTTCCAAAATTTGAGTACGGAAGTTTAACACGTTCAGCAATTTCCCTGCATGTTAATCCTTCATTAACACATGAACTTCTTGCTTTCGAATTGCTTGTGGAACTTTTTTGTTTTTCGGCATTGTTGTCACAGAGGTCAGCTCTCATGGAAATCTTGAAAATAAATGATTGCGCTGATCATACTTGTTTGACTTCAAAGCCGCTTCTAAAGTTTCTGAAAACCTTCGAATGTTTCCAGGAGGTATAATGCGATAAAGATACCTAAATTGTAAAGGAAAATACGAAGGATTTTAAAAGTTTGGCGAAATACTTTTGTCCTACGTTGTTATTCGTTTATTTAATTTTTATGATACCGGTAATTTTTGTCCAGGATCTTCAACTAGTCTGTTTAATAAATGCTAGCTTAACCTTAAGTAACCTTTACCCCAACCCAGAACTCGAAGTCTTTGATATAACGAAAGATTAAGTTGTGCAAAATTAAGGCAATGTAGGTTAACGCAGAAACAAAAACATATATTTTTTATTGAACCTATTGATTTTGTACCATTCAATAAGAATCAATTACGTCATTTACATATTTGATATTGCTTCATTGCAATTAGATGCCAAAAAAGAATCAGAGGTTCTTTTGGCTCTGTTTTTTTGACACTCAATTTTGAATGTGATGTTGACTGCTAGAAAGTGCGCAACGTAAATCTCCTTCTACGCTCAGAAGATCTCTGTATTTAGATTTCATGGCTACGAGCGCGGAAAATGCAGTTTCACATAAATATGTGAATCAAAACATCACAAGAACCTGAAGACCCTTATGTGCGATCATAGGGTAAACCGGATGGTATTTGACCAAGAACAACTTCAAATCTAAATCCTTGAAGTTTTCCTTTCCCGTTGTCTAGAGAGTCACAAGGCTCTCTATTGTCAAAAACATTAGTGAGAAAAATCATGCAATACTTACATGAAAAATCATATAACCCCAAGACGATAAACTAAAAACAAAGTCTAACATACAAATATAGAGGAACACAAGTGAAAATCCATATTTAAGAGGCAAAATCAACGCGTAATGGCCCTCAACCATCAATACTAAATTATCAAGTAAACAAGACACATTCTGTAGGTGAAGAGCCAGAAAAAAAATGTATGAAAACTGAAAGAAACTGTTCACCCTAAATTGAAAATTGAAATTATTTTAACGCTAATTTCACAGCGTTTTTCTTGGTGAACCTCAAAATTAGCACTCCTTTTCTATTATGGTGACGATGTAAAAACAGCCTTAATTTCGCTCAGCGCTTAAAACTCACTCATAGAAACATATTTATATAATTTAGACCCATTCTCAAAAGAACTGCTGCTGTTGCTTATGAAGCTCAAATCTCTACTAATTCCCGAGAGACAGATTTCACAACTGTCGTTGCACGATCTCCAGTCTTGTCAAGGATGCAAACTTTTTTAATGTGTACGTTGTTGGCCGCGATCGCGAGTTGTCTTCCGATCTCTAACCCCGGGCAGCGAAGCATTCTACTGATTACTTAGAATTGTTCATGGGTAACTTATGCTGCACAAAAATGGCGTTTGCTAAAGGCCAAGGCCGCATCAAACCTTGATATATCGTGAATATACTGGAATACTAAGTATACTAAATCTCGTGAATATATTAAACCTCGCACAGTTGCAGCAATGTGTAGGAATACTGAAAGTATGAGAAGGTGTTTGCCTTAATCAGGCGATTGAGCTTTTGGTGCCCCAGTTGTCATCTCTAGCTTGTAGTAAGTATTAGCTGCCCAAAGTCCCAAATTCATTTGCGACGTCATCTTTTTGTGAACCCACCCAGATGTACATATCTCTCGCCCTAATTACGACAACGTCATGGTACTACTCACGACCATTCATTATTATTCCTTCCCTTGCAATTCGTTCAGTGTGTATAAACAGTAATAAATCAATAAATCAGTGTGGATATCCAGTAAATACATAGCATATAATTATTGAGCATGTGATCCAGTGAAATTTAAATGAGAATTTAATTTAACCTTGGTTTTATACCTGTAACTGATTGCCTATAACTTGATCCCGCCACTTTTTACGTCTTAGGAAATGACCTAAATTGCCCTAGAAGATGAGAGATTGATTTTTTAATTTTGAATAAATTATGAATTGGACAAAGAAACTAAAATCACAACTGAAAGTTTTAAGCAAAGGCCATGACGTTTGATTTGGTCAAAGATGGCGTCGCTGTACTGACTGTTTGGCTACAGTGAAGTGTTTTTGAGATATTAGCGCAAAAGCAGTGTACTTGTGCAAATTTGATGGTGAAAATTTCCTCCAAAGTACAGCACGTTCTTACAAATTATAACGTATCTCTCCTTTTAAATATTTCACGTAAGAACTAAACAACTGCACAACTATATTGTGAAGATTGTTACCGTACAGCTCGCACCAACACACGTGCCCGGTTGGGCAGTGATACAAGAATACCTGCTATTTTTTGATGCCTTTCAAATAGGCTGCTTCGCCCTCTTTTTCTAGGCTACCAAGGAACTTCCCCACGAGTTTCTCGCTCTTCGTGTGCGTAAATTCCCTAATCTCCATATTGAGTTTTTCTGTAGACCATGTGACTGAAAACTGAAAATATACCTATATCGTTTTATAGTAAACCCGAATTGTTGATTAACTAGCATTTGTACTCCAATATTCATTTCTTTTTCTGCGGAACAATACATTCCCCTTACTTTCTCCTCGATGCGCAGCAATACCCAACGTAGCCATTTTTCAAGCTTCTTTGATACAAATAATTTTACTCCCAGCTAATGAATAACGAGAACTACCTACTGTATTTTTATTTCATTTCATGAATTCAATAAATCATCTACGATAGTAATTTATCTGTTTAAGAGCATAAATTTTTTATACTTTTCTACATTCACATCCGAAATGCTCTATTTTTGATACATATTACGTATTAATGCACATTTTGTCCGACCGGCCAATTTTTATCCTCTAGAATCAAGACCGTAAGAAATTGCCATGTCAAACTAAAGAAGCGTTTGTTGAAACTTGCATTAGGTGCAGAATTTGCGAACTCGTGGCTATTATCATTCATGACCAGAGAGTTAACTTCTATGTATCAGAAACGATGGAAAAATAACAACCCAGCGAATTGCTACGCATGGGAGAGAATGTGAGGGGAATGTATTACTCTGCGGAGAAATATGCAGCGTTGCTATTGTTTCAGCTTTTCCCTAGTAAAAAAAATTAATTTGTATTAAAGAACTAATAGAACCACGTTCATTCTCTTTTTCTCAAATGCGATAAAAGATATCTGTTATTGGTTTGCCTGTGCTCAGTCGTAGTTTTCATTCGACTCAATATCCTACTTTGATGATATCTTACGCTTTGTATGCGTATTTTGTTACTCAAAGGACACAAATTACTCTTGTTAAACTTGTATTGTCCCTCAACTTACCCTACACAAACCAATCAAAGATGAAGAGTTCCACAAAATACATTTAATAGCTCCAATACACTAAGATGCTGTCTCCAAAAATTTTGCACCTCTGTGAGTAGCTTTTAGCTTTTCCCGTCCTTTTTTAAGCACTATAACAAAAATCTTGTCAGCCAAATAACATTGCTAAAATGCACATAAAGTGCCTCTGGAGGAGCTGTAACAGAGTGAACTGGCTACGTTTAAGAAGAAATTTCACTGGAAAAACTACTTGTGAGGAAAATTGGTCAAAGGAAATAATCCGTTCGAGCCCCTTAATTTTAGGGTTTGAAGATTGGTCTAGCTAATTATTAGCCTGACCTAACCTTAGCTAACTTAACTCAACATATCATAAACTAACCTACCCTAATGTAACGTAACGATCCGTAGCGTGATTCAACTAGCCAAAACAAAAAAATTCGTATGAGTTAAGAAATAATTGCAATTATTCAGCACAGGTTGTTTTCTCAGTGTAAATTCCTTCAAAGGAAAGCAGCGCGTGCTGACTCAAGTCCTGGAAAAGTAAAAATGTAAAACTAGAATAAAAATCAGAACATGGAACGAAATATAGAACAATATTCTAGTGAAAAATTTTACTATGAACACTCGACAACATACTTTTATTGAATTAGCGCTATGAATTTATTCCAGAAAGCCCGCCATGATTGTGTCAAATGACAAGAGTAAAATAGACTCTCAAAGGAAACTGGATTAAAGCGATAGCCCCGTCAAAAATATTGATGCTTAGTAATGTACCATCAATCTTTATTTTGAAGTTCATTTGTTGATGGTTGAATGTTCAACGTCTGAAAATAGAAAATGTAAAAACAGCCTAGCTGGACAAAAGTCTCTTTGACCACAGTAATAATACCCAACGACTTCATGAGCCGTAATTAAATTTAGACTTTCATATTTTTCATTATACATCCATAATAACCTCGAGGCAGTTACATGTAGACACTCGCACATAAAGTCATACAATTTATAAAAAAGTTTGATCTGGTTTGAGTGTTTAATGATGTAAAAATCCTAATATTGGCGTGAGAAAATATGGCTTTAAAATGACTTTTTTTACAGCAAAGACCATCAACTGGGAAAGTTCATTCAATGCGCCTGTATAATTTATCAAACAGTTTGTGGCACAGTTAATGTGGAGTTTGAATCTTTTGATCCACCACGGAATTGATAGCAAATTGTGCCACAGGCTGCGCGCAATTTCAAGTCTCCTTAGATTCGTTTGCTGCATTATTTCATACAAAAGGAATTTATCAATTTTGAATTGAAATTTGAGAGCCTACGCAAATATGATGCGAGTCGAATACCTATAAAAGACGTCCCTCTTAAGGAAGTGAATCAAAAGAGCACAAGACACTTCGCAGTTCAGTCGAGTCCTTCGCTGAGAAACCAAGTGAAATGGAAAAATTTTTCGTAAGTCCTTGATCGAGATTTAGAATTCAGAAAAAAATAATAGTTCTCTCTGCATTAACATATCCTGCTTGGAAGATCCTGCACTTAGCTTCGCACATAAGCCCAACCAGGGCTCATAGTGCTCAGAAACCACCGAGATGTGCATTAATGTCCTGATATTTCATTTCAGGGGAAGCATGAGCGTTCCAACTTCACCCGCATCCTATTGGTATCGGCTTTGATGCTACTCCTGGTGAGTAAATTTCTATTTCTTTCATTCAAAGGTGTAATATGCCTCTAATTGATACTTTATACCTGATTTTCTGTATAACCTACAGCACGGCATCTTAAATAACTCTAAGTGATCATAATTTTCAGACGGTGCATAATTTATTGCTGTATGATAACGTTTCTTTCTGAAATTGAGAATTGCATTGACACAATGATTGTTTCTCTACTGTTGTATAAACGTGAATTCTTTTTCATTAAAGTTAAAAAATGAGAGCTAACTTTACTGTGCTCATGGGGTAAAAAATTTGTTCACATCGCCAGCGTAGTTTTAATTGATGTTTGGAATTCCTAAACGTATTTTGAAGTCGGGGTCATTTCATGTTGAACTGGGTTACCTTCGAGGAAATAACATTGATTATATGAGTATGTTATTTGGGTATGGGTATGTTTTTGAATGATTTTATTCACTTAAGCTTCCAGACGCCAGAAAGTCATGATTAATTCATTGTTCATTTATTGATTTTATGAAACAATGCTCTATGGAAAATAACTCAGTTTTTCGAATCACGGGAGCTCCAAGTCTTCATATCAGCAGTACTACAACGCCAGAGCCCCGTTATCAGTGTTATCACGATAACGTTTCCAGCTTTTCTATTTTCAAACATCGTGCCCAAAAATTAAAGAAGCCAAAGAAAGTTTTTCATTACAAATTGGGCTTACTTCAGTTGCAACGCGTGATAGGGTTGATGATGTTTTAAAAGCATCCTCGTTCCCCTGTGGTTTGATTCATTCAATGGGAGTAAACATAAATTGATCTCGGGATAATTTAAGCAGTTTACCCTTGAAGGCTCTCGGATATAATTTTATCTTAGAGTTGTCTGTTTGTTATTTATTACCAATTTTTGCATTCATTAATTACGAACTACTTTTTGGGCGCAGCCATTCACTTTACGCGATTAATGTTAAGACAGTATATGCAGAACGTAGTGACCTCCCTCATGTGATCAGAAAGTCTTACAATAAAATCGTAACTTTCAGTTGAACCTGAAACATTGACAAATGTTTCGTGTTTTATCGACGCTAATAGCTGAACATCGATAAAAAGTTGAGTGACCGAATTTTTTTGAAAGAGAAAAAAAAACAGAATCAAGGTGATTAAAAACATCTTTTATTCAGTGATCTATATAGCAATAGCGATGTTATCAAATAACTGTACTCATCTTCAGCATCTGGATTGAAATTCAAGTCAGCTTCTAGTAAAAATAAAAAATGGAATAATTGCTTAATACTTGTGGAATAAAAAATATCAGAAGAGTCCTGATGTCAAGCATTGAGAGGTTCAAAAGAGTCCGCGTTATTTACGGTTGGTTCAATTTAGAGAATGGACATGCTCGCTAGTTCAGCGTCTGCAAGTGTAATCTGTAATTTAGAAATAATTTTCCAAAAAGTTAGATAAGTGGTAGTGAAGTGATTTAGTGCATTTATTGTTAAATTGTAATTATGAGACGCCCTAACGATATGAACAGAAGACCCCGCATGCATTGCTAGCTAAAAGCGTCATAAAGTGGCCAGTAGTCGTCCCACAAAATGAAGCATTTTATTAATTAACTACATGTACCTATATGGACATCAAAGCCTGACATATAAGTACTGGCATTCTGTCAATAAGTCGGAAGAGCTACCAACATCAAAGTTATTGCCAAAATTTTTCTGAAATAACTTGCAGATGGTATTTCAACATGAAAATTCCAAGTTCTACGTAGACCTTATGATTTCGATTCGTTTAACAAGACAACAAGCTGTACATCAGCAAGGGATGCTAGGAATATTCGTAGTCTTGGATCAGAAAATTATAATTTTCTGATCTAATACTACGCGAATAATTATTCGCGTACATTGAACAGTGTCGAAAACTCAAATCATTTGCATTGTATCGTTCGCAATCGTGAAACTGCACGCGTTTTACTAGAGCATCTGATTTGGGCCCACAAACATACATAGACAACCATAAGCATCAGTAAAAATTCTATTTTATCCCATAGTCCACGTTCTGAATTTAGGTGGATTTTACGAAAATTGAGGAAATACCTAGGAAGAGTCCCGAAATCCAATTGAGATATGCTCAAGGTACACACCAATTGTTCAGCATTAGCCTTATAATTTTGACTGTAAAATATTGAAAGGAGTGATATTATTGCTGTTGTATGAAAAGTTGAAATGAACTTGTTTTAAACAAAGACTAAATTGCGTATTTTCCTGCATGTTACATCAATTCAAAAGTATGGGATGCAAATAAGAACTTGCTTACATTATGGGTGTGACTGGAGTCAAATTTTTACTGAGTATCACGAAGTTCGATGTCATCTCTACCTAAGTTGGCTGATTCTAGCCAATAATTTGATGTTTCGCCATTTTCTTTCATAAATCATAATTAAAATTTCTATGCAAATATACACAAGGACTTTTTAGGATATTCGCACCCAACTCAATGATGAACTGCAGCCTTGTAACTACTTTTTCAAAGGCAAGTACCTAAATTTTAAAATGTCTACATTATGAATTATTCTCATCCATCAGAACTTTCTTAGCGCTGTGTTTGTCGAAAAAGTTTGAGTTATAAATTTCGCGATTTTTTCTTTATTTATTAATTTCAAAACCAAATTTCTTCTTATGTTTTACACGTACTCATGTTTAATGTGTTTTTATAACTCGAAGTTCATTTTCCTATTGAATGGATACAATAAATCATTTCAAACATGCAGTCAGTAGGCGAAGAAGAATGAAATCTTGCGCATTTTCCTCCATTTCAATTTTCCTCTCCAGGATCGTAATTTGAGTGATGTGTTCGTACCTTTGCTCTCCGTGCTCGCGTAAAGTAATGTAAATAACCTGGAACGGCTGTTTACCAACGCTATTATTTACTTCATGGCTAAACTTAGTGGTCTGTCAACTACTACGACGATCGAAGAAGGACAACTAATGGTCCAAGAAATTGGAAATTTTTCCTGTTCAGTTATTGACTAATTTTCCTAACATTGAGTCGGTTCGTGTAGCCATTGAATTTGTCATTCTCAAATGTTCTAGGTATCCCAAATCTAGCGTTTGATTCTGGAAAAGAAAATATATCGGAGACTCATTACTGACAAAATAAGGCATTTTCTGATATAATACAGCAGTTATAACCTAATCACAAACTTCATTAATAATTTTTATAAGATAGTATCTAAACTTGATACGCGATATCGAACATTGTTTTTTATTTAAATGGATCGCGCAGAAAAATGCAGGTATACTCCAGAAGATCATTAACAGTTCATTTGCTTGCCTGCCCATGCAGTCAGAAACGAAGGCCATCACCATACGCCCCAACACTCGCATGGAGTTTGCTTCGCTGCGATGCCAAGGCGAGTTCGACAAGAACGGATACAGCGCCCTAACTCGCGTCTGCGAAGATTGCTACAATCTCTTCAGGGATAAAACTGTCTACAACAGCTGCAAGTACGACAATTTTTGAAAAATTTTTACCAATTAAAAAAATTAGTAGCCAATTTTTTAACATCTGGAACATAAATAGTTTTATTTTATTTTCACCATTGCCTATCATGATTAGTCGTAATTTCCAAATATTTCAACTCGTATTTTCAAATGTTAGGGTCAAGAAACCCCAGACTTTGTGACAAATTGGGAACCAGATAACCATGAAATTAAATGAAACCTGAGAATACGATTGAAAAATTCGTTAAGAATTTCTTAAAATCTAATGACGCGATTTTCTCACGATAAAACTCTAAGCACGAATGTATCCCGTTTGGCAAAGTATAATATTTTACAAAAATGAAGGGGGTTAATACACTACAAAAACGCACAAATTACCTAAATAATTTCCTACAGGTCCAACTGCTTCCACAATTCCATGTTCCCGGAGTGCGTGAGCTACCTCCTGCTCGACGACTACATGGATG
The DNA here is from genome assembly GCA_030386875.1 of Morinoia aosen. Lineage (NCBI taxonomy): Eukaryota > Metazoa > Arthropoda > Malacostraca > Amphipoda > Talitridae > Morinoia > Morinoia aosen. The sequence continues at coordinate 42,872,841 of CM059571.1, forward strand.
ACTATTCCCGGAAGATCACAGTGGCCAAGGGTGATCGTTGAGGATTTTTGGAGCCCATGACAATGATGCTTTGGCATCAAAATTTCGAAGCTGTACGTTGGCTGACTACCCGTACTTATTATTTGAAAATTATTTATTTCTTCTAAATCTAATTTTTCTATGTTCTTAAAAATGTGAAGTTATTTATTCTAAACTGAAAATCCATAGTGTAGTGGTCTAGAAAAGAAACGTCTATGAACTTCACGTTTATGGCGACGGAGTACAAAATTGTTCTTTGGAGTTTTATCGGAAGTTTTTTCAAAGCGCTCAGCAATTACACAAATTTGTTGGAGACAATTACTAGAATCATGCGAAGTCGTCAGAGGCAAACTGCAGCAAGTTTATTAAATGTTCAGGTCTATTACGCAAGTTTATGTTGGATAAATAATTCGCCTGACTGGTTATCTTATACCCAACAACGGTCACTCTCCATTTTGATCACGTCAAAGGTTAATTTGGGAAAACGTCAATTGAACTAAAAATGAAAAAAATACTTATGATCGCAAAATCCTTAATTTGAAAATACACTGTGAGAAAATAATTATCAAACTTTCGTTTATGCTGTATGGAATTAAAATTCAATTTAAGAATAACCTCACAAAACCCTGACAAAAAGTAATGAATTGAGATTTTTTCTAAAAACTTTATAATTTATTGGTAAAACATACAATAATCCTATCTTCTTATCCTCGTGCGTGTGTAGTCTAATGATGAGAGCAGGCCTTGGTCGAGTCAGGCAGAAACAAGCCCATTTATTTTAGGTGGCTGATTCTAATTTTACTATAAATATTTTAAAATATGTGATTTTCAATTCTATAACATATAATACTTATTACATAACTATATATATAGATGTATAAAACACTCACTAGCTACATGCAGTCACCACAGACACCTATAGAATTCTACCCTGGTAAGCGTTTTAGGATTAAATGGATAATTTCTTCAAAATGTTAAATGCCCAAAAAAGAATACAATTCTAAATCACAGAAGATAAAGATGGAATGTTTATGTCACTAATTAAGTATGAATAAGTATGGGTAATCAATGAACAATGTAAGCTATAAAAGTCATATGCTAAGATCTCATGGAAAGCATTTTTAACAGGTACTTCTTTTTTCTCGTTGAAATGTTAAACGTTCCTTCTAGAATCATAAAACAACACTTACCCTGTAAAGAACATAGTCATGTGCGCAAACCTACAAATTGAAAAAAAATTGATTTCAGCTGAAGTTACTTTCTCTCACGGGATTTTATACGTCTTCTGATGAAACACCTATTTTTAACTTAAGTTATTTCAAATTATCAGTAAAAGAGTTTTTTTCTGCAGTAGTTTTTTGATTCATTCTCCCTTAACGCAATATTTTCAGGGCAACATATTATAACATACGCTTTAGTTACGTATACCTCACAAGAACGGTTTTATTCAAGTATAAGCCATGGTCGAAATCAATAGCATCAAAATAGGAAGGCCTTGCGTTCTTCTACAGAATATTTTCTCATTATCAACATCTATTTGAAAACGACATGGATAAATGTACTATACTGTAAATGTATTCTATCAAAGAATGTTTGACAACAGTAGAGCATTTGCATTTATGCCGAATGCCCTGCTGCTGAGAACACACCTCTGTGTTCAATGAATGTAGCATAACATGAGAAATTTGACAAAACTATTGAACCGAAACCAACATTGTAATTAACGCGCGCTCGTTAGCATTTTTTTCTGACTCAGCAGACTGTAAAAGTCCATCAACTGGACAATCGTAGTCATAATGGCTTTCAATGAACTCGTTGGTTTTTAAATTGGAGCTGAAAATAATGCAAAACTTGCAAAAAGGCTGTTTTAAGTGGAATTTGAATAGCAATAGCATCGAGATACCGAAATACAGCATCATTTCTACTGTCCTTTGAAAACTGTAAACTTTGGTGATCCTATGCTCGTGAGAGTGCTGAGGAGCAACAACCCGCATGAATCTGCCAGGCATGATATTTTGCCAGTTTGGGATAGTTTTCAATACGAAAAATTTCTAACTGTTTGATAAGTGTTAACTAATTAGTCAATGACTTCAAGGGTAGGCATCAGCGCTACAGAATACAGTCAGTTGTGCATGAATGGCTTTCATTTGAGCATCAAGGTACGAGATATAATATCAATGATTGAAAAGTATTTGGGGCTGTTCTGCAAATATTTTTTTGTCTGTACTTTACGCCAACATTTGTATTAGATACCGTAACAAAAGGATATAGTTTGCTTGGATTGTGAACGAAATATTTTTTATGGGTTAGTTCCAAATAAGGCAGGGCCTTGCGTTCATTTTGTACCATGAAGCATCACTGATATGCACTGCAGTATAAACGTCTTTTTTCGAACACTGTCAATGTCATCCAAGGAGAATACCCTCGTTCCATCACGATTGAGACCTATAGCTGCTTGTTATTTCCAACTGACGACATGGTTCTCAACTTTGTTGATAGAAAATACTCACCAAAACAGAGAACGGTCAGCTAGCGTCATATGTAACGGAGCGAAAAATACTTTTTTCCCAAATCATCCATGAGTTAACACGCATAAGAAATTTATGCTCCTTTTTTTGTCCCGTGTAGAGAATAAAAAATTTCTAGCGTCATAGAACACAAGCTTTGTAATTCTGCCAGTAAGTTTCACTTCTGAGTGCTCAGTGCCATCTCATAAATTAGAGACATGTTCTCGTGGTACTGATCCAATTCGAATTTTACTATTGGCTGGTTGGTGTTCGTATCGTATTCTTCTTTAAGAAACACAGACTCTTAACTAAGGACTTCAGTAACAGGTCACCGGAACACCTCACATGTGTTCAGATGTGAGTGGAGTTAGAAGCTCAAACCATTTAGAAAACGATTTTCATCTAATAAATAAAGGTTCGGAGCATAACGATCGTGAAAAACAGTGCACGACATTGCATAGCGCTTGCGATTAGGGACACAAATACGCACAAGTTATGATGTATTCATAACCACTAACATAGAGTATATTACTTCGTAAAATATCCAGTTACGTTGGACTTAGTTCCAACGTTGTTAAGGGATAACCAAAATAAATCCGGTCCCGTAGACACATAGAGCTAGGGGGATAACTCATCCATTTTTCACCAAGCCACCGGCCAAACACTTGAAAGAAAATATTGAACAATTATGGGTAACTATTGAATTATGGATTCGGCACCCACAAGCGTTGCCTGACGCGGCGCTAATTTGAGAGGAAGAAAGGAACGCACAGAAGATTTTTCATAATTTCAAGTTTCTTTCCTCTTAAAATGAAATATTTTTATCTACAGCCCAAGATAAATTTACCTGATGCGTATGAGAATTTTCTTTATGTTTTAAATCTTTCTACGCCTGTAAAACGGTGGGACTTATTGAATTACTAAAAGAGGATTTCGAGAATCATAAACATAATCATGAATGTCCAGTTTTACCCAAACATATAGCCTCTAGAATCGTTGCAAATGAAATTGTAAATTATGCGAGATATGAAACAAGAACATAAAATAAAAACTATTTACCGCTAAAATTAATTACTTAAAACTAATATGAGGAAACCTTGCTTCTACTTAATTCTTTCTATAAACCAAATACTAATATTACGAAAACAGTCTAACAAATAGTCTCAGACAATTTAAGATATCAGGAGAAAAAAGATATTACAGCTACGTTGAACAACTTCTTTCTAAACACAGATAAAAATATAGCTGGTAGTATTGCTAGAGAACCGACTGACCATTCGATTTGCATAAATCGTGTTCAGTGACATAGCTTTTTTTACGCCCACTAAATATAAAAGAATTTTTCATTTCTTTTGCTATATGATCATCGCTAATGCCTTCCAATAGGTCAAAAAGGAGAAACGGACAACAAAATGTTACTTGAATGTTCCAGCGAACCATTTTTAAGAAGATAAAATTTAGATATTTTCTGTAAATAACCCGGAATTTCACAGAAGATAAATTAAGGTCGTTCAATACGTACCGTTCATTTGCCAAGCATTTGAAAATTCTTTCGCAAAAGTGCTTCTAAATTACTTCTCTCACATTCGTTGTTTTATATTGTTTCATATAATGTTCTATATCATGTAGAGATAGTGAATTGATAGGTGTATATTTTTTATTGGCTTCAAATAATTTTCTTTCGCGAGTTTTGTTTTTGCGAAAGCTAATCTCTGACAAAAACATTGTTTGTTTCCATCACTGTATTATGTTTATTGTTTCAACCAAAAAGTTAATATTAGACTTATTTATTACCCGCAGATGCTATAGCTGCAATTCCATCGGTTAGAAAACCTGCTGCTCCTAATCAAATTGAGAATAAGAAATCTTATTTCTAAGAAATGATTCAGAAGCAAACGAAGTTTTTTTAAACAGATTGCAATCGTAAAACACTATTATACTCTAAAATTAAGTGCATAAACCTATGTGTCAAAATGAGTATCCGATTTGAACTCTGCTTTAGTTATCATGTTTATTGAAGTATCTTTGATTCATTTATTTTGTTTGCGTATGTCGAACAAGGACATCAGAACTAAGTATTTGAAATATCTTTATTTAACATTATATTTATCATAAGGTACATATTTTTTTATATTGTGTAAAAGTTGTTCTTAAAACCGATTTGTAAGTTGTGTTCGGATATCTTCCGTTGTTCTCTTGCACGTACACCAGTGTTATTCACTAATTTTTGCTCGATAGCCATTTCGGTTAAGGATACGGTTGGGGTGAAACCAAAAGTCCGTCAGTTCACGACGGATTTTTCTGAAATTTTCACAATAAGTGTAAAGTGATGCGGTATTTCTTTTTAAACTCATGTGTTTTTTCGTGAATTTATAAGAAATGTGTTCTTTTTAAAAACCTTGAAAAAGTGGGTGTTGTGGAAAATGATCCATCGCCTACAATTTTGATGTTACGGAACTGAAAAAAGGTTTTCTAGGGTAGCTAATTGTCTTCTTCAGAGATTCGGTGCAAAAGTTTTTCGATAATTTGATTTTTTTAATTTTTAGATTTTTTCCAGAAAACAGACCACTTTTTTCGCTTTTCGAATTGTTTTGCATATAATTTTCACCACAAATTGAAATCCAAAAAACTTCTGCACCGGCTCTCTAGATTGTTAGAACCGCTTTCGATTGATATATTTGCTATCCCTGTACCTTCAAAACTGTGGGAGAAGGATCATTTCAAAGGTCAAAAAGCAAGTTTTCATGAGAGCCATTTTTTCTAAATCTTTTTTTTTTCTTTCATAATTTTTAACTAGTTCTTCTTTTATAATTTACTCAACTGCTTGTGTAGCTCTATTTAAGTTCTATCGATTAATATATTAGCCATTCCTATACCTTCACAACTGTGGGAAAGGATCCGTAACAAAAGACAATAAATGCAAGTTTCAGAACACCAGTCTTTTTTAAATGAAGTTTTTTATTTTTAATTACAAACTAATTTTTTTCATATCAACTCTATCGCTTGGAAGCTCTTTTTGAGCCCTTTCGAATAATATATTTGCCATTATTGTACCTTCAAAACTGCGGGAGGCGATTATTTGTTTACACAACAGCTAATTAGCTGATGACTCAGAGCAGCCGGACTCAAAACAAACACTCAGTTACATCATCATAATTAACACTGAGTGTCAGAATGTTTAGTGTCATTGCTAAATCTTTCAAGCAAGGCCATGAATGAACTCTCTTGCTATTCACGTAGAGGAACGCACAAAATTGATTCGTAATTAGGGGGGAAACGGAAAATCACTCATTCATTGGCGCGCCAAGGTCACGTTATTGCGCGTCTTCTACTCCGTCTAGGAGACGAACCAATGTACGTACTTGAGAGCCAATTATATCGTTGGATGCGCAAGAAAATTTTCTATCAGATGAGTTTATAAACCGAAAGCCTACCAATATCCAAATTCAACTCAGACCGTGCGCTTAAATGTATTGATTGAGTGAGCCGCAGCTACTGCAAGTTAGCGAATATAAGATAAATTATATAATAATTAATTAATATATATATTTTTCGAGAGCCGCAAATTGAGTCATCGCGAGCCGCCAGCAGTTCGCGAGCCGCGCAACGAATACCACTGGCTTATACAGTAGCTATGTCAAAATGATCGAACATTCATACATGTAGGTTTTTGAGCTTGTGAATTTCGTGTTAATGTCCTTTCCAACAATTTTTGGTGAGTGTCAGCTATTATTTGTCTTGATTGTCGATTCAAAAATGCAATAGGGAAAGTGATGTTTCTTGTAGTTACTGATAAAGTTTAATATTATTCTCACAAGGTATGTTAAATCCTGGGATGTTTCAAAAGTTTATTTACGGTAATTTTTCCGTCCTCGACTATTATTAGGATGTTTATCTGAGCTTTAAGTAAGTAAGTATTGAGCTCTCATGGTATTAGGGGGCAGTGTTCTATACGCTCAGCAGTGTTCTATACGCTCAGGACTATAAATATCTATGGTTGGTTATCTATTAATTTTGTTTAAATCATCAGCGTTCGTTCACTGAATATTTTGTTAATGTCGTATAGGAGTCGTTTTTCTATCCAATTTCGCTCTAAATCCATTTATTCGAATCGAAAATCTCGGTTCAATATTAATTATTGATAATCTCTCTCACCATATACGAAATACCATAAGAGACAGTAAGAAAGATCTTAGAAATAATTTTCCAATGCACGATGATTTTTCCGTACTGCTGTGACAGAGTTATATCACCATTCCTCTTGCCGAGGGTTTTCAGTTTCACGTGATGAATGTTTTATATTTTTTTCAACCGTAAAACCAGTAGTTAAAGTTGTATGAAATCTTGGTTGCTTTATTGTAAACAGTCCCCTTTTCGTTTTAGTAATTTCCGCCTGATATTTCAACAACTCTTTTTTAACATAGCATATTTAGTTTCGGAAAGGGCTCAAAATTTTATTCTTAAAATTTTAAGTTTCGTATTCGTAAATAAGTCCTTTGCATTTCAACAGAAACAAGGGCTCAATATGTTTTTTTTGACAAAAAATTTTAGAGCATGGATAATTTTTGTTTTGATACCTGAATTAAATATTTCTTGCTGTTTGCATCACCAACCCCGTGAAAATTTGAGTTTTCCTTTATTTAATTAGAATTTTACACGGATAATCAATATCATGGGAGGGTACTCATTATTAAACCATTTAAATGTTTATAAGCCCGTATAGCTGTTACACATTTGTAACCTTGACTCTTATTCGTTGCAATGTTTGTTGCATAAAAATCATTTCACCACTTATACATTCTTCCCAAGCACTAACTCTAGCGTGCGATTGACGGCCCAAATTTGAATTTTTACGCTTCTATCGGTACATTTTTATCCTAACTGGCAAAATAAATCGCGAATAGAGAGAAACAGGCAGTATTAAAGAGAGGAATGGTTACGTTTGTCACGCTCGTGCGTTATAATAAAGAGAAATCTATACAAGCCCAACCATAATTTTAAATACATGACCTTCTTGAACGTAGAAGAAACTACCTATTCCACATTCACCTGTAACCAATTATTCCATTTAACACACACGCAACAATAGTTCTAGAGAATTCACGCTCGTGTCCTTACAACTCATTTAGTTTACATGTGATAATGGAAAATTGAAATTTTATCTCAAATCCTTCTCTTTTCCGACCACCATTGGTTTACTGCTGCCAAATATCGTAAGAAAAGTAGGAATGAGCAACTAAAAATTGAAAGAAAACTTCCTAAATAGGGTTCTCCAATAGAAGTTAGAGTATACTAAAACCCCTAGGAAAGTTCTCGGCAGCAATGCCGGATATATGATTTAGAAAGGTCATCTTTTCTCAGGATACACTGATTGTATTAAAGATGAGAGATAATATTTGGACTAATTTGGTGTATAGGAATACACAGCAGCAAGATTTTGAAAGGTATTGTGTGACATGTAACAATAAAGGGATGGGTTTACGAGTGCATTCTCAAGATCATTCAAGCTAATGAAAGCCCATTGAATTATTTCAATAAATTCGCTTCGATATTACGGGAAGAATATATTGTTCTTAATGTACTTGTCGGGTCCCATAAATAGTTGAATGAACCAATTCGTTTTGTGCTTGCTTGTCGAAAGCATACGTACACAAATTCATACATGTAAACAAGCAAACTTACATGAGCAGGGAAAACAAACAAACTTTCAGAACACTAGATTCAGCTGAAAGTTCATTTACATCAGGAACTACATTAGGAACTATCGCAGTTGGGAACGCAAGTCAGCGGATGAACATTGTTCAAATCTTAAAATTGGCGAAGTTTTTTTAAAGGACCTGATTAAGTTGGAATTTGTCGAATATTGATGGCTCTGCATCTCTATTTCTGCATTTCCGCATCTCTACATCGCACTTTTTTAAGTAGATCTACTTCGCATTCTTTTCTAGACCTACTGCAAAGACTTCACATTTAGCCTATACATGTGGCAAAATCGATCATGAAATCACAGGTGTGTTCTTTAGTAATCTATGTGTATAATTTTTCTTATTATATGCTTTCATTTGTTCTCATCATTCAACGTCTGCGTCGGTGTGTTATTCTTAGGAAAAGTAAAAGAATGAGAAATCTAGAATGGTTTTTGAGCTTGTACCGGAACTTTATTTCGTGATTGTTTACATCAAGGAGTCTGAAACTCGATCATTTTTGCATTTTTTTTCTGAACAATATTTTGTTTCTTTCAAGGACACTGAACTATACAGCCGTTGGTTTGATTTAGTAGAATGGAGTGCTTAATTTTGGTACTTAAAATGGAATATAAGAAATAATGAAGATTACATTCAAATTACGCTGTGCAACCATTAAGATGAAATTTATTATCACTCATAGCTATGTATTTCAAAAAATAAAATGAGTACACTGGCTCACTGCATTAAAAAGAGATTTATAGCTGCCCAAGTGAGCATCGTACTTTTCTGAATACCAAGATATAAATCAAAAAACAAAAAATATGAATCTTCTCAGCTTAGGATTTATAAATTAATCCCCTCACTTATTTTTCACATCTCGTAATTTGAACAAGCGATGAAATTTGTTCAGCATGTGTGTTGGTTTATTCGTTTAAGACGGTGGCACTGTGCAAGGTTTCCTGTAAATTATATTTAGCTAACCTTTTCTCATTACTTGAAGTCATTTAAGATGGTATTTCAGTCAGTTCATTTGAGTGTTTTTGGTATTTTATTTTTTAATTACTAATTGAAAGCATTTTTTTACATAACTCGAACTTTATTTTCATTCACTGCCATTGGCATTAGAATACTCACCGTTTTATTGGCATGAATTAGATATAAGTATGTTTACATTGAGGAGTTTTCAAAGTCCAAGATGTTCACTTCTATTTTTCGATATGTTTTCCGGAACTATTTCGTTTTTGTTCACTGATAATTGAGTGGTAAAGTGTTTTTGCTAGCATTGTCTGACAGCTCTTATAGTCGTTTCAGACTCAAAGGAATATTCTGCGGCAGAATTAATTCGCTAAATAATCACATAAAATTTTCCCTGCGTTATAACGCAATTTTTATGAGCTGGTCACTAGGAACTTATTGATATGCATACACGAAAAATAGTTTCATGTTTCCAATTACTGTCAATTACTCAGTTTTAGCTCAAAAATCATTCACTTCTACCCATTTTACCTTCAACAACATCAACGACTGATTGCCAGCGGGAGCCTTGGCTCGTCTGTAAATGTTAGAGGAGACCATCCTCCAAAGCATTTCTCAGTAGTATTTACAATATTTATGAGTTTTCCATCTTCGTGTTGAGAGTAAAATGTCCAAAAGAGTAAATTGTAATTTTACCTTTTTCATTTATAAATTTAACTCTTGATACAGCTTGTAGCGTGTTCTCCCTCAGGCTGCTTTACACTCCGGAAGGACTTGTGAATATCTATAGACTTGTGAATATCGATAGACTTGTGAAATATTTTTGCTCGAAGTGAGTGCCTGAGGTGCAAACGAACCCGGCAAGGTAAGGAAAACACAACTGGAATAAACGCCGTATTATTATAAAGATCGCCGACAATAATGGCACAAGGGGATATTACAGTCGAGTAATAAAGCAACCGATGACGTCTTGGCGGACCGACGGTTGTCGGTGAGACGCTGCGTGGCTGGAGGACGAGAGCAGGCCGGTGAGGCTGCTGCTGGCAGAGTATCTCCGACCAAGGAGTACCAGAGGCGCTAGCAGGGAACTGGCTCGAGTCAAGGGAGCGACGAGGCGTGACGGCTGACAGTCGAGGCGGCGGTGACAGTAGCAGAGGTGGTGCTTGCGGAGCGCCGAGACTTTGTTGTGAACATCAGGGATGCTGCGAGTGTACTCCGCGAACTGAACTGCGCAGCTCATCATATAGGGCTGGCGGCAGCCTCACTGAAGCGAGCTAGCCCTCTGGTTAAGGGACTCGCGGTGGCGGGTTGTCGCCGTCTGCGCTGTGCTAAACGTACGTGAGTGTATTCAGATGTTGCCTGGCTGCTCGGAACGCGCAGCTTGTAGAGGCTCGGTCCGGCACCCCAGCGCCGACAGTATACAGTATGGTATACAGTATATGTATATATAATTTATGTATATAGGGACTTGTAGACGAGCATAAAATCTCCTAAGCTTAAATTAAAATTCACTCGGTGTACGGATTTCTCATGTCGCCCTCTACCGGATATAATAAGACAATAGAGCACAGTAGACGCGGCATAATACAAAACATGAAATCACTTCTAGCATAAAAAGCCCTGACGGGTACTTTTCCCTTATCATATTAACTAACTAGCAGTATAAATTAAACAATATGCACATGATCACCTAATTATGCGTTAAGCGCCTTTTTCTTCTTCCACTATCCTTTTCCTTTTCTCTCCTCCTTTTTCTCTTCTGGCACACACTGGGCCAAACTCTAATTCTCTTCTTTCCTATTGTCACCGCCCCCCCCCCCCCCCCCCAGCGCCGAACTTGAACGCTGGCTGGTCGGCCAGTAAGAGCGCTTTGAGGCTGTGGGGTGGCGCTTTTGAGCTTGTGTGGTGGTGAGCACGCACAGCTAGATGGAACCACCACAAGCTATTGTTTACATCTTGAGTTAAGGGAGGCAACCCAGGCCCCTGCCAGGCCCCTGTCGGTCCGGTGAGCTTTTTTTATAAGGCCTGAATCGAAACAATGAATGAATGAAATAGTTTCTTTTCAAAAGTTATATATAATACTCAAATATCATAAGAATCGGATTACAATTACGAAATTTCATAATTTTATGTAATGAATTTTTTTATGTACAATTCACAGTGTGAATATGAAGTTATGCATGGAGATTATCGAAATAAAAATGAAAACAGCATTCAATTGCATAAATTGTGTATTATATTACACTTTAAACAAAAAATTTGTTTGTGGTTTATACCCAAAACCTCTTTCAACATTCAAAAGAAGGTTAACATCGGCATCTTTGGGATGCTTTATTTCCAATCAAGCCTGATACATAGGATCTTAGCATTGGTTTTTCAAATGACTTATAACTAACCCTATATATAGGACACCATGACGGTTCCCCCGTAAAGCCGGTACCCATTTCCGACACCTGGGTTGAGTGGGGTATTGTGCTTTTGAACTTTCCCTTATACCCAACGGGGAAAATCTCCGCGCCAGCGCTGGGAACGAACCCGCGACTTCCAGCATACAAGTCCGATCCCTTAACCGCTGTGCCACGGGGAGCACTAGAAGACTAGTCATTGAATTTTTATGCTAGAACAAAACCAAACAGTTTTAGAATCCTTGGAACATTTCTAACAAAAAAACGGTAGCAGACTTCTAAATTGTTCAAAAATTTTTTTTATCAATCTCAAAACCCAAAATAAGTGTATATATGATTTAGTGATATAATATCGTATATAAAAAAACGAAAACTTACAGATGTAAAAATTTTCTACCGTACTTTTGTTAGAAATGCTCCAAGGATTCTAAAACTGTGTTTGGTTTTGTTCTAGCATAAAACTCAATGACTAGTCTTCTTTTGAAATATCCATAATAATGAACCAAAAAACTAATTTTCCGTATTTTTTTAAAAAATAAGGCCTAAATCGGAAAAGTTACATGGGTGAAAAAAAATTTAATTGCAACAAATACATATACTGGCCAAATATCAAACGAATCGGATGAAAAAATTTGAAATCTTGGGTTGCCCCTAGGATACCGTCCGAAGCCCCTGCCAGGCCCCTGTCGGTCCGGTGAGCATTTCTCATGTTATTGCTGGAAAAGAACCCTTAGATGGTGGACTATTCGTTCCAAAAATTTTATGGCACTACGGACATGTTTTATAGATTCTAAAACTGTGTCTGGTTTTGTTCTAGCAGCAAAACTCAATGAGTTGATACATTTTAAATATCCATGAAAATGAACTCAAAAACCAGTATATCAAATTTTTTTCAAAAACTAAGGCCTGAATCAAAAAAATGAATGGATTAAATTGTGTTTCTTTTTAAAAGCTACACATTATAATCAAACTTCATAAGAATCAGACTAAAAATGAAGAATTTCTTGATTTTTCAATATATAACATTTTTTTTTCATTTTTTTGGAAATCACAATTCACAGTGTGAATATGAAGTTATGCATGGAAATTATCGAAGTAAAAATTAAAACTGCATTCAGTTACATAAATTATCCATTATATTACACTTCAACAAAAATTTTGTTATTGTTTATACCCAAAACATATACCTTTCAACATTCAAACTGTATCAACTCATTGAGTTTTGATGCTAGAACAAAACCAAAGACAGTTTTGAAATCCTTGGAACATTTCTAACAAAGTTATAATTAGACTCTCCCAAATTTTAGAGAAAAAAAGTCATACGGCTCCAAACCCAAAATTAATTATTCGTATCCTTGAGACATTTCTTGAGTTGATACGTCTTGAAATATACATAAAAATGTATCAAAAAACTAATTTTTCGTAAAAAAAAGGCCTAAATCGAAAAAATGACATGAGTAAAAAAGATTTACTTTCAAAAAATACATAACTGAAATATAAGAGGCTCAACCAGGGTACACAATTTATGTACCTCTGTTAAGCGTCCAGTCCGCTGACAAAATAAGGCTTTTACGTGAAATAAAAGGTAAAATAGGTTAAATGTCTCTTTAGGCGACTTGTCAGGAAAGGAACAATTATTATAAAGTATCGCTTATCATAGAAATCTTTTTTCGAAATGTTAAAATTTTAAATTATAACTTTGTTAGAAATGTCTCAAGGATTCTAAAACGGTCTTTGGTTTTGTTCTAACATCAAAATTCAATGAGTTGATACGTCTTGAAATATACATAAAAATGTATCAAAAAACTAATTTTTCGTAAAAAAATAAGGCCTAAATCGAAAAAATGACATGAGTAAAAAAGGTTTTCTTGAAAAAAATACATATACTGGCCAATTTTCAAGCGAATCGGACGAAAAAAGGTCAAAATCCCGGACGGTATCCTTAAGGCATGTCCATCAACTTACTTTGGACCTTTGTGTTAAGACATTTAAAACTCAAAGAGGGTGAATTACGTTTGACGAATCATATTAATCTTGAAATCCATGTCTTTCATTACGAAACGGGAAGATGGCAATTATTTCAAAACGGTCGTATCCTAATGAAAAGTGTAAATAACGGTATTGAATATCGTAGGAGTGAAATGAAAATTGAATTTACTCATATGAAAAATGAATTGACTTTTGTGACTTTAATAGTATCTGGTCGGAGTTGAGGTAGGAAAACGTAGTTCGTTTGCTTTCTTCATCTTTGACTGCAGTGATGTAATATTTAGCATTGCATTTTATCTACGCAACATAATATGTATATTTGAGTGTCTGACATTAGCTTTGTCCAACAAAACTGACTTTTCATCGCATCCTCTTCATTTTCTATTATTACGCAGTTCGAGTTCATGTACGACATAGCTTCATCTTATGGCGTCTTTTCCTAACAATATTCTGGGTAACTTTTACTTTTGAAGTACAGATGACCCAAAACGACCTTTCATGTACAATAGTACATGCACACTCTCCAAAAGTTTTGCGAATACATCGTGAAGTTTCACAAGATCCAGTTCTATATAAAATACCTTCAATCATTCGTTGTTTTCAAACGGCATTAAAAAAATTGTTATTGAACTATGACTGCAATTACTATAGTACAGCTACTTCATTATGAGTCAAAATTCATTACTAGGACGTCAGAAAAGTGAAAGCCTGAGAACATTGTGCCCTCTCCTTCAACTAAAACAAATAAAAAGTAACTATCACATTCTCGAGGATATAGTACACAATTCTGAAAGCTTTGCAATTTTCTTCTTCGCTCTCGTTATTAAAGTGAGTAAAAGGGTGTTCGTGCTGTCCAAATTCACGCTAACCTTTACTTTCCAGCAGTCTCATCGACATGCAATTGCCGGCCTATGTTGCCATTGATTGTTTTAAAACTGACGATCAAATGTATTAACTGTAAGCACTGCTGCCGAATACAAGGTTATAATAGTTTCGAAACGTTTTTGTGTAAGGGGAGTTTATTACGTAGTTTGAAAAGACAAAACGAGGTGAATAATTATTTAGTCAAGACAGTTCACAAATTAACACTGTTTATTGAACGTTCAATTTTATTTTCATCCATTTAAGCGATGAAAACTGAAATTCAAGAGGCTCCACCATGGTACACAATTTATATACCTCTGTTAAGCGTCCAGTCCGCTGACAAAATAAGGCTTTTACGTGAAATAAAAGGGGAAATAGGCTAAGTGTCTGTTTAGGCGACTTGTCAGGAAAGGAACAAATTCTGAATTGAAGTATTGAAAATAGTAAGAACTCAATATTTCAACCGATATTTTTCGGGTCCAAAGTTTTCCACTCATCCATACGTGGAGCAGTAGGAACGAAGATTTTTCTCCTATGTTATTTATTATCATTATTCTTATCATTACAATTACATTCATGATTTCCGCGCCGGTGAACGCTAATTACAGAGAAAATCGATGAATTTCATTTTTAAGTGACATCGCGAAAAAATAGAACATGGGGTTTGGGTGCCACAAATTACACTCGTAAAAAAGGTGTAAGCATCTGGATGTGACGAAGAGATAAAAAACGAATGGTGAGTAAAAGATGATATTTGTGCAAGAGGCCGGCAGCATATGGTAGGCCGGCCTCTACCTCTAGAGAGACAAAGAAATCAATAGTAGAAACTGGCCTACCTAACAGCAAATTCAAACTCACGATAGACTAATTGTTCAATGGCTGATTTTATGGTGGGTAGCAAAGGTGGCTATTGAGGCACAATATTTCCCCATACTGCACCCTCGAGGACAGATATAATCAGCAAAACCACATGAGAGTTGATTAAGTATCCTTAATTTCTTAGAAGAATGCCAAGTCTCTTGAATTCGTTACAGAACAATCCCTTTCAGCTATCCTCCGAGGGCCTGATGATTTTCTATTATTAATTTTTCCCCTATGGAAACAGCAAAACAAAGAATACGTTCGAACGAAACGTTGTAAAGAGAAATTCATTGGTTCAAATTTCTTACTAAGTAAGAAGCTCCGTTAACGAACCCATTGAAACCAATAAATTTAGCTTCCAATAAACCATGAAATTTATTGCTTCCAAATTATAAACCTAACATCATCATACGTCATTGGAATATAATGAAGAATACATGGAAAATTCAAGCCGATAAATCAATGAGCAAAAATATAAATTCATCAATTCCTTAGCCCCAAAAATTAATTATCAAGTATCTCATTACACGCTACCGAGCAACAATAATTATTCATCCAACAAAATATAAAAATACAATGTTGAATACAAGTTACGGTGATTAGTTCAATTTTTCAACACCGAATAGCTTTTCAAATCAAAAACTGATTGAACACTAGATTCCTTCTTTGAACAATTACTCAACGTACAGTTTCGTAAAAAGCGTTCGAACATTGGAAAACGGAAGTGGTTTCTTAACTTCAGAAGTTTTTTGAATTCCACCGTAGTTGGTCAAAACGGTGGAAAAATAGGAGACAAACTTTAATAAAATAATAAAATGTTTGATGTTAGTAGAACAGTAATGTACATTGATGTTCTAATATTTTATTCTTACCAATCATTTCAAAATTTTCCTTACTAGGGTTTCTTGGTTTTCTTACTTTTGTCAACCACTGCGTAAATTTCGCTTAGGTTTGGGACTAGAGCTTCATTATTCATTCCAGTTGGTGATTGTGTAATCATGGTTCCCTGAGCCACAGCTGTCGGCGGTAGAAGTTCTCTGCTTGGCTTTGATGGAACATTTGGTTTGGACAGCGAAGCTCCTGGCACATGTGACACTAACTTCTGTAAACCCGTTGGCGATTTCGGTACATCTGCAGCATTTTTCTGAGACTGCACTGTTGTATCACATGAATTATTTGTCGCGTCATCATCATATATGACAGTATCAACAATGGGTACCTTTCTCGGAACTATCGGGAAAGCTGTGACGCTTTTTGAGATATCTCTCTTCTTGGAGGACATGAACAAATACGCACTATCTTGTGCAGCAGGCGATGACTGAGACTCGACCCCACTGAATGTTTTCCTATGCATGAGGTCAAGCTCGCTCCGCCGGTTGAACTTGGAAGAGCTCGATCCTGAACTTCGTTTTTCATGAAGTGCAGATGAAGGTGAAGCCACCAGCTCATTTCTGTGAGGGCTGACTGGAGGGAACGGTCTTGATGGTCTCTGCAAAGAGTAAAAAATTGATTAAATAAATGGGAATACGGGTACAGATAAAATTTTTTAAATTCCAAACCTGTTCGCATCTCTAGTTATCTCGCAAAATCGGTCGACGTGTCGTAAACAATGTTTTGTAAGGGCAGCACGAGGTTCAGCTTGAATAATTCAGTATTCGAAAGAACACTGCATATAATCTAAAACATTTCATTTATCTGCAGTATTAGTAGCAATGCAAGCATTTTTAAGATTGTATTTTATTTGGCTGCCGTAGGCTGTAAATTCTGTTTCATTGATAATAACTAAGGTTTAAATTTTATGCTTGCACTTCATGAATACTTCTAAGAATGCCCATCATCTGTGAGAAAAGCGCACATGAACAAATATATGAATTATAAGTACAGTACATATATCCGTGAGCATTTTCACTGCTTCGACCCGTGAAAAGTTTCTACGTACGTTTGTACCTTGACTGTTTTACTCATTTTTTTGAATTATCCTTATAATTAATAATTAGTACTACCTAAGTATCCGAAAAACAGAGCAGATTACGAACAATGCATAAATGAAAGAAAAAATCTGCTATTTGCTGCATTACTTTCTTCACATTGAAAATTTCCGCATATATAAATCTGTGTAATTCTATAGTAGGTTTAGTGATAGTACATACTGAACAAAATGTTTAAACACATTTTTTCACTTGCGCAATTCTATAGGTGATTTAGTGGGAGTGCATACAAAACAAAACGTTAAAACATATTGTTTCTGATACTTGAGCAGTGTTACATTTCATTTTAGACTTGGAGAAATAGATATGTTTTATATTTTTCTTTGAACGCAAACTCATAACAAGAAAATTAACAACTGTTTTAAATGAAAAGAAGTTGAAAAAAGAGACGCACAATTAAAAATTTGATGTTTTATTGAATGTTAAACATACCTTAAACTTGCGAACAAAACGTATTCAACCGTTTGAAATATGAGGGCACAGCTGAATCTTATCGAAAAATCCTGTTGGCACTGAAGATGAAATATTCAGCGGTAAAACTTGGTAAAAGCTATTTCGTTTTTGCATTAGGCCTTGACTTTCCAATTTACATTGAAGTTTGTAAATCTACTGTTAGCAACACACATTTTTTCGCACACAGTTTTGCAGCTTACTTGGTCATCAGTAAACCTAATGAAGAAAATTAATTCCGATTATTTCTGTTATTGCAAAAATAGTTTTAAATTTTCGCACCTAGAGGTATTCTGAAAAATTCCAAAACCCTAACTTGACGCAAGATTTGTCACTCTTTTTTATTTTCACTTTTATTCTACTTAGGGAAGAACGAAAGACCTCTGAGTTGAATCATGAAAGAAGATTATTGACCTTCACAAGTCAGGAAATAGCTTAAACAATATTTTTAAGCACACCGTCATCCAGGAGTCCTACAGCACAATCTTTCACCAAGAAGCTTAGTCTGTTTGACGGAGCGGAGACTATCCGGTCGTGCACGGAACGAAACGGAAGATATCACCGAGAACGTTGCGAAAGTGTGTCGAAAGGTGGATGTAAACAAAAGAGTTATTGGAAATGACACTGCCAAAATGTTAGACATGCAGTATACCAGCTTGAGTACTCCTTTATTTCATTTTCTAAAGCGATTGATCGAGGACAAAGTTCTCCTCGTAAACGTTTATGCAGCAGCTCGACTTTAACCTCGCTCAAACTAGGGACAAATAAAATTGCTTTTGGGAGCGAATTCTATGGAGTGATGAAAGGAAATTCGGGCTCTTTTGCCACAACAATGTCAAGAAATTTTGAACCAAAAAAAATTGAAGCTTTCATTCCGCACAACGCGATATTTTCTGTTAAGCATTGTGGTGAATATGTGATGCTCCAGGATGATTTATTTTCAAGTCCTTGGGAAATTTTTTCCGATTAACGCGTAAACTAATGATTCCATGGCTTCACTCAAAGGAAATCACAGCTCTGCCAAAGCGTTCAATGATTTATTTTCCGAATCCCAATGAAAACATAGCAGCAGAATTGAATATTCTAACAACTAGCCCAGCTTCAAAAAACTTTTGCGAATTGAAAGAAATACGTTTAACCGTAGAAAAAAACGAAGTTATCGCTAAAAGAACGTGTTGAAATACCACCAAAAACCTATAGGAAACGATGCAGGAAGTTTTATAATTGAAAGGCCATAGTATAGACAAATACTATTGTTATTAAATGTAAAATATCCTAATGTACTAATAATTTTCTTTCCGGACCCATTGTTCTATTTCCTCGATATTTTATTTAAGCATGTATTTTAACCTAATGAAAATAAAATTTTCATTCTTTTTTATGCTGTTAATAATACGTGAATGATTTGGGTCATTTGAATTCAATTCAATGAAGTGATTACCAACTTAGGTTGTTAGTGAATGTGAGAATACATAATTCCTTTGCTAACTCTAGGTTCTCTGCGTTATATGGGTCACTGTGATTCAACATAATGTTAGACGTAATACCTGCATACTAAAGAACCAAACCGACCAATTAATTCAACCATCGTAAAATGTTCTTTCATGGCTGTTTTTGTTCATCCCTCGAGTCGAGGACAAATTTTGATGAATCTTAACAAGCGGGAAGCATAACGTCACTACCGTTAAACCTCTACCAACGTATTTATATCTATAGCTACGCAAATTACTCTAATATGCGATATTTATAAAACTTGAATTCTTTATACTAATTTTCACATTCCCCTACCGTTACCACAATAACCAGAGTTATCCTTGAACGGTTTGATACGTACTGCGTAGCTCAAGTACTTGAAATAGCTTGATTTACTTTAAAAGTAGCTGTGACTAATTTTCATTACGTGAACTGGATAGGAACTGCTCACTTGCACATAGCGAGGGTGCTCCAGCTCTACCGGCTCGTAGATGTCATCACTGTAAGTTGGGCAGGCAAATGACGGCGGCGAAGGCCGTTGGGGAGGGCCTCTGACGTTGTCCCCTTCGGGTGCGTGGGATCGCTTCGCAGCCTTCACAGCGCGATGAATATCTTCACCCTTTAATAAAACAAAATACAACATTACCAAACTAAGAGGTACTTGATATAGCTTAGCTATTTGATATAGCCTAGGTATTTGATAAAGCCTAGGTATTTGATATAACCTAGGTATTTGATATAGCCTAGGTATTTGATATAGCTTGGTAATTTGATTTATAAAAAAGGTGAGGCGTTTCCAAGTTCGTTATAAATTAGAAGATTTATCTGCGTATTGGATTAGGGATACTTTCAATTTTAGTTGTAATTATGGCATCCAAACTGAAAATGAAAAGACTTCAGCAGAGAAACGAGGAACTTACTCCAGGACGGCTACGTTGAGAAATCTGAGTATCATCAAAGGAATAAAATGCACGTTTAGTCACCCGTTGATTTCCATATTCAAATTTTTCAATGTTTTCAAAAAATTTCCCCACTTCGGCTTACACATGAGTTTGTCATTTGAAAAAATGCAGCACAAAGTTGCAGAGTAAAGTCAGAGGCCTAGTTATTGGTGGTCCAGTTATTGGAATGTTTGTGTTGAGCGTTCAGTAGGAATATTCGAGTATCCATTGCTAACATAGGTTGTTAGATGGGTAGTTTGAGTGGGTTGAAGTGACGTTTGTATTATGACAACATTATGAAAATATAAAAAAAGAAAGAACATGATTCCCAGGAAAATATTATATTCTTTCATAGATTTGAGTTCATCCATTAAGTAAGACATCAATTTTAGTCCCAAATTTCGTGTGATAGTCGACAATTGTCAACAAATAGTGCGACGAAAACCTATGACAAAACATTTGAATGTGCAGAGCAAGGTATTTCATATGTGTAAACACATTTAAGTTGGTATTCCAAGACTTAATGTTTCCACTGGTTGTAGATGATGTAAAATGCACGACTCACAAAAATCTATTGACGTTGTTTTGTCTAGACTGTTTGGCACTTTCTAGGAGCATTATCGCTGTATTCAACGGTTCGTCCTCACTTATTATTTAGAAGTAAAGTTAAAGTTCGTTTAACTTCTTGGGTGTTCTCAGATAAATGTATACTTTCTTGGAAGAGGGCCGTAAATTAGCTATTTATAAATGTTAGTATCAATTAAGCATTAATAAGAAACAATATTTTCCAATGATAAGATGCCCTTTTTATTGTTCACCCTAATGACCATAAAACTTTAAATCAAATTCACTTGGAGAAAACTTTCCTCTAACTTTCTTGGGTAGCGTCTGCCCACTTTAATTGAAATATTAAAATATTGCCGTTCTTTTTGAACGGCACAAATAGAGAGCAGCCTGAGAAAGCCACAAAACAATATTATGGAAAATACAGTAGCGTCGTCTATCTTACTGAACAGCTTAACCTAAGTCTAAACTTCTTATTATCAAAGTACCGTTATTGAACGAAACGCACGTTCATTATTTACCTTAAAGTCGTAAAGAGCTTTTAACCAGGTTAGTTACTGCTAAGCCTAACGTACATTCAATTTACATCTAATTAATGAAATTCTAGTCATTTGAATTACCGTGTCAATTTTGACAAATTTATCCGTCAGCTCATTTTCTCCAACTACTCGGATCAGTCAGAAAATATAATTTTTTGGAAATATTGACAGAATCAATCTATTATTACATGAGATTTTTAGACCATATGGTATTTATTACCTGGTTTCACAATATGTTTTTCCGAAGTATTAACGGACACTTATGTCGGTGTTTTGGGATTCCTTTTACTAGTAAAATTAGTTTTAAGAATGATGCAAAACACAAAACTTGTGAAGTTTTTCATTAACCATGAAAGAAATGCAAGTTGTCGTAGCATACCTCGGTTGTGATAAATTCGTATTCGCCTTCGCCAGATTCCGTGTTCCTTCCAGCTTCCACGTAGAAAGTTGAGCTTGAGAACCCATACTTCCTTAGCATGGCTAGGGGCCACTTCACGAGCCTGACTTTGTTCGAGGCGATCGCAGATAAGTTGCCAATGTCCACCACCAGGTCAACTGGTGAATCGTCTCCAATGCGAACTTGCGTCTTTTTCGATATGCGTACGTGGAAAGTTCTCGGTACTGTGGAAAAGCAAACCCCGGGAGTTATATAGGTATGCTGATCATTAATATTCGCCCCTGTAATAGAACAGACACGTTAAGATTAGAGTAGAACTTGCTACTTCGCGCTTTCTTTCTTTGCCCGCTTTCTATTTCACTTTTATTTATTTAATTTGGCGTGTGGAAACATCCCGCTTTCGGTAAAACCTTCTACTTAGCACAGTGACGCGCTATGTTTTGCATATACTCCTAGAGAAATAATATGATGTGTCACGTATGTGTTTAGTAGTGACCGGTAGATATTTTGCCATTACAGCCTCTCTTATTTATGATTCATGTTCAGCTAAAATGGCATTCACATTGAGAAAGAGAAATTGTTGCAAAACTGAAACTATTTGTAGTTCTAAATAGAAAAAATAGTGTTGAAACTAAGCTAAACGTTCTAGATCAATGGAAGCATGGGCAAAGAGTAATGGAAATTGCTAAAGATGTAACTAATCCGAATCTACAGTGCGTTATTTCAAGAAAAATGAGGACAAAATAAATGAATATGCAACGTGTGTTTCAACAGAAGCTGTAAAGAATTTTTTCCCTCTACGTCATACACTCTTTCAAAAAACAAACATTTTACATACTTTGATACAGGACCAAAGAAGGAGAGGTGTTCCCTTGGATGGTATTATGATTCGGATTAAGAGGAGCGCCCCCATACGAATTTTTTTTTTATTGAAGCTAGAGCAATGAAATTTGGTATACAGATAGGAAATGCAATTTGGAATCGTTTGTCTTCTATGAAAATATGCGATTTTCTTCAAAGAAAACTTTATATTCGTAGAAAACCGAGTTTGAGGAGGGGGGGTTTCAAAATGCATCTCCTCCTACAGTTTTCAAGCGACAGTGATGATTTTTATGTCATTAGATTCGGAATATCGTGGACATTAAAGGATACTATAAGGGAAATCTCTGAAGTCACACTAAAAATTTTTTTTTTTCATTTATTACATTTTTTTATTTACATTTGTGACATCACAACTTTTGTTTGCAACAAATCTCGAAATTTAATTATAGATACCTTCATTTTCCACGCTTTTCCACATCCAATGATACCAAAATCATTGCTGTAGCTTGAAAACTGTAGGAGGAGATGCATTTTGAAACCCCGCATTCCGAACTTAAAAAATAAGGCAAATTATGTAAACATAAACAATTTAAATCATTCTTCGTTATTATTCATGTGGCCAGCTAGGACCATTGAAATCATTTTGTAGTAATAAATAGACATAGAAGATGACATAGCAACGTTGCGCGGTGAAGAAAGAGCCAAGGGGGAGGTGTAACATGGTAAAATACCAATTCCCCCTCCCCTCCCCCCATTCTTCAAAGCCCCGGAGCGGGCGAACAAACGAACTTACGAAATTCATTTTTTCAAAGGATGTACCTGACTTTTCTCCTCTTCTATAGCAGCTAAAACCTATTTTTTACACATTTCCCCATTTTTATGGGGGACGCTCCCCTTAAAGCAAAATCATTCTTTGAAGATCTAAACGGCAAAGGGAAGATCATATGAGGAAAAATTCAACATTTTACGCTCTAGAGGATGGTATGATGAATACAAGAAAAATTTCAGCTAAAATGTGGATTATCAAGTGAAGCAGCCAATGGAGACAGTCAAGCTGTGCCTTAGTTTGTTGATGTTTTCAAGAGTAGCGTGTCTTACAAGAATTATTCTTCAAAGCAAGCTTTTAATGCTGACGAGATTAGCTTATTTTGGAAGAAAATGCCAGCTCGTGCATTCATAACTAGAGAAAAAATGAATGCTTCTACATTCGAAGCGCATAAGGACCGAGTAACTTCATTGCTTGGTGCATATGCAAAATGTAATGTCAAGTTAAAACCGTTATTAACCAATAGATCGTAAAATACTAGAGCATTGAAGAATGTGGACACGGTAACATTACATGTGATTTTGTATAGCTATAAAGAACCTGGGTTGCTGGAGTAATATTTTCTCAGTATTTTTTCTTATACAAAGTACTTTACTTTTAGTGAAAACGTATAATAAAGAGTAAAGCCTGGACAATAAAGGAAAATTACTTGTACTTGTACAAAGTAACGCTCCAGGTCAGCATCCAAACCTAAACGAGCTTTATCCACACATCGGTGTAACTTTTCTTCCTGCCAATATGATACCTCTCTTGCTACCTACCAATGGATCTTGGTGTCATAACAATATTTAAAACTCATTATTTGAAACTATCTGTAGAAAAGCTGTGGGTGAGACTTCTGGTGACGCTGATATTAGCTCATATTGAAAAAAGTGCAACAAAAAAAACAGCCCTACAGATTATTAGGTACGCATAGAAATCCACTCCCACATCTGCAATGAATGTAGTTTGAAAAAAATTGTGGCCTGAATGCACAACTTTGAACATAATGACTTATCCAAAAATATTAGATAAATCCAACCTGAAAACGACTGAACTAATTTAACAAGCTGACTTTGAAAATGTTAGTATTGAAGACGTGCATGATCTTTTGCTCTCGCATAATGAAGTACTGACGATTGTAAAAAAAAATACAAGTGGAAAACTACACTGATGGTATTGAGAATAACAATATTCTTGTATGGGAGAGTCAGAAAGGGGTACATGCCAACTTGCAAAAATGGTTAGATAAGCTATGATGAACAATGGAATGAGTTAAAGAGCTATTAAGTTAAATTGAAAAAATTAAACCAGATAAGAGCAGGAGCGTGACATTTGAATCAACGACACTCAGTTTAATGTCTTATAACACGATGCTAAGTATCAAAAAACTTTAAAAAATCGTTGCAATTACCAAATACCGGTCTCATATTTTATTTCTAACAATTATTTGATTTAATTCAAGAAAAGAATGTTTTCATGCACTGTTTATAATACATACACAAATAATTACGAATTATAAACATTTTAGAGTTGTTGACGTCTCTTAGTCATTTTTATAGTTTTCCAACGAACACATATTAACAGAATTATCACTCAAATTTAATTTTTAGGTAATTTTTTATGATACCAAACGTTGAAAAACGAACAGCCCACTTTTCGTTGCTTAGTACTTTTCGCTTCTCTTGTGAAACGTATTTTGCGCCAAGTAGGAATGCTGTAACTTATTACTTAGAAGTGTCTCAGCATAGTACGGAGGGAAATGATTGCTTAACAAACCACTTATGATTACACAGCTGTAGCAATATTCTGGGAAGCAATCGATTTTTAATTTTTCTAGTTTCACGAAATCATGCTCAAAATAAATTTGTCATATTCAATGTTAATTAAGTTTGATATCGCATTCTAACACAAGCTACTTTGGAATATAAACACATTGTTAAGAAAAGTTTAAAATATTATTTTACGTGTGCCTATTTTGCCACGTTAACTTGGATGTTTCATCATTCAGTTCCTAAATCTTTTTTCACGCGTATACAAGTGTACTGCATAATCTGAAAAACTTGAAATAAACATGTTCATCAACGTATTTCAACCCTGATATGTTAAGGAAAATGATCGCGGCTGATCACTGTAGTATTCTGAGTAGGGATCTATAAAGGCATATTCTGATTATATTTCACCTTACTCAGAAATGGTACCTGGACACTTGCTCGAATTATCGATTTCCTGAGCACTCACGAGAAATGTTCTCCGTGCTGCTGAAGTGGTTGGCCATCTTACGAGTTGGCGAGTCGCAGTCGCTCAACAGAACTTCCTGAATTGCCTGCAAAAGGTAATGTTTTAATAAGCACCGAAGTATAGAGATTCAAGCCATCAACATCATGAACACAGTCAACTAGACAATTCATAAGCGTTTTCATCTTAGGACAGTCATATGCGCAACTGGATACGACAATGAACAAATGTATCGGTTACCAATATTTTCTTCAGAGAAATTAGCTCGCAATAGATAAGAATCAAACCCGAAATATTGATATCGGTGCTGATTTCAAATTCAGATCAGTGCAGGTGAATCCAAATTATTTTTATGCGTGCCTGATATTTCCAATGGAGCAAATAGTTATCAGTCAAGGTTTTTTTTATTTATCTATTAGAACCTCGGTTGTAAAAAAACGTTAAAAAACAGTCACTTATTTGGGGTTTTTATTGGGTTTTCCCGGGTTTTATTAGTTATTTTTGGGCTGTATTGGTTTTTGTTCACATATTGGATCACGGTATCATAAATTTTACTCTTAAGTAATTTTTTAAATGCCTACATTAATGATTCGTGTGTGCAGTGTGAACACAGCTTAATTAAGCTACTCCAGTAGGAAGCAGAAGCAACTAACCTATCCGGAATATAATTTAGAAACCTAAAAATTTCTGATTTTCACGCTCTCTGTTTTGCTATCAATATCACGAGTAACATGATGCCGCAGGCTCGGCATCTGCATTAGCTCTTTAGGCTTGCTAGTTTGCTAGTTTCCTATCTACAATCAGCTACAGTGAAATAAACTGCACCACCGCCAGTATATCGGAGTAGATTTTTTGAGTTCCTTTGCATTTCTCAAGAAGAGAAAGAAAAAAATAGATGTTCAACTATTAATATTAATCTGACGGATACAAAGAGTTCTACAAGTTTTATTCTCTGATGTGACCTAAATACATACTGAAAATGACAATGTTTGGAATAGGTTTAGAGCAGGAAAACTCAAATTTTTGGAAAAAATTTGGGGCAGGAAAGCTCAAATTTTTGGAAAAGGTTTGGGGCAGGAAAACTCAAATGCTTGGTATGGGTTTGGGGCAGAAAAGCTCAAATGTTTGGTATAGGTTTGGGGCAGGAAAGCTCAAATGTTGGTATAAGTTTGAGCCAAGAAAGCTCATACATTTAGTATAGGTTTGGGGCAGGAAGGCTCAAATGTTTGGTGTAGGTTTGGGGCAGGAAAGCTCAAATATTTGGTATATGTTTGGGGCAGGAAAGCTCAAATGTTTGGTGTAGGTTTGTAGCAGGAAAGCTCAAATATTTGGTATATGTTTGGGGCAGGAAAGCTCAAATATTTGGTATATGTTTGGGGCAGGAAAGCTCAAATGTTTGGTGTAGGTTTGTAGCAGGAAAGCTCAAATATTTGGTATATGTTTGGGGCAGGAAAGCTCAAATATTTGGTATATGTTTGGGGCAGGAAAGCTCAAATGTTTGGTGTAGGTTTGGGGCAGGAAAGATCAAATGTTTGGTATAAGTTTGGGGCAGGAAAGCTCAAATGTTTGATATTGGTTTGGGGCAGGAAAGATCAAATGTTTGGTATTAGTTGGGGGGCAGGAGAGCTCAAATGTTTGGTATAGGTTTGGGGCAGGAAAACTTAGGAAAGCTCAAAGATGATGGTACCTGGAGAGAATATCGCATGATGGTACAAATTGCTTTGCAAAACCCATAGAGAATAATTAAAGTTCAAATTAGATTCAGTTGGCGCAGTTCTTCATTTTGACTTAGGGTAAGAAACAGCACACTTTTGTCCGAGATGAGCACGGATCTTTTGATCGTTGATTTGCCGGAGTTGAGTGTTAGATTGAGACTGTATATTTGTGACCATCCGTGATGTTCAATTACTGCTACATTTACCTAAACTTTTGACTGTGAATATTTAAAAAAATAAACAATGATGTTGGAATTATCAGGAGTGTAGGAACTAAGAAGTTTATTGCATTAGTTTACTAATATATTTTAATTTATTTGCAGAACAAACCTCGTATATTTTCAACTTGTAGCCGTTCTCTGGGTAAAAATTCGTTTTAGCGTACCCCGTCTAGAGTGAAACCGTATATATATTTCAACCGAAGTTTTCATTTGGAGTCGATCGGCATTATTCCCAGCGTCCGCAGAGGTCAAATAAAAAAGTTATATAAGTTATGCGTAAAGCATGCGCACTCGTTTTCTGAGCGAATTTCGTCGGTGAACGCTACTTCAGCGTTGCAAACGCCATTTTAAATTGCCTTTGTTTTACCTCTGCGGACCTTGAACGTCACACCAATCGACTCAACTCGAACAGTTGAGTTGAAATATATGTACATATACGGAACTTGTAAACTTCCAAATCTACGGACTTTAAAACGAATATTTAAGTAACTATCATGACGCATTTTATAATTGAATTTAAAGTCTACGGACTTTATAACGAACATTTAAGTATCCTCATAAAACAAACTCATGATATTGTTTATAACGTTCCCTCGAAATAAACCTAACCTAACCTAACCTAACCTAACCTAACCTAACCTAACCTAACCTAACCTTTGTAACGCTGAAGTAGCGTTCACCGACGAAATTCGCTCAGAAAACGAGTGCGGATGCGTCACGCATAACTTATATAACTTTTTTGTTTGACCTCTGCGGACGCTGGGGATAATGCCGATCGACTCCAAATGAAAAGTTCTGTTGAAATATATATACGGTTTCACTCTAGACGGGGTACGCTAAAACGAATTTGAGCCCAGTTTCACGGTAATGTCCAGCAGCTAGGAAGAAAATTGTGAAATAAAGACTATTGTTCACCCTGAATGTGCTGTTGTTGATTTTGTGTTCAGTAAATAGCTGTGAAGAATAACTAAGGCCGGAGATGCACAAGAAGGCGTGCAGCGCATTCAGAGATAATAAAAGAAAATAATAAAACCTGCATTGTGCTTCTCCTACAGGTTTGTGTATTCTTATGTGACTTCAAATTCTCAAAAACCCATTAGACTTTTTTTATTATTTGGACGGTCTTTAGGTAGGTTTTTAATGCCAACCTGGTTAGAACCAGCCTTTAAATAAATTTGACACTAAATGTTTTTACTGTTGTACTCGGAACATTTATTGCTACTGTGAGCAGTTACTCTGAAGTAATGCCGGAAAACATTACCTGTAATATTAAGCACAGTTTTCCAAAATTTTTGAATGTTTCAAGGTTTTTGACACCAAATGTGCTTGAGATGTACCAAAAACAAAGCGCCAACAACTTTTTTCAACTTTGGCAAAAACAGCCAACAAGTGTTTCGAGAAGCACTTATGTGTAAGAGTAATACAAAATGAATTTGATGTTCCCTGAATTGTTTCCCTGAAAATATGATATTGATGTATATTGAAAATATGATGAAGCTTGATGTTCCCTGAAAATATGTTCACCATTCTTACTTAACAACGGTTGGTTGAATAAAGTCATTGTTTTTGCTCGGTTCCGATACATAATAGTAAACTTACGTTTCATTATTTATGTATGTATATTTTACTCAAATTTGTATAATCTATAGTAAAGTGAATCAAAGAAAGATTGAATATTCATTAAAAAATAATATGAAAATGTGAACTTTTAAATTTGTTATTAACGGAAAATAAAATATGAAAACCATTTTAATTATTGATTTGAGCGTTTGAATGCGATTCATGAAAATCTAACACTATGTTCAACGGTCTAAGTAAATGAGCGAGCAAATAAAATCTCTGCATGGAAAATGGAGGATAGAGGTTTTCGTGAAAGTTGCGATTGGAAACTGATTAGATTTCATGACTGATATATATGTGGCCTTAGGCTTGTGCCTGCCAAAATTGACCTTGTACTAGTAGCTTCTGAGGAGACAAAATTTAGCATTAGATCGAAAAGGGAAAAATAACCATGGGAGCCCTTTTTTGTGCTGTCATATGATAAGAAAACCTTTCGATTAGATAAGGTTAATTTATTTTACTCACCGATATCCACTGATTTCTCTCCATCGGATTCGAAGCCGACAACACGAGGGTGTGGTCTCTTGATTGGATCTGAATACAAAAGAAAAGTTTATTTGTACTTTAGAACAGATATGTAAGTATTTTCCAGTGATTTTGGTAAAACTATCTTTCAATCACCGTAAATGAAGTGAACCATTAACGTTTGAGATTTATACTCCTTTGCGGTTTACGCACATCGGTCAGTGGAAAAAGATTCAAGCACTTTTCAATAGATAGAGATTTCTGTCTCTAAATTCGGGATCAACGAAATATTTTTAATGCTTCTGCTTCGGAATTTGTTTCCAGTCCTGTTGAATTCTGGGAATAATTTTACCTATAATACATTGCGTAGATTACGTTTCCCCAAAAAACTTTACGATAAACTTTTGCAACTTAGCTGTTACTTATGAATGCACTTTAGAAGTTGTTCAACAAGTGAGGTTAATAATGATCTCGAAAACGTATGCGATATTGAGAAGATTCAACTAATATCAGTAAAAGCCACACAGCCATCAAATAGAAAAAACAGGTTCAACAAAAAACTGCAGCTGATAGTGAAGCTCCAGTTCTTGCAAATTGCTAAAAAAATGTTATGAGATTCTCATAAGGTTTATGCTGCCTACTACCTAGAAAATGTAATAAATGTCAATAATGCAAAGTAAAGCAATGATTATAGCCAGAAAACGCTGCTGGGTGACTGAGTGCTGGTGCAAGGTTTATTTTATCTTTTCATGGGCAAACATCATTGAAAAATGAGAGCTACATTTACTTTAATTTGTGTACTAAAGTGAAGCTGCTTTTAATCTGAAATTAAATGATTAAATTGATGGTACAAAAAGAAAAACCAGTCGAAATTGTGCAAAAAAGTAGCAAGAGTTTGGTCTTTACAGATAAAACATCGTACTTGTTTACGCATGGCGGCGGGGGTGATGTAATTTGACGAAAAAGTTGACTGAGATCATCAGCTTTATAGGATGTTCTATGAATCTTTGAACGAACTTCAACCTAATGTTACTGCAAGTTAAATAAGCACGATTTACTTCATAAAAGGGTATTCAAAGAAATCAACTTTAAAAAGTACAGACTTTTGAAATCCTAGAGATCGATTCAGATCAAGTGTTCGCCATTCACGAGCGAGAGAGAATGTCTAGCACGTACAGTATGAATTTGTGGTCCCACGTCAATCCAAATGGCTCATAGGTTAGCAAGCATCTCATCGGCCACAACATCCAGCCAGAAAAACTCATTGGATGCAATTATTAAGAGTTTCTCGATGAAGTGCAATGCAGGCTGCTAGTATTGCAGAGAACGTTGGTTGCAACATGATGGTGCACCTGCACACTTCATGATTGCTATTAGGCAATCATTGGATGATCGATCCCCAAACCGCTGGATTAGTCGGGGCTGACCAATCTCTTGGCCGCCCAGGTCGTTGGACATTACCCCCATGAGCTTCTACCGCCTCGTTGATTATATTATTGATTATTCAGGATCATTGCGGCCTTTGCAAGAGTTGCTGAACTCTTGTGACTTCACACAGGTTTGACTATCATTCCACCGGGCCTCCGCTCATGCATCGCAGCAGATCAGCAGATGGACGAAATTTAGAAACACCTATGGTGGCTACTCATCTATATTTAAACTCCGGATTCCTACGGACAAATCTATTCGCAATTCTATTTTTCATTTACCTGATAGGCTCTCACTATATAGAAGACTTTGAAACTTTTAAACTATTCATTTTCAGAGACCCCTCCATGTAGTAAATTATATTGTTATTCAACCTACTAGCACCTTATGCTTGCGATACGACCCATCGGGGGGCCGTGTTTGAGTTCTTTCTGGCGCAAAACGACCCATCGATCGGTGGTTTGAAAAATTTGAACTTTCTTTGTTAATTAATGTTATACAGTGGATCCAGGTAATGTTGGGTATTTATAAGTTGCTAACCACTTTTGACTTCAAATTTAAGTTGTACATTGAACTTCAGTGTAACCCATCCCAGTCAACGTGTTAACATTTGTTCAAAGAAAGTGGAAACTCCCAGCATATAACTATTCAAAAAAAAAGTTCATTCAGTATTATAAATAAAGTTCATTTAAGAAAAATTGAACACTTTATGATAGTATAAAGCGCTAGCGATGCATTGAGATTTTGGTCGAGCATGAAACCTATTTCAGCCCACGAACTCCCATAAAACGCCTTTTGAGTACTCATCAGTGAATCCAGACTGTATGGGAGTCCTTTTATTGAACATATAGTACTGGTTCGCCATTGGTTGCACATTTCCTAAAGATAATTGTTCGGCCAAATCACAACCCCAAGATCAATGTAGGGCGTCTTTGAATGTCCTATACGAGCATTGCACTTAAGGACTCTAGAGCAGGATTTCAATCCAGGGTCTGAAGAGGTCCCATTGCAGCCCCTGCGCTCCGTCAATTGCTCTGTGAGTAATCGTCAAGGAATAGTTTCCACCTCCTTGGACAATTACCTCCTCATTGTCCCTATTATCTCAGACAGTAAAATTTACTTTCGTATGTTGCAAACATTGGATAAAACTTAAGACGCAAATTCAATTATGAAACCCTAGAATTAAATTCATAACGCTTCAATGATAAGCTTGAATGCCTTCATTGAATTATAAAAACTTTATAGCAGCATTTGATCACTAAAATGTAACACTTTTAGGTTGGGTAACATGAATTTGAAGAAGGTAAAATTACAGTGTGTGAGGTTAAGTTAAAGTTGGTTACGGTAGTTTAGGTGTATTTTGTTGGTTAGGTTTGCTATAAACTGAACAAACGCACTCCTGGGTAATTGTTTTCACGAGGGGACAGTTGCCATACGGAGGTTTAAATGCCAGGAAAGCAATTGTTCAGCGTAAATGGTCCGGGAGTGGTTTACGACGGAATAATTGTCCCAGAGCCACCGTGCAGGACAGTTTTCATTGCGTTTATAGGTTCTGCAATAGCCACACCTTTTCTTCTATATAGCTTCATGTAGACTTAAATTATCGTACTTATTTTAAATTGTAATTGTGTCACTTTTGAGAAATAGAATCTCATTTCGAAATTCCTTGGACTCCTCCGCCTCGAAATGAAATTTTTGTCTGATAATTTTATGAGAAGCAAATGAATTTCAATCTGCAGTGATAACTTGCTTGTATTAGCTTCTGTGAAAATCCGCGACATTTTCCATACAACTGCAATCACTTTCATACAATTGCCACAATGTAATACGTGGAGCAATTCGACGATAATTTGTATACAGTTCGAATTCTTGTTGATTTGGTTGAACGCGTCACAAAGTACAGAAGTTCTCCACACTGGTTATTACGGGTATATTTGTAAACAATTGTCCTAATATATCAAGCTGTTGAATTACAATAGGAGGTCAGAAATATTTGTCCTCACGAGAGCTTACGTTTAGTAAATTATTGGGGGCCAACATTCAGGAAACTATAACATTATAGTTCCCAGTGATTAAACTGCAGAGTTAATATTGAACATTAGATTTTTCAAAAAACCAAATTAGAATTTTCGAAAAAACATAGAAGGTAGATGACAAGAGTATTGAAAAATTTCAGGAAAACTGTTCTCAAACAATTATTTTCACCTTTCAAAAGATTATTGGACAGAATACAGATAAATCCACTAAGATCATAGACGTTTGTGGAACAAAAACCTTTGACGTCATGTGAAAAATTACCCGCTGGTAACGAATAAGCCACCGCTTCTACTGATTGCCTGGCACAAATTATATCTACGGTAAAAGAGAGAACAAAATCTTCCCTGGAGACAAATCATTCTACTCAATTAATTAGGAATTTTAAGCTGAAAGATTGCTAGCAAATTAAATGCACCATAATCTCCCGTAAGTTTAATTATTCGTAGTTTTAAGAAAAATAACACAACCACCATTTGGTCAAACTCATGTGCATAGCGGTTTTATCACGCACATTGAAACTTGCTGAAAATTGTAATATATGCCGATTATCAGTGAAGAAAATTGCGTATGGATGGTAAATTGTCCGGTACAAAATTAAGCGACAGAACACTCAGTGGAGATATCTATATATTTTGTTGATATCATGAAAAAAATACATTTCCAGTGATAGCTTGCTCATTCAAATTTTTTGTAAAGGTTTTTCGCAACTCAGCAAAAAACCATCTGATATTTGGCAACTCTGTGACCTGTTTTTAGCTTTTCCCAGAAATTCCTGTGCCGAAAAGTGCAGGAGAAGTATCGGCTGATAAAATTTGTATAATTATCTACGATTGAGCAATTCAGGTTAAGGTAAAGTGACTCAATTTGAATGCTAATTTCCTAAAACGAGTCCGAAAAAACTACTTCCAATAACTAAACAATCGTAAATTACAACCTGCGAGCGCCAACGCTGTATATATCCGTTTATGGAGGCTCACGTTTTAAATAAAAAATTTCAAACTAAGATAATTAGAATGAATAAACAAACAAAAATAAAAATCAGATTACACTACCACTTAAATGTCGGAAGTAAATAAGGAATTACAGAGTGAACTGGTGATAATGCGCTCGCAAAAACTATTTGGACATTTCTCATGTATTATTTAAGACCATTATTTCAAATACTTCTACTGTAAATGAAATAGATAGTTGGATTGACTTTAAGTATTTCCTACTGAGGGAGTCATGAATATTTAAAAAGAAGCTGAAGTAAACGTCACGGTGGGTTTTTGCAATACCTTCAGGAAATGACTTCCGCCGACGCTCGTGAGCAGCCGCACGTGCATCATAAAGCCACGTCTGCAGTACAAAGAACATTTGTTGACGCATTGTGGCATGGCAGGCATTCAACACTTTCCGATGCGTGGGCTGAATATGCGCATTTCCTTTCATTAGTCAGCGTCCATGACTAAGATGAAAAGCTTCTACCCTCACGTTTGAGGTCTGCTCTCAATGTCGAAACTTGGTAGCGCACCATGAAACAAAAAATGACGCTAATTTGAAGATAACTGATTAAATTTCTGAGTTTCAAAAATACAAAAAATCAATTACCGAACCAGTTTGCGACGGAAATTCCGAAGGAAATTCACGTGAAATAAAGTCAGTAAATAAATATCATTCCATATTCGAGGGAGCAAAAACGTTTATCTATTTGGATATATATCTCTTGGGTTAGTATGGCTTAACTGTCGGCTTGGCGAGGAAAACACGCAGCAAGAATCAGGGTTTGTTAGTGGTGCAGTTGACCATCGAGTTGAGCATTTTTTCGAGAACCTCAACATGTACGAATGAAACTTAATCTCAGTAATTCATAACTTGAATCAAACATCCCATTAGTTAGTTAAATGGGGCATTTTCTTATCCGTAAGAG
Organism: Morinoia aosen; assembly: GCA_030386875.1. NCBI lineage: Eukaryota > Metazoa > Arthropoda > Malacostraca > Amphipoda > Talitridae > Morinoia > Morinoia aosen. Next base: position 42,907,759 of record CM059571.1, read on the forward strand.
TTGTCGTTCGTATAATATGATGTACGCTAGAGAATCCATTATGCTGGGTTTCCTCGCAATGAACTCTCATTAATTCGGATTTGTGATACAAGGCTTGTAATGGACAGGGACAGCCTATTTTAATTCAGTCGTAAAAAATCCATAGAGAAGTGCTCTCTCGCTGACACTAATTTAGTCCAGGCGAATTCTTGTAATATGCACTTCTGTAGTAAGCTGAGTTCTTTAATTATTTTTAAAGAACGAAAATATATCACTATTTGGAACCCAACTTCGTTGTTTTTATCGCTAGCTTAACTCGTTTATTTGTTTTATGAACGGTTTGACAAATTTGTGAAAGAACAAACCGCAACGCAAATTACTAAAACAGGCTGAGTTAATTTTTTTGCATTTTTAAGATTTTTTAAAGATTTTGTAGGGATATTTCGCTGAGGTCTCCGGTCGAAAATTTGAAAAATGATAGGAAACTTTTAAATGATTTAATAGCTTGTCAGCTTATGAAACAGTTTTCATTCTTTTCTCCCGTTGTTCCCAGAAAACTGTCTGATCTGAGTATGGACAGAACCAAGTACGAACTGTTGAAGCATGCTAACAATAGTCATAGAGTAAAATTATTTCGGAACCTATACCGCAGTATTCAGTGGAACCTATTTTCTTCTCGATGATTGTGTGTAGCAACGAAGTAAAAATTTTGTGCTGCTTGTCTCCCATCTTATTAATATCTTTCGGGTATTCATTTTCTTTAGCTTTTGTTAAAGGTTATTCCCGTTTTGTGGCTATGGCCTCTTGAGCTGCAGCGTAGCCGAGCCTAGCAGCTCATATGATTTTCTTTTCCGAATGCAGTTCATTATTTCTTTGTGTTTTTGAAATCGTGGATCCTCCGGACTTCCAGCTGTTTATAAAGAAGGCTTTCCTAATATCTGTCTTTTTCTTCTTTATTTGAGTATCTCCTTTTTCCTCTGCATGTATTTGTACGTCTATATTTTTCTATGTGTGTGAGTGTGTCTCTGTCTTTTTCTCTGCGAGTGTTTCTGTCGTTTTTGGTCCGCGTGTCTCTTCTTCTACCTGTGAGTGTCTTTTTTTTTACCTGTGAGTGTCTATTTTTGTACCTGTGAGTGTCTATTTTTTCACCTGTGAGTGTCTATTTTTTTACCTGTGAGTGTCTATTTTTTACCTGTGAGTGTCTATTTTTTTACCTGTGAGTGTCTATTTTTTTACTTGTGAGTGTCTATTTTTTTACCTGTGAGTGTCTATTTTTTTACCTGTGAGTGTCTATTTTTCTCTGTGTGTCTTTGTTTTCCAATACATGCCTCTGTCCTACGCAACTATCGCAAGGCGACAGTTTGACTAATGCGTTTTTCAATTTGTTAATTGCTAATTTAATTAGACCTGTGTCATTTCAATCACTGAATTAAATTATGACAAGTTCTTAAAATGTTTGCCTTGGTTCGCACGCATACTCCATTTACCAGACCCACTCCATATTTCTTTTTCTTGGTACTAAGCTTCTTTCGGAGGTTGGCTCACGAAAGCTCTTATTGTGGAGGTTCTAGGCCCGAAGGCACCAGAGTTAAAACATTTCGTTTTCAATTGTTTGCGTTGCACGAAGTGTAAGAGATTCCCTACTCTCGTTTTGCTGCTCGAATAGTCTCTTAGCGCGTAACCTGATCATTCATGAGAGAGGCGAACAGGACAAGGTTGTGAAAGAAAATCATTAACCTGTTTCAATATTAGAACTCAATAGCATCCTAAATTTGTAGTAACCTTATTAACCTTATTCATATCGCTGCCGGAGTGCACAGTGAAACTACATCAAAATACAGAGACGAAATATCAAATACTTTTCCATGGCCAGTAATGGCCTAGCTCTCCATAATGAAAGTATGAGACATATACTGAGAAGCATTTTCAATTCAATTATCACAAAAATTTTAATAAGCTGAAATTCTTTAGGACAGGAATACGTGAGAAAAAAAAAAAACATTTGGAATGTTTTGTTCGTAAAATTAACGTTACCTTGAGAGTAATAATTCGCCTAAGATCATTTGATGAGTGAAAAGGGTTTCCGTCCCGTGTGCATGTATATTACGTCGTTCGACTCTCCATCGATGATGAAAGAGTTAATTCTTTCCTTGTTTTGTGAAAGTACAAACTTTTGTCCTCTCCCAAAGAACAAATCATTCGCTTCTTGCTTTAAACTGATCAATCATCACAACTAATATCAATAACTCAATTTTTTCAGTAAGAAAGTGAAGAAACAAATACAAAACTATCAAAAACTCACAAGAAAAGTGTGCTGCTCGTCGTGGTCGAAATCAGAGCCGGCCAAGTCCTCGATTTTGACGATGTCACTGGAAAGCAACATCATCTCGGGCTTCGCGAGCTTGTTGGCTGAACTCTCCCCGCTGGCGCTCTGCTGCAGACGAGCCCGCGCCGACTTGGACGCAGGGAAAAGGCTGAAGTAATGCACTTTCTGCCTTTCACCCTGAAAATGATGGAAACGCGTTGAAGTAGATTGATGAAACCATCCTTTTACAAGAATTCAAATTTGCTGCACAGATTTAGAAGCAACACTATCTCAGAAAACTAGAGCTATACTGGTATTACAAACGTTAAAGAAGATATGCAATTCAAGTAAAAAATTTTGTAAAATTATCTTAGACTGGATTAGAATTAAAGTGCTAAGCAGAATGTGAGGTAACGGCTAAGTCCTCCAGTCGATTTTTAATCTTATCACAGTTCGCACCACGGCACCTCATTCTCGTCCAGTTGCATCTCGTGCATGGTAAGGCTTTTCACAAAATTTCATTCGGGATAAAAGTGTACGTACTATTTTATATCATTCCATTCCTTTCGAAGATACTCTGAAACTAACACCATCACGTGCTTGTTACCAATAGACCAATGAACTATCGGAGAATGACATCACAGCTGACCATGAATCTGTTGTTGGAGCAAAGGATTGCACGAATATGATACGGAAACTCGATTAATTAAGTAGCATTCGCCTTAATACGGCTATCATTACGTTTATAAACAGTTGTGTGCAACGCAAATTTTGCCTCGTAAATTGAGGGATGCGTTTTTTTCAAAATGCCATGTAAATTAAATGGAAGGCAAAGTTCCTCACTAACTTCAAATTAAAGATTCAATACCATTGCTATCGAAAAACTTTTTTATGAGGAGGGGGGAGTACAAGAAGCAAATACAAAATGCATTCACTCAAATGCTCGCAGTATTCCGTTCTGCCACGAGCATTGGAGTATTTGAAGTATGAAATCTGAATATTTTTCCTCACGGTGGCGTGCAATGGTAAATGGTTTACTGATGTTATATCTACCCATTTTTAAGTATTTCTTCGGCTCTCCATCCCAGCACTGAATACTGTTTTATATTTTTAAAAAATTTCTAATTTTCGAGCGCTTATAACTCTTTGAGATTATTTCCATAAAAAAAAGTCCCATAACTTAAACGTTGCACCTACGTATTTGTGTCTTCCAATACGTATTTGAATCTTCATTTTATATATCAAAGCGTTGAATTGTTTTGCCATTTTTCTTACATAGATAAAACTCAAACACACTTGATGCAAACTCATTTTTTAATTCTTGTCAAGACCTCGGTACTTCAGCATCAAGTGTACACATCGCTTCTCACACCTATAGTAGCCATACTTCCCATGTAGCCATACTGACTCACTCTAGCACTATACTGTAAGTGCACTTGATTTTACAGCATTGCTCTATTATCGATACTTGTGGCTTGTGGTTTTTTACTCTGTGTGAAACAAAAATCCGATGATGAAACTAGTTAGGTCTGTGCTTGAAAATTTATTAAAAATACCAGAAATCATCATTTGTTGACTGAAGAAAAAAAAACAAAAAACAAACAAAACAAAAAACAAAAAACAATGCTTTGAGTGCACCAAATCGAAATGGCACATCACGGGAATCGAAACTCATCGGAATCGGGTCCAAAACTTGAGAGAGTGAGCCAATAACAAGTTTGGGCGAGAGTGGTTCAAAATGATCGCATTAAACTGGAATGAGATTTACCGGCCAACGCACAACGAAAAATAATATTCAATAGAGACAAAATGTCAGAGTTTCACATAAATTTCCCTGAAATATTTTCATCGGAAAAATTTCCTGTTAAATCTATTGTTCAACAAAAGCAATTTTGATGAAATTTCAATTGAGAAACAAAATGTTACCCTGTGCAAGAGAAAGGTTGCATGGACGAATGTATTTATAAACGAGAGAAGCCAATCGTATGTTTTACTCTGTTGATCGGAAAAACCAAGAGAAAATTACCCCATGTCTGTAAATATAAGGATTATGTTGTTAAAACTCGAGGAAGAAGATGGACTCAAAATGTTGCTGTTTACAGCATAAAATAATAGTTTTGTAACCGACCTATGATTTGATGGAAAGATCTAATAAGCCACGACCGTTGATGAGCGGAAAAATGCGCAAATGAAATAGTAAAAATGGCATTTGAAATCGCTAACCTCATTAGATGAAGAACGCACCGTAACCTTCCGCAGGTACCAGTGAAACAGCGAAAGCAAACAAAGGTGAAGCCATAAGTTTAGCGTTGTTTATTCTCAGTGATCAGAACCCTTACGTCTTTTCAAGGAACATACAACAAGGCAAGGGACCTAATTAAGTCCCAATCAATAAATTGCACGCACGATGAACTACAGTACTTACTTAAGTTCATATTGACAGATCAATATCAATTCGAAACTGGGCCTTTACGACTCTCAAAAATGAAAATGACGATAGGAAATTTCAGATGAAATGAAAAGTATAAATAAGACTGCAACAAAATATGAGTATTTTTGGACTAATATAGGAGTTTGTAGTACTAACGATCGATATAATAAACTCACAAGTCTAAGTCTTTTGCGGGATACCAACTATGTTAGCAATGCATGGGATTTATGCATTTTAAAAAGTGTTATTGAAGTAAGAAATATTTCAGGGATGATTCGTCTCATTAAAATATGTCTATTAGTCTACGATACATAATTGCACAACAAAATATGTATAATATCGCTCACTTGTGATATTCCTACACCGAATAGAATAATTGTGATGCGGATACACGAGCAAGCTGCTTCAATTACTTCTACAAAAATTTGAACTCACGAGTAAGGTTTGCGAGTGAACATTGAGGTAACCCTCAATTACAGCATGTTCTTGCAACGAGCCTTTTCTTTGGGTCTTTGAATCATCTTCATCGGACTTCTTCAATTTAGCTTTCACATCCTCTTTCGGAGATTTTAAATTCGACAGTAGCGGACTCAGGAGGGGCTTTGTAGTTGCGACTTGTTCAGGATTTTGTTCTTGATTCTGAATCTCGGTATTCTTTTTCTTCTTTGATTTATCCGTAACGTTCTCCATATTTCTTCCTGTCAAAAGCAAGTCATGAGTGTGTTAGTTTTCGCCGAACAACGTGTAACGCGGAGACTGTGTCTCATCAAGTTTCGTTAGCACAAAACCAGTTCAATTAATCGCCCAATGACAAAGTCTAAATTTCAGATAAGTGATGCTTGAAAAGAAAAAATTCACGAATTCATTGCTAAACCACAATTAGTGTTGGCGGTCACAATTTGACCCATCCACATCACAAAGATTATACAACTCTCCCTCAGCAGCGCCGACTCAACACTGTGCGGTTCAACCATATCACTAGCGGACGTCTGGAGATAAAGCTTCCTAACCGGACCTGACTAACAGTGAAGGCTCAACGGCTATTTCAATTTTTACAGTTACACAAATTTGGGAACCTGAGGAAGCGTAAAATTGCCATCGCTATTAAGCTCATGAGTAAACGAGTAACTTTTAAGACCCCTATATCGTAGCTTGAAGAGCTCAGTTTACCTGAAATGAGTTCTAAAGTTGAAACCTCGTTTGACACTTGCAGCCGATATTTTATGACTATGACCGCGAAGCATTCACATTTATGTACTTTCAGAAGTTATAATTTTTACTTAAATGGCGAACAAACTGAGAAGAAACTATTTTGTTCTATTGCTACAAATAACCAACAACGAAATACAAGACGCAACATTTTCGCCATAAGTCTGCCTCCAGGTGGTTGTGCGCAATATTCACGTTCGCGAACTTAGAGGAGGCAATACGAGACGCACCAGCCAAACAATTCTTCAGCAAAATAACACAAAAAAAACTTTAGTACAGCGTGAAAGTACAAGAAAAAGTAATGGGGACAGCTATGCAAGAGCGCAAAACTGTTGATTGCTGAGTTCGTGCGCTAAGCATCTTGCATCCTACGTGTGATTTCTAAATAGTTCGTGCGCAATATTCAAGAGAATAAACAGTCCTAATGCCAAACACCCTCAAGTTCACGCAGGGTGCGTTAGAAAGGCTGAGGTGAACTGAGCACGGACATTGTTCTCTTGGAAAACAAAGACAAAGACTCAATAAAGAATGTTAAAATCTGAGAACTGAGGTTACCACGTGTGATGTTGCACTTTATCAATGTTTTATTTATCCTATTAAGTTCGAACAGAGTTTACTCTGCCCAAAATTGGTACGAGTGACCGTGTACGAGTGGTACGAGTGACCCGGTGTGTTACGGGATGTTTGTCAGTTTGGATTACGCGCTTTCTCCAGGTAAACGAGTCTGAGGCATAGTGTGGAGATGCTCTGCGAGACTACTGCGATAATTTAGTCGCACCAAATTACTTGTTTCTGCTCCTGTGCGTTTTGGTTCAATGGTCTGCAAAGCGTTCTATGTTTGAGTTAGGTAAAATATGTATGTGAAGGCAATTCCTTCGTTGGCATTGTTGATTCTTTATTTCTACACATACCCACCACGAAGATTTTATGTTGAATCTGCATTGCACAGTTTATCGTGAAAACATGCATGTTTCAGATTTCTGTCAAAATCTTCTGCTTTTTTATTCAATTTTGAATCTCCTTCAAACTACTTCAGTACAATTTGTTTAAAATCGTTACAACACCCACTTTGAGAATAATAATGAGGCAAAATGCACAAACCTTAGAATACTAGTACTGCAGAGCAGAAACCCCGTCATTTATAATGATAAGCAATTCGTTTTCTTTAGGCCAACGCCACGGGTCACGGGAGGCCCAAGATACAAATTTTTCGTTTTTCATTAGGGCACAAGGAATGAAGCCCAGACTCTATTTCTCCCATCTTCAGAAAACTCAATTCTTTCTTATAACCTAAGATGTGCTATAGAATAGTTGCAGAAATAAGATTTATTTTAGTTTTTTGGTCAAATGCTCCAGCCAATGCATTGTGGGAAATTACTCACACTTGTTCCTAGTTTTCCATTGGGAGCGAGAGCTTTCTCTTGAAAGGTAATTTCCTCTCTCAATATGACTGACTGGATTTGAACCTTGAAGAAAGGTATGGTGATTATTTTTTTCAGTTTCTGATGAGGCTGGTGACATTTGACTGATAGGCAATCGTTCCTGCAACTTGTGGAAGTAGATCTGTCATTTGGTATAGCGAGATGGAATGCTGCATCGCGAGGTTGCGCTAGCTGCCTCTGAATCCTGCATTTCTACTGAGCTTCCTACTGGTTTAAACTTTTATCGTTCTTCCGAGAGAGATCGACTTCTGGTCAAATATTACTGTCATTTCAAGTTTATGTCATTTTCTGTGCGTGAGTATTGACTATTTTCTTTTTATTTTGAAGTTAATGATTTATTTCTTCATGGAGTTTTGGTTGTTGAATTTACTTTAATTGATGAGGATATACCTGATGACTAAACTAAAGACTTCATGAAACGCACCTCCTTAGAATAAAAGTGCTTATAATTGAGTTTTCAAATGAAATAAAGGTTAACAGCAAAACTCTAACCAATTTGAATTTATTACCATCTTCGCTCTTTGAGTCTTATCCTTAAAATGAATTACTTTCTATGACGCCGAAGCTTTCGTAAACCAATGAACTTCCCTACTTTCTTTTCTGTTTTTTCCTGAACACCTAGCTACCTCTGTTTATATCTTCATTTATTGCTTTCCACCTATTAGGTGACTTGTTGGTACAGGTGATACGCCGAGAGTGGAATCTAACATCGGTGAGTAACTTTAACTATTTAAAAAAATAGATTTGGTTTTTGACTTTCATACACCCTGTGGCGGAAGATTTTCTAGAATATTGCCACCGTGGTCCGCTGGGTGTAGTAAGAAGTGACTAAAGTGAACGGAGCGAGGGAACTGGGGATCCCCTCCTCTGTAAAAATATTTCCGGAGAAACAGCAGGCTAATGAAGGGGGTGAGGGGGGGTTGATAAACCCCTCAAATCCTAATACCAGGAGCTATGAATCTTAGGGAGTGTAGAGGTAGAACGACTGAGAGTGAGAAAGAAGAGATTGAAAGAATGGTGATAATGTTGCAGATGGATGTGTTGTCCCTGAGTGCGACAACGTTGAAAGGTAGTGGAGAGATGATGTTTGGGAATGTGCGTGGAAGAATCTCTGATGTGCGTGAGGGACATACAAGAGAGAGTGTGGCTATATTATTGAGTGAAAGAATCCGAGAGAATATAGTTGAATGGCTTGAGGTGTGAGCAAAAACAATGTGGGTGCGAGTAAAATGGGGGTGTATATAGAGTCATGGGTGTTTATGAGCGCAAATGTACCGGGGTCGGAGACGAGTGGGGAGGCGAGAGAGGGTTTTGGGAGAAGTCGTCCGAGTGTGTTGCAGGAGTGGGGAATGGTTGAAGAGTTGCGGCGATGGGGGACCTGAATGCATGAGTGGGTGATGAGGTTCTGGATGGTGTCGTTGGCAGGTATGGAGTAGCTGGGGTGAATGAGAGAGGCGAATGCTTGGTGGAATTGTGTGTAGAGAGTGAGTTAGTGATTGGGAATAGTATATTTGCGAAAAGAAGTATAAACAAGTACACATATGTGAGGGTGAATGGAGGTGTGATAGTGGAGAGAGCGTTGATGGATTATATTTTGATTAGCAGGTGAGTGATCAGTCGTTTGCTATACGTGCATTGATACCGTTGTGAGATGAATGAGATATCGGATCATTACTTGGTAGAAGGAAAATTGAGAGTGAGTGGAGTGTGGAGAGATGCAAAAAGGAGGAGTGGAAGAGGGGTGTTAAATGTAAACAAGTTGCATGAATCTGTGCGTGAATGTGAGTATATGGAGAAGATAAAAGTAGAATATGTGAGGGTGAAGGTAAGAGAGGATGGTGTAGTGTAAGGGGATTGGAAGGTATTCAAAAATGCAGTGATAAAATGTGCAGGGAAGTGCGTGAGGTAAGGAAGGTTGGAGGGGATTAGAAAGGGGAGTGAATGGTGGAACGGAGATGTGGGAGCAGCTGTGAGAAGAAAGCCATGCAGGGGCGTTCGAAAGGTGGCTGCAAAGGAGCAGCCAGGTTGATTTCGACGAGTAGAAGAAACGGAAGAAAGAAACGAGAAGAATAGTAAGGGGAGCAAAGGGGGCGGTGGATGAGGAGTGGGGGAGGAAGCTATAGGTGGAAACTTCATTGAGAGAAGGAATGTTTTTGAAAGGAAATGTAGAGAATTAGGAAAGGACAGGAGGAGAATGAGGCAAACGTGAAAGATACTAATCGTAGGCTGCTCGCGGAGGGATGTGATGTTAGGAAGAGATGGGCGGAGTTTTTTGAAGTACAGCTGAACGTGATGAATGATAGGGTTGCGACAGTGGTAGCTGTTGGAAGTGATGCTAGAATGCCTGCGTTTGGAGAAGTGAATAGTAGTGAAATAAGATGTGAAGAAGTGAAAGGTGCGTTGAATTTAATGGAAAATGGGATAGTTTGAGGCATGGATGGCTGCCCAGTTGAATATCCAAAGAAAGAAGGAAATGTGGTTGTAAATTGTTGGTAAGCCTGTTTAATGTGTGTTTAAGAGCCTGTACATTGGAGTAGCGCGTGCTCAGTTCCGTCGTAAAGGGTGGCAGGTTTGTGTGCAGTAATTCCAGAGGTGAAAGTCAACTGGGTGTCGTTTGGAAGCTCTATGGAAGAAATTTTATTGGAAGAGGGAGAGTGATGACGGATGGTGTGCTAGCTGAAGAAAAATGTAGTTTTAGAAATGGTAGAGGTTGTGAGAATCTAATGTTTGCTGTGAGGCATGTGAATGATAAATATTTGGCGAAAGGAAAATATGTGTTATGGGCATATATGGACCTGGCTTGGGCGGATGACAGGGTAGTCCGTGAGGCATTATGGCAGGTTGGAGGCTGGTATGGAGTGGGTGGGAGACTGCTGAATGCGATCAAAAATTTTTACATTGATTGCGGAGCATGTGTGAGAAAAGGAAATGAGGTGAGGGATTGGTTTTCAGTTGTGACAGGTGTGGGACAGGGATGTGTGATGTCACCGGGGTTGTTTAATTTGTTTATGGATGGTGTAGTGAGAGAAGTGAATGCCAGAGTGTTGGGAAAAGGTGCGCAGTTGGTTGGACAAAATGGAATGAATTGGGAAGTGTGTCAGCTGTTTATTGCAGATGAGACAGCGCTTGTGGCTGATTCAGAGGAAAAACTGCGGAGACTAGTTGCAGAGTTTGGTAGAGTGAGCGAAGGGCGTTAATTAAGAATGAATAAAAATACAAGTGAGGTGGTGAGATTTTCATGAGGTGGAGTGTTTGGAACATTAGATGTGAGGATGAATAGTGAAGTGTTAGAGGGGGTAGAGCATTTTAGGTACCTCAGGTCGGACGTGGCTGTGGAGGATAGTACGGAAGTAGAAGTGAGACACCGAGTGAGTTCAGGCAGCAAGACATTGGGTGCAATGAGAAAAGCTTTTGAATGCAGGAGTATGAGTATGAGTGCTAAGAGAGGACTGTTTGAAAGCTTGATTGTGCCAGTTTTGCTGTATGGAGCAGAGTCTTGGGGTTTGAGAGCAGCTGAGAGGAAGGAGCTGGATGTGTTTGAGATGAAGTGTTTGAGGAGCATGTTTGGATTAACAAGAGGAGATGGGATTAAGAATGAGTTGGTTCCGAAGCAGACAGGTGTTGTTAAAAAAGATGGAGAGGCGGGTGGATGAAAGAGTGCTTAGATGGTTTGGGTATGTTGAAAGAATGAATGTTGAGCTGCTGGTAAAAAAGGATTTATAAGTCGAATGTGAGTGTTTTTAGAGAGCGAGAAAGTACACGGATGAGTTGGGCAGATGGGGTGAAACGTGTATTGTATGAGAGGGGTCTGTCTGTGTACGTGGCGAGAGGGATTACTGCGGACAGAAGTGAGTGGAAGGAGAGTATAAAGATGTAAATATTTAACGCGGTCACTGGAAGCCTGCTCACTTGTGATGAGGTATATTGTGTCCCGTCATGCGCGGGGGGAGGCCGCAAACAAACGGAGCGGTCGCGGTCGAGGGAAACCAGCTATGGCTGTCGAGCCTGACTGTGTAAAAGGGTTGTGCTGAGCTGCTATTGGTCCGGGCAGTTCTGGTGCAGCCTGTGCTGCCTCTTTCGCCTCCTAGTGACTAAAAATGAATGATTGTGGCTTGCTGTCGGCTACCTTCTCCTAAGGAGGAAAAGCCTGGTATATATATATATATATATATATATATTTAAATATATATATATATATATATGTATATGTATGTAACTGTAAAAATATTTTTAAGTCGAGTTCACTGAAATTTTTCTTTAATTTTCATCATTGCAGAATCATCTCTGGTGTAGCTGCAACCGTGCACTCAAGAAAGCTATTTTCCGCGTCTTTCTTTGTGACGCTCCTGCTGAATGGTTTTGTTTAGACTCAGTCGCTTCTTAGGGAATTGCTGACACGTAATTGGAGGGAAAATATGCAGTGTCCTAACCCACATATCGGAGGTCAAAACTGGAAAGTAGATCAAGTGATAATTTCACCTCATAGTGGCGTAGATGTCTTTCAGGCAGAGTGGCATAGTTCCTAGTTCAGTTCCTAGTTAGTAACTTGGCTATGAAAAGCCAGTTTGGAAACCCTGTGATGAACACCTCGCCTCTAACTTGAGTGTCCTAAAATTCTCTGTTTTATGGGTTAGGACACTCTGCATATTTGCTCTCTAATTAATGTGCAGTACAGGTTTTGATTGGCTAAACTCGTATTTAATTTCTCTTATTGTTCTTTTCTCACAGATGTTTATTCATTCGTGAAGTGTTCTTACTACATCAGAGTTACTGATCTGTTCATTCGAGTAATGTAAATTTTTATCGACAAGAACCCTGAAATCCGTGAGTATATGCCTGTTCTGCCGGCTTCTGCTACGTGAAGCTATGTTTTTTCATGGTCTTGTATGAATCCCCGTCTGTCATTCAACCTGCTGCTATGGACTCGAGATAATCTTTTGAATACATCAAATTAACTATCAACAAAAAATAATTTGAAGGACACATTGAGCCTTCAGTGGCTATTTTAAGCCTAATTGATATAAACTTGAATCAAAATAGTTTGTTCTCAATTGCCTTAAATTTTTTTTTGCATGAAAATCTTACCCAATATTATTATAACACAAAATTATGTTGTAGAAAAGTATTACATATGTGGGTAATTACCATTGAGTAATCATACTTTTAAGAGGTTAAATTTATCCGTCGTTACACCTTTCATATACTTTGTAAAAAGACGTTCGATTCAGTGTGTTGTTTTCCTTAGCAGTAACATTAACATGTTTAATCCAAATTCCACATTAGCAAAGCTCAGTGTTGAGGCTGCGAAGGAGAAGATACGTTCCAACCTTTCCGGTACTCGCACTTTCTTAGAAGCACGCACACGCATCTATTTTACTCAGACGATAGTTTATCGTCTCCTAGCCACCCTAGGATGTGCACACCTCGAAAAGCCGTCCGTGATCTGTGCATCGCACTCCCTGTTGCCGACGTCGTGGAGCAGGCAAGTAGCAAGCACTTCAGGCACGCATCCTTGTTCTCGCTGCGAGCGCTCCGACCGCCTCGCACCAGGCTCTTTTCTGTCTCCTTTGAGCCAGTACAGATGTGAGAACTGGTGCCACGAGCACTAGCCTTCTTTGCTTCAAAGGCTGGATGGCCTGTTGTGAACCTTCTTTTCCACCTTCGCTGTGTGGACATCCAGGAATCTTTTAGTGAGGATGGGTTGTGGTTACGAGTAGGTGTACTTGTCTCGTTTGTCTCTCACTAGCCTCCATAGGGCCGTAGGTGACACAATTTTAACGGTACCTACAAACCATGTAGCTACCGCTTGGTACCTGTATCGTACCAAACTGTCTTGACTCTGAAGTTCTTAAATTAATATTAAAATTATTATCCCCTTCAGTTGCCTATGTATATGCTGTTACAGACTGCTTCACGGTAATAATCATTTATATGCCTAATTATTGTTCCTCGTTACTTCTAAAGCTGCATTTTCTTAAATGCGTTAGCACTAGAAAAGCCATCTGGTCATTTTAACTGGAATTCAGAATTTAGAAATTTATTATGAGCCCATTATTTGATGATGTGTATCTATTTCTTGACTTTTAATAATATGTTGTTATGCATCATTCTGTAAAATATTAAGCTTCTAAAATAATTTATCCTACTCAAGCTATGTATCATACATAGAAAGGCCGTCCGGTCATAATGACCGGAAATGTGGTATTACGGGATAACGAGAACATACGACAGGCAACAGTTGGAACAGGTATCAACAACAGTAGCGGTTTCTTGCATGCTTGTCGTGCAAAAATGTAATAGATGTGACGGAGTGAAAATTTCACGCAGAGAGCACATTTCAATCTATCAAGAGGAGATGAATTCGTTCCTTGTGAAAATATTTCAAATGTAGACGACTTCTGTGAAGAATTTTATTGTTCAGATGTTAAGAAAACTACACATGATACAGCGCAACCTTTACAATCATCAGAAAAGCATCTGTTGGAAGTTGATTCGTCAACAACTGAAGTGGAGGGATTTCACTGACATCTATTGAATGTATTCTCATCGATATTTACATTGGAAAGTTTCCATTATGTTCGTTTATTCATTACGCTGTTTATTGTTCTCGTTGTTGGTAAAAAACTAAAGCCCCGGACGATTGATACTACAGGGTGTTTCAAAAATACACGGCATAATTTCAGGTATGTATTTCCCACATGTAGACAATCAAAATAGTTCATTACAACATATGTCCGGAAATGCTTCATTTCCGAGTTATGGTCTCACAACATTGAAATTCACCGGAACGTTTTTCTTTCCGCAGGTCGTTGCCGTCAAAGGACACATTAAGAGGGCACTCTGACAGATCATTCCTAGGCGAAGGTTAAATTCAGTGTTGTGTTTGGCGTTCGACTGTGTGTCATGTACACAAATCAGGAGCTGGCAGAGATGCACTTGATCTACGGTAAGGCAGACGGCAATGCTGCGCTGGCTCGTCGTTTGTACCAGGAGAGGTACCCACAGCGACAATGTCCAGATCGGAAGACATTTGTAAGTCTCCATCAGCGTCTGTGCGAGTATGGAAAATTTGACTCTCCTGGATTGGGAAGGGGACGACCAAGATCTACAACTCCAGAAGAACAGGAGGAGATTCTGGAGATTGTGAACAGAACTCCTTCTATCAGCACACGAAGGTTAGCGTTGCAAGTGAATGTTCCCCATACGACTGTCTGGAGACTGCTGAAAGAGTATCAATTGTATCCTTACCATTTGCAACGTGTACAGGCGCTGTCACCAGCAGATTACCCTGCACGAGTTAGGTACTGTCAGTGGTTCTTGCAGCAATGTGCTGCAAATCCGAACTTTCCTGCCTTAGTATTATTTACAGATGAAGCACAGTTCACACGAGATGGCATAACAAATCTCCACAATCAGCATGTATGGGCGTATGAAAACCCAAATGCAACTGTTGTATCTCATCACCAGGTGCGGTTCTCCCTCAACATGTGGGCCGGTATCATTGGTGATCGGTTAGTTGGACCCCATGTACTTGTAAACAGACTTACGGGGCAGGCGTACACAAACTTCCTGGAAAACATCATACCTGATGTTTATGACGACACTCCACTGATCGATCGTCAGCACGCTCACTTCTTGCATGACGGCGCTCCTGCACACTTCAGTCGTACGGCTCGCCGGTACTTGGATCGAAGATTTCCTGATCGATGGATAGGTAGAGGTGGCCCAATTGCTTGGCCTCCACGCTCACCTGATCTGAACCCTCTCGATTTCTACTTGTGGGGCCATTTAAAATCATTGGTTTATTCGTCTCCGGTGCCTGATTTGGAATCCCTTCGGAATCGAATTGTGGCACGCTCTGAGGACATACGCAACATTCCTGGAGTGTGGGATCGTGTTCGCAGGTCAATGAGACATCGATGTGAGGTCTGTATTCAAGCAGGAGGTGGTCATTTTGAACATCTTCTGTAATGGCAACGACCTGCGGAAAGAAAAACGTTCCGGTGAATTTCAATGTTGTGAGACCATAACTCGGAAATGAAGCATTTCCGGACATATGTTGTAATGAACTATTTTGATTGTCTACATGTGGGAAATACATACCTGAAATTATGCCGTGTATTTTTGAAACACCCTGTAGAATAACTCTAAATCTGAGAAATTTATGCACAATTCCAGAGCTGTTTTAGATACAGAATATCTTATTTATTATAGATTTGTTTGCAGAACTAAATGAAATTCCTAAACAACTGCGCAAGAGAAAGAAACTCAACATAGGCTCAGCTGCTACTCTTTTGGAGGGAACTCTTACCGGAAAAAAAGAAACTTTATTGAAGTTTGTTTCAGCTCATTTAGTTTGCTAATTCACAATATTATCATTGAGCATATTAGACAATATACTGAAATTGAAGCTCAAACTAAACTTTCAAATACAATTTTAAAAGTCTCAGATGAAGAAATATGCGAATTACATGCAGTCATGTGCGCTCGTGGAGTGATAGCAAAAGGACAACCAGTTGATGTAGTATGGTCAAAGAAATAGGGCTTTTTTATTGCTGAGTTTCTGCCTCGAAATAGGTACAAAGAGCTTTTGAAGTACTCACGGTTTAACGTATTAACATCACGATCAGAAAGAGTAAAAACCCACAAATTTATACTATTTTCAACTGTATGGGGCCTTTTTATTGAAAACTGCAAACTTGTGTACAGTACATGCCAAATGCTAATATAACAATAGATGAGCAGTTTTTCCAACTAAAGCTAGGTATCTGTTCATCCAGTACATTGCTAGTAAGCCTGACAAATATGACATCAAGTTTCGGCTTCCTGTTGATGCAGGAACTAAGGATTAGTCAAATGAATTTCCTTATTTGGAAAAAGACCCTCAACGTAATTCAAATAAATCCTCGTCTGAACACGTTGTAATGACCCTCATGGAGCCTTCTCTGAAATGTGAGCGAAACATAACTACTGACAATTTTTTTTACATCCAAGAAACTTCCTGACACACTGGAAGAAAAGAAAACTCTGCACCACCAAGTTTCAATTCAAAATAAAACAAAAAGATCCCTGAGTCTATTGCCTCGTACAGTGACACTAAATTGAGAGTTGACATAGTTGATGAGATTGCCCTATTGTATTCAACAAAGGTTGCTTCTCGCCGTTGGCCAATGCAGTGCTTGTGCAATGTTTTAGATTTGGCTGCAATCAATGCCTTCATATTATATGTACAAAACAGTTACAAACGTTAAGATTAGCGGCAGAGAATTTATTCTAACTCATATAATGGATATTCTGCAGAACAACAAACCAAATTTTGAAGTAGAAACAAGCGGTGAAATAGGGGATCGTACAATTGAAAAGTCTGACATTCCCGATTGTTTGAATTCAAAGAAGAGAACAGATTGTCAAAAAACAATGTTCCTTGTCGCAACAAGAGAAACAAAACTCGTAATAAGTGCAAGAAATTTCTTTAAGCAATGTTCACTGTTCATAAGAAAATTGTTTTGGTTTGTAAAGAGTGCAGAAGGTGATGATAATCTCATTTTCCACTAAGGTTTATTTTAGTGAATTTCATTTCGTACATAGATTTAGTTTTGTAGTCATGCATTTAGTGAGTACAATGTTAAATATATTTAAGTGCTTCATAAAAATTCGCTATTTTAATATGTTTTAATAATGGAAGAAGGTTGTAAAAAATATAAACAAATGTGTTTTTAACTCTATGTTACTATTTTACTTTGATATTCTAATAAGGTATTCTTCTTTAAAAAATTCCAATGAATTGAATATCATTAATTTTACTAGAAAATCCTAGTTTTATTGTACCGGTTAAAACGGCCGGACGGCCCATGAATGTATGAGGGTGGGCGTAGCCGTTTTAGTGTTAATTACTGTAAGGTTTTCAGGTTTGAAAAAATTTAGATAAAGAAAAAACCCAATTCAAATTACAATGGTTATATCGAAGTGTAATATTAAACTATCAGTCAATTCAATAGTTGAGGAGAGCTGGCTCATTCTCTTTTATGATATTAATATGAGTGCCATTATTTATTATCTACAGGGGGGCATTTTGTCGAGATTCTCTGTGAATATTAAATACTCTTAGTAAGATTAATATTAAAGGATTGATCTTACATTATTTCTTAATTTTTTTCAACTTGAACACCTTAACTTCTTCTGCTCTATCCTGTTCTAACACAACCAAACCTATTTATTCTTATCCTTACATAACATCATTTTCTTACCTAAACCAATTCACAAAACGGCTACTTGTAAGTCGAAATGTTTTTCACCTCTCGATTTGGAGAATATTAAAGAAAAATCTTTTATGTAATGGAATTAGGCCTAATTAATGCGTGTATGTTAGGGAGTCATGCCTGTTGAGCTTGGAAACCAAAGCGAATTACATAATTGACGGCTTGAATTTTGTTTATATATTTTTAGGCAAAGCTTGAAATACCGAAACGTTTGTTGGCATGTCGAATTCTCTCTATCCTGTTTCGAATAGTAATAAATTTTTGACCAATGGAGTATTTGCAGATGAATTTCCCTTTATTGTGGGCAGTTTTTCAATGTTCAGTGTGATTTTAAATTAATGAATCTATCTCAACTTCCTGAAACCATCAATTCTATAACTGAGGAAGTTTTTAGGTTTTCCCAATTTTTTGACAGAACATGTCACTGTTAAATAACAACGTTCTTATAACAACGGTTTGCACTTGTATCTCTACTCATAAAGGTGTACAGGCCCTGCAGTGACGTAAGTACGGTGAGGGGACGCTAGAGTTTGACACACATCCTGAAGTAGAAAAGTCTAACCACGCTGCCGCTGCAATAATAATGATTCATCCTCATGGTCACATCCATGATATCTTGCGAGCGCACCAGGTTCATAATCACTCGAGAGGAGAGCTAATTTATTAGAAGAGTGAATATTCAATATCACCTACATTCGTCAAGGTGAGAGAGCATCCATCGTACAGTGATACTGACTCATGTGAACTGTCCTGCAAAAATTATCTCATGGATGAAGTGATGACTACAAATGAATATTTTTTGTCGAGTAGCGTTGTTGATCGGGTATCGTTGTTGATTACTGTAACTGCCCTGTAGCGACTGAAATTTATGGTATTTCTTTCAATATCCATGGTCTCAATAAACAGGCTTCCCTTTAGTGATTGTGCATCATATACGCATTAAGCCAATACCTAATTCCAGTCATTTCCTGTTTAGCTTGGACATTCATGTGTATTGTTAAGATTATAGCGTGAAATGCGTATTACAATAGGTGATTTGTACTTTGCATCAATAGTATTTATTTTTCAACTTCTCGAAAGTAATTCAATATAATATGCAATGGAAGAGGATAAGCCGACATTGCTGATCGAAATTAACGCACGAATCAATAAAATATGTCCTGTTCAGACATATTTTGTTTTTCTTGAAATTGCTGTGGAATTCTTAAATTATCGTAACATAATTCCGGAAATTTCCCCAAAAGGCTTCATTTGAGTTCACTGGGAAAAATGACGAACGAGTATCGACACCAGCCACTTATCTCCCAACGGAAACTGACTAGTCGAACTTGCGGTCGGTACAGGACGCTCAGGTGACCAAGGTCTGTGAGCTTGTTTTCTGTTTTCGCACGTGTTTTAAGCCTCCTATAATGGAATACATGTTCACTTCCGATATCAACATTGTATCGTTTTATTATTACATTCTAGGAATTTGCGTCAAATGCGTTCAGTACAGAGTACAGAACTTTCAAACATTATTATCTCATTTCAAATGATACAAAATGAAACCAGCAGCAATTTTCTTGTTTGATGGTATAGTTGCTACCTATGACTATTATGCGTACAAATCCAGCATCTGCTGCAACCTTTTCAGTTTATTGTAATAATTTAAGCCCAAAACGTACGACTAGGCAGCAGGATTTGGAGTACCTTGATGCAGTATTTTAAACATCGATACAATAGGTAAGACAAATTCTAATTTTTAGCCTCCCTAACTAAACAAAGGAGTTTCTAAGAGAGGAAAGAGGAAGACATCATTTAGTGCCGTATTTAAGGGCCCTAAATCAATAAGCGACGTGTGTCCGCACGCACACCCAACACACTGAAACGATATGATTTAAAAAACGAAAGACATAAGACAAAAGATGAAGAAATTAAAAAAGGATGAAAAACGAGAGTAGTGAACCGAAAAAATATGGTTTAATTCAAAGCAAATAAGAAAACTGGTTCTTTTACAACAAAAAAAAATGGTTATTAAACCTTCAGTATTATACCTCACATTTTCCCTTAGCGAGCGCTTATGCTCTTAGATCCAACAGTTATATCTCCTTGAAGGATGATGCATTAACGAGTCATTATAAGAAGCAATATTTAAATTCTGAATAATTTTAATTGAAGAATCTATCCTATAATAAGTGGGAAAGAATGTTCTTCCTAAACCATTTATTAGAAATATGGGATTTTCTTGGTTTTATTACTATACTGTCGTTTAGGGAATAGACGTAAAACATATAGAAAGGTATCATGGAGGTGCCAGCATGGTAAAAGGAACACGTTTTAATTTTACCTTTATTCATGTTAAACTCCAACACAAAATTTTAAATTATAAATGAGAAACGGTCTTAGCGCTTAATGAGGTTATAATAACTAAACTCTAAGCCAAAAATCCATTAAATATTTAATTGACAAATCTAATACAGTTGAACTCCACTTCAGGAAGAAAGTACAACTACAGAACTAATGCTGACCGGTTATTCAGGCCAAACAAATGCCAAGCAACCAAAGTCAGCCAACAAATAGATAGATTTATGATTATGTATAAGTTAATTTCAGCCTACATAGAAGACAACAGATGCTTCATCACGGAACGATGAAAAAATTTAGAGCCTTCACCTGGAACTAGCGAATACCACGCGAGGTTTAATTTTACGTAAAACTCATATACTGGCCCTAGGCACTCCATCAGACCAGGTAGACACGTCAAGGCGAGACCCAGTCCGAATTTTATCGTCGGCGTAACGGTAAATATGATCTGTTTTCATCGTTTATCGAAGTATTCCGACGGTATATATATTACCGGTGATCAACGGTAATTTTAGACGCTAAAAATGTCCGCCGACGATGATGACCGTTACTTACCGTCGATTTCTGACTGGCATGCCTACCATAGAAATGCGACGATAAAACTACGGTTGTTTTTCAGACTATACTTCATAATTTGAAATTAACGGCAATGATAGATAGCCCATGTCTAAGTTTAATCGAGGACAAGTCAGATAAAATTATGTTATGTATTACTCGTGGTCGAATGAAATTGAATGAATTAGTTTGCGTAACCTTCACATGATGTAATTTGAGCTTTGGTTCTTCATTTGTGAAAGTGAAAAATTTAATTTGAAACTTAGATATTTCAATTGGATTTCACACATAATTTGTCGATATTTGTACATTTCAATTTTATACATTGTAACATGAAGTTTAAATTCTTTAACTAAGGCTTCAAATGTTTTAAATTTAATTTCAAATGTTTTAATTTTAACTCGTTATACTTGATATTGGAAATGGGCCAATATGCAGTTTAATGCGCTCACGGAAATTAAAAATTCCGTTTCAAAGAATCATTAAAGTTACACATTTAAAAACGTTTTACATGAATGACATTCTGCTCGCTGATGAGTTATTTTCGAGTTATTCAATTTTGAAGTTTTCGTGTTCCATATCAGTTCCAGTCAGATGCGCGCTTCAGCTGGAGCTGTTCGAGTACGTTTGGGTACTTTGTAATTTATTATTAGCCGACCCCGCAGAGCCTGCGGAGCCTGAACCCACTTCTTGGATGTTTTAGTTAATAACACAATAAAGGTTATCACCCATAATATGAGAGGGACTGGAATAGTGAATACTTGAATCTATGGTATTCACTCCTACGGTTTCGCCAATGTTCTTCGGTGGCAGCTACATTGAAACTGATGTCAACTGCATATCGATTTCAGTATTCACTACCCCAGTTCCGCACATGTTTTCGGGTGATAACTTTCATTGTGTTATTAATTAAAACATCCTAGAAGTGGGTTCAGGCTCCGCGGGGTCGGCTAATAATAAATTACAAAGTACCCAAGCGTACTCTAACGGCTCAAGCGCGCAACGCAACTGCTATGAAAGACGAAAATTCAAAACTTTAATAACTCGAAAATAACGCATCAGCGAGCAGAATGTCATTGATGTAAAACGTTTTTAAATGTGTTCCTCTAGTGATTCTACGGAACAGAATTTTTAATTTCCGTGAGCGCATTAAACTGCATATTGACCTAAAAGTGAAATTGTGAAGTTAAAAAACACAGGACTATAACGGTATATATATAAAATATGAAAATTCCTACTATATATCTCATTCATGCACGATTTTATTTTGATTTCAATAAACTAATTGTATTTCAGGCTCTACTCAATTTATAACTCAGGCTTTGAAATATTTCTCGTTTAAAACGACTTAGAATACGAGAGTTCAACAATTCTAAACCTTAATGATATATTTTCTAGTTAAATAATTTTATTTGAATTATTAAAAACGAACATATAAAAAAAATAAAAGCCTACCTTTATAAATTCACAGCTTTTATTATTGAAATATTTTGAAATTAGTTTATCAACATATAAAAATTATTGGAACCTTCGGGATTTTGAACTTGCATTTGAACTTAACGTAATGTTGATGGTATCACATTGCTCGTTGTTGTTCATTGCGGTGGTCCAAGTTTGAGCGTTGGTCCTGTTCACTGTTTGGATTGCTTCAAAGTATTTAGGTCTAAACATTTAAATTGCTCCAAATCTAATAATATGTGCGCCAATATCTAATTTCCTTAATGTTGGAATTTTAAGTTATTTTGATGTGTTTTACTGGTAACGTGAGTCTCATTAGATGGCCAAAAGGAAATTCCCGGATAAAATTGGAATCCCAAGAACACAGGATGGAAACATTTTCATATTTAACCCCGGAAACCAAGATTCAAGACGCCGCGAGATCAACACGCCAGATGACCTCGAGCAATACCTGATGCAACAACTTAATATGACATCGAAGCAGGTCATGGGTGACCAGACTAGGTGATCCCCTAAATTAGATATGTCAGTTTCGTGTTAATTTAACCTCTATTAGGTATCATGTCAGTTTAACCTCAACTTGATGTTAGTCTAACCTGAATCTATACAAATGTCTAACAGATGTGTTTGTAAACATTTATGACAGCTGTGTGTGAACTTTTGAAACAACGCAATCAGCAATTTTTCACCTCCCAATGTTACTGTGAATTTTTTCTTTTTTTACCACCAAAGTTATTATTACGCGTAAACCATATTAGCTGACTATATCATTGTCGTTATAATCTTTAAAACTTATTACCTGTTGTATGTGAACTTGTAAAAACGCCTTCATGCGGCAATCTGTTTACACCAATGTTGTGATATTGAACTCCAATATTATTCGCTCATGGACTGAGTTTATGTGTACTCACGTAATCGCACTAGATTTTTTTTTATACTCTATTCTCTCGTACTTCATGAGCTAGTTTTTAGACAGGAATATCCCTTAACCCTTCACTGCATGAATTATTTTTGGAAATAGAAAAAAAAATTTACATGCTCATAAACTCTTTATTAGACATCTTTTTAGCATATCAAATCATAAGGCAATTATTTTTTTCATTCAGTTATATATTTTTCATTGTGTGTCATAAACGACACAACACGAATATCAAGCCTTGAAGCATGATGTATGAGTCGTTTATGAAACAAATACAACGAACTCCATTTATCAGTTACTTGACTGATTTAAAATTTTTAATCGCTTATAGATCTATTAGAGTACACAATTAGGTCAAAATGTAGAAGAACACTATTCAATAATTCTCCAGTGACATGTCAGTAAGTCTTTTTAGGTCTAACACAAGTTTTTCATGTTACAGAAATTTTTCGAGACATAATTTTCCTAATTTGACAAAGATATACAAGACATTTGGAACCCTGATGTATGACTGGAACTTGGAATCAGGCATTTTAGAGCGGTGGCATTCATTTTTTGGCTAAGGTTATTGAGGAAATCCTTCAGGGTGAACTTTTTCACAGGGACATGAACAAAGGGTCCTCGTTTTCTTTTCGGTGCAAGTATCATCTCTTGTAATAGTTTTAGAGTTATCAGAAAAGTATAAAAAGCTCCTAAACTGTTTGAAGCTGTTGAGGGACATTATTTCTTGGATAAGTTGCCCATGATGCTGCTCAAATCATCCCAGGCGCACGGAACATGTACGTAGGGTATGATGATACAGATCCCTATACATTCTTGAACATCAAACTTATCAATATCCAGCACATGAATGAGATCCTTCAGACCAGTGAAAGAATGTGTTTCTTTAAGTTTTATTGAAATCAAATATTCACTGAATAAAATCTTGCGGCCATCATTAGGAGTCCCTAATTTTTTCATTTTTATGGTATTTCTATGGTTATACGTCCCTTGAATTTTACGTGCTTTTCCGGTATCTTGAGATTTTTACTTCCAAATAACATTTCCAGGAGAGCTCTTTCTTTTAGAATCACTGCTTACAATTTTCACAGCAGTTGAATTTACTTCATAGATGGTAATGCGAGTTTCATTTGAGATCAGAGGGGAATCGTTGTGTTCCGTTGCTATTATTGATTTTTCAATCTGTTCCTGTGATTGCTCAACTCCCAAACGATCTTCAACTTCTTTCTCATAGATTCCAATTCCAATTTCAAATCTTCATCCAAATCTAGTCCGTCAGTTTCTTCCCCCACCTCCAAGATGAGGGCCCCGATCGTTTCTCGTGAAAAATTCGCTTCAAACTCGAATATTCTGAAAATAAAACTGAATAAATATTTCTTTTTATTAAGCTTCTATACAATATTACTGTGTGATGCATTTTATGCAAACGCGTGACAGTTTTTGACAAAATTTTTAGGATAGACGAATGCGCTAATGTTGTGCATCTATCGTGCATTCTTTACTATAAAAAATAATAATAAATTTTTCAGAATATAGTTCCAATGTATTTTGAATATGTATTTTAATATTTAAAAACATAGAAATAATATAATAAAGCTAAAATTATTCGTGATAATGAAAGAATACATGGGTTTGTTTCATTTACGACACAAGTTTGGCCCGAGTTGGAATATACAGCAAAATCGTGTTGTACCATATATGAAACAAACTAAAAACTTTGCATAAAATATAAATATTTTAAATATTCTCAATGTTTCTCCTCATAGAATCAAAGTAATATAACTTATACACAAACCCAAATTTTTAATCGCCAATAAATTGCATGATATGGCTCTATTATGAACATAATGGTACTGCTGCAGCAACATCCATACTCGGCTGTGTTGGCGTCCAAACTGAGCATTACTGTTAGAGGCCGGTTGCATCTAGCACGCATCATACGCGTTCATTTCGTGGACAGTGTGTCTCGTTTGCGATACAAGCCTTAGAAATGCTCATTTCTCTGCTAATTGTTTCTATACACCAAAAAATCAGGTATGTGTCATATTCGACACACCATGCAGTGAAGGGTTAAAGCTTGACTCTGTATTTCGTTTTTAAGCTCTATAGTACCTACTTCTTACTGTTTACTAATTTTAAATGACTGATCACCCTGAGATATTCGAGGAAATCGACCCAGATCTCAATCATTTGAACAGAATATATCCAAACCTAAACGACTCTCAGGAGTGTAGGTATACTAATATATCAAAATTCAACGAAACTATACGAATAACTGACCGAGATTTCTCACTCCTGTGTTGGAACTGTAGGTCACTCTATCCAAAATTGGAAGAGATACAATGTACTATTACTGAACTTAAATATAACCTAGACGTGATTAGCTTCACCGAAAGCTGGCTAGATGACTCGACTAAAAACATGATTCGATTTGAAAATTATCATAGTTACCATTCGATGAGAAAAAACCAGCGGGGCGGAGGCATCAGCACATATATATCTAACCACATAGACACGAGAACCATAGCAAGTGCAACAATGAATCAGGATCATATAGAATCACTCTTCGTGGAACTGTCTAGAGATGGTAAACGCATTGTGCTTGGAACGGTGTATAGGCCTCCTACAGCCTGTCCTATATCCTTCCTGAATGAGCTGAATCGTATTATTTCTCAGTTCAACAGGCCCTTATACAATGACATACTAATATGCGGTGACTTCAATTATGATCTACTGAAACATGAAAGCTATGAACCAATCTCTAATTTCCTAACAACCTTGCAGTCTCAATCCTTCCTTCCGATCATTACAAAGCCTACACGAATAACCTCAGAGTGTGCTACGCTGCTTGACAATATCTTTATGACAGACCCAAGTGATTTTCTTGCTGGAATAATTACTTCTGACATCAGATCACTTCCCAGTTTTTCTTATTAAGAAAAATGTCTATATTGCTTGCACCAAGGCACGGGCTGAAACTTACTCATATCGTAAAATAAACGAATCAAATCTTGATGAAATGCGCACCGTTCTAGAAGAATCAATGCCTACATTGCACATCTCTCAACAAATAATAATGCTACGAGCATTGATGAAGCAGTAGTAAAGTTGACTGAAACTATAATGACCGCATACAATCAGTGTTGCCCAATTGTAACTCGTA
This sequence comes from Morinoia aosen, assembly GCA_030386875.1. NCBI lineage: Eukaryota > Metazoa > Arthropoda > Malacostraca > Amphipoda > Talitridae > Morinoia > Morinoia aosen. The sequence goes on from CM059571.1 coordinate 42,933,822, forward strand.
CAGTTACCCCGAAAAATAAACAAAAGCCCTGGATTACTAGAGACATTGTAATAAATATTAAGAAACGTCAAGCGTACCTAGCCCTCCTTTGCGAAGGGCGAATATCTAGAGAAACATATAACCGATTCAGAAACTATGTAACAAACCAGATAAGAACATCAAAAAAGAACTACTTTACGCTCAAGTTTACTCAATTCAAAACTGACGTTAAAAAGACTTGGCATCTCCTTAACTCTTGCTGTAAACCGAATAATGCCGATAAAAAGAAAATTGAATATGTCATTCAAGATAATGTGAAATACCATGAGAAGAAAGAAATTGCTAATCTCATTAACAACTTCTTCGTAAACGTAGGGAAAACTATAGCTAATGGTATTCCAAGTGAACCTACTGATCACCTGGAATTTATGGATCATATTCGAGAACCCAACTCCTTTTTCTTTACGCCTACAAACTCCTCCGATGTAATTACGTGCATAAACAACATGAAAAATAAATCGAGTGGGCTACAAACGTTTCCGACTAAAGTACTTAAAGTTATTGCTGACATTGTAGCCCCGCTGATATCAAATATTATTAACCAGTCTCTCTCACTAGGCACTTTCCCGAACTCCCTCAAAGTTGCTAGAGTAACCCCTATCTTTAAAAGTGGTGAAAAAACCTGTGTAAACAATTATCGACCTATCTCCGTACTACCAATTATTAGCAAAGTATTCGAAAAGATTGTGTATAAAAAAGTGTACTATTATTTTGAACGAAAATCATTTCTTTACGATAAACAATACGGCTTTCGCTCTAAAAAAATCAACAACACAGGCTATATTAAATCATTTACAATTCCTCTATTCTAATATAGATGAAGGAAAGCCTGTCTTCTCTGTATTTCTTGACTTTCGAAAAGCATTCGATTGTGTGGACCATAAAATACTACTCTCGAAACTACACTGTTATGGCATTCGAGGGATTGCCCATGATTGGTTCAGATCATACCTAACAAATCGGAAGCAATACGTTGTCATTGACGACGCAAAATCAGGCCCACAGACAATTAGCCATTGAGTTCCACAAGGATCTGTTCTTGGGCCTCTCCTGTTTCTGATTTTTATCAATGATATTGTAAAATCTACATCATTCTTCAAATTTATACTTTTTGCCGATGACAGTACGCTTTCTGCGGTCCTTCCGAACCAAAATCCCGCTATGATTGTGGAGAGTATACATAATGAGCTTCATAAGGTTTCATCGTGGCTCAAAGCTAATAAAATAAGCCTTAATATTGATAAAACAAATTATATTACATTCCCATGCATTAAAATTGGCGAAGGTGAAATCGAAGAAACCAACTCATGTAAGTTTCTGGGCATCATAGTAGATAAACATCTGACCTTCAAAGAGCACATCACTCATATTAGTTCTAAATTATCAAAATCCATCGGAATCCTAAATAAAGTTAAAAATTTTCTGCCTGAAACAGCTTTACAAATGCTCTACCGAACGCTTATTTCTCCATACTTGCAATACGGAATAGAAGCATGGCATGGAACTGATAAAAATAAAACCAACAAAATTTTTACTCTGCAGAAAAGAGCTGTAAGAGCGGTAAAGAACCTAGAATATAATGCTCACACAAATGATTCTTTCAAAAATTTACAAATACTTAAACTTTCGGATCTCTACAAAATCTTCATCTGTAATTTCATTTACAAAACATTAAGAAATGATGGCGACAATAGCCTAAGACAATTATTGACTGGCAAACTGGTCATCACGACCATTTAACCCGAAATAGAAGTAAATTCATGCTTCCTTATTATTCGAAGGCCCGGTCGCAACACAGTATCCTCTTCGTTGGAACCAAAACTTGGAACTCTATACCTGCGGAGATCCGTAAATGTAATTCGTATAAAGTATTCAAAAGACATCTTGAGTCTCACTTCCTATCAGAATACTAGTCGTGTAAGATCACCATGTCAAATCTTGCCTCCTACATGTAACTACTGATAATGTAATAATGTAACTTGCTTTGAGTAACACAACCGATCTTCAGTATGCTCTTGAATAGTTTTATCGAACATACTGTTAAATATAGCCGATTTGACCTATATTGTAAAATACAGCATAAAATATCGAGTAAATTATCTCAATGATCAGTCGAATGCGAAACTATGTTAAGTAAACTAGGTTAAACATTATTGTACACCTTGGAATAACGTGATGATAGGATGCCCTAGAAGTCGCTGAACTTGTTCGGGCCCACAGGTAGCTATACTCAAATTTAACCATTGTACTAGACCTAAGAAAGATTCTACCTCTGTATCACCTGTGGTAAATAAATTGTTTAAATCATTTCTAAATTATTCCCTGTGCATTCACAAGAAAATTGCTTTTTATATGTGCTTTAGTGTACACACATCAAAGTCACCATTTAAGTTTCTTTACTATAATAAACAAGGATTAAGGTATAAAGAAGTAACTTGAGTTGTTTGGTATATACCATGAAAATTACTATTATGATTTACTTCAGCTGCGTTTCTTGAAATAGTGTGGATGAAAGTGGCTGTTTAACTGAATGAAGCTGCTAATTCATGCCATCATAACCATGGTTTGAGCAAAATTTTAATTGTAATTATTTTTCTACCCTCAGATTTATTTGTGCTGATAGGCCTAGTTACTTTCTGAAAATTTTTGGTAACTTACTACTGCCAATTTTGTTTGTGTTTGTGATGATGCAAATTGTTTTCTGAGAGAATAAAAATGCATTGATAACTATGTATAATAGCCTAAAATATTACAATTGAATCCAACTCTAGAAGGCGTACCTTGATGAGATGTGAAGCATTCAATGTTCACTCATTGAATACTAAGGTAATGTATCTCATTGGATCATACAATTTTCATAATGTTGGTATAATAATTTTTTGGATTATTTTGAGTGTATATGTAAACTTTCAGAGTTACTTTACTTTTGATGGAAAGTATAAACTTGTGTAATCACTACAGAAAATTACGGCAAATGTGAAGGCGATGACCATAACCGATTTTCTACTTTTCGGTGCCTTTTCGGTGATTTTCCACTTTTCGGTTCAGCTGTTTATTCGAGCGCATTCCAGTCATCAAAAACGAAAATTAACATACCGCTATAACTCATTAAATACTCATTTGCGACGGAAAGTACATGGATGAAAAATTGTATATTCCTATCTAATTAACAATGTTTAGGCAGCAAAAATTAAAAAATCAATTATGGTCCTCTCCTTCACAAATGCCGACATTACTTTCTAGTAATATATTTGTTTGTGAAAATTATTCGTACATGCATATTTGCATTATTTGTATTATATTTTTAGAAATAAAAAGTCATTACAGATAAGGTATCTAAGAGAGCACTTTCCAACTGCATAAATCAGTCAAAAATGATGAAGTTAGTAAGATCTTATTTTAACATACATGTTGATATTACTAATTCTATTCGGAGTCACCTCAGCTGTGTTTTTAGAGATGAGGTGTGGTGTATTACTGAATCAAAATTTTAATGGACACCAGCAATATCTTTGGGGGAAAATAAAATTAAATGTTGATTATTTTCTCACACCCACTCCAACTTATTTGTACTGATAGTTACTTTCTGCTATGCCTTTGCTAACATCCCACTACCTATCTACAATGTCTTTGCAGAAGCTCAAATTATGTTCTTCCTTAGTTGTGCAGTAGAAGCATAAGAGAAATATCATGATCATTATTAATTCAGAAGATTGTTCTCTATCTGATGACGAATTTGAATTAGTTTGTCATAATTTTCAACTTCACCAAATCATTCCAGTTCATCATGTGTTAAAGTAGTAATAAACTCACTCATCATATTTTTATTGATACAATGTCATTTGTTAAAAAATTCTCCAACTCTGTAGTCTATAAAAAGCGACGTTTCGAGGTACGAACATCATGTTCAAGCTGAAATTATACTGAAAAATTTTTCATTCATATTGATAAAGTGCAAATTTAATACTCAAAGCTACATCAGACAAAGTAATAATGTTGGAAATGACAGCAAAAGAAAATGACTAAAAACTAAATTTGCACCACAGTAATATGTACTACTGTAGTAAGATTAGGTAACAGTATAAACATTTTGTAGTATTACACCTAGAGCAATACTGTTGCCCTACGCTTTTTATTTTACTTTTAAAAAAGCTCAATTTCAATTTAAAAAGCTCAAGTTTAATTCAAAACAGGTCAAGTGTAATTTGAAAAATGCCATGTACATTTTTAAACAGATCAAGTTAAATTTTGTAAAAATATGTTTGTTCACGACCCGGACAGTAAAGTGAATAATATTCATTAAAAAAAATTTATTGAGCTACAGGAGAGATTTTGTGCTTAAATGAAAGCTTAACTAATTCCTCATCTTATGCTATGAGTTTCAAATCTGTAGGTATCATAGTATTGGTTTTACACCGTTTTCAAAATCCAGAAATCTCTGTCCGGGTCGAGACCGCGTGTTCACGACCCGGACGGGGGTGTGGTCTCAACCCGGACAGATGTTTTGGTCCACCAAAAACACACTTACACCAGTGTTTCATATTTTTTCTTACCAAGAACATCCAGAACATGACACTGAAAGGTGGAACAAAACAATTGGGAGCAAAATATCAATGTAATAAAAAAACCGACTTGGACTCAACATCACGTCCGAGTTGAGACCACGTACATAATCTTTTTAAAAATTAGTAAAAAATAAAAACAATTGGCCTAGGTTAAATGTTTCAATTTGGAGAAGTAAGCACTAATGGGGGGCACATATTAATGCTAAAAATAATTCACTTCCATCAATAAAACACTTCGAAAAATCACTCGGTATTTAGCCGTGGCAAACACCCATTTCCAGCCTTTTCCGTGGCTTTATCTCACATATGATACTTTATAGTTGTAGGAACTATGCAATCATTCACTTTTTGATGGTTTTTTCTAGTACACCTAATTTGCATGAATTGTCAAAAATTGTCCGAGTCGAGAACACGGTATAATTTTCTTTAACGGGCACCCCAAACGAGTCCATTGTTGTTTAGGAACTCCGTATCATCACTGATTTTATGCCAATATGGCATATTACATAACAAAACTTATCACAAGTTGATCACGCCTTATTCGTGGTCATGGCACAATATATTCTGATACCGAAAATTAAGATCGCGACCTCTTAAAATCGAAATTCTTACCTTGCTTACAAGCGGAGCGTCGGCGGGGAGGTTTGCAAATGACGTCTATTTAGGACCACCCTCCCTCATACGTCACAGCTCTGACGTCATCCTAGGCTCAATCGTTCATTAGTTAATCAAGACTGTCCGGGTCGAGACCTTGTCCGGGTCGTGAACACATCACCCTACTTGACTTTATATAAATTGAACTTGACTTTTTTATATCAAAATTGAGTTCTTTAAATTAGACTTGAGCTTTTTTAAATTGATCTCGATTTTTTTTTTTGAAAATTGAACTTGAGATTTTTTAAATTAACTTAAGCATTTTTAAATTAAACTTTACTTTCCTTAAATTAAACTTGAGCTTCTTTAAATTGATTTGAGATTTTTGAAATTGAACTTGAGGTTTTTCGAATTGAACTTTAGGCTTTTCGAATTGAACTTGAGGATTTTCAAATGAACTTGAGGTTTTTCAAATTAAACTTTAGGTTTTTAAATTGAATTTGAGGTTTTTTAAATTGAACCTGAGGTTTTTTAAAATGAAGTTGACCTTTTAAAATTAAACGTAAACTTGTTCACATAAAACCTGAGCTTTTTTGGATAAAGATTGTTTTTTAATTAAAAGTTAAAAGATGTAGCCTTACCAGTACTTATCGTTGTGGTAAAAATCTTGATTGTAATCTTTTTCTAGTTTTGTCATTTTCAAAATATTATTATTACTCCGTCTGATGTAGCTTTGAGAATTAGATTTGTATTTTATCATTGTGACTGGAATTTTTTTATATTTTCAGCCTGAAGATGATGTTTGTACATCAACATATTGCGTTTTATATAGACTACAGAGTTAGCGAATTTTTCAACTAATAACAGTGGATCAATGAAAGTATGTTCAGTGAATTTCTTACTACTGTTCTTACAGTGATGTTCTGGAAATATTTTCTGACGTTGAAAGTTGGAAACGAAATAATCTAGTTTTTCACAATTGCCCTGATATACTTGGTACTGTCTGCAAACCTTGTGTTAATGATTAATGGATTTCAGCATTATCCAATAATGCAAATGAAGGGAACAGCTCAAAGGTTTCTTTAACTCTTATTCACTTTCTGATAAACGCTTAGACACGTTCTGTATATGTTTCATTTAACAGACAAAATTCGATACATGATACTCCCGTTGATAACAGCCCAGAGTTAATAAAAAAAACTTTGGACACTCAATGAGTGAAATCCATAGAGATTTGTTTGAGTCCGAAGCTAGTGACAAAAGTTCTTTTCATGAAATTCCTCCAAAGAAGCCTTTGCTGATAACTCAAGTAAACCAAGACCTGTCATGATGAAATATGAAGTATTTAAGGGAAGAGTACCTCATTGAAAATTTTCCTAGTTACTGAACATATAGTAATAAAATTTGGTATACTGATAGGAAATGCAATTTGGAATAATTTGTTATACATGAAAAAATGCGATTTTCCCCATAGAAAACGAGATATTAATAGAAAACGAGATTTTTGGGGGTTTTCAAAATGGATCTCCTCTGACAGTTTTTGAGTAAAAGTGATGATTTTAGGGTCATTGGATGCGGAAATACTTGTAAATTTTAAAAACTAACATGGCATTCTTCAATTTTTAGTTCGAAGTTGAAAAAATTAAAAAATTCCATGGCAGGTCTTTTTTCGGAAAATTTCGTACTTTATGACGTCACAACTTTCGATCGAAATTGAATTTCGAATTGCCAGTTAGTTTTTGGAATTTCTACGTCTTTCCGCATCCAATGATACCAAAATCATCACTGTAGCTCAGAAACTGTAGGAGGAGATCCATTCTGAAGCCCCACATTCCGATCCGCAAAAAAAAGGTAAACAAAGAAACATAAACAATCTTAATTATGATTTTTTAATATTTTTCTGTCAGGTTAGAGATTTGAAATCAATATAGAGTAATAAAAATACATAGAAAATGACATAGCAATGTTGCGCCGTGAAGAAAGTGCCAAGTGGGAGATGTAACAAAATACCTCTCCCCCTCCCCCCATACTTCAAACCCCCGTAGCGGGCGAACGATTGAACGTACGAACCTCATTTTTTCACAGGATATATCTGACATCTTACCCTTCCTATAGCAGCTAAAAACATATATCTCGAGAAAATTCTACACTCTGGGGGTACTATTTCCTTAACTCTAATGATTCAGTACTAATGCCTTATGTTGCTTATTGGACATTTCTTTCATTCCCATAACAGGGTGTCTGCTAGGTAGTAAAGTAGTAAAATGTAGAAAAATTTGACAAGTAGCAAAAAAGAAAATAAGGAGTTGTGAAATTTGCCTCATGGGTCTACTTCACCTGTCAGGGTCGTAAAAAATTGTGAAGTGGGATAATTCATTAAAAATTAGAAGTAAAGTACATATGTATTTAGAGTTTGAAGATTTTCAAAAATTATTCATTGGTCCCAGAATCAGATATTTGCTCTAGTTTATGGGAAATATTCCTGTTAGAGGATTGGACAATAATTATTCCGCGGTATCTACTAGTTTCCAGTCAGTTGATTTTTTTTCATATGATGAGCTGTTGCTCTCATTGTTGAAAGATGTTTAGACAGGGTGTTTGCCAAATATTTGTTAGGGTTTATTTGGGAAGGGCTACATAAAAAGTTTGGGTATTTGATCGCAATTATGCGTTGGATGATTCATTTAGTAGTACGTTTTTAATTTAGTATTTTAGGTATTGATCACCTTGACATTTTTTTGAACCCATATTATTGCGTGTATTATTGACTCGAACTACTCATTATAGGATGATTTCTTACATACTGTACATTTGGATAACATTCATTATGTAAAGATTAGGAAGTCATTTTTGGCTAATGAAGGTCGTAAAAAGTAGTAAAATTTGGAATGAAATATCAGGAGACAACCTGCATAATGTTTATGTTTGGATTGTTTTGATGTTTCTGTGTAAATATAAAATTTCAAAATGAATTTCCTTTTTATGAGGAACATATAACACTGTACATTTATAACCAGAAATTACATTCCAGGAAGATTGTGTGTGGAATAAATTTGAAAATTCTAATTTTGTTTATGAATATGGATAGACATAAAAACTCATTACAGAAATGACATCAAAGATACCGGCTTCCAACTGCATTCAGTAGGCAACATGGATAAAGTTATTGAAAAATACTGTGGAAATGTGAAGTTGGTCAGTGATTGCACACATAAAACTTTTCATTACCAAAATGAATAACACATATTACGCTATGATGGCTCTTTTTGCAGTACCTACTCTCAGAGGCTACGAATTATTGCACAAAGGCTGGACTGACTGGCCTATCTACCGTTGATTTAAAATTTAAAAACACTCTATGAAAACTTTCCTGCGGAGATCAAAGCGGCTCGAATCTCGATCCTACTTAGATGTCTAAATGTCCTGGTCATTCATTATTCAGTATGAAACGGAGTGGTAAAGGTTTTGAAAACAAAGCATCATCCTTTTTGCATTTAGGCAGTTCCCAGAATAAGGTGCGCATTTGGTTTCGATTTATCACGCACAATTACATTCTGTTTTTATCTTCTGGATGACGGAGCTTTAGCGATGTGTGGGTGTCAGTCTGTACGTCACCAGCTCATCATGACGTCATGACGATGGTGTGGTCTTGAAAATGTCCTACTGTGGGTTAGGACAAGCTCGTCTACGGACGAAAATCTCTTTCAAGGAGCATTCCACCTGTCAGTTAATATAAGGTTCGTGTAAGCTCATACAGTTCTTTTCGTTCATTAACCAATATCTTTCCCTTCAGGGGCATACAACTATTGTATCTATGAAAATTAGCACTCTCATGGGGAAAATGTGTGAGGGCCCGAGCTAAGAGTTATGAAGGTCTTTTCTTGTTGGAATAAAATGTTTTTGTTATGTTAAGGTCAACCAGTTTTCGGTTCCCTGCTGTCCTGTGTTTCTGCACCTACTACTGTCTTCTTCAACTTTTATCTGGTTTCATGAACTTCTTTCTCAACTTACTGTTTCCATGTCCCTTCTGCATAGACTCCGCGTTCCCTTATCTTCAAACTAAATGGTGCCTCCCTCCTTCCTCTCATCGAAACGCTCTTTTTAGGGGTTGGGGAAGCTTAAATTAACATGTTATCTAACTAATATCTTATATAGCATTCTGTTAGGGTAATACTCCTCCGGGAGATACGGCTATTGTATCTATGGGAATTAGCTCTCCCAGGGGGAAAATGTGAGGGCGCGAGCGAAGAGATAGTTAGGCTGTCTGTTTGTTGACCTATAATGCGTTTGTTATGTTAAGGACCTTCTTATTTCGGTTCACTGATGTCATGTTTTTCATCACCTACTACTTTCTTCTTCGATCTTTCTTCATGAACTTCTTACTCAACTTATCGTTTCTATGCCCCTTCTGCATGGATTCCGTGTTCCCTTAATTCCATACTAAATGGTGCCTTTCTCCTTCCTCTCTTTGGATCGCATTTATTCTGCTGCGGATAGGAAGGCTTAAACTAACTAATAATTATCTTTCGTTATAGTAATGCAAATAATGGGATTTATTGATCCAAATTTTTGTAACATATACTGGCAGATCGGTTGCAACGTTTGAAAACGTATTAGCATTGCAGTGGGTAGAATCGATAATATGATGCTATTATGACTAATCTGTTTTTTTGTTCAAGAACTGATTATTCTTCAATATATTTTAGCATAGCATTGACGTCAGTCCTCAATGTTACGTTTTAATATCAGCTTTTTTATCCACACAACATCATTTGATTTAGATTTAAGCCAAATGGGTTCAAAGTTTCCAATAAAAATAAGTTATCAATAACTTAACGCTCATCTGTCCAATACCCATACCGATATCAAGTGTTGTATTCAGAGTTAGGTTAATCGACTTATTCTCTGATTGCAGCCAAAGCCAGATCGGCCAAAATGTTGCGATCCCAAGTAGAGCTAGCCTGGCTTGCTCCAAATCCAGGGGAAGTTGGAACACAGTCATTCGGCAAACGGTAATTTATTTTATTTTGTTTTAATTTGCACAGTTAATATTTACTAATGTTTTCCAATTTATTAAATGCTTCAGCTGCAGTCGGGTATGATGAAAATAAGAAACTACAGGCGTCAGCCATCCATGAGGTCCTGCGTCGTTGCAACGATTGGGCTGGCTCAGAGACGACGCATTGAATCAGAAAAATCGCCGGCGGAAACCAGTACACTTCCTCAAAGTTTACTTGCTTCTTCATCGCTTACTTTGACCGCCTTTCAGTCGCCTTGTTTTCTAGCTCTGTCGACATTAGGTTATGATACTCCTCCCTTAAGGGGAGCATACCCCATACGGGTCTTTTTTTCATTATCGAACCTAGAGCAATGAAATTTTGCATATCGATTAGGAAATGCTATTCGTGATCATTCGTCCTTTATGAAAAAAAACGATTTTCTTGTAAGAAAACTAGATATTCGAAGAAACTGAATATTTTTATTGGGGGGGGGTTCTAAATGCATCTGCTACTACAGTTTTCAACCTAGAGTGATGATTTTAGTATCATTGGATGCGGAATGTTGTGTAGATTGCAGGAAGTGAACAGAAAAACTTTAAAGTCATAATTAAAATTTTAAATACATTTTTAGAAGGACCATCTTTTTTTGGGCAAAAATTTCATTTATGACGTTACAACTTTTGATCGTGACAAATGTACAAAAAACCTTTACATCCCATAATCCACATGCTTTTTCACATCCAATTATACCAAAATCATTAATATAGCTTAAAAACTGTAGGAGGAGATGCATTTTGAAACCCCACATTCCGATCCTCCAAAATAAGGGAAAATAGGTAAACAAAACAATCCCAATTTTTCTTCGTAATTATTTGTGGGGTCAGCTACGACCCTTGAAATCATAATACAGTCATAAATAGACATATAAAATGATGATATAGCGAATTTTTTCACAGGATGTACATGACCTCTTTCACCTCCGATAGCAGCTAATATTTATTTCCCCCCCCCCCCCCCACGATTTTAACTTCTAAGGGGTATGCTCCCCTTAAGCTGGGCTTAGACGGAGGGTGCTTTCCCCGAGGCAACGCTCTTTCTCCCTCCCCGCCTCATCAAAAAACCCTAAGCCCTCGATCTAATGCCTCCTACCCATCTCCTGCGTGTCGTCGCTGCCACCCTTCGTGCTGGAAAAACTCAGGGCGACTGACTTGGCAGCAGGGCTCCCACTCATGGGTTTTTCCACTCAGATCTTGTTTTTTTTTATCCCTCCGGGGTTTCTAGGTTTAATATATGAAATATCGCTAAACCTTTTTTTTAAGTCAGACAGTAAATTCATCATTTCCTGGAGTAAATTGAATAATGCAGTTAAGAATTTCTGGGTCTAAACCATGTGAAATTGAATATTAGATACAAAAATATGGCCAACGGATGGGGTAGAAAGTATTTAATCGGTTTCTCACCCTTAAAAGCGCGTAATGAACGAGTATCTTACTATCTTGAAAGCCTGGCCAAGTCGGGGATAAGAGCAGTTAATGGTGAGCTTGTGTAAGTTGTGTTGCTTCGATTTGCTTGGCTTGTTTCAGTGAGTTGACGAGCATTTCGATCGTAAAACTGGTTGCGCATTCTTTTAAAGTGAATGTCTAAAAATTTATATTAGATATTCAATTTTCATATTTTAGCTGCACTAGTATTCAAAATAGCCAGCCTTCTGAAAACGATGTCTTAAAAGTGACACACAAATTTTTTTCAAAGAATGGTTAATGTAAAAAATGGAAAACCTGTCACGGCTGGAAACCTAAACTGAAATTGGTTAGAGATGACATCAACGGAGTATGTCACAAGCGTAATGAAAAGCGCCTTGCACAACAGAATAGTCGTCTTAAGGACCCGGTCCGGGGGAAACCAAAAGTCCGTCGGTTCTCGACGGATTTTTCTAAGATTTTCGTAATAGGTGTCAAATGATGCGGCATTTTTTTGAAGACGTGTATTTTTTCGTAAATTTATAGAATATATGATTTTTTCTTAAAAACCCTAAAAAAGTGGGTGTTGCGGAAAAGTGTCCATCGACCACAATTTTAAAGTTCCAGAACTGAATAAAGGTTTTCTAGGTAGCTAATTGTCTCGTCTCGAGATCCGGTGGTAAGGTTTTTCGATAATTTGATTTTTTGAATTATAAGAAATTTTTTCCCCAAAAGCGACCACTTTTTCCGTTTTTTTCGAATTATTTTGCTTCTAATTTTCAACAAGATATGAAATTCAAAAAACTGTATCACCGCCTCTCTAGAATATTTTAATCGCTATCGATTGATATATTTTTCATTCTTTTACCTTCAAAACTGTGGGAGAAAGACCTCTTCAAAGGTCAAAAAGTTAAGTTTTTAGGAGAGCGATTTTTCTAAAATTTTTCTTATATTCCTAGTTTTTTCTGAACTAGGCAATTTTTCCAATACATTTTACTGCTAATGTAGATCTTTCCAAGCTCTATCGATTGGTAAATTAGCCATTCTGTACCTTCAAAACTGTGGGAAAGAATCCATATAAAAAAAGTGAATGCAAATATAAGGACAACAGGCTTTTTTGAAAAAAGCTATTTTTTTATATTACAAACAAATTTTTCTTTTTCAACTCTTTCGCTTGGTAGCTTTTTTTAAGCACTTTCGAATGATATATTTGCCATTCTTGTACCTTCAAAACTGCGGGAGGCGATTATATGTTTACACAGCAGCTAATTAGCTGATGACTCTGAGCGCCGGACTCAAAACAAACACTCAGTTACATCATCATGATTAACACTGAGAGTTAGAATGTTTCGTTTGAGTACTAAAGCATTTCAAGCAAGGTCATGAATGAACTCTCTTGCTATTCACGTTTAGGAACGCCCAAAACTGATTCGTAATTAGGGGGGAAGGGGGAAATCACTCATACACTGGTGAACCAAGGTCACGTTACTGTGCGTCTTCTACTCCGTCTAAGAGGCGAATAAATGTACGTACTTGAGAGCGAATTATACCGTTGGATGCGCAAAAAAATTCTCTATGAGATGAGTGTATAAACTGAGAACCCACCATTATCCAAATTCGACCCTCACCGTGCCCTAATGACAGCGTCCCCCATACGGACTTTTTTTATTATTGAACCTAAAGCAATGAAATTTGGTATACTGAGAGCAAATGCAAATTAAATTCGGTTATCTTCTATGATTAAATGCAATTTTCTTTAAAGAAAACGAGATATTCATAGAAAACGAAGTTTTTTGTGAAGTTATTCAAAATGCTTCTAGTTAGACAGATTCTAAGCTAGAGTGATTATTTTGGTATCATTGGATGTGGAAAGACGTGGATATTCCAAAAATCGATACGCTGTACCCTAACTTTCCCGTTTCGAATAAAAAAAAATGAAAAAATTTGAGAGCAAATTCAGTTTTCGAAAAAATGCTGATTTATGTTGTCATAAATTTTGAACAAAACTAAAATTATCACATTTCTATAAATTTTATATAAGCCCTTGTCATTCCGCATCCAATGATACCAAAATCATCACTGTAGCTCAAAAAATGTCGGAGAAGAAGCATTTTGAAACCCCAAAGTCGGAGGTTTCAGTATAGGCAAAACAAAGTTATGTGAACAATTTTAATTAATTTTTTTTATATTTTTGGATCAGGTGAGACCCCTGAAATCATTAAAGAGTAATACAGAGACATAGGAGATGACGTAGCAACGTCAACCCGTGAAGAAAGTGCCATGGGGGAGGTGTAGCAGAAAAAAATACCACTTACCCCTCAACTCCCCCCCCCCCCATTCTTCAAACCCCCGTAGCCGGCGAACGAGTGAGCGTACGAGTCTCATTTTTTCATAGGATGTACCTGACCTCTTACACTTCCTATTGCACCGATAATCCCTACTTCTCCGGTGGTCGCCCAATCCTGTAACCCTATGGGGGACGCTGTCCTTAATGTCGATATTTGCCCTGCAGAATAGAATTAAAAGAAGGAACAGGAATAAAATCAGCATTACCATCATTGTTTTCACTCATGTAATTTTACTTTTTCTTATTGAAATGACACCTCTAGGTTTTTTTAAACGAATCTGTTTTTTCATGTTCAATCTCAGATTATCTGAAAATTTAGAGTGGGAGCCCTGCTTGGTAGTACGGTATTGGCAGTCTTTAAAGAAGGTTGTATCTCTCAGTTGCTTTGCTGTTCGGTCCTAAGACTAATCCTAACCCAAAAAGTTTCCCCTGATCTATAAAAGGAGCGAGGGCTAAAGTTTTAACATTGATAGATTTATTGAAAGCAAGGCGTCAGTCTAATATTATTTATTGTGCCAGTAAATATAATTTCTTCATGAAGTACTATCGCTTCTAGGTTGCCGACTTTGAAATGATCTGTTGCTGAAATAATTTTCCATTTAATTCAAAAGTGCGTACCTGTTACCTATCGTAATGCATATTTTTAGCTGTTATGCTATTATTAACACAGGATGATTCGTGATAGGACTTTGATATAATTCGTTAAACTTATTTCTGTAATTATATTGCTTCAATGAATTAACAAACACTATTGAATTTCAACTAACCAGCTATTGGATAAATTTTTATTTTTAACCGTCTTTGTACAAGCATTGAACTGGACCGTCATGGCATCTATGTATGTTTATCAATTACAGACATTTGCATCAAGACATTTCAAAAATTATGTAATTTCATCTAATATGTTAACCGCACAGGGCATTAATGTTTTCGGGGAATTTAAAAATGAGGAAAATTCCAAAGAACTTAATCATATTTACTAGGAAAACGTTTCGGAGTCCTAGCTCCATCATCGGTTTTTAAAAGTACAAATCATTATGTCTATAATAAAAGAAAAAACAAAAAGTTGGATACAGTCTTGAAATGAAATCGCGAAAACAAAAATAAAATTGAAACACCTGCCAGAAAAACTAAGATTACTGTCTAGTTGCAATTTGCCATGGATAGGAACTGTCAGCAGTGTTGAAGGCCGGTTTTCGTTTAAAAATATGTAGCGACTCTAAAATTCTAAGGTCATGTGCAGTTGAAGCCGAATCTATGATTTTGAAGTCTGCAGAAGATATCGGTACGTTGCATTTGGATATCGGTACGTCTGAGTGATTACGTACAGCGGAGTGTGAGGGGTGTGCTGATTGGTTCTCAGTGCGGAGGCTTCGGCTCCGATGTTCGGCTATTCTGAAATGAACATTTCGTGACGTCATGCCGACGTACGATAAAGTGCACTGCACACAACTATGAGAATAAATCAGAGAGGCTCGCATCTCCATCGGAAGCGTATCCTTGTACCGGAAAAGAAGCAATGAGAGACTGAGATCACTTTCAAACCTAACTGCACCGTAAACCAACTTTTACGGCTAAGTTTCTTCAGTTTTTGTTCAACAAGCTTCAAAATTAATTGTGTTCAAACTCTAATCAATAGAGGTTACAAAACATGTTCAACTTTCAAAAATGTTCAATGTGAATTTAAATTTTCTCACACATTTTTAAAACTAACGGTTTTCCCTTGGGTGTCGTAAATTCGCAAATTAAAAAATTTCTCTCGAAACAATACGCATCGCAGACTAATAAATAAAACAATAAAGATCATTTATATTGCTCTTTCACCGCAAATACTGTAATCATGTGAACGGTAGCCGACAAAGTTTGCCCAGTTACTGACCAAGATATATGAGTCTTATTTTTTTCGTTCACCTCTCTCTAGCAAGGACCACCACTAGATACATGTGCCTAGAAACTCGGGCAACGCTGCCAAAGAAGTGTTGATGTACGACGCAGGGGTGGACGTAAAGGCTTCCGCTTGCGCCCCAACGACACCCATAAATTCTTAGGATAAATTCAAACTTCATTCCTAATCATAAAATTCGCGACTACCGTCTCTGGTGGCAGCGACCCTTCATATGATTAAATTAACTTAATTCATTTTCCTCGAAGAAATGAACTCTAAATTAATTACATGCAGTGGTGGCAGTGGTCAGATTTTTTATGACGTCTTCATAAAATCTAAAAACCAAGACTAAATTATATATCCGCGATTTCTAATTTATGTCATCGTCATAAATTCGAGCTCTCGTCTGACTCTTGCTCGTAACGCACTGTGAGACCGAAATCGAATAAAATAATTTTATTCACTGTCGTCTTTTTCATTATATTGTTACGAATTGGGGAACTCTTCCTGCAGTCAAACGAAGCCTCATGTTTACTTTAAATTCTACGGTACACAAATCCAAATAAGCAAATGAAAAATACCACATCTGACTCAAACGATTAAAAATGATGAAACTGAACCATTTGTTTAGGCAAAAATTTTGCATGTGGTTCGATCAAAGTATGTCCTTCAAATTTTTTATAGAGTGAACTAGTGGCAGAATTGTTCGAACCCTTATGTTTTTTCATCGTATAAAATACTGTAACGAACCAAATGCAAAATATGTGTAATGACGTTTCAGTGGAGTTCTGTCATCTGGCGCCTTGGAGGAAAAGTTTTGTAAATATCAGGTACCTTACTGTGGAACAAACTATCACGGAAAATAAAAATCCGTTAGACAATGAAATGAGTCAAAACAAAATAGAACGTCATTTTGAGTCTCTCCAATAACTGAATGCTACAGTACGTACTGCAAAAGTAAGTGCGAACTACTTTCTCTCATTGCTATTGATGGCTTAATATTTCGTTCAAATTTTTGGTAAAATGCTTGTGTGGTGTGATCTCATATATGATAGCACGTATTATGTGCATTCCTAAGATCCATGAGATGTAGTTGGAAGCATAGCTCCAGGCCACGATTGCTGTCGCCGCCTCACGACGCCACCAACCTCCCCTCAGCGACGGAGCCCCAGGTCCCCAGAAAAAGGAGCCAGCAGCTCCGTGCCCGAGGCAGGCCACGGCGCCTCCAGAACGAATGGCGTTTGCCCTCCTTCCCTTGCCGGAGCAAGGTTAGGGGGCGGCCGCTCTCATACGTATATGCCAGCTGCTGCAGGATACTGCTACCCTCTGCAGGCTGGTGGTAATGGGGCACAGGAGGCTTGTCCGGGATCGTCCTCAAAAATTCATCGAGTCTCTCTTTGGACAACTCCAACGTCCCCTTAAACTTCTTGATACTAGTCGGAAGACATTTGAACAGACGCGGTCCCATAACAGAAAACAAGTTTTCATGCCTCGTCCTGATGCTCTCCAGCGCCCCGCTGCTAAACGCTGGGATGATGCAAATTTTCCCTCGCCGAATGTGCCGCTGGGCTGCAAGTCTCATCGCCAGGTCCCTGAAAATCTGTGCCAAGCCATTCAAAACCTTCCAAGTATGCATGATGAGGTACCTTTCACAGCGACGCTGCAGCGAAAACAGGGACAGGTGCGGTAGCCGTTTCCAGTAGTCAAACGACCGCATACCTTCGATCCTTGCAGTGAAGGTCCTCTGTACACCCTTCTGTACGTCGCCGACAGTGCTCGGACTCCAGAGCTGACAACAGTACTCTGTCAATGGGATGACTAACGATTTGAACAATTTTAGCATCAGTCGGGCTTCCCTTGTCTTGAAGGTTCTCAGGGTCCGTCCAATATGACGTCTGCACCTAAGCACCACCTGGTTAATGTGCTCTACGAAGCCACCGTCATCTGAGATCACGACCCCCAGATTCGTGACTGAAGACTTTCGTTCAATCGCTGAACCACCAGTGTGGCTTTAAAGTTACGAGGCGTCAAGGTGCAAGCCGTTCGTTCCGCATCAACTCACATTTATTTTCATTGAAGGTCATGTTGTTTCGTGTCGCCCACTCGCAAATCTTCTGGAGGTCACTCTGTGAAGCCTCGCAATCCTTCACCTTTACAATAGTTTTCAAGACCCTGGTGTCGTCAGCGAAGGATGAGGCTCGTGAGTGCAACAAATTGACATCGATATCCTAAATGTGGACCAGGAAAAAGAGTGCACATGGACTCAAAGCAGAACCCTGAAGCACACCACTCACCACCACCGACTCCGTCGAGCGGCTCCCGTTACTCTGAGACAACCTGTTTTCTATTTGTTAGGAAGCTATAAATCCGTTCAAGGAGCACACCAATAATACCAAAAATACGGAGCTTCCTAAGCAGCATGCCATAGTCTACTTTATCGAAAGCCTTAAACATTAGTTTTACCTGCTGCAGTGGAAGAATAGAGTGGACAGGGAGATACACCTATTATATCGATGGGAGTTAGTATTCCCAGGGGAAAATGTGAGGCCCCTAGCTCAGAGTTAGGTAAGCCTTCTTATTGTTTAAATGACATGGTATTTTTTTTTTTTTTTGTTTCGTTTAGGACCCTCTTTTTTCAGTTCACTGATAACCTATTTTTCAGTACCTCGGACTTTCTTCTTCAACATTTATCTTGTTTCCTAACCTTCCTTCGCAACTTACTGTTTCTATGCACATGGGATCCTGTGCGGGAACACGCCTTGTGCGCAGATTCTGCGTTCCTGTAACTCCATACTAAAATGTGCCTTCATCCTTCCTCTCTTTGAACATCTCTGTTGGGGTAAAGGAGGCTAAAAGTGACTTATTATCAACAAATCGCACAGAAAGCATTCAAATATGCACTTAGGTAGTTGTGGTACTCAATGAAATCGATTGTTCAGAGATGTAGGTCGGCTTCTCGGTATTTTGTGCATTTTCACGAAGCCGCTGTTGCTCACATTCATTCTTTGTGGAAGTCACATGCAGGCAGATACGTAACACACTATACCCTCTAACTGCTGTGGTCTAATTTGACTAAACACGATTTGCCTTCCTAAACTGACTTTCTTAACCCCCTTCAATGCGGATATATTATGGATTTCTGACTCAGCACCTCTGACATTCTTCTTCAATTTATATCTGGTGTCATAAACTTCTTTCCTAACTAACTCTTTTCGTGCGTAGGGCATTGTGTGAGAACACACTTTGTGCCTAAATTTCTAAACTCCCTATTAGATGGTGCCTTCTTTCTTCCTCTTTTTGGAACAATTTCATTGTGCCCATGGAGGCTCAAACTAACTTATTAAATCCAATCTTATCTCATAAGTCCGGTGAGAGATCACCTACATTTGTAGGTAATCATTTACATGTGTTAGTTATAATAATTCCGTTTTTCTTCAGTAATATCAGATACGAAATTATTTTTTCTCGACTGCTACCCACGATATCCCAGTTAGCACTTCACCAGTACATAACTGAAAGTGAGGTGGAGCCTCCGATGCTGCGGTTTTTGAAAAACAATACCCTAGAGGTATTATTTGTACTTTTGAGCCCACTGAACTTATTTGAGACCAAAAATAGTTGTTTCTACTCATGTTTTGGTGTTTTTATTAGTTCTAAAAGAGGATTTTGCTGCCTTATTTTGCAAATGTTAGTTAAATTGCTTACATTGGAATTTTTTGAAGAAACTGTTGTAAAGGACACCTGGCAAGTTAGAATTGTTTGAAGAGATCATCGAAAAGGATACCGGGCTAATTCAAATTTTTTGAAGAGACTCGTACAGGACACCCGGCTATCAAAAAATAATTTACACGTTCCCTGCGTATTGAGACGTATGTATGTGTACCAATTGGTAAACTGCTCATTCATGTACAGGGTTTAAATGAATGACATTTCATCTCTTTCGCGACGTTTTTAAAAGAAACTGTTATCATCCAAAGCGAAATGTTATCATAGAATTGTACTTTTCAAACTTCTTAGGAAAGATAAAAATTTATTCGAGCAGTAAAGTCGATTTCCTAATTCTGCTACTTACGACCTAACTAAACCAACCGTTAACAACCGCAGAAACGCGGTGAAGGTGTTAAAAAGCCTTTCGTAAAGGACAGGATAGTTTAAATTATTTGAAGAGATCGTGTGAAGGACACATGTCATGTTAAAATTATTCCCAGAGATCGTGTTAAAGGACACCCGACATGTTAAAATTTGAAGAAATCGTGTTAAAGGGCACCTGGCGTGTTCAAATTATTTAAAGAGATCGTATTAAAGGACACCTTGCATGTTAAAATTATTCGAAGGGACCATCGATCGCACAGAATACCGACCACGAATCACTGGTGCATCTCGCCGTAGGTGCTGAGCAAGGCGTGAATGTGATTGTGCACACGTCGTGTGACTTCGGAGAGGCGCGGGTAGAAGAGACGAAGGATGCGCTGCTGGGGGAGCTGTTAGAGCGGTTCTCGGAGGTCATGCCGCTCTGGCCGCAGCCTGAAGACGCCTTTTGCCACAAATGGCGTTACTCCCAGGTAACTCCTGTCACAAGTGGCGTTAGTTTTAGGTCCCTCGTCACAAGTGGTGTCATTCCTGTCACAAGTGGCGTTACTCCCGTCACAAGCGACGTTACCCCCAGTCGCCGGTTTAATCAACCTGAGGGTGTTCATTCTGTGAAAGCCTCGCTTGGCTGCATCTCTCGTTGTACTCCTGTATTGATTTCCTTCGGTGGCCATGGTCTTCTCTTTCATTTCAAGTAGTATGCAAGTGTGATGTTCGTATTTCTTCTCGTTAAATGTTCTGCTACTTGTGTTTTTGACTTTTTTTCGTAAACTGTATTTTTGAGTAAAGTTAGCTAGACATGCGGTACCTGAACTGCTGCAACCCATCATTTATGCATGAATAGACGGTGAGACTCGAATTGAACACCAAACAGGTAAGCGGTGGGTGCGAAGTCATTTTATTCATAATTGGTCCTGCATTGGTCCTGCGAAACTTAGCTTCTGGGGTAAATTTAATACTGATGGAATTTCGAACAATTGCGAAAGAGCTCGAGTTGGTGGTGTTTTGCGGTATGCAGTGTAATAAAAATTGCTTTGTAGAAATATTCCACGCGTGCTCTCTGGGAACCATCAACGAATTTCATTACTTTCCGAGAAAGTTACCTATTTTAACAGAAGCGCGCTAGTAATAAAAAACTCGAGAAAATATTAATTACTTTGTCCACCTTTTTGCTTCGTGGCTACCTGTTTTTTTTCCTTCGTGGTACGAGGTGTTGTGCATTACTCTTCGGATAAAAAACTGTTTCAATGGCAGTCGAGAATCCGCACATTTTCCCTATAGCATATACAGCTCCCATAGTGATAACATAAACCAGAGACCACGGATGTTAGAAGTGACAGGAGAGGTACGTTAACACACAATGAGCTTGCACTTCACTCCCTCGTGTAGGTTTAGAAACTGCAGCCCATTTCTGGCACCGACTGCTAAGATGAGGCGGTTACGAAGATGTTTTCTGTCGCCAGGTGGTGACGGGGGTGGAGCGAGGAGGCAGCGTGGGGCTGGGGGGCGGGAGCATGGTGCTCTCAGGGGACGCCTTCACTCACTCCAACGTGGACGGCTGCATCTCTGCTGCCTCGAGCGCTGCACAGGCGCTGCTTCACTACAGCCCGTATGAGACGGTGGCAAGAAGTGGCACTCATGGGTGCGAGAGATGCGCTCTCTTCTCCGAAGTCGTGGCGGCCGCCGTCACCAACACACTACAATGTTATTACACGAGACGGTGTTGGCCTGCCACAGTCACGGCGCGCAGTAGCGCACGGAAATCAGAAGCTGGATTTGTTTTCATTATTTTATTCACCAATACATGTCTTTCAAGTCATGTTCATTTTCGACGGTTAATTCACAGAAATTCAAAATTAAAACATGGTTAATTAAATGCATTATTATTATTTTAGGGGTTCTGATACCAGCAAAATATATATACCATTTAGAAAAGAATTATGAAATTAATATGGCTCAATATCTGCGTCATATATATATGATTAACAACTAGTGTGGAATGCGTGGCGCCCGTGAATGCAAGCGACTACGCTTGATTGCAATTGAAGGTTTTTTTTGCACGGTGGAATGCAGATTGATTGTCGTAAATATGAAAAACATCCAATACTGGTAATACTGAGGCACTTGTACACACAATTGCAGCATGTGCATTGGTACAGGTAACTCTAATTTTAAGAGCAGGTACCATCTTTAATAATACTGCATCGTACATTAAAATAGCTCTGATGTAAGTGAAGAAATGACTATCACCACATTTTATATACTTAGTTCGATTATTTAATGCTTGGTTTAGTCATCAGGCTGACATACAAACTTTAACACTGTACTGACTGTATTTTGAATAATAATAAATATGAGTATTAGAGAAACGAATTGAAAATTTGTACATAGCGGTACAGTATAAATTTACACTAGAACACTTACTCTCCTGAAAAAGTACAAATAGCGTATACATGCTAGTTTGCGTCATTTTTTTACTTCTGCATAATGTAACTGCGATTTCGAACTTCCGAAAAAAAATCATAATAGTAATTTTTATGCAGGAAACAAGAGAAGTAATAATACATTTGGAAGAACTAACTTGTTACCTACATTGGGCTGAGAATGAAGTATTTCATACAATGACGAAGAAGAGGCGCAATGAATGTCACCTTCGTCTAAGAATGGGAATACTATTGGAAATGGGAATCGCAATTTGGGAATACCATTTCATCAGTTCCTGTACCTGATTTCTGGGAATCTTTTTAGTTTTGTTTTCCTGCCTGAACTGCGACTGAAGTGTATTTATTTATTTACTCTGGAGTTAATTCAATCTCTGGCTTCATTTCTTTAAAGATGTTGTTTAGTGCTATTTTTCGTAGAGATCTATCTCTATACTCGCTACTTATCTCTCTACATAAACATGGGTGTGTTCTGAGAATTTCTATAAATAATATGGTCGACCGCCTGCACCAGTCAGCCAGCGGCGGAGGTGAAGGGAGAGAACAACTTATCGCAGACATCCTTCTCATACGAAGCCTGGCTAGCTACTGAGACAGCGTCGGCGTGCATGTTCGCCGTATCGTGCAGAGCGCGATCACGGATTTCCACACTCGTGTACGCTGGGAGACCGCCAAAGAGAGCAGAGTTGCTACAAAAAGAGAGGAAATGGGTGGAGCTAGCGATGAGCCGCGCAAATGTTCGCACTCGATGCCACCGTCTCATATGGGCTTACGCTGCTCAGCTCGAGTGAAGCTTGTGCTAACGCCAGCGTGTGCGTGCAGCTCCAGCTGATGCCATTGTGTGTGTGTGTTTCTACTGAAAAGTTTTTGATGAAAAAAAATCTTCTTTTAGTAGTGGCAAGAGAGGTATTTTTACACACAATGAGCTTATACTTCACTTCATCGCGTAGGTTTAAAAACTGCCACCCATTTCTGGCCTCGACTGCTAAGATGAGGCGGAAATGAAATAACCGAAATTACGCGTTTATCTATAAATAGTACAAAATGTATTTCACTCTTCGATTCTGTTCATTAACAGTTCATTTTATTTAATATATTTTAAGTGTTAAGTTTCTTCTTGTTAATAATCAACGTTATTAGTCAAAACTCTTGAATTTCCTCTTGAAGATAGGTCACGTTACGTTCTACCTTTATAATGAGAGCGGAATAACTTGTGTTTGTTTGTTGGTTTAAAGCCTTAAATTTGTAAGAAGGCTACAGTGAGATTCTAGGTACAAAAATAGAACCATCGATTTTGTTGCGTTTTACTATCCATTGCGGAGGAACTTCTGTTACCGCGAAAGAATGCGATTGCTTTCAGAATACTACATTTTACTTATATCCTTTTGTCCATCATCGCATGTGTTGTTTAACTACACGGTGTTCACAATAACTTCAAATTACACAGGGGCTTTGATCCTTTCATCGCTTGAAATTTCAACTTCTGTTCAGTGTGTGAGCGACGAAGTCATTCACTCTCGCCCTAATTCGTGAACTGATGTACCGCGCAAGTATCGTGGCGCACTCTTTTCTGATCCGATCGTACGGGTATAGACTGATGTACTCAATGCTCGTGAATGTCTAACTAAGTCTAAAACTTGATGAAAAAATACACTTTAATTTCAAGTTTTTAACACATTAGTATGAGCGATCTTATAATAGAAGACCCATTTTATTTCAACATCAGCCATTATAAGAAAGTAATTCTCATTAATTTTTATTTTCGATTTTGAACCGCTGAAATGGAACATCAATTCCTCCTTTAGTTAATTTGGTCCTTTCCACCGAACGAATACTGTTTTCAAGATGGTTCGAACGAAGACGCAGTTGTTTAATAAATCGAATAGAAGCTATATTACAACACAATGCCTGCAAATTCTGAATGGTGCTCTGTTTCATCAGAGTCTACTATATCATTTCCAAGCCTATACTATTTCAAAGTTTATTTAGCTGAAACAAAACCTACCTCCGTATAAAAAATATTTTTTAAAATGTTCTTTGCATTTCACATAATTATGCATAACGATAATTTTGAATATGAAAACTTTTAAATCTAACCTAATAATACCCGTTGTGTATACATTTATTTATCTGTTTGGTGTCCGCTTCTTAAGAAACATAGGATGTCTGAGTTTGTGGTATCAAGGATACCGAATTCCTCAGTGTATTGAAAGATGGCCTTACATGCATTGATATGTTTGACATTTTATCAGGATAGATTCAGTTAAGACATGATAGGGTTAGGATAGGTAAGTAATATTGACAGGATTTTTTCACAGGTCCACTTGGCTTAACGATGACATTGTCAGAGGAATTTCCACGATTCCTGCTACTACCTAATAATACCCTTGGTTTATTTGTTTGGAGTCCGCTCCTTCCATTTCTCTGTCACGCTCATAAGGATAGTTATAATGACCGTATCTGTGATACGATTTCACCAATGCAAACTGTGCGAACACTAAATGCGTTCTCTAAAAATGCACACTAAATTGAATGTTTTTATCCAGATTGGAGCGAATAATTATTGTGTATAGAAAGAAGCACCAATACATGCCAAAATCAGGCGGAGCGTCATGAGGCTGCGGCCGGGGAGACGGCCGTAGGTGCAGCGGTCGAGCGAACCACGTCCAAGCGGGTGAGCGAGGTGGAGAGGAGTGTGAACAGGCTGATGCAGAATATCAAGCATTTTTCTACCACCGGTACTGTTAGGATGAATATATTTGTTTATCATCCACATCTGGAAATTTTTTACAAGAAAGATATGGAATCCCGTCATTTTTGGCGGGTCGTGCACACTAGTATATAATAATAGTTCAACGCATGTATTGGTGCTTCTTTCTATACACAATAATTATTCGCTCCAATACGGATAAAAACATTCAATTTAGTGTGCATATTTAGAGATCACATTTAGTGTGCGCACAGTTAAGTGAAAATATTTAGTGTACACATAATTCCGTACACTTGAAAACATTCAACTTAGTGTACACAAAAATACATAATCTGTGTACACCTTTAATGTACACTCAATTTAGTGCACACTTAAATACATTTCATTAAGTGCATACTTGTGTTTTAGCACAATAAGCAAGCGGGAATTTTCGTGCTGTCATTTGATTGGGGGATTTTACTTTTTGAAATGTTGGAAATGTTCAGTTAACCGCTTTTTGTATATGAAATGTACAAACGCATGTGCATTATCGTTTGTTTATGAAATCCTTAAATATTTACAGTTAATTTCAAATCAACTTGATTTAATTTATTGGAGAATGTTACCTACATTGAGAGAAAAGATGTGTATTCAAAATGCATTCAA
Source organism: Morinoia aosen (assembly GCA_030386875.1). Taxonomy (NCBI): domain Eukaryota; kingdom Metazoa; phylum Arthropoda; class Malacostraca; order Amphipoda; family Talitridae; genus Morinoia; species Morinoia aosen. Next base: position 42,959,597 of record CM059571.1, read on the forward strand.
CTTTTCCCCTAGACATTATTGAGGTTTCGTTGTCATGATCTGTCTGTGCCCGATAATCTTACCTTGATACATTTCCAGTATGTACATATGGAAGCACTAGTCGGTTTGTATTTTTACAAATTTTAAATAAGAAAATTACAGCGAGGAATTAGGCTTTGAAACGTGGCATTTTATATTAAAAGCTTTACTGTTAAAATTGAACGTTTCGACTCAATGAGTCATTCTCAACAAAATGCTCTGGAAAAATATATACATGTTGAAAATATCGGAAATAAAGGGAAAAGTATGGAAAACTAGAAACAAAAAACAAATTCAAATCCCTTTACAATCCCTTAATCCCTTAGCAAAGTAAAAGCGGATTGCAAGTCATTCAAAAAAGGCCTTCGTTGAAAAATATAAAGAGATTCAATATTGCGCAGATCAACGGGGTTTGGAGCAGCGGCTAAAATGTTAAAATCCTTTAATTTTATAGGAAGATTACATCTTTCACCATGGATTCGTATGGCTGACCGTTCAATTTTAACAGTAAAGCTTTTAATATAAAATGGTAAGTTTCAAAGCCTTATTCCTTGCTATTTTTTCTTACTACGCACATACCTCGCCTACACACCTGTGGAGAGAACGGCCTTGTGGAAGATAATCATCGCTAACACACCTGTGCAATGAACAACCTTGTACGATAACATGTGTACTTCACGCGTTTTATTTAGCGGATGTTTGGATACTTGTCTGCGAATGAAAAAGAATGAAGTCTCTCTGCACGCCGGAATTTTCGCGGTTCCCTTTACCAAGTTTTTACTAGCATCGAACACAAAGTATTTTCTTACGGTTATTTGATGTGCATTCTTCTTTGCATGGTTTAGGGAACATAAAATAAAAACAGACAAGTATTTGATAGAGGTTACCCGTGCTCAGGTGCGGGTATCCAGCCCACCCGCGCCTTCTCGTGGTGGTGCCGTTAGTACACCCACTATGACTACTATCATTCATACAACCAGTTGTACTTGGATAGCAATTTGATTATTGTAATACTTTATCGCCAATCAGAATTACTTTGGTTGGAACCAACGCGGGGGGTGCCTAGAGCACTTCGGTGCTCTGGGTTGTAAATTTCTTTATCATTTTGGTTTGCTACGCGTTCGTTAGTGTAAGGTGAATAGCTAGGTTGTATAACCTACCAAATAATTTATTGTTCTAATTTTGCGTTAAATTTGTAGTTTTGTCTTCGTTCTAAAGCCTAAAAATAAAGAGTAAAAACGCCGACCCTGATCCCGGAGGCCGGCGGCCTCAGGGGTCGGGCATCATGCCCAGAGGAGCGAGAGGCTCGCGGTCCGGGGGTAAGCGTGCAGTCCAGGGGTAAGCGTGCGGGCAGCGTGCGGGCAGCGAGCGCAAGCTAGACCAGGGAAAACCAGGAAAACGAGAAACTTTGCCAAACCCCATCAAGTCAATCCGGATTTCAATCAACAGGGAAACTTTTGAGTCTACAGGCGGTAATGGTGGAAGAAATCAGGCGGAGCGTCATGAGGCTGCGGCCGGGGAGACGGCCGTGGGTGCAGCGGTCGAGCGAACCACGTCCGAGCGGGTGAGCGAGGTGGAGAGGAGTGTGAACAGGCTGATGCAGAGCCTGGGTGAGATGGGATGTGGCGGCGACGTTCGGGACGTACAGAGTGGCGACCCAGCAACAATGGAAACATCTACAGAGGGGAGAATCAAAAAAGTGGAACTGGCTGTGAGCAAACTGTCGGACATCATTGGTAAAATAACAACCCCTCCAGCAGGAAAACAAAAACCTGTCTGTTCCCCTGGACCTACCAGGAAGCGAAAATATGTCCCCCTGGACCTCATGGAACTTCCTAGCACAGAGACATTCATGCGATTTTATTGCATGAAGTTCAAACCAGAAACTAAACGCAACCTCAATCCGTATGCAATAAAGGCCAGCATCATAAACGCTACTGGACTTCCTACCAAGTCAATTACCACCAGCGGCAAAGATAGCTTCACACTCGAAGCAAGGGACAACAAACAAGGACAAGCCATGCTGACCATTACTAGTGTGAATAGCGTGCCCTGCGAAGTCATATTCCACCCAAGACTGAACAAATCCAAAGGACTCATCTATATCAATGAGTATAACATGAGCAACTTCGAAGAATTTGCAGCAGGACTGACGGAAACTTACGGCATCATCAACGTCATTGACGCTACCTGCATCAAAACCAAACGCGAGCAAACCAGCGCCCTTATGCTCGAATTCAACTCCGAAACACCCCCCAGCTATATATATATATTCCAGGCGAACGTGCGGACACGCCAGTTTATCCATACATCGACAAACCCATGCATTGCTCCAACTGCCAACTGTATGGCCACACCAAAAAAACGCTGCAACAGGCCACCAACCAGTGCAAAGTGCGGCACTGTGGGACACTCAAGCGATCAGTGCCTGGAAGCACTAGCCAAATGTCTCCATTGCCGCGGTCCCCACCCAGTGAAAAGCAAAATGTGTCCTAAGCATACTGAAAAACAGAAAATAGTAGAAATTCAAGCAAAGCACAGAGAAGGCATCCGTCGCGCAAGACAACTTTACCACAACTCTGACGAATATTCCGAAAAAAATATCCAAAACTTTCACCAAGCACTTTCTCTGCAAAATGGACGCAACAGAAAAACGCAAGCTTTCTCCTTGGGTACTGGAGAAGAGCCTGCAACTAGGACTTGGGACTAAACCCAAACGCATTTCCTCTAAGGGGAACGATTCTTATATAATTGAAATCTGCAACTCACGCCAGTGCGATTCTGTCCGCATCATAAAGTCAGTGAATAACATACCTGTCACCATATCCGAATATTGCCACCCCTACGCCGCCAAAGGACTCGTTTACATATACGAGTACGACCTGTCCGATTTTGAGAACTTCTGCAAAGGACTCAAAGAAGACCATGACCTCTTCGATGTGACCAAAGCAACATGGATCCGACCCAAGAACCCACTCGCCCAACCATTGCTACTAACTTTCCGTGGAGAACTCCCAGAATATCTAATAGTGCCAGGCGAATAATCAAAAAGCAAAGTATACGCCTACGTACGACGTCCGATGCTTTGTAAAATATGCCTGGAATACGGGCGCACACAGTAGTGGTGCTCAAGCAACACCCCAATTTGTGCTCGGTGTGATAACGCCAATCACAGTGCCACAGAATGTATCAGCTCAAAAATAGAATGTCACCACTGAGGCCAAAATCATCTCACTGGATCCCTTAAATGTATTGAATTCAAATACCAACAAGAAATAGTAACAATACAACACAAATTTAGACTCAGTAGAGCCCAAGCCAAAGCTAAATTGGATACAGAATGTCCGCAATATCAGCGCTCCTTTGTCAGTGCAGTACAGACGACCGCCGCCAACACAGCGTCAAGCCAAACCCCACCGAGGGAAGTGGAATCGCCGAGCCCTGCTGCAGACAATCCAGCCAAACCTGCGGACTGTAGCACGCGAAGAAAGCGGAAAAACTCCGAACATCAGGAACGCCCAACGGAAAAGAAACAGCTAACTGAGGCAGTGTGTATGAATCCTGATACCGGCGAACTGTATACAACATCGATACAAATGACCCCAAATTATGATTCCGCTCTTAGCGATTGTGAAATAACCAGCGAGAACAATCCTGCAGTCAGAAGAGAAACTGAAGAGATTTTCTACGAATATAAAACAAATGCATCCACACCTGAGCAATGAATAACCCTGCCTCAATTATACAGTGGAACTGCCAAGGAGTTCGAACCAAGAAAGATGAACTGCTGGAATTGATACACCAGCACCAACCAGCAGTCGTAGCGCTGTAGGAAACCAAGCAATGGCACAATTACACATTCTCTATACCCCAATACTCCCTTGTCATCAAACATGGCCACTTTAACTTCACTCGCCATGGAGGAGTGGGCTTGCTTATTCATAACTCGGTCCCATTCAGAGAACACGTTTTGGCGTCCCAGCTTCAAGTCATCGCAGCCACCATCCAACTTAGTCGGCCGATCACAGTCGTCTCAATATACACGTCAAGAAACCATAGCCTTACCCTAGACGCACTTCGTGACCTAGAAAACCAACTCCCTACTCCAAGCATTATTATGGGGGGACTTCAACAGTCATAATGCAATTTGGGGATGCAGAACCACGGACACTCGGGGGCGCATTATTGAGCAGTATATAGAACAGTCAAATCCCATACTACTGAATACGGGATTGCCAACCAGAATCTCGTATAACTCCGAATCCGCCATAGATCTAACGCTAGCCTCTCCCCGCCTGAACGCAGAGTTGCAGTGGTCTACCTGTCTCTCCGGAGGACAGCGACCACTGCCCAAACCTAATCCAGCTAATGAACGCTCAACAACGCGAGCCTAGCAGAAAAGTGTGGTGTCTAAAAAGAGCAGATTGGCGCTCGTACGAAAATCACCCAAAGTGAAACGAGCTGGAAATCACGCCGGAAACTGTGAAGAGCACCTCCAAGCCATCATTAATGTCATACTAACTGTAGCAACGGAATGCATACCCACTATTGAAATTAAAACCTTTTTTCCGAAGCCCTAATGGAGCGCATAACTGATCGAAACACGAAAAAACCGCGAACGCCTATACCAAAAGTACAACCAGACCAGATCGGTGCAAAAAGCCCTACATTGGAAAAGAGCACGAGCAATCCGCAGAAACCTCCTACGTGAAGAAAAGCGGAAAGCCTGGATAAGTTTCGCAAATACGTTCACCAAAAATACACCCCTGACAACTGTTTATGCAAATATTCGCAAAATAAAAGGCCAACCCCAACGAAGAATATCCATCTCACAAGAAAACAATACTACGTATGCCACCGTGCCCCAAATAGCAAACAAGCTGGCGATGACCTTCAGCAATACAAGCAGAGCCACTAACTACCCTGTCGAATTTCAACATGAAAGAGAAAAGGTCCAAAACGAAGGTTTAAAATTTTCATCCACGAACTCAGAAGTGTACAACATACCGTTCTCGGCCGCAGAATTAGAGACTGTTTTATATAACACCAAAGACACCTCTCCTGGAGCCAACCAAATCTCTTATCAGATGTTAAAGCACCTACCCGAAGCCGGCAAGCAATGCCTGCTATCCATGGTGAACAAATTTTGGCTGAACGGATATTTCCCCCCCAGCTGGCGTGAGGCAATTATAATCCCCTTTCCAAAACCGCGTAAATCTCCACAATCGCCCCAAAATTACACATCAATCGCACTAACCAGTTGCCTCTGCAAAACAATGGAACGTCTTGTCAGCAATAGATTCTCGGACTTCTGCGATATGCACGGCTGCCTCACCAACATCCAGTGCGGCGGTAGGCGAAGCAGATCTACAACCGACCACCTAGTGCGCCTTGAAACAACGATCAGGAGAGCTTTCGTTCACAGCGAACACTTTGTGAGTGTGTTCTTCGACCTAACAAAAGCGTACGATACAACATGAAAATTTGGAATAATGCGGGATCTCCATCAAATGCAACTACGAGGACGACTCCCCTGTTCATCCAAGAATTTTTGCGCGACCGAACTTTCAGAGTCAGAATAAACAATCATTTGTCCGACCCCTTCCCGCAAGAAGAAGGCGTCCCGCAGGGTGCAGTGCTCTCGGTCACCCTGTTTGCCATTAAAATCAACGGTATCGCCTCTCTGATCCCTCAGGATCCGCGATTTCACGCCTCACTTTTCTTAGATGACTTCCAGCTCGGCTATCGACATAGTGATCTAAATGTCATAAAATACAAACACCAGGAATGTATCAATCGTGCAGTACGATGGACTCAAACGAATGGTTTCACCTTCTCAACAGAAAAATCCAAAGCCGTACACTTCACCACGTTTCCCGGAATTTAAATTCCCAAACTCCTAAAAATCGCAAATCAAAATATCGAGTTTGTAGAGGAAATCAAATTCCTTGGACTTACCTGGGACGCAAAACTTTCATGGAAAAAACACATTGACAAAATCAGAGCCAAATGCAAGAAGGGATGTGCTATGCTCAAATCCATATCTTCTCACGATTGGAGAGGGGACCAGCACATTCTCCTCCACATGTACAAACTTTTTGTTCGGTCAATAATGGACTACGGATGCATTGTCTACGCATCCGTTGCCAACACCACCCTTAAGGTCTTGGATCCCGTCGCCCACGACTGTCTACGTCTGGCAACCGGAGCCTTCAAGTCCACCCCTGTCGCAAGCCTCCAAGTTCTAACTGGTGAAATGCCGTTGAACCTGCGAAGGCAGTTGCTTTCCTTAAAATTTCATTTTAAAATGAAAAGCCACTTGGGCAACCCAGCATTTAGCTCTGTTATCCCACCTGCTGACAGAAAATTGTTCATAAGTAAGAAAGTCATGCCTTCATTTGCCATTCGCACCCTCAATATCATGGAATCACTAAATCTCGAACCCCCTTGTATAAAACCCGCTTTTTCGTACCGCCTACTGAACATTGACGTCCCAACATGGAATACGGCCACCGTCGACATTAACATGGAACTAACAGCCCTAAAAAAGGAAACTATCCATCCAACAACATACATCCAAGAATACCGCCGACTAGAAAACGAAAACTACCAAAGCTTCAGTGCAATCTTCACAGATGGCTCCAAAAGCAGCGAAGGCGTTGGCGCGGCTGCATTTCGTAGCAGCAGTCAGAAACAGATTTCACTTCCCCATACATCCATTATATTCACTGCAGAACTGTATGCTATTGATTTAGCACTACAGATCGTTCGTGATCATCCTGAGGGCCAATTTATAATTTTTTGCGATTCCCTGAGTGTGTTGCGAGTTCTCCTCGACAAACGCACGGACCATCCTCATGCTCGCCTTCTTCAACATCAGATTCATGACCTTGCCCAAAACCGTAAAACCACAAAATTTTGCTGGATCCCCAGCCATGTGGGGATTCGAGGTAACGAGACCGTCGATAACCTAGCGAAAGCAGCCGCACTTCGCCCGCCCGAGCGAGTCCCAACTTTTTATAGGGACTGATTCTCGGTACTCGAGAAGAAGATCCACGGCAAATGGAGGGAAGACTGGCACCAGCGGAGGAGCCTCATGCACGAGGCCCAGTTGGAACCGGGATCATGGCCCAAAAGAAGACTGCCACGCCGAGTGGAAGTCATATTAAATCGACTCAGAAGCGGCCACACCTATCTCACCCACAGCTACCTCATGAACGGTGAGGTACAGGAGCATCCGCCTGGCTGCCCTCTGTGCCTGGAGGCGCGCCTCACAGTGCACCACGTCTTCATCGGCTGCGATGCTCTGCGCAACACGCGACGACAATGCTTTGATGTCTTCTCTGACAATACCCGGCCACCTTCAGTAAGCAATATACTTGGCCACAATGCGCCCGTAGATCAGCTGATTACCTTTCTTCAAAAAATAAATGCTTACAACGTGATCTGATATGGGGAACTATTCAAACTCCAAAAATTACGACTGTTCACAAGCCTTAACCATGCACCATCAAAATTTACCCGCTAATTGTCTTTCTTCTATGTTCAGTGCGACGTGTCATAATGCGCGAGCCTCTTGTATCTTGCTGTTTTCTGCCTTAATCATAATATCTGAGATTTTCCCGGTCAGCGCCGGGGGGGGTCCATATTGGCGTTACGCAGGTGACCCCGGTAGAAACGTTTCCGTAAAATTATTATTATTATTCAAATTACACAGGGGCTTTGACCCTATCATCACTTGAAATTTCAACTTCTGTTCAGTGTGTGAGCGACTAAGTCATTCACTTCCGCCCTAATTCGTGAACTGATGTACCGCGCAAGTATAGTGGCGCACTTTTTTCTGATCCGATCGTACGGGTGAAGACTGATGTACTCGATGCTCGTGAATGTTTAACTAAGTCTAAAACTTGATGAAAATACACTTTTATTTCAAGTTTTTAACACATTAGTATGAGCGATTAAATAATAGAAGACCCATTTTATTTCAACATCAGCCATTATAAGAAAGCAATTCTCATTAAATTTTATTTTCGATTTTGAACCGCTGAAATGGGACACAAATTCCTCCTTTAGTTAATTTGGTCCTTTCTACCGAACGAATACTGTTTTCAGGATAGTTCGAACGAAATCGCAGTTGTTTAATAAATCGAAAAAGGCCTATATTACAACACAATGCTTGCAAATTCTGAATGGTGCTCTGTTTCATCAGAGACAACTGAATCATTTCCAAGCCTATACTATTACAAAGTTTATTTGACTGAAACATAACCTACCACCGTATAAATTTTTTTTTTAAATGTTCTTTAAAATAATTATGCATAACGATAATTTTGAATATGGATACTTTCAAGTATATAATAATAGTTTAACGCATGTTTTGGTGCTTCTTTCTATACACAATAATTATTCGCTCCAATCTGGATAAAAACATTCAATTTAGTGTGCATATTTAGAGAACGCATTTAGTGTTCGCACAGTTAAGTGAAAATATTTAGTGTACACATAATTCCGTGCACTTAAAAACATTCAATTAAGTGTACACAAAAATTCATATTATTCTGTGTACACCTTTAATGTACACTCAATTTAGTGCACACTTAAATACATTTCATTTAGTGTATACTTGTGTTTTAGCAATAAGCAAGCGGGAATTTTCGTGCTGTCATTTGATTGGGTGACTTTACTTTTTGAAATGTTGAAAAATATTCAGTTTACCGCTTTTTGTATATGGAATGTACAAACGCATGTGCATTATTGTTTGTTTATGAAATCCTTAAATATTTTCAGTTAATTTCAAATTAACATGATTTAATTTAATGAAGAATGTTACCCATATTGAGAGAAAAGATGTGTATTCAAAATGCATTCAACTTTTCCCCTAGACATTATTGAGGTTTCGTTGTCATGATCTGTCTGTGCCCGATAATCTTACCTTGATAAATTTACCGTACATATGGAAGCACCTGTCGGTTTGTATTTTTACAAATTTTAAATAAGAAAATAATAGCGAGGAATAAGGCTTTGAAACTTACCTTTTCATATTAAAAGCTTTACTGTTACAATTGAACGTTTCGACTCAATGAGTCATTCTCAACAAAATGCTCTGGAAAAAAGTATATACATGTTGAAAACATCGAAAATAAAGGGAAAAGTATGGAAAACTAGAAAAAAACTAAATCAAATTCCTTAACTATTTGCAAAGGAAAGCGGATTGGAAGTCATTCCAAAAGGCCTTCGCTGAAAAATATAAAGAGATTCAATATTGCGCAGATCAACGGGGTTTGAAGCAGCGGCTAAAATGTTAAAATCCTCTAATTTTATAGGATAATTACATCTTTCACCATGGATTCGCATGGCTGACCGTTCAATTTTAACAGTAAAGCTTTTAATATAAAATGCTAAGTTTCAAAGCCTTATTCCTTGCTATTTTCTCTTACTACGCACATACCCCGCCAACACACCTGTGGAGAGAACGGCCTTGTGTAAGATAATCATCGATAACACACCTGTGCAGTGAACAACTTTGTACGATAACATGTGTACTTCACGCGTTTAATTTAGCTAATGTTTAGAGACTTGTCTGCGAATGAAAAAGAATGAAGTCTCCCTGCAGCCACTGCTCACCGTGAAGTTTCGTTTATAATAGCACGATTTAATTTTTCTTTATAAATAATGAATTTTACATTGTTAGCTACTGATTTTTTTAATAGTGTGAAATTTAACTACGTATGTGTGAAATAGAGTTACAAATGAAATAGTTTCAAAAGCCACAATTCCCCTGATTGCTGAATTAATTTGATGAATCAACAACATGTCTGTTCTGTAGAGCACTTACTCAAACTGTTGATTTAGGAGTCGAATGAAATCCAAAGTATAGGAAACGATAGATTAGATTATTGAAGTTCCAAAAAATGCAAGACTCTCTCACACTTCAGCCGAGAAGAGGCTCATTATTCGTCGGATGATACATCGGTTGTTTTGAATGTTTTCTAAGCCCTCGTTCGTTCAGGTTATTTCTCAGCAAAAATTATTTTACAAGGAAAAAAGATACAATTCTTCAAGCCAACATACATACATTATTATGAAAGGTTTATATTCGTTGGGCTTAGTTATACATATAGAATTTTTTTTGGAACCATCGGTATTTGGTGTCAATTTTGCAAATTTAAATTCGAGAAAAATGTAGCGTACATTTCTTTCCCGTCATTTATTGCATTATTTTTGACTTATTTCATGTTGATTCATATAATAACTTATTCATTTAACGAAGGTGTTATCACTTATTTCGCTGTGATTTTAACTGCAGAAAAATTACATTTCAAAAGTAGAAATAATATATTTAACAACCAAACGGTATGTAGCTGTTATTTTCACAAGATCTGTAGCACAAACTCTGTCCCCGAACATTTCATGACAATAAAAATTCAATTCGGAATTCATATTCGAAAATTATAGTTTGGAAATGACCAGAAGCAGAACTCATACAATAAGTGACAATTTCTGGGTGACAGCATATTATTCCTGCTGGTCTGCTCGATCGCAGTAGCAACTCGAATTCTACGAGCTTCGAAGTTACGCCAAGTTGAGTCTGAGACAGAGTTTCTTCTTTTTCCCCGATTACACATTAATGGTTGAGCGCGTATTGTCGAGTGCGTCGCAATGAACATCACAATGCGCGTCTCGGCTACTTGGGGCCGCCAACTGAGGCTCTTTATCGTTGAATTGTTACTCAAGCACGATCTTTTGAATTTACTTTCGCAGCAACCATTACCGTTTGTTACAATTGAGTGATACAACAAATAGGAAATAATGAATTAACTTCACATAATTATATGTGCCTAATGTAACTGAACGACAATTATTTTTAGAAGATATTTCTGTCTCCGATTTTGGCGTCTATTCCGATATTAACGTAACTTGTCTATTTTTGACTCGACCACAGGCCAAACACTTGGAAAAAAATATTGAACAACTATGGGTAACTGTTGAATAATGGATTCGACATCCACATGCGTTGCCTGACTCTCAGCCAAGTAGAGTCACATGTATGTATATGGTCACGCTAGAAATTGTAGTCCTTGCCGCTACTTCAAGTCGAGGCATTTGCAACGGTGTTTTCTGATTGAGAATTGTGTAACTTTTGTGACATTGTTTAGTGGTAGATTTTAGGTTTCGTAGTTTTTCTTATTGGAATTTGTTATCGTCGCCTGCATTCAATTCAAATTTTCATGAACTTGGTCCTATACCATATCTCTTCACGGACCGCCCAACATCAAAGTTCAATACCCGTGTTTCTAGAGCTGTCTTCGTGAAATAATTTGTTTTCTAGCTCTTTGAACCCTCTCAATCAGTCAAGAAATTTTTGTTTGTTGGTTTTATCTCCAAGTAAGAACCCCAACATAATTCTTCCAGGGTCAATTCCTAGTAAATATTGTTTTTGTCAGATGAAAATTTGTTGAAAATAAGCCATAGCTTGAAACATTCACACGGAACATCTTCAAAAATTTTCTTCAATTTTCGCTGTTTCGTGTGTGGAATTTGATCTTTGTGGGGCTATTTGGGGATGCGCTCAAAACGGGATCTTTGTAGCAACTGTAACAGCCGAATGGAAATAGCATCAAATTTCGTTATTATCAAACGAAGATACTAATTGAACAGTCATTTGTTGTTGTTGTTTTCACTTGACAATATTATGGACAAAACTACGTTCTCTCACTCATCAACATGCTGAGGCGCACCACGAGTAAATACAGTTTTAAGATTGAATTGTTTTGCTGATTTCAATTCTCAGATTTTGGCTTCTAAAAAAATTACTTTTGGCTCTAACTCTTTAGTGTTCATCGTTTTCTGTTGGAGTCATATGAGATCTCGCAGTTTTTCTTATTGACAGAAACCATTAAAAATTTATCTGTAACAATTATTTTCCTTTGTGCATAATTGATCACTCGTATGGTGCATTAATTTGTTGTTTATGATCAACATTTATTAGAAATAACAGATATAAAAGAATTTTTAGCGAAACCAAAAAAAGTCTGACAAAACAGGCACTATCCTTGCTTTCTAATACTGATTGTTTTCTAATTATAAATGACTTTTCTACGATCGTTGGAGAAAGAATTACTGTTCACGTTCTTCGAGAAACACATAATTACGATTGTCAGAGCCATGGAGAACCTTCTGGTCTACATTTGGCGCCTCGCAGCGCTCATAGCGGTGAGCTCTGCTTTTATTTGTGGCAGTTGAAGTCTATTGATTGATTCATTTTTAAGAAACGACATGTGCCAGCATATGGACGGCAGAATTCGATTATGTGCTGCCGCTTGCAGTGCGAATAAAATTATTAATAACATAAAAACAGGGTATCCATATTTTCTCTCAGCAGACCTTAACTTAAGGGTCCTGCAGGTTTAGTAAGTATTATTTCCTCAGTGGAAAGGTATCAAAAACTGTACCCTGCTCTTTCAACTGATGGTTTAGGGAGAGATGCATCTATTGTCTATTTGCACATTTTTGATAATTAGAGACTAAATTAACTCAATTAATTCATCTTTAGAAACTAAATTAACTGAACATAACTCTATTGGAAATAAACTTTTTTCTTTATCGGGGGTTACTAGCAGAGAAATGAGCGCAGAAAAAATTATTTTTGTTGGTGACAGCTTTGGCTATGGTGTTCGTATCCTCGCTTAGAAGAATTAATTCCATTTTGAATCCAAAATTTCAAGTGCCACATTTAATACTGTAAAATCAGGAAGGGCTACCTTTTTTCTATCATTCTACTCCCACAATCTGGGGTGAAAGTTATTCTATGGTTTATGTCCTATTTGCAATTTACATTGACAAAAACTGCGAGGACTATATACCTAATAGACAGATAATAATATTTCCTGTTGATTTCATGTTAACGTCATGTATTTTGTAGAAGAACGATACGCACATTGAGAGTATACTGTACATTTCCACTCAAAAAGCATGTAACTTTCTACATAGATATTTTTGAATGTTAGTTGTTGTTGAGTAGTTTCTTTTCAACACAACTTGATGTTTATTTAGATGTAGCTGCAAACAACAGTTTGAGTAGCTTTAGACTACCAAGGCAGGAGTAAGGAAACACTGATTCGCACGTATAAGTTCACTGGGCGGCTTTCGGTTATAGACTTCCTCTCAAAACATGCCGTGCCCGGAAATGAGGCAAGAGGCGCGTAACAATACTTCCAGAACTTGCAAGAGGCGCGTAACAATACATTCCGGAGCTCCTACTCACAAAACCAGTGCCACATTATAACGACGCATATTTTAATGTACAACACTTGTCATGGCCTTGTAAAGGTCTGTTTACCAAAGTCATCAGCATGATAAAAATATATTGTGTATATTTATACACCTCGCCAACACACCTGTGGGGGGACGGCCACAGGTGTGTTGTTAACTCGAATTCTTAGAGCTTCGGAACTACGCCTAATTGGGTCTTGGTCAGAGTTCTTTCGTTTTCCCAGCACACGCTAGGGATTGTTCGTGTATTGTCGAGTGCCTTGCATTGAATGACGATGTTTGTGTTTTGGCTACTTGGGTGCAGCATACTGAGGCTTTTTATCGTTGAATTGTTACTTGAAACCGACATTTTAAATTCATTTTCGTAGCAGCCATCACCGTTTGTTGGAATTGAATGATACATCAAATAGGAAAAAATGAATTAATTTTCAGAGAACAGGTGTGCTCAGTGTAACTGCACGAAGATAGAGCGTTATATTCATATTTTAGTAATAGAGATTCATTTTCATATTTCTGCCTTACGTCATTAGCGCGACCAAACGTCTAATTTGTTCGTGGCTGTGTCGAGAATCAGAAATTTCTTTTGGCTGTGTCGAGAAAATGTTGAACACATGTGTTTAATAAACACGATTTGCGTGTTCTTTCCGACAAAGTTTTAACGAACAGAACCAGCTCCAAATTAAAATTTGCCTTGGACGTCACATTACTAAAAGCTTATCGTAATGAGCAGCTGAATCAAGGAATCTCAAGGTTGGACAAACGGACGAATAGAGTTAAAAGAGACGGAGACAAATGCTGAAGTGTGAGTGTACTGGAACCAGTCAAGACAGCAGTGTCTGAGAGTCCAAACTAACTGAGGCAGGTAAAGTCTTTTATTCTGTCACGCTTGAAATCGTAGTCTCCGCAACTTTTTCAAGTCGAGGCATATGATACGTTGCTTTCTAGTTGGAAATTTTGTAACTTCGGTGAAGTTTGCTTAATTATTGACTTTAGATTCCATTATTTTTCTTATTGTAGTCTGCTCTCTTCCCTGTCCTTCAATTCCAATTTTAATTGGTGCTCTTTCATGAACTTGACCCTTCCATTTTTCTTCAGGAACTGCCCGACAACAAAGTACTATGCCGGTGTTTCCAGAGCTGTTTTGTAGTATAATTGGTTTTCCATCTCGTTGAATCCCCTCTTTAAATCGAGATTTGTTTGTTTGCTGTTTTTTTTAAGAAAGAATCGTAATGAAATATTTCCAGGGGGAATTTCTATTAAATGTTTTCGCACGTCATTCTAAAATTCGTTGGAAATAAGCCGAAGTTTTGAACGTTCGAAATAAATGTTTTCAATTTTTTTTTCGCTGTTAATTCCTTCGTGTGTGGGCGATTCTTTCTGTGTGGGCACATTCAGGAATGCGCTGAAAAAAATGGGATCTTTGTAACAACTGTAACATGTGGGTGGAGATAGCATCACATTTCATCATTCTCATTGGAAGATATAATCAAAAGGTCGCATTTTTATTGCTGTCTCGACCAGATAACATTCTAAACAGGACTATGTTGAATCACTCATCCATCGAGATGGTGAGCCGCACGACTCTCATACTGGGTTTCAAGATTTAATTGTTTTTTTGATGAAAATTGTCATATTTGGTTGTCTGCCAGAAAATTCCCTTTAACCTATCCGTGTTTTGTGTCTTTCATAAATGCCAACTTCAAGATCTTGAGATCTTGAAGTTTTCTAATGTACAAACATTTATAAATTAAGTGGCGAAAATTAATCCTGTTATTACTCTATTTCAGAATTTTAGCTCGAAAGGTAAATGAATTTGTTCATCATGGTCAATATTTAATGTATAATGAATAAATTTGAGAAATTTTAGAGAAACATAACAGTTTGGAAGAACTGACAATATTCTTGTTTTCCTGTATCAGTTGTTTTCTAATTTTGAACAATTTTTCCAGGATCGTTGCAGCAGAAAATTCTACTCACATTCATCGAAAAACACACATTTACGATTGGCAGAACCATGAAGAACATTCTGGTCTACATTTGGCGCCTCGCTGTGGTCATTGCGGTGAGTTCTACTTTACTTTGTGACAGTTAAAGTCTATTGATTAATTCAGCTTCACGAACGACACGAGCCAGCAAATGGGCGGCAGAATCCTGTTATATGCTGTTGTTTTCAGAGGGAATAGAGTACTTACTGATAACATAAAAAAGGAATCTTTCAAAATTCTTTGAGTAGGCTTAGACGTAAGGTTCCTGAAGGTTAAAGTAGCATTATTTGCTCTATGGAAAGGTATCCAAAAACTAAAACCTGGTCTCTCAAGAGGTTTCAAGAGAGGTACATTTATTGTCTATAAACATATACATTGACAATTAACGACTAAATGAACTTATGAGTGGAACAAGGAAAGAAATTCGCAAATAAAAAATTCTATTTGTTGCTTCCAACCTCGGCTACGCTGTTCATATCTCCGCTTACAATAAAGAATCCCATTTTGCACTGAAGAACTGAAAGTGTTTAGAAGAGATTTTTGCAACCGCATCACAGAGTTCTAACACACCAACTGTTGCCAAGCTCAATGAAATGAAAGGAAATGATTTTTGAAATGTTATTCGTTTTCTAGTCATTACACAGACTTTGTACTCCAGTGTGGAATGTATTTTACCCATGACGTCTATGTTCCCTAAGATAATACGATCTCGCGGTTTGAAATGAAATTGTAATAATGTTACATAGAACGACCGGACTCTTCTCCCTAATAACATGTGTTTTCGGTGAGTGTTCTTATTGAAGAAAGAAACGTAAGTCGGAGTTGCTTATCGTTGTCTTATTGCGGATGGAAGGAGATTTCTTTGAATGGGAATAAATATCTGAATGGAGACTCAAAAAGATGAATCCAGGCTCACAAAGGTAACAAGGTGAATTCTACTTGATCTTCAATGTTAAATTTATCTCGAATCATTGTAATATCAGTTTCTTGAACTTTTAAGCGTGGTTGTAATTATATACATGACATTTTGAGAGCGTAAAAATCTTAAGCACTTTTAGATCTCGGAAATGTTTAAACAATTCTAAGCCTATTTCTCAGCTGTATCGAAGTTGTAATACAAGTCAAGTGCTCTCAGATCAATTAGTTTTTTTGTAAAAATTTGAAAATTCTTTCTCAGAGTCAACATTAAATGAAGACATTGTACAACACTCATTTAAATCAGTGGGTACAGCTGTGAAAATTAATGGTTAGTTTCAGAAATTAGAATTGATTTCGCCTGCACCTTCTCTCGTCCGCCAGGTGTCAACGGGTGGAGGTGCGGAGCTCCAAAGGGGCGCGGTGAGTGCGGCGACGTCGCGCGAGCTTTGAGACGCCAGCTAAACTTAGCATTTCTTCTTGAACGTTCGAGTTGAATGAGTTATTTCCTTGGCGCAAGTATAATTCATGATGTTGAATGTTTTAGCAATTTTGGCAGTATTTGAACTTTCAGAACTTAAATCGAATTCACATTCGCAATTTTTGATCAGTGTTGAAAGAAACACTTTTTTTGAACGCTGTACAATTGCCTGTAATGCTACTAATCTGACATCGTAAATTTGCACGATATATGTTTAGTGGGCTAACAAAAACGTCGTTAAACTTTAGTATTTTTGTGTAATACGTCTTATTTAAGAGGGTTTTGCGTACACCGTTACGTCATTAGTTGTTCTAGTTGTTGTGCACGATCCGCTTTAAATTGCAAAAGTTGGATATACATTCTTCGAAGCAAAGTGGCACCACTCGATGACGTGGAACTCCCTTATGGGTGGCTGGGTGGAGGCGATGTGTGGGGGTGAAGGGTAAGCATTCAACTGACGCCGACGGGTGTTGGTTACTGTTGGACTGATTTTAGCTTGGCAACGTTATTCGTGGTTTTATTCCGGGTAGATCTTCAAGAGGATTTCAGGAGATTGTACAGATACTGGGTCGTTTTCTCACGAGATGGCGATATTTGGTTCTTTTCGAGGTACTGAATGCAAACTTTTCTGGCCAGAAATGGTCCTCCCGCGCAGCGTTGCAATTATTCGACGATGCGATACAGGGGGTTGTGTGAAACACACAATTGGCGTAAAAAGGGCTTTGAAATAATTGTACGCTGGCTAAAGTTTGACTCTAGCTCTTTGGTTCGATGTAGGCCGACGTGGTGACATACTGACACGATTGTTTGATGCAGGCTGATGTGGTGACATACTGACACGATTGTTTGATGCAGGCTGACGGGGTGACATGCTGACACGATTGTTTGATGCAGGCTGACGTGGTGACATACTGCCACGATTGTTTGATGTAGGCTGATGTGGTGACATACTGACACGATTGTTTGATGTAGGCTGATGTGGTGACATACTGACACGATTGTTTGGTGCAGGCTGACGTGGTGACATACTGACACGATTGTTTGATGCAGGCTGACGTGGTGACATACTGACACGATTGTTTGATGTAGGCTGATGTGGTGACATACTGACACGATTGCATGATGCAGGCTGATGTGGTGACATACTGACACGAGTGTTTGATGCAGGCTGATGTGGTGACATACTGACACGATTGTTTGATGCAGGCTGATGTGGTGACATACTGACACGATTGTTCGATGTAGGCTGATGTGGTGACATACTGACACGATTGTTTGATGCAGACTGACGTGGTGACATACTGACACGAGTGTTTGATGCAGGCTGATGTGGTGACATACTGACACGATTGTTTGATGCAGGCTGATGTGGTGACATACTGACACGATTGTTTGATGTAGGCTGATGTGGTGACATACTGAAACGATTGTTTGATATAGGCTGATGTGGTGACATACTGACACGATTGTTTGATGCAGGCTGATGTGGTGACATACTGACACGATTGTTTGATGCAGGTTGACGTGGTGACATACTGACACGATTGTTTGATGTAAGCTGACGTGGTGACATACTGACACGATTGTTTGATGTAGGCTGACGTGGTGACATACTGACACGATTGTTTGATGTAGGCTGACGTGGTGACATACTGACACGATTGTTTGATGCAGGCTGACATGGTAACAAGGATCTCTCCTCGTATGACGTGCGAGTCTCCGAACGTGGTCAGTGTCAACGCTAACTCGATCTCGGTCTTCACTGCAGGCGAAGAAATCGTGAGTCTCCCTAGTGCCTACTGTTTTTATGATATAAATATTGAAATATGATAGTTTGTAATTATGTAAAGTTGAAATGGTATATTCAATTTTTGTATAATTGCGTGATAATCTAAACTATTTGTACATTATTAGCTAAAATTCTGCAAAAAATGCAAAGACTGTCTTTCGCAATTGTAAAATGCTTAGTCAACGAGCAAGTTTTTTCAAAACATGTTTAGAAAGCAAATAAACTCTCACAGCTAACCCTTGAAGCGTTCGTAAATTCGCCGCCCTTATGCACTAAATTGTTTTCCACAAAGCTTCTTTTATTTCTTCAAATCATTCCAAGTTTATTTCAGGTGTACCGACGGCAGGCTGTATTGAGCCTAACTTTTCCGCTCGGTGAGATCATTGAACTCCAAGCATCCTCGATCGGAGCATGTGCCAAACTTGCCGCAGAAGCTGGTAAGACCAATAAAGAAGTAAAGAATATCTCACTTATGTTACCGGTTAACTCTCAGTTTGTGGTAGGTGTAGAAAAAGCCTCTAAGCAAAAAGGTGAAAGTGCAGATAAGACTTGGTCAGTAGACGGGATGGTATGGGCGAGAATATTTTGTCTAACGCTTTGTGTACGAAAATTCGATTTGTTTATGCAAAACTTTCCATGGGAAAAAGTTGCCAGTACCCTGAAATATCAGTGAAATTGCCAGAGTGTAGGTGTTTTTCGCTAAAGCAAGTGCCTACTTCTTTATATTAATTTAAAAATGACGAATCTTTGAGGGTCTATGCTTAACGAGAAAAATTTTCTTTACCGAAAATAAAGTTTTTGAATTTTCGAAAAAATCCTTCGGAAGTTTTTGCCAAAACTTATCAGGAAGCAAACGAAGGTCACAAAAAACTTGCTCAAGTTAAATAGGAAGGTTATTGAATATGTTGCATGGACCCTGTGGCGTGAACTTAGTGGCAATCAATGGTAATTTACGCACGCATGTTTCTAGAATGTCTAAAAAATAGTTTCGTGATGAATGTTAGTTTCTCTAATCTTGTCATTTATTTCAAAATATTCTCTCACTGGTTAAATTACTTCAAAATTATGTTAGATGTCCTAAACTGGAAGCACTAGGCATCTTAGCACTAGAGTAACGTCAGCACCCAATGGGTGACAGATGCTGGCCGGTGCATCACAACGAAGAAATAGTGTGACACTAATTAAGCTTTGACGGTGGGCGAGTCTCAACTCAACCATCTGGCTTAAGAATAAACACAATGAATGTTTATAAATAATGTGGCGTTTTATCAATGCACAATTTTATGTTTTCGCTACCTGCAAGATTAAAATCAAATACAGTTAAATAACTCGAACTCGATTGTGATAAATTAAAAAGTTGAAGCTGTTCGTCAAACTTCACTTGCTCAAATCCTCGAAGAAAGTAATGTCCCGTTGTAATAGCAAACAGATATAAGAAGTTTTCATTGAGATATTCGTAAAACAAAAAGGTTTCTAAATGCCTTAGTGATGATCAACTTTTTCTCTTAATAACTGTGCAGGTCTTGCTGCGTTTGAATTCCTGTCTCAAAACTCAAGGTGTCTGGCCTACAGTAACAGCAACCACTTCTTGACGTGCTTCATTCTCTGCTTGAGGGTCATCTACGTCACGAGCCACATCTTCCCCGAGAAACCCAGACTAGTTACGTTTGGTGAGTCCCTGTTCAGCTCCGTGAGAAGCCATCAGCTAGATCCGTTCATTCTTACGCTCAATTACACCGCACTAAAATGCGTCCGACGATACGTTTCGCCAGGTTGAACACTGCCTGAATTATTCATAGATTATGGTTTAAGTGAGGCGTAAAGGAGTAGTAAACGCCCTCACAATTTATAATATCAATATTGAGCTGCAATTCAAGTGAATTCAAGGAGCCGGAATTGATCAACCCTTGAAATATTTTTTGGGAAAATCTATGGGAGAAAATACTAAGGTAATTTTTTAGTATGTGTGAGGTTACTTCAGTTAATGTGAGGATATTGAGTCTATAAAAATGAATGGTCAAGTAAGGGAAAGTATAGCTGAAGTTACAGATGAATGATTCATGGATTATGTGGTAGAATAGGACATACGTTCAGGTTTGATGAGGGGGGAACAATGGATTTAGCAGTGGTTATAGACCTGAATCTGAAAAGCATGGAAAAATGAGACATAGATATTAGCAGTAAGCTAGTTGACAGTTTATTTTTGAAAACGACTCATATAAAATTAATAATTATCAAATTTAAATTCGAAAAATAACGAAGTTTTGTCTGTACTCGTATTGTGGGTAGTATATATGAGTTGAAATACAGGGAGTATTTAGAGTAGTGAATTCTCTTTTCTTGTCAGCAATGACGCATCGTAGTGAAAAGTTTCTTGTTGACGAAAAGCTCTTGTTATCAGTAACATATCGTAGACTACTACTTGACGTGGTGTTTTAAAGCTATCTCTTTTTGAGGGCTTAAAAGTATTGCACGACTTTCAGTTGACATTACATATGAAGGAAAATCATCAGGAATGCCTGACTTGTTCCTAGTAGAAGAAAGTCCATAAATTACGGAAATTAAGAGAGAACGATTACAAATCAGTGAGTTCAGTGTTGAAGACAAACAGTTCCGTAATGCTATAAAAGATGGCGAATTCCATTAGAGATTCAAATGATATCTTATGTTTGTTTGAAAGACAAATATGAAAAAGTGGAAAATGTTAACGAACATTATGGAAAAGAAGTGAGTCTGAATATTAGCGAAGTGAAATGGTTTTATTCTGAAAGAAGGAAAGTAAATAGCACGAGAACGTTTAAAATTGAGTCTGGCAATTGATAAAAAATGTCCAGATTTAATTAAATGGCAAAAATGTACACTCACGACACTCACGACAGGTGTCAAGTAAGACCAATGTCGTTAGTTGAACGGGGGTGTAATCGCTCGCGACCTCCCAAGCAAATAATGCTGGGAAAACAGACAAGCCTAAGTAGTTCCCTTGTACAGAATGCAAAAAACCTCGTTCGATGTGTTAGTGCGGTTGTCTTGCGTATTCAACGCGTGTTCTTTCCGACGCGCGAGTTTATGGACATGTGTACAGTGCAAAATTAATTCTCATGTCTAAAGAAATTGATTACCATAAAACCATCACTTCAAGATGTCTGTGATGTCTGGATAACAAAATATTGAGTAAAGTTCTAATATAGTGCAATCATGAAGTAGGAGAAACATTTGTGACGTAAAATTAGTTGTAACGAACATGTGTTGTTAGATAAAACCACAAAATGCGGAATAGAGTTGTTGGGCATAATTTATAAAATTGGGGTCACCAGTTAACAAATTTAGCAATTGTGTGTAGGTAGAACCAGGAAATATAAAAATATGGATGGGTAGAACAAAAATGAATAGAGAATGTGCTGATAGGTAGAGTAAAATATACTAAAGTTTGACAGATATTTCCAGCAAAAGATTAGGGAATTATGTAACAGAGGACGTGAATCATGTATTTGTCGCTACACCAGAACAGAAAATTACTCTTTTGGAATCTAAAGATGTTTTCGTTTAGGTGCAACTAATTTTGATAAATCTCAAAATAGACTCTTCTTGTGTCTATGCGAAGTGAGTGCGAATCTACTGAACGTGGTGAGTCAAAAGTTTACAAATCTTTAAGACAAGTGTGCCAAATCTGTGTATCAACCCGGATAGGTTAGTTCAATAATTATTTATATAATCATCTGACGTTTCCTCTGGGTTTTGCGGTTTGCTACAGTTGTCCCATGTAAAAAATTACGCTGTAATCAAAATGAATGTTCACGGTTTCGCTGGAGACGAAAGAGCATATTTTGGACGTCATTATGTTCTGTTGTACAGAATTTATAGTTAATTTACAAGGGAGGTAAAGACTAGCTGTTAAATTTACCGCACATAAGTGAGTTTTGTGAGATAATATTTTTTCTCAATGTGAACGATTTGCTAAAAGCATCAATCGCTAATGAAGATGATTGAAGAGCAGAGCCGCATATATTGATCAATGTCAGAAAAATAATTTCGGCTCTGCTCTTTAGATATAAAAGTAGGGTTCACCTTCAATTCGGAACAAATTAAACTATACACACGTGCGTTTAAAGCGATCACGTCCTTGTCGCGAAGCAGCCGGCAGCGTAGGTTCTTCTATCGATTCTTCTCCTCCGTTCTTCTATTAATTTCGCTACGCTGCACATCGGTTTTTCTGATCAAAATTCTGATAGTTGACGATTTTTGGACACAAAACAGCACGATCCGCCGTCAAATCGGGAAAAGTACATTCACTGGCAGCTGTTTTCCTACCAAGACACAAACTATTTAAAACTTCGATCTGGATCTTGAATTATTGCTGTATGTTTTCAGAAGAGGCACCGTGGAAGCCAGGCCCATACAATAACACCCGGGAGTACATGCTCGAGAAACTCATCTACCTTGACGAAAGCAACACGCCTCAGCCCTATTTCCCCGGTCAAGCATATGGTAGGTTGAAGATACATTTGAGAATGTCCCATATTTGTCGATGTTCATTGTTTAATCTGCGTTATAATTCATTCGTAGTCTTACAATAAAATTACGGATCAATTTACTATGAAATTTTTTTAACGCAGTCTTCTGTAATATATAACTGTTAAACTTAGAATTTCTCATTACGTTCAACAATACCACATGTCACGTGAATTGGCGGGACTCTGTTATTAGCCCGTATTGCAATCAATTTTCTAATATCCAAACAGCTGATACGCCAGCTGTTACCTACATTTCGACAGCAGATATATTTAAACAATCATAAAATGTTACATATGACGGGTGCCATTTGATGGCTCTGGTATTCTAGTTTTTTGGATGAAATGAAATTTTCCTGTTGATATTGTGTGTTAGCGAAGTAATAAACTACTACGTCTACAGACAATTTTCTGTTTTTGCAGACCCTCGCGGCTACGAGAATGGGCTCAGCTATGCAACGCTTCAAAATAAATCAACCTTCTGCTTCTCGCAACTTGACGTCGACCTGTCCACGTGCCTCTACTACGATGGAGATGCCGGGATTCCAACTTTGGTTTCTTCTATATTCTTCAATGATGTCCTCACCCTCTATTATTTCAGTGAGTTTAGAATTGCAATTATCTTTTTCCCAACAGTTACATGAGTATTCTCCTACCAACACGTACGAAAGTTTCAATAAAAAATTAGGGTTCCAGAATGCGAAACGAACGTTTGAGAAGGGCTGAAACTATTCGTGTGATGGTGAATGGTTTGATGAAACCTTCTGAAAAATAATTAAATTAGAAAATCATCACCTGTTTTTGCAATGGTTGAGAATTCAGCAGAATTGTATAGGTGGTCTCATTTTGTGAAACTTTAATAAATACTTTACGTGTGAAACTTTATACGTTTGACAGGAGCTTACACATTACACTGGGGCTCATTTCAAAGAAACGCTAGTTGACATCTTTATATTTCCAGCGGAGATCTGTGGCGACACTATCAAACTTCGCCCAAGAAACACCTACCCCAATTTAGGAGAAGTATTCACCATTTTGGTCTACTCACACCGTGGTTACGGATGCTCGGAGTTCCCAGGGAAGACCTCCGTGAATTGTACCGTGAACATCGAGTACGACACGTTCTCCATCAATTCGTTCTCAGAGGGACTTAATGGTCCAAATGGAAACTGCGACGGACTCACTCTTACGGCAAATGCAGAAGGTGCAGAGAGGGATATTTGTGGAAGATACGAGGTAAGTGATACCATTCATGAACGTAGTAAAGCAATAAATTCACATGTCGGCGATCAAACGTCTCACAAGTCACTCTAATTCATTGACAAACGTTTGCAATTTTTCATACCAACCAATTTCTTGTTTTATATATTTAGTTCATTTAAAATTTATTTAGTCTACTTATAGTTTTATTTATTATTCAAAACCAAGGTTAATGAAGGAGAATACCTTTCAAGCTTCACCATCTCTCAGAAATTCGATGTTCATAAGTCTGAGAGTGTAAAATGTATTCCTTCTCTTATTTCGTACGCCACTTTCCATACTCGTGATGAGAGTTCACTTAAAGAAACGAACGCTTGTATTTCAAAATATTTTATGATATTTTAAAAGCAAATCGAACTTAACTGAACTATCAAGAAACAAAAAATTTTCAATGTTAGACTCTATTGCGGGCAACCATAAAATTGCAACTTGAATCATACTTAACACAGTTCAAACATCAATTATAGGACGAAACTGAATGCGAGCAATGTTGTTGCAACTGAAATTAAACCAAACCTGCATAATTCCGTGGATGCAGTATGAAGTTTTCCAAAGCAATTTACTAGATGTGGACATGAATTTTGTATCTGGTATGGTCAAAGTAAACAAGCAAGCTACAATCTTATGTAGAAATGTTTCACGCATACTATAATATGTACGGAATCAAAATTCATGAAATTCATCTGGTTTGACTGAATTTTTTTTGGCCTTAAAAAAAGTGGAGTGTTCTGAGCGTTAGCCTTCTTATCCATTTTTGTACTTCATGTTTTCTAGTGAACAGCGTCAGATGCCAGTAATGAATCCTTCGCTACTTGCTTTTGTAAAAAAATTTCCGGTTCTCTACAGAGTGTAGAACAAACCGAAAGTGGACCCGTTGCCTTCACTCTGCAAGGTTCTGCACCTGACGCAAGACTTGGGTTCTACTTCTCCTTCAGTTATGCTTAGGTCACGGCAAGGCAATTCTGTGCCAAGTACCGGTGGCATGACTGCCCTGTATGGTGTAGAGGTGGCATGACTGCCCTGTGTGGTGCAGAGGTGGCATGACTGCCCTGTGTGGTGCAGAGATGGCATGACTACCCTGTGTGGTGCAGAGGTGGCATGACTGCCCTGTGTGGTGCAGAGGTGGCATGACTGCCCTGTGTGGTGCAGAGGTGGCATGACTGCCCTGTGTGGTGCAGAGGTGGCATGACTGCCCTGTGTGGTGCAGAGGTGGCATGACTGCCCTGTGTGGTGCAGAGGTGGCATGACTGCTCTTTGTAGTGCAGAGGTGGCATGACTGCTCTGTGTGGTGCAGAGGTGGCATGACTGCTCTGTGTGTTGCATCTTGTATCGGTTATACATTATTTCATCCTTATTATTATAACTGTTTTAATTCTACAGTTTCACAGTTCTAGTCCTGTAGAACTACTCTCGCAGAACTACCGTCTCACAGTTCTAGTTCTCAGTTCTACAGTCTCTCAATTTTACAGTCTCACATTTCTACAGTCTCACAATTCTACAGTCATACATTTCTACTGTACTTCAAGTCTTTATACTCAATCCACAGCTGTATTGGTGCCATATATAGAAATTTCCCGATTGCCGTAACTTTGCAGCTGCTCTGGTTCAACGGCTGGACTAACTTTGCAGCGCTGCGGGCTTTACGACTGCGCTAATCTTGAATCTATATAGACTTAACGATTTCATGATCTTTGCTGATGAGTGTTTTCTTTCGAGATCACTAACTTTGTTGCTGCACAAGTTAACGAGTGCACTGCCGATGTGCTAATTTGATGGTTCCGTTGGTATGCTTGCCTTAGAAATTCAATACATAAAGGAATGTTCTGCCCTTGCGATGCCTCCTTGTCTGGTCACTTCAATTGACGCGTTTTGGATCTGGCAAGTTATCTGCGTTGCCCATCAGCGCAACACGCGATACCGTCTCGCTTTGAAATGCGCAGCGTGACACCGAGTTTTATCCGGGTTTTCCTTGCGTTTTGTGTTTTTAATATATTTATGATGTGTTTATTTAGAGTTGGTTTGGTTTATTTATTTAGGGTGGTTTTGAATTATTTATAGTTTGTTTTGTTTTATTTACGTTGAGTTTGTTGTGCATTATTTATTTAGGGTTTATTTTGTTTTATTCAGCAAGTTATGCAGTGAGTTAAGTAGGTTAAAACTTTCTTATATTTTATACTTCTTTGCCACAGTGCGTTATTTCGTAATATAAATATGAATGGAAAGCCCGTTTTTGAATTTTGGTCAATTAAACCGCATTTAATTTTGATAGTTTGTGAGTTGCAAATATTACTCAATGGGATAGGATCTTTATTATACAAGATCAGACTTCAGTGTGCTATCTCTCACAATTTAAGTAGAATTTGATACATAGTTCGTGTCACATACAAATTTTAAACTAATTTTTCTCATTTTTGAATGTTCTTTATTTGAAAGGCAGCATGGTGTATGTATATGATATATGTTTCAATTATACATGTTATATAATATAATATACGAATGCATTTAGACTTCCACTACGTATTAATAAAAGGATAAATGGAGTACCCTTCCACTAAGTCACGCACTTTAAAGCCCTGTAAATAGAATGAAATTCTACTTACCTACACATCAGTTCGCCAGCAAAAGATATTCACGAGGTTAGAGTGTAGACCAAAAAATTGATTTGCATTCACAAGATACAATATTAATTGGATTGTTATGATCTATTTATTTCAAGGAAGAACGAAAATTTAGTTGAACTTATCTCCTCAGAATAACATTTATATTTTGTGTGACGCGTGTTTAATGATTTGAAGAATTCACTTTATAATCACTCTGTGTTGTTTTATTGATACCTAAGTCGCCGATTATTTGATGCAGAATTCAGCTTCATGATAAAGATATAACCGATTTAATCCTTTTTACAACCCAGCTATCCTAATAGAATTTACCGTAGAAGGGTTCTCTCCTGTCTAACGTTGCAGTCTGCGTGGAAATGAAGACATTCCCTGAGGGAGATTACGGCCTCACGCGTCCAATATCGGGGAGTCCCAAACTTCCCCGCAGTCGATGATGAATGTTACACCTACACTTAGTTACGGTCACTATAATATTAGACGCTCCTCATGCCTCCTACATGTAGAGGGTACTGACGTTACACGCTCTGATTGTGCTCTTTTGAATGGAGCTGTGTGCAGGGTACGTGAGATCTGTTGCCCGACACACTGCACTACCGCCTCAAATCGTGCATGAGAAACAAGGTAAAATTAGAGTTGTGAGGGTGGCCTTTTCTCAAACAAAAAGTTTCAAATTTTGTAATTTTTAGAAAAAATTTGGCATGGAAGTCACTCAGAGGTAATTTAGTAAAATATCTTATCGTCAAGTGCTCGAACTTGAAGATAAAAGCCGAAATAATAGATGGTACTGTAGCCAAGTCAACAAAAAACTTTGAGCTATCAGCTGTCCCACTACAGTGGTCTAAGTTGTACAAAAATCCAGCCTCAGGCTCACGGATTTGTGTTATCGATGATTTCATGGCCTACAGAAGGAGTTCGCAGCAGACTTCGCTGGCATTTTGGAGCTACTGCTGCCAGAGAAGCAGTACGCCCATTAGCGAGTTGTTTGTTAATTTCTGACATTCAAATGTTTCTTGACGGCCTTGGTAATTTCCCTTGAATATGAGCTCAACCAGTTAAGTCGTCTCGCTGTAATAGGTCTGCTGAACCTTCGACTTCTCAATTTAAGGTTAAATAAAACACAGCAAAATGAGCGGCTACTTTAGCTGTCGCCCTCCATGTGGCAACTGAATGTAAATCTTTGAAGGGCTTATGAAATACAGTCAAGAACTCAAGTTATCATTATTATGTGATTCTTTATAATATCAAAAAAGTGCTAACTTTAGTGAAACTTGGTTGCATTCGTTGACGAACATTTTTGGAGTTTTGGCAGCATTATTTTTGAAGACGCTTCAAAAACCGGGAGAACAGGAAACATAACTCTGTAACGATGTTCATGAGTGTGAATCATATCGAATATGCTTTAATTTGACACGAATGAGAAAAGTACAAGTTACCGATCCTTTACCTAGAGATCTTTTTCTTTAATTCCCAATGTGGTTGAAACAACATACCTTTTTTAGAATATAAACCTAACGTGTCTCCTGTGGTAACGACTATAATTCTAATTTCCTTAAGGGAAAAAACTCCTTAAACTGTTCAAAAATATCCCTCAATTTTATAAACTAGCATTCCAATCGAGGGACTCGGAGAAAATATATTTTATTACGGTATAAATTTTATCAAATTTACGTACTAAAAATAGTGGCACAAAACAGTCTACCTGAATCAGAAACATGAAAACGATTGTTCTACAACGGTTCCCAAGTACAGAATATTTCCAGAAATTCGTGAGGCCCAGGTGCGGTTATTATAATATATTCTACAGCGTAAGAGATGATTCCTCCGATCCTCTTGAAAATCTGTTGTTGGGAATTGAAATCTCCAATACATGCACTGTGGAGATCACCTATGGATAAAGGATGTGTGCATGCTCCTCTCAAATTGGGAGTAGTTATTCCAGTGGACGAGGGGGGCGCGAAGCATTCCCCCGCTAATTACCGTCCGATCACCCTAACATCACATGTAACTACAATTTTTGAGAACATTGTGGTTAGACATCTTGTTGCGTACCTCGAGAGCAATCACCTACTTAACAACAATCAG
Organism: Morinoia aosen; assembly: GCA_030386875.1. Taxonomy (NCBI): domain Eukaryota; kingdom Metazoa; phylum Arthropoda; class Malacostraca; order Amphipoda; family Talitridae; genus Morinoia; species Morinoia aosen. The sequence continues at coordinate 42,988,525 of CM059571.1, forward strand.
CACGGTTTCAAACGAGGGCGGTCGCGCCTATCACAATTGTTGGAACATCAGCGGCAGGTTACGGAGGCGCTTGGCTCTGGAGTCGCTGTAGACGTGGTGGATCTGGACTTCGTTAAGGTTTTCGATAAAGTGAACTATGGCGTGCTGCTTAGGAAGCTCCGTTTTTTTGCATTAGTGGTGAGCTCCTTGAATGGATTTATAGCTTCCTAACAAATAGAAAACAGGCTGTCTCAGAGTAACGGGAGCCGCTCGACGGAGTCGGTGGTGGTGAGAGGTGTGCCTCAGGGTCCTGTTTTGGGTCCACTCCTTTTCCTGGTCCACATTTCGAACATCGATGCTAATTTGTTGCACTCGCGAGCCTCATCCTTCACTGACGACACCAGGGTCTTAAAAAATATTGAAACGGTTGAGGATTGCGAGGCTCCACCGAGTGACCTCCAAAAGATTTGCGAGTGGGTGGCACGAAACAACATGACCTTCAATGAAAATAAATGTGAGTTGATAGGGTACGGTTTGCACCTGCACTCTGACGCCTCGTATCCGTACAGCCCCACTGGGGGTTCCGCGATTGAACGAGTCTTCAGTCAGGGATCTGAGGGTCGTGATCTCGGATAACGGTGGCTTCGGAGAGCACATTAACCAGGTGGTGCTTAGGTGCAGCCGTCAGATTGGATGGATCATGGGAACCTTTAAGACAAGGGAAGCCCCACTGATGCTTATATGTTTCAAATCATTAGTCCTCCCATTGGAAGAGTACTGTTGCTAGCTTTGGAGTCCGAGCACTGTCGGCTAAGTACAGAAGTTGGAGGGTGTACAGAGGACCTTCACTGTTTGGGCTAAGCTGATCGTTCGAAGGTATGCGGTCGCTTGACTACTAGAAATGACTGTCGCACTTGTCCCTGTTTTCGCTGCAGCGTCGTCGTGGAAGGTACCTTATCTTATATACTTGGAAGGCTTTGAATGGCTTGGCACCGAATTTCATGAATCAGGCGATGAGACTTGTAGCCCAGCGGCATATTCAGCTAGGGAAAACCTGGATCATCTCAGCTTTTACCAGCAGGGCGCTGGCGAGCATCAGGACGAGGCATGAAAACTCGTTTTCTGTTATGGGACCTCGACTGTTCATCTGTTTTCCGGCTGGTATCAGGGAGTTTGAGAGGACGCTAGAGTTGTTCAAAGAAAAACTCGATGAATTTTTGAGGACGATCCCGGACAAGCCTCTTTTGCCTCATTACCATCAGCCAGCTGAGGGTAACAGTATCCTGCAGCAGTTGGCATATATGAGAACGGCCGCCCCTAACCTTGCTCCGGTAAGAGAAGGAGGGCAAACACCACTCGTTCTGGAGGCGCCGTGGCCTGCATCGGCTGTGGTGGAACTGCTGGCTCCCTTTTCTGGAGGCCTTGGGCTCCGTCGCTTCGGGGAGGTTGGTGGCTTCGTGAGGCGGTACCTCACGAACTACGGTAAGGCACCTGATTTTGACAAAACTTTTTCTCCAACGTCAGATGACAGTACTTCGCTGAGACGTCATTACACAAATTTTGCATTTGGTTCGTTAGAGTAATTTATACGATGAAAAAACATAAGGTTCCGTTAATTCTGTTACAACTTTTCTATACAAGAAATTTGAAGGACATGTTTTGATCGAACCTATTGCGAAATTTTTGCTAAAATAGATGGTTCAGTTTCATCATTTATAATCATTAGAGTCAGAAGTGGTAATTTTTTATTTGCTTCTTTGGATTTGTGTACTGTAGAATTTAATGTAAACATGGGGCTTCGTTTAACTGCAGGAAGCGTTCCCAATTCGTAACAATATGATAGAAAAAGACAACAGTGAATTAAACAATTATATACGATTTTCGTCTCATGGTGCGCTGCGAGCAAGAGTCAAACGATAGCTCGAATTTATGACGATGTCATAAATGAGAAATCGCGGCTATTTAATTTAGTCATGGATTTTAGATTTTACGAACACGTTTTAAAAAATCCCACCGCTGCCACCACTGTATGTAGGTAATTTAGAGTTAATTTATTTGAGTAAAATGAATTAAGGTCAATTTAAATAAAAGAAGGGTCGCTGCCACCAGAGACGGTAGTCTCGAACTTTATGATTAGGTTGAAGTTTCAATTTATCCTAGGAATTTATGGGTGTCGTTGGCGCGCAAGCGGAAGCCTTTACGTCCACCTCTACCTTGTATATCAACACTTCTTTGGCACATGCACATGCAAGTTTCTAGGCACATGCATCTAGTGGTGGTTCTTGCTAGGAAGAGGTGAACGAAAAAAAACGACTTATATATCTTTGTCAGTAACTGGGCAAACTTTGATGGTTATAGTTCACTTGACTACAGTACTTGCTGGGATTTTGGGTTTGGTTTTCAAGTTTGAGGACTTGATATGAGGCAATTGTACTGAGTTGCCACGTAGTGGCTTCTATGCATAATTTCATTTTAAAAATTGCCAAATTTACGACTTAAGGTTTAGGAAAAAGTCAAAGTAACTACTCGAATTTTACCTTGTTTCTAATGTACAATATTTGGGTGGTATAGTATTTCGGAAACAGATCTCACGTACCGTGCACACATCTTCACTTAAAAAAACACATTCAGAGCGTATGTCAGTCCCCTCTACTTGTAGGAGGCATATTATAGTGACCGTCTCATATCATAGTGACCGTAACTAAGTGTAGGTGTAACATTTATCATCGAGTGCTGGGAAGTTTGGGACTACCCCGATATTGGAAGCATGAAGCCGTAATCTCCTGCAGGGAATGTCTTCATTTTGCAAAGGCTAAAACGTCGAACAAGAGAAAACCCTGATGAAATAAATTCTCTCTTGATAGCTGGGTAGAGTAAAGGATAAAATAAAGGTAGAGTAAAATCTCTATCGAAAAATTAAATTTCGCTTTAAATTATCAGCGAATTAGGTATCAATAAAACAACAATGATTATCAAGTGAATTCTTCAAATCATTGAACACGTGCCACACAAGGTATACATTTTTTATTTAAGGAGATAAGTTCAACGGATCTGCGTATTTTCATAAAATAAGAATAACACAACAATCTAGTAAATATTGTATCTTGTACATGAACGTTAATATTTGTTTCACCGTGTAACCTCGTGAAAATGTGTTACTGATAGACATTTAAAAGTATGGAAAATTAGATTCTATTTAAGAAGCTTAAAAGGAGAGCGCCCCCCATACGGACTTTGTTCTCTATTATTGAACCTAGAACAATGAAATTTGGTATACTGATAGGAAATTGAATTTAGAACCGTTTTTGCTTCGAGCAAAAGTTCAATTTTCTTGAAAAGAAAACGGGAAATCAAAGAAAACGAAGTTATAAGGGGGGTGTTTCAAAAATCTTCTCCTCCTACAGTTTTTGAGCTACAGTAATGATTTTGGTATCATTGGATGCGGAAAGACACGGGCTTTTATGGATGCTAAAATTCAATCCAAAATTATTTATTGCTCATGAGTTATGATGTCATAAATTTTCACTTTTTCGAAAAAGGACATTTTTTTCCTATTTATACACTTTTTCATATTGAAAATGTATATTTGAGGAAACGAATTTTAGAATCCATAAAACCCCGCAATTTTCCGCATCCAATGATACCAAAATCATCACTGTAGCTCAAAAACTGTAGGAGGAGAAGCATTTTGAAACCCCAAAAACCATTGTTTACATTATAAGCAAAACAAAGAAACATAAACAATTCAAATAAAAATTTTTTTTAAATTTTTGATTCAAGTTAGACCCCTGAAATCATTATAGAGCAATCCTGAGACATAGGAGATGACATAGCAACTTCGCGCCGTAAAGAAAGTGCCATGGGGGAGGTGTAACATGATAAAATACCACTTCCCCCTCCCCTCCCCCCCCATTCTTTAAACCCCCGTAGCGGGCGAACGAGTGAACGTACGAGTCTCATTTTTTCACAGGATGTACCTGGCCCTTACACTTCTTATAGCGGCGAAAATCCCAGTTTCGCAAGAAATGTCAAAAACATGGGGTACAGAAGGGGGACGCTCTCCTAAAAAGTGCTTAGATTTGTAGTTCTTAACAGGTGGGAAACAGTGGTTCTTAACCATTTTTCGCCAATTCCCCACTTTTTAGTGAGCAAATTTTCCATTCCCCACCCACGCAACTTCTTTTCACTTATCTGTGACATTCCTAACCCAGCAGAATTGTCACTTTTACCCAAACATAACATACATTAAATCATTATGTTATTTTTTTATTAAAACAGACTGTAAACACTTATGATTTGGTAAAAATTCAACATTTGGATGTAATGTACTAGATATTGAAATACTATCGATTTTTTTGTGGATGAAAACGAATGTACGATATTTCCAACCTGGCAACTCCGCCATTCCTCACCAGCGGGGATTCCCCATAGGGTAAGAACCGTTGGATGAAAAGAAGGGTATTTCATTTATCTTTTTAGTGCAGCGTAATGGAAGCTTAAATACACTCACATTTTATTATAATAATTCCAAAATTAAAAGACAAATTTTGCGCACATGCACCATAACAACTTTCAAACAGAGAAGGATCAAATATTAGAAAAAAATCAGACGATACGAACGAATTTTCAAATTTTACTTATATTGAGAGTAGTTGCACATTGAAGTCTAATCTGGCAGAATAAATTTCCATACTGATTGCGCAATATTTGTAACTCACGAACTATCAGAATTAAATACGGAACAATTTATCAAAACTGTATAAAATGCTTTCAATTCGAAATTTAAGCTTCAAAAACCTGCAGTGGAGAGAAGTATAAAATATAATGATGTTACAACCTCCTTAATTAATTGCAGAAGACTGTACATAAATAAAAGAAAAAACTCCAAATCCATAAAGCAAAACAAACCTTAAATGAATAAAGCAAAACCACCTCTAAATAAATAAAGCAAAACCAACTCTATGTAAACACAACACAATAAATACAATAGAGCACAAAACGCAATGGAGATACGGATCAAACCCGGTGTTACGCTGCGCATTGCAAAGTGAGACGGTATCGCGTCTCGCGCAGACAACTTGTCAGATCCAAAACGCGTCAATTGAAGTGACCAGACAAGGTGGCATCGCAAGGGCGGAACATTTCTATAATAAATGAATTTCTAATTCAAGGATACCAACTGAACTTTCTAATTGGCACAGTTTGCTAAGTTGGTGTTCTCGTAATACTAGTGCAACACCAAAGTTAGTGCTTTGGAAAAAACTCCTCAGGAAAGATCGTGCTATTATTAAGTCAGTAGAGCTGTGAAGTTAGTCGTGCCGTTAAACCAGAGCAGCTGCAAAGTTACTGCAATCGTAAAATTTGCGCAGCTGTTCAGCCAGTACAGCTGTATAGGCAGCACAATCCAAAACCGAAAAATCTAGGCACCAATACAGCTGTAAAATGAATATAATCACTCAAAGTACTCTAGAACTACTGTATGACTGTAGAATTGTGAGACTGTAAAACTGAAAAACTAGAACTTTCTAAGTGTAGAAATGTACGACTGAAGAACTGTTCAACTTTATAACTGTAAGACTGTTGAAATGTGAGACTGCGGTACTACGAAACTGTAGAACTATGTGTCACAACTGTAAGGGTATTGAACAGGAGCAGGCTGCACAACACTGGGCAGTCATGCCACCTCTGCACCATACAGAGCAGTCATGCCACCGGTACTTGGCATACATATAACAGCCATGCCACTACCAATACCAGAGTGAGAAGTAGAAGCCACGCCTTGAGTCAGTCGCAGAACCTCGCACAGTTAAGGCAAACCTTCCGCCAGGGCCGGGCAAGCCCGGAGACTGTGGAGACACGGAAAAAGGACCTTTTATTTCACAAATACATTGAAACATGCATTCATTAACTAGTCTGCATGAAGATTGGCCCTGACACCATTTACATTTCAGGTAAAAGGACCTCCTGAATCCGAAAATGACTTCCGTTTCCTTCACATCCATCATTTTTGAGGGACGCCTTTCCCCCTCCTTCCTCCTATTTCTACTACTTTTCGAAACGAACAGGAAAATTTCGATGGGGGGTTGTTGAAGGGATTTTTTCAGCCTTATATTGTAAAAATACGTAATAAAAATTATCGTTTTTAATTTATTTGCTACATATTCTAGCTTCGAACTAGCATCCTTCTCTCCAAAAACACCCTTGAATTTTAAACCTATACAGTAGCAATATATAGCGATAATGACCTTAGTATATAGCAACCCTAATAAAATATGTAGCAACAGTTCGGGAGAATAATTGTGCTCCGCTGGCTCTCTCCATACCTCGCGCGCACAAGTTTGCACAGGAATTGTCATGCTTTGACAAGTTTAAACTTAAATAAGTCCAGCACTATAATCCTTATCTTTTCTCCGTCCTCAGTACACCTATATCGATCGTAGAGATAACTTGTTGTTGTTCTAGGCGTTGATTCTGCGTTCTAAGTTGTCTAAATTGTGTAAAACGGTAGAATTTTTAAACTCCAGCTTTTTTAAGTGAATTACAATACATGAATGTGAGTTCTGATTAATCTCGAGCATTGATTTACTCTTTAATTGTGCCACGCGAGTGCAAAAATCATCCCGATAGCAGAAGCTTCGGGATGATTGTTCCTGCGGGGGAATGATTTTAAAACATCAATGAAAACCCCTTTCTCCGCTTCTTAAAACTGCTTTTAAATTTTACTTTGATTGTTAATTTGTGCTTCAAAGCTGGCTCCAAACTTTGGAGAAAACTTTGCTTCAAACAATTGGAGCAGGTGTGAGCTCCAAAAGTTTGCTGCCTTGTTATAGTTACAGCAGCTTGACCAAATGACACGAAAGTACTCTTGAATCAAAGCGATTCGCTTTTCCCATGGTCTGACTTGGACCTCGCTGTCATCTCACAGATTGTTACTTCTTGTATGAATTCCACAGTCGGGTTCTCTTGCAAAAGTCACCATGCAATTCAGTATCCGAATATTTCTTCAGCTCTATGACCAGTTCCTCACGCCGAATGCCCCTCCAAAACCAGTACTCCACAGGAAACGGATTTGAAAGACTTTGAGCCACAGTCTGGAACATGAAATGATGATACGTTCTCCGGTGATTAAGACTGTTCTGCTGATGTAACTCATCGACAACCTCATCTCTAGTTACTCAGTCATAATTGGATGATCTTATCAGGGATTTGAAGTTACCTAGGAGTAAATCTCAACTTCTGGGATCTCGACTTCAGTAGAATCTCTTAGAAAACGTCGGAAAAACATGTTCTTGCAGGACTAGGCATTCAACCGTGAACTTGCTTTTCTCGGATGATAAAAGCTTTGTATTCTGTCCTATTTCAAATGCATTGATGATAGAAATGAAGATATGTAACCCAGACATATGGAGACTGTTTATAGACTCATCAAAGACAAGTTTGAAAATTATCCTTTAGCCTACGGGAATGAGTTACCATCAGTTCTGGTGGCATACTCTGTAGATAAGAAAGAGACGTGCGAAAACATCAGCCGAATCCTTGATAACATACTCTGAGTTCCAAAACTCTGCTGGGTTGTTCAAATGGTCGTTGGCATACTTCAGCCTGGCCTTGATGTAACGTTTTTGGAGAAGAGGTGTCCTACGATGGGCGCGAGAGCGAAGACCTTCACGGCGTAGTGTCCTGGTGATCGTGTGTTTGCTGGCTTCGATTCTAGATACCTTGAGATCATCCTTCAATTCTTCATGAGTAGTTTGAGGCCTCTCCAACCGAGGCTACAGGATCACAGTTGTGCACATATCTTCCGATATCCCAGACCTTCATTATGGAGTTTCACAATACTTTCGCGCAGGTCTAGGCTGACGTCCTTATTCTTACCCATGCTTACGACCTTTCAGTAAGAGAGCTGCTGAACTAATGACACGTTATTGGAGATAAATGCTGACGAAAGTTCGGTTGCTAAATGCTAAATGGTAGAATGTATTAAAACACATTGGAATGATCATACAATAACTTTAACAACATCAAGAAAAAAGTCGGGTATTGTAAACTGTTGTTCGGGTATTTATTATACATGTTCCTATTTATTTTTGCTGTTGAATATTTGTGATTTATAGAAATATTATTGATATTTTTTTACTAATTTTTAGTCTAATTTTCGTAATTTCACGTGGCTTAGAAGTGTGGAACCTGACGATCATGTGAACGTATTGAGATATTTTTTGCTCCCCATTGTATTTGATTGTTCACTTCGCTAATTAATGGTATCACTTACCTGGGTTCCTCCACAAATATCCCTCTCAACACCAGTCGAATTCTCCGTGAGAGTGAACCCGTCGCAGCCTCCGTTTGGTCCATTGAGTCCCCGTGAGACTGTGTGAATGGTGAACCAATCGTCGTACTCGAAGGTGACGGTGCAATTCACGTCGGTCTTCCCTGGAAACTCCGAGCATCCGTACCCTCGGTGTGAGTAGAGTACAATGCTGTTCCATAGTGCCAGATTGTCTATGTTTGTGTATGGGGGAAGTCTTATAGTTTCGCCACAGCTGTCCACTGGAAATATAAAGTTCTCAAGTAACGTTTCTTTGATATGAGATACAGTGGAATGTGTAAGCTCTTCTGAAACGAGAGCATTTGATAAAATTTGGCAAAACGAGAGCACTTACATACTTGCGCTAAATTCACAACCGTTGCAGAGACAAGTGGTGGTATTCTCTTTTAAGTATTGTTCCAAAAGTTTCATGCAACCATTTGGCGTCACAGGAATAACCCTTCTCAAACGCATCAACCTTCTCAAACGCATGTTTCTCTTTCTCAAACCCTATTTTTTTCATCACCCTTCTCAAACGCAAGTTTCTCTTTCTCAAACCCTAATTTTTCACTAAAACGTAAACGTTTGTTTTGTAGGGGAATATTATATTAATATTATTATTCAATGCAAGGAAGAATGCTGTGCATTTGAAGAATGCATTTCCGGACTTACTGAAATAAAAGAGGATGAGGGTATAATCGTAGTATATCGGAGATACCAAAGTTGGCAACCCGGCATCTCCATCGTAGAAGAGGCACGTGGACAGGTCAACATTAGAATGCGTGAAGCTGAAAGTTGATCTATCTTGAAGCGTTGCATAACTGGACCTTATCCGGGAGCCTATATAGGGTCTACAATAAACATAAAAATATTCAAGACGCTGTAATTGATGTTCTCGTTAAGATACGATATCAACAGTAAAATCTCATTTTATCCGGTAAATTAGAATCCAAACCACCAAATGGCACCCGTAATATGAAACATTTTACGATTAATCGTGCCAGCTGTTGAAATGTAGGCTTAATAATGCTTGGATACTACACTGAGAAAAATTTTGTCCCAAAACCGGCACACTTTTGTGTTTCAAGTTGTCCCAAAACCGGCACACAAAAGTGTGTCAACAATATATATAATCAGTCTACGTATTTTGACGCACTTTCGTGTGTCATGGGCTGATACGACACACTTAAGTATGACAACCATGACACACTTATAACGTAATTTAATTATATTTCACTTAAATATTTCACTTTCTTAGACTGGCAACTGATTACGCTAATGTACTGATAATTTCTAAGAATTTGAGGAAAAAGTAGCGAAGGTATTAAGGTTTTTGGGGAGATTTGTACTCCATTCAGAAAATTTAAACGCTATTCGGTTTTCTACAAAAAATATTTAGCCATTAATGTAAACGTGAATACGTGATTCAACTCTCTACATTGCTTTAATATGTGGTTAAATGAAATATTTCAGTGTGTATCAAAATTTTTCTGAAAATTCGTTTGACACACACAGGTGTGTTAAAATTTTCTCAGTGAAAAAAATTGATTCACTACATGGGCTTATAACAGCAGAGTCCCATCGTTTCACTTGACATGGCGTATTGTTAAAAGTAATGAAAAGTTCAGATTATGACGTTTATACATTACGGAGGTCTGCGTTAAATTATGTCATGATGAATTGATATCTCATTTTGCTCCAAGCCTAAAAATGAATTCTAATGCGGAACGAACAATGAACATCCACAAATAAGTGGCATTCTCAAATGTATCGTCAACGTACCATAGGTTTCACCCGCACCCCAGGGCTCAGGTATGTTACTATCGTTAAGGTAGATGAGTTTTTCGAGTCTGTACTCCCGGGTGTCACTGTATGCTCCTGGTTTCCAAGGTGCCTTATCTGAAAACATGGAGCAATCACTCAAGATCCATGTAGGAGTTTTATATGGCAGTGAAAGTTCTTTTACCGATTTGATCGCGGATCGTACCGTTTTTCGGCCAAACTCATCGAATTTCATTTGGAAAAGCTAAAGCTTCAAAATTTTGCTCAGAAAAACTTACGTGCAGCGTAGCGTAATCAGTAGAAGAATGGAGAAACAGAATCGGTAAAAGAACCTACCCTGCCGTGTGCATTGCAACAAGGAAGTGATTTTTACTCAGGTATGTATGGTTCAAATTGTTTATAACTGAAGGTGAACTGCACATTTACACGGAAAGATTTATTTGTTCTGAAGAGGAGCCAGAATACATTCACAACGAGAAAGTCGAGCCGTAATTATCGATAGAGGTTAGGAGAACGATTGACGAGATAGAATAATCAGAGAGCTTGCAATCGTTTTAATTAGCGATTGATGCCTTCAGCAAAATATTCAAACTGAGAAGAAATTTTATCCTACAAAACTCTCTTGTGTTGTCTAAATTTAACCTCTGTTCGTCAACCAGCCTCATGAATTAACTGTAAATATAGAACAGAACTTAATGATGCCAACTAAAAGCACCATTATATCCAATCCCTTCTAAGCCCTCAACCAAAACTTGAATATTCATTCCAATCACAGCGTAATATGTTGATACCGGAGTACTGTAGGAACCTAACTCAGAGGCAACCGTAGATGATTATATATGTACATAATTGTTGAACAAATCAATCCGGGTCTCATCCGGCATCTCAGACGCAACAGACATCTTGAAATCTCGCGATAGCCATGTGCTAGAGGTTCTGCCGCCGTGCGGCAGAGACCCGGGTTCGAAACTCGGCGCTGCCCATGGCGGTGGCGATTTTCTCTGTTGGGTAAAGGAGAAAAATTCCAAGCACAATACCGCACTCTACCCAGGTGTCTGAAATGGGTACCGGTCTTGACCGGGGGACAGCGTCATGGCGTCCTGGCGTTAGTAATGAGGCATTTGAAAATCCAATGTACAAGGTGATATGTATCAGGTTGATTGGAAATAAAGCATCCGTAGATGCCTTCATCATAAAAAAATACTATAGATATATGGTAATCTTTCTCTTCACTCATGACAACTAATTTTTCACTGTACACTAGTCCATAAACTCGCATGTCTGAAGCAAACACATTTAATACACAAGGTAACCACACCAACACATCAATCAAGGTTTTCTCAAATTTTGTACTAGGGAACTACTTAAGCTAGCCTGTTTTCTCAGCATCATTTGCTCGTGGGGTCCCGGGCTGTAACTCATCCATTTAACTTATGACATTGTTATTACTTGCAACGTGCCGTATGTGTCTGTATATTTTTTACTAATAATAATGAAAAATTTAGATACAATTTTAACATTCGCCTGCTATTTATTCTTCCTTTTTTCAGAACTCAAACGATGTGCTTCGCTGATATTTAGACTCACTACATTTCCATAATGTTCGCTAACATTTCCAATTTTTTCATATTAGTCCCCCAAACAAGCATAGGATGTCATTTTAACCTCTTATGAAATTCGCCATTTTTCCCAGCATTACCAAACTCTTCACCGTCAACACTGCACTCACGAATTTGCTCAAATTTTTTTCTAATTTCCGTAATATATGAACTTTCACCTACTAGGAACCAGTCTGGCATGCCTGAGGATTTTCCCTTCAATATGAGGACAACTAACAGTCGTGTAATAATTCTAAGAACTCAAAGTGTGATGATCTGATAACGCTAGGTCAAGCAATTGTCTTTGCTATGCCATTACTAACAAGAGCTTTTTAACTTTTGTTTTTTGTTCTACATGTGGACCTGAAAAGGAATTCTCTACTCCTAATTCTTCCTGCGTTTCAACTTAGATATACCACCCATCACACACTCAATACCTTCATTATTTCTCTAATATGAATTTTATAATTATGATTTTTATCTAATTTATTTTCGAAATGAAGTCAGCTACCTCATTGCCGAATATCTTCGTCTTATTTTTCCACGCTTTTCATCTTCTGGTCCACTCTAAATCCAGTGGTCCACCATCACCAATTCTGAACGTACGTCCTTCTATTCTACCACATAATGCATGAATCACTAATCTGTACCCTCAGCTATACTTTCCTATGCCCTTCCATTCATTATTATAGACACAATATCTTTCACTTGAACTTAGGTAACCTCATCCGTACGAAATAAAACGTAGTATTCGCCAACGTAAATTTTACAAATATTTCCAGAGTTTTTCAATTCAACCTCCTTAAATTTACTTGGATTGCAGCTCATTGAAAGCAAAAATCGTGAGAACGAGTTTCGACTGGATTCTCCTTTACGCCTCACTTGAGCTATGATCAATGATGCCCGGTATGTTCAACCGAGCGACTTGTATCGTCCGACGCATTTTAGTGCGCATATAACTGAGCAAAAGATTGAACGGCTCTAACTGACGGCACCACTACGAGCTAAAGAGGGGCTCAACAAACGGAACCAGTCTGGGTTCTTTGGAGCAGCTATCGTCCATGACGAAGATGAACTTGTCGCAGAAAGTGTCGCACATCTTGAAGCAGATGCTACTATCGTAGACCAGACACCTTAAGTTGAATTCAAACGCTACAAGGCCTGCGGGATAAATAATAGTGAATTGAACACCATAAAAGTAGGTAGAAACACTTTGGTGCCACGAAAATCAGAGTGAGAACTTCTTATCTTGATTGGCAATTACAACATGAAATTACTTTCTTTGAGGATTTAAACATGTGTAGTTTCACGAATCAATTTAACTTGATAATTTAGTACAATCGCTTAGACGCTGGCTTTTACCTGTTCGTTTAGAGGTTGGCTTTATCTTCACCTAACACGAGCTGAAAGCTAAACGGTAACATACATAAAATATTCTATACTCCTTTATTGGCCCTACAAGCTTCTGCGGCAAGTTTGGCGCATGCTACGATCGTGGAAGCTTTGAGTTCAACAGTCGCCTTTCCTGCGAGCGGAAGGGTTTGGCTCAGTACACCCTGCCGTCGGAACACCTGGAAATCATGTGTATTTTCGAAAATTGTGAATATTATTTTAGCGGATACGGGTGGAGCACATTACACTGCTTTAGGTCTAGATTTGAGGGTATCAACCCAGCGGGTTTTGAATTTTGATCCGACTCATTTGAAATTTGGCCAGTATATGTATTTATTAAAAAAAACATATTTTACTCCCGTAACTTTTTCGATTTAGGCCTGATTTTTTTGAAAAATACAAAATAAATATTAGTTTTTTGGGATATTTTTATGAATATTTTAAAGGAATAAAAGTCATTTAAACTTATGAAACTTTGTCTTATATGCGATATTTGATCACTAAAAACATAAATTTTTCAACTAATTTTTGCATATAAAAAAGAAAAGTTTCAAATGGAAAATTTGCAAACGTAACTTTGCTTGCAATGCTTCAAGAATTCTGCAACTGTCTTTGGTTTTGTTCTAGCATAAAAACTACCTGACTATTATTCCTTTGAAAGTTGAAAATAAGGGTTGTTAGTAATGAGGCATAAATAAATTTTTATCTGAACTGTAATATAATTAACAATTTAGGTATTTGGATGCTGTTTCATTTTTATTTCGATAATCTCCATGCATAACTTCATATTCACACTGTTATTTGTAATTTAGAAGAAAAAATCTAGTATATAAAAATTATGAACTTTTATGTATGTAGTTTGATTCTTATGAAATTCGACTATTATATATATGTAATTTTTGAAAAAAAAAAACACAATTTCTTCGATTCATTTTTTCGATTCAGGCCTTAGTTTTTTGAACAAATTGGACATATTGTTTTTTTAGTTCATTTTATTGAGACTTCAAATGAATAAAACTCATAGAGTTTTTTGCTAGAACAAAAGCAAAGACAGTTTTAGAGTCCTTGAAACATTGCAAACCAATTTACGGTTTCAAAATTTTCATTTCCGGTTATGTTTTCATTTCATATGAATTCGAAAATTCAGGATTTTTGGTCCCCTTACACCCCCCCGGGGGGGATCTAGTGTCCGTAGCTCCATAAAACTAGTGTCCGTAGCGCCACCACCTAAGGGTGCTTTAAAACAACTACAAAAAATGCTCATCGGACCGACAGGGATCTGGCACGGGCCTGGATTGCTCCCCTTATGCACGAAGTGCTATTAATTTTCAAAACAAGTGTCCGGAAAAAAAACTACCTAAATTTACATTTTACAATTGTACAAGAAAGTCAGTGTATAGTCAGCAGCTTTTCCAATTTATGATGTACGGATAGTTTAGATTGTTACTCAATTATACAGTAACGAAAAAGACCATATGAAGTTTGAAATATTATAAACAATCGTATCATAATATTTAAATCACAAAGCAATAGACATCAGGGAAACTCACGCCGCTTATTCCCAAAATGCAGATCGAGATCGAGTCAGAGTTGACTTGGATTGGCTTAAGAAGGTCGCACGTCGTGCGAGGAGAGGTCCTTGTTATTACGTCTCCCTGCTTCAAACAAACGTGTCAGAATGCCACCATGTCAGCCTGCATCATGCAATCGTGTCAGTATATCACCATGTCAGCCTGCATCATGCAATCGTGTCAGTATATCGCCATGTCAGCCTTCATCAATCATAAGAGCTAGAGCCTCAAAGCTATTTTTCATGAAATGGTATTTCACACAACCACCTTTATCGCATCTTCGCATAATTGCCAGGCTTCGTGGGAGGACTGCATCCATCTGGCTAGTGATGTTTTCATTTTATACTTCGAAAATAAAATAAAAATCGCCATCTCATTAGAAAACGATCCAACACTTGTGCAATGTTCTAATGTCCTCCTGAAGATCTACCCTGAATAAAAACACGAATAACGCTGCCAAGCTTGCGTCAGTCCAACGCTCGTCGGCGTCATTTGAATGCTTACCCTTCACCCCCACACCCACATTGCCTCCACCCAGCCAAGCTCCGCGTCATCGAGTGGTGCCAATTCGCTTCGGAGAATGTAGTTGCAATTTTTTGTAATTTTAACAATTATATTATTGTTGTTATATGTAATTGTTATACGAAATGTAAAAAAAATGTAATTAAAGAATTATATGGGTTTCGTTTGCCTCGCTGGAGACTGGTGGCAGCGGAGACTAAATATCTTAATAAAATGATGCAAGAACGTAAAGCAGGTCGTGCTCAACAAGAACTATAACAACTGATGACTTAACGGTTGAGTGGAGGAAAGACCCATCAAAATAAGACCTATTTCGCAAAAAATGTTGAGGTTCAACGACGTAATTATTTGTTCACTAAACATATGTCGTGAAAAATTTCGATGTCTGATTAGTAGTATTACAATCAATTGCATGGTGTGCAAAAAACCAATATTTTTACAACACTGATCACAAATTGAAGGGGTGAATTCAGTTTAAATTTTAAAAGTTCAATTCCTGCCAAATATTGCTGAAAAATTCAACATTATAAATTATATATGTGCCAAGGAAAGAAATTTTTCTGCACGACCGATATTGTAGAAAAGCAAAATTTAGTTGGCGTGTCAAAGCTCCGTGACGTCACCGCACTCACCGCGCCCCTTAGGAGCTCTGCGCCTCCACCCGTTGACATCTGGTGGACGAGAAAAGGTGCACGCGAAATCAATTCTAAATTCTAAAACTAACCTGCAATTTTTACAGCTGAAATCACAGATTTGAAGAAGCGTTGTACAACGTCATCAATCATTGTTGACATTGAGAAAGAACTTTTAAATTTTAACGGAGTGACTAACTGATCTGAGAGCACCTGACTCGTTTTATAACTTCGATACAACTGAGAAATATGCTCGAATTTGTTAAAACGTTTCCGGTATCTGAAAGAGCTAAGAGTTTTATTTTTCAAAATGTTATACATAAAGCTCTAAAGTTTGAGATCACTATGATTCATCATAATTTTAACAGTGAAGATCATGTAGAATTCGCCCTGTTACCCTTTCTGAGCCTGGAATCATCATTTTGGGGCTCCTTGAAGATATTTGTATTCATTTAAAGAAAATCACCTCCAATCCCCTATGGGACAACGATACGCGATTCAGACTTACGTTTTTTTCAATACGAACACTCACCGAAAACACATGTAATAACGGAGGTGAGTCCGTGCGTTCAATGTCACATTTTAATTATTTCATGCTGAACTGAGAAATTTTATTATCTCTAGGAATATAGACATCTTGGAAAAATACATTCCACATCGGAATAGAAAGTCTGTGCAATGACTAGATAACAAATAAGATTCCAAAAATCATTCCCTTCCATTTCATTGAGCTTGGCAACAGTTGGTGTGAGAGAACTCAGTGATACGGTTACAAAAACCCCTGCAAAACTCGTACAGTTCTTCTGTGTAAAAATGTAGAACCAAAGCTTGGCTTTACTTCAGTCTGCCACGAGATTAAAAAAATGCTGTTTGAAAGACAAATCTGGAGACAAATCAGGAAAAATTTCTGCTTAGAAGAAAACTACATTGGCTTTCTTAGATCTATTGACTAATCCATGTGTACTTTAATTATTTTAAAATTCTATTAACATTAGCTAGTGTCACGCTGTCTATATTACTGTCCATGACTGTGATAAAGATTGCCGACTGTGCAATACTTTTATCGAAGCCTCAACCAAACGTGCTTGATTGAATGAAGGACTTTTCAGAAGTGTGAAAATACAGGTATATACTAATTAAATGACTTGTATTTGTCCAATAAGTACCAAATTTTGTCAACTTTCTCACTATATTATTATCAATCATTCAAATGCGATGTCTTATTAATTTGTTGTGTGAGTTAAAGCAAGGCCTTTTAGGCAGTTAACTCACTTTTTTTTCATTTGTTCATGCTCGCTCGAAAAGATATTTCTGAATATCTGCCAAAACAGACACTTTTGGCATTAACGATGTTTTAGTCAGTAACCGTTCATCTAACGGGGGAAAAAAGCTCTCTCAGTTTCTGGAGCTTTTTTGTGGAACAAGCTTCCCCAGCATATCAAAAATTCTAAAACTGGAAAAGAATTTAGAGTAAATGTGTCACGTCATTTTGCATCTCTGTCATAGGGCCTGCAACATCTCGGTGTGAACTTCCCATCTATCAGAAATTTTAATTTTTCCTGAAGTTTCTGTTAGAAATTTAGAAACTATTTCATTTTACGTTTGCTAAGCGATTCTTATATTCATCTTACTTATGTTTTTCGAAGTCTTCTCTTCCTTTTAGTTATTTTTTTTGGCAAAAAATTTCTTAGGATTACAGTGAGCTCAGCTGTCATTTTCTGTGTAGTAGATGGTAGGTTGCTTTTATCTTTTATCTTATATATGTATTTTTTTCTAATATTTCATTTTCAATAAGTATATATATTAATGTGTGTGTGTACGTGTGTAGGTATATATATGTATCTACATAAATAGATATACATGTTTCTATTTCATTTCTTTACGCAAAAACCATTCGGTTAATAAATTTTATTGCAATAGCGAAATTATTCAAAAATTGATCTATCACTTCCCCTGAGGGCGTTTCTGTGAATCGGATTAATGTCATATATAATTAACGAAATAAAGTGCAATTTGAGCAAATGAATCGTAGTAAAATTATCTTTCTGTCCGTATGTTGTACAAGCTATGAATTTTGATATTGAATATATGTTTGTTTACCCATTTCTACCAATATTTTGTAGATATTTGTCAATCATGAGTGGTAACCGGCTTACACTGTATCTCTATTTTATCCCATGTACCCATGTCCGCATGATGTGTTGAATATCGAGAAGATATGAAATAAGTTTTTGGTGGTGATAGGGCGTTGCATATTTTTAGGGCATATTTTTCATTTCTCATTCAACTACCCTTGAGAGAGATAGACTATTGGCAAGCCACGTGTGGTTTGTCTATTAGTACGTCTAGTATATTTTGTCTATTAATATGCCTCGTATGGTCTATCTATTTTGTACACTTCTTATAGCTTGTCTATTAGTATACCTCGTATAGTTTGCCTATTATTATTATGCCTCGTATGGCTTATCTATTTGTACACCTCGGATGGTTTGTCAATTAGTACTCCTAGTATAGAACTTTTGTTAGACTACTAGCACACCACGAATGGTTTGTCTATTAGTACGCCTCGTATATTTTATCAATTAATATGCCTCGTATGGTCTATCTACTTGTACACCTCTGACAGTTTGTCTATTAGTACACCTGGTATAGTTTGTCTATTATTATGCCTCGTATGGCTTATCTACTTGTACACCTCGGATGGTTTGTCAATTAGTACTCCTCGTATGGAACATTTGTTTTAGGATGCCCTATATTTAAGAAACTTTTAAAAGCCAATATGTTGGCATGTATCTCATGTGACAGCTTGGAAATAAACATTTTTTCTTTTTTTTGTCTTTTTTCTTAATATTATTTTCCCGATGTCAAGAAAGCTAAAACTTATACGTTAACGCACGTGTGAGCTGTCATAAGTGTTTTCAGCTCACAAAAGTTCACTTACTTAATCTTTATTGCTTTCATGAATTAACAAAAAATATTGAACTTCAACCAACGAGCTATGGGAAATATTTTAATTTTTTTTCTCTATCTTTGACCAAGCATTGAAATGGACCGTCATGGCGTCTATGTACGTTTCTCAGTTGAAAACATTTGCATCAATACATTTAAAATAATAAATACATTTAAAATAATAATGTAATTTTGTATGATATGTTAACAATATAAGACATCATTGTTTTCTTCTCTTATTCACACCGTAAAATGCTCCTGTTAGCCTTGTGCGGTGCAATTTACCATTTCTTAAGCTCGTCAGTATATTATGACGGCCTTTTCTAGGTGGCTAATTTCACGTAATACTCTGATTGTGTTGTACCTGTCTCGGTTGCCGACGTAGAACAACCGTTTTCATGTTTCTGACTCAGGTAGACTCTTTTGTGCCATTGTTTTTAGAAAGGAAATACCATAAATACTTGGTGTGATGGAAAACATCTTCTCGGAGTGAATTAACTGGCTTACAAGTTGACATGCAGGAGGGAAAATATAGTTCTGAATGCCAGCCTCGTAGTCTTAGACGCAGAGTTATTTTAATCCACTCGTTTCACTTTCCAAAATAATTCCTTACACCGCAAGTCCCTGAGTTCGTATTGCGATGTAAGTGCGCTATAAAACGAGTGTTTTCAATAATGCTTCGTCCCTGAAATTAAGTTTTCTTTTATAATTAAAGTTACATGAATTATCAAACTTAGATTAAGTAACAGTAGGAATACATTGCCCTTTATCATTTACTTCAACTGGGTATTACATGTATTACAGTACCATGTGTATGTATCAACCGAATCATTTGTTTCGAATTGTGACATAGGTATTACCATACTCATGTGTGTGTATCAACCAAGGATCCATGCTCTAAGATATTTTGAGAACCAATGATGTGCGTTGTGTTTCATTTTTATTCGGAAATAAGCTTTTTTTCGATTTATAGGAACTGGTAAATATCTGTTGAACTTGGTGTTCAACATGGGGGAAATAGTACCAAAGTTGATAACTTGAGTAGCATTCATGAAGTAGAAAAACCTTCCAATTTAGTGTTTAGACTTTATTTTCCGTAAAAAGGATTAACTTCACTGATATTCACACCATTTGAGCTATTATCTTGAAGTATGAGCAAGCCCTAACTAGATAAAGCATTTATACGTCCGTTGATGAGATGAAACATATTGATACAAAATATGAATAACTCTATCTAAGCAGAAAGACAAAAGAAGTGAATACGCTCACAGCAGAAAAAATAGTCTTTATCAACCTAGCATAATGTTACACCGGGTGTTCACGCAGTTATTAGCAATGTAAATCGCATATAGAAGCAAGAAGCAAAACCATTGAGAAACTTTTGCGCAAGATTGTAGCAGTAGACTGACAGAGAAGTGGTAGCCCTTCATAATTTTACAGTATTAAATGTATGCCCTTGAAATTTCAGATCCAAAATAGGATTCATTCTTGTGAGCGGAGATATGAACAACGTAGCCGAAGTTGGCAGGAAGAAATAGAATGTTTTATTTGTTAATTTCTTTCCTTGTTCCAATAGTGAATTGATTGAGAGTATATTTGTTGATAATATGTTCATCACTGGATACGTTTATGGACAATAGATGCCTCTCTCCCGAAATCTCTGGTCGAGAGAACAGGGTTCAGTTTTTGGATACCTTTCCTTCAGGCAAATAATGCTAAATTAACCTCAGCAACCTTGCGCTAAAGTTTGATCAAAGAAGCTTTAAACACCCTGTTCTTTTATGTTATTAATGAAAACTCTATTCCTTCTGCAAGCAGCAGCGTATAACAGGATTCTGCCGCCTATTTGCTGGCTCGTGTCGTTCGTGAAGCTGAATTAATCAATAGACTTCAACTGCCACAACGTAAAGTAAACTCACCGCTATGACAACAGCGAGGCACCAAATGTAGACCAGGAATGTATTCGTGGCTCTGACAATCGTAAATGTGTGTTTCTCGATGAATGTAAGTAGAATTGTCTGCTGCAACGATCCTGGAAAAGTTATTCAAGATTAGAAAACAACTGATTTAAGGAAACAAAAATATTGTCCGATCTGCGAAACTGTTATGGTTCTGTGAAATTTCTTAGACATATTTTTTTGCATTAAATATTCACCTTGAAGAACAACTTCATTTACCTTTTGAGTACTACATACAGTAATAAGAGGATATTCTTCGCAACTTAACTTTTTAATTTTTGTATATTCAAGATCTAGAGATCTTGAATAGATCTTAAGATCTTATTGTAAAACTTAAAGATCTCAAGATCTTGAAGTTGGCATTTATGAAAGGCACGAAACACTGAAGAAGAAAGCGAATTTTTTGGCAAAGAGCCAAATCTGAGAATTTTTATCCGAAAAACAATTCAATCTTGAAACCCTGTTTGAAAGTCGTTTGGCTCACCATACCGGTGAATGATAGAACGCACTTCTGTATAGAATGTCATCAGAATGAAACAACAATAAAAGTGCGGCATTTTGAAATCTTCCTCTGACAATGATGAAATGTGATGCTATCTCAACCCACATGTTCCTGTTTTTACAAAGATCACGTATTCAGCGCATCCCTGAATGTGCCCACACAGATCAAAGTCCACCCACATTTAGTTTGAATATTCCAAGCTTCGGCTCATTTTCAACGTATTTTCAAATGACTTGGAACAGATTTTAACAGAAATTCCCCCTGTAAATATTTATTATGATCCTTACCTAAAAAAAGCAAACAAACCAATCTTGACTGATAGAGGGGTTCAACTAAAACGTAAAAAAAATATGCTAGAAGACAGCTCTAGTAACGTCAGCATTACTCATAATTGTTGGGCAGTTCCTGAAGAAAGATGGAAGGATTAAGTTCATGAAAGTACGCCAATTTAAAATTTTAATTAGAAGAAAGGGAAGGGACAGATTATATAAAAACTAACAGTAATAATTAAACAAAATTCACTAAAGTTACAAAAATTCAAACCAGAAAGCAACGTCTCATATGCCTCGACTTGAAATGTTGCAGAGATCACGATACCTAGCGTGACAGAATAAGAGGCTTTACCTGCCCTAGTGAGTTCGGACTCTCAGACACTGCTGTCTTGATCGGTTCCACTACACTCACTCTTCAGCACCAGTCTCCGTCTCTTTTAACTCTACTCATCCGTTTGTTCAACCTTGAGATTCTTTGATTCAGGTGCTGATCACGATAGGCTGTTAGTATTGTGCTGTCTAACCTAAATTTTAATGCGGATGTGATTCTGTTCGTTAAAACTTTTTACGTATAGAACACACGTGTCCAACATTTTCTCGGCACGACCACCCGAAACGAACAAATTAGACGCTAGGTCGCGCTAATTATGTATGGCAGAAATATGAAAATGAATTTCTACTACTAAAAATATACATAACCGCTCTATCTTCGTGCAGTTACATTAGGCACAAATACTTCTGTGAAAATTGATTCATTTTCCCCTATTTGATGCATCATTCAATTCCAATAAACGGTAATCGCTGCTGCGAAGATGAATTTAGAATATCGTTTGAGAATAACAATTCAATGATAAAGAGCCTCAGTTTGCTGCGCCCAAGTAGCTGAGACGCACGCATCGTAGTTCAGTGCACTAGACAATACGCGAACAATCACTACCGCGTGATGGGAAAACGAATAAACTCTGGCTGAGATCCAATTTGGCGTAACTTCGAAGCTCGTAGAATTCGAGTTGCTCAAGCGATCAAGCAGATCAGCAAGAATAATATGCTGTCGCCCAGGAGTTGTCGCTTATTTCATGAGTTATACTTCTGGTAATTTCCAAACTTGATAGCTTTCGTGTTTGGATTTAATATTGAAATTTTTCTCGTCACACAATGTTCGAATACAAAATTTGTGTCCACATGTAGGTCTAATAAAAATAACAACCCTATTTCGTTAGGTTGTTAAATACATTATTTATTATGAAATATTATTTTCCCCTTTGTAAGGTTAGCTAAGGGACTGACATCACATTCAATAATGGATAAATAACTTTATTGAAAGAATTTGAAATTACTTGGAAGATACACAATGGATAAAGAAGATAAAACGTAAGCTCTATTTTTTTAGTTTAAATTCACACGAGCGAAACCTTATGCGAACGGTTTGAAAATATTTTAAATATGGAAGCAATCGCATAAACTCTTTGATAAATACTGTATATATACGTACATCATATCAGTCATCTTGAAGTAGTAATGTCTTTTTGTCTATAAAATGTTCGAAAAATTACTGTAATTTTGAACAATTACTGTAATGAGGTCATCACTACTAATAAATTATCTGTTGGTAATCGGGTTTTTGAAAAACCCTATTGTGTATTAATAAACTGAGTGTAGCTATTAATCAGCGTTATTATTTTACGTATCAGATTACAAAAGCGAAGCGTTTTTTGAACCTTTAGCATTGATGGAATATTGCTCATTTCAATATTTTCTATCAGCAGCGATGTTTGTACCAACAATTCTGCATCACCGTGCATATTATTTATTCTATTTGTAGATATAATCTCATCCCTTATAAAATTAGCTAAATTACTGATTTCACCTTCATTAAATGAATAAATAAATTCATAAAATGAAATGGAATTAATTAAAAATAATGCAAAGAATAATGAAGAGAAAATGTAGACTGCCTTTTCTAGAATTTAAATTCACAGAATCATGACTAAACACGAATGGTTACAAAAAATTTGTTGATATAAATTTTGTCTATAAAATGTTTTTTGCTGAGAAATAACTTGAGCGAATGCAAAGAATAGCATGTAACACAACCAACGTATCATCCAACGAATAATGAGCCTCTTCTCGGTTGTAGTGTGAGAGAATATTACATTAATTTTCTGTACCTTCATTAATATAATCTTCCGTTTTACTCATAAACAAATCCACACTGTGGCTTCTATTTCACTCCTCATTTATTCCTATAATTTCAGTTGAGTAATTCCTACGAAGAACAAGCATGTTGTTGATCTTTCAAAAATGATTTGGTAATCAGGGGAATTGTGGAGTGGGAACTGAGCTATTTCTAAGTCTATTCTACGCATACGACATTCAATTTCACAATATCAAAAAATTTTAAAATGAACAATCTAAAGTTTATGATTTCTTGAGAAAAATTAAATCATTCTACTATAGATGAAACAGAATTGTGAGCATTGGCTACACAGAAACTTTGTTCCCTGTAGTCATTTAACGTAGGCCGTTCACACTACAGGTGTGTTGGGGAGGTTAATCTATTGTATTTTATATCTTTATCATGCTGTGACTAGCAAGCACAGGCCTTTTCAGGTCATGGCAACTAACCCAAAAAAAAATCTAGTGGAAAAGTTGAAAGCTTTTTGAGTGGAAATGTACAGCATACTCTCAATGTGCGTAGCGTTCTTCAATAAATTACATGACCTGAATTTGAAATCAACTGGAAATATTTAAGAGCATGCGTTCGTATATTTCAGGTACAAAAACGTCAGGAGAACATTTTAAACATTTCAGAAATCAAAATGACCCAATGATATGTCAAAAAAATCCTGGTTTCCTCAATGCAAAAACATAAGTGCGCACTAAATTGAATATATTTATGTGTACACTAAATTGAACGTAATTGTGTGTACACTAAATTGAACTTATTTATTTGTGCCCTAATTTGAGTGTATTGTGTATATGAAATTATGTGTATACATCATGCGTACACTAAATTGTATGAAGTCTAAATGTGTACACTAAATTGAATGTATTTATTCATAGTGGAGCGAAGAATTATTGTGTAGATAGAATCACCAATAAAATCGTTAAGTGATTATTGTACAATTAAAAGAATTCGTGTACAAAACTATCGTTGTGTATAAGATTTGAGAAATACATAGAACTTTCATCTTCGTGAAACTGCATTTCATTGGCGAGTAGTTAGATTTCGTTTGAGTGAAATTGACTTGGAAATACGAGTTGTATAGACTTGGAAATGATACAGTTGTTTCCGTTGAAACGAAGCACACGTGAAGTTTCCCGCGCCTTGTGTTGTGATATAGAGTTTATTTGATTTAAACCTCAGATGTTACTTCGTTCAAACGACTTTAAAAACAGTATTCATTTCAGTAGAAGGAGATTCAGTATTCAGTTGAAGAAAAAAGATTCAGTAGAGTAGACAATGATTAGTCGATGGACATATGGAAGCTAATGCAAATTTCTAACAAGACGAAAAGGAAAATCGTGATTGAAACAGCATTTGTATATCTGGTGCCGGCCTAACTCATTGCTAAACCTTGATTTTATTTCTTCCTACTGAAGAAGTTTTAGTGTTTAGCAGGAATTTTTGTAACTGTGTTGCTTAGTTTTCACATACCAACTGCTGTGATGCGCAATGAAATGGAAAGAAATGGTCTTTAAAATAGTATTTGTTATTGAATTTATCATTATACAGACTGACGTATTCGTATATTATTGATGTTCTAGTGTGAAATGTTTTTTCCATGATACCTATGTTTCCTGAAGTAACAAAATCTCGCAGTTTAGAATGAAATAGTCAAAATATGACATAGAACGCTCGGACTCATTTCCGTCATACATGTTTTCGGTGAGTGTTCGTACTGACGAAAGATACATAGTTGGAATCGTATAAGTTGGAATGGACATCAATCTCTAAAGGAGGTTTATGAAGATGATTCGAGGGTTAGAAAGGTCACAGGATTAATTCTAAGTGGTGTTCAATGTTTTATTTACAATGAATTAATGATCTCATACCCTGCACGTCGTTTTAAATATAAATGACATTTTGAGAAATGAAATAAAAATCTTAAGCACTTTCGGATCCCGGGAATGTTACATAACTCGAAGCATTACTCTGCACCCATTGAGCAGACTTTTTAACATCTTCGTAGTGTTCAGGGCAGAAATTTGCTTGCATTGTTGCATACGAATATTCAGCATGCTCTGTGTATGATTCGAGCTGAAACAAAAAGAACACGAGAACTAGTTAGTTGGCTGAGCTTCAATTCTTGATAGTATTTTGAAAACAGGTAATGAGGTGAACTCTAACTACAGCGTCGAAATCATGAGTTTTATGTTTCGTCGTAAATTCTCACACATGCGGCAATGCCCCCGATAGCTCTTTATGAAATATGGTGTCATGTACATGTGATACCTTAACCTACTTCTTCTCTACATAAATGTACGGTGCTGCCATAGCGTGAGGTCCTCCTCACTCTAACATGAGATCTACCCTTAGCTTGTACTATTGCGTGAGGTTAGGTAACCGAAAATATTAATTATTTCTCTAAATTTAATTTAGCGAAAAGAACTTAATTTGTGCATCTCAAACTGCACCTGGGTAGGCGATATATGGTGGTAGACTTCACGCTATAGTTGCACCAAATTTTATTCATGCTACTTCCTTGTCATTTTCATTCCAGCCGTGTTCGTTTTTCCTCTATTTTTCCTTTCAGTGTCAAGAACCTGAACGGTGAGGAAAGAACTGCCTTAACTCCTACCAGGAAAAGTTTCCACTATTTAAAGCCTCCACCGTGCTCATAGACAGACAAACTGCGTCAGGGTGTTAGGTTCACACGTCGACTTGGTAGTTTCGGCTGTTTTGGGAATGTAAGCCTAAATACCAAATAAACCTATAATTTGATTGTATTTTCACATGAAAAATCTCAAGATTTTAGTAATTGGTGGCGCTCTCGAACTTTGCAACATTCAAAGCTAGTTAAGTTCAACTTAAACCACGGTGATACCAGCAAGAGGATATTTCGCGGACGAAAAGAAACAAATGTCCTCTCCTCAGTCGTGTGAAAACGTTCACCTTCGCAAAAAGTGTTTCAGTTTTTTTTTAATATATACATCGTTATGTGAAATTTTAAATGCAATTTGTGCTAAATTGTTTGCGTCTGTAATGTCTCCAGGAAAATCTGAAAAGCTGTTCCGAAATTTCTCGTTTGATGTATTATGAGAGATAATTATACTCAGAGCTCATATGCCCTTGCTACAACTTAAAGATACACGTCAGGTACGCTACACAATTTGGTACAAAGTTTTGATAAATAACATCTTTTGAGTGGGTGTAAAAAATTTGAATCAAGATTTATAATTAGAGTTAGATTAATGTTGAAGACCATGCAACGAGATTTTGTTCTTAGAAATTCAAACTCTATATTACTCATTTTTATACACAATTCACAATCGCAAATTTGATGAACTTTGAAAACTTGAAAGTTCTCCAAACTTCAAACCTCTCACGGCTTTAAATCAAAGTTCCAGCTTCGATATATTCTTATAAGCGCAAAGTTGAACCATTTGACTGCAACTGACAGAGAAAAGTTTCGCTAGCTCTTTCCTTGCTCATTTCTCTTACGGGTTTTCACAATATACTCATATCATCATCAACTTTCGAAACTTGAGCTCTTAATCACCAATAGGCCCCCCACAAGTTTTAGTTACCCATTTTTCATGCAAACCTTGAACATGAAGTGATCTGCAGCCAAGTAGCGAAATATGCTCGCATCACTACGCAAACTTTAAGACTTCTTATGCCTTGGAGATTCATTTTGAGCTGTTAGAGAGTTAATTTCTTGAAAACGTGACAGTTCAGTTAATTCCTCTTACATCTCCAGGCTTGATCACAGAATTGACAAAATAACAATTAGGCCACACGATTAGTCATAACAATGGGACAAGTGTCAAAAGAATCTAATGTAAGTAAATATTCGACTTGGTATGTTTTCCAGCAGAAATTTTGTCTCATTGTATGTGATCACAACACCATAGTTGAGTTCGTTTACGAGGATAGTAAATGATTGAAACTTTGAAGTGTAGCCACGTGTGAGTGAAAATACAGAATAATGTCCGCCCACGCGAAACCTGTGAATTTCTCTCCAATTCATTCCAAAGCTTCACAAATTATATCAGACAGATGGTTAGTTACGAACAGTAAGATTCATTTAAACTATCTAACAGTAGAATCCATCCCTAATTTCTAATCATTACCAGCACCAATTAACTTCTTCGTTGCAATTTGTGTTAGCGCTAGTGATCGCTTATCTAGGTTATAATTTATAGAAAATTAGCACAGCTTTACAAATCATCGTTTAAAAATTTGATTCATATTTGGGTTTAGCAAATTATGCTCTTTCGTCAATTAAAAATTGGTAAAGTCATAATAACCATGCTACAAACTCCTCTTTGCGGGATAAAAAACTCACAATGCCCAATATTTTCTTTATATTGGTAGTTGTGTCAAGCAAAGCTGTTATATTTGATTTAACTTCACTCCCTGTGATATGCATATCACTGTGATAAATAAGGTACTTTTTATTTCATTTTCGAATTGATCGCTTCACTTCTCTGGGTGAAAGTGCGACAATTTTCTGCGCTACGGACGCTCAAATCCCAGCTAATGTATTTCAGAAAGGGTTGATACTCCGCATCAGAACTTCTTCATCGCTGACACGATTTTTATTTTGATGATCAAAATTTGAAACAAGGTAAAATTGGATTGTGTTGGCTGATAACCATAAATTTGCTTCCCCTGTTGAATAAATTATATGATGCAACAGAGAAAAGTATTCGATAAGCTCAATAGATGGTCTCGGCCAGCGTTGACGTTCGTCTTGATGTTCGCATACATTGCCGTGATGAGCCTGGGAGCAAACTTCCTCAGCAGGACATTCACCACTTCACATGGCGGTGTTAACACTGAGATTCGGAGGTCTGACCGAGCTGTTGCTGCCCAAACTTTGGCTGACATTCTTCACGGTGAGAGATGGGGTTCATGAAAAATGATTCATGTTTTCAGGAAATCTAAACTATCGTTGGTAGAGGCATGGAAGTTTTATGAGTGGGTTGGTCGTAAGGGTTGAGTTACCATACAGAGAAAAAGGTTGTTTTTCTTCCGCTTGGAAAACACCCAGTTTAATTAAATGAGTTAAAAGGTTTTGGAAGGTAGAGTGAAAGAATCGGGAGTTAAAAATTCTTAGTGGTCGGAGGTCAGGGCTTCACGATAGTGTACTAGGAATCACCTGGGAGTAGGCGGCATTTACAGAACAGAACCAGATGCGAAATTGAGTATAAACACTCACACCAGGAAAACGTTGCCCACAGGTGTGCTGGGTGAAACACCGTACGTGTCGTCGCTGGTCAAGTCACTTATAGACAAAAAGTGACAGTTAAAACTAATTGACTATCGTAGGTATGACAGATTGTTTATATTTTGTGTAACTAAAGCTAAAGTTTTGGAAACAAATATAGAAAAATTCAGTTAAATGTAAAAAGCGTAAATATGTTAAATAGCAGTTGGTTGCACATTTTTTGAAGTGTTTGAAAATTAGGCGGACAACGTAAGCAATTATAGGGGGAAATTTGAGAATGCTAGCAATGCGCTTTAAATTGGTTTTAGTTATTAATGAGGACATGTTATCAGATTGCTCGGGAAATAACTGCCGTTTCAGACTGTATGCTATAAAATTGGTTTAACAAATTGAATTTTTTCTTTAATTCAAGTAAACAATGATCATAATAAATTATCTAGAGGCGCTCTAGAATATTTTTATGTTTATTTCTTCCGTAACTCAGAAGCGACAAAGCCCATAATTTTAAACATAAGAAAAGACTTCCGATAATTTTCCTTGCAAGAGTTCAAGCTCGGAAAAAAAGCTGCTCGAACTACTGCAAGCATCAATAAGGCATAGCAAGAAGGCACAACACGTGAAAGAACAGTCGATAGTAAAAAAAATTTCGTGGTGGAGATGTGACCTTCAAGGATGAAAGCGGTAGGGGTCGGCCACCCATTCTTGAGAATGAAAATTTGAGAGCGATTGTCGAGCAACAAAATGTCAGGGAAATTTCTCAGCGACTTGGTGTCAGCATTTCAATTGTGTCGGACCATCTAAAGCAAATAGGCAAGGTCAATAAGCTCGACAAATGGGTCCCGCATGAACTTAGTGAACCTCAACGATCGCGCACGGCGTTTTGAGTTGGGTTCGATGCCTTTCTTGCGAAACAATAGCGTTCCATTTCTCGATTGTATGGTCACCTCTGACGAAAAGTAGATCCTATATTATAATCGGAAGCGATCAGGTATCGTGATGAGGTCCCTGAATACTTTCCAAAACCGAAATTTCATCCCCTGCAAATTATGGTGGCTCTGTGGTGGTGTGCAAGTGGTGTTGTCCAATACAGTTTCTAAATGCCAATCAGAGCGTCACGGCTGAGGTTTACTGCAATCAGCCTGACGAAATGAATACTCATTTACCGAAAAAATGGCCTGAATTAGTGGATCGGCGAGGTATAATTCAACTCCCTGTCAATGCATACCCTCATATTGCAGGAATGACTCTACAGAAGCTCACAGACTTGGGATATGAACCTTAACCACATCCACCTTATTCTCTTGATCTTTCTCTCACGGATTACCATTTTTCAAGCATTTGTCTTACTTTTTGAGCAACAAAGCATTCAGAACCAAAGAAGAGATCAAATTGGCTTGTATGGATTTTCTAGCTTCTAAGTCACAAGATTTTTGTCAACGTGGCGTGAATAGTCTATTTGATAGATTGCAATTAATTAAAGATGCATGGCTGTTCAAGATTCATAAATACTTTAAATAATTTAAGTACCGAATGTCACTTATTTGATTCATGAAATATTTTGTCCATAATCGTCAATTATTCTCCCAGTAATCTAATAATTATGTCGACACAATAACCATTACAAACAGTGTGCTAAGGAGAGCGAGGCCGCTATTGGAGTGGTCAAAGCAATTTATTGGGAAGGGGTGAGTCGAAGCCCTGGAAAATGAATAATTGATTACTCTAAATAATTGACGTGAAGAGCGATAAAAATCGAAATACTCATTTGAATAGGGTTACTCCCAGAAAGTAAACTTTGGAGTTTAAGGAACGTTGTATTTTTTTTCGTGTAGGCGGAGGCACACAACTCTGTCATGGAGCCTGAGTTGAGTGAATTGCCAGCCCATGAGCGACGTTACAAAATATCCACCGGACGTTCGCAACCGTTCTTATTTAGGAATCGAGTGGTACATCAACTGGTGTCGATTATAGAGCTGAAATAAATGCCAATCTTGGAATACAGACTGCGATATTGAGTGATGTGTAACTACGCAGCTGTTTGAGACGTTGCCTAGCGCTTGGTCAAATTTCACATGGATTGCATCATTTGGGAAAGAAAATCGTTGTACACCAGATATTCGGTTGGGATACGTTATTTTTTTTGGCTATGAATTTGTCTTTATTTTCATGAATTTATGAACGTAATTTAATTAGTTTTCACAAATTGAGCGTGCAATTTTGTGTGCTAGCAAGTTTGCAATTGTTTTTTTCCACTGATGTGGGGACTCATTGATCGCCTGAATTGAGCAGCTGTAACTGAAGGTTCTTAATGAATTTACGCCCTCAGTCGACAATACCTCAATTAACCGTCGTGGTTGTTATTGCATATTCAAGGACTTATCACAAAGCAGTATAAGTGCGTGCTTTTCTCGAAACCTAAAAGGTAACAATCGTACGAGAAATACACAATAGCGCAATAGGAGACAATGAGGATAGGAAATAAAGGCGGATTTTGAGTCGTTGATGCGCGGTTTAACTCGATGAGTGCAATAAATCGTTTAATTTGCGAATTCGTTATTGTAGCTTGCGAGTGTGAGTGTGTGTGTGTGTGTAAACCCCAATATAACTATTGGAATTAACTTGAAGACATCAGCGTTTCATAGAGGTGGGTGAGCTAATTTCTCCTGACGTGGCAGGCGTAACACAAAACTTCGTGATACTCGAACGAACCTCAGCACGGAGGTATACATTATTTTTAAGAAAAACTAGCTCCTCCTTAACTCTGCTGATGAAATTGAGAATAAGCTCATCGATGTTTGCTGCAGCAGTCATTACTCATTTAACTCATTTTCCCTACATTCTAAAATTGGCGCGTCGATTTTTTTAATATTGAAATTAATTTTTCCACAGGGACTACAAATTCTAAAAATTTTATTTACGAGAATTCATTTAGATGTTCACAGAAAATACATTCATGACTGAATCACTTTCCAGACTTCAATAATGAAGCAACGCAGTCTGATGATCCCCATCTGGTACAAATAATCCGAGAAAATTACCTCGAGCCACCTTCGACTCAGCCTTACGCCCTTGTCTTAAAGATGGACCCGTCAGATGGACAAGCAAAAGTGGTTGACCAGTTTTTCAAAAACAAGGTAATGGGGTACACAATTATAGAGAAAATAAGAGTATTGTCTGTAGTTTCGTAAGTTTCTTGTGAACTAAATAACTCTGTACCTTTATTTATGGACGGAAAGGATCTCGTAAAGAAATGGTTAAGAAATGGACTTGAACATTGACTGAAAATGTTTGGGCACTTGAATATTTTTTGTTATACGTTGTGATATATGAGGGATTTTGGGAAAAGGCATATTCTTTTGTTGACTGCTGAAAGTCAGTGTATAAATTTTAACTTTATCGAGTTTAGTTTCACGAAAGGTTTTTGTTTTGGAAAAGTAGAAGTGAACTTTGTGATTTTATTAGTCGGCAGTTTTTACTTTCATTTAGAGCGAGTTGTTCAATACTTTTACGAATAAGTTATCGTTCAGTGAAGGCGGAGTTTAAGAGCGTTCAAAAGTGTTCTTCCTTATCATTTGTTTTGATGTCAGTGTGATTTGTTAAAGTTTTCATTCGAAGGTCAATGTACGTTTTACTATTTTCAAAGACATTTCTTAGTTTTATTTCGAACTCCTGCAGCATTTCAATGAAGTTCGTGCCTTATCAATTGCCTCCGTTGTTACAGGTGTTAACGCATCATCCCAGTACATCCAAATATTACACTTTATTGAAGCCCCTGTGTCTGTTTTTTTTTATCTTTAGTATTAAACAGAGTGTGTTATTCGCCATTTAGAGCACACACCACAGGTTTTTGTTGGAGGACAAACTCGGTTTCATTGATTCCCGCAGCACAGCTTCTTTGGTGATGAATATCCGTGCAAAATGATACTGACAAGCGTTTTCAAATTCATGAATATTGTTGAGATATGATGAAAAAATACAGAAATTCTATTATCGCAAATTTTTTATTTGTGTAGAAACTGAAAATCTATTTTTTTTGGAGAAAGAATTAATTTTAAAGTGCAAAGCAATTAAATACAATTAAATATTATACAATTTATATTCAATATTAAATACAATTATTAAATGCAATTTCATTGGATTAGATTCAACTTTGTTACTTTAAAGGCAGTTACTTCACAGCGAAATGGCGTGTTTGTGGAGTGCGGGGGCTACGACGGCGAGTTCTTATCCAACACGATCTTTTTGGAGCGCTTCAGAGGCTGGACGGGCCTCCTCATCGAGCCGGAGCCATCGAATTTCAAGCGACTTCAGTCCAAACACCGAAGAGCCATCATAGCGAACTCGTGCCTCTCAGCCAAACCCTACCCCAGTGAGGTGCATAAATTTGATACATTTGATTTTTCACAACCATAAATTTAATTTAGAGGGAATTTACTTTTTAAAACAAGCCGTTTTCGTAAGACGATAGTTTCTACAGTCCTGGAAGGCAACCTTGACACTTTCAAAAGGTCATACGTGGTCATACTTTCCTTAGCAATTTTTGCCACACTTTTGGGAAAAGTAGATTTGACCATATATTATGTAAATTGTATTCTTAGTTGACGCAGAGAGCTTTTCGATTTTATCTTCCCTACATTAATATGGAATTCAGCCCACGGTAATATATTTTCCAGGATGTTGTTCAAGGGTGTTGGGCATTTTATAGAAAAATTCATAAGTTTAATCGAATTACCCCAATGCGATCATTTAAGTATCACTGACTCTTTTGTTTCAGTTCATTCTGAGACAGAAATTTTACGTGAGCGAAATATTCGACCCACGTAACATTAGCTGGGACAGACTGATGCACAACTTTCAAAGCACTGATTACGAGCAAGTTCAGTGCTTCCCGCTCCACTCCTTTCTTCTGGCCGCCAACCTCACATCGGTGGACTACTTCAGTCTCGACGTGGAAGGGCAGGAGCTGAACGTACTCAAAACTGTCCCATGGAGTGAGGTGGACATCAAGGTTGGTGGCGAGTACTCCAATGGCCTCAGAATTGGGTAAGTCTGCATTCAACATTAAATAATGCATTTGACAGCCGGCTATGTTATTGCGAAGTCATTGATTGATATGAGCGTCAAGAAAACTAGTAATGGCGGGCTATAAATTTACTCTGTCTCCACGACAGATAATGGGAATTCATATGGGAATCAGAAGTAAATGAAAATACTTATAATCTCTCGTGCCAAATGAAGATGAGGAACATCCCTAGAAGGGGTATTACTTTGAAGACACAATATCTATGTGAAAGAAACTCCTCTGCTCTGCATCAGGGAGAAATATAATTTCTTGCGCAGTAATCTGGACTTGTGACAAGAGGGTGACATCTATGTTGAAAATATGGGAAATTGTATAATACTTTTTCAAGATGAAACTGAAGGATCTTAATGTCCATACTAAATGACGCTCTTATGTAGAAGAATATCTACTGAAACACATTTGAAAAACTCATAAATTGTCAGTGTGATTCTTTACCATAATTTGAAACATCCTCATGAATAATACTTGATATAAAACAATAAAAAATCATCTACAAAAGAGTATTTAGAATTTAGCAAAATGAATACAAAATTATACAGCTCAAAAATTTTCCTCTCAGTTACAGCATTTCTCGAAGGCGGATGCGGGATAATCTACAAATCTTTGGAAAATGCATCTGCAGGAACTGAGCAATTTCACGAGCAATTAAGCGTACGCTTAAATTAAGTACTGGTAAATCATAGGATTATTTGTTGTAAGATCCAGTAAATTTTTTCGTCATAAGTGCTTCAACAACAAAATATTACCTAAAAATTATGCAAAACAATGCTAAAAAATTGTGATCGATTTCATGTTTCTTTTCGTAACAATAAAATTGTAAAATGTCGATCGATTTTCAGCCGGAGATCGACACTTCGGCGCCAGATTTTCTAATGCATAAATAAGTTATTACATCATATCCAAATGTATATATAATGCGATTTCTTAGTCAAACTATTTCATTGTAGCTAAGCCTGTGACTCATATTATCATACTAAATGCAATATAATTAACATCAATGATTAACTTGAAGTTTTTTATCAAATTGAATTTGGGTTTTACTTGAAGTTTTAAATCATTTCGTTTTTTATTTATCGTATGCTCATGAGTCAATGTCTGAAATTATTTTCAAATATGGAAGTAGTTCGCAGCAACTGAAAAAAACTGTTGGCAAATCTTAACTTAATAAATAAAGGTCAGCAAATCTGACTTCCTCTCCTATCACTGAACATCAGGAAGATTCCAACGGAATAACCAGCATTAGAAAATACGGCTTTTTATCTATAACTAACTATCCTGTGGTATCCCTAAAAAGACAGGGACATTATCAAAAGGGTGGCGCACGAACAATATAAGGAGCATCCCCATTTTCTATCAGATACAAAGCAAATTAGTGCGTAATAGTTAATACATAATAACTTTACGATATAAGGCCATCAGCATGATTGCATATTTTTCACTTTGAAATCCTTCTTCATTTCGCATCCCCGAAAACTGATAGCATGAGATCCCTTGTAGAGTAGAAATTTTGATATAATCATGGGGTGAAGGATTTTTTCCAAGGTTATAACGCTGATTTGTTTGTACGAAAGTGAGTTCCAAATTTCCGAACAGTCAACTTTCCTTATTTCACACCTACAATGATTAATTTCCCCTTCCTATACTTGCAACAACATCACTTAATTACGGTAGTAGAATCGTCAGGTTTATTTGTTAATGTAGATGGAGTTTGTCCCCTGAGACGTTCTTTCTCTTTCGAGATCACTGTTTATAAACAATTTCTAGATTATTGAAAAATAAACAATGAAATGCATTTCGTACGTTTTTCTCTAAACATATCAGCCAATTCTGGACACGGATAGTATGATATCTTTAATAGCTTATCTACCAGTTAAAACTGTAGTTCATTTACAGCGCTAACGCAGCAGTCAGGATATACTATTAGTGATGGACGTAAACATCCCAACAAGCTATGTACTGAGAAAAATTTTGTCGCAAAAGCGGCACACTTTTGTGTGTCAAGTTGTCGCAAAACCGGCACACAAAAGTGAGTCAACAATATACTTGATTAGCCTATGTATTTTGACACACTTTTGTGTGTCATGTGTCATGTCATGTCCATTACAGCTTTGTGTGTCATGGGCTTATACGACACACTTAAGCGTGCTAAACATGACACACTCAGCGTAAGTCAGTTTTATTTCTCATAAATATTTTACTTTCTGGGACTAGCTACTAATTACACTGATTTACAGACAATGTCCAATAATTAGAAAAAAAATTAGCTAAGATATGAAGTTTTTTGGGGTGAATTGTACTCCATTCACAAAATTTAAAAACAGTTCGGTTTTCTTCCAAAAAATATTGAGCCATTTGAAGCGTGAATAAGTGTTTCAAGTCTCTCAACCGTTTGAATATATGGTCAAAAGAAATACTTCAATGTAATTGAACCGGAGTAAACCGGAAACTTTACTCCAGCTCAGCAACAATCCCTCGATTTTATGGCCTGATCAAGCTGCATAAGGAGGGATATCCCATTAGACCCATTGTATCTTTTTGTGCATCACCCACACATGAGCTATCTAAATTTTTATCTTCAATTATAGAACCATTAACAAACAGAGCTGAGCAAAAGTTAAAAAATTCCTTACAAATGAAGGAAGCAGCCTAAGACCTCATCGTCCCTGAATATTGCATGATGGTTTCTTTCGACGTGAAAGCTCTCTTCACCTCAATCCCTCAAGAATTGGCCCTAACAAGCGTGGAACGACTTCTCAACGAAACTGATGAGTGGAAAAACAACACTCAATTGTCCAAAGATGATATATTAAGTTTAGTTCAACTATGTTTATCGTCGACAGTCTTCTAGCAAAATAAGAAAATTTATAGACAAATTAAAGGCACACCAATGGGAAGTAGCGTGTCCGTAGCAATTGCCGAGGCTACAATGTAAAACATTGAAAATGAGATCTTTGAGCACTCCAGTAGCTAAATTATGTTTTGGAAAAGATACGTTGACGATGTGTTTGCAATAGTTCCCAAAAACACCGTCGATGATTTAAACAAATAGCTAAACTAAATTAACGCTAACATTTAATTCACGATCGAAAAGGAACAAAATAATTCTATCGCTTTTTTGGACTTAAAAATTACAAGAATGGAAGACAACTCCCTCAGTTTTGGAATTACAGAAAACCAACCCATACCGGACGATACCTCGATTTCTCTTCAAACCATCCTAATAAATAAAAACGTAGCGTTGTTGATTCCCTAGTTAGTAGAGCCTTGCAATTGTGTAGTAATGATTAAGTCGAAAATGAACTAAAATTTATTAAACAGTAGCTACAATAAAACAGATACCAAGAAAAAATGATTAAATAATCAATCAGAGAACTAAAAAATCCGCGATAAAATATTAGCCAAAATTAGAACCCAAATATTAGCTATTTTAGTGCCCCTTATGTAAAAGGCACATCTGAACGTGTCAACAGGATACTCCGGCCATTCAATGTGCAAATAGCAAAGAAGTCAATTAACCTGATAGGAAGAAATTTATCAAAAATTAAAGACAAACAAGCACCTGAAGACCGTTGCGATGTAGTGTACAAATTAGGTTGTAAAAATTGTTAATAAGTGTATATCGGTGAAACTTGCAGGAATTTGAAAATCCGTGTCAATTAACATTGCCAAAATGTAGAAAAATAGCAAATTAATTCTTTAGTTTACTAACATGTTCGGGACACGGGTCACTAAATATATTTTCAAAATTATTAAATTAAATCTCAAAATTCCAACAAGGAAGAAAGAAGATACTTAGAAGCATTCTATTCGACAACTAATTCAAACTCCTACAATAGATATCTCTAAATTCCGGATGTTTATAAACCACTCCTGAAATAATTACTGTGACTACTGCATGTTCCACCGATGTCCGCTTTCGTTTATCTTATATGTAATATCTTTCCCTTGTATCCAGGATACCTGCTTTGGCCATAACTTTGCTTCCAAAAACTTCAGTCTCTTGTCCTGAAAACGAAATTTGTTTAAAATTTCGAAAGCTCGACAGAAAATAATATTTTCCAGCTGAATACGAATTTCATTTGACAACAATGGAACCTGGATGTCCGCTATTTCAACTAATACTTCAATGTGTATCAAAATATTTCTGAATAACCGTATGACACACCTAGGTGTGTCAAAATTTCTTTCAGTGTGAGAGAGCTTTTGTCTACGACTCTGAAAGGTTCCTCTTCATTGACTTCACCGGCATTTTATGTTTACTAGTGCACACGTGCTGGTCGGCATTTATCTGAAGAGTTTCATCCATTCTTTCTTGAGTTAAAATCGATTTTGCAAGTCGATGCTGTTAGGCATTAGTCTGAAGAATTTCACCCCTTCTTTCTTGAGTTGAATTCTCTCGTGCCACTCGATGTTGTTGTCCAGCGCTATGCCGAAGAATTTCATCGCTTATTTCATGTGTTTAGCTCTCTCCAGCTGCGCGGTGTTGCTCTGGACTATTCCGTCGAATTTTCAAACTCCGTCCAAGGGTGAATTTAGTTCTAGCTTCTCGTTGGCGTGCAGCATTGCTTCGTCTTGCCATTTCGAGTTCTGCATCCGATCGTCTTCGGCGGTTTTCTTGCTGTCGAAATCTTGCTGCTTCTCTCTTGCAGTGAGACCCATATCTATCATTGTTGGCCTCTTCTGCCGGAATTTCATTCTGAAATGTGGTCAATTATCTGTTCAAATCATTTCAAGAAAATCACAATTTCGAAAACAATAACTCAAGTTCCAAAATCTTGGGCTTTATACTAAGTGGTAGCCAGGTTACTGGTTAATGGTCAAACGAATTTAAAATATTTCTTTTCACATTATCAAAGTGACATGATGAATTTCAACAGAGAAAGCTCCATAGGAAATTTCAATTTGTAAAAATAAGCCGATTGGCGTATTCTGGATACCATAATTATGAGTGGGTCACACGGACGGACGAAGGGACGGACGCGGCTCCTTTTATAATAGTGATTTTACAACCATGCATATCCACCTCACTTTTGTTGTCGGGTTTTGTAGTCATTTTCACTAAAGGCAAAACACCTTGTTCGTTGAAAAATCGTGTGTTAGTGATGCATTCCCACAAAGAATCATCCGAATTATACTGAGAAGGAAATGATAACTGCAACTTTTCACCTATAGAAACTATACCTATGAGTGATGTGTGAAAGTGTGCATGAGGAATTAACGGTATGCCATGAAATTTTAATCTACGCAGCGAGGCGAACGTTCATAGCTTTTACGAACGTTAATAGCTGTTTCGCGTGCAAATCCTGTCCTGGGCTAAATGTTCAGCGAAGACACTGAATGTAATTTCGTGGCATAGCGTTTGAGAGCTATGGAGAAGCTACAGAGACCAAGTCTGAAGTCGAACTTTAACATGATTGCTATTCGCACGTTTGGTGAATAATTTTTCCCAAGCGTTTTTTCAACATTTCCATCATAATCACAATAATTTTTCACTCCACCGGGAATCAAAAGACGACATGGACGAATTAAAATTCAATGGTTTCATTTTTTTCAGGTTATATCAGTTGAGTACAAGCACGTAGCAGAAGGTAAGGACGCCGTGACAACTTACATGGGACAGCAGGGCTACCATCCTTACGTGGACGTGCCGGACTTGTACGGCCATCCCAGCGACACGGTGTTCGTACGGAGAGATCTTCTGCCCTCAACCAGCTCTGCCCCTCCCAGTCTAGTAAACTGAACTCGAATTAGGGTTTTATTTCATTGAGAGTTAGATTTATTGTACCGTACAAGCTCACTTGTTCCACGGAAAAGTACAACTCTGAGACTCTACAGGTAACAGTGCGTGACCTGCAGGTACGGGGCGTGAAGTCGACTTTTTTTTAAAAGGAAGACAGTGACGGGTGTTGATGAAAAAGTTGAAGTTTACTCTAAATGTCATTAATTGTTTGCATGTTTTATGTTCCCTGAAGCCAGATTTCTGACGCGATTTTGTTTTTAATTTTAAGAGCCTGTGCCAACACTATACTGTTGGTTGCTAATGAATTATGAAAGATTGAACAATTGAACAAGGTTTTATTTGATTACATACAATGAAACAATTTTTTTCGGCTATAGTCATTGATAATGTTCATGTGCAACCTAAAATCATCGGAACACAAATGAAATTAAATGTTAAACTCAACTTTTGACAGACATGAGATTACGAGAAAATTATTTGGGCCTGAAACTTCTTTACGACGCCACGCCAGCTAGCAACTAATTTTGAAGTAATTGCTTGTTTAGTTTAAACTAGTGTTTTAAATGATGGGCTTAAGGTTATTCATTTGTAATTTAGTTTCTAAAGCCCATTTTTTTATATATTTTCACAGTTGAGATAATTTCATCATTCCAGGGAAAACAGTCTAAGGGCAAATACAAGTCGCACAAAACGTGAATGCTCGATATTAAATGAAAGCAGGTGGTACTAATGAATGATGCCTCGGCTACCTTGGAAAAGTGTGTATAATATCCTCCAGTAATTAGGGTTATAGGCTTAGCAAATCTGAGAGCGAACAACAGAACCCAAATGGAGTAAATCTCACACGTGTCTTGAAATGCGCAGTCACTGAGGAACTTGGGGCAAATTGGGAGGCCTTGGAGCGATCTACCAATTTAGATAGGGTAACCGCACTCTAGGTCCCAAGTGTTTCAACTGTAAACATG
This sequence comes from Morinoia aosen, assembly GCA_030386875.1. Lineage (NCBI taxonomy): Eukaryota > Metazoa > Arthropoda > Malacostraca > Amphipoda > Talitridae > Morinoia > Morinoia aosen. Next base: position 43,029,175 of record CM059571.1, read on the forward strand.
TGAAAAATTAACAAAACCATGTTTGTCAACAAAATACTTGACTGAAAGCTCTCATCATAAAGTTTGAGATAATTGTCTTTCAATATAATTTAAAATTATTTTAATGTTATTTGACTTATTCCCCAAGTTGTCCTCGATTATGTTTGTGTTCTTGTGTGTTCTCATCTAGCGCCATTAATTGAAATGTGGTCCTGGCAGCCGGAGATACTAGACCAAAAAATATGATCTGAACTGAATGTTCTAAAGTTAATGAATAGGGGTTTCTTCTTCTTTATTAGTGATTTTTCGAGCTAAGCCAAAGGGGAGGTTTGTTTCTCGTTCTGGAGGCGGAAACAGAATACTTTAATATAATAGTCAGGGAGTTGATTTTGTAGTCAAATATTTCGTAAATTTCAAAATTAATTACGATTAAAAATTTTACACGTTATCCAGCAGGAAATATTTAGGTATTATAGTTTATTTTGATTGACCCGTGTTATATGTACGCCTAAGAACAGGGTCAATGTAAGCTTAAATATAACAAAATCATAAGGTAAATAAGTAAAAATAACTTAGACCATTCGTGACATGGCAATTGGAAGTAGGTCGAGTAAACTACTCGACCTAGTTTTAAAGAAAGTTTTAAAGAAACGCAGTTTGCTAAAAAATACCAAAAGATTTGCCGAAAAAATATTCTGCTTCTAAAAAGTATAATAAAATAAGAAAACTTTCGAGCATTTTCGACATGAAAACACTCAAGAATGAATGGCTAATAATTATGATTTTGCTTCATGCTTACGCTTTTAAATCATGAAAAAACATTAGGGTTCCGATAATTCGGTCACTAGTTTTCTCTCCATGAAATTTAAGGGAGTTACTATGATGGAACGAAATACAAAATTTTTACTAATACAGATGGTTCAGCTTCTACATTTTTGATCACTAGGGTCAGATGTGGTAATTTTTCATTTGCTGCTTTGTATTACGTATCGTAACATTTATTGTTGCAAACATGAGACTTCATTTAACTGCAGGAAGCGTTCCCCAATTCGTAATAATATAATAGAAAAAGGCAACAGCTTTGTTTCAGAAAAGTTGTTACAATTTTAGTTTAACAAACACTTTCTGTTTTGGAATGTTTTGAAAGTATTCACATCCATATTGCAATGAAACAAAAGAATCAAACTATAAGACATAATGAAACAGACTTTGGAAAGATTACAATTGTTTTAATTTTATTCAGAAGCAAGCCCACAGTTAATCCTTAAAGGGTAACAAGATGACTTCACGACTTGTCATGAGGCCATTTCTTAAAATTAAGAACTAGTGAAGTGTACAACAAACTATGGGATAATTTGAATGAAGAAGTGGCACAACCGCTTCAATTTAGAACAAACGTCCCCTGAGAACACGCTACGGTGTGGCATGCTTTCTGACATATAAGAAGTCAGTAATTGTTAGTGAACGTTCATCGAGCCGTCACAAAAGCCTGTCGTACAGCAATAAAAAGGAAATTATTAAAAATTAGGAGCAAACACGTGATGTGATGCAGTGCGACGAAAACGAGTGAAAATGTGAGCGTCGAATAACTGGCAACGCCTCATTAACCAAGATCTCGCTCATTCAGCCCATCTGATTCAAGCTCATTTGACTAGAACCAACCCTTCACTTGTTCGACCGACTTCCTACTCTAAGGCCATGGTGCTTAGGATTTCCAGTTGTTTCGTGAAATGAAAACACTTTTGAAGAGAACACTCTAAATCAGGAGAAAAAATAATGAGTAAAGCGCTAGTAGAACTCCACATAATTCCAGTAACGGAATCCAGAGATGTTCCCAGCAGCGCTAGCAGCGCTGGGAGAAGTACGTGGACTATCCATGGTTGAAATTTAAAAGGGACTTAATAAAGCTTGAGCAATGGATACAACTCTTTTCTTCATGACCCTAGGTTTGATTTTAAACATTGTCCAAACGTGCTTAGTTCATGTGTTTTTGAGCGGTGAATTTTGTCGTCTGCAGTTTGTTGTTTCTATTGCTCATTCTTTCGTTTCATTGTTGTGCGAACAGTGTTTTAAAGTTAATGCTTCAGATTTCAGTAGTTTAAACGCGTGAAATGCATTTGCATTTACACAAAAATGCACAAAGTGCCAATGCACAAAATGTTTCTGTGAATTATGATACCATTCCTACTCTCAAGAAAATCAAATCAGCATTCGGCTCTCATAATTTAGAATGTTGTTGAGGATTACTAACCAGCCTTCTTGATATAAAATGAAATATTCAAGTTTTAAGCAAGCGTTTCAAGTCGGCTGCTATCACGATGTCTACTTACATTAATACGAATTCCCATGCATCAAGATCTCATTGACTCGACATCAAACTTTCTTGGCTACAGTAATTGCTGTGATTTTGGGTTCAGTCTTCAAGTTTGAGCACTTGGAATGAGGCCGTTTTACTGAGTTGCCATTGAGTGACTTCTACGCCTAATTTCATTTAAAGAAGTGCCAAATTTACAACTTTAGGTTTAGGAAAAAGAGAAAGTGACTACTCGAATTTTACCTTGTTTCTCATGCACAATTTGATGCGGTAGTGCAGTGTGTCAGCAACAGATCTTCCTTACCCTGCACACACCTCCACTCAAAAGAGCACAATCAGAGCGAACAACGTCACTTCCCTCTACATGTAGGAGGCGTGAGGCGCGTCTCATATTATAGTGACCGTAACTAAATGTAGGTGTAACATTCATCATCGACTGCGGGGTAGTTTGGGACTACCCCGACATTGGAAGCATGAGGCCGTAATCTCTTGCAGGGAATGTCTTCATTTTCACGAAGACTACAGCGTTGGACTGGAGAGAACCCTCATGGGATAAATCCTATCAGGATTGTTGGGTTATACAAAGGATGAAATCGGTTAAATTTTTATATTGAATTTGAATTTTGCATCAAATTATCAGCAAATTAGGTATCAATAAAACAAAGAGAGTGATTATCAAGTGAATTCTTCAAATCATTAAACACGCGTCACACAAAAAATAAATGTTATTCTGAGGAGATGAGTTCAGCTAAACTGTCGTACTTCCATGAACTAAATAGAACATAACAATCCAGTAAATATCGCATCTTGTGCCTGTAAATCAATTTTTGGTCCACAGCGTAACCTCGTGAATATCTTTTACTGACGGACTCATTTATAAGTAAGTAAAATTTCATTCTATTTACGTGGCTTTAAAGTGCTTGGATTAGTGGAAGGGTATTTCATTTATACTTTTATTAATACACAGCGGCAGTCTGAATTCATTCATATATTATATTCTAACACATGTATAATTGAAACATAAATCATATACATATACTGTGCTGCCTTTCAAATTAAGAACGTACAAAAATTAGAACAAATAGTTTCGAATTTCATTGTGTGACAAACTATGATTCAAATTTTGCTTGAATTCTAAATAATTGCACATTGAAGTCTGATCTTGCATAATAAATTTCCTATCCCATTGAGTAATATTTGCAACTCACAAACTATCTAAATTAAATGCGGATTAACACATTGACTGCGACTACTAAATATTAAGTTCAACACCAAACTCAAATGTAATGTCATTTGTAGTAAGCTATTTTGAAAATACCAAACATGAACTGGACCTTGCCTTCATTTAGCTTTGATTGAATATATATAAAAATTGAGTTTCAACTACTGGCTGGTCAGTAGCATTGTGAAAATTAACTCCGTGTACCACCTGTGTCGCTCATCGCCGTTAAAGTGTTAATTGATCAAAATTCAAAAAAGGGTTTTCCATTCTTATTTCTCTCACGAAATAATACACAGTGACAAAGAAGTAAAAAATATAATGTAGTTTTAGCCTACTTAACTCACTGCAGAACTCTCTAAATAAAGCAAAACAAACTCTAAGTAAATAAGGCGCGACAAACTCAGTAAATAAAGCAAAACAAACCCTAAATAAATAAAAACAAACCCTAAATAAGTAAACAAAAATCAACTCTAAATAAACAAAACATAATGAATATAATATAAGCACAAAACGCAAAGAAGATCCGGATTAAACTCGGTGTTACGCTGCGCATTTCAAAGCGAGACGGTATCGCGTGTTGCGCTGATGGGCACCGCAGAGAACTTGTCAGATCCAAAACGCGTCAATTGAAGTGACCAGACAAGGTGGCATCGCGAGGGGGGAACATTTCTATAATTATTGAATTTCTAAGGCAAGGATTCCAATGGAAGCATCAAATTAGCACATCGGCAGCGAATTCTTAATCTAGAGCAGCAACAAAGATAATGCACTCGAAAGAAAACACTCATCAGCAAACCATGAAATCGTTTAGTCTGCATGGCATCAAGATTAGCGCAGTCGTAAAGCCTGCAGAGCTGCAAAGTTAGCCCAGCCGTTGAACCAGAGCAACTGCAAAGTTACTGCAATCGTGATATTTGCACAGCTATCTAACCAGTACAGCTGTATAGGTAGCACAATCTCAAATCAGAACAGTCTTTATAGGAACCAACACAGCTGTGAAGTGAGTATAAAGACTCAAAGTACTGTAGACCTGTATGACTGTAGAATTGTGAGACTGTAGAGCTGTAAGACTGTTGAACTGTAACCCTGTAGAACTGAAAGATTGTAGAAGTGTAAGACTGTAGAGCTGTAGAATTGTAAGACTAGATAACTGTGTAACTGTAAAATTGTGAGACTGTAAAAATGTGGGACTGTAGAAATGTGAGCCTGTAGAACTGAAAAACTAGAACTGCGAGACGGTAGTTAAGCGAGACTAGTTCTGTGGGACTAGAACTGTGAGACTGTAGAATTATAGCAGTTTTAATAATAAGAATGAAAGGATATATAACAGATACATGCTGCACCACACAGGGCAGTCATTCCACCTCTGCACCACACAGAGCAGTCATGCCACCTCTGCACCACACAGGGCAGTCATGCCACCAGTATTTGGCATAGAGTAGTCATGCACTAACGACTGTACCCGATGTAAAAGTAGAAGCCAAGTCTTGTGTCAGGCGCAGAACCTCGCAGAGTGAAGGCATTGTGTCCGGCTTCCATAATCTGCAGAGACACGGAAAAATCAAATGTTGCGAATACAATTAAACAAGTTTTCATTATTTGGATGTGTCACAGTTTGCAAGAACACATAAGCGTAAAACATTGATAGAAACGCTAGTGTTTACAACACTTCATTATGTTTCAGAAGCACAAACAAATTTAGTCAAACCAGATCAATTTCAGGAATTTTCGTTACGGTCATGTTATGGTATCTCATAAAACTTTTCTACATAACCTTGTAACTTATTAACTTATTTGGCCCATACCAGAAACAAAATTCATTTCTACATCTAGCAAATTTGTTTTGAAAACCTCAGAGGGCTTCCATAGAATAAGTCAGACTTTTACTTAGTGTCAGTTGCAACAACACCGCTAGCATTCAGTCTCGTCCTATAGTTGATGTTTTGTCTCGTATTGAATGAGTGCAGATTAGAGTTCATTGGACTGAGATTTCAGTTGAAATTTCATTGCTGACTGCTATGGAGTATTAGTCTGAAAGAATTTTGTGTTTCTTTTGAGTTCAGTAAGGTCAATTTGCGATTCAAAATTTCATTAATAAAAGTGCAAAGAAAATCGCTTCAATATGAATCATATTCCTTTAAAAAAATTAATAATAAAAAGAACGTTTCGACCAATGTTTTGGTCACTTTCACTTTTATGAAAAAAATACATAAACACCGGGTTAAAAAGTAACTTCTTCTACATCCGGTACAATAAACCTTCTCATTTTAGAATCCCTGTTCATTTTAAAAGATATACCTACCTTAAACAATACGCAATCAGCCCTCCCTCTTGATATTCAAGCTCTAGCACTTGACAATAGGATATTTTTTTTATGTCATAAATTCCACTGATGAATATATTTTGACCTTGTTATAACTCGGTGTTTATGTATTTTTTCAGAAAGTTGAAAATGAACAAAAAAATTGGTTAAAACGTTCTTTTTATCATTGAAATGTTTTTTAAAGATATATGATTCTCATTAAAGCGATTTTCTTTGCTCTTCTATTCATCGTTAGACTTTGTAAAAAGCAAAACTTTTACATATTTTATTTAAAATATCATGAAATGGTTTGAAATACAAGCGTCAGTTTTTCTAAGTGAACTGTCATTAAAAGTAAAGAAAATTGCGTTCGAAATAAAAAAGGGAATGCATTGGACGCTCACAGATTATGAGCAACAGATTTCTGGGAGATGGAGAAGTTAGGAAAGTTTTCTTCCTCAATATCGATGGCTTTGAAGAATAAATAAGGTGAAAGATAAACGAAACAAATTCGAAATTAAATTAAATAAATTAAGCAACAGACCAATTAGCTCAACGAAAATAGCAACATTTTTCAACGAACTTCATTGACTGGTCGATGCATTTCATCGGTTGAACTACGTACAGTAGTGCAAAAAGAAAATCGCTCTATCAACATTATCCAGAACGTGTAAATTACACATATTTAAGGTAACTTATGAAAACAGTCTATACGCCATTCCATTCGGCATTGATTCCTCTTTAAAATTGTATGTTGATATTCGATTTTCAACTGAACTTTGTAGGTCTTCACGCCAATTCAAACAGAAAACGCTTAATAAAGATGACAAAAATGAACTCCGTTCTCTATAGTTTGACAGTTAACAGCCAAAATGTGTTGCTTTTAGACAAAAAGGTATCTGCAATCGTGGCAGCTATGCTCTGTTCCGGTTGTTACAACGAAGTGATATTTTGTCCGAATGCCTCGACTTTCTCTCATAAACCCTGGAGCTGATTAAATTTCCCAGAGCTGGATTTTTCAATGGAGAAATTAGCAGAAGACTGAAATGTTTTGAGAAAACTGTACAAATGACTGTGCAGAAGCACCCAAAAACTGGCAGTATCCGAGATAACACAAATGCTGGTCGCCCTGCGGTAACTTCTTACAGAGAAGACCTCTCTATAAAGACCCACATCTTCAGAAACAGATCTGAATTTGCTCGTCTGATCCGAAAACAGTGTGACTTTGTTTTAAAGTGTTCCCTTTCAACAATTGAGAATAGGTTGAAGGAATTTTTTGCGATGTTTGATAGCAAGACGCACACCAATTATATCTCTGAAGAATAGTAATCACAGTATTTACTTCGTCAGATGTCATGAGGATCATGACGCCTCATACTGGCGGAGGGGGCTTTTTAGCGATGAAAGCAAGTTCAATACGCCAGGCAGGGATGCCAGGCAGTACGTATGACGGAGGAAAGAAGAGGAATTCAGTAAAGCTAGGTTTCAATGCTGCAAGATAGTGGAGGTTCAAGCAAAGTGAGGGTGTAATCTGATAAGTGCTCATGGTTCAAGGCCTCTTTTTCGATTACATGGTTGAATTAATTCGACAAAACACACTGATTTGCCGGGAATACATTGTGTGCCAAATTTGATGTAAATTTGATAAATAATTTTATCTTCAAGCAGGAAAATCGTCCCATTCGCACAGCCGGCAATGTCAAAAGTTATCTCAAGGAGCATACCATTTCACGCTTGGACTGGCCTCCCCAGCCACCAGACCTCAATCCAATCGAGAACGTATTGCACTACATCGAACACCAGCTATGCGACAAGAATATTCGCAATCTTCATGAACTGTTGACAAATATTAAAGAAAAATAAGACACGTTTTCACAGGATTAGTGTCGCAAGATAATTGAGGAAATACCGAAGCGACTTTTTGGCCGTCAAATCGCTGGAACATTATGCTACTAAATACTGGCTAGTTTACTTTGTTTTGCGTTGAATTTTGTGCTGAAATTTCATTAGTAAAACATGATTTGCATTATGCGGAGTTAATTTTTGCTTCTATTGAAATTGTGTTTTCTTAATAAATTGCCGCGTACACCTGCATAGTCCAATTCAAAACCGAATTTAGGCATAAAATTTTGAAAAAGAATCGACGTCAAATCGAACAGTGGATCAGTTACCCCCAGTAATGCGTAATTTGAAACTTGTCGAAAATATTGGCAGTGCGAACTTTTTTTGGTACCAGTGCACTAAATTATTCACTTCGATCATGAATGGTATAACTTACCTCGGAAAAATCTGGACAAATTTCCGTCTCTCCACCTCCATTTTCCATCCTGAGAGTGAACTCGTCACAGTTACCGTCTGGTACAAAAAGATCATTTGTGATCAATTGACCATAGTACCCATCGTCGAACTCAATATTCACGGTACAATCCACGGAGGTCTTCCCTGGAAACTCCGAGCATCCGTACCCTCGGTGTGAGTAGAGCATAATGGGGTAGACCTTTGCTTGATCGTCTAAGGTTGATGATGGGGGAAGTGTTATCGTGTCGCCACAGCTCTCCACTGAAAATATAAAGATCTCAATTAATGTTTCTTCATTATAAGCCCCAGTAAAATGTGTAAGCTTCTCTCAAATGAAAGTATTCAATGAAGTTTTATTAATGAGAGCACCTACATACTTGTGCTAAATTCACAGCCGTTGCAGAGACAGGTGATGATTTTCGATTTTAATTATTTCTATGAAAGTTTTATCGAACCATTAGGCGTCAATAGTTTCAAATTCTTCTCAAGCGCATGTTTCTCTTTCCGGAACATTAATTTTTTTCAGTAACTTTCAAAATTGTTTGGTATGGGAATGTTCATTAAACAATGTTAAGAAAAAAATCGTATACATTTCCAAACTCACTGAAATAATAGGTGACGAAGGTATGAATGAAGTACATCGGAGACACCAAAGTTGGCAACCCGGCATCTCCATCGTAGTAGAGGCACGTGAACAGGTCGACAGAACCGTACGAGAACATGAAAGTCGATCCATTTTGAAGCGTTGCGTAACTAAACCCTTCCCGGTAGTTGTCAGGGTCTGAAAAAACATAATTTTTTTCTCAAGACGCAGTAGTTTATGTCTTTGATAGCACATGACTTCAACAGATCTTATTTTACCAGAAAAATTAAAATATCAAAGCCATCAAATGGTACTCGTAATTAGAAGCATTTTACGATAAACCGCATCAGCTGTCGAAATTGAAAGTGAATAGTATTTGAATGTTGAAAAATTGATTACCATGCGGGCTAATTACAGAGTCGGTTCGAGTCGGTTTCACTTGACGTTGGTTGTTTTTAAAAGTAATGAAAAATTCAGAGCATGGTATTTATATATTACGGAGGATTGCGTTAAAATCATGTCATAATGAGTTGATACCTTAACATCCAATAATTGTCAAATGTTTCATAAACGTACCATAGGGTTTACCGGTGGATGGGGGCTGACGCACATTGCTTTCGTCAAGGTAGATGAGTTTCTCCAGCATGTACTCCCGGGTGTCATTGTATGGGCCTGGTTTCCACGGTGCCTCATCTGAAAACATACAGCAATAATTCTAGATCCAGGCCGGAGTTTTTAACAGTTTCCATCTTGGTAGTAGAGAAGCTGGGAATGAAAGTTCTTTTAACGATTTTGCTACGGACCGTGCTGTTTTGTGGCCGAAATCATCAAAATTTCATTTGGAAAAGCTAAGACTTAAAATATTTGGTCAGAGCATTTACGTGCAGCGTAGCAAAATTAATAGAAGAACGGAGAAGAAGAATCGGTAGAAGAACCTACGCTGCCGGCCGCATCGTGACAATTACGTGACCGCTTTCCACGCACGTACGTATGATTCAAATCGTTCAGAACGGAGAGAGCAAAGCCGCACCTATTAATCGAAGTTAGAAAGTGATTGCTTAGATACATGAAAATCAGAGCGCACTCGATCGATTTAATTAGCGATTGATACCTACGTCAAAATATTCAAATTGAGAATAAATTTTATCGTACAAAACTTAATCCTTTTCGATAACTTTAACTGCTGTGCTTTAACTTCCCCTGTGTCCCCGTGAATTTACTGTAAATTCATGACTGTAGAACTTAATGACGCCGAAAATAAGAGCTATCACCTCCGATCCCTTCTAGACCTTCAACCAGAACTTTCACATTCATTTCGAACACAGCGTAATTCATTGATATCAGACTACGGTAGTGAACCACACAACCCTGAGGCAACCACAATTGATTATCCTGTGTATAAATATAATTATTGAACGATCCAATCAGGGTCTTATTCGCAGTTTTATAGCGCTCTATTCAGAGTCTTGAGGACTTATCGCACACGGCATTCAGACCCAAGAAAGCGTGCTGTCTGTTACTATATATTGAGATTTATCAAAATTGGTGACACCTAAGTGTAAATATCTTTAGGTTCCAATACAGTAATTTTGCGCTCTGGCGTAACGACAAATGTAAGATTCACGAAACGTGTATATTCGCTAGGCTTTCTCTGTAAAGATATATCGCACTTTTGTATTTTATTCTGCTTATCCGCACATTCTTTCTGCATTTTCATTCCATCCATCACAACTAATTCGTACTTTCTGTGTTTTTCCATGTAAACATTTGCCTCATTTTTCCTATTTCTTTCCTCATTTTTTGGTAATGACACCCATCAAGCCTATTTCAAATTTCCTGATTCTACCTACAAACACGTGTTCATACCTCACAAATGTTTCACATACTTTCTGGTTGCACCTTATCAGAACTTTACTGTATATTTTGTTATTCAGACACACCAGACATCTCGAATAACTAGATTTATGGAATTCGTTCTCCTCACCTGTGTGAACTAATTTTACACTGTACACGTGTCCATAAACTCGCGCGTCTGAAAGAACACGCGTGAAAAACACAAGACAACCGCACCAACACATCACACGAGGTTTTCTCGCATTCTGTACAAGGGAACCACTTAGGCTTGCCTGTTTTCCCAGCCTCATTTCCCTGGGAGGTCCCAAGCTATTACACCCCCGTGCAACTCATGACATCGTTATCACTTCCAGCCTGTCCTGTGTGTCTGTATGTTTTTTTGTCATATATTGATGCAATCTTTACATTTTCCAACAATACCCATGGATCAATTATAAACTTTTGCCAGTTGTTAACTATTCCTTTTTTCAGAACTCAAACGATGCACTTCACTAATATTTGGACTCGCTTATTTTCCATAATGTCGGCTAACGTTACCAGTATTTCATATTCGTCCCTCAAACGAATGTGAGGTTCATCTCGACCTCCAATGGAATTCGCAAGCCTTAACAGCATCACGAAACTCATTGTCTTCAGCACTGCACTCATTAAATTGACCTCATTCTCACTCAATTTCCATAACTTATAGACTTTTACTAGAAACAAGTCCGACATACCTGCTGATTTTCCTTCCAATGTAAGGACAACTAAAAGTCGTGTAATAATTCTAAGCCCTCAAAATGAGATGGTCTGAAAATATTAGGTATTTCAAGAAAATATTATGTCAAGACATCGTTTTCGCTAAGCTATTACTAACAAGAGCTTCAACTGTTCTTTTTTGTTCTAAGGCTTTTACCCCCAATTATCAACATTATTTATCTTATTTGTGGGCCTGAAAAATGAATTCTATACTCCCAATCCACCTTGTATTAGATATATCACCCACAACACACTCAACTTAGATTTATCACCCACAACACACTCAATACCTTCAATATTTCTCTAATTTAAATTTTGCTATTATAATATTATATGATTTGTTTTTAAAAATAAACAGTCAGATACCTCGTGGCCCAATATCTTTCTCTAATTTTTTCCATGCTTTTCAGATTCAGAACCATTGTTGAAATCGATGTTCATCTGTACTTTTTCCTTGCCCTTCCATTCATTTTCATCGACACGATACCAATCACATTAACTCATGTAACCTCACCGTACAAAAAATCAACTCAGTATTCTCTAGCGTAATTCTTCCCAAATAACATTTCAAGAGTTTTTCAATTCTACCTCCTGAAATTCACTTGAATTGCAGTTCTGTATTAAAATTATTACTTGTGAGGGCGACTACTACTTCTTTACGCTTCTCTTAACCCATAATCTTCGAATATTTCAGGCAGGGTTCAACCGGGCGACACGTATCGTCCGACGTATTTTAGCGCGGTATAATTGAGCGTAAGATTGAACGGATCTAGCTGACGGCATCTCACGGAGCTGAACAGGGACTCACCAAACGGAACAAGTCTGGGTTTCTTGGCGAAGCTGTGGCTCGTGACGTAGATGGCCCTGTAGCAGAAAATGTAGCACTTCGTGAAGCGGTTGGTGCTACTGTAGCCCAGACACTTTGAGTTGAATTCAAACGCTACAAGACCTGCACAGATATTAAGAGTGAGTTGATCACCACGATGGTATTTAAAAACCTTTTTGATCCACTAATATCTAAATGAGAAGTTCTTATATATGTTCTCAATTTCAATGGGACATTACTTTCTTTGAGTATTTAAACAAGTGAAGTTTGGCGAATCAATTTAACTTTATAATTTAGCTCAATCGCGCAGGAGTTATTTAACTGTATTTGCTTATAATCTTACAGGTAGCGAAAACAAAAAATTATACATTGATGAAACGCCGCATCATTTATAAACATTCATGGTGTTTATTATTAGATGGTTGAGTTGAGACTCACCCACCATCAAAGCTTCGTGTCACGCTATTTCTTCGTTGTGATGCACCGGCCAGCATCTGTCACACTTTGGGTACTGACGTTACTCTAGTTCCTAGAGGCCTTGCGATTCCAGTTTAGGACATCTAACAAATTTTAAAGTAATATTGAAGCTTTGGAATTTTTTGAGAATATTAATTTTTGGGAATTTTTTGAAATAAATAACAAAATTGGCGAAATTAGCATTTTTCGCGTAAATTACCATTGATTACCAATAATTTCAGGCCACAGGGACCGTGCAACATATTCAATAACCTTTCTATTTAACTTAAGCAAGTTTTTTGGGACATTCGTACGTTTTCCGATAAGTTTTGGCATAAACTTATGAAGGATTTCTTCGAAAATTCAAAAACTTTCTTTTCGGCATAGAAAACTTTTCTCTTCAAGCATAGAGCCTCAAAGATTCATCATTTTTTAAATGAAAATAAAGAAGTAAGTGCTTGCTTAAGCGAAAAATAACTACACTATGGCAATATCACTGATATTTCAGGGTACTGGTAAATTTTTCCCCTTGAAATTTTTCTATTTCTTCCATTAGCGATTTAAATTTTCGTACACAAAGGGTTAAACAAAAAATTCTCACCCATACCATCTGTAAGGACATCGGGCCGATATTCTTGTAGTGAAATTTTACTTCTCTATCTCTACCTCGGAGCTCGTAGCGTTGTGCCACATACGCTTGCCGCCCCGCATTCCAGGTGAGTATCAAATGAAATTGTACAGTGTATAGTGTACCATTGTGATCTCTCTGTGGTTAAATTACTCCGTGAAAGTGTATTATATTATAGTTGATAAATTTGTTGCGTTGTTTCACTCTTTCGCTAGCCGTATTTGATGTTTGTTATGGATGGTTCCTGTTTATTTGTCCAACAAGTCAGATAGTTGCGACTACGCCTTTACCCATATTGTAAATTCAGAACTGCTCTAGTTAAATTTTTGGTACTGGCCCGACTCTCCGGGTTTAGCTTTTGTTAACTGTCATTCTAAAACCCCCGCTTATTTGTATACGGTAAAATTAGTTTTCTCCTGTTTTCATTTATCGTTATACTCTTGGATATGTAAAATAAATATCCGAATAAATCTGATTAATACTGTTGAATTAAACAGTAAGACCTCAGTTTTCTTTAACCTGCCACCTAACCTATGCCGATCCAGCATGCCCTGACACCATCCTGTCAACTCACCATGTTTTTCCTCTATTTTTACCTTTTCGCTCAGAGGCTTTTTCTTCACCTACCACAAGCTGATAGTCAACCGGTAACATATGTGAGATATTCTTTACTCCTTTATTGGTCCTACCAGCTTCTCCGGCAAGTTTGGCACATTCTCTGATTGTGGATGCTGGGAGTTCGAAGGTCTCCTCTCCAGCGGACGGAAGGGTTTGGCTCAATACAGCCTGCCGTCGGTACACCTGAAATCAACTAGGAATCATTAGAAAGAAATAGAAGAAGCTTTGTGGAAAACATTTTAGAGCATAAGGGCGACGAATATATGAACGCTTCTAGGGTTAATCTTGAGAGTTTGCTTGCTTTCTATACATGTTTCCCAAAAATTAGCTCTTTGACTAAGCATTCCAGCAGAATTTTCAGCTTTTAATGTACGAATAGCTTATATTATCACGAAATTATACAATAATAAAATTTTCAACATTACATAATTACAAACAATCATATCTCAAAATATATATCAGAAAAACAATATGCGCCAGAAAGACTCACGATTTCTGCGCCTGCAGAGCAGAACGAGATCGAGTGAAAGTTGACACCGATCCAGTTCAGAAAGTCGCACATTATACGAGGAGAGGTCCTTGTTACTATTTCAGCCTGCATCAAACAACCGTGTTAGCATGTCACCACGTCACCCTGCATCAAACAATCGTGTCAGTATGTCACCACGTCAGCCTGCATCAAACAATCGTGTCAGTATGTCACCACGTCTGCCTGCATCAAACTGTTAGGATACAATTGATATTAGGCATATATAAGCAGCACAGGCACGACGCAGCCGGCAACCGGAAGGACGCTGTGCGGGCCGAGGCAGCTTGGAAAAGCAGGATAGGAGGAGAGGGGAGGAGTACGTAGGGGGTAGCAGCTGTGTAAAGAGCTAGCTCGAAAACATAATAATAATAATGATAATGAACATAATAATGAAGGCATCTACGGATGCTTTATTTCCAATTTCAAGCCTGATACATATCACCTTATACATTGGATTTTCAAATGCCTCATAACTAACGCCAGGACACCATTACGCTTTCCCCCGGTCAAGGCCGGTACCCATTTCAGACACCTGGGTAGAGTGGGGTATTGTGCTCGGAATTTTTCCCCTATACCCAACAGAGAAAATCGCCACCAGCGCCGGGACTCGAACCAGGGTCTGCCTGGACGGTGGCAAGTTCGCTAGTCTCACGGCCACGACGAGCACACACTACACATAAAACTACACATAGTATCACACGAGGGCAACTTGATTGTGTAGTAGAGAAAAACAATAGGTTAAAAGTAATTACCAACGAGTAAGGGAACTATGGAAAATATGGATCTCAGAAGAATATGTTAGAGGGAAATGCGCGTAGCAATACCAAGTTTTGTGACGCAGGGAACACGTCAGAGGTGACGCGTGAGAAGCACCCAATCGCGAGATGCCACGTCACTAACAATTTTAGCGGGCATCCCGCACCACCTACGATATGCGTCCTTTGTGCGGCGGGGATATATAAGCATAGCAACGCGGGTACCCGGCCTATTTCTGCGGGCTCCTGACTAAGTGAATATGTAAGCCTGCGTGTGCCAATCTGGGAGGTGAGATGATATTCCGTGTTCTGAGCTAGGAGCGTCTTTGTATTTGTTCAAATACCATATTACAACCGGGGCGTGTAAGCTTTATTGGCTTAGGCGGGGTCATTTCATTTTATAGTTAAAATTCGGGTACAAATTAGTTCTGTGGGTTTTATTTTCAGATCATTCTCGAATTGTTCACGTGCTATGACTTCTTACAGGGCTTGCACTTGTAGATGATTCTCAGGCGGGAATTATATTGCCCATTAGTTTTTTGCATTATATTTACTCATTCGAGCTTGTTCTCAAACAGGACGCTTTGTAATTTGTTTCTTGAAAAAGATAAAGGAAATGTTACCTCTCATGGAATTCATTTTGAATAGTATTCTGTGGTTAACGTAGTGAAATCAAGATGTTTTGGGGGTAAAATTCAAGAGGGGTTATTATCTCGCAAAAGGGGATTCATATTGAATGGGAGAAAGTTAATTCATTGTGTCGGGAATAGCCATATTGTCGGTGGAAGCTTCGTGTAAATTCTTAAAGGGGAATTAATAACGATCATATCTCAGGGAATAGATAATATAAAAGTGTGCATTGTTGACAGGCGGGTGGGTCGTAGCACCGCGACCGGGGTTGCTCTACACAACCGTGGTGCAGTAGCTGATGCCGGGCGTTCTCAATCTCGCAGCGGTTCCACACCAGCCTGGCACTCAGCACTAGAGGGAACCATGGATGCTAGGCTTCGTGCCTCAACAGGCCGCCGACAGTGAATTAACTAGGGAGCGCTCGCAAGTAGTGATTGTGGAGAAGGCAAAGATGAAAGGCACGCTGAAACAGTGCAAATCCATTTTTGGCGCGCAGTGTGTAATATGAATTAGGCAGCCCGTGAAGTTTGATGGCAGAGAAAATTTGAAACCGAGATAAAGGCGGGATACTTGAAATCTGAGTGGCAAACCGACACCTTGCTGTAACCTATGTTTGACATAACTATTCATTTTATGTATGTGCTAATTAGAATATTCATTTCATGTGTCTAATTTTTTTGTTGTGCGAAATTCGTTGTTTGTTAGTTGCAAAAAAAAAATTCTATGCAACGGATGGAAGTGTTGGTTCGCAGATCTAGCGTATCTTGCCTGAGGGCATTGGTGTGCAATTGTTGTGGCGATATATGTTTCCCTGTGTCATAATCCACGTGTTCAGTTTAACAATAAAGGTACGTAATCTTTAATTCTCATTATTCTCCATGCTTATTTATGTGGGTAGCGTGCGAGCACAGAGGTGTACATTATATTTATTTGTGGGGGTTGAAAGTCCCCCTGCGTGCGTGATTAGGAAGCCCCTTTTCACGTTTCGCGACAAAACAATAGTGTTAGTATGTCACCACGTCAGCCTGCATCAAACAATCGTCTCAGAATGTCACCCCGTCAGCCAGCATTAAATAATCGTGTCATTATGTCAACACGTCAGCATGCATCAAACAATCGTGTCAGTATGTCACCACGTCAGCCTGCATCGAACAATCGTGTCACCATGTCACCAAACGTCAGCATGCATCGAACCAAAGAGCTTGAGTCAAAAGTCAGTCAGCGTACAATTATTTAAAATCCATTTTTACACAAATGATGTGTTTCACACAACCGCCTATATCGCACCGTCGAATAATCACAACGCTGCGAGGAAGGACTGCATCTTGACATAGAAGTTTTCAAACAATCCCTCAAAAAGAACCCGAAAAAACACCTCGTGAGAAAACGACCCAGAATCTGTACAATCTTATAATATCCTCCTGAAGATCTACCCAGAATAAAAACACGAATGACGTCACCAAGCTTGAGTCAGTCCAACACTCGTCGGCGTCATTTGAATGCTTACCCTTCACCCCCACACCCTCATCGCCTCCACCCAGCCACCCTAAGCGGGCTCCACGTCATCTAGTGGTGCCACTATGCTTCTGAGAATGCATTTCCAGCTTTTTGTAATTTTAACTAAGTAGAATTTTTGTTCAGTTTATAGAAAGTAACTGTGTGATAAAGTTTCTTAATGACTCTTTAGGATTATAGGCATTTACACCAATAACTCTCAATAACTGTCGTCACGCATTTGTTCGGAAAAGCGTGATGAGGCTTGATTGATACGGTTACCCATAACCTAGCACATAACGCAAAAGGCAGTTTTGACGAAAACACACACATTATTGTTCCTACTAATGATCATCTCCTCAGGTGATGAATTCTCGTTATTTCGAAAAGGATTATTATAGTGTAAATGAGAGTCGTGTGACTCGTCATAAAAATATCATAAGACCAATTATATTTACCTTCATCATATCTGTTTCGTTTCATTGAAAAACACTCTACCTCTCCGTCTCCACATCACCAGCGCCCAAATGTGCTCGTAAGATAAGCTCTGAGTATTACAATCATATCTAGCCAAACATTTCTCTCAGCATCTCTGTGATGTCAGTGTTCAGCAATTTCAATAGTGAAATAAGTATTCTTTCATTTCTTAGATTCCAATTCTAAGCTAGGAAGAGTGAAGCCAAGGAATAGAGAAGAAGAGACGAAATCTTTAAATAATGCTCACGAAACTAAACATGCACGAATAACTGATAGCCTTGAAAATACGGCCTAGTTGACGCGTTCGATACGCTTACTAAAAAATTATAACTTGATTGAAACGAATTATTCAGTCACATAAAACTTGATGAATTAAACAATTATATGAGTATCGTTTGTCTAGCTGGAGACTGGTGGCAATGAATACCGAATATTTCACAGAAATGATTCATACAAGAACGTGAAGCGGGTCTTGCACAACATGAACTATAACAACTAATGGCTTAACGGTGGAGTAGACGAAAAATACACTTTCTTAAGAGCTATTACGCAAAAATTTCATGGCTCAACGACGTAATTGTTTGCTCACTATACAAATATCGTGCACAATTACGATGTCAGATTAGTGGTATTACAATCAATTGTGTGGCGTGCAAAAAAACAAATGCTTTTTTCAGCACTCATCAAAAATTGCAGGTGTAAATTCGATTTCATTTCTGAAGGATTAAATACTGCCAAATATTGCTGAATTATTCAACATTGTTAATTTTATATGCACCACGGAAGGAACTCATTCAACCCGAACGTTCAAGAAGAAATGCAAAGTTTAGCTGGCGTCCGAAAGTTCCGTGACGTCGCCGCACTCACCGTGCCCCTTTGGAGCTCCGCGCCTCCACCCGTTGACATCTGGTGGATGAGGAAAGGATCAGGCGAAATCAATTCCAATTTCAGAAGCTAACCTGTAATTTTCAAAGCTGCATTTTCACTTACTTGAATTAGTATAGTACACTGTCTTTATTTATTGTTGACACTGAGAAAAAAATTTCAAATTTTTACACAATGACAAATTGATCGGAGAGCACTTGACTCATTGTATAACTGCGATTCAAATGAAAAATACACTCGAAATTTTTGAAACGTTTCTGAGATCTATAAGTGATTAAGATTTTTTATTTTCTCGAAATGTCATTTATAATTATAACCAATCTTAAAAGTTGAAGAGTTTGAGATCGCAATGGTTCGTGATAAATCTAACATTGAAGATCACGTAGAATTCACCATGTTACCTTTCTGAGCCTTGATTCATCTTTTTAAGTCTCCATTAAGATATTTATCTCTATTTAATAAAATCTCCTCCCATCCCCTATGAGACAACGATTTGCGATTCAGACTTACGCTTCTTTCTTCAGTACGAACACTCACCGAAAACACATGTTATTACGGAGGAGAGTCCGGGCGTTATGTGTCACATTTTAACTAATTCATTCCGAACTGCGAGATTTTGTTATCTCAGGGAACATCGACATCAGGGGAAAAATACATTCCACATCGGACAAGAAAGTCTGTGTAATGACTTGATAACAAATAAAATTTCAAAAATCATTCCCTTCCATTTCATTGAGCTTGGCAACAGTTGGTGTTTGAGAACTTAGAGATGCAGTTACAAAAATCCATTGCGGTTACACTGCATCGTCACTGAAATTAAGTCTTCTTTTCTAATTGTAGTTACATATATTATCAAACCTAGATTAAGCCACAGTAGGAGAACATTGCCCTCAATCATTTTTTTCAACTGGGTATTACGGGTATTACGGCACCATGTGTGTATATCAACCCTATCATTTGTTTCGACTAGTGGCAAGGGTATTACCATACTCATGTCCGTGTATCAACTAAGGATCCTCACTTTAAGATGTTTTAAAAACCAATGATGTGCGTTTTGTTACATTTTTATGTGAAATTAACTATTTTCTTTTTTCCAATTTTTAGGAACTGAAAGCCCTGTTGAACTTGGTGTTATGATCGAAATTCTACCACAGTTGATAACTTCAGTAGCATTCATTGAATAGAAGAACCTTCCAATTTAGTGTTTAGATTATATTTTCAGTCGGAATGATTTACTGTACATGTATTTACACCATTTGAGCTATTGTCTCGGAATGTGAACAATCTCATACTGGATAAAGCATTTATACGTTAGTCAAATGAGATGAAACATATTGATAGAACATATGAATCACCCTCTCTAAACAGAAACACCTGAAAATTGAAATCAATCAAAGCAAAAAAAAATTATCTATATCGATCAGACATATTGTTACACTGGCTGTTCACGCAGTTATTAGCAATATAAACCGCATATAGAATCAAAATTATGGAATAACTTTCACCCAAGATTGTAGCAGTAGACTGACAGAGAAGTAGTAGACCATCATGATTTTACAGTATTAAATGGGTGCACTTGAAATTTTAGATTCAAAATGCCCAATTGAAATTCTGAGCCTTTTACAGATCATTTTCAGGCAGTTATAAGCCAAGAGTTTAGTCGTTTTCGAGCATTAAATTAGCCTTTTTCGGAGAAAATGTCTAGTATTTTTAGCCCATTTAAACGGCTATTTCTGGGCATCGAAACGGCTAATGCAACGGCCATTTTGGGCTTCTCTACTACTTGAACGAGGCTATTCAAGACCATTTTTGGCTTTTCCATTGCTTGGTCGAGTCTCGTCCTGGCCTTTTTGGGCTTCCTTACTGCTTGATCAAGGCTAATACCGGCCCTTTTGGGCTTCCTTACTGCTTGATCAAGGCTAATACCGGCCCTTTTGGGCTTCCTTACTGCTTAATCAAGGCTAATACCGGCCTTATTAGGCTTCCGTACGACTTATAGTGGGCCTTGCAACGACCTCAAAGAGCTCCAACATCAGATTTTTTATACGATATAACGAGTTTGTAAGGCCGGGTCTTGTGGCTGCTTCGCCTAGTGAGTTCCGATTTGAGGCGAGTGAAGCAGCGGACTTACGTTTATACTTCTCCGGCTGTAGGTATCGATGATAAGCGGCGGAGAAGTGGGAACTTTTTCTAAAATAAGTTTACATTGGGATATATTAAAATTACTGAACATAGAAGGACTAGAATCGAGGTTTGAGGGGTCACTAGGGTAAAGCACTACAAGTTGAATGCTCAGCGTTCGACAACCCAAGTGTTCCAACAGTTATAAGCTATCATTCATATTTATTTTATATAATGCATTAATAAAGTGCCAATTTGATGTTATGCTCAGCAGTTAGCTTTTCTATCCTAGTTTTCATGTTGACTGGATTAATTATTTATAGTATTGTTGAAGATGTTTAACGAACCTTACCTAATCTAACTTAACTAAGTTAGGTTAGTTGAAATTCATTTAGTTCTTTACATTTACTGAAGTAATACGACTTGTAAAACATTTACGATTACGAGTCTTTTTACAATCTATTACGCGTCCAAATAGAGGTCGTCGAAAAGGCTTGAAAACGACTTTAAACGACCCGAATGAGCCCGCAAACAGCCATTGACTAGACCTATAAAAGGCCAGTTGAATGAAGAGCCCTTTTCAAGCCCTAATAGGCCAAGTATAGGTAGGAGTCGGTTTGAAGTCGTGATTTTTGGCCCTTTTGGGCCGTTTTCGACCTTTTACGACTAATTTACTACTTGAAAAGGGCGATAATTTTCAATTGGGTGGGTTTCATTCTTGTGAGCGAAGATATGAACAGCGTAGCTGAAGTTGGCAGCAACAAGTAGATTTCTTCATTTGCGAATTTCTATCCTTGTTACACCCATAAGTTCATTGATGGTATGTCTATGGACAATATGTTTATCAATGGGTATGTTTTTGGACAATAGATAAATCTCTCCCGAAACTTCCAGTCGAGAGAACTGGGTTCAGTTTTTGATACCTTTCCATAAAGTAAATAATGATAATTCAACCTTCAGAAATCTTGCATAAAAGCTTGCTCAAAAAATATTTAAGCACCCTGTTTTTTATGTTATAAATAAGAATTCTCTTTATTTCCTCTGCAAGCAGCAGCATATAATCGGATTCTGCCGTCCATTTGCTGGCACGTGGCGTTCGTGAATGTGAATTAATCAATAGACTTCAACTGCCACAAAGAAAAAGCAGAACTCACCGCTATGACCATAGCGAGGCGCCAAATGTAGACCAGAAGGTTCTTCATGGCTCTGACAATCGTAAATGTGTGTTTCTCGATGAATGTGAGTAGAATTGTCCGCTGCAACGATCCTGAAAAAATTAATCAAGATTTAAAAACAACTTATATGAGAAAACAAGAATATTTCCAGAGCTGCCAAACCGTTATGTTTCTCTAAAATTTCTCAGATTTATTCTTTTTCCATTAAATATAGACCATGAGAACAAATTCATTTATCTTTTGAGTAATACATAGATTATTAACAGGATTATTTTTTCAACTTTTTTCTATTGATTTCGTAAATTAGAAAAACTTCATGATCTCAATATCTTGAAGTTGGCATTTATGAAAGACACAAAACACTAAAGGGATAAAAAATTTTTGGAGGCAAAGAGCCAAATTTGAGAATTTTTATCAGAAAAATAATTCAATTTTAAAACCCAGTTTGAGAGTCGTGCGGCTCACCATATCGATGAGTGATAGAACATAGTTCTGTCCAGAATGTTAACAGACAACAATGAAAGTGTAACCTTTTGATTATATCTTCCTGTGACAAAGGTGAAATGTGATGCTATCTCCATCCAAATGTTACAGTTGTTACAAAGATCCCGTTTTTAGCGCATTCCCGAATGTGCCCACATATAAATGAAAAAAACACACGAAAGAATAAAAAACGAAAAAAATTGAAAACATTTAGTTCAAATGTTCCAAGTTTGGGATCATTTTCAACGAACTTTTACATGACGTACAAGAACTTTTAAGAGAAATTCACGCTGGAAATATTTCATTATGATTCTTACTTGAAAGAAACAGCAAAAAAAGTCTTGATTGATAGAGAGGGTTCAACGAAAACGAAAACAAATTATGCTATAAGGCAGCTCTACAAACACCGGCATTGTACTTTGTTGTCGGGCAGTTCCTGAAGAAAGATGGAAGGGTGAAGTTCATGAAAGTGAGCCAATTAAAATATGAATTGAAGGAACCGGAAAAAAACATGTTGCAATAAGAAAATCTATGAAATCTAAAATCACAAACAAACTTCACTAAAGTTACACAATTTCCAGTCAGAAAGCAACGTCGTTTATCCATCGACGTGAAAAAGCTGCAGGGACTACGATTTCAAGCGTGACTGTATTAGAGACTTAATTAACTTACCTAAGTGAAGCAGGACACTCAGACACTGATCTCTAGACAGGTGCCACTACACTGACTCTTCAGCACTAGTCTCCGTCTCTTTTAACTGCACTCGTCCGCTCGTTGAACCCTGAGACTCCTTGATTCAGCTGCTGATTACGATTAACTGTTATTATTTTGACGCCCAAGCTCAATTTAAATATGGATGTGATTCTGTTCGTTAAAACTTTGCGCGAATAGAAAACACGTGTCCAACATTTTCTCGACACAACCAGCCGAACGAACAAATTAGACGCTAGGTCGCGCTAATGACACAAGGTAGATATATGAAAATGAACTTCAACTACTAAAAAAATGAATTTAACGCTCTATCTTCGTTTAATTACACTAAGCATAAATTTTTCTGTGAAAATTAATTCATATTTCCCTATCAGATGCATCATTCAATTCCAACACACGGTGATGGCTGCCGGTACGAAAATGAATTTAAAATTTCGTGTTTGAGTAACAATTCAGCGGTAAGGAGCCTCAGTTTGTTTCACCCAAGTAGCGAAGACGAACGCATCGTTGTGCAATGAGATGCACTCGACAATACGCGAACAATCAGTACCGCGTGATGGGAAAACGAAGAAACTCCGGTTGAGATCCAATTCGGCGTTACTTCGAAGCTCCTAAAATTCGGGTTGATCCTGCGATCGAGCAGACCAGCAGGAATAATTTGCTGTCGCCCAGGAGTAATCACTTATTTCATGAGCTATGCTTCTTGTAAATTCCAAACCTGATACCTTTCATCTATGGATTTAATATTGATATTTTTCTTGTCACCAAATGTTCGGATACAAAATTTGTGTCCACAGGTCTCGTGAAAATAACAAACTTACATCGTTTTGTTGCTAAATACCTTATTCATATTATTTTAAAATGTTATTTACCCCCAAGAAACAACAGCTAAGTAACTGAAATCATATTCAATAAATGGATAAATGACTTAATGGAAACAATTTAAAATTGAGTAATAGTTATTCAATATATAACGAAGATAAAATGTAAGCTGTGTTATTTTTTAAATTTAAATTCTCGGAACCAAGATCAAATACAAATGGTTAAAAAAAATTATATATGATACATGAAAGCTAACGCACAAACTCTTTGGTAAATATATATATATATATATATGAATTTTAGGCAGCTTGAATTATTAATATTTTTTTCTATAAAATATTCTTTACCGAGAAATAACCAGAGTGAGTGCTTAGAAGAGCATTGAAAACAACCTTCGCATCCTCCAACGAAGAATGAGCCTCTCCTTGCATGAAGTGTGAGAGAATATTGCAGAAGTGTTTTGTACTTTCATTAATCTAATCTGTCGCTACGATCATGAACGAATCTACACTTAAGCTTTTATTCCACCTCAACCTCTCATTTACAATAATCAACAGTCGAGTAATTACTGTGAAGAACAAGCATGTTGTTGATCTTCAAAAATGATTCGGTAATCAGGAGAATTGTGGAGTTGGAACTATGTAATTTCTAAGTCTATTCCACGCATACGATATTCATTTTCACAATATTGAAAATTTCTGTAAATTTATTTTTAATTTGAAATAATAAACCGCCTATCATTAAATCTTTGGCTCCAGAGAGACTTTATTCCCAGTTTTTCGACAACGAATAGGCCAAAAATATGCTAATTTAAACGCATGCAGCATCCAGGTTATCGTACACAGGTGAGGTGCCGAAGTAAATATAAATGTTCATTAATCATGCTGATGTATACTAGTCACGCACCTTCGTTAAGATCATTGCAACGAACTCTTAATAATATCTCGCCAAGACCTTGAATGCATTTTTAATGCAAACGTATAGTCTCAACGTCGTAACGTTCTTCAATAAATTAAATGACTTTAATTATATATCTACTGGAAATATTCAGGAATTTCGTGACCAAACAATGACGCAAATGAGTTTTGTATATTTCATTTACAAAAAAAGGTATAGGGAACATTTAAATATTTCGAAAGCAAAGTGACCCAGTGATATGGTAGCATGAAAATCCCCGTTTCCATTTGTGGTACACATTAAGTGTTCTCTAAATTGAATGCATTTATGTGTACACTTAAAGTTATTATCGTGTATAGCTACAAGTACCCACACATGCGTTCTATTTATATTATGCATTCAAAATAATCCATATTAAAAAAATCGTTACGTATAAAATTTGTGAAATGCATCGAACTTTTATCGTCCTGAAGCTGAGTTTTTTTTTTTGTGCAGTTAGATTTTGTTTGAGCGAGATAGACTTGAAAATGGTATAGTTGTCTATGCTAAAACAAAGTTCCACTGAGAATTCGCACGCACCTCGTCATGGTATACTTCTTATATGATTTAACTCAGCTGTTACTTCGTTCAAACAATCCTGAAAACAGGATTCATTCGCTAGAAAGAACCAATTGAATTAAAGGAGGTATTGATTTCACATGTGATTGTTTCAAAATCGGAGTCAAAAATAATAAAAACTAGCTTCAATATTATGGCCGATATTAAAACAAAATAGGTCATTCATTACATATATGGTCATTCTTAAAATATGTCGCAACATTAAAATAAGAAATTCTCTAAATCAAGTTTTAGACTTTGATAGACAAGTACGTGCATCGTGCATTATAGAAAAAACAGAGTGGGAAAAAGGATGACGCAATGCTGGTAATTATTTTAGTGTTTGCAATGCTAAAACAAAATAAACAGCATAAGTCGTTCACGTCGGAGACTTCTTGGGTGAGTAAGTAGTCTATAGGTGGTGCACCCGACGGTAGTCCTCAATTTTGACAATAACCGTGACGTGTGGAGATAGATTTACACGGCACGTAAATAATTTGATGGTGGTAAGATTGAGAGATGCCTAGAATAGATCAAAGATTCTGAGTTAACAGATAAGGCGATGCACTATACATCTGAAATATATTCAAGAAATTTAAATTTTACGTTTTTTGATCACGGCTTTACTTTTAGAGTACGGCTCGAGAGTGGGAAACTACAGCCTTATGAAGACAAGTGAGGAACGTCCGGGACAAATGCTCCCACTCATTATAAAAGCTACCCTCACCAGAGCATCCCTTCAAGTCCACATGATGACGGTGTAGAAGAGAAGGTCAATGACAGACCGCCCGGCCGCTGAAGCCCAGGACTGCAGTAGGAGGCACTGGATCCCCATCAGGGTTAACTCCGCAGTTGAGGAGATGAGAGGTAGCCGGATGTGGGGCAGTCGCAGAGCAGAAAGAGACCAAAGTGTCGCCCGTCATCACACCAGAGCCGTCAGCCCATTCCCTCTCCATGACCTCGAGCGCAGGGATTCGAAGTACAGGTCACGGGCGTTACTAGTTAAATAACGCCCATCCTGAAGGCTGCTTCGGAGAAAAAAAAATTATCGATGAACAAGAAACAGATTGCGCTCCGTAAGAAAGCGTATGAGAGTTGAATGCTGTGAATATTGGAGAGTGTCTGCAATTTCTCAGGCCGATTTTCAGTTGATATATAATTAAAGTCATTTAATTTATTGAAGAACGTTACGCATATTGAGAGAATACATTTGCATTAAAAATGCATTCAAGTTCTTAGCGAGACATTATTGAGAGTTCGTTGCAATGATCTTAACGAAGGTGCATGACTAGCACACATCAGCATGATCAATGTACATTTATATTTACTTCGGAACCACACCTGTGTACGATAACCTGGATGCTGCATGCATTTGATTTTTCATATTTTTGGCCTATTCGTCATCGAACAACAGGGAATAAAGTCTCTCTGTAGCAAGATTTGGTGGTAGACGATTTATTATTTCTCAATAAAAAAAAATTTGCAGGAATTCATAATATTATGAATTTGAATATCGTATGCGTGATGTTGGGATACAATTGATGTTAGGCATATATACATGGAAACCAACGCTACGCAACAAGCAACCGGCTCTGCAGCAGTGCGCGGATCGTGAGGGGATGAGGGGTGCACCACATCAGCAGATGGGAGGAGCATGTAGGGGGTAGAGGCTGTATCAAGGGCTAGTCCGAAATCCATCACATATACGGGAGTTATTGTAAATAAACTAAATAGCACAGAAAATAGTGGGTCAAAAATAAATTATTGGCTACGAACAGGGGACGAAGAAGTCTGGGTATTTGAGAGTAAAGAGCGGAGTAATTTCAAAGTGGAGAGAGGGACACGTCGCATAAGGAAAGGACGCTTAAGAACGAACCAATCAGAGGGCGAGGATTTTCGCGGGCATCCCGCACCATCAACGATGCGCATCCTTTGTGCGGGGGAGGTATAAAAGGGGAAAAGGAGGTAGAACCGGCCTATTTGACTGGTGCAGTGGCAAGGATGTAGACTTCCTGACGACCAGAGGGGAGGTGAGAATACGTGGTTCAATTTATTGATAATTCATGTAGAGTCATCGAAACGTAGTACGCAGAATGCTAATTATAGTTGTTTGAATTTTGATTACATTGATTCTCTCAAACAGGGTTAGCATTGGGCTTTAGTATGACGGTAAAAATGATCATTCTCATGGGAGATCTGTTTTTGAGATGGCATAGGATGGGGGAATCAGAATATTCGTGTTTTAGTATTGAAGTACAGGCTTTATGTTTTTATGTAACAAAGTGCTGGGTGATTTATTTTGTGAAGCGGGGGTAAAATACTCATCCGGATTGATTTCAGAGGGAAATAAATTATGATTGATTTTGAGAATTAAAGGGGAGTAAAAGAAGTAATTCGATCAATGACGTTCATATCTCAGGGAATAGATAATGTAAACCTGTGCATTGTTCACAGGAGGGAGGGTCTTCGTAGCACCGCGGCCGGAATGGCTGATGCTGGGCTTCTCAATCGCACAGCAAGTTCCACACCAGCCCGGTATTCAGCAGTAGAAAAGTTCACATGGATGCCATGCTTCGTGCCCCAACATGCCGCCGACAGTGAATTAACTAGGGAGTACTCGCAACAGTGATCGTGGAGTAGGTACAGATAAAAGCACGCTGACAGTGAAACCCATTTTTGGCGCGCAGTGTTTAATAGGAATTGTGCTAGCCAGGATGTTCATGTTTATGTTTCTAATTTCATGTTGGTTGTGCGTGAACCTCCGGGTTGGCGATTGCCAGGAAAGGCTGAGTTGCGTTAAATCATGTGATCGTTCGCTGGGATACAATAATTTTCTAGCCTGAAGCAGATCATTAACATCTTGCCTGAGGGCTCTGGTGCGAAAATGAGTGTTGCGATACATGTTTCCCTGTGCCCATTTTTCACGTGTTCATCTTAAACAGAATGTGTTTAATCTTTCAATGCTTTTTATTTTCCATGCTTATTATGTGGGTATCATGCAAGCACAGAGGTGTACGATATTCATTATGTGTGGGGGTTGCAATTCCCTCTGCGTTACGTGCTCTGAGAGCATTGTTTTCGCGACAGTGGAATAGACTTATAAATGGCATAGTTCCAACTCCACAATTCCTCTGATTACCGAATCATTTTCAAAAGATCAAAAACATGCGTGTTCTTCAGAGCAATTACTCAACTGTTGAATGATGTAAATGAGGGGTCGAATAAAAATCAAAGTTTAGATTTGTTTCTGGTCGAAGCGACAGATTAGATTAATGAAGGTACAGAAAACTAATGCAATATTCTGTCTCACTACAAGCAAGGAGAAGCTCATTATTCATTGGATGATGATTAGGTCATTTTGAATGCTCTTTTTAGCACTCGCTACCGTTATTTCTCAGTAAAGATCATTTTATAGAGAAAAAATATATTAAAACTTCAAGCTGCCTGATATTCATTTATGTATATATATTTATCAAAGAATTTATGCGTTAGTTCATATATCATATAAAGTATTTTTTGAACCGTTTGTATTTAGTCTTGGTTCCGGGAATTTAAATTTAAAAAATAACAGAGCTAACGTGTTATTTTCGTTATTCATTGTGTAACGTTCAACTAATTTCAAATTGTTTCCATAAAGTTATTTATCCATTTATTGATTGTGATTTCAGTTACTTAGCTGCGGTTTCTAGGGGAAAATAACATTTCAAAATTAAATAAATAATGTATTCAGCAACAAAACGACATAGAGTAATTACTTTCACAAGACTTGTAGATACAAATTTTGTATCCCAACATTGTGTGACAATAAAAAACTCAATATTAAATTCATTAACGAAATGTATTCAGTTTGGAAATTACAAGCAGCATAGCTAGTGAATAAGCGATAAGTCCTGGGCGACAGCCTATTATTCCTGCTGATCTGCTCGATCGCAGATTACATGCAAGGAGAGGTTCATAATTCGTTGGATGATACGTCGGTTGTTTTGAATGCTCTTCTAAGCACTCGCTAAGGTTATTTCTCAGCAAATAACATCTTATAGAGAAACATGATATTAATACTTCATGCTGCCTAACATATATATATTTAAAAAAGGTTTATAATAGTTAGCTTTAGTCGAACTTAAAATATTTTTGGAACCATTCATACATATATGGTCTTGGTTCTGTGAACTTAAATTCAAGAAAAATACAGCCTATATTTTTGTTTCGTTATTCATTTTATTATTTTAAACTAATTGCGTGCCATTTTATGAAGCTAATGATTCATTTAATGAAAGTGAAATCAGTTATTGAACTTTTTTTAAGAAATGAAATTACATTTCAAAATAAAGTTATTAATAAGTTTAGCAACCAAACGATGCGTTGTAAAAAGGATGCTCAAAGAAAAATCTCGGTTATTGGCCATTCAATCTTTATTGTTATCGCATATTGACCATTGCAGCCTAATATGGGGAGATATAGCTCAATAACTTCAAAGAGAGTTACAAAAAAGTACGAATTTCGCAAAATGAATTCAAAAGTAGTGATCACCCTACCCCTCACCTAAATAAACTCGGCTGTACTCCTATTCAAGAAAGGTTCCACATCCATAAAGCCCAATATGTATTTTCCTATTTGTTTCTCCCTCAAAGCAATGCTGATGTAGTGCAATTTCATCCCCCACCGTCGCCAACTTCAAGCCATCCCCCACCGTCACCTGTTTTAAGCCGAATTGGAGAAATAACGTCTTAGTCAACTACCGTTCATCTGACAATCATGAAGGCATCTACGGATGCTCTATGTCCAATCAAGCCTGATACACATCACCTTGTACATTGGATTTTCAAATGCCTTATGACTATCGCCAGGACGCCATGACGCTTTCCCCCGGTCGAGACCGGTACCCATTTCAGACACCTGGGTAGAGTGGGGTATTGTGCTTGGAATTTTTCTCCTATACCCAACAGAAAATCGCCACTGCCAGCGCCGAGATTCGATCCCGGGTCTCCCGAACGGCGGCAGAACCCTCTAGCTACATGGCTATGGCGGCGGTCAAAATAGGCAGAAGGCTCTGTCAAAATCAGGCGCCTTCCTACAGAACAAACTTCATCGGAGTATCAAAATCCCTCAAACATTGGAAGAATTAAAAATAAAAACATCACGTCATCTTGCATCTCAACAATAATTATAAGGTGCAGTACATGCAGAAAAAGTAGTTACGAATTTCTTTCTCTCGTCATGTGTTTCATTACATTACACTAAATTACACAAAATTTGTGTAGTATTTTCATGCTTCACAGCATAACTGTAAAGGAGCAACGTTAAGAATTTGACGAAGCGACTGGCCAACGCTTTTGTTCAATAAAATTCGAAAAGAACCATATAAGTCTGAGTCTACGAGGAAGCATCACATCATCGATATTTCTAGAAGGAACCTCGACCGAACGTTGCTGAAACAAGGACGCCAACAGAAAATGCCAGGAAGATCAACGTATAATTTAGTGTTATATTTTTTTAATATTAAGAGTGTTTTTATGGGGATATTTAGTATAACAATATTAGCAGAAATAAGTACCGATAAATTTAAATTGTTTTAGGAAATATCTTCCATTCATATGTCAATCTTGCGATATCATAATTACGAATCAGCATCTCGAGAAGCAGCGATAGCGTCAACCGAGGCGGTTGCTTGCGAGGGTCGAGGGCAGTTACGGACGAGAGGGCACAAGACATAGACGTGGTCAGCTTGAGCGCTAAATACCTCAGTCCAGTTGGACTGGGGCTTGCCTCTTTTAAAAGAATTTTAACTACTCAACCATATCCTTTTGAATATTAATGAAAACCTCCGTGCCTTGATTCTATTGTGAATCAATTACACCTAACCTGGCCTCTGCTGGATACGGTCAACCGTAACTTTCGATCTCAACGCTCCAACATGGCGGCCCGGCGACGAAAGGCCAACCTGTCTACAATGGCTTTCAAATACCAGATGAGTGTTCTACCATGTCTGTCTAGATCCATGTCTGTCTCTTCAAAACTTCTCCGTATGTAGGATGCGTGCGATTACAATATGTAACCAATTAACATCTTGATTTCTTTTATTGTGTCAATAGTGAAATGTCTTAATCTTTCGTGTCTTCAATTTCCTCCGTAATTAAGAAGAGATGATGAAGATGATGATGATGAAGAAAATAATAAAAGATGATGCACAGACGTAAAGGTTAAGGTTAACATCGGCATCTTTGGGATGCTTTATTCCAATCAAGCCTGATACATATGATCTTAGCATTGGTTTTTCAAATGTCTTATAACTAACCCTATATATAGGGCACCATGACGGTTCCCCCGTAAAGCCGGTACCCATTTCCGACACCTGGGTTGAGTGGGGTATTGTGCTTGAGCTTTCCCTTATACCCAACGGGGAAAATCTTTGCGCCAGCGCCGGGATACGAACCCGCGACTCCAACATACGAGCCCGATCCCTTAACCACTGTACCACGGAGAGTATAATAGCCTTCCGCTCTGAGACCAAACGCTTACCGAAGATCTTAAAATTGACATGTCTTAGAAATATAAATGTTGTTTGCCCGAGTGGCTGGTGGCAGTGTTGAAAAGCTATCGTGATTGATAAAGACTAGAAAAAAGAAAGAAAGTGACGAATAATAACAAATGTCACGACAAATAAGCATCACGATAAATATCGGCAGCAATTAAAAGATATAAATCACGCATTCTAACGACAACGACGAGAAGAACATAACAATGGCGTAACAACGGTGGGATAAAACATAACAGTATGCGTATGCAATGTGATTGCTTTTATGCTAGTATTTATGTACCTGTATATATAAATATATATAGGTATAAATATATAAATATGTATATGTGTGTGTGTGTATATACAGATATTAATCTAGCGTCTTGCATTTGAACTAGAAATACCGTCTTTTTTAATAACTTTCAACTTGTAATTTTACCTAACACGTCATTTTTTATTATTGCAAAGCATATACATGTATATAAGATACATGAATTTGTTGTGTGATTTAGAGCAGTTCTTTGAGCCACTTAAGTTAGCTATAATTTGTTACGCTCGCACGAGACGATATTTTTGAATTTTTCCCATTTCTACTTTTTAGTTCTGAATATGAATCATCTACAAGCACTATCAACATTTTTTCCAGATATCTCTAATGTCAAAGCTCAAATGTCAATGTACGTGGAGACTGTCAAAAGTGTTCAACCCAGTGAGCTTATCTTTACGTTTTTTTTTTTTGTCTTTCATTACATTCATTAATAAACACTTTTAAACTTAAAAAACCTGCTAAGGGATACATTTGTAGGTTTTTCTCTAAGTTTTTTGTACAACCACTGACATGGGCTTTATGGCACCTATATATGTTTATTTACTAAGGACTTTTATGATATAATATTAAAAAACCATGTTATTTCATAGATGTATGCTAGTATCTATATACATATATAAATATATATATATATATAGATATACGGCAATTTCTGCAAAATTTCTAATCAAGCGACTTGCATTTGTCCTATAAATTCCGTATTTTAAATTTTTTATCAATACTTATCAACATGTCCGTTATCTAACTCGTCGCTCCCTTATATTATGTTATTGACAAACATTGAAATGAGAAATATTATGAATTTCTCATGTGATTTGAAGCATGTTCTTTGAGGTGGTTAACTTGCTACTTCTGTTTTATTATGTTCGCTTGAAACGATATTTTTGAATATCTGCCGTTTCGACCTGTTAGTTATGAATATAATATAACTACAAAAACTTTCAATATTATTTCCTGATGTGAAGAATGTCAAAGCTCATATGTCAAAGTACGTG
This sequence comes from Morinoia aosen, assembly GCA_030386875.1. NCBI lineage: Eukaryota > Metazoa > Arthropoda > Malacostraca > Amphipoda > Talitridae > Morinoia > Morinoia aosen. The sequence continues at coordinate 43,062,409 of CM059571.1, forward strand.
GAAACTGTTGAAAGTGTTTTTATCTCACTGAGTTCATCATCTTTAATTTTTTTTATGGCATTCATGAATAGACCTAATTAAACTTCAATTACCAAGATATTCGATACATTTTTATATTTTTATTTCGGTCTTTTGTACAAGCATTGACATGGGCCGTCATGGCATCCATCGATGTAAACCTACTCAGGACCATGATATTAAATCATTTTAAAATGTGATGTTATGAATCTAATGTAATTACTTTCCAGGATATTTGTATTTTATTTTCTTTTTCCAGTGCTAAAATGTTCTTGTTAGCCTTGTGTGGTAATTTATCGTTTCTTACGCTCGTGAGTTCATTATGACAACATTATTTAGGTATCAAGTTTCACGTATTGTTCCAATCATATTGAAAATCTTATGGTTAGCATTGTACAACAATTCTTTTTAGGTTTCTGACTCCGGTAAAGTATTTTGTGCCCGGGTTTTTAGCGTAGGAAAAATCCCTAATTTACGTTATGGTAAAATATTTCATTTTCTCCGAGGCGTTAACTTGCGTACTAGTTGATACGTAGGAATGAAAAGATAGTTCTGAATATTGACCTCATAATCTTAGACACAGAATTATTCAAACTTCACCCATTTTATTTTCAATTATATAGCACGTTTCTAAGCTTGTATGTCACTGAAAGTGCACATTAATAAGACTGTTTTCAACAATGCATCATCACTGGTATTATGTGGATTTTTTAATTTGTATCTAAACGTGTTATTGAACCTAAATTACGTAACAAAGGGAATCCATTTTTCCAGACTTTTCTCTGAATCATTTGTTTCGACTATTAACATGGATATTACGACACCCATGTGTGTACATCAACTAAGGATCTTTATGTTAAGACATTTTAGAAGCTAGTGATGTATTTTGTTTCATCCCTATTGGAAATAAAATGGTTTTCTCCTTTCTATCTTTCTAAACTTGGTATTAATAACTAAAACTTATCTTACGAGCTCTTTTGAGACTAGTGATGTGGATAGGTTGATTGCATTTTTAATTGAAACATACCAAATATAATTCAGCTGAAATTAATCTTTTGATAATTTATGATGAGTTGCACGGCACTGAATTCCGCTATAGTGAGCCATTTGAATTAACGAGGATTTTTCGGATGAGGCGATGATCCTTAGAAGATCCAATAATGTGCATGTTGACATGAACACAGCCTTTTGAGGAATGCCATGCTTTGCTCTGCGTAACCGTCTCAGGCAAACCTCAACACGGAAATGCGTTACCATATGTCGGAACAAATGCGTTACGACAGTGTCGGTACTGTCGTGCGTGTCGATGTGTGGGTCCGAGGCAAGGGGCTGCCTTCTGTGTAGCTACCTTTCTGGGGCATTGGTTTTCCCGCGCAGCTGCTCTTCCTGAGGTTCGTGAGAGTGCCGCCTACGCCGTAATCAGTCCGTTAGAGCACCAGAACAGAAATTTCTGTTTGTGTTGAACTGCGGCAGCCCCATTTGGAAGACGTACAACTGTCTACGCTGTGTGGTTCTGCTAGGGGTTTTCAGGGAAATCCCTGATTCGCCGAACAACGACAGTTGTCTTCCTTTACACCAAAACTATATTGTATGCTTTGTCCTACTAAGGTGGTCCCTTAAAACCCCTGTTAGCCATGGTGTCTCTTTGGACTAAAGCCTGTGTGAAGGGAGAAAGAAAACTCATTTGACCTTAAGATCTGAGACCTCCATTCATGATTCTCAATAGAAGTCGCTGAACTTGTTCGGGCCCACAGGTAGCTATACTCTAGTTTGACCATTGTACTATACTTAAGAAACATTCTAACTCTGTAGCACCTGTGGTAAATAAATTGTTTAAATAAATTGTTTAAATTGTTTGCATTACAAGCCTCTTAAACACACACACACATTTCAGCAAGTACAATGATCTATTTCCTTGTGCAAAAATAGCGCGTACAAACATGATCACTTGCATAATACAGCAAATACATGTAAAACATTCGTCCTACTTAGTTAGGTAATCAAACTAATGTTAAGATATCGAAATAAAATATAAATGGAAACTTAAGAGCTAACTAAAGTAAATGCACGCGTGAACCATTAACGTAGACATGTTGAGTTGGGGGTAACTCAACTCTTTAAGGGGTAACTATTGAATGATGAATTCAGCAACCAAATGTGTTGCCTGACAGACAGTTTTTGACAGCTATCACAGTAAAGGCCCGTAATTCAAGTAAATCTGTGAGAAACTATATCCCACATTTGATACCTACAAAACAAATGAAATTCTAATTAGTAAAAATTACAACGAGATTGAAGTATATTCTTCACAGCAAAATGGCAACTTTCGATGACGTGAAGCTCCGTTTGGGTGCTGGACGGAGGTAATGAATGCTACGTAAAAATTTTTCAAAACACGATAGGAGTAACCTGGAGGTTAGCTCCACAATGTAGTGCCAGTAACCTGGAGGTTAGCTCTACACTGTAGCGCCAGTAATCTGGAGGCTAGCTCAACACTGTAGCACCAGTAACTTGGAGGTCAAAACTACACTGTAGCGCCAGTAATCTGGAGGCTAGCTCTACACTGTAGCGCCAGTAACCTGGAGGTTTGCTCTACACTGTAGCACCAGTAGCCTGGAGGTTAACTCAACACTGCGGGGCCAGTAACCTGGAGGTTAGCTCTGCACTGTAGCCCCAGTAACCTGGAGGTTAGTTCTACACTGTAGCGCTAGTAGCCTGGAGGTTAACTCTACACTGTAGCGCCAGTAACCTGGAGGTTAGCTCTACACTGTAGCACCAGTAGCCTGGAGGTTAGCTCTACACTGTAGCGCCAGTAACCTGGAGGTTAGCACTACACTGTAGCGCCAGTAACCTGGAGGTTAGCTCTACACTGTAGCGCCAGTAACCTGGAGGTTAGCTCTACACTGTAGTGCCAGTAACCTTGAGGTTAGCTCTACACTGTTGCGCCAGTAACCTGGAGGTTGGCTCAACACTGTAGCGCCAGTAACCTCGAGGTTAGCACTACACTGTAGCGCCAGTAACCTGGAGGTTGGCTCAACACTGTAGCGCCAGTAACCTGGAGGTCAACACTACCCTGTAGCGCCAGCAACCTGGAGGTTAACACAACACTTTAGCGCCAGTAACCTGGAGGTTAACACTACACCGTAGCCCCAGTAACCTGGAGGTCAACACTACACTGTAGCGCCAGTAACCTAGAGGTTAACACTACACTGTAGCGCCAGTAACCTGGAGGTTAACACTACACTGTAGCGCCAGTAACCTGGAGGTTAACACTACACTGTAGCGCCAGTAACCTGGAGGTTAACACTACACTGTAGCGCCAGTAACCTGGAGGTTAACACTACACTGTAGCGCCAGTAACCTGGAGGTTAACACTACACTGTAGCGCCAGTAACCTGGAGGTCAACACTACACTGTAGCGCCTGTAACCTGGTGGTTTGCACTACACTGTAGCGCCAGTAACCTGGAGGTTAACACTACACTGTAGCGCCAGTAACCTGAAGGTTAACACTACACTGTAGCGCCAGTAACCTGAAGGTTAAAACTACACTGTAGCGCCAGTAACCTGGAGGTTAACACTACACTGTAGCGCCAGTAACCTGGAGGTTAACACTACAGTGTAGCGCCAGTAACCTGGAGGTTAACACTACACTCTAGCGCCAGTAACCTGGAGGTTGGGACTTTCAACAGTTTGGGTCATTGTTTCAAGTCTTGTAAGGTTGTTGATTTAGACTAGCAGATGCACAGGGCTGATGAACTATGGAGAATTCTGAACTTCCCCATTGCCCTGTGAGACGCATTACGGTTTAAACTTTAGTACCTTCGCATCATGGCTAGAGGCAGGTGAGGTGGGAGCTGCGTTGCGGCAACTTAGAGAGTGCTTCATTTCTATTCCAATTGATACTTTAGGTTGATCCCTTTAGTTGCAGTGGTACCCGTTTGGTATCTCTTGCTTTTTCATTCCTTATTTTAAGTTGCGACTTCCTAGTTATGGTGGCGACTTCTAGTCACGATCTCAGCGGCTACCAATCCCGAGAGTAAAGGCGTTCCGCAGTCGTGGGTGCCGACGCTCGGTGTTCAGCCGTGGCACGACCTCAAGCACGTGTCCCGGTGGATCGCTTCTTCATTTATTCTCTCTATTTCCTAAAGCCATCTTTGCTTCTATTTCCTATGAATTAATCACCTTGTCCTATTGCTCTGATAGATAACCTTGCCATAGTTAATTGTATGACTGTGCGGGTGAGTGATCTTGTTAAGCTACCTTAAATTTCTTGAACTATGAAATCCTTAACCTTAAATATCTTCGATATCTTAATACTATGATACCATAAATTCTTATAACCTAAATCTATTTCGAGCTTGCTTGGAATGGGCCCTTAACCTTTTTCCTTAACTTAATTAGCCTACCTGGAGCCTAACTGAAAGACGGCTTACCGGCTGTCTAACTCTCCGGGTGGTACTATTAACTCTTAAACCTAATTCTATTTTCCTAAACTTGCTCTTTGCTTGAGCCTTTTTCTTGACGTTAACCATCTTTCCAACTCTACGAGTGGCTTCCACACTGAGGCATAATTAAACTCAGGTTAGCCTATGAAATAATCCTGCTATAGTGCTCTTATTTGCTGCAAAATCACTATGAATAACTTCTTACTCCATTAATTTCTCCATTGCATTAATTCATTTGTTTCATTTTAGTATCTGCACCTTCGGGCTCCAAAAACCCAGCTTGAGGCTGCTCCACCGGGGACGATGCGGAACGGCTGGTTTTAATTCGGCGCAGCGATCTCAGACGAGGCTGTCATTTCGGTTGTGCGGTGCTGGCTACCCTGGGTGTCGATCGGGCTACTGAACAGCGTTAAACTACCGGGAATTCTCGGGGCCGTCCGGCTTGAATTTTGTCGGCTGGGCGAACGGCCAGTCCTTCCGGAGGGCCACGCCGCAAGCTGATTAGGATCGCCGCTGAAGAAAGAATAGTTTCGCGCTTTCGTAGTGGTAACAGTGCTGCTGTGTTTTTTAGCCACCACGCTAGGAGTCGCCATTTTGTTAATTTATAGTGATCGTCTTCTTTCATTCATCTAGGTTAACCCTAGAACTTTCGTTCCTGAATTTTGTTGTTGTTAATTAGAATCGATGTAGCTTTGTAATCTTATACGCAGAGCCGGCATTAGTGTTAAGATTTGTCCTAGTTTATTAATTATTGTTCCTGGCTCGTGAATCTACGATCCTGATGTTCGGGCTTTTTGAATGGTTCGTATCATCTGAATTTGCTGCTACTTGCAGAGTTGAATAAACTTTCTTGCTGTCATTCCCTGTTTACCTTTGAACCTATTTGTGTGGATTCTCCACAGAACGATGTTCAAACAATAATTACACTGTGCAAAATAATTGCACTGTGCAATAACTTTCTGTTTCAATAAACTACTTATTACGTAAGACATGTTCCGGGATAAAAAATGTCGTGATTGTGAATCTGATTTTTATTCGTTCAAATTAGGCACAACTTTTTGGCACCATAAACCAAATGTTATTATTTGATATGAAAGAAAAACACGATGTCCCAATTTTGATTGCATTCATAAGATAATTCATGTAGATTCTTAACCAGTACAAATATGATGTACCTGAATTAGAGCCGTTGAGTGACCTATTCGTCACAGCATATAGGTATAACCGCAATTGAAACCAACACGGTAGGTACTCCAATCACACAACTTTAACCAGATTGCACTTTGCCCTATTCGTCATGGTGGTCCAGGCTTGTAAATGCTGCCCTCAAAATATCCTAAGCTTTCCCATTGAATTCACACGCTATCTAAAAATCAAAACGCGAACTGTATGTCTGTGATCTGACACTCGAAAACTAGTGAAGCTCTCGCCTGAAGAAGCTGGTATAGTTGCAATGCAAGCCGCACGATGTCTTATGACACCTGACTTCGACTTGGAATCCTTTTCGATGATTACGTTCGTCTGCAACAAAGCATTCGTGTCGTCGACAGCGTTAACCTTCCTATGTAACTTCGCTTGCTACACCATGACTGCGTTCAGAGTTTAGAGCTTGATTCTGAGCAAACCGTGTTAACCAGTCAACCGATGTGGTTGTCGAATGCATGTATGGAACTTGTAGGGTTCAGTACCTCGAACGAGGTTAAGAACCACTGCTCTATAGCATTTTCCATAACAGCTCCTGTTAACTAATACCAATTAGGATGGTAATCCCTACAAATTATTGGAAGCATTTCTAAGTCATGGTTCCAGTAAGTTTTTATTTTTTTAAATTTTAAGCATTTTTTAACATTTCGAGGAATTTTTGTGTGTCAAGTAAACATGAATTATACGTCATTTCCGAAGGTGACGCATTAGAAAGATTACACGGTGTTTGTTTACCAAACAATGTAGATGTTATTTTAATACGACTTTGGGAAGGACAAACCAAAACCTTCGGGTGAGAGATTAGTAAGTTGTTCTTTATCATTCTTTTCCAATCGAAACACAATCACTATATATCATGCTCGTGAATATCGTTTCAGGCTTCCGCTTCTTTTTCTCCCTGTTTTAGAAGCGTCTCTAAAGATAATACTGCCATATTTCCAATAATATTCTGCAACGATTGCGAAGAAATTTACTGAAGTTTTCACTTTTCAGATTTTATAAAGAGTCACATAATAGCGGTAACTTGAGTTCTTGCCTGTATTTCATACGCCCCTGGAAGCTTTATATTCAGGTGCCACATGGAAGGCGACAGCTAAAGTAGCCGCTGTAATATCTTGGAATTTCAGCACGATATATGGTTTACTGAACAGAACTAGTAGATCAGTTTGCCTAGCCGTAAACCAGGCAGCAGGATAGCAAAACGAACAGCAGGACTACTAATATTGTACTGACTCTGTAGTTCACACAGCTTGCTCTTAAGTCTAGTTCGCAACAATGGACATTTCCGGCGGCGCCGGCAATAGGGGCGCTTCCGACCTATCCGGCGCTCGTAAAAGCCAGGCGCTCATCGGCTGTTCCGGCGGATGCCCTATCTATACATGTGACCGTGCCGAGCGAGACTCATAAATCTCCGCAGCCGGAACCCCCATAAATACCACCAGTGCGTCACTATACAACAACTTCCCTCCCTTTAGATGAATATATGACGAAGGGAAGGAGGAACTCAACAACCTATTCGTATTACAGGTTTAGTTATTCTACCTGATCTACGAGGTTCATTTTACTCGGGTGAGCAGCTAACAGGCTGAAAGGCAGGAGTCTCTGCTGCCCCACTCCCGGTAGATTCCAAACAACTGTACAACAGCTGATTCGAATGTCTCTTCCAGATTACATTTAATGCTAGTATTTGAACATGAAAGATATTAACAGCAGCTTTACTAACAATAATTCCCTTCAACCACTTGGGACCATTTCTTAAATTCAGAGCGAGAACATTATCACCGACATCAAATTGAGTCACATACATAGGCTTAGACCTGGACACAGAAAATTTAGGATGAACTCTATCTTTGGAAGTAACAAATTTACGATTGTTCAGCGCTACAGAGGGAGCAATTTTTGTAACACTATGCGGAAAGCAATGCGATTGAAATAATGCTTTTGATAGACGGGATTTGAACGATTCGGAAGTGAGAGAGTTTTTTCAACAAGTCTTTAATGACTCTCACCCTCCTCTCAGCTTGACCGTTGCTTGCTGGAGAGTAGGGCGGAGGTGTGAGGTGCAAAATACCGTTGGAAATAAGAAAATCTTTAAAGTCTTGAGATGAAAAGTTAGAAGCATTGTCACTTACGAGCACATCACACAACCCATTTCTGCTGAAAATCATTCTCAACGCATCGACAGTATCTGACACACTCGTGGATGGTACCACTTCACATTCAATATATTTAGATAATCCATCTACAGCAATGAAAACAATTTTATTCTCGTAGAAAAAGTGATCGACATGAATGCGTTCAAAAGGACGAGAAGGAGTAGGCCATTCTACATTTCTAGACTTAGGGTTTGCTCGATTTAATTGACATTGGGGACAACATTTTACGATGTCTTCAATAGTTTTGTCCATTCCGGGAAACCAAATAACAGATCTGGCCAACGATTTCATGCCTCACATGCCAGGATGTCCATCATGTAATGTTTCAAGGACTAAACTACGCAATGACTTGGGAATAAAAACCCGTTCTTTATAAAGTATACAACCTTTCATGATGGTCATCTGAGGTAGCAGGTTCTTAAATTTAGACAAATTGGGATTTGGTTTAGGAGGCATGCCAACTTTATGTATTGTTTAAGTTGGCATAGTTCGCTATCCATATCAGTATGAGTTCTTATATTTTCACACGTGACAGGAGTTTTATCAAGAGAGTTCACAGCAAAACTCATTTCGTACGGTTCTAGCTCTTTTACAGTCGTGGGTAGTGGCAGCCTACTGAGACAATCGCTATTTACGTTACATGTACCTTTCGAATAGTTGAAAACATAGTCAAACTGGGAAAGTCTGAGAGCCCATCTTTGAATTCGAGCGGAACAGTTGAGGGGTACACTCTTGTTATCGAAAACGTACCCTAGATAAGACACACGATCAGTTAGAAAGGCACATTTAGACAGATTTAAGCGAGTTCCATCGTTTTTTAGGACAGACAGGACCTTGTCAAGAACTTCCAAATGAGCATCATATGAAGAGGTCAAAATGAGGAGGTCATCCTGGTGCACAATGATGTTATCGATGCCAGAAAGAGTCCTATTCATGAATGCTTGAAAAATGCCGGGGTTTGCACGTAGACCATAGGGTAAGTAATTGTACATAAATAGACCTTCAGAGGTGTTAATGGTCGTAACTTTCTTTGATTCTTCGTCCAACGGAATTTGCAAAAACGCGTTAGACAAATCAATTTTTGAGAAAAACTTAGCGTCTCCGACTTGAGAAATGACATCATCAATAACAGGTAGTACAGATTGAACTGAATTCAGAAAATTATTAATGGAGGCTGAAAAATCTCCACAGATTCTCACACTGCCGTCAGATTTTAGAACATTAACGGTAGGAGATGCCCATTGGCTATCATACACTTTGGTGATTTTGCCCATACTCTGTAAGCGTTCCAGTTCGGTTTTGACAGAGTCTCATAGTCTTACAGGAACCGGGCGTGCTTTACAAAATACAGGAACTGCATTAGGCAACACATCAAGATGAACTGTTTCTCTAACGTTAGACTGTGAATCAGATGATAAATATTCGTCATATTTTAACGACAAACTTTTCGGCAAACTATGACAATCCGTTTTATTTATGGAGTCATATTTATCAGGTATGACAATGTTTACGTTTAGTTTAGAACAAATATCTCGGCCAAGTAAGTTGATTCTATCATCTTCCACAATGAGAAAGTTATGATTAAAACTCACATTTTGGTACATGACATTTACTGAAGCTTGACCAAGCAGGTTTACCGAGACACCACTGTACCCGAGAATTTTCCTGCATGTAAGATTTACCACAGCACCAACTTTGATTGCAACTCTTTTACGTATAGTTGACACGGCACTGCCGTTATCCAACAGGAATTCAACAGGTTTACTATTTAAGTTTCATGCAATCATAGTGGGCTCTTTAGTGATGGGAATTACAGTGGTGTTTACTCTAAAAAATTAGAATCATTTGGGGAATAATCAGAACATTCATGTAGATGATTACCGTCACCACTTTCGTTCCCAGGTTTTTGCAAAACAGCTTCGTTCTTCTTCTGTAGAGGCATCCGTGAATTCTTCATTAACACGTCTTCTCTTCCGACGTTGCCACAGCAACCGCTTCTTCCCGGCTGCACTGTGTAAGTGCGAGCTGCGTCAAATTCTCCTCGTGTAGGTCCCCTTCGTGTAGGCTTAGCAGAAAGAGGCCGAGCTGCAGTTGTAGATTTGCAAACCTTAGAAATGTGGCCTAATTTTTCACATGTGTGACATTTCAATTTCAAAGAATAGCAATTCTTTGCAAGATGCTTTTGCTTAGTTCCGCAGCGAATGCATATGTAGTTCGGCGGGAGTTTTTCTGTAGTGACAAACGATGAAGATGAATCCTCACGAATAATATCTTGAGCGTCGTAGCTTAATTGTTCGATAAGTTTTGCGTGTTCAACGCATTCGTTGAAGGACTTGCTATCGCACTTCTGTAGAACCGCGCTGAGAATTTGCGCTGAATGTAGCCCAGCCACAAAGGCAACTCTCAATAAACGATCACGACAGCAATTACCATAATTGCATGCAGATGCTAAGTCATTTAACGTTTTAGCATAACCTTCTATGGATTCATTAGCGCCTTTTTTTCTATTTAGAAATGTAATTGATGCACCAACGACGGATTTTTTGATTTCAAATTGCTGTGTTAATTTTTCTTCAAGTTTCTCAAATGTACCCTCAGTGAGTAACGTAGGTTTAATTCTTCGTTGTAGATCAGTGATTATGTTAACAGGCAAAGCTTTAATTGAAATACTAGCTTTTTTACCGCCATTATTTCCTGCTTTCTGAAGAGCGTCTGCACTTAGGACTTTCCAGCGCTTTAAGAATTCACTCACTGTTTCCACTTCAACGTCGAACGGAGGAAAGCTGACTGTAGAATACGCGATCTTAATTTCAGAGCACTTGTAAAATTCAAATTCACTTAGGAGGTTCAAGTCTCGTCGCCAGTTGTAATATCTTGGAATTTCAGCACGATATAAGGTTTACTGAACAGAACTAGTAGATCGGTTTGCCTAGCCTAAACCAGGCAGCAGGATAGCAAAACGAACAGCAGGACAACTAATATTGTACTGACTCTGTAGTTCACACAGCTTGCTCTTAAGTCTAGTTCGCAACAATGGACATTTCCGGCGGCGCCGGCAATAGGGGCGCTTCCGACCTATCCGGCGCTCGTAAACGCCAGGCGCTCATCGGCTGTTCCGGCGGATGCCCTATCTATACATGTGACCGTGCCGAGCGAGACTCATAAATCTCCGCAGCCGGAACCCCCATAAATACCACCAGTGCGTCACTATACAACAGCCGCTCAGTTTTAATCTGTTTTATTTAACTTTAAATCGAGAAGTCGAAGGTTCAGCAGACCTATAACAGCGAGACGACTTAACTGGTTGGGCTCATCTTCAAAGGAAATTACCAAGGCCGTCAAGAAACATTTGATTGTCAGAAATTAACAAACAACTCGCTAATGCGCGTACTGCTTCTCTGGCAGCAGGAGCTCCTAAATGCCAGCGAAGTCTGCAGTGAACTCCTTCTGTAGGCCGTGAAGTCATCGATAACACAAATCCGTGAGCCTGGGGCTAGAGTTTCGTGTAATTTAGACCACTGTTGTAGGTAAAAGCTTAGGTTTTTGCAGACTTTGCTTCAGCACTATGTGTTATTTCGGGTGTAATTTTCGAGTTCGAGTACTTGACAATAAGATATTTTGCTAAATTACCTCTGAGTGACTTCCATGCCGAATTTTTTTCTGAAAAATTACAAAATTTGCAACTTTTTGTTTGAGGAAAGGCCACCCTCACAACTCTAATTTGACCTTGTTTCTCATGCACAATTTGAGGCGGTAGTGCAGTGTGTCAGCAACAGATATCACGTACCCTGCACACACCTCTACTCAAAAAACCACATTCAGAGCGTGCAACGTCAGTACCCTCTACATGTAGGAGGCGTGAGGCGCGTCTCATGTTATAGTAACATTTATCATCGACAGCGGGGAAGTTTGGGACTACTTCAATGTTGGACGCGTGAGGCCGTAATCTCTAGTAGGGAATGTCTTCATTTTCACGAAGACTATAACGCTGAACAGGAGAGAACCCTCCTGCGATAAATTCTATTCAGATAGCTGGGTAGAGAAAAGGACAAAATCGGTTAAATGTCTTTCTAGAAACTGAATTCCGCATCAAATAATCAGGGAATTAGGTATCAATAAAACAACAGAGAGTGATTATCAAGTGGATTCTTCGAATCGTTAAACATGTGTCACACAAAGTGTTAATGTTATTCTGAGGAAATAAGTTCAACTTCTTTGTCGTACCTTCACGGAAATAACTAGAACATAACAATCCCGTAAATATTGCATCTTCTGCATGAATATCAATTTTTGGTTTACTGTGTAACTTAGGGAACACCTCCTACTGATGGACTTATTTGTAGGAAAGTATATCCACTTACGAAGCTTGAAAGTGCTTGGATTAGTAGAAAGGTATTTCATTTATCCCTTCATTAATACATAGTGGAAGTCTAAATACATTCGTATATTATGTTATCACACATGTGTAAATAAATCGTACATTATACACATGTATACTAGGCTGCCTTTCAAATAAAGAACGCTCAAAAATGGGAAAATATTGTTTCAGATTTGAATGAAATTCTTAGTAATTGTACATTGAAATCTGATTTTGTATCGTGAATTTCCAACGCCAATAAGTAATATTTGAATCGCGTAAACTATCAAAATTAAATACAGATTAATTGATTTAAATTAAAAATGGGCATTCCGTTCATATTTATCGCACGAAATAACATACTGCGGCTAACCAGCAAAAAACAATGAAATTCCTGCCCACTTAACTCTATGCAGAACACTATCAATAAATGATGTAAAGCACGTCCAAAAAAACACTCGCTATAGATTGGGCAAAATAAACCTTAAACGTACAAGTCAAAAAAACCAACTCTAAATAAATAAACAAAACCAACTCTAAATAAACAAAACACAATAATATAATAGAGCACAAAACGCAATGAAGATACGCACCCAACTCGGTGTCACGCTGCGCATTTCAAAGCGAGACGATATCGCGTGTTGCGCTGATGGGCAACGCAGAGAACTTGTCAGATCCAAAACGCGTTAAAGCGGAACATTTCCACAATATTGAATTTGTTAGACAAGGATACCTAGAGAACCATCAAATTAGAACAGGTGCTAAGTAGGTGCACTCGTAAACTAGTACAGCACCAGAGTTAGTGCTCTCGAAAGAAAACACTAATCAGCAAAGATCATGAAATTGTTAAGTATGTATAGCATCAATATTAGCGAAGTCGCAAAGCCTGCATAGCTGCTAAGTTCATCCAGCCGCTAAACCAGAGCGGCTGCAGTGTTACTGCAATCGTGAAATTTGTGCTGCTGTTCAGCCGGTTCAGCTGTATAGGCAGCACAATCCATAACCAGAACAGTCTGGACACCAGTATAGCTGTAAAGTCAGTAGAAAGAATCAAAGGACTGTAGAACTGTGAGACTATAGAACGGTGAGATTGTAGAACTATGAGAATGTAGAACTCTGAGATTGTGTGAGACTGTGAAACAGTGAGACAGTAGAACTTTGAGAGTGTAGAACTATGAGACTGTAGAACTGTGAGACTGTAGAACTGTGAGACTGTAGAACTATAACAGTTATAATAGTAAAGTTGAATGGATGTGGAAGAAATACAGGCTGCACAACACAGGGCAGTCGTGCCACCTCTACACCACACAGGGCAGTCATGCCACCTCTGCACCACACAGGGCAGTCATGCCACCTCTGTACCAGACAGGGGCGTCATGCCACCTTTGCAACACACAGGGCAGTCATGCCACCTCTGTACCACACAGGGCAGTCATGCCACCTCTGCACCAGACAGGGGCGTCATGCCACCTTTGCACCAGACAGGGGCGTCATGCCACCTTTGTACCACTCAGGGCAGTCATGCCACCTCTGCACCACACAGAGCAGTCATGCCACCTCTGCACCAGACAGGGGCGTCATGCCACCTTTGCACCACACAGGGCAGTCATGCCACCTCTGCACCAGACAGGGCCGTCATGCCACCTCTGCACCACACAGGGCAGTCATGCCACCTCTGCACCACAAAATGTTGTCATGCAACCGGAACTTGACGTAGAGGATTTATGCCACTAACTATAGTGGCTTGAATATTACCCAATAGCATTCCCAATTAAGAAGTGGAAGCCAAGTCTTGAGTCAGGCACAAAACCTCGCAGAGTGAAAGTATTGTGTCCGTCAGTGCCCAAACTCTGTAGAGACACGGGAAAATCAAATATAACAAATGTGAGTAAACAAGCATTCACCGTTGGCACCTGACGCTGTTTACTAGCAGCCATAAAGTTAAAACATTGATAGGAAGGTTGGCGTTCACGACACTCTGCCTGATATTAAAAGCAAAAATAAATTCAGTTAATCCAGATAAATATCAGGAATTTTCATTGCGTATTTATTATAGAATGGTCAGCAACGCTTTTTGGTACTTGTGGGTAGCTGTCACCACTTGTTTAGGAGGAAAAGTGTTTTTAGGGGAAGAAGTGAAAAATGTAATAGTTTTATGACTATTGAATAGATGTTCTGGACAGTAGGAATGGATTTTTCATCTTTGAAGATATTCTTGATGATTTATATTTATTTCTAATGCAATTTATCTTTTTCCGTTAATATTATGAATCTCTGGGACCTTCCTCTTCAGTTCTTGGAAGGTCCCAGAGATACATTTTGGCCTGAAACAAAACAAAAATGAAAAATAATAACAATTTATAATAATTTAATTAAGGTTGCCTAACTTAATCAAACCTTGGTCAAAAGGAAACCATAAATTAAAAGTGGTGGCAGATAACCCACAAGTACTACGTTTTTACATGACATTATAGTTCGCTTGTTTATTTTGATTATAAGAAAATTAATATTCATTTAGATATCTAGCAAATTCCTTACTAAAACTACAAACTCTTTTCATTGAATAAAGCAGATTTGGTTTAAAGCCAGTTGAAACAAGACTGCTAGCATTCAGTCTCTCTCTCTATAGTTAATATTTAGAATCGCTTTAATTGAGAAAAGGTTAGAGTTCATGGGACCGAGATTTATGTTGGAATTTCGTTGTTGACCGTAATGGAGTTTTGCAGTTCTACTGTTAGAATTCTGTGATTATACAGAGTTCAGTAAAGTTCTATTTACCATCTAAAATTTAATAGGGTTTGAAATAAATGCGTTAGTTTCTCTAAGTTAACTATTATCACGAGTGAGGAAAATTGGCTACGAAATAAATGAAGGAATGCAATGGGCACTCACAGACTTTGAGCAACGAAGGAGAGTAAAGCTAGAAAAGTTTTTATCCTAATAACCACGGTTTTGAATAATAAATCAGGTAAAAGATAAACGCAGTAAATTTGCTATAAAAATCAATGAAACAACAGACTAATTGGCACAAGGAGAAAGTTAACACACCAATGTCTACGAACTTATTGACTGCACTATACTGTACATTTGGTCGGTTGAACTGAGTGAAGTGATGCCCAAAAAAAATCCGCAATGCCAATATTCTCACAAGCGAGTTTATTACTTATTTTTATGTAACTAATTAAAACAGCCTATAACTATTCGATTCAGCGTTGATTTCACTTTAAATTTGCTTGCTGATATTCAATTTTCAATTAGACATAGCAGGTTTTCACGTCAATTTATACATAACACACAAAATCAAGAGAGCAAAAAAAATATCCGCAGTTCATAATTTGAAACGTAACCAGCTAATATGTCTTGCTTTCAGACAATAAGGTGCCAGCAATCGTGGCAACTGTTAGTCCATGACGTTGAAAAAGTGAATGGATTCGTTTAACGAAGTAATGTTTAGTCTGAATGTCGTGACTTTTTCTCATAAACCCTATGGAACTGATTAAACTCTGCAATACTGGATTTTCCAACAGAGAAATTGGCAGACAACTAAAATACTGTGAGGAAACTGTACAAATTACGTTATAAAAGCACCAGAAAACTTCTAGGGTGAAAGTAACTTGCAAGGTGAATGAGGTCAAAGTAAAGTGAGGGTGTGGTCAATACTCATGGTCCAGGGCCTCTTGTTCGATTAGAATGTCGAATTAAATCGACGAAATGAATTGATATGTTGGATGCGAATTTTGTGACTAATTTTTAGGAAAATTTGGAAATAATCTCATCTCCATGCAGGAAAATTGTCCCCTTTACTCAGCAGGCAATGTAAAAAACGTTCCTCCAGAGACATAAGAATTCATGTTTGGACTGGCCTCCCCAACCACCAGACCTCAATTCAATCGAGAATGTATTGCACTACATCAAACAACAGCTACACGACGAAAAGATTCGAAATCTCTATGGACTGTGGACAAAAATTTAAGAAAAATAATACTCCCTTTATCTGGAGTACGGTCGCACGCTAATTGATGAAATTCGTTAGATTACAGGTGTATTGTGCTAACAAATACTAACTAATTTAGTTTGTTTCGGATTTAATTTTATACAAAATTTTATTAAATGAACATGTTTTGCATTGCGCATAATTTTTTTCGTTTTTTAATTTTTCTCTTAGAAAAACGGCGTGAACACCAGCATAGCCCATTTCAAAATCGAATATTAGCAAACAGTTTCAAAAAGGAATCAACGTCGAATCGAATGATGTATTGGTTGTTTTGATCAATTATCCTATAAATGGGCAAATTTAAATATTTTAAAATATTGGTAGTACGGATTTCCTCTTTCGTACCACTGTATTGATTTGTTTACTTCTTTTATGATTGGCATAACTTACATGGGTTTTTCCACAAATATTCTCCTCTGCATTTTTCGTATCATCAGTGAGAGTGAACCCGTCGCAGCCTCCATCTGGTCCATCAAGTCCCCGTGCATCCAAATAAGCAAAGTACCCATTGTCGAACTCGATGCTCACGGTACAATTCACGTAAGTCTTTCCTGGAAACTCCGAGCATCCGTACCCTCGGTGTGAGTAGAGCAAAATGGGGGACTTCGTTCGATCGTCTTTGGTTGATGATGAGGGAAGCCTTATTGTGTCGCCACAGCTCTCCACTGTAAATATAAAGTTCGCTATTGACGTTCCTTTATTATAACCCCCAGTAAAATATGTAAGCTCTCCCACCGATGGTATTTAATAAAGTTTCATAGATGATAGCGCCCACATACTCGAGCTAAATTCACAACCGTTGCAGAGATAGGTGATGATTTTCGGACTTAATAATTTTACCAAAGTTTCATCAAACAATTAGGCATCAAAAGAATAATTTCAGCCCTTCTGGAGCGCATGATTCTTCTGCTGGAACCTTAATTTTTTACTGAAGCTCTCAAAATTTTTTGGTAGGGGAATGCTCATAAAACTATGGTGCGAAAGAAAGTCGTATACATTTCCAAACTCACTGAAATGAAAAATGCCGAGGGTATGATTGAAGAATACCGGAGATACCAAAGTTGGCAACCCGGCATCTCCATCGTAGTAGAGGCACGTGGACAGGTCGACGAAAGAATACGAGAAGCTGAAAGTTGACTCATTTTGAAGTCTTGCATAACTGTTCCCTTTCCGGTAACGGGTAGGGTCTGCAAAAACGAAAACAAAATTACTAGACGTAGTAATTGAAATTCTCGCTAACACGCAATATCTATCCGGGTGAAATCTCATTTCACCCGGAAAATTGGAATACGAAAGCCATTAAATGGCACCCGTAATATTTAACATTTTATGATTGATTAACCGTATCAGGTGTCGGAATGAAGGCTGGATTATATTTGAAACTAAAAGATTGATTGCCATGGGGGCTTATGAGAGAAACCCGTCGTTTCACTTGACATGGCGTGTTGTTAAAAGTAATGAAAAGTTCTTAGTATTTCACTCATGAACTAGTAAACTGATATCTCATTTTGTTCCCAGACTACGAATGAACTTTAACGCGGAATAAACGATGTACATTTGGAAATTTGTGGCATTCTCAAATGTATCCTCAACGTACCGTAGGAATCATCGGAGGAGGGGGGCTGACGCACGTTGCTTTCGTCAAGGTAGATGAGTTTCTCGAGCATGTACTCCCGGGTGTCATTGTATGGGCCTGGCTTCCACGGGGCCTCATCTGAAAACATAAAGCAATATTTCAAGATCCAGGCCGGAGTTTTAAACAGTTTGCGTCTTGACAGTAGAGCAGCTGGCAGTAAAAATTCTTTCACCGATTTGACTACGGATCATGTTGCTTTTTGGCCAAAATCGACAAATTTTATTTGGGAAAATTAAAACTTCAGATATTTGATCAGTAAACTTACGTGCAGCGTACCGAAATCGATAGAAGAACGGAGAAGAAGAATCGGTAGAAGAACCTACGCTGCCGACTGCATCGCTATAAGAACGTGATCGCTTTACACGCACGTATGTATAGTTCAAGTGGTTCAAAATTGAAGGTGAACGCACTTTTATACGGAGAGAGCAGAGCTGCAGTTATTAATCAAAGGTAAAAAAATGATTGATGAGATAGATTAATACTAAAGAGCTTGATGTGCAAATTAGCGATTTACCCTTAATTAGATATTTACCCTTAATTAGCGATTGGTGCCTTCGTCAAAATATTCAAATCTAGAAAAAAATTAATCGTACAAAACTCACTTTTTTTGATAAACTTAACTGCTTTTCTTCAAATTCCCCTGATTGTAACAGTAGTACTTGAGGCGGCAAAAAAAAATATCTTTTCTAATCCATTCTACTGTAGAAGCTCAATCAGAACTTATACATTCATTTCGATCGCAGCGTAATTTATTGATGTCGGATTACTTTGGTGAACCACAAAACCCAGAGGCACCCTTAGATGACTATATATCTATATATTAATACGCTAACCTGTGCGTCACACCCTTCAACATCATTGCGGTATTTATGATACGAGTTGGCTCCTGTCGGGTCGCGTTACATTAGGAGGAGAGAGAAAGAGACAGGGAGAAAGGGAATGTGATTTTTCAAAATTTTTTACATTTTTATATTTTTGCATTCTTTCAATTTTCAATTTCTCCATTTTAATTTTTCATAATTTTTACTTTTATTTTTTATTCATCATTTATCCCATTTATTTATTTATTTTTTGTTCATTTTTTGTAAATGTTTCATATCTAGATTTTTTCAATTTTTATTTTTTTAATTTTTTCACTTCTTTACTTATTCAATTTTTATTTATTTTTTTAAATATTTTGGTTTATTTTTTGGATATTTTCTGGTTTAGTTTATTTTTCTATTTTTTTCTATACATCGACCCTGTACGTCTTATCCTGAAACATCATTGCGGTATCTATTATACGGATTGGCTCGTGTCGGGTCACGTTAAATTACAGGATGAGAGAGATAAGGAGAGAGAGAGGGAGAGAGTGAGGGCGAGAAGGAAGGGAGGGAAAGAAAAAGAGGAGGAGAGAGAGAGATGAATATTCCATAATTTTTTTAAAATCTTACGACTTTCTGAATTTCTTGAATTTGTTAGGATTGGATAGGATAGTTTAGTGTATGATATTTTAGGATGGGTTAAGTTAGAATTTGTTATGTTATAGTTTGCTAGGTAATGTTGACCGAATTTTTCACGGGTCCACCTAGCCTAACGATGATATTGGTTTAAAGTTGGTTTAGGTTAGGATAGGTTAGGTTAGGGTGGGTTAGATTAGGATAGGGATATGTTCGGACATGATAGATTTGGTTAGCATAGGTTAGGACAAAATAGGTTGGAATATGTTATTTTAGGATGGATTAAGTAAAAATATGTTAGGTTAGAATTTGTTAGTTAATGTTGATCGATTTTTTTTCACGGGTCCACCTAGCTTATTGATGGCATTGGTTAAAGTTAGGTTAGGATAGGTCAAGATGGGTTAAGATATGTTAGGTTAGGATAGATTTGGTTAGCATAGGTTAGGACAAGATAGGTTAGAATATGTTAGGTTAAGATAGGTAAGGTTAGAATATGTCATTCAAAATTTGTTAAGTAATGTTGACCGAAATTTTGTCACGTGTCCACCTAGCTTATTGCTGACATTTTCCGTGGAATTTTCGTAGGTCCTGCTAGTATACAGGGTGTCCGACACTTTTGTTGCCAACCTTTAACATAAGGTAGCGATCGTCGAAATGAACACTTTTTATTCTATTAAGGCATGGTCTAATATGCTTAGTTAAAAAGTTACAAATACGTGAAGTTACTGTTCATCCGATATTCTGAGTGCTCCTCGACATCAACGACAAAGATTAGTTTGTTTACTGTTAGTTCTTCTTCGGCTGCAAATGTATCACCGGCAATGGAGGGAGTATCCAATGCTGAATTAGCGGATATGCACCTAGTGTATGGTGCACCAACTGGAAGTTCTAGGGAGGCTGTTCGAATTTACGCAGATAGGCATCCTAACAGACATGTCCCATCACTTCAAACATTCACAGCCATAAACCGGAGATTACGTGAATACGGATCATTTCACAGACCGCGACCTGAAAGAAGACGCCAAAGGAGAGTAGCAGATCCAGACAAGGTGGAAGATGTCTTAGAATATTTTCGAAACAGTCCTACTTCAAGCACTCGTTCTTGTGCACATGCTTTACATTTAAGCAACACTTCTATGTGGCAAGTACTACATAACAGTGGTCAACATCCATTTCACTTTCAGCGTGTGCAGAAATTGGACGGTGAAGATTTCGAACGTCGTGTTGAATTTGCGAGGTGGTTTCAACAGAAAACAGATCGACAACCTCGTTTCCCAACACGAGTCTTATTCACAGACGAAGCGTCATTACTCGAGAAGGAATACTTAATCTCCATAACCTGCACATGTGGTCTGGCAACAATCCACATGTTACAAGACAATGTCGACATCAGGTTAGATTCGCCGTAAATGTTTGGGTAAGAATTCATGGTGACCATCTGATTGGGCCATACATCTTACCAGAGAGACTAAATGGACGTACCTATTACATTTTTCTTATTGAAGTATTGCCAGAACTACTGGGAAATGTACTTTTAGCTGACATCAGAGGAATGTATTTTCAACGTGATGGTGCTCCTGCACACTTTGCGGTTACTGTTAGGCAATCATTGGATGCCCGATATCCCAATCGCTGGATAGGCCGTGGCGGTCCCTTCGCGTGGCCACCAAGATCTCCTGATATTACGCCCCTAGCTTACTTTTTCTGGGGGCATATGAAACGTTTAGTGTATGAAACACCGATTCAAACCGAAGAGGACCTGATGGGTGGATTGTTGAAGCCTCGGAAAGGATTCGTGAAACTCCTGGCCTGGTGACTTTGCTCGCGTCCGCCAATCATTGGAGAGGCGTTTGAACGCCTGCATCGAAACAAATGGGCGGAATTTTGAACAATTTTTGTAAACATGTAACCTTGTTTACGGTATCGTTTGTTGTGCTCATCATAATTACAGTCGAAAATGATTTTTCCTTATCACAACAGTAAAAAGTTAATGTTAATTAATAATAATAAATGTTTCACATACTTGCTTAACTTCTCATTTCGTATCCTTGCCATTGATGTGCCGCAGTGTACCGCCTTGGATTCGTCTCCGCAAGAGAGCGTACGAATTATTTTTAATAACTGTCCAACATCAAGTCCTTGTAACTCTTTAACTAAGCATTTTAGACAATACCTTAATAGATTAAAAAGTGTTCATTTCGACGATCGCTACCTTATGTTAAAGTTTGGCAACAAAAGTGTCGGACACCCTGTATAAATGTTGAACGAGCCAATCCGGGTCTTATTTGCAATTTTGGCGTGGTCTTTTTAAGGGCTTGAAGACTTTTCACGCACGGCATTCAATATACGAGTATTAGCCTTCAGTTCGCATAGACCCTAGAAAGCGTGCCGTCTGTTAATTCTATTTTGATATTCATATTATTTGGTGACACCTAAGGGTGTCAATAATTCTTTAGGTTTCAATGACTTTACTGTCTGGCGTAGCGACAAATGCAAGATTCAGGTAATCTGTATATTCGTTAAGCTTTCTCTGTACATATACATCGTCATTTTGCCTTTTTATTCTACGTATCCTCACATCCTTTATAAATTTTCATTTCATCCATCACAACTTTATCATACTTTCCATGTTTTTTCATGCAAAAATTTGCCTCATTTCTTCTATTTCTATCCTCATTTCTTGGTAATTACACACATCAAGCCTATTTCACATTTCATGATTCTACATTTTTAATTGATTTTACCTTACAAACGTTTCACATACTTTCTGATTGCACCTTATCAGAACTTTACTGTATATTTTGTTATCCAGGTACAGCAGACATATCGAATAGTTAGATTTAGGGTATTAATTCTCTTCACCCATGAGAACTAATTTTGCACATCGCACTAATTTTCATTATGTTTGCTAACGTTTTTCATTCGTCCCTCAAACGAACGTAATGGACAGCACCACGAAACCTTTTGTCTTTAACACTGCACTCACTAATTTATCCTCATTATCTCCCAATTTCCATAACTTATAGACTTCTACAAGAAACATGACCCGCATACCTGCTGAATTCCCATCCAATGTAAGGACAACTAACAGTCGTGTAATGATTTTAAGCCTTCAAAATGAGATGGTCTAAAGACGCTAGGTCAAGCAATCGTCTTCGCTACGCTATTACTAACAAGAGCTATTTAGCTGTTCTTTTTTTTCTATGATATTTTCCTTTAACAATCAACTCACTCATCTTATATGTGGGTCTGAAAAGGAAATTCTCTGCTCTAAATCCTCATTATTTTTCAATTCAGATGCACAAACCACAACTCACTCAATACCTTCATTATTTGTCTAATTTAATTTTTTTAATTATAATTTTATATAATTCGTTTTCAAAAAACAAACAGTCACCTACCTCTTTGCATTGTATCTATGTCAAATTTTCCAAGATTTTCAGTTTAAGGTATATCCTTCGGGCTAAATCCAGTGTTACACCCACATTAATCCTTAACGTATTCCATTCATCTGTAGCTTCTACCACATACTCCATGAATCATAAATCTGTAGCTTCAGCTATACGTTGCCTGGCACTTTCATTCATTTTTGTAGACACAATATCTTTTGCATGAACTCAGGTAAAATCACCCTTCAAAAACTTGGTATTCTCCAACGCAATTTTTCCAAAGTTTTGAAGAAATTTTCAATTCCACCTCGTTGAATTCGCATGAATTGCAGCTCTGTATTGATATTAATAATTACGAGAGCGTGTTTCGACTGGAGTTTCCTTTACGCCTCACTCGAGCCATAACCGATGGTGTCTGGTAGTGTTCAACCGAACGACATGTATCGTCCGACGCATTTTAGTACGCATCTAATTTGATAAGATTGAACTGCTCTAACTGACGGCACCACAACGAGCTAAAGAGGGGCTCACCAAGCGGAACAAGTCTGGGTTCCTTGGAGCAGCTGTTGTCCGTGACGAAGATGAACCTGTCGCAGGAAGTGTCGCACTTCTTGAAGCAGATGCTGCTATCGTAGGCCAGACACTTTGTGTTGAATTCAAATGTTGCAAAGCCTGCAGAACAAACAATAGTGAATGGAACACCATAAAAGTAGGTAGAGACTCTTTGGTTCCGTGAATATCAAAATGAGAACTTTTTACATTGGTTGGCACTTACAACGGAAAATACTTTCTTTTAGGATTTGATCATGTGTACTTTCACGAATCAACTTAACTTGATAATTTGGTACAATCTCTGCCTAGCTTTTTAATTACATATGCTTACAAGCCAACAAGTGGCAAATAAAAAAAAATATGGATCCGTAAAACGCCGCATTATTTATGAATATTCATAGTGTTGGTTTTTAGAGCAGAAACATGTGTACAAACTCGCCCATTTAAGAAACTTCGTGAAACACTATTTCTATGAATTTTGATATGCTGGTAAGCATCTTTATACAAAAAATTCTGACCTACTCACCATGTTCTATCTGTATTTTTACGTGTTCGCTTAGAGGCCCTTTCTTCACCTATCACAAGCTGAAAGCTAAACGGTAACGTGGGTAAAATATTCTATACTCCTTTGTTGGCCCTACCAGCTTCTGCGGCAAGTTTGGCACATGCTCCGATCGTGGATGCTGGGAGTTCAACACTCGCCCCTCCAGCGAGCGGAAGGGTTTGGTTCAGTACTGCTTGCCGTCGGAACACCTGGAAATCCAGTGATGTCATTTCGAAAAAATTATGAGAATAAGGCTTAGTGAATATTATTTTAGCGGATACGGTTGGAGTACAAAGGACTGCTTTAGGTCTTGATTTAAGCACGATGTGCTATTAATTTAAAATAAGTGTCCCGAAAAATAACAACTTAAGTTAACATTTAACAATTGTGAAAGTCAATGAGTGTATTCCCTGTAGTTTATTCAATCCATTATATACGGATAGTTTGAATTATTACCCAATTATATAAGAATGAACAAGACGATTTGAATTTTGAAATATTAAAAACAATCGTATCTCAATATTCATACCACAAAGCAATAGACATCAGTGAGACTCACGACGTTTATTCCCAAAATGCAGAGCGCGATCGAGTCCGAGTTGATTTGGATCGCGTTAAGAAGCCCGCACGTCATGCGAGGAGAAGTCCTCGTTGTTGCGTCTCCCTGCATCAAACAAACGTGTTAGAATGCCACCATGTCCGCCTGCATCATGCAATCGTGTCACTATATCACCATGTCAACCTGCATCATACAATCGTGTCAGTATATCACCATGTCAGCCTGCATCATGCAATCGTTTCAGTATATCACCATGTCAACCTGTATCATACAATCGTGTCAGTATATCACCATGTCAGCCTGCATCATGCAAAAGAGCTAGAGCCCGAAGGAACCCTACTTGAAATGATTTCAAGGCTATTTTGCATGCAAATTGTGTGTTTCACACAACCGCCGTATCGCGTTGTCAAATAATTGCCCCGCTACGCGGGAGGACTGAACCTGGTCAGGGAAGTTTTCATTCAATATTTCGAAATGAGCCAAATATCGCCATCTTGTTAGAAAACGACCCAACATTTGTTCAATCTTCTAATGTCCTTATGAAGACTACACGCACATAATTGTTGCTTCTTGAATCATTGCCTCAGGCGATAAATCAGCGTATTTCAAAACGGCTCAAAATAGTCAAAATTAGCGTGAGTTGACTCATCATAAAATGACAGAACAAATATCACCTCTTTTAAATTTGTGTATTTTTTATTTAAAATAACCTGCACTCAAAAGATTTTGTATGACAAGTTATGATTAATTTTATCATATCTAGCCGATATTCTCTATCAACAGCGTTGCGATATCAGCATTCATTAGTTTCTTAAATTATTGAAGTGATCTTTCTTATTTTAATTCCATTTTGTAAGCTAGGAATCGTAAGAGAGAAAGGAATATACACTTACGAGACATTTTTGACCCACTTGTGTGTCTTTAACAAATATTTTGATACACATTAGATTAATTCCTTCGACCACATGTTAAAGTGTTTGAGAGAATTGAATAACATAATCACGTTTCGAAAGGCATTAATTTTTTGTAGAAAACCGAACTGTATATAGATTTGGTGAATAAAGCCTAATTGTCCCTAAAAATCCAAATGCTTTCACTAATTTTTTTTCATTCATAGACTTTTTTTCTATATTGGTGTACTCAGCAGCAAGTCTGAGACAATGAAATATGTGAAAAAAATTGACTTACGTTAAGTGTGTCTTCACTGACACACTTAAGTGTGTCGCATAAGCCCATGATACACATAAGCGTGTCGTAATACATAAACTTATAATGTATATTGTTGACACACTTTTGTGTGTCGGTGTGGGACAACTTCACTCACAAATATGTCTCTTTTTGGAATAAAATAACTCTCAGTGTACAAGTAGAGACGGTACCTGTAAATTATACTCACCAAACTGAGTATGAATGAATAACTGATAGCCTAGAAAATACGGCTAAATTAATTTATTCGACGAACTCACCAAAAATAAACGAATTATTTAATCATACTATTTACAAAATGCATTATATAGTGTGTGAGCATAGTTTTTCTTGCTGCACTCTATACTGGCAGTGGATACCAAATATCTTATTGAAATGATTTTAAAGCGGGTCATGCACAGCAACTATATATAGTTTAACTCTAACTAACTTACCGTTGACGAAAGATTCATCTAAATTAGACCTATTAAACAAGAACGTTTAAGTTTACCGTAGCTAATTATTTACTATGCATATATCGTGTAAAATTACTAAGCCACATCAGTAGTGCTACGAGAAATTGTATGGCGTGTGAAAAACCAATGAGTATCGATAAAAGAACGCAAAAGGGAATTTGTATTGTTTTCTGCAAGTTATGATTCTGCAACGAATTGCTGAAACATTCATCATTATAAATTTAATGTGCGACGAGGGAAGGACTTATTCAACCCGAATCCTGTCGAAATACAAAATTTATATGGCGTCCGAAAGCTCGGTGACGTCGCCGCACTCACCGCGCCCCTTTGGAGCTCCGCGCCTCCACCCGTTGACACCTGGAGAAATCAATTCTTATTTTAGCAAGTAACTCGTAATTTTTTAAATTCATCCACGGATATGAACGTGCGTTGCAACAGTATCTTTGTATATTGTATGCACTGAGAGAAAACTTTTAAATTTATTTAAAATAACATATACATTTTCGACCACCAGACTCGTTTTTAACTTTCAATAACACTGAGAAAAATACTTAGAAATTTTAACGCGTTTCCGAGATCTAAAGGTGCTTATGGTTTTAACTTTCTCAAAATGTCTAACTTGTAATTATAATAACGCACTAAAGTTCAGGAGATTGAGATAACTACGAATGATACGTTAACTGAATCGTATTTTGAATATAACGCTGAATTATTATTGTTACCTTTCTAACCCTCGATTCGTTTTATTAAGTCTCCAATAAAAGATTCAAACCTATTTTTTGGAAAAGTGTTCTAAAAACCGTTATGAGATGAAGCGATTCCGACTTACGTTTATTTCTTCAATACAAATCCTCACCGAAAACACGTGTTATTGCGGAGGTGAGTCCAGGTGCTAATGTACCATTTTACCTATATCATTCCGAACTGTTAGATGTAATCATAGAAATCATAGAAAAAATACATTTAACATTGAAATAAAAAGTCTGTGAAATGAAGACTAGATGGCAAAACTAATTCA
Source organism: Morinoia aosen (assembly GCA_030386875.1). Lineage (NCBI taxonomy): Eukaryota > Metazoa > Arthropoda > Malacostraca > Amphipoda > Talitridae > Morinoia > Morinoia aosen. Next base: position 43,089,381 of record CM059571.1, read on the forward strand.
AAATTATTCATTTCCATTTCATTTAGCATGACAACTGTTGGCGTATGAAAACTAAGTGCAAATAATGAAGCCAAGGTTTGGCTATTCTTTAGTCTCCTTCCAGAGAGTGAAAATGATGTTTCATGGACGATTACCTTTTCGTCTTGACAGACAACTGTTTTTGTTTTCAAAGAGATATCGAATGATTCTCGTCCACTTCAGTTCATTTTAACCTTTGGTGAACATTTTAAAATATCAGGTTGTGCATATTGCTAGCCACACATAAGGATAGCTGGCTGTGTAAGGCTGTTATCGGTGCCTCAATTTGTAGGTACTGATAAAGCTCTGTACAACATGGAGTAGTGGTGAAAATTGTACCACTCTTGATGACTTGAGAGTAGGATTCTTGATGTAGAAGAACCTTCCTATTCAGTGTTTAGCTTTCGTTTTCGATCGAAATGAGCCGCTGCACTTACCTTCACACCATTTGAACTATTATCTTGAAGGTGACAAACTCTTACTGGCTAAAGGATTTATACTTCAGTCGGTGAGATGAACCATATTGATACAAAATATGAACAACTCTTCCTAAACAGAAACACCTGAAAAGTGAATACACTCAAAGCATAGAAAATCATTTGTGTCGATCAGGCATAATGTTACAGAGGGTGTTCACTCAGTCAATAGCAACGTAAACCGCATGAAGAATCAAAACGATGGAGTAACTTTCACCCAAGATTGTAGAAGGAGACCGACACAGAAGCGGTTGCCCCTCATGATTTTGCAGTATTAAGAGCATGCACTTGAAATTTTAGATTCAAAATGGAATTCATTCTTCTGAGCGACGATATGAACACCTAAGCCAAAGTCGTCATCAACAAGTATAATTTTTTCTTCGCTCATTTCTCTACTAGTTCCACCTCCACCTCTGAGTTCATTGAGTCCCTAATTATCAATGGATATGTTTATGGACAATGGGAACATCTCTCCCAAAGCCCTCAGTCGAGAGAACAGTGTACAGTTTATGGGTACCTCTCCATAGAGTAAATTATACATAATTAACCTGCAAGAACAGTAAGTTAAGGTTTGCTCAAAGAAAACTTAAAGACATTTTTTTCATGTTATCAATGATTATATTCGCACTGCAGGCAGGACATATAATCGGATTCTGCAGTCCATATGCTGGCACGTGTCGTTCGTGAAGATGAATTAATCAATAGACTTCAAATGCCACAAACAAAATCAGAGCTCACCGCTATGAGCCCAGCGAGGTGCCAAATGTAGACCAGAAGGTTCTTCATGGCTCTGGCAATCGTAAATGTGTGTTTCTCGATGAATGTGAGTGGAATTGTTCGCTGCAACGATCCTGGAAAAATCATTCAATACTTGAAAACAACTGATATAAGGAAACAAGAATATTGTCAGATCTGCCAAACTGTTATGTTCTCTTAAATTTCTCAGGTATAATATTTTTCCATTAAACACAGACCATGAACAAATTCATTTGTCTTTCTAGTAATACATAGATTACTAACAGAATTATTTTCCACAATCTAATATTCTATTGTTTTCGCAAATTAGAAAACTACACGATCTCAAGATCTTGAAGTTGGTATTTATGAAAGACACAAAACGCTAAACGGATAAAATGAATTTGTTGGCAAGGAGCTAAATTTGAGAAATTTTATCAGAAAAACAAATCAATCTTGAAACACAGTTTGAGAGTCGTGCGGCTCACCATATCGATGAGTGGTAGAAAGTAGCTCTGTCCCGAATGTTATCAGAAGGGAACAACAATAAAAGTGTGACCTTTTGATTATATTTTTATTATACAATAATGAAATGTGGTGCTATCTCCATCGAAACGTTTCAGTTGTTATAAAGATCCCGTTTTCAGCGCATTCCTGAATGTGCCCACATGGATGAAAAACTCACATGAGAGAATAAAAAGCGAATTTTTTTCGAAAACATTTAGTTCGAATGTTCCAAGCTTTGGCTCATTTTCAACGAATTTTCAAATGACGTGCAAAAACTTTTAATTAAACTTCACCCTGGGAATATTTCATTACGAATGTCACTTAAAACAAACAGCAAATAAACAAATCTTGATTGATAGAGGGGGTTCAAAAAAAAACGAAAACAAATTATGCTAGTAGACTGCCCTAGAAACATCAGCATTGCACTTTGTTGTCGGGCAGTTCCTGAAGAAAGATGGAAGGGTCACCTTCATGAAAGTGAAAAAATTTAAATTTGAATAAAAGGAAAGTGAAAGAGCATATTGCAATAATTAAAACTATGAAATCTAAAATTACAAAGAAACTTCACTTGAGTTACACAATTTCTAACCAGAAAATAACGTCGTCTATGCATCAACTTGAAAGAACTGCCGGGACTACGATTTCTAGCGCGACGGTATAAGTGACTTTATACTTGCCTCAGTTATCAGACACTGCTCTCTAGACAGGTGCCACTACACTGGTTCTTCAGCACTAGTCCTTGTCTCTTTTAACTATACTCGTCCGTTCGGTCAACCTTGAGATTCCTTGATTCAGCTGCTGATTTCGATAAGCTGTTAGTATTGTGACGCCGAAGCTAAATTTTAATTTGGATGTGATTCTGTTCGTTAAAACTTTATACGTATAGAACACATGTGTCCAACATTTTCTCGACACGACCAACCGAAACGAACATATTAGACGCTAGGTCGCGCTAATGACGTAATGTAGAAGTATGAAAATGTACTTCAACTACTAAATATATGAATTCAACGTTCTATCTTCGCTTAATTACATTAGGCAAAATTTTGTTGCGAATATTAATTCATTTTACCCAATTATATGCATCATTCAATTCCAACAAAGGGTGATGGCTTCTGCGAAAATGAATTGATAACTTCGAGTTTGAGTAACAATTCAACGATAAAGATACTCAGTTTGCTGCACACAAGTAGCCGAGACGAACGCATCGTTGTCCAATGCGATGCACTCTACAATAAGCGAACAATCACTACCGCGTGATGGGAAAACGAAGAAACTCGGCCTGAGACCCAATTTGGCGTCACTTCGAAGCTCGTAGAATTCGAGTAACTCCTGCGATCGAGCAGATCAGCAGGAATAATAGGCTCTCGCCCAGGAGTTATCGCTAATCCATTAGCTATGCTTCTTGTAAATTCTTGTAAATTCCAAACTCAACACATTTCGTCTATGGAATTAATATTGAATTTTTTCTTGTCACACAATGTTGGGACACAAAATTTGTGTCTACAAGTCTTGTGAAAGTAACAACCCTATATCGTTTTGTTGCTAAATACATTATTTATTTGATTTTGAAATGATATTTCCCCCTAGAAACGACAGCCAAGGAACTGAAATCACAATCAATAAATGGATGAATAAATTTATGAAAACAATTTGAAAATAGTTAAAAGTTATACTATGAATAACCAAGATAACACGTAAGCTCATTTTTTTCCAATTTGAATTCCCGGAACCAAGACTAAATACAAATGGTTCAAAAAATACTTTATCTGATTTTTGAAAGCTAACGCATAAACTCTTTGATAAATGTGTATACATATATGAATATCTTGAATCTAGCTTGAAATTTTATATTCTTTTTTCACTATAAAATGTTCTGCACTGAGAAATAAGCTGAGCGAGTGCTTAGAAGAGCATTCAAAACGACCTAATCATTATCCAACGAACAATGCGCTCTCCTTGTTGCTAAATACATTATTTATTTGATTTTGAAATGATATTTCCCCCTAGAAACGACAGCCAAGGAACTGAAATCACAATCAATAAATGGATGAATAAATTTATGAAAACAATTTGAAAATAGTTAAAAGTTATACTATGAATAACCAAGATAACACGTAAGCTCATTTTTTTCCAATTTGAATTCCCGGAACCAAGACTAAATACAAATGGTTCAAAAAATACTTTATCTGATTTTTGAAAGCTAACGCATAAACTCTTTGATAAATGTGTATACAGATATGAATATCTTGAATCTAGCTTGAAATTTTATATTCTTTTTTCACTATAAAATGTTCTGCACTGAGAAATAAGCTGAGCGAGTGCTTAGAAGAGCATTCAAAACGACCTACTCATTATCCAACGAACAATGCGCTCTCCTTGCATGTCGTGTGAGAGAATATCGCATTAGTTTTCTGTGCCTTCATTAATCTTATCTGTCGCTTCGATCATTAACGAATCAACACTTTAGCTTTTATTCGACCTCTCATTTACAACCATCAACAGTTGAGTAATTGCTGTGAAGAACAAGCATGTTGTTGATCTTTCAAAAATGATTCAGTAATCAGGGGAATTGTGGAGTTAGAACTATGCCATTTCTCAGTCGATTCCACGCATACGATATTCAATTTCACAATAATAACAATTTCTGCAAAATTTAGTTTTCATTAGCAATAATAAATCGCCTCTCATCAAATCTTTGGCTACAGAGAGACTTTATTCCCTGTTGTTCGATGACGAATCGGCCAAAAATATGCTAACTTACATGTATGCAGTATCCAGGTTATCGTCCACAGGTTTATCGTCCAGGTTGCTATAAATGCACATTAATCGTGTTAATGTATATTAGTCATGCACCTTCGTTAAGATCACTGCAACGAACTCTTAATAATATCTCGGTAAAATCTTGAATGCATTTAAATGCAAACGTTCACTCTCAATGTGCGTAGCGGTCTTCAATAAATTAAATGACTTTAATTTTACATCAACTGTAAATATTTAGGGATTTCGTAAACAAACAATAATGCAAACGCATTTTTATGTATATTTGATATACAAAAAATGGCAAAGAGAACATTTAAATATAAAGCAAAGTGACCCAGTGATTTGATAGTATGAAAATCCCCGTTTCTATTGATGTTAAACATTAAGCGTACTCTAAATTGAATGTATTCATGTGTACACCTATAGTTATTATCAAGTATAAATACAAGTACCCATACATGCGTTCATCACTTAATTAATACGTTCAAAATCATCCGTAGTAAAATATCGTTATGTAAAAAATTTTTAAAATGCACAGGACTTTATCTTCCTGAAACTGAGTTCTTTTTTCGTGCAGTAAGATTTTTTTGAGTGAAATAAACTTGAAATGGTATAGTTGTCTATGCTAAAAGAAAGTTCCACTGAGAATTTGCATGCACCGTATCATGGTATACTTTTTATGTGATTTGTCTCAGATGTTTCTTCACACAAACGATCTAGAAAACATTATTCATTCACTAGAAAGAACCAATTGAATTGAAGGACGTACTGATTTAACATGTGAGCGTTTCAAAAACGAAGTTGAAAATAAGAAAAAACAGCTTCTTTACTATGGTCGATATTGAAATAGAATTGGTCATTCATTATATGACCATTCTTAAAATATGTTATAACGTTGAAATAAGAAATTTTCTCAATCAAGTTTGAGACTTTGATAGACAAGTACGTGCATCGAGTATATCAATCATCATCTGTGTAATATCGTGGTTTTCCATCACGATACGAGGTTTATTAACTGTAGCTGCAAACTACAGTATCGGTAGCTGTAACTACCGTATCTGAAGCCTTAACTTCAGGAGTAGGAAAAGGAAACTCTTAGCTAGGTTCCTATTCTTGCACTGGCTCATCGATACACCGACTCTGCTTATAAGCTATAGCGCTCGGAAGTTAAACAATGCTCTTCCGGTGCATACCAATGCGATGCGCCCCCAAGGCACAGCTTCCGGCGGAGGTCCCATAAAGACATCTGACCTGAACGCGATAAGGCATCCGGCAAGACGCGCAAACCTCCGCTCCGGAACTCGTACTCACAAAACCAGTATCACATTATACGATGCATATTTTAATATACAACAATCTGCATGATCCCATCAGAGATCATCACGAAATTTACGCGGTATTTCAGCTCACGAATTAGGGAGAGAGCGAATGACTTTGTCGTTCTCAGACTGAAGAGAAGTTGAAGTCTCAAGTGAAAGGGTCAAAGCCCCTGAGAAAATGGAAGTTACTGCAAGAAAATACCGTGCGGTTCAATAACATGTGCAGCTGATTAACAAAATTACATAACTAAAATTGAGGAATCTGAACGCAACGGAGTTCTTTTGAGGTAAAAGAAATTTCAGTGAATGGAATTGTCACGAGATAATCTTAGTGCCCTCATTAATTTGCATTAACAAGGGAGGCCAAATCTCGGGTTTGAGGAATTGGCATTACCTCCATGAAAAAATACGAAAGAGTACTGCAAGCAGCGTAAATGTGTGGGAAAAATTCCCGCAAGGTCTACTCACGATTAACTTTTTCAATTAGACCCTTATTGCTTATGTGCTTGTTTCCTCGGAGAGGTTTTAGCCTGTTTCAGGACATGCTTGCTTGCCATCGGCTTGAACGGACGCTTCCTTGCCTCTAGTCGTACCGACTACCTTGCTTTGCCAGACCGTCTTCCTGGACGGGCGGTCGTGTGTAGCGCTTGTGGTTGGTCCGCGCCACTCGTCATCTCACCGTATGGTCCTTCGCAGGGGAGCTTCGATTGTGGAGTCGCTGGAGTTCGTCTACTTGTTTATATTGTATCGTTGGTCATTGTTCATTAAAGTTTCTAAAGGTTCGGTAATTAGAGTATTGGGTTATTAACTAAATTAGCACGTTACTTGAGCTCGTCTCGCTATTCGTTCTCCCAGCTTGCTTGTTTAAGAGTGTTGTCAGCATTTGATTTTGCTGGGGGACGACTTAACTGTCCTTAACCTTAGGACACTTGACCTTGATTATTTAATTACTTGGCTCTACTTTACAGTTTGACTAATTGGTATCGTCATCCACCACTTTGCTCTGCATGTTTACATATTGAAAGCACCATTTCCTCAGGTGGGTATAGTGTAATTTATGTCAACTTAGTGATAACTGAATATAATTGCACTTCTTTAATTGACCTTTCGACTGCTGGCTGGTCAACTTTCAATATCCTTATCTTTCCTTTCTCTTTCCACATAGTATGCATTTGGAGCCTGTCTCCGTCAGCCGGCTGGGTCAACGGGTTCAACGGGCTCTAGCTACAAACTACGAATATCTGATGTTTGAATTTCTCTTATCTGACCACTTTTTGAATTCATCATCACTACCATCTCTTCTTACTCTAATATTTTTTCCAGTTTCTCTAGCAATCGACGCGTGGTTCTTGACCGGTTCCTCCCTTTGACCGGCTGCGTAAACGAGTGCGCCAGACGTCGTGTAATCAGCTAGACGCTGACCGTCCGTTGCTGTCCGTCCGTTGCTGTCCGTCCGTTGCTGTCCGTCCACTGCAGACTTGAAAAAAGGTCACATGCGCTACGGGGGCTGGCGGGCGTTCGAGTTGCAATTTTCAACTAGTCCGTTGGCAGGCGATCTGTTTCGCAAAATTCCCCGTATTAGGTTTTAACCAGACGGCGCAGTCTACCCAAGGTGCCCGGTGGCCCACCGTGTGCCTCCGGCATTCCGTCACGTGTAGTGACTTCAAATGAAACTTTAGGATATCCAAAAACTATTGAATAAAAGAAGAAAACCTTAATGTAACTTGTTGTCTAGTTATTGTTAAACTGAGTTTGATGTTTGTGCTTTCTGATTCAGATTGCAAGATCGCTGTTCTTCGACTTGGTTATTTTAACATTATTTTAAGAGCGCAGAATAAATGAGTGTTTGAGCTCTTCAATAAAACTACTTGCTTAACCCTTCGATAGTTTTGCCTGATTCATTCGTGGCGACTTGATTGCTAGTGTGTCACCCTCAGTTTTCGCCATAAATGCATGAAAATATGGAAAATTAATGATTACAGATCACAAGAACACAAATCATGGCAGTACTCAACGAAATGCAGAGACCTAACTTTCGAGAGCGATTTTCTGTTCGCTTCCTTTTCTCAGCAGTTCTTAATCTTACCACCATCAAATTATATACGTGCAGTGTAAATTATTCTCAACACGTCACGGTTATTGTCAAAATTGATGAGGGCTGCCGTCGGGTGCACCACCTTCTGACTTCTTACTTACCCAAGAAGTCTCAGACGCGTCTTTAAATTTAGACGACTTTTGCTGTTTATTTTATTTTTAGCATTGCTAACACCAAAATAATTACCTGCATTGCGTCATCCATATCCCCACTCTGTTTTTCCAATAATACACGATGCACGTACGATGCTATCAACGTCTAAAACTTGATTTAGAAAATTTCTTATTTCAATATTACAACACATTTTAAAAATGACCATATGTAATGAATGACCTATTCTGTTTCAATATCGACCATAAAATGCAGCTAGTTTCATTTATTTACAACTTCGATTTCTAGCCGATCACATGTGAAACCAATACCTCCGTTAATTCAATTGGTTCTTTCTAGCGAATGAATACTGCTTTCAGGATCGTTTGAACGAAGTAACAGCTGAGTTAAATCATATAAGAAGTATACCATGATACGGTGCGTGCAAATTCTCAGTGGTACTTAGTTTTAGCATAGACAACTATACCATTTTCAAGTCTATTTCACTGAAACAAAATCTAACTGCACAAAAAAGAAACTCAGTTTGAGGATGATAAACGTTCGATGCATTTTACAAATTTTATACGGAACGATATTTTTAATACAGATTATTTTGAATGCATAAGATGAGTTGAAGGCATGTATGGGTACTTGTATCTATACACTATAATAACTTTAAGTGTACACATAATTACATTCAATTTAGAGTACACTGGAGGTTTAACACAAATGGAAACGGGGATTTTCAGGCTATCAAATCACTGGGTCACTTTGCTTTTCAAATGTGTAAAATGTTCCCTTTACCTTTTTTTTGTATATGAAATATACAAACGCATTTGCATTATTGTTTGTTCACGAAATCCCTATATATTTCCAGTCGATATAAAATTAGAGTCATTTAATTTATTGAAGAACGTTAGGCACATTGAGATTATACATTTGCATTAAAAATGCATTCAAGGTCTTAGCGAAATATTACTGAAAGTTCGCTGCAATGATCTTAACGAAAGTGCACGACTAATATACATCAGCATGATTAATGAACATTTATATTTATTTCGGCAACACACCTGTGTACGTTAACCTGGATGCTGAATGCATTTATATTAGCATATTTTTGGCCAAATCGTCATCGAAAAAACAGGGAATAAAGTTTTTCTTTAGCCAAAGATTTGATGGCAGACGATTTATTATTTCTCATTGCAAATAAATTTACAGAAATTTTTATTATTGTGAAATTTAATATCGTATGTGTGGAATGGACTAAGAAACGGCATACTTCGAACTCCACAATTCCCCTGATGACCGAATCATTTTTAAAAGATCAACCAACAACATGCTTGTTCTTCACAGCAAATACTCAAGCGTTGATGGTTACAAATGAGGCGTCGAATAAAAGCCAAAGTGTAGATTTGTTCATGATCGAACGACAGATTAGATTAATGAAGGCACAGAAAACTAATGCAATATTCTCTCACACTACATGCAAGGAGATGTTCATTATTCGTTGGATGATGTGCAGGTTGTTTTGAATGCTCTTCTTAGCACTCGCTACCGTTATTTCTCAGCAAAAATCGTTTTATAGAGAAAAAATATATTAAAACTTCAAGCTGCCTGATATTCATATATGTATGCATTTATATTTACCAAGGAGTTTATGCGTTAGCTTTCGAATATCAAATAAAATATTTTTTGATCCATTTGTATTTAGTCTTGGTTCCAGGAATTTATATTAAAAAATAACAGAGCTTACGTGTTATCTTCGTTATTCATTGTGTAACTTACAACTTATTTCAAATTGTTTCCATAAAGTTATTCATCCATTTATTGATTGTGATTTCAGTGACTTAGCTGTGGTTTCTAGGGAAAATTAACATTTTAAAATCAAATAAATAATGTATTTAGCAACAAAACGATATAAGGTTGTTACTTTTACAAGACTTGTAGACACAAATTTTGTACCCCAACATTGCGTGACAAGAAAAAATTCAGTATCAAATCCATAGACGGAATGTATTAAATTTGGAATTTACAAGAAACATAGCTAATGAATAAGCGATAACTCCTGAGCGACAGCCTATTATTCCTGCTGATCTGCTCGATAGCCGGAGCAACTCGAATTCTATGAGCTTCGAGGTTACGCCAAATTGGGTCTCAGCCAGAGTTTCTTCGTTTTCCCATCACGCGGTAGTGTTTGTTCGCTTATTGTCGAGTGCATCGCATTGAACAACGATGCGTTAGTCTCTCCTTCTTGAATGCAGCAAACTGAGGCTCTTTATCTTTGAATTGTTACTCAAACACGAAATTTTATATCCATTTTTGCCGCAGCCATCACCGTTTTTTGGAATCGAATGATGCACATAATATGAAAAATTTAAATAATAATCACAGGACAATTTCTGCCTGATGTAATTAAACGAAGATAGAGCGCTGAATTCAGATTTATAGTAGTTGAAGTACATTTTCAATTTTCTGCCTTCCGTCATTAGCGCGACCTAACGTCTAATTTGTTCGTTTCAGTTGGTTGTGTTGAGAAAATGTTGAACACGTGTGTTCTATACGTGCAAAGTTATAACGAACAGAATCACCCACAAAATAAAATTTAGCTTCGGCGTCACAATACTAACAGCTAATCATAATCAGCAGCTGAATCAAGGAGTCTCAGGGTTCAACGAGCGAACGAGCATAGTTAAAGAGACGAGGACTAATGCTGAAGAATCAGTGTAGTGAAACCTGTCAAGAGTCCGAGCTCACTGAGGCAGGTAAAGTCTCTTATTCCGTCATGCTAGAAATCGTAGTCCTTTCAGTTTTTCCAAGTCGATGCATAGACGACATTAGTTTCTGGTTGGAAATTGTGTAACTAGAGTGAAGTTTGTTTGTGATTTTAGATTTCAAAGTTTTTCTTATTGCAACATGTTGTTTTCCGTTTCCATCAATTCAAATTTTAATTGGTTCACTTTCATGAACTTTACCCTTCCATCTTTCTTCAGGAATTGCTCGACAACAAAGTGCAATGCGGGTGTTTCTAGAGCTGTCTTCTAGCATAATTTGTTTTCGTTTTTGTTGAACCCCCTATAACAATCAAGATTTGTTTGTTTGCTGGTTTTTTAAGTAACAATCGTAATGAAATATTTCCAAAGGTAATTTCAATTGAAAGTTGTTGCACGTCATTTGAAAATTAGTTGAAAATGAGTCAAAGCTTGGAACATTCGAACTAAATGTTTTCGAAAAAAATTCGCTTTTTATTCTCTCATATGTGTTCTTTCATCGATATGTGGGCATATTCTGGAATGCGCTGAAAACGGGATCTTTGTAACAACTGAAACGTTTGGATGGAGATAGCACCACATTTCATCATTGTAAAAATAAAATATAATCAAAAGGTCACACTTTTATCGTTGTTTCCTCCTGATGACAGTCTGGACAGAGCTACTTTCTACCACTCATCGATATGGTGAGCCGCACGACTCTCAAACTGGGTTTCAAGATTGAATTGTTTTTCTGATGTTCACCTCTTTTAAATTTGTGTAGTTTTTACTTAAAATAACCTGCACTCAAAAGACTTTGTAGGACAAGTTATGAATAATTTTATCATATCTAGCCGATATTCTCTATCAACAGCGTTGCGATATCAGCATTCATACGTTTCTTAAATGAAATGAATTCCACTCCTTGCCAAAATAATTGCTTTATTCTTTTAATGTTCAGTGTCTTTCTTAAATGCCAACTTCAAGCTCTTCAGACCGTGGAGTTTTTCTAATTTACGAAAACAATGAAAATTAAGTTGCGAAAAATAATCCTGTTACTAATCAGTGTATTACTAAAAAGATAAATGAATTTGTTCTTCATGGTCTATATTTGATGGAAAAAGATTATACCTGAAAAATTGTAGAGAAACACAACAGTTTGGCAGATCTGGCAATATTCTTGTTTCCTTATATCAGTTGTTTTCAAGTATTGAACGATTTTTCCAGGATCGTTGCAGCGAACAATTCTACTCACATTCATCGAGAAACACTCATTTACAATTGTCAGAGCCATGAAGAAGCTTTTGGTCTACATTTGGCACCTCGCTGTGGTCATAGCGGTGAGTACTGCTTTGTTTGCGGCAGTTGAAGTTTATTGATTAATTCATCTTCACGAGCGACACGTGACAGCATATGGACTGCAAAATCCGATTATATGTCCTGCCTGCAATGCGAATAGAATCGTTAATAACATAAAACAAGGTGGTCAAATTTTCTTCGAGCAAACCTTAACTTACTGTTCTTGCACGTTGATTAAGTATAATTTACTTTACGGAGAGGTACCCATTTACTGTACCCTGCTCTCTCGACTGAAAGTTTTGGAAGAGATGTCCCCATTACCCATAAAAATGCCCATTGATAATTATAATTAGGGACTCAATGAACTCATAAGTGGAACTAGCACAGAAATGAGCGAAGAAAAAATTATACTTGTTGATGACAATTTTGGCTCCGGTGTTCATATCGTCGCTCAGAAGATTGAATTCCATTTTGAATCAAAAATCTCAAGTGCACACATTTAATACTGAAAAATCATGAGGGGCTACCGCTTTTGTGTCAGTCTCCTACAATCTTGGGTGAAAGTTACTCCTTCGTTCTGGTTCTTTATGAGGTTTACATTGTTAGTGACAGCGTGAACACCCTGTGTAACATTGTGTCTGATCGACATAAATGTTTTTTTCTGCTTTGAGTGTTTTCACTTTTCAAAGGTTTCTGTTGAGGAAGAGTTGTTCATGTTTTGTATTAATATGGTTCATCTCACACACTGAAATATAAATCTTTTATCCAGTGAGAGTTTGCCCCATTTTAAGATAATATCTCAAACAGCATAAATGCAGCAGCTCATTTCGATCAAAAATAAAAAATATACACTAAATGGGAAAATTCTTCTACTTCAAGAATGCTACTCAAGTCATCAAGTGTGGGTCAATTTTCACCACAACTCCATGTTCTACAGAGCTTTTTCAGATCCTACAAATTAAGGCTCCGATAACAGCCTTGCATGGCCGGAACTCCTTATGTGTAACTATAGCAATATACACTGCCTGATATTTTAAAATGTTCAGTAAAATTAGAAATGAACTGAAGTGGACAAGAATCATTCGATATCTCTTTGAAAACAAATACAGTTGTCTGTTTGGCAAGACGAAAAGAGAATCGTCCGTGAAACAGCATTTTTACTGTCTGGAAGGAGACTAAAGAATAGCTAAACCTTGGTTTTATTATTTTCCCTTAGTTTTCACAAGTCAACAGTTGCCATGCTAAATAAAATGGAAAGGAATGATTTTGAAATGGTATTTTTGCAATCTATTTTATCATTTCACAGACTTTTTATTTCGATGTCAAATGTATTTTTTCCATGATGTCTATGTTCCCTGAGATAATAACATCTGGCAGTTTAAAATGATATAGATAAAATGATACATGAACGCCCAGACTCACCTCCGTAATAATACGTGTTTTAGGTGAGTATTCGTATTGAATAAATAAATGTAGGTAGAAATGGCTTACCGTCGTCACATTGCGTTTTTTAGAAGATTTCTCTAAAAAATTGGCGCAAATCTTTTATTTAAGGCTTAAAAAAACAATCGAAGATTAGAAAGGTATCAAGATGAATTCCACGATATATTCAAAACATAATTTAGCTACCATATCACACGTAGATATCTTAATCTCCTGAACTAGATATCTCAATGGGGTTGGATTCTAAAGTCATCTCCTCCTACAGTTTTCAAGCTACAGTACAGCGATGATTTTGATTTCATTAGATGCGAAATATCTTGGACATTGCGGGATACTAAAAAGAAAATCTGTAAAGTCACAAATAATTAGACATTTTTTTCGTGGCCCAATGATTTTTTGGAAAAATTTTCATTTATGACCTCACAACTCTTGTTTGCAACAAATTTTTAAATTTAATTTTAGTACCTCGTATTCTCCACGCCTTTCCTCATCCAATGATACCAAAATCCTCACTGTAAATTGAAAACTGTAGCAGGAGATGCATTTTGAAACCCCAAAGTCAATTGTTTACATTATGTGCAAAAAAAAGAAACATAAACAATTTTAATTACATACATACGTACATATACCGGGCTTATCCACCCTATGGGAGGGTAGCCGACAGCAGGCCACAATCACCACACTTAGTCACTAGGAAGCGAGAGAGGCAGCACTGGCCGCACCTGAACTGCCAGGATCAGCAGCAGCCCAGCACAACCACCTTCCACAGTCAGGCCCGACAGCCATAGCTGGTTTACCCCGACCGCTTCATTGAGTGCAGCCCCTCCTACCGCACAGGAAAGGTCAACCCCATCACAACGCGGGCAACTTCCAGTACCGCGTCAAAGATAAAATTACCTTCTTATGCACTGCTCCCACTCACTTCTGTCCGCAGCCATCCCTCTCGCCACGTCCGCAGTCAGACCCCTCTCATACAAAGCACGATTTAACCCCATCCATCCAACTCATTCGTGGTCTACCTCTCGCTCGAAGACCACTCACTTCCGACATATATATCTTTTTCACAAGCCGCTCAACATTCCTTCTTTCAACATGCCCAAGCCATCCAAGCACTCTTTCATCCACTCGCCTACTCAACTTTTTGATAACACCCGTCTTCCCCCTAACCAACTCATTCCTGATCCTATCTCTTCTTGTTACTCCATACATGCTCCTCAAACACTTCATCTCAAACACATCCAACTTCCTCCTCTCAGCTGTTCTCAACCCCCAGGACTCTGCTCCATACAACAAAACTGGCACAATCAAGCTTTCATACAGTCCCCTCTTAGCATTCATACTCAAACTCCTGCATTCAAAAACTTTCCTCATTGCACCCAATGTCTTACAGCCTTCACTCACTCGATGCCTCACTTCTACTTCCATACTATCCTTAACAGTCACATCCGCCCCGATGTACCTAAAATGCTCTACCTCCTTTAAAACTTCACCATTCAACCTAACATTCAAAGTTCCAAACACTCCACCTCTTGAACATCTCATCACCCTACTTTTATTCACATTTACCCTCAATTTACGCCTTTCGCACACTCTACCAAACTCTGCAACCAGTCTCCTCAGTTTTTCCTCTGAATCAGCCACAAGCGCTGTATCATGTGCAAACAACAGTTGACACACTTTCCAATACATACCATTTTGTCCCACCAACTGCGCACCTTTCCCAACACTCTAGCATTCACTTCTCTCCCCACACCATCCATAAACAAATTAAACAACCACGGCGGCATCACACATCCCTGTCTCACACCTGTCACAACTGGGAACCATTCACTCACCTCATTCCCTACTCTCACACATGCTCTGCTATCAATGTAGAAACTTTTGGTCGCATTCAACAGTCTCCCACCCACTCCATATAAGCTAAGCTCAGCACTTGCCATAGAGCCTCACGATCCACTCTGTCATACGCCTTCTCTAGATCCATAAATGCCCAATATACACCTTTTCCCTTTAATTAGTATTTCTCATTCACCTGCCTCACAGCAAACATTTGATCCACACAACCTCTACCACACCTTAAACCACACTGTTCTTCAGCAAGCACACGATCCGTCAACACTCTCACCCTTCCAATCAAAACTCTTCCGTACAGCTTCCCAACGACACTCAGTAGACTTATCCCCCTAGAATTACTGCACTCATACCTGTCACCTTTCCCCTTGTACAACGGAACTACACACGCGCTACTCCAATCAACCGGCACTTTATCCATCCACCCTTATCCACCATCCATACCTGGAGCTTTCCCATTCTTCATTTCATCCAACGCACCCTTCACCTCTGCGCTTCTTATTCGACTTCTATTCACTTTCATTCGCCCATCTCTTTCTCACATTACAACCCTCCACTAGCAGCCTACCATTTGTAATTTGTAATTTTAATTACAAATTTTTAAAATTTTTGGTTCAGGTTAGAACCCTGAAACCATTTCACAGTCTCTATTACTCTGTAGAGTAATAGTCTGTAGAGTAAAATGTCTGTAGAGTAATAGAGAGACATAGGAAATGGGATAGCAACGTCGCGCGGTGAAGAAAGTGCCAAGGGGGAGGTGTAACATGATAAAAGACCACTTCTCCCTCCCCTCCCCCATTCTTCAAACCCCCGAAGAGGGCAAACGAGTGAACGTACGAGTCTCATACAGGATGTACCTGACCTTCTTCCCCTCCTATGGCAGCTAAAATCTATTTTCCACCCAATTTTCTAATTTCTGGGGGGACGCTGTTTTTAAACTGTGGTAAGATCGGGAAGAAGCATCTGAGCGGAGAAATTCGAGCGTGAACGATAGAAGGTGTCGTAAATATCTTTTAGCTAATGAGAGTGGGAGCTGGGCACTTCGTGAAGCTGACTGTAAAAGATTAACGAGCATTTTCTAGAGGCATGTGCGCAATGCATAGTTCTGCATCTCAGCTGCTTGCCCGGAATCGCGAAAATACAGAATGCCTTAGAGTAAATCGTGTGAGACTTTGAGTTCTTGAGAATACCGTGCATACTGAGGGACGCCTTGAGTATTGCAAAAGAAGAAAAAAAATTAAGGAAATAAAATGATTGCCTTTCTCACGAAGTGTGATAATCCAATCCAATTGAGTAAACAAAGTCAGCTGACAAAAAAGAAAGACAACTTAGGAACATTCTTCAATTTCATTACCTCTTAGGACCTTCAAATACGCAGTACTGTAAGTTAATTTTGACTATGGATAGATGGGGAACTATAGGAAGAATATTTATGTATTATTAATTAAGGCTTATTTAGGTCAGGTTAGGACCTGATATGTTCACGAAATCATGTAGTGTTCGTACATTCATCATGTAAAATGCGCTCATCCAGCGATCAAAGAAAAATTCAAGAATAAGCACCATATTGATGTCGAATACGTCTAAGAAGGAAACTAATGCCTATTTTTTTCGTAGGAAGCGATGTCGTACACGTACAAAGCTGGAGGCGGAGGCCGAGTGCGCTGGCTCGTCGACTATGCGTGACACCCTACCTCTACGAGGTGGCCTTGTGGCTGCTAGATGGAAGTCTCACGAGCGTCTCTGACGAGGCGAATTGGATGCAGATGAAGAAGATCTCAGAGGCTGAAGAACTCACCCCCTGTCACCGAAAGGGGGAGCACTATTAATGTGCTGAGGCGCGGGCGAGGCGCGGGCGAGGTGGTTGTGTGTTGGAGTGAGTTGCCGTCGTGGTGCAAAATTCGGGTTGGAGTCGGGTTGGGTTGGAGATATGAATCGTGGTCACAATATGTTTTTTTTTTTGTCAAGTTGAAAGGAGATGAATAAACTCAGTTCATTCGAGTCTTCGGACGACAAGAACCACTGACTAATTCGATTTTATGACGATGTCGTAAAACTTATTGAGCGTCTGCCACATAACTTAGTCTCGGAGTTTAGATTTTACGAAGACGTTAATAAAAACTAACCGCACTAACTATAACAAATTCCGGCTTTATAAGCGCCGATAAAATGAACATTGGGGAAAACTGGCTCTCAGAACGGGCGGTTCCCTTTTAGATGCACTATGGCTGGAGAAGCCGGGGCACCCACCAAATAGTCCCCCCCCCCCTTTTCACCCCGAAATCCCCTCCCCCCTCCGCGTTACCCACCCGCGCCCCATCCTATGGTGACGCTATCCATAAGTGCATTAGGACATCATTGAGAGATCACTTAAAGGCGGGCAGCGAAGGACAACGTTCAGCGGTTCAGGACTTCGCGTTGGGCGGCGACAGGGAGAGGTCAGGCCGTAATCGGAATACGAGTGGGACTCTGATATTTTTTGCTGGGGTTGTCCCATGCGAGAAGCGACTCGTTCAATTATCTTGGGATTCAATTCATGGGTTTTTCTTTGAGTTTGGGCTGAGTCACTCTTCCGGGTTCGAAACCATGGGTCGTTATTGTTTGTATGCGAAACAATCGTCTGGTGCGGTTTCATTTTGAACAGTCATAGCGTAGGTTTATTACCACTATTGTGCGGAAGTCTCCTCCGGAACTCGAGGTGAATTTTGAAGCCGTTACGGTAGTACAGTGCTCTCCTCCGTCCAGTATTTGCCTACCTTAGTAAATTTGAGAAAGATGTTCCCGTTTCTTTACCCTCTCACTCGCAAGGAATTATTCAGTTGAAACATGAGCATTTGAAACGCAGGCCAGCTACCAGTAAAATATACGCAATGTCAATTACATTAAATTCTTAAATCATAACAATCGAGGTTTCGACCTCTGGTGGCAGCTACTATTTGATTTTCTCTAAATCAACCCTTCTAATTGTAACGTAATGCCTGTGCGTTGCGATCAAATCGGACGTAAAGGACTAGAAGTTAGTCAAATGAGAAACTCATTACATACACATTACCTTGTTTATTGATTTTTCAAATGCCTTATAACTAACACTTGGACACCATGACGGTTCCCCCGTGAAGCTGGCACCCATTTCTGACCCCTGGGTTGAGTGGGGTATTGTGCTTGAGCTTTCCCATATACCCATCGGAGAAATCGCCCCACAGCGCCGGGGTGCCGGGATTCAAATAGTGCTGCAAATTCATGCCGAATAGTCCTATCAGATTTTTCATCTAAACATCAATTATTGCTAACAAAGCTCAACATTCTATTCAGAATTTTAAATTAAATCTTGATTGTTTTCATCAGTGTTTTTACATAATAGTCCAAAAGTACATTCTCACCTCACAGTGAGTGCAGTGAGGCAGTGAGGACGTCTGTGTCTTTGCTCCGAAACAAAGTGCCCAACTGGTTAATGATCATGCATTTCTAACCAAAAAAGAGTGCCCACTCAGACCATGAGAATCCAAGAATAAATTTTATCAAACCAAATTAAAAAATCGAACAAAAAGTATGATATTCCATCAGAACAAGCACTCAACCCTTGCTTCTTTTTGAGAGTGTCTCCCTTCTCACAAGATGACGACAAGCCCAACCAAGGACAACAACAGCGAGGGTATGCTGGAGCTTGACTATCCAGACGTACAAGGCCTGCCAAAACAGACTAAGCAAGTAGTTTCCATCCTAATTGATCTCTTCAAATCAGTAATGAAGAAATTTTAAAGCGAAATTAGTGACTTGAAAACGATGGTTGAAACACTAACGAAGAAAGAATCAAATCAAAATGCAAGGATTGAAAAACAAGATAAGAAGATAAATAACATAGTCTTTCGTCTAGAGCGACTCGAACGGAAAGAAGAACGTGAAGAATTGGAGAACAAAAAACGCACTTTGGTTATATCAGGGGAACTGCCGCAATCACGTCCTGAAGAAAATTGCATAGAAACGGTGTGCCAGATCCTGAAGGACCAACTCAAAATCAACCTGAGTAACTCTGACATCACCACAGCGAGTAGATTGGGAAAAAAAACTCCACCCGGAAACGTCGATAAAAGAAACATTTCTTTTGAGCTACGAAAATACGAAAAGAAGCAAGAAGTTCTGACAGCCTGCCGTGTTACAAAACCGGAACAACTCTACGTGAATGAATACTTAGTACCTTCGCGAGCAAGTATAATGTACACTCTGAGATTGGCCAAACGAAAATTTCCGGAACAAATAGGACCCGCAAGAAGTTTGGATGGCAATATCAACGTCTTCTCTCCAAAGATACCTGGCCAAGTAACTCAGAGACCTCTAACCATCAATACACCTGAAGAACTAGACAAGTACTTGATGCAACATGTCGGCAAGTCCTCAGAGGAAATTATTCGTGATTAGTATTTTTTTAGACTGACGTATTGAGTTTAATATTATATTGATATCTGTCCACATGTTTTCTTCTTGATTTTTGATTGAATTACCTTTACCTCTTCAAGGCATCCACGTCGACCTTGCAGCCTTGTTTTGCTGCTTACTAAATTGTTTTTCAATTTCTTTCTTTCTCCTTTTTATCGAATGCTCATACCGAACTTGCTGCTCAGACTTAACTCGTGTATATGTTTCTGAATCTGGAAACAATTTAGATAGTCAAGATTTTTTAAATTCCATAAATAACTTCACGGTCACTTCGTTTTTAAATCCATTTCGTCCTTGCTACATCTTATAAGTGTTATGCGGAATGTGTGTTATATGCGGAAACCGCTGGTACGACAGCCTTGTAACTACATTATTTGCCATTTATGATCCCTAATGTTCCTGCTCATGGACTGAATTTGCGCTCTCCTTATGAAATCATACTAGGTTTTAAACAATTTAGACTAATAATCTGTGTGTTTTTAGTTTCTCTTTTTTTTAATTTAATTCTAAGTAGGAATGTCCTTATTTTTACCTTGATCCTGTAGTTTTTATCATTTTTATTTTTACGTTACATTTTACTTACTGCCTCTTAATGCTAATGACTGACCATGTTGACATATTCGACAATATTGATCCAGATCTCAATCATTTGAAAAGACTGCACCCAAACCTAAATGAAACTGGAAACTGTAAATACCTAAATATTAAAAAATTCAATGAATCGATGAGGAAGACCTGTAACGATTTTTCTCTATTATGTTGGAACTGTAGATCCATTTATCCGAAAATAGATGAAATATCTTGTACTATCACTGAGCTGAACAGCAATTTTGATGTTCTCAATTTCACCGAAAGTTGGCTAGACGACTCATCTAAAGACCTGATTCAAATTCAAAACTATTATAGCCATCATTCACTCCGTAGTAACAAACGTGGTGGTGGCATCAGTACGTACATATCTAAACATATATCTTCGAAAGTCATTTTAAGTGCAACTATGAATCGTGAACATATTGAGACTTTATTTATAGAACTAACGAAAAATGATAAACGGATTGTGCTTGGGACAGTATATAGGCCCCCAACAGCTTGTAACGCCTCTTTCCTGAACGAGCTTCAAAGCATTATATCTCAGTTCAACAAGTCTCTATATAGTGACATAATAATCTGCGGGGATTTCAACTACGATCTTCTACAATATGATAGCTGTGAGCAAATCTCAAACTTCATAAATGTTTTTCA